>JAPVLO010000145.1:2545867-3818800 GCA_027257055.1 Cephalopachus bancanus
TACTTCTTTCATGACTCATGATTTTTGGGTCCTGTTTATGAAGTTTTTACATAGCCCCCAAATTGCAAAGAGTTGCCCACATGTTTTCTTCTATAATTACTATAGTATAACTTTCATGTTAAAGCATATGGTTTTGAGTTAATTTTGGTAGGTGGTATGAAGTAAAAGTTAAGGTTTAATTATTTAATAGTTGTAGAAAAATATAGTTGTTCCAGGGTCTTTTGTTGCAAAGACAACCTTTTTTTCATTGAGTTACCTTGGCCTCTTATTTATAGTTTTAATTTTAGAGTTGTGGAGCACATGTGAGGATTTGCTACATAAGTCAATTTTTTGCTGGTGAGGTTTGGGCTCCTAGCATTGGCTCCTTTTTCGAGAATCACTTGGGTTTCTTTCTTTCTTTTTGAGTTGGAGTCTCACTCTGTCGCCCAGACTGAAGTGCAGTGGCCACTCCCGGCCACCCCAGCCTCGACCTGCTGCCTCCGGCGATCCTTCCGCCTCAGTCTTCCAAGTAGCCAGAATTACAGGCGTGCGCTACCACGCCCGGCTAATTTTTGATTTATTGTAGAGATGAGGTCTCACCAAGTTGCCCAGGTGGGTCTCAAACCCGCAGACTTAGGCAATCCACTCACCTCAGCCTCCCAAGGCTCAGGATTACAGGCTGAGCCACAGAGCCGGCTTGGGTTTCTGAACCTTCTATTCTGTTTCAGTGATTTACTATATATCCTCATACCAATACCACAATTTATTAATTTTCATAGTTGTATAATATAACTTGAAATTAGGTACTGGGATTATTCTATGTTTTTTTTTTTTCTTTCCAAAGTAGTTTTCACTATTTGTGGTAACTTTTATTTTTCATATACATTTTAAGATTAGTTGAATAATTTCTAAAAAACATTCTGAAATTTTAATTGAAATTGTCTTTGATTTATATATCAGTTTAGGGAGACCTGACATTTTAACAATGCTGTTTCTTTCAACATACAAAAATGCTGCGCTTCTCTATATTTTATATCTTTTGAGTATTTTAACATTTCTCTCAGCAGTGCTTTATAATTTTCAATGTAGTAGTTTGACATATGTGTGTCAAACTTATTCCTAAATATTTTATGCTTTTATTTTATTATAAATCTGTCATTTAAAAAACAATTCTTTTCACCAGATTGAACTAACTGATCTCCGCTGAGATTATTCATGCAGTTAAGCTGGAGGTTAAGAGAACAAAGATGGCCTCTGTTAAATGTCTGGCGATTGCAGGTAATGCCCAGGAGGGGGCTGAAGACCAGCTGGGACACGTCTTCTCCCCACGTGATCTCTCCTTTTGTATCAGGCTAGCTCAGGTTCATTGTCATGGTGTTAGGGCTCTGAATTCAGCAAGAAATCATGGTCTGCTTCCCAAGCACTTTGCAAGCTTCAGCTTGCATCACATTTCACACTATCCCATTGGCCAAAACAAGACACATCTGAACACGTTTTGGAAGGGTGGAGGTGGAGACTCTCTTTGTGGTGGCAGAGGAATTTGGGGCCATTTTTGCAGATTATCACATCTTCTCATTTATAGAAATGAATATATGTATAAATATATATATTTATACATATTTTATAAATATATTAATTAAAATTAATAAATTATGGTATTGGTATGAGGATATATAGTAGATCACTGAAACAGAATAGAATATATGTATATATATGTATATACAAATATATATATACATTTGATGATTTCAAATTCACATGTGTGAAATAATGTTTTATCTAAGACTCTATGATAAATTTCTTCATTTACATTATATTTTCACCATTGCTGAGTTTAGCTGTATTTTGTCTTTATTTTTGTACAATTCAGTTCTATGAATATATGCTAATTCATTTACATATTCTATTATTTATGGACCTCTGACTTATTTCTGGTTTATCATATTTTCACTTTATTTATGCTGTTTCCTGAAGAATAGAAATTTTAAGCTATATAAAGCTTAAATTTATCAATCTTTTACACAATTTTAAAGAAACTCTTTGTTATGCTACAGTCATATGATATTTTTCTATATTGGCTACCAAGCATTGATAGATCATGAAATAATTTTATTTTTATCTGTGTAATCTGTGTCATGATTATTTGAGCAGTCTATTTTATCTCCAGTAATAAGAAATGTCATTTCGGTCACAATTCAAGTTTCTACTATGAATGTGGATTTCTGTTTTATTTACTATAGATTATATTAATATGCTATATCATGTGTGTATTATATTGCATTAATTTTTACTATTATAAATATTTCTTTTTTCTTTGCATGCATTCCCTTGTCTTTTTCTGATACATTGTCTCATTAATTTCGTGGTTTTTTTTTCTTTTCTAATAATAGTTGTTCGTATAATAGGATTATATAATGTTTATAATCCTTTTTTTCCCAGTGTTTAAGAAAATTTATTTCTATGTTTTCCCTAATTCCCTATATCCTATTCAGTGTAGAAATTAGCATCTTAGAATGTTGCACACTTTGTATACATATATATTTTTAATTATAAAAATGTGGGGTATAATTATTTCTGAATTATATTTTTCCAAATTTCTTAAGATATTTTTGGATAAATTTCATAATTTTAGTTAAAATTTTTCTAAATTTTATTTTTTATGTTTTAATTTTCTGCACAGATGAGGATTTATTTGTCACAGCATTGCAACTAGTAATCCTTATATCTAAGAATGGATTTCAGATTATTGCCACCTTTCAAAATGTGTAAGACTAGTGTTAATAGTGTTTTTTGTTTGCTTGAGAATAATATTATGCACACATCTGTGTAATATGGTTGAATGCATTAATCTTTTTAGATACGGATAGAAAAATGGGTAGACAGAGATGTTCAGTATTCTATAAGTTAGTGGGATAGAGATTCACAATGTGCTCTTAATTTATGTTCTAATTGATCGTTTTATTTTTTTCAGTTACTGAAAAAAGGATGTCAAAATTTCCAATAATAATTGTGACTTTTTACATCTCTATTTTAGATCTGTGTGCTTTTACTTTCTTTTTTTTGAAGCTGTACTACATAGGTTTAGAATTAGAGTGTCTTCTTAAGCCACGGAAACTTTAACATTATTTGATGATCCGCTGACGCTATTAGTGCATTTTATCTTAAATTTATCTTTTTAAATGTTGATATTGCTGCTCCAGTTATTTTTGTTTAATATTTTTAAGTTATACCTTTTCTGTGTTTTAATTCTGAATATTTTTGTCTCTTGCAAACAAAAGAAATTTGCAAAATCCACTCTGATAATCTTTCTTTTGCAAATAGAAAATTTAGTTTGTTTAGATTTGTAACAATTACTTGGCTTGTTTGGAATTATTTCTCCTATCTTAGTATGTTTTTATTACTAGTCCCGCCAAAATTGTCTTGTTTCTTAGCTTCTTCCAATAGACATATTTTATTCTTTATTTTATTAATTTTTTAATAACTACTTGGAAGCTATTGTTCTCTGTATATTCCTTTAAGCAATTATTCTAGCAAACTTAACAATCATGCTGCTGGGCTTGGTGGCTCAGCCTGTAATCCCAGCACTTTGGGAGGCTGAGGCAAGTGGATTGCCTGAGCCCGCAGGTTTGAGAACACCACCTCATCTCTACAATAAAATAAAAATAAAAGCATGCTTACTTGGTGCAGTATTTTTACCCTAAGAATAATGTAATTATCTTAGAATTCTTAACACTAGCCACATCCGCTTATTTGACATCGTCCAGCACTTTTTTTTTTTTTTTTTTTTGGTAACCTGTTTATTTTCTCACAGGTTAGACATTGCCATTATTGCTTTGTAATGTCAATATCTGACACTGTCCACAACAGAGCCGTTAGCAGTGCAGCTCTGCGGGTGAATGTGAATCCCCTGCCACCTACTCATTGTGTCATCTTAGACAAGTTAAACTTGTTTAACACCAGGATCTTACTCATAAGAGTGGTGACAAGATTTCAGTGAACTGAAACATGCTCAGAGAAATGGCCTGGCACAGAGAAATTGCAGAATAAGAATTGACCGTGGGTTTTGGTATCTACTTTTCTTCTTGCAACTCAGCCCTTTGAGGGAGAGTCATACACTGTTCTGAAATATGTTATTTACTTCCTGAGTTGAGAGTTAAGGATTTTTCTCACCTTCATCTTTCCAAGTCCTCTCTCTTCCTTATTTTTTGATTTTCTTTTTCGAAACTCCAATGAGAAGTATGTAAGATATGTACATTCTCGTTTCCAGTTTCCTCTTACATGTTTCTCTCGACGTCCCCCTGAGCTGCATTACTGCAAAGTACTTCGCCTCTTACTTCCAGCGAGCTACTTCTCTTTCCATCTAAATTCAATCTTATGTGTATCCATCCGTTAAAGATTTCATTCCGATACAAATGCTTTACTGCCGGAAGTTGTATTTGAGTCTTTTTCAGGTCGGTCTGGTTGTTTTTCATAACAAATGGTGCCTTGCTTATGTATCCTATTTTTTCCTATTCTTCAAACATTTGCTTTTTTTATTTGTGTAAATTTAAGAAGTACAAAAGCAATTTTGTTACTTAAATATATTGTATAGTGGTGAAGTCTTGGTGTTAGTGTAACCATCATCTGAATAGTGAATATTGTATCCATTATTGTACTTTGCATTTCTGAACGCAAATCTAACTCCACTGCTGTCGTTTCTTTTCTCATTCATGGTGTGTGTGTGTGTGTGTGTGTGTGTGTGTGTGTGTGTGTGTGTGTGTTTGTGTTTGAGAGAGAGAAAGAGAGACAGAGAGAAAGAAAAACACAGGATTAAGAGTTCATCATATTCTGCAATTCTCTACTGAGATATATCCTTCTAATACAGGAATGTGCTCTAATCGCAGGGCAAGTAGATGTAAAATCTAAAACTTTGCCAAAGAAGACTGTGATTATAAATACAGTATCTCCAGAGGCAACTTTAGATGGGTTAGTGCCATTGAAATCTCTCCACATAAGCTGGAATATATTTTTTTTTCTAGCTGTCTTTTTCACAGAAGTTATAGCGAGTTTTGAGGGATCTTTTTGTTTGTTTTTTTTAATGAGGTTTCTATTCTAAATTCCTATTATGCTCTGGCCCAAGGTTCTATCTCCTTCCTCCTAATGACCCGTGAAGCCCAATTGTCTCAATCACTGAAATTCTCACACATCTAAGGCAGCAGAAGCTTCGCTGTTATTTTGTAGCTTTTGTAACAGAAAATATCCCAATTTCCAAAATCCCCTTGGCCTCTGCAGGGCAGCTCTCCAAAAGGCCTTCGACTGATCAACTGTAGCCCCCTCCCAGCTCTTACCTCCCAATAGTAACGTGAAAGTGCCGGGCACACAGCATCCTGAGTTAAGGTGAACTGCCTCGAACTGTCTCTCTTCCAGTCCTTAAAGAAGCAGGATGTCTTACAGTGATTTAGCCCAGCAGTTTCTATGACCCTGGGGTTTGAAACCCATAATGGGCCGCCGTCTGGGGATCTTCAGCTGCTTTGCAAGAGGGGCCTGCAGAGTTGAAACTCCCTCTGCCCTGGGCAGATTTCTTGAGCCTTGAGAGACCGGCTTGCGGTGGATCCTCAGTTTTCACTGTCCTTGCCTGCCTCTCTGTAAGTGCTACATCTGTTTCCTGTACGTTCCTGCATATGTGACATGCTGCGTATGTTCTGTCTCACTGAGACAAGTCGGTAACCAGCACACGGTGAACCCGCTTCACAAAATTGGTGCAGCAAGCAGGATCTGGACTGAGAGAATGTGGTTTATTGGGGGAACACGAGAAATGATACCCTCAGTGTCCAGCCCAGGGTGGAGACATCATCCTGGGGGAACGCAGGCTAGACACGCAGTTGGATATTTTACGGGGAAAGGGAAGTGCCAATGGGACATAAGTCACTCTCTCCGAATGTGAATCTGCCGGCTGTGTGGACAGGGAAGAGAGAAAGGACTGTGGGAAACGGGGAGTGCAGTGCACAATCCCATCGTTGTACGCTCCTGTGAAGATTCATTCCCAGGACCAAAGGCTCGGGGCAAACTCTGAGGCAGCTGAGAAGCAGCAGGAAAGAGGTCTTCAGACAGTCCCCAAGACATCTGAGAAGGAAACAGCCAATGCCATGTGGCGCAGATATAGTAAAAACCCGGGACGTGGCAATGTGGCTGTCTTGGGTGTTTGACGGAGGAGGAAAAAAATGCTTTGCAGCTCCAAAGGAATGGCTTAGTTAGGGAAGTCCCCCCCAGAGGCTAATGAGGAGTTTAGAGGCAATCTATATTCCTGTCAAGGTGGAGGAGGGAAAAGGGGGAATTCTGACTTTTCTGGGGGATCTTGGGCACCAGAGCCCGCTCGATGATATTCCCGGGTCTTCTGAGGGGAAAAGTTAAACCGACAACATTGAGAGGTTTGGGGACAGACATCGTGATTCCTCTTGCCCTTCTGTTTGTGGGTGGGACCCTTTGGGTCCTTTTGGGTGTCCATGAGCTTGGTTCCCACTGCTGAGTGTGGACATTTTGGTTGCTTGTGCCATAGAACATCACCACTGGCTGAGGATATCCCTCACAGCTGAGACTACCCCTCACAGCTGAGAACTGAGCCATGGTGGCAGGGCATTTCCTATCCGCCACCGAAGCTGTTCAGGCCCTCGTGGTTTTTTCAGCAAAAGCAGCACCTCATTCTAAATGGAGAGAAGGACACCACTTCATTAACTCAAAACCTGCTACAGATACAAATGTCACAAACCACCCGTCACAATGGAACAGCCCAGTTTGGCCAGTCAAAAAGGCCTTCAGGGCATGGAGATGAACAACAAACTGTTGCAGGCCGAATGCCAAGGATACTTGGGCAGGAAGCCAAAGAAATTCCTAGGTATGGCCAAGCAAAAACTGTTGGCACTGAGGGCGCCCATTCCTAAAAAGGAGGCCCAGCAACTGAAGACAGCCCTGTACCTCCCCTGGGTGCTCTCTTGGCCCCCATTGCCAAGGTGACCAGCAAGCCCATCAGCTGTGAATGGGGCCCTTTACAGCAGCAGGTGTTGGAAGTAGTTCAGTAGACCATGGCCCAGGTACTGACTTTAAGGGTGTTAAGCCTGCTAGTCTGATGGAATCACAGATGTCTGTGACCTTCATGCATGCGAATTGGGGTCTGTGGCCACAGAAAACTGCACTAGCCACTCGGGCTTTGGACATATAAGTTGTCTGAGGCAGTCACCAGATACATCCCTTTTGATGGCTACTCCTTGCTTGCTACTGGGTGCCGGTAAAGACAGCAGGAATAGCACAGGGGATGCTGTGACCTGTACTGCTCATATTCATGTGAATGCTTGCAAACCCCACTAATGGAAATGGGTAGACTCGGCCGGGCTCGGTGGCTCAGACTGTCATCCCAGCACTTTGGGAGGCCGAGGGGAATGGATTTCCGGAGCCCATGGGTTTGAGAACAGCTAGGGCAACTTGGTAAGACCTCGTCTCTACAATAAATCAAAATTAGTTGGGCATGGTAGCACATACCTGTAGCTCCAGCTACTTGGAAGGCTGGGATGGAAGGATCGCTGGAGCCCAGCAGGTCGGCGCTGGGGTGACCGTGAGTGTGCCAATGCACTCCAGCCTGGGTGACACAGTGGAACTTTGACTCAAAAACCCCCAAATTTCCATGTTCTGATAATTTGGACAGCCCCTTCAGGTCTCCTCCCACTGTGGGAGCTTTTCTGTCCTCTCTCAATAAATCCTGCTTTCTCCAAAAAAAAAAAAAAAAGGACAGACTCAATAGCGTTCACTTACCAAATGTAAATAGTGCACTCTAGAGCAAATCCAGCAGACCTACACGAGATCAACAGTCTCCATGAACAGACAACCAACTTACCCACGGAACCAAATACCTGCAGGGGATGCTTTGTCTCTTCCTGTGGCTGCTTGTAGCCCAAGACTCTGACACATGCCACTTACTGACGGCTCACAAAACTGAAAGCCCATGTGATCCACTGTGCTGCACCTGCATCTGACCAGTGGATGACTATCTTTTGAATGAGACTGAACATAGAACCCCGGGCAGAGTGCCCTGATTCCACACTGGAATTGAGGCTTCCCCAAGGTCTCCTCCTTGGGATGCCATGGGGTATGAGGCAAGACCAAGGAATACCCAGACTCTACGGTTTCTCTAGTGGTGCTGAGGACATGTGTTTCCTCCAGTTGTGCGGGCAGTGTTATCAGGCATGTCAAGTTTGTCTAGGACACAACCTCCCTTCTTGAGCTGAACCACTGAGGCTGGAAGGTCTGGGAAGGGCAGCAAAACAATGGCTGGCTGCAGAAGTCGTAGTCTCAGGACTGGGTTGGGCAAACTGAGTCATGACATCAACTCAGCCTAACCTTTCTTTATAGGTGAGGGATACCCGGGACCCCAGAAAGGATGGGGAATGGAGCACCACCCCGTCAAGCTGCTTTTGTCACAAAGACATGGCCGCGGGGCCCTAGAAACATAACACCATTGTCAGACTCTCCCAAGCTGTGGCCATCGGAGGGAACCTGGTAAAGCATGGGATTTGCCATCCTGGACCTCATTCTGTTATTGATGACAATGACCTTTTGTCCTGCTAGTGGGAGGTTACATCGGCACTCCTAGTGTTACAGTGCACACCTGCAGAAGCTGAGCCCTGATTGACCACCCTACGGGAGGGAGCTGAAGGTGCCCTATTCTATCCTAACTGACGGTGGCAAAATGTCACAACCGAACCAGCAAAACCTTGGCGGGCTGGCCCTTCGTCGTATCATGCTCCTTTGATCACACAGACAAGAGATGTTCCCGCTGGCAGTGACAGAAGCCAGGCTGGACTAATGTGAGTCCTCTGTGTTGGAGCTTCATGAATAATATTGAATGGGGGAAACAGAGTTCATGTAACTGACTCAAGACGTGGCTGGCAAATTGTCAATGCCTTCTTACCCCTGGATGAGTCACTGAACAGTAAAACGGAGGAGGGGTGCTTGTTTGCACCTGAGGCCTACATCTTTTTCTGTGGGCAGGTGAGGGTAACTAAAAATGGGATGGACAATACCATGCTTGGATGCCTAGTGGATAATGGGATCCTGCACTCTAGGCACACTGGGGGTGCCCCTGGATGCCACCCCTGGGAATTAGATGCACCATTGGGCCAGCAGGTATACAGGTATACAGCCAAGGTATACAGCCAAGAGGTATACACCAGGCTTACTGGGGACCTGCCAGGACTCTGGGTTTATGTCCTCTGTGGGATTTTTGGTACTATACATAAGAGCTAGTACTCAATTAATAATAATAATAATAATAATAATAATAATAAACCTGTCTCTAGACCATAGCAGAGTTTTCATCTTCCACTGCCACTGAGTTGGCAGCCCAGCAGACGTCCCTCAGCATCCTCAGAAAGGTGGTTTGAAGCCACAGAATAGTTTTAGAGTGTCTTTTAGCCTAACTGGAAGAAGGCATGTGCAGTTGCTCATACCTCCTGCTGGATATGGATAAACTCTTCATGTATCATTGAAACATAAGTAAAGGAGGTCTGGAAACAGGCCCATTGGGTGCAGACAGTAGGGCCACCACAAAGATCCTTCTTTGACTTCTTTTGCACCCGCTTACCTGGATCACCTGAGTCCTGGGCTACATGAGGCCTGATCTTCCTGCGTTGGTGGTGGACCTCCTGGGGCTGGTAAGATGGATCCCGAGGAACGTTCGATGGTGTTGTGCTGAGATTGTATCAGTCAAAGTGTTACATCGATCTGATGTGACAAACGTTTGCCTCCAAATCTGGGCTGGTCAGTAGACTAGCGTTGTTAAGGGAGATACTCGGTTTGGGAGTGGACCATGGGACAGTTCTCCAAGCGGTCTGGGACCCACCCAAAGCTCTCTTCTGTTCCAGTTTGCAGTTCTCATGAATAACTAGGATGTGCCGGAAATACAGTCACCTGAGATCGGGGGGACTCTCTAGAGCAGACGGGTTCTGTTTCTCTATTCCCTAAAAATAGGATGTTCCTTCAGTGTTTTCGTCCAATGGTCTTATTGCCGTGGGGTATGAAACCCAAGGCGGGCTGTTTTGGGGACATCTTCAGCTGCAGTGCAAGTGGGACACTTTCAAACGAGACTGCTCTGTCTCCCCCAGGCAGCTGTCCTGAGCCATAGGAGACTGGGTCAGGTGTATCCTAAGCTTCTATTGTCCCTCACTGCCTATCTGCAAACAATAAATCTGCTTCATGTAATTTGTTGCCTCTGAATGTGTTCTGTTCCGTCTGACACCAACAGGTTGGTCACCCATGAACAGCAAGCTTTCTTCCCAGTCTTATTTTCTCCCGCCCAGTAAGCTGAGTAATGCCTTCAGCACACTAACACCAGATATTAGAGAATTCAACTCATTCATATCTCAGCGATAATGACTCATAGCCCGTCAACATTTCCTGATGATTTTGGACTCCAGACCTAGAGTTTATTAACCTGAAGCTGAAATAATCTTTAATGATAACATTCTTATTACTGCACTTGAGGGGAAGGTGACCTCTGGAAAACTACATATTTTACCAGCCAACCCTTGTTATTTAAATGATGTCTTTGCTGCAGCTGTCATGTTCCCTTTTCAGACCTGCCATGGTGTATCTTTCAAATGTTATTCATTCAGCAAATATCTATCAAGTGCCTACTATATGCTCAGCATTATGCTAGATCGCAGGGAAGCATTGATGAGAAAAGTAGAATGAATCCCTTCCCTCATGAAGAATATAGGCTGGTGAGGAGCACAAAGAACACAGCAATCATATAAACATGTAAAAGGACGTCTGAGAGCTTTGCTTTGAAGTGGACACATTCTGTGCTATTAAAGCTTGTGTGGTATTTGGGGGCTAATCTTATAGAACAAAGCTATTGCTTTGCAAGAAGATATTGTGTCTATTTTTCTAATTAAGTAGTGTGGTCTGTCTCAGAAAAGTGGCTATAAACTCTAGCCTTGCTCTTTGTGGGACTCTGGGATTTGATCACCGATGTTTATAATATGCCTTTCACTGAGCAGTTTTTCATCCTGTTGGATGATTGAATGCTCAAGTATTTGACCTGTAACCAAGTGTCCCTCTCACAGGAATATATTGGTAGACACCCTGGTATGTCAGACCTGTGTCCAGTTTACTCCAACCAAAATAACCACTCTCTAGGAGAGATCTGACCTGCAAAAAAATGTTAGGTTCAGGTACGTCAGTCAGGTGAGACACAGGGCAACTCAACAAGACATACAAAATAGCAGAAGTGGTTTATCACTTACTGATCCCAGAGAGAAGAGAGCAGCACACCTTGCAGGGCCAATGGGGAGGAGAGAGCCATTGAAGACAAATGTGGTCAACCAATGGGTAGAAACAAGAAAGTGAATGAGAGCTATTTAGAAGCTTTTATTGGGGTTCAAGGTGTTGAACATCTTTCCTATGGAGAGTTCTAATTGGTGTATTTAGAGCAAGCTGGCACAGGTTCCATGGAGTCATGCTATGGCTGAGAGGTGGTCAGTGGCATATCTGCAAAGCCCATGCAGGGTTTGGGCATGCAGGGGCAAATCAAGCAGGTTGCATTGATAAGACCTGGAGTGATGGTGGCTACCAGGAGGTGATTGTATAAGGAAGATATCTGGATCAACCAGGGTGAGGAACTGGATGGAGGAGGAGAACTGGAAACTGTGTCAAGGGTGATGAAGCCCTACTTCTGAGGTGAGGAAGTCCAACTTATATACCTAAAGTTATAAGGATTCATTGCAGCCTATGAAGACAGATTTGAGTTTATCCAAGCATCAGAAAACGTTCTTTAGTGGCAAGGTGAGAAGAATAACTTGGGAATGAGGGACCCAGGAGCAGGTCAGAATGGATGATATAAAGGAATTTCGCAGCACCCTGGATGGAACTAGAGTCTATAATACTGAGTGACCTCTCACAGAAACAAAGATCCGAGTATCACGTGTTCTCACTCATATAATGGACCTTGAACATCCAATGTAATACTATAAGAAAATGACTGACGGTACTGGGAAACTTTGGGGGGGGAGGGAGATGGGATTAACGGTAGCAAATATCTGTCTGGGGAAGGGGAAACACCTCTTATCAACAGGGTGCCTGAATGAAACGTAATTGTACACCTAACCCTTAACTGTACCCCACAAAACCATAATAAAAAATACTGATTTTTTAAAAAAAGAGGAAGACGAGCCCTGGGCAATGAGGGTGGGGAAGGCAAGCGGGGCAGACTGGAAGTCGGGATGATGGTGTTCTATGTTCTATGTTCAGGTTTGATTCTGTCAGGAAAAGAACGCAGAGCTCACACTAGAAAGAAGAGGCGTGGGAAAGAATCGACATGGCAGACATTACCAGATCTCTCTTTCCAGTGAAAAGAATGTAGCTACCCGAGTCACATTTCAGTCATGGCTAAACCATTATACTGCTGGGAAGTATTCAATATTTGGTATCCAACACTTTTAAAGTATTGAAAGTTGCTACGAAATTGTAAACTCTTACAGGAATCCAATCACTTGGCAAAAATTTATTTTACATTCCCCCACATCCAAATTCTGCAATGGTAGCCAACTTGAGCTTTGCAGGAAAGAGCTCCTTGGGATTACTTTTATTCCTCAAAAATGTGCAGTCAGGGGATCCACCTGTCTCTTCCACTGTTTCCAAATGCCAGCCAAAACAGCTCATCACTAGAATGCTGGGGGCGAAGGGAGGAGAAATAAAATTTAAGCAAAACAGAGCTCCAATTTTACAATAGTCATGCATGCGTTCATTCATTTTTATTAATGAAAACTTATTAAACACCTACGATATGTCAGGTTCTATTCTGTGTTCTGTAAAAGGAAAATTGATTAACTTCCAGTTGTTTTCTTTTCATCAGAAAACTTTTCGAGGTTTTGCCTGAGCAGTCATTCACCAGAAGCAGTTTGCACCAAATTCCTTTCATTCACCTTTTGGTGAAACAGTAAGCTAATGGACACTGAGGAGAGAAGTCAAAGAAGTTTAAAGAGATGCTTCTCAAACTGCTTGTTATGAATCAATCGGTCGTTTGGGACCATTTCAAGGCAGTACAGAGGGAATTAGCTGCTAATCAAGGACACACACATATTGTTTCTATCTGAGTCATTTTTTCTCCCACGTCTCACTTTTGGAAATGCCTCAGAAATAGACTGCCTGGCCGTCAAAGCTCTATGAACTACACTTTGTGAAGGGGAGGGGGTTGCAAAGCAGCCCTCCCTTTATCACATTCACAAATGGGCTCAGCTCCTAGTTCACAAATTTTTAGTAATATTGTTCCAGGTAGACTATAGCTTCACTTTGTTTTGTACAAGAAATAAGTTGAAATTAACACACAGGCTGACAGGTCAGCCTGAGAGATCTCAGGGACAAATAATACCATTTTGAAAACCCTAGAAGAAAAGTCATATATATGGATATTGCTGCCACATTTTTCTATGGTCTATACCCAACGAAGCCAAATAAAGCTTACTGTATTGGAGAGACAGCTCTACTACACTATATATTTGAAGTCACCTATTTGTAATTCTAGCTGCAAGTGGCATATATTTCAGTATCATTAAGCTGGTTGTTGCTTGAAGACCAAGTGGACTTGGCGTTCATGAGGATGAGGCACTTCTATCCATGAATATCTTACAGTATCTTATAGTTAAATCTCTTCAGGTTTTTTGTCTGTTGGAAATAAAAAAAACACAATTGCACCCTTTCTTATTGTCTTGGGAAAGCATGGGCGTGACTGATTTTGGGCCATTTAATATAGAAAATGTTCTCATTTGCAGAAGATAATTCATGTGAAGTCATTCTTGAAAGCAAGGAAAGGGTTTGGTGGCCCCTTGGAATCCTCTCCAGCTGTCACTGTCCCTGAAAAGTCTCATTGGCATCTTCTTTCCTCTATGGCGTTATGACGCAGAAGTTTCCAGAAATGGATGCATCCCACTGAATGCTGTTTTTGTCCCTTTAGGAGAGTCAGACTCAGACTTTGTGACATTTTGCAGTGATTTTTATAACTGGAAAAAGGCAAATGCTTTACCAGAAGTTTTTCCTTATCATCGTGCCCTGGCCCTTGGCAAGATTATTTTTCTCCTTTAGCAATAAAATAGAATATTGAATATTCCATTTTCTCAAAACAAAACAGAACAAACAGATTCAATCTCTTCTTATCTGGCAGTTTATTCTGGGTTCATCAGTCATCTTTTTCTTCTTTCTCTTTTTTTTTTGGTTCATGGCAGGTAAAATTAGAGACAAGCCAAGTCATGGAAAAGAATGTCTTTTTCTACGAAAAATGGAAGCCCTAAAACTAAAGTCAAACAGAAAACACTTTCCACATCACAGATAGCATCACTTATCAATTTATATATCTGTGAGCTAAAAGAACTGAAGCTATAAACACTTATGGATGCTATTAGCCAGTGGACAGAAGTGATATTAAAGAGAGAAGCACAGAAAGATGACCGGGAAGTGTTTTACCCTATAGTCTGTTTTTGACTATGACTGTCTAATATAACATCTGCGGTGGCAAGAAGACATCCTCATACAAGTCCCACCACTGAGCTAGGACACTGTTGAGGTTGAAGGTCAGACAGCTCTGACCCGGGGCTATGCATTAATGTGAGTGTGTGTGGAGGGAGTAGGTGTGGAAGGGGTGAGTAAATCAACTTAGTATCAATACTGGAACCTTAAAAGGATGCTCTTAGCTTTTTTTTTTTTTTTTTATGAGCTTCTAACGACCCAAGAGAGAATTTTCAAGAGCCCTCTACTTAGACTTCTGAGATAGGAGCAAGCCAACCAAACTCAGCAAATCCTCACTTAATGTCATCAACAGGTTTTTGGAAACTGTGACTTTAAGCCAAGTGCCTTATAATGAAACCAATTGCAGCAGAGGCCTATTGATAGAAACAACCGTTAACTCTTAGGCTACTTCTGGTCATAAAAACATCACCAGATTTCTTGAAATAAGTGTGAGTTCTACATACATTTAAGGAAGAGTAATCAAAATAAGGTAATGACGTACTTGCATATTCCTGAGTTCAAAGTTGCAGGTGGCTGGACAGCTGAAGGCAGAGATGGGAACCGACCCTGGACCAGCTCAGTCCCACCTCAGGGCACACTCACAACCATACTCACGCTTACACTCACTTAGGCCAGGATAACGGGACACAGCAATTCAGTGAATAGGCACATCTTTGGAATGTGAAAGAAAATCAGAATACCAAAGGAAACTTGTGACAGAGGAGAACTTGCAAATTGCACACAGGCAGTGGCACTGCTGGTAATCTTTTTTTTTCTCATCAATATTATGACAAAATGACATTGAGTAACATGTCATCATTCGAAGGTCTGCAAAAGGGGCCAACGAAAATGAGTTGTACTACAGATAGGGCAGCTGGACCAGCTCCCAAGTTACTTCTTATTTGGAGTCATTCTGGAGAGTCACTTACAAATTTGGGTAAATCACGATAGGAGATTTGGGTTGAGGGTGTGGATGGGTTACAAAGTCAGCTGCTCAATTTCAGATATGTTGATGCAGAGACAGCTCTTCGACATGCATGTGTAGAGGGAAGACAGGCGGTTGGAGATATGAGTTCAGACAGAGTTCTGTGCTGTGGACGAGGATTGCGGAGTTTTGGGTATACAAATGAGATTTGCAGACATGAGAATGAGTAAAACATCTTAGGAGATAAACTATTTAAGGAACAGAGGAGATCTGGAGACATTTAACAGAGGGGAAGGAAACGAGGAGGGACCCATAAAGGAGAATGAGGAGAAGCACCAAGTAAGGTAGGAGGAGAGCCATGAGAAAGTGGAGTCAAGAGAAGAATGTGTTTTTAGAAGGAATGAGTGCCAATCGTGCTGTGTGCAGCTTAGGACCAGTGAATTAAGCACTGAAAATTTTCCAGTGGTTTTGGAAGAGTGGAGGTGGATTGGTGAAATTAATGAGATCTCTTTTTAGTATGATATTGGGTATTCTGTCTAGAGAGTTAGACTCAAGAAAGAATGGAACAAGGCAAGGTGGAGACAGACAAATATTTTGACTGGTGACATAAGCAAACATATAGGGGGAGTCACCCAGTAGGCAAGCAGAAAAGCCATTCTAGTAGAAAACAGGGCAACTGGAAATACTAGTGACTCAGAAGTTGTGTTGGAATGGAAGACCTAAGTAATATTCATGGGGACACAGGGGGAGAAGTCCTCAGAAGAGTTATTCGGCATTATGGCATCTCAGAATTAAAGGCAGGACAAAACAAACCACACACCATAGACTGGACTAGAGACTCTTCGATATGAAGACAGAATATTCAAAATGTGATGTAAATACAGCTAAATGGATAGCAGATATGAGTAGAGAAAAAAAACAAGATGGCAGAAAGCAAATTGAATCTGTCCAGGGAGGCATTTTAATGGGGCCAAATTTTAAATTTCAGGCCACATTTTTAGTTCTAGTCCCTTTGGAAGTAGGGAAACATAACCATCCCTCCCACACACAAAAAATTTTTTTTTGTTATGCCCTGCTCAAAGGATAAGCCTTGTGCTTGGCTGTAGAAGGCAGATGTTTATAAGCTGAGCTGAAGGATCGTAGGCAAGCTTCTGCCAACAACATATTCCTGAGCCCCTGTGATGAATGTGACTTTTAACTTATTTACGTCTTTGTAGTTCGAAGCACCTCCTGGAAGAGTTAATACCTTGATATTTTACCAGGTAAAATCTTAGTCAGGATTAGTTTTGCTTTTGGTAGGAATTTCTTTGTAGTTCATACTAAAACCCTAAGAAAAGGTTGACTTGGTGTGGAAGGGGGCATACGAAGGGGGCTTAAAAAAACATCTGCAATGTCAAAAATTAGGTTAAGCATGTACTCAGCCTTTGCACAGTTAAACATATACTCAGTCTTTGCACAGTTAAAAAGTTCCCTTCCTAGAAACTGGCAACAGGACCCGCTGGCTAGGTTAAACTGTTTAACAACTTTTTTTCACTTCTGTGAACTCCGCTAGCATTGCTAGAAAAGTACCTAGGCCTCCAGGATGTTGCTGTTTGGCCCACTTGGAAAGTCCCAGTGTGGTTTTGCCCCATTTAAGCAAGCCCCTACAGCAAATGGGGGCCCTTGCTGTGGACCTTGCATGTCCAACAACAATTGGCCACTGGCTGGCTCTTGGCTAATAAATCTCTCCTTTTTTTTTTATAACTTGTACTTTTGGTGTCGGTGTCTGTGAATTAAGTGCTCGGTCCCTATTTCATTGGAAGGAGGGAAGGGATGGAAGTTGTATCCTTCATGGTCAATTTTGCTGTCTGCTGGTCATGGTCCCCATGTCTGCTCTGGCCCCAAGGTCCGGTTGCTTAGGGAATGGCCTGAAAAAGCAGACATCCACCAGGACCGCTGGATCAATGCACCATAGTGATGTCAGTGAAAAATTACAGGAGAAATGAATGTTACTTCCTGCATTACAAAACTTTCTGCCCTTCAGCTTAGATTTTCTCATGCATTGAAATTTATCCGCCATGATAATAGCCAGCTTTGCATACGATCAAATGAGATGGCTAAGAAATTGTCACAAACAAGGGAAAGCAATATGGTTTTTTGTTTTGTTTTGTTTTCCAACTTGTGATGAAACGTTTTTGAAGTTCAGCAAGAAATCTGAGCCTGAGACAGAGAGAGACATCTTTCACAGAACCCAAATGTGCCGTAACTCAAAATAAATATGTCCACCTTAGAAAAAAATCTTGAATTGTTCATTTCATCTATGGAAATTTTCAACTCGTAAGTCAGTTTTTCCTCACTCTTCCGCATTTTTCATCATTTTCAATACCGACCTTGATTTCACCTTCCCTTCCCCTTATTCTCTCTGACTTTAATGTTCCTCTTGGCTTTTCATTGCTGCATCTATCTTTGACTCATTTTTCTACATTCTGTTTTTACCCTAGACTTCTGATGCTATGTCAGCTCATTATACCAACTACAAAATCGTCTTCTTGCTCACAACAGGAACTTTAAACAACATTTTTAATCATGTTTATGCTTATTTCGATCTATCATCAGGCAGTTTGACTCCCTTTGTTTATATGTATACGGCATCTACTAAACATTTACATGTATTTAGGTTCTTCTACTCTACCATGATGAAAGCACACTTTAGGGACCTTCTTATCCACAGGTTTCTGTCATGATATGAGGCCCTTTATTTACATAGGAAAGATTTATGTCAAAAGTAGGAGAAACAAATTCTCTAACAACAGCAAAAACCAAAGGCAAGGCAGAAAGCTCAGGTTTTTAAAAAAGAAGAATGACAGCATTGCAATTTTAGGTTTTTGGTTCTTAACTAATATTTTGAAGGATAAGACATTGCCATCTAGAGTGATCACTATTTGCACACATATCCCTTCTAGCTGGTATTTTTTCTGTTAAATTTTGTGGCAATTCTTTACCTATTTCCACTTTGTTTGCCACATTTGTCCTGATTCCTTCATCTTCCACAAGAATTAATTTTTATCACTTAATGTTGCTTTTAAAGTTTACTTTTTTTCTGGAAAATTTTTGCTCCATCTCTCCACACACACATTCCTGGTAGAGCTATAACTCTGCATTGTATTGTCTGCGTCCATCACCTGGATGTTCAGAAAGCTTGACATAACATGTGCAAACAGATGTCACATTCAACTCCTCAATCTAGTTACTTACACTGATTCCTTGGACTTATCAAGGAGCTAGACCCCACCATCACAACCTCCACCAAGATACACACCAAAAAAGCAGTGCCCGTCTCGAGGATGAAGCAAAAAATACAGGCATCTGAAGTCAGGGCCTGGTATTAGAGACTCCTGGTCTGGGGGGAGCACTCCCAATTAACATGAGCCAAAGCTAGAAGACAAGCTGTCGGTGAGTTCCAGCTTAATTCCCGTTCTACCAGTCTCCTGAAATTGCCAAATGCGATATTCTGAGTGTGGCGCTTCATTTCTTTCCAGGGATTTTTCACTGTGAAAGAGGAAATAGACTTCAACTAGCAATATATTCTACTTAGACAATCTACAAATATTTACAAACAAGACTCCCAGTTTAAGAATGAGACATCAAATGCAAACAATAGAATACACGCTGAGAAAAAAGAACAATGAAGTGGAAAAATAAAAACCTTGAAGTAAGCATTCCTTATCAAGAATTGAAATATAATACATTCAAATTCATGTTAAGAAAGAAGAAGATGAAGGTGACCGGGAAGACCGGAAGCAGGAGGTGAAGAAAGAAGGGAAGGAGAGGGAGAAAGAGATGGAAAGGAAGTTGTTGACAGGAGAAATTAAACCTCTCAGTGGTTCTTGGAGTTCTACAGTATTGTGGAAACAAAAGATTAAAAAGTAGATGAGTGCTATAATTAAGATACTTAGGGGTAATTTGCAAGGTGGAAACTTGTGAGAAGGAAACGAAAGATGACAATTACCAACACACACACACACACACACACACACACACACACACACACACACACTTTGAAACCTAGAATATACATCTAAAAGTTTCAAAATCCACCTAAAAGGAGCTTTACAAATGTGTCAAAAGATATTCAAGGGATAAAAGCTTGAGAGATTTTTTTGAAAAAGAAAGGGCCAGCAGGGTGTAGAGTGCAGAGCTGACTAATAAAATTAATGTATCTTATAGGGTCTAACTATATGGTTGACAATACAATTATAAAACCTAAAGCAGTCTCTGTTAAATCATTTCTAAGTACTTAGAGGTCTAATGCAAAAATAATTATTATCTGTAAATAAAATTTCATTTTATTTTAAGAAAGTGCAGGAGGTAGTAAGTTGGAAGGAAAAGTAAAAGCGTGTCAAAAATAATGTCCTCCCTCGTGTGATGTGAAGAGGGCAGAAAAGAAGCAGATAAGCAAACATGACAAAAAACCTTCTGAAAATAATAAGCAAAAGAAAAATAACTCAGAAAAAAGGAATTTAAAAAGTAATGAAATAGTATTGCATCCCCAAAGTGTCAAATTTAAAATAATACTTATTAAGTGCTTACTATATATGTGACAGTGGAATAAAGATTTTTAAAGGATTATCTCACTCAGTTCTCACACTAGCCTGTGGAGAATGTGTTCTTAACATCTCATCTCTATAGATGAGAACATTAAGACTTAGAGATTTTTCCAGAGCCTTCTCTACCATTCCAGATATCCTGTCATCTCCCCTTCACAGCGAAAATTCTAAGAGGTTAATTCCAAGTGTATCATATCCACTTTTTCACCTTCTTTTTTCTCTAACTATCAACTTAGGGCAGTCATTTTTCCACTTGCATCACTCCAGTGAAACTTTTTTACCCAAGTGAATTACTGTATGATTAATCCAATAACAACTTCTCAGTTTTTAAAATCTTCACTGGCCTCTAAATGATTGACACTGTTGATTGCTTCGTCTCTCTTGAGGTATGTGGCTTCCTTGATTGTGACCTCAAAGTTTGCAAGTTTTTTCTTGCACTTTGTTCAGATCTTCACATCCCTCTCTGCCTTATTTCCTGTCTCCCTAAACTCCACAGTGCTCCAGAAGCATTCTTATCAACAAGATTACTTAACATATGTTGATCATCTTGTAGACAAATCATTACATCTAGATAAAACATGAAATTGCCAAGAAGACCAATATCTTACAGTGAGGTAAGTTTGACAGCTATCAGGTTAATCCACAGACTATGATGATCTCGTATCACTTTTCTTTATCTTCAAAAATCATACTTTTTATTAGGATTATTTTCATGTACATGGGAGTTATAAAAAGAATACAGTACAGGAACTTCCTGTTATGCAACAGGATAATAACCTAGTAAATGCTCCAATAGGAAGAAGCAAGTAAACGGGAACAACAATCCTTGAAGTCATAAAGCAAGCAACTTAATCTTCATTTTTCCCAGAACTGTTCATGGAACTCAATCATTGTCTTGTTAAATGATGGCCTCACTGGACTATCTAATACCGTATAGCACAACCAAGCATTCTGCGTGATGTCTATAGATAGCAGCTTAAGCAATTTTAGAATCTTATCTTGCCTTATTATCTTAGTTAAGTCCATGCAATTGGGATAAATGATATCTCAAACAACTATTGCTTCTGTCATTAATTGAACCACAAAATAAGAACTGACATTTAAGAAATATTAGGCTCTAGTGCCCCCGAGAAGCCCACAGTTAAAATAATCTATTAAGAGTAAACAATTCAATAATTGTACTTAGGTTTACCAAATCCTTAGCATCAAATTTGGGGAATGAGGATAGAGGAATTAAAATTTCTGGAAGTGCTTAGGAACTCTTGATAGTAAACACTACTCTTAGGTCAAGCATGGTGGATTACACCTGTAATCCCAGCAAGTTGGGAGGCAGAGGTGGGAGGATGGCGTGAAGTCAGGAATTTGAGACCAGCCTGGACAACATAGTGAGACCCCATCTCTACAATAAGTAAAGATAAATAAATAAAAATTACTCTTTATTTTTCATAATATTTTATTTATATGTTTTAAAAATAAGTGAAAACAATACTAAACAGTGTATCATATTGCTAGGGTAAGACTTTGCTACACATTTCAGAGATTTTTTAAATTTCAAAATTATATATATGTACATGTTTATATGTAAATTTACATGCAATAAATATGATTTATTATTATTATTAATAATAAACATATCATTACTTCAAAAACACAAAAAATTTTCTCTACCCTATAGAGATATTTGACAAAATCATTAAAAGAAGGAAATATTAATATTAAAGAAAACCTTGTAAAAATTGAAAGGTAATACTATAAATATTTAACATTAAAAGTTATAATTTTAAATTAAAATGTTAAAAAAAAGCCCAATGGATTAATTAGTCTCTTTCATAGTCTTAATTTTTTTCATGGCAAATATTTCAGATGTAGAAATTCTTTTAAAATTTTTTGTTGAAGTTGGTCACATGGTTAAATGCGTTTCAGGGTATCTTTATGTCCGGTGTTAATGCACACACTGCTTCATGCAAATACTTTATTGGCTTACTCTGATATTGATTTTTTTGGTTTGTTTTTGTTTAAAATTGCTTTTTCTAATTTAGATTTTTAGATCAGTTTGTAATTCAAGTCATAATATTTTATGATACTATCATTTTCCTTTTTTGCATTTCTTCTGTATTTAAAAACAACTATAGTTACGATTAACAAGGTTAATAGCGCTCCACAGAATCTCCTTTAAAGTGACCAATTTAAGGACTTTTCTTGCTTCCAAAGCTTACTATTTCTTAAATTACTACTCACTGGAGTTGTATAAAGTATATTGTGCACTAAATTTATAAACATTTACTTTATTTTCAAGAATGAGTCACCATTAGGAACACATAGAACCAGGAAAACATACATATATGACAACGGTCACAAGTAAGACTGATTAGAATATGATGACTTCTCTCCCCAGTCCCAGTCCTGATTTATGAATCTTAACCCTGATTTATTAATCTTAACTGACTTCTAGTCAGTTTTTCCCTCACTTGCTTTTGACTCATGGTCAATAGATTCTTTTGAACCAGTAATATTTCGGTGCTGCTTGTCAAGCTTTAATTTTTATGTGAATACTAATGATGTATTGAATGCTTTCTCACAGTAGTTGGGATTTGGAAAGCATATAAAGTTTCCAGAAAATGCCAGGGAAAAATTCCACAGAGACATTTAACTATGTGTACATACACGAGACACAACGGATGCAAACACTATGAAACTTGAAAACCACGATTGTGAAAACCAGCACATCTGTTTTCTTTCTTCCTTCTCTTTCTTCGTTTCTTCATCAAGGGCCTACCACATGAGAGATATTATTCTAAGTACTCATATGAAAACACACTGAAGTTGTGTGGAGTTTTGCCCTCAGGTGGCTCCAGGCGTGAAAGGTGAGTGACTATACATGAGTTGGAATATAAATTAATGTATAAAGGGGCTAAGGCAGAGAAATAGGTGCCAGTAACACATAGCAGGATAGTAATGGAGGGAGAATTATTTCAGTTCCACCTATTCCAAACAGATTCCAAAGACTTACTCTAAAACACACAGATTTTAGATAAATGAGAGTAGGGCTGGATATGGCGAGAGTATAATATGAACACAGATGCAAAGCTGGACTGTCAAGGCTCTGACTTCAATGACACCACAAGATATGCAAATGTAAGCCATTTCTCAAATTGTCCACGACTCAGTTTCTTAGTCAGTTAAATAAGAATAACGCCATTATTACTTCAAATGGTTGTTCCGAGAATTAAATAAGTTAATACATGTAAGGCTCTTGACAGAGTAACTGGAGCAAAATAACTACTTAATAAACATGAGTCTTTGTTTTTGTTGCTGCTGTTATAGCTGATATTTTTCCAGAAAAAATACTCAGCATGGAAAAGTCACAAATGTGTGAAATGAAAGGTGCACATGGAAACAATGGGTAATATTGTTTGGTTACAGCATGGACATACACAACCAAAGTAAAAAGTAGAAGACAACATTTTAGCTTTTTCTGCCTTTCCAATTCTAATCCTTGATCATACCAATTCAGTGTAAAATCATATATATCGTCTCTGAACAAGCTTTCTCTTTCTGTGATACTAACTTTCAGCTGATCATTACTTCTATGAAAACAAATAGAACACTGATAAAATTATATTTATGCATCTACATCTATATTTATGTCTATACCTGGAAATAAATGGATGAAGGCTGTGGAGAGGAGAAACAGGGAGACAAGCTTACATTTCATAGCTACTTTTGCCTCATGGTAAGGGTGGGTCAAGATGCTGAAATTCCAGGCTTTACCCAGGTAAACGGACATGAGCTGATGTGCAAGAAAAGCTTTGGCAGTAATGGAGTTGGAAAAAAATGAGCTATCTGCCCAAGACACTGCTGAGCAGAGAAGGGTAGAGAACTAAGCCCGGTAGAAGGCAAGAAAGAAAGAAGGCAAGAAAGAAAGAAAGAAGAGAAAGAAAGAAAGAAAGAAAGAAAGAAAGAAAGAAAGAAAGAAAGAAAGAAAGAAAGAAAGAAAGAAAGAAAGAAAGAGAGAAAGAAAGAAAGACAGACATTTCTATACCCGGCAGCAGAAAATTAGAAATACAATTTATAAAATTCAAATTACAATAATGTACAAATCATAATATACCTAGGAATACATTTTGCAAAAGACATTTAAGAACTCTCTGCTAGGAAGAAAAGGAAATATCAGTGGAAGAAATTAAAGAAGACCTAAATAAATGAAAGGGTATATCATGGTTATGATTTGGAAGAAGCAATACTGCTAAATTGTCAACTCTGGGTAAACTGGTTTATTGAAGTGATTCTATGCATTCAGCCACCTGTTTATTGACAGGCTGTTTTTAGTCTATAGCAAAATCTGAACAAATTAGTGTATCTAATATATGTATATATATTCTAGATTAAAAAGGACAAAGTTGAAGTTCTTATGCTAGTTGACTTCAAGTCAATGTGATGCAGGCATGGGGATTAACAAATATGTTAATGGAACAGTATTTGAAACCCAGAAATTGAAAAAAAAATGCATGAGATCTACCAACGTGCTGAAGTAATCCAAGAAAATAGAAAGACTGTTTTAAAATGGTGAATTTGAATATTCATGAGATAACAGAAAAACAATGTGCTTTTAAACCTTAACCCCTTCAACCCATTTCATCATTTACACAAAGACTAATCTGAGGTTGGTTATACAACTTAAACATAAAAATTAAATTTATAAAACCTTTAGAAGAACATTTTCTTTTAGAAGGACATTTTTTATGACATAAACAAAAGCAACATTTTCTTAGCTAGGACACAGAAAATAATCGACTTTGAAGAAAAAGATGATAAACCGTACATAATCAAAATACTCATTAAGAACATAAATTGGCATGCAAAAGCATAGCTGACAAAAGGTTGGTATCTTAGATTTTTAGAGTTTCCACAGCTCAATAATAACATAATAATAACAAACAGGCAAATATATTTTTTCAGAAAAGATTTGCATAGATAATCACAAAAGAAGATACACAAATATCCAATAAGCATATGAAACATCAGAGAACATCAGCCATACTGGAAATAAAATTTAAAACCAAAATGGGATAATATACACCCACTCAAATGGCTAAAATGTATGAGAACTGGCAATATGAAATGTTGATGAGGGTGTGGTAAATCATAAGCTTTTATACGTGTCGTAGGTAGTGTAATATGATACTTCCACTTTGGAAAGTCTGAAAATTTCTTATATAATGAAAGATAAAGCTAGAAAACCGAAAAGACTTTTTAAAGTCTACTATCAGCCATCATGGAATAAAAAGTGTTACATTTACCTCTCCATCTTACACAGCTAAGAAACCAACACACCGATGACCCAATGGCTTACTGGTATTGCAAAAATGGGTGACATAAAACGGTGATTTCTGAAGGACAAGATATGAGGTGAGCCCTAAGATTACAGCAGCTGCTGCCAAAGCGTCCAGTCCAAGTTGCAGGGAAAGGAAACTCAAAGAAAGTCTCGTGGTCTAACCTGAGTTGAGGAGACAGTGTTGGGATTGGAAAAGGCCACGGGAGCTAAAATTCACAGAGCAGAATAACAGAGAAGACAACTCCATGAAGAGGAGACAGGCAGGAAGCCTGTAGGGGTTCCCTTCAAGTATGGAGCTGAGTCTGGATCGGCATTTGTATGTGAGAAAACTAGCAGACAGTGGGAGAAGGACAGCTGCAATCATTTCTATAGCTCACACATAATGTCCACAGCTATAAGAAACCTTGTATTTTGCGGAGTTTTTTGAGTTGAGCATTCAGAAATCTATCATCTTTGTAATAGGACCCAATTAGCCCTGGGATAAAGACGACTCTGGTTTTAACAAGCAAGTTTTAAAAAGAAGCCTCAAAAAAGATCAAACTATTTATTCGTAATGTTAGTGCACCTCAGAATGAAACTGAAAAATAATTCAAGGAATTCGCACAAAGAAAAAAAGTAACCTAACACCAATTATGCAGTTTCATAATGTCTAGTATTCAATTAAAAAACGAACCAGATAGGCAATAATAAAAAAAAAAAAAAACAGGGAAAAAATGACTCATAATGTGGAAAAAAATATCAACCATTAGAAATGACTCAATAAAATTAATAAAGACATTCTCTAGCTATTATAAATACACTCTGTGCAGTTAAAAACATAGAAGACAGCAATGAATATGTGAAAGGAGATATGTTAAATATTAAAAAGACTCTAATTGGATATCTAGAGATGGAAAGTACACTGAAACAGAAGAATAACAAATTAAACATTGCAGAAGAAAACCATAGTGAACTTAAAGAGGTAGTGATATAAACTATCAAAAAAACCCCCAGAAAACAAAAAAGACTGAAAATGCAATGAGCAGAGTCACAACCAGAGGAACAAGTGAGGGAGAAAGGGAAAACACATGAAGAAAGCATGGACGACAATTGTTCTCACTCATAAGCGGGCCTCGAGCAATTATCATAACACTATAAGAAAGGGATTGGCAGTAGTGGGAAACTGCCAGGGGAGAGGGGTGAGACTGGCGGTTGAGGGAAATGCCAGGGGGAGGGGCACACCTCACCAACAAAGGTACCTGCGTAATGAAGATTTGTATGCCTAACCCTGAATTGTACCCCACATCTTTAAAATTAAAAATAATAATTTTAAAAAACCAACAATGAATGTGCCCTCTGCCCAATTCATATGTTGAAACCCCCAGGTGATGGTACCTGCAGGTGAGGCTCTTGGTGGTGATCAGGTCCCAAGTGCAGGTCCTCAGGCATGGAATAAGTGCCTTTATACAAAACTTCCCCACCCCGTCCGTGATGCACAAAGCAAGAAGACTGCTGTCTCGGAACCAGACAGTGGATCCTCACCTGACACCAAACTGGCAGTATCTTGATCTGGAATTTCCAGCCTCCAAAACGATGAGAAATAAATATCTATTCTTTATAAGCTACCCAAGTCTGTGGTATTCTGCTATGGCAACCAGAACAGACTAACATCCACTATCGTGAGAAGTTCACAAGCTCCAAGTAAAAGAAGCATGAAGATAATTGCACCATGTCACTTCAAAATCAAACTGCATAAAAGTAGTGATACAGAGCAAAATCTTCAGAGCACACTAGGAAATAAAGGCGAATATGCCAAGTAACCAATGTAAAACTCACAGTCAACTTCTCATCACAAAAGAAAAAGGAGCCAGAAGAATGTGTAGCATTATGTTTAATACTCAGAAAGAAAAACCGCAAAAGCCAACCTGGCCTTCTATATCTAACAAAAATATCTTTCAAAAATAAAGGCCACCTAGACTTTTTAACAGAAAAGCTTAAAATGCTTTTTTAACCTGGAGACTAGCCCTTCAGGAAATAAAGGAAGTCATTCACATGGAAGAAAAATGATACAGCTGAAAATTTGGGTCTATGAGGTAAGACCCCAAAAACCAAAATTATCTTTTGGAGGGTGGATTCCTTGTAGTACAGGCTTCCTCCACTAGGTGAGTGTTCCAGGAACTTATCGGCATCAGTGTATCAGCTAGTGTTGCTCTGAGAGGCTGCGTTGGGTGAAAATCTTTTGGAGATTCTTTCAACACGTTTGTCCATTTCATGGTGCGTGATTTACGAGAGCACCTGCCCACGCCACTCTGAGTGTTCAGCAGTGTTTGACCCAAAGTAGCATGACTGCCATGCCTCGCCCTCCCTATTCACTCAATCTTGCCCTGGGCAATTTTTGTTTGTATCCCCAGGCAAAAAACTTCCTCAAAGGAACCGTTTTGCCAAAGAAGAAGGGGTGAAGCAAACAAACAAACAAGCAAAAAATGGCAGAAGCACCAAATGGCACAAAAATTGATGAATTCACAAACTGTTTTGAGGAGTGGAAAAAGTGTCACAATAGGTGTATTGAGAGAAAAGCACAGAGAATACTTTCAAGGTGACTGAAGTTTAAACATGTAAGAATAAATATACATTTTTAAAATAAAGAAATTTCATTGTCTTCAGCTCCCACCTTGTACACTGAAAAGAACACCAGAGATGATGAATATGCACAAACAGTTGGAGATTCCAATACTTTTCTCTCAAAAATTAGTAGAAAATGTAGTCAAAAATCATGAATATAAAAAACTGAACATGACTATCAACAACTTGACTTAGATGGCATTCATCAACCCATTCCATCAAAGAACTGTAGAATACACACTATTTTCAAGTGCACACTTGACCTATATTCTGATTCACAAAACAAGTCCTCATATGTTTAAAAGCTTTCAAGCCATACAAAATATGTTCTACTATATTTTAGAAATCAGGAAGAGAAAGAGAAGTGGAAAATTCCAAAATATTTAGATGATAAAAAACATATATAATTATATATATTATATAATATATATAATTGTAAAAAGTATTTGAATGGAAGTAAAATGAAAACACAATGTATAAAAATTTGTGGTATCTATCTAAAGCAGTGCTTAGAGAGGAATTTATAAAATCCTTATATGAGAGAAAAATAATGTCCTCAATTTAATAAAGATATCTAGACGTAAGGCAACAATTTAAGAGAATAGGAGAAGAAGAACAAAGTCAACCAAAGTAAAAAGAAAGAAATAATAATAAAGGGATGGGGAAAAGTCAATTAAATATAAAGCAGAAAAATAGAGAAAATCAGTGAAATCAAAATAGTTGATTAACAAAATTTGTTTTCCTCTTTTAATTTTCATTTTAAAATTGTGGGGTGCAATTCAGGGTGAGGTATACAAATATTCATTGTGCAGGTACCTTTGTTGATGAAGTTTGTCCCCCACCCCAGGCTAATATTGACTACTGTCAATCCCACCTCTCTGGCCCCTCATTGCAGTTTCCCACTACTGTCAATCCTTTTCTTATAGTATTACTGTAGTTGTTCAATGTCTGCTTATGAGTGAGAACATGTGATACTCAGCTCTTTGTTTCTGTGAAAGATCACTCAGTATTACAAACTCTAATTCTGTCCAGGTTGCTGTGAAGTTCATGATTTTGTTCTTCTTTATGGCTGCAAAATATTCCATTGTGTATAGATATCATTTTTTAAATCCAGTCCTTTTTTGATGGGCAGCACGGTTGGTTCCATGTTCTTGCTATTGTGAATAATGCTGCAATAAACATACGTGTGCAGGTATCTTTTTTATAGAGTGATTTGAGTTCTTCCAGGTATATTACCAGTAGGGGGATTGTGGGGTCATATGAAAGGTCAATTTCTAGGAGTTTTAGGAATCATCACAGTGTTTTTCACAGAGGCTGTACTAGTTTACACTCCCACCAACAGTGTAGAAGTGTTCCCTTTTCACCACATTCTCTCCAGCATCTGTTATTTTTTGAGTTATTGATGATGGCCATCCTGACTGGAGTTAGGTGGTATCTCAGTGTGGTTTTAATTTACATCTCCTTGATGACTAGTGAGGCTGAACATTTTTTCATGTATCTGTTGGCTGCTTGTATGTCTTCTTTTGAGAAGTGTCTATTCATATCTTTTGCCTACTTTGTAATAGGGCTGTTTGTTTTTTTCTTTTCAGCATGATTGACAAAAATTTTAAACAGGTAACCAGAAAAATAAGAAAACAAAGAAGACACAGTTAAAAACATAAGAAACCAGAGCATAGAAATAACAACATATTTTACAAATATTGAAAGGATACTATGAACAAATTTATGGCAAGAAATTCCAAAAGTTAGATGAAATGAATGCATTTCTTAAAATAACCAAAGTTCATAAAGAATAAAAAGATAATCTGAAAAGTCCAGTATTTTTAAAGAAATATATTTTATCTTTAAAAGCATTTCTAGAAAGAATGGTGAAGAAGCCTTCACTGACAAATTCTACTAAGCATTTAAAGAAAAGTAATATCAATTTTATATAATTGATATTAGAGAAGATAGAACAAGGAAATTTCCACCCAGTTTTATGGGTTCAGCATTACCCAAACACCAAAACTAAACAAAATGATTATAGTAAAAGAAAACCAGAGGCCAATATTTCTTCCAAAAATAGAGGCAATTAGTTCACAAAAGATTTAGAAATTAAGTCTAAAGATACATTTTCATGAAAAGTAATATATCTAGTGAATTTCTTTAAAAAAATTCAAAGTTGGTTTAACATTTGGAAATGAAATTAATGTCATTCGCAATATTAATAAAGTAAAAAATGAAAACCTTATGATTATCTTAATTGATGCAAAGTATTTGAAACTATTAAGAAGACATTATGACTAAAAGTCTTAGTAGAGTAGGGACAAAATGGAACTTCTTCAGTCTAGTGGAAGGGATCTATGAACAATTTTTTTTTGAGTTGGAGTCTCACTCTTTTGCCCAGACTGGAGTGCAGTGGCCACTCCCAGCCACTACAACCTCGACCTGCTGGGCTCCGGGGATCCTTCCGCCTCAGCCTTCCAAGTAGCTGGAACTACAGACGCACACTACCACATCTGGCTAATTTTTGATTTATTGTAGAGATGAGGTCTCGCCAAGTTGCCCAGGGGGTCTCAAACTCACGGGCTCAGGCAGTCCACTCACCTCAGTCCTCCCAAAGCATGGGATTACAGGCTGAGCCACCGAGCCTGGCTATCTATGAACAATTTAAAGCCGGCATCACACTCAGTGATAAAATACTTCGTAGTTTCTCTCTAAGATTGACAATGAAGCAATGACTTCTGCTCTAATTACTTCAATTCAACATGGTTTCAGAAGTCTTAATCATACAAATGAAAAGCATACAGATTTGAAAGGAAAAGAAAAATGGTCTTTGTTTGCAGGTGGCACTTCAGTGTAGAAAATTCTAAGGAATCTAAAAGAAAAATACTAGAAATAATGAATGACTTTAGCAAAATGACAAGTTAAGAAGTACAAATATCAGTTCTACTTCTACATTCTGAAACATGAAAGCAAAATTTAAAAAGAAAAACTTCTTCTATGATATAATAAAGAATTATAGAATGTTTTGGATAAATTAGAAAAATATGCCAGATCTGTACACTCAAATCTACAGAGTGTTTCTAAAAAAATCTAATAAACATAAATAAACAGATATTTTATTCAATGATCAGGAGAATTTATACATTAATCATGTTATTGTGCCCCTAAGTTAATCTATAGACATATAGATTCTATATTATCTTTATCTAAATCCTGGAAGACATTTCTGTAGAAAATGAACTGATTATAAAATTTTTGTCAAAATGTAAATAATCTATAATAACCCAAATTATTTTGATAAAGAATAGCAAATAGAGAACCTATATCATCTGACTTTAACATTTATTTAGAAACTATCAATGAACTTAATCGAGTTAAGTATGGTAAAGGCATAAAAATGAACATAAAAGTCAAAGGAATAGAATAGTACAGACACAGACTCTCACACACATGTATGGCCACTTGACTTCCAGCAAAGAGACCAAGGAAGTTAAGTGAGGAGGGAATAAACTGTGTTGGAGCCATTTGAACAGTCATATGCAAAGGACAACCTTTATCTTACACAATATTTTAAAATAGCTCAGATGCATTACAAAGCTACATGGAAAAGTTAAAACCATAAAAGTTTAAGAAGAAAACAGAAGGACATTTTAGTAATCTTGATTTTGGCAAAGATTTCTTAGATAGAACACACTATGCTCAATATATATTAAAAGATAATTTTTTCTATTTCTACTTTTCCTATCTCCTCCTTTTTCCCCCCTTGTTCTTTTCTCTTTTTTCCACTGTGGGAGAAGGAGAGCAAGTCCCAGCTGATCCATTCACCAGATACAAACATTATGACCTGCCAATAGGTTCTGAATCTTTGCAGCCCCCTCTCATCCCCTGGTAGGTGCTTAAAATTGTAAAGAGACAGTACAACGTCCCACCCCCAGTCCTACATCATAATTGAAAAAACCTTGAGCCCTGGCTCAAGGGAGGATAAAAGGTAGAGCAAATATCAGAAGTGACTATTTCTCCATTTCTCATTGAGCAACAGAATTAAAGAGAAACGAGAACGTTCCAAATGAAGAAAAACCAGTGAAGCACTGCTGGTAATCATAACCCCAGCAAAGAAAGCTACTGGGGCACAAACAATGGCTATCTTTGAGAACACCAGTACCTAGAAGGTACTTACAGAGATCAGAGAATAGTTGGGCGAATGAATAAAAATCAAGAAATGCAAGGGCAAAACTAAATGAAAACTTACTTAAAAATAGAAATGAGAATTTCATCCAAGAAATAAATGACAAACTGACAAGCATGAGAAGAAGAACCAACCAAGCAGAAGAGAAGATCTCAGTGCTGGAAGATATGGAATTAATACAATCTATTAAAAATATAGAAAAAAAAGCTTAATAAGAAAGAAGAAAATTCACAAGAGATGTGCTATTTTATCAAGAAGCCAAACCAATGTCTGGTTGGAGTACCTGAAATAGAAAGATAAACAAAAAATAAACTGGAACAAACATTCCATGAGGTTACTCAAGAAAAATTCCCATATCTGACCAGAGAGATGACTATACAAGAATAAGTGATTCAAAGAACTCCTGCAAGACATCTTGTGAGAAGACCAACCCCTAGACACATAGTAACTCACCTATGCAAAGTAGGTATAAAATAAAAACTCCCGAAGGCAGCAAAAGTAAAAGTTCAGACTACCTACTGGGGAGACCAATCAAAATTGCTGCAGACTTATCTGCAGGAGCACTACAAGCCAGAAGATACTGGACTTCAATCTTTAATGTTCTTAGAAATAAGCAATTTCCATCAAGAATTTCTTACCCAGACAGGCTAAACTTCATCAGTGAGGGAGATCCTTCCCAGACATCCAATCCCTAAGAGAATATGCTGCTTCAAGACCAGCTCTACAGGAAACACTTAAAAAGGTGACGTGCACAGAAGAAAAAAAGAAACTAAAGAAACACCATGTACTTCACAAGATCATAGACACAGAAGCAGTAAAACACACAGCATACCCACAAAAATGAAAATACACACATATATGAACATGACAATAAAATGAAAACAAAACAACCTTATAAGAGCAATATGACAGGGACAAAGTCTTACAGTTCAATAATCAGCCTGAATGTGAATGGACTAAATATACTACTGAAAAGACACAGAATGGAAAACTGGATTAAAAAAACTTGACCCAGCAATTTGCTGTCTTCAGGAAACTCATCTAACCACAAAAGATGCCCCCAGACTCCAAGTTAGAGGATGGAAAATGAATTTCCTGGTGAACGGACCACAAAGAAATGCAGGAGTCACAATATTAATATCAGACAGAACAAACTTTAAGCTATCAAAATTCATAAAAGATAAGAAAGGCACTGCATAATGATAAAGGGTTTGATCTCTCAACAAGAAATATCCATCCTAGACAAATATGCACCCAAGACAGGAGCACCAGCTTTTATAAAGCAGCTACTAAGTAAACTAAAAAACAGGTATTGATGCTGACCTTATCATAGCTGGAGATTTAATATCCCACTAACAACCCTGGGTAGTGTCTGGCCAGGCACAGTGGCTCATGTCTATACTCTCAGCACATTGGTAGGCCGAGGTGAGAAGATTGCCTGAGTCATGGGTTCAAGACCAGCCTGGGCAACTTGTTGAGACCGCATCTCCACAATAAATAAAAAAGTAGCTTAGCATGGTGGTGCATGCCTGTAGTTTCAGCTACTTGGAAGGCTGAGGGGGAAGGTCCAGGCTATGGTAGCCATTAGCGAGTCACTGCACTCCAGTCTCAGCAACAGAGACTCAAAAAACAAAACAAAACAAAAAACCAAAACCTGGATAGTTTATTGAGGCAAAAAATCCACAAAGAGATCCAGAACCTCAACTCGACACTCGACCAAATGGACTTAATAGATACCTACAGATTATTCCACCCAGTAACCACAGAATATACATTCTACTCATCACCAGATGGAACATACTCCAAGATCAACCATATCCTCAGCCATAAATCAAGCATAAACAAATTTCACAAGATTGAAATACTGCCATGCACCTTCTCAGACCACAGTGCAAAAAAACCCCATAAATATGATCACCAAAAAAATTCCCCCCAAACCCACAAAGGTATGGACTCTAAACTGCATGATGATGAATAACTACTGGGTCAACACAGAAATTAAAAGGTTTCTGGAAATAAATGAAAATAAAGAAACATCTCACCAAAACCTCTGGAATGCCTTGAAAACAGTACTGAGAAGGGAATTTATATCTCTACAAATACCGATAAGAAAATAGAGAGAGATCAAATTAACAGTCTAAAAAATCACCTAAGGGGAGCTGGAGGGGCAAGACCACCAAAACCCTAACTTCAACAAAGAATCCGGATCACCCAAGTAAAAGCCCACATAAGGGATAAAGAAGACAAAGCTACCATTAAAAAAAAAAAAAAAAAACAGCAAAACAAAAAGCTGGTTCTTTGAAAGGATAAACAAGATTGATGGACCCCTAGTCAAAATGACCAAGAAAAAGAGAGAAAAAGCCCAAATACACACAATCAGAAACATAAAAGATCAAGTCACAACTGACCCTGAAGGAATACAAATGATTATCAGAGATTGCTACGCACACCTGTATGGAAGCAAACACGATACCCTAGATGAAATGGAGGATTTTCTGACATCACACAACCTCCCAAGGTTGAAACAAGAAGAAATTGAGATCCTAAATATACAAATAACAACCCAGGAAATTGACAGCTCAAAAAAAAAAAAAAAAAGCCCTGGACCAGACAGATTTTCAGTGGAATTCCATAAAATGTACAAGGAGGAGCTAACGGCAATCCTATTGAAAGTATTCCAGTCAATTGGGAAGCATTGAGAAAGATGGAACACTCCCCAAATCATTTTATAAAGCTAACATCACACTGATACCTAAACTGGCTAAAGCTCCAATAGAGAAAGAGAATGACAGACCAACAACGCTGATGAATTTAGATGCAAAAAGACTCAACAAGATTCTAGCAAATTGGATCCAGCAACACATCTCCAAAATCATCCACCGTGACCAAGAAGACTTCATTCCTAGGATGCATGACTGGTTCAACATTCTCAAGACCATAAATATAATTAAATATATCAACAGATGTAAAAACAAGAATCACATTATTATATGACTAGATGCGAAAAAGACTTCTGATAAAATCCAGCATCCCTTCTTGATTTAAAAAAAAACCTTGAACACCTAGACATAGAGGGAACATGCCTCTGAATAGCAAGAGCCATCTATGATAAACCCACAGCCAACATATTGTTAAATGGACAGAAATTGGAAGCATGTCCCCTGAAAACTGTAACAAGACAAAGTTACCCACTCCCACCACTCCTGTTCAACATAGTGTTGGAAGTACTAGCTAGAGCAAACAGACAAGACACAGAAATAAGGGGTATCCAAAGAGGGAAAGGAGAAGCCACGTTATCCCTCTTTGCCGATGATATAATCCTATACTTAGAAAATCGAAGACAATCTGTCAAAAGTCTCCTTGCACTGATAAAGGACTTTGGCAAAGTCTCAGGGTACAAAAAAAAGTGCAAAAGACAATTGCATTCTTTTTTTTTTTTGAGTTGGAATCTCAGTCTGTCACCCAGACTCAAGTGCAGTGATATGCTCTGGACAACCGCAGCCTCGCTCTGCTGGGCTCCAGCGATCCTTCCACCTCAGCCTTCCAACCAGCTGGAAGCTGGAACTACAGGCGCACGCTACCACGATCGTCTAATTTTTGATTTATTGTAGAGATGAGGTCTCGCCAAGTTGTCCTGGAGGGTCTTGAACCTCCCAAAGTGCTTGGATTACAGGCTGAGCCACCGAACTTGGCCGATAGTTGTATTCTTACGCACCAACAGCAAACAGGCAGAGACCCAAATAAAAAGCACAAGCCCATTCACAATAGTCATAAAAAATGGAATATCTTGGCATTTTCTTAACTAGTGAAGTGAAAGACCTTTAAACAAAAACTACAAAACACTGCTCAGAGATGTCAAAGATGATACAAACAAATGGACAACATATTCCATGCTCATGAATTGGAAGAATCAACATTGTTACGACGTCCATCCTATCAAAGGCAATCTACAGATTCAATGCTATACCCATTAAATTACCAACATCAAGCCGGGCTCGGTGGCTCAGCCTGTAATCCCGCACCTTTGGGAGGCTGAGGTGAGTGGATTGCCTGAGCCCGCGGGTTCGAGAACTGCCTGGGCAGGCGAGACCTCATTTCTGCAATAAATCAAAAATCAGTTGGGCGTGGTAGCACATGCCTGTAGTTCCAGCTACTTGGAAGGCTGAGCGGAAGGATTGCCGGGTCCCAGCAGGTCGAGGCTGCGGTGGCCAGGAGCAGCCACTGCACTCCAGTCTGGGTGACAGAGTGAAACTCCAACTCAAAAAAAAAAAAAAAATTACCAACATCATTCTTCTCAGACCTAGAAATGACAATACAGAAATTCATATGGAAACGTAAATGACCACAAATAGCCTAAACAATCCTTAATAAAATAAATAAAGCAGGAGGTATAATGCTTCTAGACTTTAAACTTTATCATAAAACTATAATAACCAAAACAACTTTCTGTTTGTACAAGAACAGGCATGTAGACCAGTGGAACAGGATAAAGATTTCAGAAGCAAAACCTCTATTTCTCAATCAACTTATTGTCGACAAACCTCCAATAACAACCACTGGGGAGAAGAGAACCTACTTAGTAAATGATGCTGGAAAAACTGGCTGACCACGCGCATAAGAATGAAGCAGGACTCCCTGCTATCACCATATACAAAAATAAACTCCAAATGAGTCAAAGGCCTAAATGTAAAACCTCAAATGTCAAGAATCTTAGGAAACACAGGAGACATCCTTAAGGAAATTGGAACTGACAACCAATTCCTGATTAAAACCCCAAAAGCGCATGTCATAGGAGATACAACTGACAAGAGGGACCTCATCAAACCGAAAAACTTCTGTAAAGCAAAGAAACCATCCAGAGTGCGGGGTGATAGCTCACAGAATGGGAAGAAACATTTGCCAACCGTATGTCTGACAAAAGCCTCACATCCAGGATCTACAGGGGACTCAAATGTAATGAAAGGAAAAAACAAACAAACAGCCCCATTAAAAAGTAAGCAGAACCACTATGGCAGTCTCGGGATGTCTGTCTGCTCACCTTGCTTTCCCGGGCAGGTTTGCTAACCCCTTTACCCATCCCTTTTGTTAAGGCTGTTAAATGTCACTTGTTGTGGAAGTTAAATCTATAATATTTATATATTGATTGATTGACATACTGTACTACTGCTACAGTCTGCAACATTGACGGACTGTGGAGCGGCTCTGACCACCAAGTGGATGGACAGCACCAAACACTAAGGAAAAGTGCCTCTTTGGGAGCTCCATGGAGTTTGTGGCTTTTATGATTAAATAAGCATCAAGCGGGCAACACTTTTAGGTCCCCTTCCACTGTGGGAGCTTTTCTGTCCTCTCAATAAATCCTGCATTCTAAAAACAAACAAACAAATACAAAACGGAGCTTGTGCAAAAACAAGTGTGCATGGAGCTGGTCATCTCTGACTTTGCATCGTTCATGATACAGATCTCCGTGTATATATGTGAATGTATATGTATGTACATCACTAAAGAATCCTAAACTCTCACTAAAGAATCCTAAACTCTATATGCCAAGGACAAGATGGAAATGCGACATTATCTTGGTTAAAAAAAAAAAAGTTGACAAAAGATATGACTAAACATTTCTCGAGAAGAAGATATGAGCAACCAACGACACGTAGAAAAATGCGGTCTCACTAATCACCAAAGATATGCAAATCAAAACCACATTGAGATATCACCTAACTCCAGTAAGAATGGCCATCATGAATAAAACAAACAAACAACAGATGCTGGACAGGATGTCCGAGAAAAGGGAATGCTGTTATATTGCGGGTGGGATGCAAACTAGTGCAACCTCTTTGGAAGACAGTGCAGCGATTCCTAAAAGAACTAGAAATTGACCTTCCATATGACCCAGCAATCCCCCTTCCAGGAGTATGCCCAGAGGAACTTAAATCACTCTAAAAAAAAAAAAGATAGCTGCACACACATGTTTATTGCAGCACTATTCACAATAGCAAAACATGGGACCAACTGTGCTGCTGGACTGGATAAAAAAATGTGGTACATATACAAGATGGAATATTACACAGCCATAAAGAAGAACGAAATCATGAACTTCGCAGCAACTTGGATGGATTTAGAATCTATAATACTCAGGGATCTATCACAGAAACGAAGGAGTGAGCACCACATGTTCTCACTCATAAAAGCACCCTGAACATTTACCATAATACTATAAGAAATGGTTTGGTGTATCAGGACACTGTCAGGGGAGGGAGGGGGTACATAGCATCAATAAGGACACCTGATCTCAGACTAGGCAAAGTGGGAACAAAAGGGAGGCCCAAATTTCACCTGTACAATGACCACTTATATACCTAAATCTGAACTGTACCCCACATCTTTAAAATAAAATTAAAAAAAGAAAATAAACATATGAAAAGTCGCTCAATATTATTAATCATGAGGAAAATGCAAATTAAAACCAAAATAAGATGCCACCGTATATCTACTAAAGTAGCTCTAGGAAAATGACAGCCTATGTCTATCAGATGTTGGGAAACATTTGTTACATGAAGCTCCCTTATAATGTTTTTGATAGTGGAAGATAGTGCAACCATTTGGAAAAATATTTTTCCAGTTTCTTGACAAGTTAAACATCCATTACCAAGTGAAGAGCCATTCTATTGACTTTTAGGAATATATCAAAAAATAAAAAATAAAGGCGCATCCACACACCAACACTTGTACACAATTATATATATTAACTTGTTTATAATACCTCAAACAACTTAAAATCACCCAAATATCCATCAGCAGGTGAACAAATGAACAAATGCGATATGTCCATGCAGTAAAATACTCCTATGCAAAATAAAACCAAGTATTAACGTTGATTTGATTGATGATTGCTCAACAATGGTAATGACAATCATCGACATTTGTAATAAGAGACTCTCTAATTATGCTAAATAAAAGAAGAAGAAAGTCAAAAAAGAGTGCTTGTGTGGTTCCATCTATATAAAATTCTGGAAATTGCAGACTAATCTTGAGTAAGAGAAAGCAGATTGCCTCAGCAGTGGGAACAGGAAGAAAGAAAAGGCTCACAAAAGGAACATAAGAAAAGTGCCTAGGGTGAGGGATATTTCTTTATCTTGATCCCAGGGACAGGTTTATTTGTACATACTGTGCCAAAACTCAGCAAATGTTACACTTTTAATATGTGCAGTTTGACATATGTCAGTCAGACTCCGACACACTCTTGAAAAGACGAAACATATGCCTACTGTATGACCCACAGTTTTACTCCCAGACGTTTACCCAAGTGGAATAAATATGCATGCCCACAAAACCACTTGTACAAGAATGGCATCGCAGCTGTATCCATGGTAGCTGAAAACTGAATGAGGATCAAGTGGACGAGAGAGTATACAAAAAAATGGAACAAAAAATAAACAAATGACCGATAAGTGGAACTGTGGATGCACTTCAAAAACATCATGCTGAGTAAAAGAAGCCTTGTGCAAGATTAATGGGAGGGGCACCTCAATACACTCAGAACAATCTTTTGGAGGGCAGGCCCCCTAGAGTACAGGCTTTCCCCACTAGGTGAGCGTTCTAAAAACCCATTGGCCTCCGTGTACCAGCTGGCCTTGTTGTGAGAGACTATGCTTGGCTTCAGCAGATTTTGTTTTGAGATTCTTTGAATGCATTTGCCCGTTTTATGATGAGTGGTTTACAAAAGCACCTGACCAGACTGCAATGAGTGTTCAGCAGTTTTTGAACAAAACCAGCATGACCCCTGTGTCCTATCTTCCTTATCCCCATATGAAAAAAGTCCCCAAAGGGAAATTTTTTGACCAATAACACTGTGAAATAAAAAATGACAGAAACGCTAGAAGGCATCAACATTGATGAGTTCGAAAACTATTTTGAGCAGTGGAAAAGCATCTTGATAGGTGTATTGCCTCAACTGGAGGATACTTTCAAGGTGACTGAAGTTTAAATATGTAAGAACAAGCCGGGCTCGGTGGCTCAGCCTGTCATCCCACACCTTTGGGAGGCTGAGGTGAGTGGATTGGCTGAGCCCGCGGGCTCGAGATCCACCTGGGCAGGTGAGACCTCATCTCTACAATAAATCGAAAATTAGCCGGACGTGGTAGCGCGTGCCTGTAGTTCCAGCAACTCGGAAGGCTGAGGCAGAAGGATCGCCGGAGCCCAGCGGGTCAAGGCTGCGGTGCCTGGGAGCAGCCACTGCACTCCAGTCTGGGCGACAGTGAGACTCCAACTCAAAAAAAAATGTATATATATATGTAAGAATAAATACACAATTTTAATAAATAAATAAATTCCATTTTGGGGAATCTGCCTCGTATACTGTATAAAAATTCTGTATGATTCCATTTATACCAGAATAGGGAAAAATCCTCCATGGTTAAAAAAAAAAATGAGAATAGTGCCTACCTCTTTGGTGGTAGGGCTAGAGATTTAGTGAGAGAAGGAAAGAGAAATTTCTGTGATGATCGATGAGCATGTATTTTGATGGGAGTTTGAGTTGCGCAAGAATGGGAGTTTCTTAAGGCTTATCAAATAGTACACTTATGAACTGTGCATTTCGTTGTAAATTGTACTTCAAAAGAATAAAAAGAATAAAGGACAAATATTGATCTCTAGTTAATGCTGTGTTTGTAGGGAGGTGTATGTATGTCTGCAACCGAACTTTAAAATGTAGGTTTTTTTTTTTAAAAAAAGGTGATTGATGAATCGGTAAAAGACAAATAGATGGATAGATATGTGATAAAGCAAATGTAGTAAAATGTTAATTGTAAAAATTAAGTAGTAAGTATGTGGATTTTCACTGTCTTTCAACTTTTTTACTTTCTTACGTTTTTTCCATAATAATCTTCTATAATTGTGCATATACTTTTATCAAGAAGTAAAGTCTATTTTCCACTGTTTGAATATGTCCTGGATTTGTGAGTTGTCTTGACTCAAAATTGTGACAGAATAATGGTGTTCCAAAGGCAGTTTGTCATTCACTGGCCTCCTTCACACGGACGGCTCCAGGCTCGTTGATTTGAGAATGGCTGTACACACGGGAAAAGTCCAAACACTGCAGCCAAGGTCGCATGAGAGCCAGTCAACCCAAAATATGTGAGAGAGACTAGCCAGCTGCAGCAGAGCTCCCATTTGACCCTCAGCTAACCACAGATGCATGAGTAATCCCAGCCAAGACCAAAGCAACCCAGCTCATCATTTGCGAGACAGCAATAGTTGTGACAGATGTTGATCTTTGGTGGATTCCCTAACCTCTCTCAGCCTCCACTTTTCCATAGCACCTTTTTCATAGGGTTGTGGAGAAGATTAGCTAAATTACCCAACAGGTTTCGAACAGCAGGAAATATATACATCTTCAAATCTTTGCCTGTTGATAGCATCTCCACTACTGCAGAGAATTTCCTTGAAAACCACCTCAAAAATCTGACTGTCAAATGTTTCAGAAATATCAAGAGAAAGTGTATAAATGACTTATTAAGGTTTGCCAAGTTGTTACTCTTTGGTCTTGATGCCAGTCCAAATTGAGCCTTATCATACATGAAGAATGAATCTGCAAAAGAGGAGAAAACCCAGATCAGGTTTGAAATTAGTCATTCACTTCGGTTTTGGAAAACTGTAAGGTCTCTCAAAGGGCAGCCCAGGGAAGCAGGTGACTCTCTGTTATTCCACATTATTTTGTCTTGTGTCCTTTCTGACACTAAAGTCTACAGTCCCATTTCTTTTAAAAGCAAGTGTCCTGAGCTGAAACCTTGCCTAAGCACCTTTCTACAACATATGAAAACATCAATTTTCAAATAACATGGTCCTTTAAGTCTGCTTTCCAAAAGAGCTTATCAAAGGATGGAGCCCTTTAAAATTTCTTTTTTAAGAAAATTATTTTAAAGATGTGGGGTTCAAGCCCTTTGAATTTCAAAAGCTGTCTCTGCTTCAGGCAAAGATGACTGCCAAAAGTTATTGGCCTTATGCAAACCCCTTGCCGCTCAAATGCTCAGGCCTCCTCAAACAGAAAATGTTTAAGACCCGAAAGTTTGCCTCAAAATAAGCATTACCCTTGTACCTGGCAATGAAGAATGGGCCACCCACTTTGCTCCACGGGAGACCAGTGTCAACATTACCCAGTGTTGGGCTCAAGAGTCCCTTTCCTGGGGTCTGAAATCTGGGCTGGGCTGACACTTCAATATTGAGGTGAGGCTGTGTTTAGAGTCACTTCTTTTCTTTCACAAAATATACTGACTCAAAATACTGCTTTGAAAACACCTGGCAGGTATTTTCCCAATTTATTAGATCACGGAAGACTATGGTAAAGCCCAAACACTCCCACTTCTTTCTAGAAATTAGGCATAATCCCAAAGAGGTAGCAACAGCTGGTACTTAACCCCATGAGGCATAAGGCATCAGCAGCCAGACCTGCATTCCCTAGGGTGCCCCTGGTGTTAAATCATTTGTCTTTCCAAGAAGGTATCTTTGGGGGACTGGGGGCTGTGATATTTTTAAGAACACCAGTCTCAGTGTTAGAACTTCGTCTCTGCCCACTCTGGATAGAACATTTCTGTCCCCAAATATGGTCTTATGCATTTCCAACCAGCAGTTTTCATTATTTTTTCATTTTTTAAAAACTTTTAAATTTTTTATTTTAAGATTGGGGGGTTCCAGTCAGGGTGAGGTATACAAATATTCATTATGCAGGTGCCTTTGTTGATGAGGTGTTCCCCCTCCTTCCCCAGGCAGATTCCCACTACTGCCAATCCCACCTCCCCGCCCCTCTACTCCCCCCCAGTTTCCTCGCTACTGTCAATCCTGTTCTTATAGTATCACGATAGTTGTTCAAGGTCCACTTATGAGTGAGAACAAGGGGTACTCCGTTCTTTGTTTCTGTGAAAGATCATTCAGTATTATAGACTTTAAGTCCGTCCAGGTTGCTGCGAAATTTATGATTTTGCTCTTCTTTATGGCTGCATAATATTCCACCGTGTATATGTACCACATTTTTTAAATCCAGTCCTCTTTTGACGGACAGCATGGTTGGTTCCAGGCTCTTGCTATAGTGAACAATGCTGCGATAAACATACACGTGCAGGTATCTTTTTCACAGAGTGATTTGAGTTATTCTGGGTGTATTCCCAGTAGGAGGATTGTGGGATCATATGGAAGGTAAATTTTTAGAACTTTTGGGAATCGCCACACTGTTTTCCACAGAGGCTGTACTAGTTTACACTCCCACCAACAGGGTAGAAGTGTTCCCTTTTCACCACATCCACTCGAGCATCTGCTATTTTTTGAGTTATTGATGATGGCCATTCTGACCGGAGTTAGGTGGTATCTCAATGGAGTTTTAATTTGCATTTCTTTGATGACTAGTGAGACTGAATATTTTGTCATGTCTCTGTTGGCTGCTCATATATCATCTTTTGAGAAATGTCTATTCATATCTTTTGCCCACTTTGTAATGGGGCTGTTTGTTTTTTCCTTTTCAGCAAGTTGGAGTTCCTTGTAGAGCCTAGATGTTAGGCCTTTGTCAGAAATATAGTTGGCAAATATTTTGCCCAGTCTCCATGCTCTCTTGATGGTTTCCTTTGCTTTGCAGAAGCTTTTCAGTTTGATGAGGTCCCACTTGTCCCATCTTATCTCTTACGGCACGGGCACTTGGGGTTTTGATCAGGAATTGGTTGCCAGTTCCAATTTCCATAAGGCTGTCTCCTGCATTTTCTAAGGTTCTGATAGTTTGAGGTTTTATGTTTAGGTCTGTGTTCCATTTAGAGTTGATTTCCTGCATGGGGATAGTTAGGGGTCTTGTTTTAATATTCTGCATGTGATCAGCCAGTTTTCCCATCACCATTTACTGAATAGGTTCTCCTCTCCCTAGTGGTTGGCGGTGGAGGCTTTATCGAAGATGAGTTGGTTGAGAAATTGAGGTTTTGCTTCTGGAATCTCAATTCTGTTCCATTGGTCTGTATGCCTATTCTTGTAACAATACCAGGCTGTTTTGATTATTATAACTTTATAATCAAGTTTAAAGTCTGGGAGTGTGATAGCTCCTGCTTTGTTTTTTGTTTGTTTTGTTTTTGATTTTTTGCTGAGGATTGTTTTGGCTATTCGTGGTTGTTTATGTTTCCACATGAATCCCTGTATTGTTGTCTATAGGTCTGAAAAAAATGTTGCTGGTATTGTGTTAAATCTGCAGATTGCCTTCGGTAGGATGGACATCTTAACAACATTGGTTCTGCAATGACTATTTTTTCTACTTGTTTATGTCAACTTTGATTTCTTTATGCAGTGTTTTGTAGTTTTCATTGTAAAGGTCTTTCACATCCCTGGTTAGGTATTTCTTTTTTTTTTTTTTTTGTGGCTATCGTGAATGGAATTGGGCTTTTTATTTGGGCTTCTGTTTGTTTATTATCGGTGTTTTAGAAATAAAATTGTTATTTGCACACTTATCTTGTACCCTGAGACTTTTTCAAAGTCCTTTATCAGTGCAAGGAGGGTTTTTGAGGTATAGAATCATGTTGTCTGCAAAGAGGGGTAACTTGATTTTCTCTTTTCCTCTTTGGATACCCTGATCACCTTCTCTTCTCTGATTGCTCTAGCTAGGACTTCCAAAACTATGTTGAACAGGAGGGGAGAGAGTGGGCATCCTTGTCTTGTTCTGATCTTCAGGAGAAATGGTTCCAATTTCTGTCTATTTAGCAATATCTTGGCTGGGGTTTCTCGTCGATGGCTCTTACTATTTTGAAATATGTTCCATCTATGCCTAGATATTCAAGGGTTTTTATTAAGAAAGGGTGCTGTATTTTATCAAAAGCTTTTTCTGCATCTAATGATGTAATCATGCATTTTTTGTTTTTATATCTGTTGATGTATTTAAATACATTTTTGATCTTATGAATGTTGAAGCAGCCTTACTAAAGCCTACTTCATTGTGGTGGATGATTTTTGAGATGTGTTGTTGAATCCAGTTTGCTAGGATCTCGATGAGAGTTTTAGCAACTATATATTCATCAAGAATATTGGCATGTAGTTCTCTTTCTTTGTTGAATCTTTTCCTGGCTTGAGTATCAATGTGATGTTAGCCTCATAAAATGGTTTGGGTAGAGTTCCATCTTTCTCAGTTGCCTGAAATACTTACAATAGGATCGGTATCAGTTCCTCCTTGTATGTTTTGTAGAATTCTGCTGGAAAGCCATCTGCTCCAGAACTTTTTTTTTGGTAGGTTGTTTTCTTATGACATAGTCAATTTCCTGGGTGGTTATTAGTCTATTTAGGGTCTTGATTACTTCTTGTTTCAACCTGGGGAGGCTGTGTGAAGCCAGAAAGTCCTCCACTTCCTTAGGTTTTCAATTTTGTTTCCATATAAGTGTACATAGTAGTCTCTGATAATCTTAAATATTTCTTCAGAGTCAGTTGTGACTTCATCCTTTGTGTCTATTTGGACTTTTTCTCTCTTTTTTTTGGTCAGTCTAGCGAGGGGATCAACAATCTTGTTTATCCTTTCAAGAACCAGTTTTTTTACTCCATTAATTTTTTGTATTTTCTTTTTGTCTTCTATTTCCCAGATTTGGGCTTTTATTTTGGTGATCGGGATTCTTCTGCTGAAGTTAGAGTTTTGGTGGTCTTGCTTTTCCAACTTCCTTAGGTGACTTATTTCTGTTGTGATCTTTCCATTTTCTTCATGTGTGATTGTAGAGATACGTATTCCCCTCTTACTACTGATTTCATGGCATCTCAGAGGTTTTGGTAAGATGTTTCTTCATTTTCATTTCTTTCCAGGTATCTTTTAATCTCTGTTTTGATCTCCATGTTGACCCAGGAGTTGCTTAGCATCATGGTATTTAGTGTCCGTGTCTTTGTGGGTTTTGGGGGAACTTTGCCATTGTTGATATTTATTTTTATTCCACTGTGGTCTCAGAAGTTGGCAAAATTTCAATCTTATGAAATTTCTTTATGCTTGCTTTATGGCCAAGGATGTGGTCCATCTTAGAGTACACTCCATGTGGTGAAGAGTAGAATATATATTCTGTGGTCATTGGATGGAGTGTTCTGTAGGTATCACTTAAGTCCATTTGGTCGAGTCACCTTGAGATTCTGAATCTCCTTGCTGATTTTTTGTCTTGATGATCTGTCTAGGGTTGTGAATGGGGTATTAAAGTCCCTAGCCATGATAGTGTTAGAATCAATATCTTTTTTAAGATTGTCTAGAAGCGGCTTTATGAAAGTTGGTGCTCCTATATTGGGCACATATATGTTTAGGATGGATATTTCTTATTGATGGATTGAATCTTTTATCATTATATATTGACCTTTTGCATCTTTTAAAATTTTTGATAGCTTAAAGGGTATTTTGTCTGAACTTAAGACCACAATTCCTGTTTTCTTTTTGTTCCATTTGCCTGAAATTTTGCTTCCCATCCTCTTACTTTGAGTCTGTGGGTGCCCTTTCTGGTGAGATGAGTCTCTTAGAGACAATATATTGTTGTCTCATGATATTTTATCCAACTTGCCATTCTATGTCTTTTCAGTGATGCATTTAGTCCACTCACATTCAGGCTAATTATTGAAATGTGAGAATTTATCCCTTTCATGAGGTTCTTACAGAGTTGATGTTGTTCCTGTTTTTTTGTTGTCTTTCTTTTGATTTTTGGGTTGATTCATGTGTGTTTTCAATTTTTTCCCTGCCCTCTTGTGAAGAACACTGTCGTTCTTTTTTCCCTTTCTTCTGTTTAATATTGTCTTAAGTGTTTCTTGTAGAGGTGGTCTAGAGGCACCGTAAGTTCTTAGGGATTGAATGTCTGGGAAAGATTTTAATTCTCACTCACAGATGAAACTTACCTTAGCTGGGTAGATTATCCTTGGTTCAAATTATTTACCTTGAGATCTCTGAATATTGGGCTTCATCCTCTTCTAGTCTGAAGTGTTTCTGTAGATAAATCTGCTGCTATTCTAATTGGTCTTTCTCAGTAGGTAGTCTGACCTTTTTCTCTCTCTGCCTTTAGGATTTTTTCTTTTATACCTACTTTGTTTAGGCAAATTACTATGTGTCTAGGAGTTGATCTTCTCATTTGTTGTCTTGCAGGGATTCTCTGAACCCACTGATGAGATGAGGGAACTTTTCTTGACTAATTTCCTGGAATGTTTGTTCCAGGGTGGTCTCTGTTTTTCTTTCTGACTCAGGAAGTCCAATTACTCTTAGGTTCAGCCTCTTGAAATAATCAAACATCTCTTGAAGATTTTATTCTGTCTTTTTGAGTTTCTTTTCTATATTTTTGACAGTTTGGGTTAGTTCAATATTTTGGTCTTCAAGTTCTGAGATTCTTTCTTCTGCTTGGCTAATTCTGCTTTTCATGCCTATCAGTTTGTTATTTATTTCATTCACGGTGTTCTTAACTGCTGTTATCTCTGTTATCAACTCCTTCCTATTTTCCTCTTGTCTTTCTTCAATTCCATTTATTCTCTCTGTTAATGTCTTGATATCTGGGTTTGTAGTTTGAGACCAGTCATTCTGGGGGTTCTTCATTGTTTGCATTCTGAAGTCTATTTTCTCAGTGTCTGATCTCCCAGGGGTCTGTGTGAGACCCATATTCTTCTTTTGGTTTTTCTTCATTTGTGTAGACCCCCCCCCCACTTTTTTCCCCTCTTCTTTAACTCTGTTGTTCAAGGATGGTGGGATTGTTTTTACTTCTGTTTGCTCAATCTCCTATTCTTCCTTATGTGGATCCTCTGACTTTGTTCAATTCTGAAGCTGGACTGTGGGTTGGAGGTTGGACTTTTTGCAGTTGTGAGATTTAATTGAGGGGGGCAGTTGTGATTCAAAATCTATCTGCAGATCCCAGTATCCACTGACAGGCATATGGGCACCCTGGAACCTATTTGCCACTGCCTTGCAATCTGTTCATGCAGTGGGGTTATAGGTTTGCTCCCTGAAAGCAAAATGAGGTAAGAAAAAGGAAAAGAATGGAAAAAAGAATGAGGGGACCAGAGGAAGGTAGAGAGAGAGAATAGTAAGAGGGAAAACAGACAGACATACCAACTAACAAATGCAAAAAGACACAAAGACAGAAAAGAGTAAAAAAAACCCTAAAACATACAGACAATCATACAAGCACACAAACCAACAAAAAACTGCCTATTGGTGTACTCTTCCCATACACAAACAGGAAATCTAAAGAAAAAAATTAGTAAATTAACAGAAACAAAGCAAGCACAAAACCATTATCAAAAACAGAAAGAAAAAGAGTAAAAAACTAAAACAAAAAACTAACAAAGATAGGCCAACACAGACAAAAAAATTTAAAACATTAAAAATATAAACAAGGAACCAAACTTGCTCTGAGGTCATTCCTGTAAGTCCAACATCTTTTCAGCTCTGATCTCTAGCTCTCAGTGCAGGCTGATAGAGTTGCTCACAGCTTGGGTTAGATACCCCAGGCCTACTGTGGAAGGAGGGTGGATCAGATCTGAACTTACCCGACTTGCTGCCTGTCAAGTCTGTCACTCAGATCTGACCTGTCTGTGTCTGATCCAGCATGGAGGAGGGGCTTCTGTCTCTTCCAGCAGCACTCTTTAAAAGGCAAAAACACAGTAACCTCCTTGGGTCCCCTCCTTCCATGCTAACTTTTCTGTCTTCTTAATAAATCCTGCTTTTAAAATAAATAAATAAATAAAAGCAAAAACACAGCATTATCTATCCACCATTTCATGAAAAGTGGTAGAATCCTCTTGTTCTTGGCTTAGCAGAAAATTTATGAAATTAAAAGTTGAAGCTTTGGTAAACTTTAGCTCCAGAATGTTAGGTACAAACCTCACGGCGACCGTAGACACTTGGCCCCAGAGTTCAGCAGTCCCAGGGGATGTTGCTAGTGTTACATAAAGAAAGGTCTCTCACTGTCATCTATATATGGTAAATGCTGAGATTAACTGGATTATTTCTACAGGAATTCTTGGAATCTTAAAGATGCATCTGAAAGTGAGAGGTGAAATATGTAGACTGCCCAAACACATTTGACAATGCCACAGTTTTGTTTCCCCCACTGAACATCACATAGCTGTCATGAAATATTGTGGAAAAATGTAGCTGTAAGGAAAGCATAAGAGAGTATATGTGAAATGGTTAATGTAGTCCAGAAATAGAAACAGGCTTTAGTCAACTGGAGCGATTGAAATTGCAGGCTTCCTAACATTACCCTCAGCTCCCAAGTTGGAGGTGGCATTCCCCTAGAATCACAGAGAATGGAGAAAAACCCTCTCAAGATGGTTGTGTTTGGGTGAGAGTAAAGTCAACTCTTGTGTGGTTGTTGGGGAATGCTGCTAGGCTAATGGACAGAATGAGCCTCCTGGAGCCCTGAACGCAACTATGAATGACTCCAGCTCACTTCTCACACTCATACCTCCAAGCAACTGCTTACAGGGCCTCAGGTCCATGGGAACTTTCTCCCTACCTGCTGTACAGAACATGCAATTCTTCTGACCAGTCTGATGAAACGAAGCACAGAGAAGTGGTTATTTTCTTAAGTTATAAAGAGCCTGAGAAAAGTAAACTCTTTTCTTAGCTGCCTGTGTGGTGGGAAAACCTCTGACCTTAGGCTTAGAACCCTAGTGGTCAAGTCTCAATCATTAACTCAGATCTTGCATCTTCGTTCCCTGATCTTTAAGACCTCCAGCTTAACCTTCAAACACACAGATTATCCAGGCTCAATCAGTAGCTCAGATCCTTCCTCTTCAGTCCCTGATCTTTAGAAACATTTTCCTCAACTTTAGGGCACTAGTGATCCAGTCTCAAAAGTAACTCAGCTCCTGTAACTTCCTTCCCTGATCTTTAAGAACTCTAGTTTAGCCTTAAGACACATGTGACCGAGTCTCAATAAGTAACTCAGATCCTGCATCTTCCTTCCCTGATCTTTAAGATGAGGTGGTCAATTAAGATATTCTCCAAGATGATGCTAAGGCAAAAAATCTGAAATTTGCTCATCTTCTGTATTTCAACACCACAGTGATTATCTGTTGAATGATGGTTATCCCTTAGAAAGAGAGAGAAGGGAGAAGGAGAAGTGGACTCTTACAGGGCATGGCTAACCTTCTACATGCAATTTACTGCTCAGAAAAAAAGCTATTAGTTAATTGAAGCTTGTTCTTACTGGGAAATGATTGCTCAGGTGTTGTGGAACTGGGGTGCTAACACCGTTGCCTCTTCTTGTCTATAGCCATTGCCCTTTTTGGGTGCTTGGACAACAAATAGTAACCCTTTTTCCTTCCTTCACTAAGTGAATGAAATAAACCTATAGGGAATAATCCTTTGTGCATGTTACTATATATTACATTTTTGTAAGTTCTCGATTAAGACTTGTAGCTCATTTTCATGTGAATTTAAGCTTTGCCCTTGATAGAAGGCTCCTGTTTCTTACTACCATACACTGTAGAAAAATAGGTAACTATTATCCTCTTGATATCACCGGAAGTAGTGGCATTAGTCTAGAATTAGGCTTAAGAGGGACAAATGGTAGATAGCCAAATAACTTCTTGTTCAAAACTGCAATGCACAACAAAATTTACCCAAACACTGTTTCTGAATAATGACAAATTCTGGTAATAATACAAGTTGGTGTTTCAGGATTACCTTTCATCATGAGACCCAGCTTACTGTGAAATCTAAATAGCCACATATACTTCCAAAGGGTATTAATACAATAGTACTAAATCTTTGTCTGCTGTTCTTTGCATTGCGTGGCCATCAGCACTCTCATTTTGTTGAGCTGTTTATTTTGTTAGTTACCAGGATCATTATACTCTCCACAAATTGCGCATCTTACAAGATGTTTGCGACGCTCTCTATATTCAAGCTTACTGGCTCTGACATTTTGCTTCTTAAAGTGTTGTTCCCAATGATTGGCAAAGGAGTTTGTATTTAAGCGTCTGAATTAATTGTTCAGATGTGCTCTTTTAAAGTGATAAAAGGGAAATCACCTTGCCCCAGTGGTCTCTGCAAGGATGTTTTATAATAATGCAGCCATTCCTGAATGGGTGTGTGTCTTCCCTTAGGGCTGCCCCATGTAACTGACTTGCCTTAAAAAACAAAACCGAATCTGATTCACTCATCAAGCAAGAGTCTTCTGTAACTTGTCGATGAATAAAGGCTTCAAGTCATTTGATTCAGTCCCCAATGACTAAGTAGCAGGCCTGGCCTTGTTATTGGATGGGATTCATTTTGGGAGAGGAAACCACCAAGACATTGAAAGGGTTATATTTATAGCAGATGAGCCTCATTTACACTGACTTAGGTCAGTGTCTGTAATGACACTGAATGAGGTTGACTTTCCTGACCTGGGAGAAGCTTGTGTAGGAAAAAGTTCAGGGAAAAATATGATTGTACTGGTGGGTTATTAGTGCAGTTATCAATTATCAGTACAGTACAGTTATCAGATAAGGAGAGAGTACTCAAACTCAAAGGAAAAGGGGTCCTGGGTGTGGCCATGCACACCTGCTGACCTAATCCTAAATTTGTTTAGGGCCATCTTTAATTAAGGGGCTGTTTTATTGTGACTGAAAGAAAAAATGCAATTTAAGGCTCTGGTGATCACCAGGTTTTGCAGCCTTGTGTGACTTGCTACTTTAATCTATTGGCTTTATAGCCCTGCTGTAGAACTTGTTTTGCAATGTAAGGTACTGCAAAAGCTCTTTAAAAACCGACTTCAAATAAGTAATATAGAGCTGAAGTGGAAAGAAATCCATCCATTTATAACCTACCCCTCCACACAGACACACACTCACACATTTAATTCACCATCACCTCTGCAATCAGGCTTAGCAGTTGGCAGACTTTCCTATAATATAATGCTGATTTTCATCTATACACACACTGCTGGGCTCCTGGAACATAAATCTCTAGCTCACCACTGCACTCTTGGGCTCAAAGCCCTTATGATAGCTTTACAACATAGATATTGGAATCTGTGGCAGGGAAGAAGCAGTGTGGGATATTGGAGTTTATTTCAATGTGAAGATCAAGGGAAGGGACAGGGGATATGTAAGAACAGTAAATAACTGATCTATAAGGTGCTAAATAGAGTATACAAAGCCTGTTTCTTGGTGAAAGGCTAATATACCAAGATCTAGAATTTGAAATTAAATAAACAATACCATTTACATTAGTGTCAAAAAATGAAATGCTCAGGTATAAATCTAACAGAATATGTACAAGATCGATATGAGGAAAACTATAAAACTCTTATGAAAGAAATCAAAGTAGTTCTAAATGACTATAGAAATATTGCATATACATGGAAAGGAAAACTCAGTATTGTTAAGCTATCAGTTCTTCCCAAATTGATCTACAGATTCAAGGCAATCCCAGTCAGAATCTCAGCAGGTTACTTTGTGAATATCAATAAGCTGATTCTAAAGTTTATAAGAAAAGGCAAAGGATCCAGAATAGTCAACACGAAGTGAAACAGATCAAAATTGAAGAACAAATAGCAGAAACATGGAAAACCATGCTGCCCATCGAAACTGGACTGGATTTTAAACATGTGGCACATATACACAATGGAATATTTGCAGCCATAAAGGACAAATATATGGACTTCGCAGCCATTTGGATGGATGTAGGGTCAATTATACTCAGTGATGTATCACAGAAACAAAGAACAGAGTACCATATGTTCTCACTCATAAGCGGACATTGAACGATTATCATAATACTATAAGAAAGGGATTGGCAGTAGTGGGAAACTGCCAGGAGAGGAAGAGTAGGAATGACAGTTGAGGGAAACCGCCAAGGGATGGAGGGATACACCTCATCAACAAGGGTACCATAATCAACGTTTGTATACCTAACCCTGAATTGCACTCCACATCTTTAAAATAAAATTTATAAAAAATTGAAGAACTGACACTCAACAAAATCAAAACTTACTATAAAGCTACAGCAATCAAGACTGTGTGGTATTTACAAAAGAAAGACAAATAGATAATGAAACAAAATAGAAAGCCCAGAAATAGACCCCACAAATGCAATCAACAGACTTTTGAAAAGGAATGAACGGCAAGTCAATGGATAAGGATGTACTTTTAACAGGTGGTGCTGTAACAACTGGATATCTACATGCAGAACATGAATCTAACACAGACATTGCAACTTTCACAAAAATTAACTCAAAGTGCATCATAGACATACATGTAAAACATAAAACTATAAAACTTATAGAAGATAACAGAAAATTTAGTTGATCTTGGGTTTGAAAATAACTTTTTTGATACAACACTAAAAGCAGAATCCATGAAATAAAAAAAATTGATAATTCGAACTTCATTAAAATTAAAAACTTCTACTCTGCAACAGATATTTTGAATGAAAATACCATTCATATAACAGGAGAAAATAATAGTAAAATATTTGTCTGATAAAGAACTCAGTTATAACATAATGTATATGTAGCTCAAAGCTCAGCAATATGAAGGAAACAACTCGATTACAAAAATGGGCAAAAGATTTGAATAGGCACCTCACCAAAGAAAGTATACAGATGGCAAAAGACAAATGAAAAGATGTTCAACAACATATGCTATTAGAGATTTGTAAATTAAAACAAAGAGATACTTTAACATAACTCTTAAAATGGCTAAAATCTAAAACATTGACACCTTCAATGGAACTTTCCTTCATTGCTGCTGGAAATGCAAAATGATACAGTCATGTTGTAAGAAACTTGGTAGTTTCATACAAAACTGAACATACTCGTACCATAGGAGTCAGTGGTCATACACCTCAATATTTACCCAAATGAGGTGAAAACTTGTGTCGACACAAAACCTACGCATGAATGCTTACAGCATCTCATTCACAACTGCCAACACATGGAAGCTATCAAGATCCCCTTCAGTAGGAAAATGGATAAACTGTGGTACATGTATCTATTCAGAGAAATATTAAAAAGATAAGAGTTATAAGGCTACGGAGTGACATGGAGAAGCTAAAAGCACATTAACAAGCAAAAGAAGCTACTCTGAAAAGGTCACATAATATATTATCCCAACCATGTGACATCTGGAAAAGGCAAAACTTGGCATACAGTAAAACAGTCAGTGGTTAAGAGGAAAGGAGGAGTGAATAGACAGAGCACAGGGAATATGTAGGCCATGAAACTACACTGTATGATATATATATATATTTGAGTTGAAGTCTCACTCCGTCGCCCAGACGGGAGCAGCCTCGACCTGCTGGGCTCTGGCCATCCTTCCGCCTCAGCCTTCCAAGTAGCTGGAACTACAGGCGCTCACTACCACGCCCGGCTAATAATTTTTTGATTTATTGTAGAGATGAGGTCTCGCCAAGTTGTCCAGGCGGGTCTCGAACCCGGGGGCTCAGGCAATCCACTCACCTCAGCCTCCCAAAGGCGCAGGATTACAGGCTGAGCCACCGAGCCCGGCTCTGTATGATATTATAATGGTGGACGTATAGCATTAAACCTGCAAAAACTCCATAGAATACACAACACAAAAAGTGAACCTTAATGTAAACTATGACTTTTGGCAAATAATGATGTGCAAATATTTGCTCCATAATTATTACTAATATGCTCCATTAATGCAAGATATTAATAATTGCAGAAATTGGAGGCTGTGAACTCCTACACACTTTGCAATTTGCACTCAGCTTTTAACCAGGGTCTCTCGGAGAGGTGGGTGATTCTTGCTTTTACCACCTGGAGTTCTTACTAAAATCTCCAAATCTTTTGACATTATCTTGGAAACCTGAACACTCTTGCTAACAGAAATCTCTTTCTGTAGGTGTTTCACACAGCTCTCCTTGCAAGGCAGTAAGAGGAGTTAACATTTTGAATGACTGGAAGATTCTGTGTGCTGTGTTCCCATGAGCTTATTTTTGTTTTTAGAGAACCCCATGGAAACCTGGGATGAACAGGGCTTTAATTCCTGCATGCAAAACATTGTCTTGCCAAAGAAAATGACAGAGTCTATAAAAACTTCTTTCTCTTTTCTTCACACAAAAAAAACACTGTCAGTGAGTCAAGAGAAGATTTTGACATCTCTGTCAGGGAAAAAGAAGTAAGAAACTCTAAGATATACTAGCACGTTACACCAGGTTTGTCTTGTCTTCCTCACAGTTACTAGAGGTTCCTGAAGGTCAAAGTGCCTCAGATGGTGACAATCTCCAGTTTTGGAGAGCTGCTTAATGAAAAAACTGAACTAGATGTGGAAGAACAAAAGGGAAGTGCATAGACTTTTTTTTTTTTAAAGCATCATTTTAAAAGAGCAGAAACCTTCAGTCAGGCTCCTTAGGACAATGTCTCTTGCTATATTGCCCAGGGCAGGAGAATGTAACCCAGAAAGCCTCTAGCAATCTGCAGATTTGATGGTTTGGGTTTCTTCTTCCATTTTCCTCTTCTCTCCAATTTCATTACATACCAGGCTGGGTTCTGTGCCGACTAGCTGAGATGTTTTTTTTGAGAGCGCTCCATCTAATCTGGAGGCATTAACTGTGCTCAGAATCCTATCACACTGCAGCAGACTCTTCACCTGCTTCTGATGCAGAAGGGTCACAATGGTACAAATGCCTGCGATGCCGTTGTTCTCCCATTCTTTTTCTCTGTGTTTGCTTGTCACGCAAAGATCTTGTGGAGAGTTCTCCCTGCACAGGATTTGAAGGCAGACTGTTCGAGGCAAGGGCACAGCCAGTGCTGGCAGGGCCCTGGTGCTGCAGGTAAACACAGCAACCGACACAACCACAGCACAGGGACGGCCAGAATCTTCCCCACAGAGTCCACAGAGCCTTTGTTTTCATTCTGGAAAACTCTTGTATCTTCTAAAGTCTCCTTTACAGACTTAGACATAGTCTGTCTTTCATCATTCATGAAGTTCAGAAGGTAGAAATCATTACTTCTGTCTTCGGCTACTCTGAGAGCAGATGTGCCATTGTTAAGATGAGAGGAATAACGTTTCAGTTTCAGCAATGGCGGAAAACAAGAGTGAAGCCCCTTGTATAAGGAGCATAAAAGAATAAATGCATACTGCTGTGGACTCTGAAGGAGATTCAGTAGCTGAAGAATTGGTGAGCTGGATTGAAGGGTATTTGCTTCAAGACCCTGGGAGTTCTTTATTCAGTGCTCTCATGTTTTGTTTTGCTGTTTCTTTTGATGGGCAGAAAGGATTTGAGAGGAGGGGGACTCTAGGAAGCTGCTTGAACAACCTCGGAACTAGAATACTTTGCCAGGGACTCACAAGCTACTTCGGTTTGGTTTTACTTTTACTTTTGTTTTATTTTTTGACGTTTTCTCCTGTTTCAAAAATGTTCAATTACAATACCTGGCAAAGAGATTCTGTTCACACATCACATCCATCGTGATGACAGTTTCCAGTTTCCAACCTGCAGACTGACTTTTTGGGAAACCATTTTGTCTCCTAATAGCCTTTAGTTGCTTTTATCTTCCTACTTTTGATTTTTAAAAAGTGTTTCTCTCCTTCTATGTGAAATTTCATTTTACAAAAAAGACTGATGGCAGGCATTAAATCAGGAAGCTCTTCCACCCAGAATGACAAAAATAAAGAGTGATGCTGAAAGCCGCACAGCATGAAATCCTGTCTCTGCCCATCCATTCTCCAAATCCCTAACTGGCTCTGAAGAGATATCCTGAGAGCAGAAAATGCATTGCAGTTGACTGGCTGTTATACAAGGATTAAGACATGCCTCATCTCTTGAAGTTTTACAAATAGATGGCAAGGCTGTTTTCTCAAAAGTGAAATAAAACATCAGCAGCGATCTCACAATACCTGGTAATTTTCAAGGTTATTCATGACTCCATTATTTACTGCTCTTTGACGGCCTGAGGACTGGGCTCAGAGGGCAGTAAAATATCCTTTAATACCGGTTTTTTCAAAGGTTTGTGCTGCAGACTTGGAGAAGGCAGTCAGGCTCTTCCAGATGTCTTTTATGTTGAAGATGAAGGTGTCAGTCTTTTGTTCCCAGCTGCTAAGGGATGTTGGCAGACACATGAAAATGGGAAATGGCTCACAGCAAACAAAATGGCCACTTAAAATGCTGTTGTTCTGTTACAGAGTCTACAAATCAGACTATTAGTACTAGACGGTAGTGAAATCAGATCTCATACATAGTAACGAGCTTTGACGTTTAGCTTAGAGTTAAGAGAGATCCATCACTTTATGTTAAGTAGGCAAGCCAGAAGAAGGGAATAGCAATGGGAAGACATTCAAGGGAGGTGAGCACCAAAAAAGCACTTACATGCTATTCACATGGATCCACACAGTGGGGAATGCTCAGGATTACTTCTAAAATGTTCCCATACAATGTGCTTTGGTATCGATAGTAGGAATGCAACATACTTTTGATCCATCACCCGCAGTTCCCTTTTTTCTCATTCCGCCCACTGAAGATGGATATACTGGCTAATGGGAAGCCATAAGGGGCAAAAAGCCTTCTCTTGATTAATGTGGAGACTGATTTCATAGAGGAAGAGCATATCGTATTTCCTTAGTTTGATCATGCCCTGTAACTCTATTGTCATAGAATCACTGAGGTCAGATTGTGGCATCTTCAGTCTTATGCTAATGAGCATCACATGCACAGTATACAACACTGCCTATTTCATCTTATCACAAGAACGCATGCTGAAGGATCCCGTTTTCCGTCATAATCAAGCATTGTGCATTAAATACTTAATTAAAAAGAATAATGCAACCATGTGTTGAGACCTTATTAAGTGGCAGCTATTATACTAGGTACCTTACGTATATTTAATATTCACATCAGTATACACAGATACGATCAATGTCTTTATTTTACATATTAGGAAACTGACATATGGGTGGATAAATAAATCACATAGCTAGAAAGTGGTTGAGCAGAATTTCAAACCCAAGCAATTTGACTTTAAACCCATGTTCTTAATCATTACACTGCATTTCCTGTCATTGCAACTTTACAAACATTAAAAAATAAATCTGAAGTTGTAAAGATTTAAATACATTGATTGTAATTTTCTAATACTATGTTCTAATTTAATACATCTCCAGATTATCCGTGTTGCTTAATTTGTCTAAGCAAATTGGATTGAACATTCCTGAAAGTTGATCTGCCCTTATCAGATTTTTCTCTAGAACTTGGACTTCTTAAAAGAAACAAATGAAAGCTCTCATTGACATCATTGTCACCATTGCTGACTATTCGCTGAGCTGACAAATTTGCTAAGCATTGGTCACAAGGATCTCAGAGACTGCTTGCTGTGGAGGTTGTCTACTTTTAATGTCACTTCAGATTAGAAAATATAGAAAGGATGGCATCTTAAAAATGGAAGGAAGATGCTAAGAACAAGTTTTATTTTGCCAGGTACAATCATCTTGGCAATTTAGCAGGAACTCCTTTGAAATTTAAGTACATGGCCCGAGCCTTTCAAAGATGCTATGCACCGTTTTTTGCGAGCCTTTTCGATGCCTAATACCTGTAATGGGCTCTTCACAGAAACTGCATGCTTAATTGACTATGGGCTACATTGAATATTTGTCCTTCTTGAATGGGATTTGTGTTACTCTGACTGTGTGCTTGAACGGAAGGCTTCATTCATCCCAACCTTGTTATGCGATTCATGGCAACAGGGATAGCACATACTGAGCATAGGTGATTATCTGCATAGCCAAACGCAGAAGAAGCACTTGGGGAGTGGTTGAGGGTTGTCACCAAGATATAAAGTGACTTAAGCTCCAACGTGATTTGTATAGCTTCAAAGAAGCAAAGTAGAGATGACAGAGCACAGTTTTTCTGAAAGCCCTCCAGTGAAAAGTGGATAGTCAATGACTTTAGTCAGCCATGAAAAGTAGTTGATCTTTTCAGTGACTGTTGGTAGCAATTCTGCTACTCCAATTTTCATTCCACGTAAACCAAGAAAACTAGTTTTGTCATCAGGAACATCCAGATACTCATCAGCAAGTTGAGCATGTCTTAGTGATTTTATTTTGTTTTATGTCTTCTTCTTGCTATTTGCAGACCAAAAGCCAATCAAAAACATTTTTGAAAGAATATGATCCTATTCTATTATATGTACCCAGTGAGTCCTATACCAAGCAATGTGCTAGAAATAAGACACTGATAAGAGGGAGGGAGAGGTGGTTTTCTCAAGCAACTAACTCCATAGGTTATTTTATTTCAACGAATAACATAACCCTCTCAACAATCCTAAGGGTATGTACTTTCCTGATCACCAAGTATAGATGAGAAAATTGAGGATCCCAGAGGACAGGTAACTTACCCAGTTCCCAGAAGTTAAGAAATGGCAGAGTCAGCCTTGAAATCTTTATGTCTGACTTCACAGCTCATTCAGTATCTGAGCCATGGTTACCATGTTTCTGTAAAACAAGGAATTTCCCATGCAGTAAAGAAAAATACACAGTGAAGAATTTTTCAAGGCGAAGGACATTTTAAAAATAAATTTAACAAATATTTAAATATTATAACATACAGATTGGATGTTACATTTAGAAGAGATAAAATTATAGCAATAGCAGTGGCTAAGAGTTATTGAGAACTTACTATGGACCAGAAATAACTAATTATCTCATTTAAATATTACAACAATAATATACTGTCATTATCATTATTTTTCACATTATCTTATTTTCAAAAAAAGAGTAGATCTTTTGGCCACTTGTTCCATGGCAATGAACTGGTAAGTAGTAAAATTAAGACTCTGGGAGGCTAGAACCTAAGCTCTTCAATTCTGAATGAAAAAGTAGTTAGTGACATTATAAGACATTTGGAGCATCATAAAAATGGAACTGCATGAAACTGAATGGAAATTTGGGGAATGACTGATGTAGCAACTGAAGCCCTAGTCTTGAGAAATAAAAACAAAATCATAAGCCCCCCAAGCAAATGAAGGGACCGCCTTTTGGTCAAGGAGATCCCAGAGAAAGCTTAAAAACTAAATTCCTAGCCATGACTGAACTGGCGGTCCATTATGCCTCAGGTCTCAATGTGCCCTTTCCTGATTAATCTTCAACAAGAATTCATTCAGAAGGAGTAAACATTCATAGTTAAAGGAAACATTAGCAATAACCAAGAAACAGAGAAGCCGGGCTCGGTGGCTCAGCCTGTAATCCCGCACATTTGGGAGGCTGAGGTGAGTGGATTGCCTGAGCCCGCGGGTTTGAGACCTGCCTGGGCAACTTGGCAAGGCCTCATCTCTACAATAAATCAAAAATTAGCCGGGCATGGTAGCACACGCCTGTAGTTCCAGCTACTTGGAAGGCTGAGGCAGAAGGATCGCCAGAGCCCAGCAGGTTGAGGTTGCGGTGGCCGGGAGTGGCCACTGCACTCCAGTCTGGGCGACACGGTGAGACTCCAACTCAAAAAAAAAAAAAAAAAAAAAGAAAGAAAAAGAAAACAAACAAACAAGAAACAGAGAACTCATTCCTTCATGACTTTTAGTCAAAGTCTGAAACCTTGACAGGACTCCCCATCTCTCTTCACAATTTTGAAGTGACAACTCACAAATTTTACAATACATCCCTTCCTAAAAACTAACTACAACCTTCAGACCAGGACCAGTAGCAGAACATGTGAAGTGAGGGTTTGTGTGTCCTGTCCTGTGCTTTACCTTGTGATATCAAAAGACCAAGAACGCCATACTCAGATCATGCTAACACAGTTGTTTTTTGAACACGCAACTCATAAAGGGCACAAAGCTCTTTTGCATATGCATATGCTTTTCCTTTCACAAATCCATCAATCCTCCTATGGCTCATTAAATAACCTCCTCAGCGTAAATTCTGGTTCCCTTTGCCTTTCCCTCAAAAGTTCTTTATCTGAGCTTTAGCAGGAGGCTGTGTTTCCCAGCTTGCCAAAATGGCCGCCATCTTCATACAAATGCATCCATTGGGTGAGGTTTCACATGGACAAAATCTGGGTGTACTTCAAATTCTGAGGCCCATGAGCCCTCTGGGGTCTTCAGATATTATTTGTGAGAGGGTTTCAGGCATCCCTTGTGTAGCGTGTGGCTTTCGCAACATTCACTCCTGTCTTAGTTACTGTCATTTTTGTGAACTGGCAACCTCCCTATAGGAATAATTCCTGAGCCTGAGAAGATGATACAACCGCCAGGATAACAGCATAGGGGAGACTTACCAACAGCTTGTCACCCATGCCAAATGAGGGCTGGGGTCTATTCTACTGGCTACAGATGTGATTGTCGGGATACTCCTGGAAGTCAGGGCCTGCCTAAGTATGATGACAAGCAGGTCACAAGTCTTTAGGTGGAAGCATAACCCTGAACACTGGGAATCTGCTTGACCCACTGGTGGAGAAGCACTGTTGAGCACATACGCTCTACCTGCCCTACCCACGTTGCTAGTCATGAAGTGAGAATTTTTGTATAAGAAAGATAAGGCTATAGACTGAAGTGTATTTTCCTTGAGAATCTGGCTAAACAGTCCATAAACTTGCATGCATCACGCTGGAAGCCTCTGCTTTGTTATTCTGTATGTTCACATTTTCTCTTCCTCTCAAGTTCTAGCCACACCTACCCAAACTCCCATTGGTCACCTAGATCTGGAAGCGTGGGCGATTTTCCCTGAAACTAGAGAGGGATTGAGTTCAGTGTCATAACTAAATGAGGGCTAACAACCCATAATCCTACCAAGAGAGTGCACTGGCTGAGCAAGACTCCAAATGTACATGTCTACTCAGGGTAGACCAAAAGTTTGCAAAGCATCAGCCCCAACAAGCATATCTTGAAGTTCCACAGAGTGTCAGGATCCCTACCTCACTCTTTAAACACACACAAAGTATACTTCTAGACAGATTCCAAAGTTTAGCCTTTTGAGTTTTGGATGGCAATCCTATCTGTACCAAAAGACCAAGAACTCATAAAATAAATAACTGATAAATTTGTTATAATAAAGAAAGCTCTAAAAGAAAAAAAATCAATAAAGCAAGACAAAGAAGGTGAATAAAAGAAAATCAATACTTGTCTAAATCAGCATAAAGCATGAACAAGCAGTTTAGAAAAAAACAGAAATATAAAATATGTTAAATGAAATATTAGCCAGCAATAAAAAGGAACAAATGACTGAAACATGCAGTAATCCGGTAAAGATAATCATTATGCTCTGTGAATAAAGCTGATCTTTAAAGCTGATCTTTATGTCCTGCATGATACCATGAGATGACGTCTTTGAAATGCCATCATTTCAAAGTTCGTACATGATGTCTTTGAAATGCCAGAGGGAAGCTGGGGACAGAGATGAGAGGGGTGGTGAATGTGCCTGTGAAGGGTTCTATGAGGAAGTTTCAAGGGACTTTTTTGGTGGTGGCCATCCACGGCATCAGATGACAAGGAACAGCTGGCTACTCGTACCACGTATACAATGGAGAACATGCAGAAACAGTAAAAACCTAAATGGCAACTGTGGTTTAGTTAACAGCATTATAGTAATACAGCGTCCTGATTTTGATATTGTATTGAAGTCATATGAAATGCCACTTTTGGAGGAAGCTGGCTGAAGGGTTTATGGGATTCAGTGTACTATTTTTATAGCTTCCTGTTGTTTGCATCTACTTCAAAATTCAAAAATTAATGAAATTAAGGTTAAATCCTCAAATCCAACTTGACAGACACAAGTTGAAATTGTGTGACACCATTTTCAAATTGTCATATTAGAAAAACTTAATAAGAGTCAATGTCAGGAGGCACTGTGGGTTGAATTGAGTCCCCTCTCCCTCCAAGTTCCTGAGTCCAACACCGTATGTCGAAATAGGGTCTTTACAGATGATCAAGTTCAACCGAGGTCATGAGGGTGGGCCCTAATCTAGTAGACATGACGACACCGGAAGAAGACAGCCACCAACAGTCGAGAAATGCCTGAGGTGCCATGAGCTATGAGAGACGCCTGGAACAGATTTTCCCTCACAGGCCTTGGAAGAAATCACCTCTGCTGACACCTTGATTTTTTACTTCTGGCTTCTTTGATTGTAAGAAAATAAATTTCTGTTTTTTTACTCACCCATTCTCTGGTAGTTTGTTATGGTAGCCCTAGCAACTAAGACGGGAACATGGAGAAACAGGTACTTTTATGCAATGCTGATGAGAGTAATAGATTGGTGAAACTTCCTTGGAGAGCATTTTGGCAATATTTATCAAAATGCAAAACCATGTCAACTGACTCAGTTTTTCTGCTTCTGAGCATTCACCCTAGGAATATAGTCCTATATTGTCCAAAGATTCATCTTCAGGAATATCTATTGCAGTGTTATTTATTTATTTTTATTTTTAAAATGCAGGGTACAATTCAGCGTTAGGTACACACATGATCATCATACAGGTAAAGTGTGGGTACCTTATTGGTGTTATGTACCCCTCCTTCCTGGCAGTGGCACAAGCCTAAAATAACCTAAATATTCATCCATTGGGGAACACATAATAAATCGTGTGATTCTATGTAGTGTGATACAGATCTACAATATTTTATCAGCACTTCAAAAATTCAAAAGCTCTTGAACACTGAAATTTTAAAGAGAGTTTGCAGTAGATTTATTTGATGGTGTAACCCGATCTGTATTGATGTGTGGCTTTTAAAAATCTTTATTCATTTCATCAGTGTAAATATTAACTTGCTACATTACAGAAATATCAGTGTGGTTAAATAAAAAGTGCATACCCATTTCTTTCTGGGAGTTTTATTATGTAGAGTATCATCTTTCTAAAATTTGGAAAATTATGAATATTAAATTACATCTAATCCCAGAATTTGGGCCAAGGGCACATGAGTCTATATTCACAGTTGCTGGAATGTATGTGATAAAGATACGGCATATAGTGTAGATTGGAAAGATCACCAGATATCATCAAGCTAAAAAAAACCCCAAAATATAGAATTGTATGAATAAAAAAGTTATTTGAATATTTACATGCACATAAACATAACTGGAAAAACAGATATAAATTTAATTATGATGTTTTCTCTAGGAATTGAGATGGGTTCCACTCTCTTTCTCTGCCAAAGCTGTACTAGTTAACAGTGCACTCAGTGAGGCAGCCAGTTTTTTGGGGTATGGTCTTAGCAGAAAGACTGTGATTAGCCTGAAACCTTGGTTCACTCTGCCTTGGACAGGGCAAATCTTAACCTCATTTGTCTGGTAATACGTAACTCCTTAATAAATGTCTCCCAGGTTCTAATGCGTTACCTTCCTTTGGGATTAATATAGATTAAATATGCATCTCTAAAGAAGTTGATAAATGCTTATTATTAACAGTAAAGGAAAGCACATAAATTTACTATGCTCAATATCACCAAAAAAATAGAATACTTAACACACACTTCTGAAAGATGAAGGTAAACAGCAGAAACCGCATTAACAATGACAAATACTTGCACACACATCAGGAAATTGTAAGAGTCCATTAGTAACAGCACAATCTCATTATTTACTATTTTGCTTTACATTTAGTAGCTCCTTAAGGATTGATTGTATCTGAAATGAACCCTTAGATACAGTCTTTTAAGAAGGCACATTATGGGTTATGCAGATTAACTCTGGGAGGCTTCAAACTGGAAAGAGTCTTAGAGGTAGCATAGGTGAATCAGCTCAATTTCAAGATAAGAAAACTGAGACTCTGAGTGGTTGTGGCTACCTTGGGGATACCATTAACTAGTAAGAGAAGCTAAACCAGGTTGGCTGCCTTATGCCTATTCCTTACCCCTACTCTCAGCCTGTTCCCACCACCCTCCATAATCTCTCCATTTAAATCTCCCTCCCTCCAGCAAATAGATACACCAGGCCACTGAACCCCACTCGGTTGCCTCAGACCAATGATGAAAGAGAACGTGAGCCGGGCTTGGTGGCTCAGCCTGTAATCCCGCGCCTTTAGGAGGCTGAGGTGAGTTGATTGCCTGAGCCAGCGGGTTCGAGACCCACCTGGGCAGCGAGACCTCATCTCTACAATAAATAAAAAAATCAGCTGGGCGTGGTAGCGCGTGCCAGTAATTCTGTCTACTCGGAAGGCTGAGGTGGAAGGATCGCCGGAGCCCAGCAGGTCGAGGCTGTGGTGGCCAGGAGTGGTCACTGCACTCCAGTCTGGGCGACAGAGTGAGACTCCAACAACAACAAAAAAAAGAAAGATAATGTGGATTCCCTTTCCCATTCCACGACTGTGGTAGATTATTTCTCACTTTGTTATCTGTACATGCAAATAGGCTTTTTTTAAATGCCCACTTTCATTCCAGAATCTGGGATCCTATGTAGAGTAAGATTAAAATGTTATAGGAACAATAATATTTAGTTTATACAGAAATAAAACAGATTACCTAACCTTTTTTCTTGGATATAAACCAGTGACTGACTCAAATTTATGTTACCAAAGTTCTTACTGATGACTTCCTTCTTTATGCAGGAAGTTAACTACACTAGTTCTATTTCTATACTAGACTTAAAGTTTTGCTTTAAAAACCTCAATTCTGACATTGTTTCATTAGAATATTCTATATGTCTATTATTCTTTTCTCGCTGATAACATAGTATTAACTTCCTTTCCTGTAAGTTCCTTTCTAGTGCAGTTATGTGACTTATGCTTTTGTTTTATTCTTTATTCTAGTCCCATGCAGTCCCAGCCCTATTTCCTGTCCCACCTTTGCTTTTTCTCCCCCTCCTCCTTCCTCTCTTCTTCCTCCATCCCCTGCGCCATCTTTTCCTCTCCCTCCCTTCCTTCCCCTCCTTCCTTCACTACCCAACTTCCCTCTTTGCCCCTTCTTCTCCCACCCGCCCTTTCCCTCTGCCTCGTTCTCCTTCTTCTCCCGTCTCTTTGGTCATTTCCCCTCCCTCCCTTCCTCCTTTGCCCCCTTCCTTCCTCCTGTTTCTCCTCCCTCTCGCTTTCCCTCCCCCTTCTCCCTCTCTCCTTCTTTCCCTCCCTCTCTCCCCCTTCCTCCATCACCCTTTCCCTCCCTTGTCCTCTCCTCCCTCCCTCTTTGCTTTTCTTCCCCTCTCCCTCCTTTTCTCTCTCCTTCTGTTCCTTCACTCCCTGCCCCTTCCCTCTTTTCCTCCTTCCCTTTCTCACTTCCTTCCCTCTCTTCTTCCATTGCCCCAGCCCTCCTTTGCCTCCCTTTCTCCTCTTTTTCACCTCTCCCTCCCGCTCTGTCTCCCTCTCTCCTCCTGACTTCCCTTTCCCTTCCCCCATCCCTGCGCCTTCCCTTTCTTTCTGCTGTCTCCTTCTCATCCTCTTCCCCTTTTCCTCCTTCCTCTCTCTCTTCATCTGTCCCTTCTTCTCCCTCTTCGTTCCTTCTGCTCTCCCCCCTGTACCTCCCTCCTTCCCACCTCGCTGCTCTCCTCCAGGAAACACCTGTGCCCTGAGTGTCCCTCTTGAGGCATCTGGCCCAGACCTTCCCACTAGGCTTTCCAAGGGGAGGAAGGCAGTCCCTGAGGAGGCCACAGACTCTCCTTCTTCCTCGGCTCCTTTTTCGGGTTCCATGCCTGGTTCTTTGAGAAAACACATTTCATAAGATGAGCCAAAACTTCACCTTTATTCTTTCATGAGTAAAACAAAGATCCTTTGTATTGTTTGAATTTTTAGACTTGCCTACAGTACCAGATAAGGCTTTCCTATAAGAATTATACTGGCCTGCAAGCTTTTCTGAGGCCATTGCTAATTAACCACCAGTGTACCCTGGGGTCATCAGAAGTGTTTGCCTGCAGCTAATTCTCCCAGAGACAGCAAAACGTCCTCCAAATAAATAGATTTTATGAAAATTGTACTTGAGAGTCCACACACTTCCTCATGCTAGACATTCATCAGACATCAAGTACACTTTGAGACTTGTGCCTCCTGCCCCCAAAGCTATTCATGTCGGGGCATCTTAGGGCACAGCTTTGGCTGCAGCATGCTGTCAGAAACAGCGTGGCTCCTAGACAGAACTCTTCATCCTTGGTTTTTCTTTTGCTTTGCCCACTCAGGTCCTTTGATGCCCTGATGAAGCAAGGTAGCCCTCAAAACATCCAATGGGCACTCTGACCAAGCTCTTTCTTTACATGGCGAAGAAGAACAGATAGGAGATTCAGAAAGTCGAAACGCTTTTAGATTTCATGTCCAGCCTGTCACTAATTCGCTCCTAGTTCCCAGACACTAGTGTCCTTCGATTCCTGTAAACAGGCATAAAATCTGGAGTGTTCCTGCATCAGAGATACTGTCTTCGTTGTTATAAATGAGGTCCCCCAATTAAAATGCCTAATTCTTCCCAATTGCCTCTTCGCCTATTTACCTGTCTATTTAAGCTTTTAAGAGAAACCTGGGGAGAAAGCAGACAAAAATGGTATTTTAAAAGCTTGCACTATTTGGGAAATGGGCCAGATGCAAAAGGAACTCCAGGAAGATTAGCAACTTCTCTACAAATTAGCATCTGCAGTCATCCTGTCTTATTATAAAGCTTACTGATTTTACTGGAGGTTAAATATCATTATATAGCTATTTTGACGACATGAGTAATATCCAATGTTGATTAACAGAAATAGAGGCATCAACTGTTCTCATACAGAGATTTAGGAGGATTTATTAACTCAAGAAATCCTGGGAAGTCAACTGGTCTTCAGCCCTTAGTTCTGAAGGAAAGAAACCAGCATCAATAAGAATAAGGAAACTTGGCAAGTGACTCTCTGCCTATCATTTATTGGACCAGTTCTTCTGAAGAGTGACAATATAGTTCAGTTCTAATGCCAGATTATAAGTTGGCACACTGCAGCATAATTAATTTTGCAGATTCTAAAAGTTCAAACTTAGAGAACTTCAGAGCAACACAAATAATCATTCTGCTGGAATCTCAGGGCACTTCTTCAGAGGTGTTCTGACCTGATCTCCAAGGCATAGTGGGTCATCTTTACACTTCTACAGACTCATACTTGCCTCTGTCCTGGGACTCAGTCAACACGTTTGTGACTGTCGATATGTCTATCTCCCTTACGCTGATATTGGTGGGATTATGCTCTATTCCTAGTATCTAATGCAGTGCCTGACACATGTCATTCCTTTAAAAAAAGCGTTTGCTGAATACACAAAGAAACACATATCTTAAGCGTGTACTCTCAGAAAATCAATACCATAGCATAGCTCTTGTAAAAAGTATAGATACCTAAAATAAAAATAAGGTTAGTTCCTGTTTTGGCAGTTATGCGGTCACTAGGCAGTTCGGCAAAGATGACATTTCTAAGTCCAGGTGACAGGCTCTGAGAGATGGAAGCCAAGTCGCAGACACGTGGGTAAGGAAAAGCTGCAAGGATTAAACTGCCACCAGGCAGAGCTGCTGGGTGCCAGGCCAACCAAAGTCTGTTGTGGAGGTGTCTGCTTTTTCTTCATAAGAGTTTGCTGCATAGAAAACACACAGGGAAGGGCCTAGTTTTAAATCTTGGCATAGCTATGTACACCTTGGCAGTCACTTGACTACGCCGAGTCCCAGCGCCTCTATTTTTTTCAAATTGTAACTTCATGATGGTTGTTAAAAAGAATAAAATCCATAACTGTTTGCCATAAAGATTAATTTTCATGAAATATGCAAAGGATTTCTAACAACTCCAAGGAATATTTTCAGTGTTCAACAAATAAATCTTGGTAGAATCTGAATCTGAATGTTGCCTTCTCTGGAGAATTTATTTTTCCTTAGATTGAACACAACTTTGACTGCATCATGAAGACTGATCATACAATGCTGTTTGTTTTGAGACAATATGGCTTATAAATAACTTAACGGAATGCACTTCTTCTATGAAGCATACTTTAGTGATTCCCCAGAGGCACGAAAAGGGTGCCTACTTCTAAAACTACCTATCTCTTGCTGAGGTTACACCAGATTTTTCTAAAAATCATGCATAATACTCCAGTGTCTCTATTTCGAAGGTATAAAAATATACAAAGATAAGAAAGGGAAGTGAGTTTCGTAAGGTCATGCAGCCAACTCATGTCCAAGTCAGGAAGGCAAGTCGAGCCTGGGTTCATGGACAGCGGCTCTACTCTTCTGCTAATCTTGGAGATGAGGTTGGAGTCCAGGTGTGGTAAGATGATTGATTCTGTTTTTCTTAGCACTGAGAAAATGCCAGGGAAGTGCGACACACCAGGTTTTGTGTTCTTTATTCAATTGCCTTTCTGTGCTTTGTTCCCCATGAAACAGATTAAATCTGTAATTTATAGCAATATTATAATATGAATAATATTGTAATATGAATAAAATGTATTTCCCTTCCTCCTCTTCCTTTCTTTTGTTGTTTGAAACCACATAAAAGAAAGCGAATGTGGTGGCTATTAAGTCTTGGCGGAGGACATTTTGTTCATGTATTGATTCCAAGTTGCTATTAGGGACATAATTAAACCAAGATTTTGTTGGTGATTTTATTTGTCTGCTGTGTGTGAAAGATTTATTTGCATACACTGCTAGCCAATCAATATCACAGCATAGCTTTTGTAAGTAGTATATATACATAAAACAAAAATAAGGCAAGTTCTTGGTTTGGCAGTTACGAAGTCACTAGGCACTGGACTTAACTAATGAAGTATTATGCTATTATACAACACTGGGTATACTGAATTAAACAACAACAACAATGAAACAAACAAACAAAGAAAAGGTTTGCTAATCTGACAAGGCGCTAGTCTTTAAAAACAATGACAAAATTCCTAATTAGCATATTTTTTTTCCACATCAGTGTTCTAATATGTCAAACAATTTTTTTGTTCTTTTTTTCCTACATAACCTCAGCATTTAGAAATTTTCTCTTTCTTTATTGTACATTTAGATATTTTCTCTTTTTTATTGTACATTTTCATCACGGTTCATATGTTTCTTTTATTATAACAGGATCTGCAAATACTTATTTTTAATTTTCTGGTCTCAGAATAAGAAATTATATTCTTATTCATGGCAAGCACACTTACATAGCATAAGAATGCTTTCTATTTTAAAAGTAATTGTAACGGGAACAGTACCACTAGAGCTCGAGAAATTTATTCTAAGAAAATTGGCTACATGAAGAAAAGGCTGATTGCTGAGTTACTGACATAATTCTGGCCTCAGGATGGTGCCTTCTAATGTTTGTCTTTCTGCACCTTCCTCTGCCAAGGTCACACTGTAGTCATATTTTGACAACTTTGGATCCACAGCATCCCGACGCATTTGCGTTTTATCTGTTTTCAGGAAAGAACCGATGCTGTGCTGTAAACATGTTATAATGGTAATGTCAGGGAAAGGACCCCCCTCCTTTTTTCCTTGACAAGTTTTTTGTTTGTTTTTCAAGTAGGAAAAAGCAATAAAAATAGATGTAAATATATGTGAAAATTATGTTTCTCCTTGTTTTTGAATAAATAAAATATTAATAAAATGCTAAGGAAAAAAGCATTTAGAGCTGCAAACTAGTATCTATACCTATAATGTGAAGTTTTAAAACTGGTTTAAAATAGGATTTTAGAGGAGTAAGAAAATCTAGAATATAAGTTATTTTATTCTCTCACACTGAGTTAGACATTTCAGGCCAATTTCAAGCTGAAAAATAGTATTGCTACTTCCTGGAAAGATGATGTTTTCTTAATATTTCTTTTTTTTGCTTAGAGATTTCCTGTAATGAATTGTTCTTTAAGCTTTCTATTGTAATATAGTATAAATAATATAACTGAACATGTCTGTGCAACCAGTACCTAGGTCTAGAGATAGATGATAACTTTTGTCCCAGAAATCTTCCTGGAGCTCTGACAGTCACTACACCCACCCCCAGAGCAGAGACCACCACTGTGACTTCTATGATCGTAGATTAGTTCTACTTAACCTTCACTTTCAGGTTATAGATTGGTCAATAGTTTTTGTCTCTATGTCTAGCCTCTATCTGCCTTTACTCTTGACTGGGGCAACCCTTTAATTACACTGAGGTTATTAATAGAGAGATATGTATCCTTCTCACCTAAAGTCAATCAAACCTTTTAGATTTGAAAGAAATTTGTAGCCTGATTTCCCTAAGACCTGAGGTCTTGCTATTCATATGAGCTTTTTTAAAAGTACATCTTATGTTGGAAACATTCCAAATTTTTTCTTCTAGTTATTTTGAAATATACAATAAGCTATTTTTAACTCTAATCATCTTAATGTGCTATCAAATATAAGACTTTTTTTTCTCCGATTTAACTTTGAAATGTTTCCGACACAAAGAATTGGTATATGTTTGATTTCAGGAATATCTCAGTTTCCCAGATTTCATCATTACACATTGTATGCTTGAAATAAAATACCACATGCACTACATAAATATAAACATGCACATAAATATAAATATGTACAACTGTTCTGTGACCGTACAAAATTTTTTGGCTTATGGTTCCAACAAAGATGGAGTAGAAGGTGCAATAGCCCTATCCTTCACAGATTCTCCATTTACAACCACAAAATGGGACATAATGTGACAAACGTGGATGGAAAGCATCTCAAAGGTAGAAAGCGGAGGACAGCCCTCCTGGGGAACTTGGGATCTGAGAAGTGGCACAGTGGTGAACTCCTCGGGATTCCCTTTTGTGTCTCATCTAATCCGAAAGGTGTGCCGCAGAATCTCCAGAACTCCTAACACCCATGGGTCGGGGAGGCAGGGACAGGGAGGAGAAGCAGATCCAAGACAAGCCTATTCCCACAGCCAAAGGATTGGGTAAAGTGAAGGGTAGCCTAACACAACAGGAATCGTCTGTGACAATATTTGCCATACTTCAATCAAACACCAGCAGACCTCGCCCATGCTTCATGGCAGGGAAGCTGATCTCCCAGCCACTTCCCACCCCAGTGCAAGCAGCAGCACTTCCACACCCTCTCTCTGTAGAGGCAGGCAGGATTTTGATTCTCCCACCTAAGTGGTGTCCATAGGCTCCAGCTGTGAGCTGAGGCTGCCAAACAGCAGGAGATTTAATCTGGGGGAACAGGGAGAGGCTGACCAGCACTCCTGCACCCTTCTCAGTGTCTGAGGAAGCTGAGGCTCCACTCTCACCGAGCAGCAGGAGATTTAACCTGGGAGAGCAGGGTGTAGCTGACTGGCACTCCTCTACCCCTTTCATTGCGTGCAGGGAACGGAGGCTTCACCCTGACCCAGCGGAAGATTTCACCTGGGGGAGAGCAACAAGGCTGACCAGCACTCCTCCACCCCTCTCCACGTCAACAGGGCCAGGTGGTAAGCTGAATCTGCTTACTACCAGGCAGCAAGGAGGAGGATAAGGTGGTATGAGATGACGCCATTTGACACTCCACTGTCCACCTCCCTTTCCTGTCACCAGTGGGCTCCAGCTAGGCGCTGAGCTTCTGCCCCAACCCTGTAGCCAAAATAAAAGTGGTTTTATTTGTTGTTGTTGTTGTTATCAGTACTCAGCTTCCTCCCTATCAGCGGGACTCAGCGGGTAGCAGAGCCTACCCTCCTGAGGGGAGAAAGCCAGCAGCTCAACTGGTGCTCACTTTTCTGGGAAGTCAAATTGTTGGTCGGGCCTAGGGAGAAGCTGAACCTTCACCCCCCACTCATCCGCAACCAGGCCACCACTTTTGTGGTGGTGGTGCCTATGGGGCCCAGAGGAAAGCCGACCCTACCCACATAGCAAGTTTTCTTTGCTTTTCTTTTCCTCTTTTGATTCATATCAAGTTTTCAAACCACACCTCAACAGGAGTATTGCTGGATAGGTTAAGTAACTGACTGAATATTTAAATAATATTCAGAGTCTAGGATGAAATTTCAACCACTCGCAATATCAAGACTATTAAACAAAGCTTGAAGAAGAAAAGTTAAATAAATGGCAAAACTGAGAAAAATCCCCACCTGCCCACAGGTTCCCAGACCCCCAGTGGAGGCCTAAAACTGCAGATATTAATAGTATTAAGTCCTGTATATACTATGATTTTTCAGTGTGATAACCAAGAAGGCTGCTCAGCAGCTAAGGAGCAGATGGTGGACACAAAGGGATGGACAGAGGAATGATTGATGCCCAGGGCAGGATCGAGAGGCACAGCGTGAGATGTTATTGCATTACTCAGAATGACATGCAACTGAAAACTTATGAATTGTCTGTTTTTGGAATTCTCCATTAAATTTTCAGAGAACAGTTGACCACTGGTAACTGAAACTGTGAAAAGCAAGACCGTGGATAAGAGAAGACTACTGTATTAGAATATTCTGATAAGGGTTTTAACACAAGGACTATAAAAGTACTCTAACAAGCAATTCAAACGTTTCTGGAAATGATTTTTTTTTTTTTTTGAGTTGGAGTCTCACTCTGTCGCCCAGACTGGAGTGCAGTAGCCACTCCTGGCTATCGCAACCTTGACCTGTGGGCTCCGGCAATCCTTCTGCCTCAGCCTTCCAAGTAGCTGGAACTAAGGCGTGTGCTACCACGCCCAGCTGATTTTCGATTTATTGTAGAGATGAGGTCTCGCCAAGTTGCCCAGGTGGGTCTCGAACCCGCGGGCTCAGGCAATCCGCTCACCTCAGCCTCCCAAAGTGTGGGATTACAGGCTGAGCCACCGAGCCCGGCTGGAAATGAATATTTGTTGAATAGGTTCAATAGTAGAATAGAGATGGCAAAGGATAGAATATATGAGTTTGAGGACAAATCAGTAGAGTTTATACAATTTGAACAACAGAGAGAAAATAGACTGGATGATAAAATTATAGGACAGAGACTCAGATTCCATGGGACCTGAATAAGAGTATTTAAGTTAAAATCATTGAGGTTCCAGAAAGAGAAGTGATAGTCAGTGGGTCAAAAAAAAAAAAAAGATAAAGTAATGGCTAAAACTTTCCATTTTCTTTTTACACATAAACCTATAGGTTTAAGACTCCAAGTGAAACACAAATAGTATACAGTTTTTTTAGAAATAAGAATATTTCATAAACATATGAAAACTAAAGGAAAACAAAAAGTCTTGGAAACAGCCAAGAATAAGCCACACTATCTTTAGGGGAAGAGCAATTAGAATGGCTGCGGATTTTTCATCTGAAACCATGGAGGTTAGAAGAAAACAGCTCAATACTTTCTAAGTGTTAAATAAAAGGAATTGTCAACTATAAATTTTATATCTTGAAAAAAGATAATTAATTCAAGGAAATAAAGACATTTTAAAATAAGGAAAAAACTAAGACAGTTTGTCAGTAGCAAAACTTCCCTTAAAGAATGGTTAAAGACAGTTCCTTAAACAGAAAACAAATAATAGAAGACAGCTTAGAATGTCAGAAAGGAAAAGTGAACATCAGAATGGGTAAAAGTATGGGTAAATATAATATAATTATAGGGTTCTCAAGTCACACATAATCACTGAGTAAGAATTATAGTGCCACCTTATGTAGTGCTCAATATATGCAGAGAAAATGCTTCAGAGAACTTGAATGCTTAAGATGAATTTAAAAAGTGGGGAGGTAAGCCGGGCTCGGTGGCTCAGCCTGTCATCCCGCGCCTTTGGGAGGCTGAGGTGAGTGGAATGCCTGAGCCCGAGTGTTCGAGACACACCTGGGCCACTTGGCGAGACCTCATCTCTCCAATAAATCAAAAAAAATCAGCCGGGCGTGGTAGCGCGCGCCTGTAGTTCCAGCTACTTGGAAGGCTGAGGCGGAAGAATCGCCAGAGCCCAGCAGGTCGAGGCTGCGGTGGCCGGGAGCGGCCACTGCACTCCAGTCTGGGCGACAGAGTGAGACTCCAACTCAAACAAACAAACAAAAATGGGGAGGAAAAAGGTAAGGTGAGGTTTCTACCTTTCACCCAAAGTGTTCAAATGTCAACACCAGTAGACTATGATAAGATACGGATGTTCCTAGAGCCACCACTCAGAAAGCTAAACAAAGCAATGTACACAAAAACATTATAAATAATCGAGATGAAATTTAAAAACTTTAAAAACATGTCTAAATAAAATCTACAGCTAACATCATATTCAATAGGGGAAGACTGAATTGTTTTCTCCTAATATCAAGAACAAAACAAGAATGTCTGCTCTCTCAATTCTTATTCAACGTAACACTAATGTTTTCCTAGAGCAATGGGAGAGAGAAAACATACACACTGGAAAAAAGAGAAAACTGTCACTATCTCCTGATGACATAATTGTATCTAAGGAAAATCATAAATAATGTACAAAAATATCTCTAGGATCAAATGTGAGCTCAACAAGTACACATGATACAAGATCAGCATACAAAGGAAGTGAGTGAGTGTGTGTGTGTTTGAGAGAGAGAGAAAGAGAGAGAGAGAGAGAGAGAAGAGAGAGAGAGAGAGGTGTCAGCCTTTTTTAGCCTACTAGTTTTTGTGAACGAGAACTCACTCATTGCCTCAAGAATGGCACCAATCTCTTCGTGAGGGATTCACTCTGTGATGCAAACTCCGCTCAGGAAGTCCATCCTCAGCACTGGGAATCAGATTTCAACCTTAGGTTGGAAGAACAAACACTTAAGACAGTAATCATTTGTAATTTCTACAAAGAGCATAAAATATCAAAGAATACATCTAGCCAAAATATACAGGATAGATATATTGAAAGTTACAAAATCAAATAAGTAAAAGAAGATCTAAATAAATGGCGATGCGTGTTGTGTTTATGGATCACAAGACTCAAGAGAATAAAGATACCAACATTCTTCATATCGATCTATAGGTTTAAGACAATTCTTATCCAAATACCAGCAAGGTTTTTATAGACCTGGATAAGTTTATATCAAAATTTATATAGAAAACACAGGACCTAAAGTACCGAACCCATGTTGACAAAGAAGAATAAAGTAGGAGGAATCACCCTGCCATTAAGGTGTTTGATACAACTACAGTGATCAAAACAGTGTGGTACTGGTAGGGGTATGGATTACAAAAGATGAATGGAATATAGTTTTTTATATAAGTAGACCCACAGAAATGTGTCAAATTGATTTTTCACAAAGTTGCCAGAGCAACTGATTGAAAGAAGAGGAGGGCTTTCAATAAAGGGCGCTGAAGCAATCGGACATGCATTGGGGCAAAACATTAAAACACGTCCTAAGCCTCACACCTTTCATAAAAGTAGCTCTCTATAGATTCTGGAAATAAATGTAAAATCATGAAACATTTGAGGAAAAAATTTAAAAAATCCTTGAGACCTAGAACTAAGCTAAGAGTTCTTAAATTGACACAAAAATTGATCCACAGATAGAAAATTGAAAAACCGAGTTTGATCAACATGAACTACTTTTCCTCTGTGAAAAACCCTGTGAAGAGTGTGAAAAAACAAGACACAGACTGGGAGAAAATACTTGAAAACTGTGTGTCTAACGGTGGACTTGTCTCTAGGAATAAGAACTCAAAATTAAATGGCAAAAATAAACAAACAATCCAGTTAGAAAATGGGCAGAAGTCATAAGCAGATATCTCACAACAGAAGATGTATAGATGGAAATGAAGACATGAAAAGATGGTCAATATCATTAGCCATTAGAGAAACTCAAATTAGGCCTTTGCGTAGCAGCTCACAACTTTAATCCTAGCACTTTGGGAGGCCCAGGCAGGAGGATTGCTTGAGCCCAGGAATTTGGGACCAACCTAGCCAACATAGAGAGATCTCATCGTTACAGAAAATTAAAATTAAAAAAAAAAAAATAGCCGTGCATGGTGATGTACACCTGTAATCCCAGCTGCTCGGGAGGCTGAGATGGAAGAATCTCCTGAGTCCAGGAGGCTGAGGCTGAGACTAAGTCAGCTCCCTGACTCAAAAAAAAAAAAGAAAAAAAAGTGAGGAAATTCAAATTAAATCCAAAGCTATACGCTATACACCCATTAGAAGAGCTAAGATGATTGCAAGAAGGCAGGATCTACATATACTCTTCTAGCGTGTTTTGTTTTGTTTTGCTGGTCCCGAAAATAAAATGGACATAAGACAGATCAATAGGAGAAAGGCATACACATTTATTTAATACAAGTTTTACATTACACAGGACCCTTCATCAGTAAATGAAGACCCCAAAACAAAGAGTTGAATATTTAAATGCGGAATTAGACAAAAAGTAGTAAATTGTGAAAATGCAGCACAAACAAGGGCTTCAGTGAGGGCTGTTATTTGGGTGGGAAAGTGGCTCGGAAGATAAGGGTTAATCTAACAATACTTTTTTTTTTTTTACAAATTTCCCCTGGCTTCAGCTACCTGTCTTTGATGACGAGAACTGTGCTTTCCTTCTGGTATAGGGAGGGCATATTTTATGTGGGAATTTTATCTCCTGCTTTTAAGAAACAAAAGAAGCTCAGAAAGATTTTTTTGCTCCTGCTGTTTTTCAAGTATTTTTAACTCAAAATGGTCAATATATCAGAGTGATGCATTTTCAGGTGGCATATTTTGAACTCCTTTACCATACAAGAAAACAATTTGACCGTTTCTTACAAAACGCATTTACTACATGATTCAGCAACTACATACTTGGGTAAATATCACAGGAAAATGAAACCATGTTCATACAAAACTGTTCATAGTATCTTTACTCATAATTGCCAAGATCTGGAAAATCAACAAGAGAAACAGATGTCCTTCAATGTGTTAATGATTAAACCGGGGAACATCAATTTAACTGAATATTACACAACACACAAAAGAAGCAACTCACTGTTGCACACAATGTCTTGGGTAGATCTCAAGAAAATTGAAGTAGATGAAGTCAATCTCAAAAGCTTAGATACTATGCTATTCCATTAATAGAAAATTCTCAGAATAACAAAATTACAGAGGTTAAGAACAGATTAGTGGTTTGCAGGGGTCAGGAAGGGGGAAAAAAGAGACAGGTGACTGTAAAGAGGCACAAAAAGTGTTCTTTTATAGAAGAAAGTCTTCTATAAAATACAGATGCACCTGTGAAGAATGTTGTAAAACTGAGAAAACATACTCATATAACTCAGTTCATGTAAAATTGGAAAGATCTGAGTCAAGTTGGTGAATTGTATCAGTGTCAATTTCCTGGTTGTGATATTGTTTCACAATTGTGTAAAATGGTATCATTAGGGAAAATATGATGAAAGGTAGATGAGATCTTTCCGTATTATCTCATAAAACTGGATATAAATGTATAATTATCTCAGAACAAAAGTTTAAAAATATACATCTTGATTTAAACATGAAACAAGAATTTATATTTGTCTGTCTGTCATATTAAACCACATTAAACATTAAACCACAGCTTAACAATTTAACATTAAATCACAGTTATTGTATTTAAACTAACAACTACTATTTTCTTTTCCTTAGTGACATATAGAGAAAGAGTCATAAGGAAAGTTAAAAAGTAGGCAATTGAGAGGGAGAAAACCTTCTTCCCTGGGTCAACATGGATTAAGAGAACTAGATTTAACATCCTGATCTAAATAGCTGTAAACATGACCAAAATAGATTAGACTACAATTTGCAGATATGAACTATAGTCAACAGAGGGCTATAGTCCTTGAAGTCTGCACACTGCATATCAGGGATGGGAATTTCAAAAGAGCCCAGTAGTTTTGTTGTGCTTAGATCAGTAGTGATTTTGGAGAACTGGCAATGAGAAATTGTGGAACAGAGTAAAAGGCGGGAGAAAGCTGCAAAAAGGGAAACATCAGAAGGGCCTGTGACACTTGAACCAAGCGCTGGTGTGCACATCCTTGGGAGGAAAAGATCTAAGGCCAAGAGAAGAACTATCAAGACTAAGCAGGAAGAACATTTTCTGAAGCTCACACAGAATAGAGAATATTTTACATTTCTGTCTGTCAAAATGGAAAGACTTCATAATATATGGGGAGTTAATTAGAGTCTTCAGAAGTGTATCACCTGAGGACTATTAAGTCCTAGACCAAAGGCTTTTCCAGGACAACTCTTAACACTTAAAGCAAGAATGAAATCCATCTCTATTTATAGGGGAGGCGGGGTGCACATAACATTAATAAGGGTGCCTGATCTCAAGCCAGAAGTGGGGACCAAAGAGAGACCCAAAGCTTACCTGTGCAATGACCACTTATCTACCTGACCCTGAATTGTACCCCAGATTTTAAAGATTTTTTACAAAAATTGATAGAAACTGAAACTCTCAAATCCCAGAAGTTCAATGCCTTCAGGCAAAATAAATGTTAAGGAAACCACACAAGAGCACATGCTAATAATAAAAAAAAAACTTAAAATGAGCAATAAAGAGGAAAAAAAGCAGCCAAAGAACACAGACACAGGGTGTACACAGAGGACCAGAGATAAACAGATGTCTTGTCAAAAGTTATGAAAGACAAAACTCTGTGGAGAGGCATCTTTAAAGTACTGAAGGTAGGGAAAAAAGAACCTGTGAATTTAGAATCAGCAAGAATAATTTTCTAACTGAAGATAAAATAAAGGCTTTTTTAAACAACCAAAATGTGAGACACTTATTTCCAGTAGTCTTGCCCTATAAGAAAAATGTTAAAGGAAGTTTTTCATGAAGAATAAAAATGACATCAGATGAAAATCTGGGCCTACAGGAAAGATTGAAAAGTGCTAGAAATTACACATATGTGAGAAATAGAATATATGTTTATAATTAAATATTCTAGCAGGCAATTAACCATTTAAAATTTAATCTAGCAATCTATATTTATAACATAATGCATTTATAAAATAACAATTTGTACTTTTCAGACATGAATATATAGATAATAATATACTTACAGCACATTTAAAAGTAGAATGTAAAACATTAACCCAAAAGAACAAAAAGGGGGAAATGGAAGAATATGATGAATGAAGTGGAATTTTATATTTCCTGCTAATTGTGATAAAGGTACACCACACAGACCCCAGAGTGACAACTAGAAACTAAACCAAAGAGATGTATCTAATGAATCAATAGAGAAGAATGAATATAAATACTTTAAAAACCTTAAAACATAAACCCTTAATAAATCCAAAGGAAGACAGGAAAGAGAAGGAAGTAAAATTATAGCTAAACAAAGTCAATGTGACAATATTAATAACAGACAGTATAAACTTTACATAAAGAATTAGGAAATTAGAAAAGTATCATTTTTAAAAGAGGCTTTAAAAACCCTAAATGCGTATTTACCTAGTGATGGAGTTTCAAAATACAGGAATCAATAACTGGCAGAACAAAAAAAAGCAAAACAGACAAATCCTCAATTATACCTAAAAGAATTCAGTTTTACTCTTTTAGTAATTGATTCAGCAATTAGAAACTCAATGAGGATACAGAAAACTCAAACAATGCTCTCAACAAACTGAACCTACTTTATGTTATAAAACAAACAAGCCAACAAGCAAAACTACTTTTTTTAAAAAAACAAAAAAGCAAAACAAAACAAAGTTTCATCGTACCACTGCAGATTAGATATTTTCAAGGGCCTGTGGAAAGTTCAGCAAAATAGGGTATATTCTAGGTCTGAACACTGTATTTTAAGTTTTCAAAAATCGCAACCACCTTAAATTATCAGACTGTAATAAAACCAACTAAAAATTTAAAACCATACACAAATATTTAGAAGCTTAACACAAACTTCTAATAACCCATAAGTCAATGACAAAAATCAAAGAGGAAAATAAATTATTTTAGATGAAATGAAAATGAAATTACAGCATATCAAAATATGTGGGAAGCAGTTACAATAGTGCCTAGTGAAATTTTTATATTAAATACAAATATTTTTTGAAAAGTAAAATTTCATTGCCATAATATAATTGAGAAACTAGAAAAAAGAGGAAATTTTTACTAAAGCTAGTACAAAGAAAAAAATAAAAATCCTAAGAGTAGAAATCAATACAATAGGAAGTAGCAACCCAATAAAAACAAAGAAATAAAAAGATATTTGTGTGAACATATGAATTACATTGATAAACATCTTTCTAGAATGATCAGGACTAAAAAAGACACCAATTACCAATATTAGAAGTGAAAAAGGAATATCAGTATCAATAATTCAGATATTAAAATGAAAATAAAAACATATGAACAAATTTGTTTCAATAAACTTAAAAACTTAGATGAAATGGAAAAATACAAACTACCAATGTATACGCAAGAAGAGTAATTTATATCTACTTAAAAAGTTGATGTTCTAACTGTAAATCTTCCCCAAAGCAATTCTAGACCCAGATGACTTTACTTTTAAAGTCACTGAATAGGTAAGGAAAAAATATATATACAAACTATTTCAGAATATGATAGGAAACACTTCACAAGAGAGCATTGCCTTAGTACCAAACCAAACCAACACTTTTTAAGGAAAGAAAAACACGTTAACATCCCTTATGAAAATAGCAACAGATATCTTTAGAAAATATTAACACACTAAACCAAAAAATACATTTAAAATGATACATAACGAACAAGCAAGGATTATTCCAGGAATGCAGGATTTTGGATAAATGTATTGTAAGAATTTTGTCCTGTTTTATGCTATAGCAATTAAAATCATTTTGCTAATTCCATTTAGTGATAAGTGTATAAAATTGCAATTAATTTTTGGATGTTGTTCTTGCATCTTGCAACTTTGTGAACACATCCACTACCTATAAGAAATTTTCTGTGGACTTATGGGGATTTTACAGATACACATTTCTGTCATTTGTGAAGAGAAATAGTTTTACTTCTTTTCCAATCTGATTGCCTTTTATTTATTTTTCTTTTTCATTTGTCCTAAATAGAACCTCAAGTAAAATGTTTAATAGATGTAGCAAAAGAAGACACCCTTATCTTGTTTCTGATCCTTGAGAGAAAAATATATTCAGTCTTTCACCATTAAGAATGATGTCAGTTGTGGGGTTTTCACAAGTGCCTTTTATCAGCAAGAGGAAGTATTCTTCTGTTCATAGTTTGCTGAACATTTTAAAAATAAAATTGTTGTATTTAATAAAATGTTTTTTCCTTCTTTGTCTGTTGAAATGGGTTTCAATAGATGTTTGCCCTTTATTTTATTAATATGACATGCTGAATTGATTGATTTCTGTATTTTGAGCCATCCTTGTATCTTTGAGATTAAAATCACTTGATCATAGTTTGCAAATGTTTTTGCATGTTGCTAGACTTGGCTTCTAACATTGTGTTAAGAATTTTAAAATCTATATTTATAAGGGCTATTAGTCTGTAGTTTTATTTTCTCTAATATCTTTGCTTAATTTGGTAAAAATGGCATCATAAGAATGTGTTGAATAAAGTCCTATTCCTGTTTTTAGAAGAATTTTTGAATGATTAGTGTTAATTTTATTTAAATATTTGGTAGAGTTTATCAGTAAAGTCATCTCATTCTGGACTTTTGTGTTTGTGATGCATTTCATTTAGTAATTCTTTTTAATGTTTATAACTGTCTTCAGATTATTTATCTCTAGAATCGGTTTCATGATTAATTTCATCTATGCATTTTATGCATAAAATAGGGCATAATATTTCCTTTTGATCCTTTTCAGTTAATAAAGTCAATATTAATATCCTTTCTTTCACTCCTGATTTAAATAGATCTTTTCTGTCTCATTTTTTTTTTGACAATCTAGCTAAACGTTTGCCAATGTTGTTAATCTTTCCTAAGAATAATTCTTATTTACTGATATTTTTGTCCTTTAAAAAATATCTATTTAATTATTTCTGATCTAGTTATTATTTCTTTATTTCACCTTGTTATCTGATTTAGTTTGTTTTTTTCTTAAGAGGTGAATAGCTAGGTTATTCATTTTAGATATCTATTATATTTATGTATAGACATCTATTACACTTACGTGCTTCTAAAATCTTCTGTTTCTTTCTCTTCCGTGTAGTTAGTCTATTCATGATTGAAAGCAGGATATTGATATCTCCAACTAAAATTGTTGGATTTTCTGTTTGTTTGTGTTTTTTTTCTTTCATTCAGTTCTATCATCTTTTGCTTCATGGTTTTTGGGCTCTGTTTTTAGGTGTGTGTGTGTGTATGTGTGTGTCAGGGAAAGAGAGAGAGAGAGACAGAGATTACAACTTAAAAATTGATTATTTTATTATTATAAAATATTCTTTTTGTCCCTAGTAACACTCATTACTTTATATATTATTTTGTCTGATATTAGCATAGCCATCTCAACTCTGTTATTGATGGCATGGAATATCATTTCTCATGATTTTGCCTTCAATCTATATGTGTCTTTTAATCTAAAGTGTATCTTGTGTATACAACGCATAGTTGGATCATGATTATTCTTTGTTTTTTAAATCCATTCTGCCAGTCTCTGTATTTTGTTTGGAATGCTTAATTCATTTACATTTAATATAATTAGAGATAAAGGAGAATTTATGCCTCCCATTTTAAAATCTGTTTTGCATGTCATGCATTTTTTGTTCCTTAATTTCTACATTATTATATTCTGTGTTAAATATTTTCTAATGTACTATTTTATTTTCTTATCATTTTTTCTATCATATATTTTTAAATTAACTTCTTAGTGGTTAACCTAGAAATTAACATTGGTAACTTAATTTATAATAATTTATTTTATTTTATTTTATTTTTTGAGTTGGAGTCTCACTTTGTCGCCCAGACTGGAGTGCAGTGGCCGCTCCCGGCCACCGCAGCCTTGACCTGCTGGGCTCCGGTGATCCTTCCGCCTCAGCCTTCCAAGGAGCTGGAACTACAGGCGGGCGCTACCATGCCTGGCTAATTTTTTATTTACTGTAGAGATGAGGTCTCACCAAGTTGCCCAGGCGTGTCTCAAACCCACGGGCTCAGGCAATCCACTCACCTCAACCTCGGGATTACAGGCTGAGCCACCGAACCCAGCTATAATAATTTATTTTAGGTTAATACCAACATAATTTCAATAATAGAAAAACGTAGCTCCTATTTATCTCTATTTCTCCCCTCTTTTCTCTTGTTATTGTCATATAAATTTAATCCTTACACACTGCATGCCTATCAACATCAACACAACTTTATGATTGTGTTATGTAATTTCTTTTCAAATAGAAGTAAAATGTTATAAATAAAAATATATTTATATTTTGCTTCATATTTTCTTATGTAGTTGCCTTTAATGGTGTCTTTTTATGTGAATTCAAGTTACTATACTTTTTTCTTTTTGTCATTTCATTCTAAGATGTGTCTTTTGATATTTCTTGTAAGACAGCTCTGCTAAAAAAAGTTCTCTGCAATTGTTATATGAATGACTTATTCTTACGTTTTAAAGAATAGCTCTACTGAATATAGAATTCTTGATTGACAGATTGTTTTTCTTTTCCATTGATTTAAATATGCCATCTCACTGCCTTCTGGGTTATATGATTTGATTTCTGGTAAGAAGTAAGCAATTAATTTTATTCAGAATGTGTTGCATATGATGTTTTTATCTTACTGCTTTCAAAATTTTTAGTCTTTGACTTTTGGGAGTTGAATTATGATGTATCTAGCTACAGGTCATTTTTAGTTTATAATACTTGCAGATATCCACCAGCTTTTTTGATGGATATAATAATGTTTTCATTAAAATTGGAGAGTTTTTAGCAATTAATTTTTCAAATACATTTTTCTACATTTTTCTCTTATCTTCATCTAGAATTCCCATTTTGAATTCTTTGGTACCCTTGATGTTGTCCCAAAGTTGTATAAGACTCTATTTTTATTACCTTTAAAAAATTATGTTCCTTGGATTGTGTGATCTCAATTGATCTATCTTATACTTTGCGGATTATCTTCTCTGCTTGCTTAAAACTGTTGTTAAACCCCTCTAGAACATTTTCCATTTCAGATATTGGACTGTTCAACACCAAACTATCTAGTTGGTTCTTTTTTGAAGATTATATCACTTTATTTTTTTCTATTCAATGAGAATTTGCGCTAACATTTTGCTCAATCTTTCAAACACGGCTTCTTGAATTCTTTTACCTTATTTAGATGTCCAAAGTCTTTGTCAAGTAAGTTCAACATCTAAGCTTTCCATGGGAAGTTTCTATTTTTTGCCCATATACGTGGTTGATGGTTTAATGTTACCTTTTATATCTCCTAATATTTCTGAAACATTCCCTTTTAAATTAATATGTTTAAGTATAATCTAAGAAATATTTAATATGGTATGTGTTTGTGTTTGATGCTATTTGTTGTTTCTGTTATTGTCATTGAATATTCTTTCTCTTTTTTTGTTGCTGTTATTTTAAAACTTTCCTGAATCCAGTCAGCCAAGTCTATATTCCCCCTTGTTGAAAATCAGTGGTCTCCTACATTTTCAACATCAGAAACCTCTTTGTGGAAGACAATTTTTCCATGGATGGGCATGGCAGGGTGGAGCGGGGGAGGTGCAGTCATATCTCCCTGCTAATGTTAGCCTATATTTGCAGCTACTACCCAGGGATAGTATCACCACCTCAACTCCACCTCAGATTATCAGGCATTAGAGTATCAAAAAGAGGCACATAACCTAGATCCCTTGCATGCGCAGTTCACAATAGGGTTCATGCTCCTACAAGAATCTAATGCCACCACTGATCTGACAGGAGATGGAATTCAGGTGGCAGCTATAAATACAGATGAAGAACAGGCCATGGACGAGTATTGGTTTGTGGCTTGGAAGTTGGGGACCCTTGGTGTAAATGACCACTGACAACACTATTTGGTTAGTGTAGTGATCATTTACTGAATACACAGATTTTTTTTTTAATTCTAAGAAACAATGAGCCTGCTCAGTTTTTGCTGAGTGGCTCTGTGTACGTTAGAGCATGCCTGAACACTCAGGCAGTTTTCAACTCTGTCTTACCTTTTTTTTTTTTTTTTTTTTTGCTTTTACAAATCTCAAGGCCCACCAGAGGTAAAGCTTAGATCTTTCTGCATCTCCAAGAATATTCCTGAACTTTTTGGTGCCCCCTCCTGGCATCTCACTCCCTAGTATTTCTTTTAAAGTTTTTTGCTTAACTTATTTGTCCCAACTTTTATTACCACCTCAGGCAGTTACAATATTAAACACATGCTGCTGATTCTCTTTGTTGAACTCCTCTGAAGAAAGGCTATTTTTGCACAATTGATCTCTGAGTCACATTAAATATGATAAGCCTTGAGAGTGAGGTTTTACAGAGAACTGCCAGATAGGTCAAATAATGATAATTTCTAGGGATGGCATTTTGAAAGAGCTCCACTTACACTGACCTCTCCAGTAGTACTAGGATGCTGGTTTTCATTTTGACTGTGAAATGTTTTTTAAGGTGGCATAAAGTTAAGAGAGAGTTGGAAATAGGCAAGATAAAATGCCGCAAAACTCACTATTGTTACCAAGACTTAACTACCTTTCTTAAATAAATGATACCAGGATTCTTGCAAAATTTGGGTTACTTTTCAGCATTCTGAAAAGGTTGACTTTTAACAATTTTGGCTGTGTTGTCTTTGCTTTTATGAAGGAGAGGATTTTTGGAAATTCGTAATCTGCCACTCCCAAAAACATTACTGAGAAAGTTTTTTTAACTTGGAGTAGGCAAAGATTAATTAATAGGACACAGGAAGCAATATATATAAAAGACAAAATTAGCAAAACGAACATAGCATTTTAAAAAAATTACTTATTAAAAATCATACTCAAGAAAGATAATAGAAATCCCATAGGTTTGTAGATGAGAAAGATGGATAGATCTTTCAAAGGATTTTTTACAAGATACTTGAAAAACTCAGAAAACCAGATTTTGACACATGGAGAAAAGGAAAGGAAGATATATAAATGGTCTGTAAAAAACATTCTTTGCTTCCAAATATCATTCTTCATGAAAAGGAATCAGATTTTCTTAAATCAATGGCTCATGCCACTGCCTAGACAGAGAAATTCCACAGTGATTCTGGGACATCATATTGTACCAGAAGACAAAGACATATTGAAAGAATAATGAGAACTTGTCACAGGGGCACAGGAACTGAAAGGAATGGGATTACACTGACCAATTCTGGGACAATTTGAGCATATAAACAAATAATTACTGTAATGATTATTACCCACTGAATAATTTTTAATTAATACATAATGCATAATGATATAAACAAGCAAAACAAACAGCTATGCAATACATAATGAAGAATTTTTAGCTCTTCATTACAGTAGAGTGTCAATTAATCAATATAAAAAGACTGGTATAGTTAGAAAATTATCAATGTGTCTTAAAACTTATTGGTAAAATTTTAATATGAAACTAGATATTTATACATCTCAAAGTATCTCCTCATGAGTTATTGAAATAAAAAAATAGTAGTCACATTGTAGAGAAACCGCACCAAAACCGTTTTTACCAACTTATCAAACCTGACATCACCAATACTGAAAAAATCTGACATTATTTACCTCCTAATAATATGTTCTGAGAAGCATGCAGTATCACCCTGGTGCTATTCCTGACAAAAATGCTGAATCTAATCATAAGGGAACATCAGATAAACTCAAATTGAGATTCCATCTAAAAAATAATTGGTCTATACTATAACAAGATGTCAAAGCAGGAAAGATATGGAAAGACTGATGAACTATACCACATTAAAAGAGAACAAAGATAATGGCTCATTGTAATGTATGATCTAAATTTGATCTTGGATGAGGAAAATATTAACTATTAAGTGCATTTTGGGGAAAACGGACTGAAATCTAAGTGGGGACAATGAATTCGATCATTATATTTTAAACTTCAGTTTGTTAATTCCACCAACTATACTGCAATTGTATAAGAAAATGTCCTTATCCTTAGGAAACAAGTACTGCACTACCTAGGAGAGATATATGTATATGTCTGTATGTAGATGAACAAAGATAATTGTAATATAAATGGGGTAAAATGTAAACACGATGAGTATGGATTAAGGTGTAAGGGAGGAAAAAGCTAAAAAATAAATACAATGGTAATGATTTAGTCTTCATCTTACTTCCTTTATCCTAAGCATTTAACACAGTTGATCACTCTCATCCTTGAAACGTTTCTTCAGTTGGCTACCATGAATGAATTGTCATCTAGTTTTCCTCTTGCTCTGCAGACTGCTATTTCTCTGTCATCACCCCAGCCTTTAAATTTGGGTACTCTTTGGTCCTCTGCTCTTTCCTTAGCATCATTCATTCTTTAGGTGATCTCATGCAGTCTCATGGATCTGTGTGCTGATGACTCCTGAAATAAGAAGCTGAGCTTCTGATATTTTCGTTTCCCTGAGTTACCTTGATCTTTAAAATAGTCTTCCCTTGGCCGGGCTTGGTGGCTCAGCCTGTAATCCCGTGCCTTTGGGAGGCTAAGGTGAGTGGATTGCTTGAGCCCGTGGGTTGGAGACCCGCCTGGGCAGGCGAGACCTCATCTCTACAATAAATCAAAAAATCAGCCGGGCGTGGTAGCGCGCGCCTGTAATTCCGGCTCCTCGGAAGGCTGAGGCGGAAGGATCGCCGGAGCCCAGCAGGTCGAGGCTGCGGTGGCCGGGAGCGGCCACTGCACTCCAGTCTGGGAGACAGAGTGAGACTCCAACTCAAAAAAAAAAAATAGTCTTCCCTGTCCTGGTTAGTGGCAAATCTATCATTCCAATAGCTTAGAAAAAAACTTTGATATTAGCCTTGATTCTTTTTTTTCTTCTTTCCTATCACATATCACAAAATTCTGCTGGTTATGCTTTTGAAATATACCTAGAACTTACTTCTTACTATCACTTCTATTACTAGCATAGTTCAGGCTACCACTATAGCTGCTTAAAATATTTCAAGTTTTTTAAACAAATGCAGTTAGTATCCTTACGGGTGATCATGCCAGTTTATTCTCAACGTACCAGGTAGTGTGAGCCTGTGAAAATGCAAGCCATGTCATGTCACTACTCCACTCAACTTCTTCCTATTTCACTCAGTAAATAAATGAAAGCACTTACTATGACCTGCAAAGCTCTACATGACCTGCAAAGCTCTACATCTCTCTGACACCTTTATCACTTTTTTGTCATCACCCCAGCTTTTAAATTTGGGCAGCTCCTACTTGTTTCACTACCTTCTTTGCTCTGGTCGGATTGGTTTCCAAGTTATTTCATGAACATGGGAGCATGCTGCTACTCCTCAAACATCCCAGCATTTGCAGCACAGACGTCTTGCTCACTCGCACACTTCCCTCGGGTGCTTGCCCAGGGGTGCCTTGAGTAAGGCTTCCCTGGCTCACCAGAGCCTGCGTGGCCAGTGGCCTGCACCCCTCTAAGCGCTCCCCAGCACTCTTCCTGCCTTACTTGTTTTTCTTAGAACTATAGAACTATGACAAATGTGTGTGCGTGTGTATCTTCTCTACTTTCTGACGTTCCCATTATAGCTATTTGTGCTCGGGATATTTAACACATAGTAGGCATTAACTATCAAGGAATAAATGAATAAAATACTCAAATGTGTTGTTCCCTTTCAATGTTTCAGACCTTTTTATATTATTTACCTTTTAATATCACGTAGCAGATTGGACTTCCAGCTTCTTACTTCCTCCAGTTATTTAATTACCAGGTTACTAAATATATGAAGACCCATATTCTTCGTGAACTCTTCCAAAATAACCCATTTAGAGAAATACTTCAGCTATTACATGTGTACCTATAATGGCCAAATACTTGCGAGATGCTAGAAATAAAATATAACCAAGAGTCAGTCTGTGTCCCATGGACTTTACAGACTAGTCAGATAGACTTATCAGATGAGACTGATAAGAGATATATAGTCAAAAATAAGAATTGCTATGATATCATGGAATAATAAGATACTGTATCCTTCAACGCCCATGTGTATCTTGTCCATATTCTTGTTACTCCAGTTTTCACAGCAAGCGATGATGAAAAAAGTAATGCTAGGTTTCTGTGTGTGACCTTCCTTTCCAATATGATGAAGTTGTTCACTGCGAGATAATCAAGAGAGAGTCAGGAAGCAATCAGACCACCTCAGCTAAAAGCAGACAGTTTGAGGGGAAAGGAACAAACAAAGAAGGTAGGGCTTCAATGAATCTGTGCTTAAGATTCAGCTAGAAATATTTTGCATAATCCAATGAGAGCTACTGCAACAGTGTGACATCTTTAAATTCTTTCCAGTCTGTCAAATAGCAGTTGCGATAATGCTCAGAGACAAATTGGCAAGGTTTCTCAATCCTTGATCTGCCTTTACTCCCTCCACGCTGGTAGAAATTGCCCCTTGAAAGTCAAAGTTAACTCGACTCTATAGTGGAGATCTTGCTAAATAAATTATAACTTTTTTGTGCTGACCTGTGTTCTGTTAGCTTTCCAAGCAGAGCAAAGCTGAAATGATCATGCCATTGGATTCTATAATGTAGATGTTGTCATGAGAAATAAATACATGAATATGTATATTTTCATTTGTTTATACATATGCATATACATATGCATGCACATGTATGTACAAGTATTAAAAGACTTTTTGCCCTGCTCAAGGGAACTGGGGGAGTACCGTGAAGCTGTCCATGTGGAAATCCCAAAACAAACCTGGAATTTCATATTATAGTCACAGCTACGTGTTATACCTTGTTGACTTAATAAAATTTAGACTGACAAAAAGAAATACAGGAAAGCCAAATGTGCATTAACAGAGAGGAACGGGGAAGAGAAGGTGAGAAAAATGTAGCTTTTTAATAATTAGTGCTAAATTGCCTGAGGCACATTTGTGTGCAGTATGCTCATGCTTGCTCCTGCTGATAAACCAGCACTTCACTAATTCAATGCTAGTTTCTTCTCTGATGAGGATTCTTCCTGTTCCTGAGACTCTGCAACTCGGTGTGTCATTTTACCACTCTCTATAAAATTTATTGCCTGGTGGGGAGAGGAAGCTGCTTTTCAAGGCTGTGTGGATCAAATTATTCTGGAGTCCAGAAGGGTGCACAGTTCCATTTCAGGCCATCAGGTGCTGACCAGCTCTTGCTGTTTCTGAATGGCCTTGGTTTCAGATGTGTACAAATGGATCAGTTTATGTGAGATCGTTGCAACTACACAGCGGGCTCCGGGCAAAAAATGAAATGCAATCTCATTGTGTAATATATCTAAAGGCTTATTACATAGCCTTTGCTCTCCTGACTTTTTTATTTTCTGATTCCTGGGGCGCTCTGAGCTGCAGCTCAAAGGACAATTGATGCATATCCACGAATTCCCACAGTGTACTGAACCAAGGGGCCATCCTGTGTTCATTGTCTTATATTAGCCTAATGTTGTGTTGTGCTTGGCCTGCTGGAAAACTCTCTTCTGCTCCCTGGCAGAAGAACGCATGATTCCAGAACACCAACATGGCCCTTGGCAGACAGCTTCCTGGAGGCCAACAAATGGTTCCTTTGTTTTAGGTTTGGGAATGCTCAACAGAGCTGATTCAGTGTAACTGTCTGTCCTTATTTAGCAATTAAGAGAACTCTGAAAGCAGAATCGTGCTTGAAATGGGAAGAACAAGTGGGCCTTACCCAAGGAAAGTAGTCGATTATTCTCAGGAAAAATAGGACACCAATTGTGTCCTGGTTTGTAGCCTAGTTGGGGGGAGACTTCCAGCTCATCTCACACTCATAATCACAGCCAGAGGATTTCAAACAGCTAATGTACGCAAGTTCACCCACTTTTAACTGGAGTGAAGAGGAAACAGAAAATAGGGTTGGGTGTGGTAGTTCACACCTGTAATCTCAGTGCTTCTGGAGGCTGCAGCAGGAGGATTCCTTGAAGCCAAGATTTTGAGACCAGGCTGGGCAGCATAGCATGGTCCAGTCTCTACAAAAAGTTAAAAAATTAACCACGCATCATGATGGCACATGTCTGTACTTCCAGCTACTCAGGAGACTGAAGCAGGAGGATCACTTCAGTGCAGGGCTTCGAGGTTGCAATAGGCTATGATTGTACCACTGCACTCCAGTCTGGATGACAGAGCCAGACCCTGTCTCCCTTATCTCCTCCCTTCAAAAGAAAAGAAGAAATGAGAAGGCAGAATAACAAAAGGAAGGAGCTTCCTTCTGCAGGCATCTGCGATGTGTCTGCATCAGTTGCCTAAGTCCTGCTGAGACTGTCCTACCTGAGTCTTTCTCTCCATTGCTCATGCTTTCTTTCCCCTTTTTTTCCCCATTGCTCAGGCTCCCAAATGCTTTACTTGCTATTTCCTCTCAAAGTCCCTGAATGCTATCGTTGAAATTATGTAAAGAGAAATGGTCATTAGATCAGCGGATGGGGCTCAAAGGTAAGCCATTTAGCCAATAATATTTAGAGACGGAACAAAGAAGGGACAAGCTAAAGAGATGGAGAAGGAAGACCACCAAGTTGGGAGAAATCAGGAGTGTGGGTTGTCCTAGAATTCCAAGAAGGAAGCAGACAATTGTGCTGCCAAACACATATGAAGGATGTTAACTGCTGTACCAAATCAGATTCAGGGTGGTGATTGCAGAGTCAGACAAGAATGAGCAGTTTTTCCTCATTCTTTCAAAACATTTGGCTGCGATGTGGTACTAAGAAAGGCAGCGATGCCTGGGAAGAGTTGTAGGGTTTAGGAAGGGCTTATGATTTTTTGCTTAAAGTTGGGAGATACTGCACCATAATGGGGATAAACCAATAGAGAGCAACTGATTGAATAAAACAACAGCAGTAATAAAACCTAACTGTTGCAGGACCAAAATTCATGGCAGGTAAGAGAAAATGGCTTCCACAGTAGGATACATGGGCACTTTGTCCCTTTTGACAGTAGGAAAAGCAGATGCAAGAGCCTGGTGGATTTTGTGGAGGAAGGAAGAGGAAGTTCCCCTTGAGACTGTTTCTGTTATCCGAGTGAGAGGCAAAGGTTGTCATCTGAGATGGGGACAAGAGGTGTTTGGGGTAAGAAGAAAAGCGATAAAATACTTTGATGAGACAGTTGGGGGAGAAATTGTACTGTAGAAAACACTGCAGAGTTGTCAAATCTTGACATGCTTCTGCAGGCGTTGCTCCTTTCTTTAAAGATAACCTTGACCATTTCAGTGAACCCTTCCCCTCTTCCTCTAGCTCTGGAACTGCTGCCATGCCACTCCATTGCTCCATCTCAAAGAAAGCACACACACACACACACACACACACACACACACACACACACACACAAGAGAGAGAGAGAGAGAGAGAGAGAGAGAGAGAGAGAGAGAGAGAGAGAGAGAAGGAAGACAAAAACAACAACAAGAGACTGCGTGAAGACATCATCCGAGCATTCTTGGTGCTGTCTGAAATGCTTGATGTAAGTATTCTAAAAATTAGCAGAATGCCTTCAAAATGAATGCCCCTTTCCACCAACCCACACTTTTGCCTTAAATTCTGTTAAATCAGACCTGCCGTGCACATTTGACATTTTCCAAATACATTCGCAAAATGTGATTAGCTCATTTCCCCCTTGGGCAACTCCACTTTTAAATATTGTAGGACAGTCACAATAGGTTCATAAATCATAGATCCGATGTATTTGTCTCAGGACGGAAGGCCAGGAATTTGACGCATACTGGCTTTATCTCTTCCCTCACCATCCATTGACTGCTATGTGCCACCACACTGCTGGGCGCCAGTTCATGCAATTAAGCGTAGTGTTTGCTTCCCAGGACCTGCAGTGGCAAGGTTGTTGTGTCAATACTGTGTGACAATGACTGTAATCATAAGGATGAGTGAAGGCAGCTGTGGAGACTGAGCCAGAGCACCAAACTCAGCCTGATGGGGCGGGGGGCTCCTTAGAGGAAGTAGGCAAACAAGACACCTAACCTGGGTTTGAATGATGAGCAGGCGTCAGCCAGGTGGAGGGTGGGGAAGGTTATGTATTCCGGGCACACAGTCTAATGACTCTTGTGCAACTTGAGCGCACACCGGGGCGCAGCAGCCTGTGGAAATACAATTAACTCCACACACCGTGAGTGCAGTGTGATAGGGAGACCGAGAGGAAGCTGGACATCAGACATAGGGTAGAAAACAGAGGCCCTTCTGGAGCTCACCAAGGAGGCTAGAGTTACGCTCAAGACGATTGGGAGCTGGGCAAGAGAGTTGCACATCAAATGCCCTGAAAGCGCTGAGGATAGTGGATCAGGATCGGTCAGATTTCTACTTCTGATGTGTCGTTATAATAATCAAGGAAGGCTTCCTGTCAGGATTTGCAGATTTTGAAAATGAATACAAAATCTATATGATGGAGGGGGTGGGGGGTGGGAATGTGGCACAAAACTCAATGGATTCTTTGGCTCATTTCTAAAATGAATTTTAGAGTGGCCAGCATTTTTAAAACAAAGTTTATTAGTGAGAAAAAAGAGAAGAAGGAAGAAGAGAGATTCATGGCCAAAAGACCTGCCATGTGCAAGATCTCCAAAGAAGAAAAATCACACTTTTGCTCTCAACTACAAACTAGACATAGCTACCTATTATTGATATGCTAATGGGTGGAGTCCAGGCAACCATGGCTCCAGAGAGATTGACATCCCTGGGCTCCTAATGGGAGGAGACAGGGGCAGGGGTCTTCTCCTGATCACATAGCTTCCCACAGGAGACCACCCTGACATCTCCAATCCACAAACTCCTTAGCTAAAAGGTGATCTTATTATCATTTCCATGGCTTTGGTCAGTTAAGGGTGGTCTTTGGCCTTCTGCCTTCAACAGGGAACCTGAAAGTTTCTTAGTGATTATTATGCTAAGCCAAGAATTGAAAGGTTGAACTGTCCTAGTCTTGCATCTCATGGAGTTTTCTTTTCATTTGTCAAGGTGGTAAGGTCAGCTGCTGCTTGGCCTGCAGTAAAATGTAGTTTTAAAAATGTCTGAACGTTTCCTAAAACCTACCTATTGGAATTTTTTCTAAATCAGACCTGTGCTAGCTACCCTGCCTCCTATCTATCCAACTTGTTCTTAGAGTTATATTTGTTTCAAGCTCTCCAAAATCATCTCAGAAGAAAAGAAATGCACAAGGCACTGCTGTGTTGAAATCATAGCCCAGACTGACCAGTTTAGAATGACGCTTAACGTGTCATACGTGGATGAGCTAAGATGAAACTAACATTATTTGAAAATATTTGCATACTTTAAAAAGCATCAATGATAAAAATATCTGAAGAGAATCACCAGGATTTTCCATTCTAAGTTTTTTAAGGGTGGTCTAAGCATTCTAGGTAACTCAGAGTTCCACTTCCCACTCAATTACTGCATCAAGACGACTCTGTCTCACGATGTAATTAACCAGTAATGTGTGAACTTGGCACACAAAAAGCTGCTTTGTCTGTGGTTTTCTTTGCTGCTACCATTTAGCATAGCTTTTTCTCTTTAGCCTGAATCTGAATTGTTTTCTATTCCTGGCCACACCCCTCCCCAAGCACACCACACACACGTATACACACAAACATATACACACACACTCCTATTATTTTTCATTTCGGACTAACCTTCGTATCTGACATTTGAGGTAGGATGATATTAATAGCATTAGCAAGAGGTTTTCAAGCTTTTGCCAATTTCCTGCTTAATGAAAATTAAATATACTGATTTCTCTCTCTCTCTCTCTCTCTCTTTCTCTCTCTCTCTGTCTCGCACACACACACACGCACAGCAGTTTCATATATTGTATTTTCTCTCACAGCAAGGTTATGATATGATGAACTCTTTTTTGTGGAAAAGTAAGTACATCTAGGTGATTACACCTATGGTGCAACAGCAGTGGAAAGAAAATAGAACTTACTTTAGAAGAAATTTGGGTAATGGCTTTAGTAAACAGAAATAAACAGCTTTTCTACAGTTTCCAAAAAGAGGAGTTCTGTAACCTAATTTCTATGGAAAATAGCTTGCATCCTAGTTCCTGGCCACCAGTAAGATTTTGGCATCCAAATGTGTTCCCTTGAACAGTCAAAGACCAGGTCCTGTACAATAACAGAGAGCTGTGGAAGGGGATGCTATGGAATTTGAGAATAATACATGTTATATGAGAATGTTACATGGTTTATCCTTTGGGTAATTCAATTCGCCTCTGTAAGCCTTATTCCTCTTATCTGTGAAAAGAGGTGGCATTCCCTGCCTACCTAAACTGTTTTTATGGACATTTCTGACACCAAATTTGGGGCTTTTTTTCCCACGACAATCAATTTTCCTGCTTTCTAGATACCAACTAGGTATCCCACAATTCAACTTAACTTGGACACTAATTACCTCGAAGGGATTAGTCCCACAAAGCTGTCCCCTCTTCAGATGCCACTCTCAAGTGTCAGGTTGCTCTCTGTATTTATAAACAACCAGTTGTAAATCGAGGGATTTCATGACCCCCCCCATCGTATTTGATCATTTTCGAGAATAACTCATAGAGTTCCTGAAAACAATGTTCCTCTGATTGCCAGTTTATTATAAAGAATTCAGCTCAGGAACAGCCAAGTGTAAGAGAGACATGGGCCGAGGCGTGGGCCTTCCAAGCCCTCGCCAAGTGCACCTCTCTCCCGGGACCTCAGTGTGTTCGCCAACTTGAATGTGTTCACAATTTCTAAATCTTATTGTTTAAAAGTTTTTCTAGAGTTCAACCTCCAGTCTCCAGACCCTCCCTAGAGGTTGGAGGTAGTACTGAAAATTTCAGCTCTTTAATCATTTGATCTTTCTGGTCTCTAGCCAGACCATAAAACTACCTAGGAGCCCCACCACAGGTCATTTTACAGTACAAATTCAGATATGGTCAAACAAGGATCTTTATGACTATCAAGAGACAATCCTACTCCTCAGGAAATGTCAAGGGTTGTAGGAACTCTGTGCCAGGAACCGGAAACAAAGACCAAATACATTTTTGCATTATACCACACGGCCACACAGGATCATAAAGAATATTAAATAGGTACTGTATTGAAGAGCATTTTATCAATTCTAAAGTGCCACATGATATAAGTATTTTGATAAATTTTAATAGTCTGCTGCACTAGAAAGCAACTCTGCCCCATTATCAAGTTTTCTGACTGTCATGAGCACAAAGGAATTGATTTTAATGTTTTCAGTTTTTCTGATCTGGCATTTATTTCCCTGTCTGTCTCATCATTTGGAAGAGAACTCTGCAAAACATTACCTCTGGCATTTGAACATATTAGTGTAAAAGATAGTTGTAATAGCCACATTGATACCAGGCAGATAATTATCAATGAGCCCTCCCAACAATGGCCTGACAAAGACCAGTCACCTTCATGACCTTAATACTAGGGATTGACTATGTAGTTATAGCAGGTGATTAACGTGCTTGGTGATGAAGATATGAAACATGGCTGCAGTTCTGTCCCTGAGCCATCATGCCTCAAATTTCAGTGTGATGGAGAAAATATAGCTAGGCATTCAAACATTTTCCCCAAATGTTCGGTTGTTTGGAAACATTTGGGGTATTTTTATTGAAGTGATTTTTGCTTGTTTGTTCTGTTTGTTTGATTTTCACAGCTTTTTTTAGTTCCAACAAAAAAAAACTATGACATTATGGAAACCCAGAATTAGGTCCTTTCTTTCTGCCTCATTGCAAAGTTCCTCACAACTGTATCTTTTTTGTTTGTGTGTGTGTGTGTGTGTGTGTGTGTGTGTGTGTGTGTGTGTGTGTTTGTTGTTTCTGTTTGTTTTGAGAATCAGCAATCTTGATGGTTTTGTTTAAATCATAATTCTCATCTAAGGAGTATGACAGCTTAACACTGCTTCATATCATAGAGTTGGTTTGACTGAAAAACTCATTTATTTTAGCCTTAGATTTAGGAGAAATTTCTTTTTTCTTTTGGAATGACTTTTTACTTTTTCTCATTTTCTTTATTAGATTGCCCAAGATCTTAATTATAACTGTCTTGAAACAAGCACAGTTCACACTGGCCTGTCGTTTCACACTGAGTGAATTTCCACTTGTACTTTCCCCTGGTACTTGAGATGACCCAGGGACCTGAGCTCATCATAGCAGCCAGACACCACCTTCCCAGCTTCTGACATTCCCGAATGCCCAGATATCCATTCCTAATACATTTCTCCCCATTAGTCATGCTCATTTTCCTTATATCTTGGCTCTTTACCAGAGAAAGTCGCATTTTTTTCATAAAGTTGGTTCCATGTCAGTTTTCCATGGATAAGCAGTGTTATACCCTGGAGATCTCTGCTTGACCTTTTCTGACTCTGGACTTCTCTGCTTGATAAAAACCTTAATTCTAACTCCTCTACCTGTGAGTGGACCACCCACAAAACAGCCTCCCATGCCCTACTGCGGCAAGGGGTGGTGGAAAGAGACATGGACTTGAAGTCAGGAAATAGAAATTCTAACTCTGTCACTTCTACCAACTAGCTCTGGGACTAAGAATAAGTCATTTACCAGCTTGAACTTCAGTCAAGTTATATTTGAAATAAAAGGTAGATGATAAGGTCCTTCAAAACCTTGCCTCATAGGAGCTAAATGCCTAGAAAACTTCTGTGTTCCAGAAGAGTGTCCTCTAAGGGCCTGCTGAGATTACTGGCCTTTGTCTTTACTTGTCACATCGGGATCTTCTGAGTCAGGAAGTCACCAAGTTAAGGGACTGAGCATTAACCTTCTGATATTGCTTGGCCTCAAGCTTCCCCAATTTCCATAGTCTGACAACTGTTTAGATCAAGAGGAAGTGCTCTGTTATTCACAGCATTGTCAAGCTTAGCCTGGATCAGATTCTGCAAAAAATATATATCCAATTACGATCGAGTCACTGAGGGAAATCCTAAATAGACCTGGGACAGTACATTTGTTTCCAATACAAAATAAATGAAAATATCTCCTTCGATGAAAATAAATTCTAAATTTTAAAGTAGAGAAAGGCAGTTTTTCAAAATGATATGCTCTTTAGATAAAGAGGCAACATTTGACAGTGCCATTTATGAATAATAAAAGCATAAGGTGAGTTTGGAAAAATGTATGCATAAGAAGGTTTTGGTTAGCAAATGTTAGGCATATTTCTGAAAGTCATATATATTTTTTAATTTTCTAGTTTGAGATTTTAAATCATTCCCCAAACTTCTCACCCCTTGTCTTTAGTTCTCCTCTTCAAAAAAAAAGTATGGAGCAAATCTAGATTCTCCAGTTATAGAATATTTACAAACCAAATATCATTGAGCCCCCATTATTAAAATTTATTTCTGAAAAGAGTCATGTAGCAGAAAATCTGAGAGCCTTTATATCTTGCTTGTTGGTACATCTGGGTAAATAAAGGATGTCATGGTAGAGTCCACCTATAAACATTAAATTCAAGTGCTACTCTCTACATCAGTGATAAAGGCATTTTTCAATTAAAAACAAATAATCAAATATCACTTCAAACAGACAGATTGAATCAACCTTTAATCTGTAACTGTTTTTCAAGCATAGGTAATTTTGCCCTTTTAATTTCAATTTTGCCCCATGAGATACTTGCTACCACCTGGAGACATTTTGGGGTGGTAACCACAATAACTTGACCACAATGTTTATCTGAATTGTATACCCTGCTGAAATATCTTCTTGGTTACAAATGAATTGAAGGTGAAAAACTTCTTAAATTAAGGAAGAAGGCACATAACTCATAGTTAGTCACAAGACAACTGACATGTGTTTACAGAATAACAACTCTGGTACTGCCATACATGTGTACTGGCATTAAACAATTAAGTACAGGCACACTTCATTGTGTTGCACTCAACGTCATGGTGCTCAGCAAATACTGCCTTTTTTACAAGTTGAAGGCTTTGGGCAACTCTCTGCCAAGTAATTCTATCTGTACCATGTGCTCATGACACTTCACGGTTTTGTGTCACATCTTGGTCATTCTGGCAGTATTTCAAACTTTTTCATGATTGCTATATCTTTAATGGTGATGTAGGATTGGTGATCCTTAATGTGACAACTGTAATTGTTTCGAGGCACCATGAACCATGCCCTTTAAGACAGCAAACTTAATCAATATTGCGTGTGTGCTAACTGCCCACTGCCTAACTGTTTCCCCACCTTCCACTCTTACCTTAGCCTCCCTTTTCTGTGATGCAACATTCAAATTAGGCTAATTAATTATTCTACAATGGCTTTTAAGTATTCCAGTGCAAGAACGAGTTGCACACTTCTCACCTTAAATAAGGAATGAGAAATGACTACGTTTAGTGTGGAAGACATGAAAGCTAGACCTTTTGTGCTGAATAGCCAGGTTGTAAATACAAAGAAAACGTTCTTGAAAAAGTGAAAATTGTTCATCCAGTGGCCGAGTAAGTGATAAGAAGCAAAGCAGCCTTATTGCTGATATGGAGAAAGTTTTAGTGGTCTGGAAATAAGAGTAAATCAGTTACAACATTCTGTTAAGTCAAAGCCTCATCGAGAGTGTGGTCTTCAATTCTTTCCTATTCTATGAAGTCTGAGAGAGGTAAGAAAGGTGTATATAAAAGTTTGAAGCTAGCAGTAGTTCATTCTTGAGGCTTAAGGGAAAAAGTCATCTCTATAACATGAAGGTACAAAGTGAAGCAGCGAGTGCCGGCATAGAAGCTGAATCAAATTATTCAGATGATCTACCTAGGAAAATTGATGAAAGTGGCTACACAAAACATCTGATTTTCAGTGTGGGCAAAACAACCTTCTGTTGAAAGAAGATGCTACCTGTTTATTGCAGCACTATTTACAATAGCAAAAACATGGAGTCAACCAAGCTGCCTGTTGAAACTGGATTGGATTAAGAAAATATGGTACTTATACATGATGACTATTATGCACCTATAAAGAAGAACAAAATTATGGACTTTACAGCAACTTGTACGGATTTAGAGTCTATAATACTCGGTGATTTGTCACAACAACGAAGAATTGCATACCACATGTCCTCACTCATAAGTGAACCCTGGACATTTACCAGAACACTATAAGAAAGGGATTGGCAGTAGCCAGAAAGTGCCAGGGGACTGGTGGGGGAGAGGGCACATAACATGAATAAGGGTGCCTGATGTCAAACCAGGCGAAGTGGGAACCAAAGGGAGGACCAAACTTTTCCTGTACAAAGACCACTTGTATGCCTAAACCTGTATTGTACCCCACATCTTTTTTTTAATGTCAATGATTTTATTTTAAAATTGTGGGGTGCAATTCAGGATTAGGCATACACATGTTCACTGTGCAGGTACCCTTGCTGTTGAAGTATTCCCCCCCCGTTGCCCAGGCAGATATCAACTACTGTCAAGCTCACCTCTCTGCCCCCACCCAACCCTAGTTTCCGGCTACTGTCAATCATTTTCCTACAACATTACGGTAGATGTTCAGGGTACACTTATGAGTGAGAACATGTGATACTTAGACCTTTGTTTGTGTGAAAGATCACTCAGTGTTATAAACTCTAATTCCAACCAAGTTGCTGCGAAGTTCATGATTTTTTCTTCTTTATGGCTGCATGATATTCCACTGTGTATATGTGCCATCTTTGAAAGAAAGAGAGAAAGAAAGAAAGAAAGAAAGAAAGAAAGAAAGAAAGAAAGAAAGAAAGAAAGAAAGAAAGAAAGAAAAGAAAGAAAGAAAGATGCTGTCTAGCTAGCCAGGCATGTTAGCGCATGCCTGTAGTTCTGGCTACTTGGAAGGCTGAGGCGGAAATATCTCCCGAGCCCAGCAGGTTGATGCTGGGTGGCCGTTAGCTTGCCGCGGCACTCCAACCTGGCGAACAGTTAGACTCCAACTAAAAAAAATATGCTAGCTATCTAGGACTTTCATGGTTTAAAAAGGGAAGTTAATGCCTGGCTTCAAAGGACATGTCAACTCTCTTATTAGGGGCTAATAAGGCTGGTGGCTTACGTTAAATCCATTGTTCATTTTCCATTCTGAATATTCTAGGACCATTAAGAAATATGCTGAATCTACTCTGCCTGGGCTCTATCAGCAGAACAACAAAGTCCGTATAACAACACTTCTGTTTACAGCATGATTTACTGAATATTTTAAGGTAAATATTGGGACCTACTGTTAAAAAAAAGGATTCCAAAATACTACCACTCATTGACAATGCACCTAGATATGCAAAAGTTCTGATGAAGATGTGAAAGGAGATTCATGTTGTTTTCACGGCTGCTAAAACAACATCCATTCTGCAGTTCATGTATTAAGGAGTAACTTCAACTTTCAAGTTTTATGATTTAGAATGTGCATTTTAAAGGCTATAACTCACATAGATAGTGATCCCTCTGTTGAATCTAAGCAAAGTAAATTAAAAACCGTCTTAAAAGGATCCCCTGTTGTAGATGCCATTAAGAACATTCATGGTTCACTGGAGGAGATCAAAAAATCAACATCACCAGGAGTTTGAAAGAACTTGATTCCAACACTCATCTATGACTTGAGAGAAGGAAGTAACCGCATATGTGGTGGAAATATCAAAAAAGCTAGAATGAGAAACAGGGCCTGAATATGTAGCTGAATGGCTGCAATCTCAAGATCAAATTAGAATGGATAAAAGTTGCTTCTTATGGCTGAGCAAAGAAACTGATTTCTTGAAATGAAATCTACCCTGATGAAGAGGCTGTAAAACTTGTTGAAATAACCACAGAGGACTTAAAATACATGAACTTTTTTCATAAAGCTGTGGCAGGGTTTGAGAGGATTGACTCCAGTTTTGAAAGAAGTTCTACTCTGGGTAAAATGCTGTCAAACACCATTGCATGCTACCGATAAATCTTTTGTGAAAAGAAGAGTCAATCAATGCGATAAACTGCACCGTGGTCTTACTTTAAGAAATTGCCCCAGCCACCCCAACCCAAAGCAGTCATCACCATGATCCGTCAGCAAGCACCAACATTGAGGAAAGACCCTCCTCTAGCAAAAGGATCATAACGTGCTAAAGGCTGAGATGACTTTTAGCACTTTTAGCCATAAAATACATTTTTAATTAAGGTTTGTACTTTTTTTTTTAGACATAATGCCATCACACACTGTATAGACTATTGTATAATGCAAACAATAACTTTCATATACACTGGAAAATCGAAATGCTTGTGTGACTCACTTTATTGTGAGATTTGTTTTGTTGTGGTGATTTGGAGCCAAACCCACAATATCTCCAAGGTGTGCCTGTAAATTGATGGTAGATGGTTGGCATCAGATTTCTCGCTGGTGGAGTGTGAGATTGCAGTATAGCGAATCATTTGCTACTAGATTAGATTTAGAATCAGAATAAACTTTTGTTTAATTTAATATCTATACAGATAGACAAAATAACTCCACATATATCTGTATACATGGATCAAGTATACACATGTGTTTCCCAGTTCTGTCTGCTTAGAAAGAGAAAGACTAGACACAAGGACACCCCATTAGAAATGCGCAGTTTGTGATTTCTGATTCAGTTCTCCAATAAAAAGGATGAGGATCCCTTCAGGAAACCTCTGGGGAAATATACAAGATATGCAAGATAAGCCTGGGAAATCTTATATTGCTAAAAAGTAAAACCGTGCTCAGAAACAAAATGAAGGAAACATGTCAAACAAATGCAGGCACTAAACTGTTGAAGGAGTTTGAAATGGCCAGAGCTGAACAGCTTGAAGAGCAAAACTGATAAAGTAGTGCTGGGTTATAATTAAAAGTGTAAAGTAAATATTCATGAGCCCATATGGACATAAATAAAAAATTGAGCAAATAAATACATGGGAGAGAAAAGACAAATCTAACATGTAGAAGAATCCCATGTAATTTACCTAAATACTCACCTTCAAGGAAGTAGAGCTTTACCTCTAACTCGTGAGAGTGAGTTGTACTTTGTGAATTGCTTACAAAGAGAAGAGTATAGAAGACAGAGGATGTAATTTTACAGTGGAAAGATCTGCAAAGCAGGTGATCAAAATAAGCCTCATCAGGGAACAGAAATATTGATAACATGTCCACTTAATGTGAGGGTATGAGAATGCTACTTCACCTTTGTGGTCATTCTCCCCCAAATCCATAACCCCAGTCTAAACCTGACAAAACAACAATACATCTAAATTAAGAGACCTCTACAAAATAACTGACCAGTACTCCGCAAAACGGTCAAGGTCATCAAAAATGAGAAAAGTCTGAGAAACATCCCAAACCAGAAGAAGCTAGGACACATGACAACTAAGTGTCGTATGATACTTACTTGGATGGGATTCTGGGGCAGAAAATAGAACATCAGGGGAAAAGTCGTGAAATTCAAACGAACCGTGGTATTTAATTAGTTGTAAAGGCTTCTCAGTTGTGACAAATGTACCAGAGTGATGTAAGATATTAACAATAAGGAAAAATTGGTGGTGAGTATACTGGAACTCTCTGTGTTATCTTTGAAAATTTTATATATAGCTAAAGCTACTTGAAAGCAAAGTTTTGTTTTAAATATATGCAGCAAAATCATCACTAAGTTGTAAGCAGCTATCATTATGAGAGACATTACTTCTAACATATATTAACAGTTCAAGGATCTTTTTCACAATAATAAACTCTGAGATGTCGAGGGTTAAAAAAGAGCAAACATGTAGCAGAAAACGATCACAATAGCATAAGAGACACATGCACACATAGATGTGCCTGTGTGTGTATTTTTTTTGCCTGAACATAGTGACTCTATGTTCTATTGAAAGTGACCTTACATGCTAATAAATAGAAAGAGACAACAAACTCTATAGCATTATATGCTTATTTTTAAAAAGATACAAAAGAATGAGTCAGATATCTATAAACTTTTACAGCTATTATTTCTGAGTTACAATTTTTTAATTTTTTAATGTTAAAAATGTGGGCTAAAATTCAGGGTCAGGTATACAAATGATCATTATGCAGGTACCCTTGCTGTTGAGATATGAAACCTTTTCCCTCCCCTGGCAGTTTCCCACTATTGCCAATTCCTTTCTTAAAGTATTATGATAATTACACAAGGTTCACTTATGAGTGAGAATATGTGGTATTCAGTTCTTTGTTTCTGTGATAGATCATTTAGTGTCACAGACTCTAAGTTCATCCAAGCTGCTGTGAAGTTCATAATTTTGTCCTTCTTTATGACTGCATGATATTCCATTGTGGATACGTACCACATTTTTTTTATCCAGTCCTCTTTTGATGGGCAGAATGGTTAGTTCCATGTTTTTGCTGTTGTGAATAACACTGCAATAAAACATGTGTATGCAGGTGTCCTTTTCATAGAGTGATTTGAGTTCCTCTAGGTATATTTCCAAGAAGGGAGATTGCGGGGTCATATAGAAGCTAGATTTTTAGATCTTTTAGGAATTGCCACCCTGTTTCCCACAGAGGTAGTACTAATTTACATAAAATTTTAAAGGATAAATGAAAAGTGCAAAAGAGCATATGTGGTATGCTACTTTTTGGAGGCAATATAAGAAATTATATGTACATCTGTTCATTTATATGTAAGAAAATGCAGGAATAATAAATCAGAAGTAATTGCAATTGGCTAAACCTATGAATCATGCTGAGTATTTAGATATACATATGGAGAAAATAAATTCCAACCTGATATCCACACGCAAAAAAAAAAGAAAATTGACACAGACTTGTAACTTTCACAATAATTAATTCAAAATGGATCACAAGTCAAAAAACATAAAACTATGAAAGATAAGAGAAAATCTAGGTGACTTTAGTTTTGAAGATGATTTTTGCAATACAACAATGAAAGCACAATTCTTGAAGAAAATGATATTTGGGATTATATTAAAATTAAAAATGCTCTGCAGAAAGCACTGTTCAGTGAATGAAATAACAAGCCACAGATTGGGAGATACATGTCTACAAAACATACATCTCATAAAAGACTGTTATCCAAATACAAAAAGAATACTTCAGACTCAATGGTTAGAAAATAAACTACTCCATTAAAAAAAAATAAACTGGGCATAAAGTCTGAAAAGACAGGGCACTAGAGAAGATATACAGATGGCAAATAAGCCAACAGCATATGTCATTAGGAAATTGTGAATAAAACAATAATCAGCTCCCACTACACACTGATGGGAGAGACTAAAATCCGAACGCTGACAAAACACAATGCTGGTGAGAACATGGAGTAACAAGAACTCTCAGTCCTTGTTGGTTAGCATGAAAAACAGGGCAGTTACTTCGAAAACCAGTTTCTTACAAAACTAAGCACACTCTTGCTGTATGATCTAGCAGTTGAGATTTTGTATGTAACTAAATGACTTGCATGCACGCAAATACCTGCAGAGGCATGTTTTCAGCAGCTGTATTTATAACTGCTAAAATTTGGAAGCAACTGAGATGTCCTTTAGCAGATGAATGGATAAACAAACTGTGCTATACGCACTTGACGGAATATCATTCAGTGATAAAAAAAGAACTCGGCTATCAAGCTACAAAAAGACATGGTGGAAACTTAAAGGGATAGTGCCAGTCTGAAAAGGCTACCTATTACGTGATTCCAACCATAGTCACGAGGAACTGCATTGCCACAATCCACTGCATTTGCTATGGCTGTCTTATAAGGTTATGCTACAGCACTTCTACTATACCTTTTCTATATTTAGCTGTGTTTAGACACTTACATGCCATTGTCTTACAATTTCCTGCAGTGTTCAGTACAGTAACGTGCCTTGTAGGTGTGTAGTCCAGGAGCAATAGGCCATACCATAGAGCCTAGATGCGTCGTGAGTTAGACCATCCAGATTTGTGGAGTGCACTCTATGATGTTTTCACAAAGACGAAATGGCATTTTTCTGAACCCATTCTTGTTTTCAAGCGATGTATGACTGCATGGGACGTTATGGAGAAGGCAAATTAGGGAAGCTATGAAAGGTAAGGGGGTGCTGGTCCAGGGGAAACGAGGGGTGAAAGACTAACAGTGGAGCACAGTGAATTTGTAGAGCAATAAATGATCCTCTATGTTATTGTTATGGTGGATTTATGTACATTTGACAAGACCCAGGATAGGCGCAACACCAAGAGTGAGCTCTAACATAAAATATCAATGTTAGTTCACAATATCGTATGATGCAATGGGGTATTGGTTCATCAATAGTAACCCTAACGCAAGATGTTAATTAATAGAGGGAACTGAGAAGGTGGTAAGGTAGTATAGGAAACTGTATACTTTCTATTAAAATTTTTCAATAATCCTAAAACTGCTTTAACACATAAAATGTGTTAGCTTGTTTAAAAAAAATGCATCTCGACTACTATTCATATCATACATGTAAGAAAGTAATTTCCATGCGAATTTAGATTTAAATTCTATAAAATAACTATAAAATAACCCCCAAGTAAATATCTATAAAATAACCCCCAAGTAAATATCTTCATGACCACAGAGTAGGGAACGATTTCTGGAATAGGAGGCAAAGCACTACTATAGAATAAACTATTGATAAGTTCGACTTAATGAAGAACTCTTGTTCACAAAGATATATTATTTTAAAAGGTTATAAAATGTAATCCATGAAGTGAGAAAATATATTTGCAATACATATATTGAACAAAAGATGCATAGTCGGTATCTAAAAGAACTCCTACAGATCAATATAAAAAAATAAAGGTAACACAATAAATAAGTGGGCAAAAGACATAAATAAGAATTTAGAAAGGGTGGGGTACTAAAATCGTCAGTAAGCACACGTAAAAGTGTTCACTGAAATGCCCTTACAAACCCAGATATTAACTAAAATTTAAAATACTGCAATGTCAAGTCTAGATGAGAACATGGAAAAATTGTACTCTACTGACTGCCAGTTTGCTGTGTGAATTAATGAGACCACTCAGAAAACTGCTGGCAATATTGAGTAAATGAACCCTTTCCTAGACACATACTCGATAGCAATGCAGGTATACATTTGTAATAGCCCAGCACTAGAAATATCCGAAATGTGCATTAACAGTAGGTGTAAACTGTGATATATTACAAAATGGAGTACTATATATTCCAATTCACAAAACTGAGTGAACTTCTGTTAAGAACTCTAAAATGGATGAATTTTATACAAGCATAATATTGGATGAAAGCAGTCACAACCAAAGAAAGTGTGATCTGTTATAACCACAAAAGCTGCCAAAATGAATCTAATGCAAGCAAAGTAGAGATTCATTTTGCCTTGGGGAAAGGTGAAGTGTACACCAGGAGGGCAAGTGGGGAGTGTTCTGAGGTACCGATTTGTCTCTTCATTTTTGGTTACACAGATTAAGTCATTTTGTGAACCTTCATTGAGCTATTCACTTATGATTTCTGTATGTTTTTGCACTTATGGAACATTACAATGCAGGGTAATAAAAAGGTTGATACTGAATGGTATTAACCCTTTATCTTTATTTTGACATCTATTTCTGTTGGTATTTAATTTATTTGGGCAATGAAATTGAATGCCTTAGTTTACTTAGATATGTTTGCATAGATACCTGGTACAAAGTTTCGCTGTTAAACACCTTAGAACAAAATTTGCTTTGTTTTAAAAAAGAGACTATATTGGGTCAAATTTAATAAAAATTTTCTATTACATAAGATACCAAAAAAGGCAAATAAAAAGGAGAAAAATAAATATGCAAAGAGGGAGAAGAGTTCAAGAGGAAAAAGAAAACCAGATATATAGCTATGCCTTCCCTCACTTTAGGTTTGTGAAACTAAACCAAATTTTTATTCATTTCATAATTTTTATTCCATTTATAAATATAGAAAATCAGTTTTTCTTGGTATATCTTAAATTTGCAAAGTTGATGGCTGCTTTGAATTTGGAAAGCAAACATAAATGAAATCTCCTAGAATTCTGGTAAATGGTATCTTCATGTTTTTCTTTCTACCCCTAAAGGGAGTGTATATGTCCTCCTGGGGAGTAAATCTTATTACCCAGTTATATATCTTGCCATTTTTCACTAAATCCAATTTATAACTATGGTAATCTGACAAATATTTAAATAGTCCCAATTGTTGAAAAATACATTATGGCAAATTTATTTAACTCTGGTAGATGTAGCCTCTCCCAATTATTTTTTTTCTTAAGCTATTCCCAAACAACCGAATATGCTTGATACAGAGAAGAAAGGAAATTCATCTTTTTTTTCCCCTTAATCTCTTTAATGTCTAAAGGTATTAAGAACATAATGGAAATTATTCTGAAGGATTTTCAAAGACCTTAACTAAAAAGAGCAAAGTCATCCATGATTGATCAAAGAGAAAAGTGAATTATTTCCATTAAATCTTGAAAGACAAAAGTTCCAAGTCCACTGTCTGAAGATTTTCTAAGGAGTCACTACGTCATTGTGTTCTTGTTGAGGAAACCTGGTGATGGCCACGATAGGATAGTGTTATCTCTTTTACAACATAATAAAATAAATCACCTCTCAAACCCTAAGTCTGAAATGTAGCAATTCTTTAACTTTAACATGCTTGTTATATAGGTAAATTATCAAATAAAATATAAAGGGCAGGATACCAGAAAGACATGTAGAGATGAAATATTCTGCCTTATATTATTCATTAAGATAAATGAATGAATATTTGTTTCAACTCAACTCACAGGTTGTTTAAATCACCCACTAAGTGACTGGAAACCTCTTTACATGAGGTTTTGACATTTTAAAAGACAGGTAGGACGGAGAAGACATGGGCTTTCCATCTTCAGTTCCATCCAGATACAGGCCTCACATCAGTATATGGGACAGACTCGGCTCCTGACTCAGCATACAGATGTGTGGTCAGAATTTGTACCATCCTATAGCAAGAAGATACCCACATGAGCAAGACAAGTACCAGACACGAGCAAGACAAGTACCTGTGCTAGGACGAAGAATGAGAGGAAGACAGAAAATATCACTTAATGTCTGATGACTATAGCTCTCAGGGAAGGCTTAACAGATGTCGTATCAGGTGGGTCCCTCCAGGACTATCATCTGTCATAGAAGAGGGCAGGAAAAGTTACTCAACATCATGCCAACACAAAGCATGGATTAGAACTAGGCTTTTTTGGGGGAAAAGAGAAAACTCACAGGCCGAGGTCAGCAAAGTAGAGATGTAAGTCTACCACACTCCCTGCCCCCAGACTTTCATCATCCCGCAGAGATGCACGCTGGTCCAGGACATCTGCTGACGGGACACATGGGTTTCTTCCTAATTCCCTAAGGACCTTCCCCCTCTGGTCTCCTTCCTTATACTGAAGACGAGAGACAGCAAATGTGGGGGTGGGAAAATGGACTTTTGGGGACCTGGTTGTCTGGACTTGGGTGCCAACTGTTTCTAGAATTGACCAAAAGTCCTGTGTACCAATGTCTGGAGACTTTGAACCCAAAGGATATGATAGCATTTCTAGAAGAGAAAAAAGCTGCTGATGATCACTCCTGCCCCTCCAGGTTTGTCAGACAGCTCAACCCATAAGTTCCCAGGGTGGCACTGTGACGCTTTTTCTCATTGACCATGAAGAGGAGATTCCTTTTCTCAGTCTCCTTACTGGTTCTTGTTTTCTCCATCCACATAGCCTTTAAACTTTTGGAAATGTGTCAGTCCTCAACTGAGTCCTATTTATTTTCATCCCCAGAAGTGCCTATAACTCCAAATGATTCTGTGACCCAAAGGCCATTCTGTGAGTGGTAACACAATCACAATCTAAATTTGAAATCCCTTTGAGAACCCTAAAAATGCTACTGCTTTTCAAATGGTCTTATTTGAAGTTCAGCATGGATATATCATCTGCTGTGGCTGTCTGTCCATTCCACACATGAATCAGTCTGCTTTCCATATTCACATGCTCATACAAGGGTTTGAATTCATCTTGCTCTTGAAGCTTTCTTTTTCCCTTATACCATTCTTTAGGAATCGAATGATCTCTCCTCATGGGTATCGATTCTTTCTCTATTAGCATTTGCTAAGTCTCTGTTCCAGGCACTTTACTGGCAGCAAGGTTCTGGGGGATAATATTGCAGAATATGTTTTCTGCCCTCCAGGTGAACCTAGTCCTGAGTAAGGGACAAATGCAAACGCATTCAGAGCTAAGAACAAGTGACTACAGGGGTATTTGCCTCCAACACCCAGCTCTTTCTCCTTTGTTCATTTGACTAAGTCGATGTGGAAATAAAGAAAATCAACACAGTTTCCTTTAAAATATTAAAAGAAGAAGAAGAAGATCCTGTAAAAGAAAACATTTTTATGCAGGGGTCCAAATTATTTGACTTCTCAGTGTGCTAAGGAACCCTAATTCGTGGATAAGTCTACTAATACTTCTCTGATGGAACAAAATTTCAGTGTCTATTTTGTCATTTGAGCAGAGGTAAGCCCTGGATCCCACATTTTTGTTTTGGCCAGAATCTCTTGGATTTTTTAGGTATAGGATCATATCACCAACAAAGAGGAATAACTTGACTTCTTCTTTTCCTGTTTGAGTAACCCTGATTTACTTCTCTTGTCTGGTTGCTCTAGCTAGGACTTCCAACACTATGTTGAACTGGAGGTGTGAGAGCGGGCAACTTTGTCTTGTCCTGATTTTCAGGGAAATGCTGCCAATTTCTGTCCATTTAGCAATACATTGGCTGTGGGTTTGTCATAGATGGTCCTTACTATTTTGAGGTATGTTCCCGCTATGCATAGGTGCTTGAGGGTTTTTATCAAGAAGGGATGCTAGATTTTATTGAAAGGTTTTTCTGCATCTAATGTTATAATGGTGTGATTCTTGTTTTTACATCTGTGCATGTTTTTTTATTACATTTATGATCTTGCAGATGTTGAACCAACCCTGCATCCTGGGGACAAAGCCTAATTGGTCATGGTGAATGATTTTTGAGATGTGTTGTTGGATCTGATTTACTAGAATCTTTCTGGGTATTTTTGCATCTATACTCATGAGGGATATTGACCTGTAGTTCTCCTTCTTAGTTGGATATTTACCTGGTGTGGGTATCAGTATGATCTTAGAGTCATAAAATGATTTGAGGAGCATTCCATATTCCATCTTTCTCGATTGCCTGGAATATTTTCAATAGGATTGGTATTGGCTCCCTCTTATATGTTTTATAGAATTCTGCAGGAAATCCATCTGGTCCAGGTTTTTTTTTTTTTTTTTTGTAAGTAGTTTTCTTATGACAGAGTCAATTTCCTAGGTTGTTATTGGTCTATTTTGTCTCAATGTCTTCTTCTTTCAACCCTGGGAGTAGTGTGATGTCAGAAGTCATCCATTTCATTTAGGTTTGCTTCCATACAGGTGTGCATAGTAATCTCTGATAATCATTTGTATTTCTTCAGGGTCAGTTGTGACTTGATTTTTTGCATTTCTGATAGTGTTTATTTGGGCTTTTTCTTGGTCATTCTATCTAGTGGTCCATCCCTCCTCTTTATTCTTTCAAAGAACCAACTTTTTGTTTCATTGATTTTTTTCCACGGTATTTTTGTCTTCTGTGTCCTGTATTTGGGCTTTTACTTTGGTGATCTGGATTCTTCTGCCAAAGTTAGAGTTTTGGTGGTCTTGTCCTTCCAGCTCATTCAGGTGACTTGTTAGGCTGTTAACTGGTATTCTTTCTATTTTCTTGATGTGTATTCGTAGAGATAAAAATTCCTCTCTCAGTACTGCTTTCATGGCATCCCAGAGGTTTTAGTAAGATGTTCCTTAATTTTAATTTGTTTCTGGGAATCTTATAATTTCTGTTTTGATTTCTGTGTTGAAGAAGTAGTTGTTTAGCATCATGCTGTTTACTGTTCATGTCTTTGTGAGTTTTAGGGGAATTTTTTGGTACTAATATTTATTTTTATACCACTGTGGTCTGAGAAGGTGCATGGCAGTATTTCAATCTTGTGAAACTTCTTAATGCTTGATTCATGTCCCAGGATGTGGTCAATCTTGAAATACATTCCATGCCATGATGAGTAGAATGTATATTCTGTGGTTGTTGGGTGGAGCGTTTTATAGATATCTGCTAAGTCCATTTGGTCAAGTATCAAGTTGAGGTTCCAGATCTCTTTGTTGAGTTTTTGCCTTGAAGATCTATCTAGGGTTGTTAGTAGGATATTGAAGTCTCCAGCTATGATAGTGTTAGAGCCCATATCTTTATTTAGTTTGCTTAGTAGCTGCTTTATGAAAACTGGTGCTCATGTGTTGTGTGCACATATGTTTAGGATGAATATTTCTTGTTTATGGATTGAAACTTTTATCATTATGTAGTGTTCTTCCTTATCTTTTAAAATTTTTTATAGCTTGAAGGTTGTTTTGTCTGATATTAAGATTGTGACTCCTGCCTTCTGTGATACATTTGCCTGGAAATTCATTTTCCATCCTCTGACTTTGAGTTTGCGGGCATCCTTTAGATGACTTTCCTAAAGACATAAAATTACTGGGTTCTGTTTTTGTGTTTGTTTGTTTGTTCTTAAATCCAATTTGTCATTCTGTCTTTTCAGTGGTACATTTAGTCCATTCACATTCAGGCTGATTACTGAAATGTGAGAGTTTGTCCTTGTCCTAATGCTTTTATAAGGCTATTTTGTTTTGTATTCATATATGTGTAAGTTTTCATTTTTGCAGGTATGCTAGGTGTTCTGCTGCTTCTGTGTTTGTTTGTGCTCTTGTGAAGTATATGGTCTTTTGTTTCTTTTTCATTCTGTGCACAGCACCTTTTAAAGCATCCCCTGTAGAGCTGGTCTCAAAGTAGCATATTCTCTTAGGGATAGGATGTCTGAGAAGTATTTTAATTCTCCCTAAGTGTGAAGCTTAGCCAGGCTGGGTAGAAAATTCTTGGTTGAAATTGTTTATCTCTGACAACATTAAAGCTTGGGATTCAATTCCTTTTGCCTTGTAGTGTTTCTGCAGATAAGTCTGCATTAATTCTGATCTTTTTTCCTTTGCTGCCTTTAGGATTTTTTCTCTTATATCTACTTTGTGTAGGTGAATTACTATGTGTCTAGGGTTTGGTCTCCTCATAAAATGTCTTACATGGGTTCTCTGAATCTCTTGTGCTTGTATTGTCATCTCTTTGGTCAAATGTGGACAGCTTTCCTGAATGACCTCATGAAATGTTTGTTCTAGGATATTTTCTGTTTCTCTATTTCAGGTATTCTTATCAGACTTTGGCTTGATTCTTAGTAAAATCACACATCTCTTGGAGAGTTTCTTCTTCCTTATTATTTTTTTCCATATTTTTAATAGATTGGGTTAATTCCATATTTTGGTCTTCCATCTCTGAGATTCTTTTTTCTGCTTGGTTAATTCTGCTTCTCATGCTTGTCAGTTTTTCATTTATTTCTTGGAAGAAGTTATTTATTCCTGTTATTTCTAAGTACACCTTCTTGAGTTTGGGTCTGTTGCAATTTCATTTAGTTTCAGCTCTTGCATTTCTTGATTTTTATTCATTCTATCCAATAATTCTCTGACCTCTGTAAGTGTCTTCTGGATACCGTTGTTCTCAGAGATAGCCATTGTTTGTGCCCCAGTAGCTGTACTTTCTAGCACTGACTCTTTGCTGGGGCTGTAGTTACCAGTCACTCTTTATCGATTTGTCTTCTTTTGTAGCCGTTCTCTTGCCTTTTTTTTTTCATTCTGTTGCTCAGTGGAAAATAGTCACTTCTGATACTTACTCAACGTTTTGTCCTTTCTTGGGCCAGGGTTCCAGGTCTATTCAATTATGAAGCAGTGCTAGGAGTGGGGCATTGTGCTGTCTGATTACAATTTTGAGCACTTACTAGTGGATGAGGGGGGCTGCAAGGATTCAGAGTCTATTGGCAGGTCATAATGTTTACTGCCTGGTGAATGGGTCAGCTAGGACTTAATCTCCTTGCCTACACAATATGACCTTACAGTGACTATGCTTGCATAGCCCTTGAGTCCAAGACAGAATATAAGAGTGAAAAGAGAGAGTAGAAGGAAGAAAAAAGGGAAAGATGGAGAAGGGAAAAGTAGAAAGAAAAATGGAAAATGAAAACACACACAAAAACAAGAGAAAGAACAAAGAAAGAAATAGAAGAAGGGGGAAAGAAAGAGAAAACTAACTAACAAACAAAGCAACCGAGATAAACAAACCAACCAATACCACCACCAGCTTCCTTCCCAGTCAGTTCCACTGACTGCATCTATTGCCCAGCATCTGGCTCATGGTGGAAGGCGGATTGTCTGGGGTTCTGCATTTGCTGTTACCCACCAGGGCTTGTACACTGGGCCAATGTCCTCTTGGGTCACAAAGAGCAGCCCCAACGCAGTGCAGAGATCATCAACTCATCTCAAAAGTGGAGCACCACTCTGTCTAGATGTTAAAGAGTCTGCTCAGTTTCTCTGCTGGGAGCTATTGCTCCCTTCCCAGCAGTTACTAGCCTCTTGATCTCGGAACCTGGTGGCAAGGCTCTGGAGCCCTGTCCAGGCTTGGGGGTGGGGTTTCCCCACTGCTTCCTTGGGCGTCTGCCTCAGGTTCCCACCCTGTATTCGGTCCACAGCCCTCACTGTTAGCATTCAGTTAGCTCCAGCAGATTTTCCCCAGAAAGCTCCCAAATTGTCTGCTTCTAGGTCTCCCACTCCAATCACACGCATTTTGTTTGGTCCAGTGTGGAGGTGGAGTGTCTGTGTCTCTGGTATCTTGCACTTGGAGTACCCTTTCTGGACAAATGGTCGATTTCAGAGAGGTGTAGACGTCACCCCTTGGTGTCAGGATGCAGGCTACTCAGGATGCAGGCAGCTCAGAATTTGAAAAGATAAAGCAGGTCTTTACCCAGTCCCAGGACAGAGAAAATGGTGGTGTTCCATGTTTTTTTCCTCCGGTTGAGCTCAGCTTCAGATTTCCTCCCCATGCTTTCTACATGGTACCTGCAGCCAGTGCCTGGCTTGTTGCCACAGGTGGTGGTGTAGGCCAGGTGCCAGCTGATCTCTTCTGCCTTTCCCCAAGAGATGCCCTGGGAGTGGTAGATCTTTCTACGCACAGTGGGGGCCAAATTCAGAGCAGTGGCAAATTGTAGCTGTTTCTGCAGGGGTCCCAGGGCACTTGATCAAATGTCTCCCTTCAGTTGGACATTCGCTCACCCACTTGTACAGACAAACAGATGCAGATTAGTATTTTTTTTAATCTTTTTGCACTCACCCAGGCAGAAACTCTTACACTCTGACTGGATCTGACACCATCTTACCCCCAATCTCAACTACATTCTTAATGATTGTCTGACTCTCAGATGTGTCAATTACTGACAGAGGTGTGCTTAAGTCTCCAATGACAGAGTGGATTTGTTTACTTTTCCTTGCAACTTTATTGGTTTTTACTGCTCTTATTTTCACACTGTATGTTCAGGTGCATATATTTAAGGATTGTTAAATCTTCTTTCAGAATTGACCCATTTGTATTTAACAATCTCCTTCTTATACTTGATATTTTTTGTTGTTCTGAATTGTGCTTTGTCTAAAATTAATGTAACTATTTTAGTTTTGATCAGTTTTAACAAACTGTGTCTTTCTATTTATAATGGGTTTCTTGTAGATAATATATAGTTGATCTTGATGTTATTTTCTTAGCTATCTCACTTTGAATAATATACTTATATGTAGACCATTCACATTTAAAGTGATTATAGATGTATTAGGATTAATGTCTCCATGTGTGTAACTGTCTGTATTTGTTGCACTGTTACTTTGTTTAAAAAACAAGGTTTAAACTCTATTTTTTCTGCATTTTTGGTTTTAATGGAATATTTTGTGATTTGATATTCTTTCCTTTTGTAAACATATCATTTACATTTTAAAAATCTGTAACAGTTTTTCTGGAGTTTTCTATATACATTTACAACTAATTTGTCTATTTCAAATAATGTCCCTGCTTCATGGATCACGCAGGTACTTAAAGCAGAATATCCCCAACTCATTCCTCCCATTCCTTATAACATCACTTTTATTTATTTCACTTACCTATATGCTACAGTCATCAATACATTATTGCTAATATTGCTTGAATAGTTGTCTATTAAGTTAACTAAAAATAAGAAAAGTAAAATATTTAATTTTACCTACATTTATTCACTTTCTAATGCTCTTTATTTATTTAGAACAAAATTTCTGTTCTGAATCATTTTTCATCTTTGAATTACTTCTTTTTTATTTCTTAAAGGCATATCCACTCTCTCTCTCGATGGTTTCTTTGACTTTGCAAAGGCTTGTCAGTTTGAAGAGGTCACACTTGTTTATCTTATCTCTTATAGCATGGGCACTTAGAGTTTTGATCAGGAATTGGTTGCCAGTTCCAATTTCCATAAGGGTGTCTCCTGCATTTTCTAAGCTTCTTAGAGTTTGAGGTTTTACGTTTAGGTTGTTGATCCATTTAGAGTTGATTTTTGTGTATGGGGATAGAAAGGGGTCTTGTTTTAGTCTTTTGTATGTGGTCAGCCAGTTTTCCCAGCACTATTTCCTGAATAGGTTCTCCTTTCCCCAGTGGTTGATGGTGGGAGTTTGTTGAAGATGAGCTGGTTGAGAAATTGAGGTTTTGCTTCTGGAATCTCTATCCTGTTCCATTGGTCTATATGCCTGTTCTTGTACCAATACCAGGTTGTTTTGATTATTGTAGCTTTAAAATAAATGAATAAAATTTAAAGTCTTTTGCCAGTTTCATATCTGACAAAGGCCTAACATCTAAGATCTACAAGAAATTCAAACATGCTGAAAATAAAAAACAAAACAAACAAACAAACAAAAAAAACAGTCCCATTACAAAGTGGGCTAAAGATATGAATAGACACATCTCAAAATAAGACATATGAGCAGCCAACAGATACATGATAAAAGGCTCAGCCTCACTGGTCATCAAAGAAATGCCAATTGAAACCACACTGAGATAACACCTAACTCCAGTCAGGACAGCCACCATCAATAATTCAAAAAACAACAGATGCTGCAGAGGATGTGGGGAAAAGGGAACACTTCTATGCTGTTGGTGGGAGTGTAAACTAGTACAGCCTCTGTGGAAAACAGTGCAGTGATTTCTAAAAGATCTAAAAATCAACCTTCCATATGGCCTCGCAATTCCCTTACTGTGAATTTTCCGCGGAGGAACTCAAATCATTCTATGAAAAGGATACCTGCACATTCATGTTTATTGCAGCATTATTCACAATAGTAAAAATTGGAACTGACCATGCTGCTCATTGAAAGAGGACTGGATAAAAAAATGTATGTGATACTTATACACGATGGAATTTTATGCAGCCATAATGAAGGACAAAATTATGAACTTCGCAGCAACTTGGATGGACTTAGAGTCTATAATACCGAGTGATCTTTCACAGAAACAAAGAACTGAGTATCACATGTTCTCACTCCTTGAACAGCTATCATAACACTATAAGAAAGGGATTGGCAATAGTTGGAAACTGTCAGGGGTGGGGGGGTGGAATTGGCAGTTGAGCGAAACTGCCAAGGGAGGGAGGAACACACCTCACCAACAAGGGTACCTGCATAATGAACATTTGTATACCTAATCCTGAATTGTACCCCACATCTTCAAAATAAAAATTTTTAAAAATAAAAATAAAAAAGAAGCCGTAAAGAAAAAAAGAAGGCATATCCAGTAGTACAAATTCCTTCATATTTTGTTTATCTGAGAAGGCTTCAATTTCTCTTTTACTTTCAATGAATAATTTTAGTGGATAAAACAATTTAGTTTGGTGTTTTTTTTTTAATTTGGTACTTTAAAAGTTATGCTCATATTTTTGTAGCTTTCATGGTTTCAGATGAAAGATCTAATTGAATTCTCATTCTTGCATAAAAATAAATTTCATTTTTTTCTCTATGATTTCTTTTAATAAGATTTTCTCTTTGCCTTTAGTTTTCTGTACTTCAAATATAATATAATTCATTATAAGTTTATTTGGTGTTTATTCTGCTATGTGTTCTCTGAGCTTCCTGGGACTGTGGTTTGGTGTCTGCTATTAAATTTAGAAAATTCTGAGATTTTATTACTTCAAAATATTTATTTTGCTTTCCTTCTTTTTTTCTAATATGCCTATATTCTATATTGCACCATTGTGTAACTTTTGCACAGTTCTAGAACATTCTGCTTAAATTCCTTTTTCACTTTTCCTTTCATTTTAAAGTTTCTATCCACGCTTCAAGCTCACTATTTTTTTCCCCTTGACTGTGTCTTCTGAGCTGATGAGAATAACACTTGCATTCTTAATTTCTGTTAGTGTTCTTGATTTACACACTTTCTTATGAGTTTAGATTTTCTACTTCTCTGCTTACATTTTCCTCTGTTCTTACATAAGGTATACTTTTCCCATTAAAGCCACTTACACATGTATTTTGTTTGTCTAAATTCCCTATCTGAGAATTCTAAAATCTTTAAGTTTGGTTCTGAATCTTGCTTTATTTCTTCACATTGTTTTTTTTTTTCCTTTTACTGCATCTTGTAATTTTTTATTAAAAACTGTGCATGACATTGGATAATAGAAACTAGCATAATTAGGCTTTTAGAGTGAGGGTGTTTGTTAATATAGCTAGTCTGGGAAGTATTTAATGTTTGCTGTAGCTGTAGGTGTCATAGACCTCAGATTTGGTTTTGTTTTGTCTTGTTTTGAGTTTTCTTTTTTTCCTCTTAGTCTTTCGTCTTTGGGTTTCCCTGGGAACTCCTTTTTAAAAAAGAGTCTGTAAAATTTGTAACATTATCAGTTGGAATCCATTAAATTCCTGGGTATGTGATGGTAAGGATTTGAAACAACAAGTATTCTGGGTGGAGGTAGGACTTAAAGGAGGTGTTTGTGTCATGGAATTGGATCCTACATGAATAGACTGTGTGTGCGTGCGTGTGTGTGTGTGTGTGTGTGTTGGAGTCTCACACCATCTCCCAGGCTAGAGTGCAATGGCACTCCCATTGCCACCCCAGGGTCGACCTGCTGGGTTGTAGCAAGTCTTCCACCTTAGTCTTCCAAGTGGCTGGAACTACAGGCAAGTGCCAACATGCTCAGATAATTTTTGATCTATTGTAGTCTTCCAAGTTGCCCAGGCTGGTCTCGAACCCACGGGTTCAGGCAATCGATTCACCTCGGCCTCCCAAAGCGCTGAGATTACAGGCTGAGCCACAGAGCCCAACCCATGAATAGATTAATGTCCTCCCTGAAGGAGAGCGTTGGTGAGTTCTAGCTTGTTAGTTCTAGAGAGAGTTGGTCCTTTAAAAATCTTAATACCCTTTCCCCTTCTCTCTCTTGCTTCCCCTCACCATGTGATCTCTGCAAATGCTGGCTCACGTTCTTCTACATGAGTAGAAGACTGAGGCCCTCAGCAAATGCAGATGCCTGTGCCATGCTTCTTGTGTAGTTTGCCGAACTGTGAGCCAAATACATCGGCTTTCTTTATAAATTCCTCAGTCTTAGGTATTCTTTATAGCAATACAAAAGGACTAAGACAGCAACCCTGACTCTCCCTGGGCTGAGACTTGCAGAGTACTTAGAAATTTGTCCTTCCTTGATAAGAGAGAGGAAGATAAGTGGGCGTTCTTGTTGGCTAATCATACTTTTTTCAAGTCAGAAAAGTCCCTGAAAAAATAGCTTATTTTAGAAGACAGAGTTTTGTTATTTAGAATGCTCTGGACTGTTGTGAAATGGTTCCATTCTCCTCCTGGAGACTGAAACATGTGAGTTTTTTATTCTTATAATTTTCACAATGAAATCTTGGTGGCGTTCCTGGAGGTAAAACCCATCAAGGTGTGAAGACTTTTCCCAAGACTGGTCCCCAAGCAGTTCTTAATTTTCAAGTTTGTCTTCTTCAGCTTCTAAAAATTTTTCAAAATTACCATATGAGTTGACTCCATCAGCTTCCTTTTCAGGTACACTGATCTCAGATCTCGTCATCTCTTCTCCTCTTCCAGCTTTTGGGGTAGATATTTGGCTCGTGATCTCAAATATCTGATTAATCTTAGAAAAGGCATTGATTTTCAGTTTTAAATTTACTTTTTATTGTTGTGAAGATAGAAATACATGCTTTCAAGATCTTTCCATGTTGAGGTTTAACTAATTGTCTTTTGGTTCTGTTTATCTGTAGTAATTTGGGTACATTATATTTTCTTTGAAAATTATTCATACCATATAAATTTCTAATGTCAAGCTGCATTTTGTTGATATCTATGTGTGTGTGTTCTCACAATATATACATTATGTATATGCATATATGTATACATAAATATATATATATACATGCTACCTGTAGTTATTGCCTTCTTATAAATTTTTCTTTTATGTCTGTGTGATTTATCTGAGATTTTCTAATAAAAGTAGTTTCAATTAGTTTTTATTGCATTTTTTTAGAAGCAGTTATTTGTTTTATTTATGCTTCCATCGTTAATTCATTGTTATGTTTTACTTGGGATTGCTTTAATTACATGCCTAACATTTTTAATTAATTTTTTTGAGTTGTCGTCTCACTCTGTCACCCAGGCTGGAGTACAGTGGCATGATCATGGTTCACTGCAGCCTCGGCATCCTGGGCGCAGGTGATTCTTCCACCCCAGTCTCCCAGTAGCCGGGACTACAGGCATGCATCACTCTGCCTGGCTTTTTAAAAAAATTTGTAGAAACAGAGTCTTGCTGTGTTTCTCACGCTGGCTGGGCTCAAGCAATACTCTCACCTCCTGGGCTCAAGCAGTCCTGCCACCTCAGTCTCCCAAAGTGTTGGGATTACAGGTGTGCGCCACTGAACCTAGCCAAATAAAATGTTTAATTTATTTCTATTTATTACAGTTTTGAAACATGAGTATTTAAGACTTTTTCTGATCACTGTTTTTAACTGAACTCGTTTATATTTCCATATGCAACATCCTAATTAATTACCTAAATACCTTCTGGATAATTTAAGTGTTTTATTTTACTTCCTTTTTGGCCAAATAGCTTTTGAAATGTTACAAATAAATTTGTACCGTCTTTCCTTTCCTTTCCTTTCTTTCCTTTCCTTGTCCTCTTCCTCATGCTTGTCTTCCTCCTTCTTGCTCTCCTTTTCTTTCTTTCTGCTTTTCTTTCTCTTTTTCTTTCTTTCTAGTGCATTGGGATTACAGAACGGTTTTTTAAGTATTGGAGTTATGTACTTGTTATTGTAGATTTCTATGAGACGACACAAGAGCACTGAGTGTGTGTGTGTGTTGTTTTATATGTTTTTACATAACATAACTGTACATGTACTTGCTCATTAGGTCTAGTCTATAAGTCACATAATTTATAGTCAGGTTATTTTTATGCTTTATAGATTTTTATACTAAATGAAAGTGGTGAATTGTGTTTCTATGGATTGTGTCTTACTACTTCTGCAATCATACATATAGGCAGAATAAAGCATTGCTGCATGCAGGGTGAGATTGTTCACATGGAAATGATTTCCTGTCCAAAGAGGGTAAGTAGTAAATAATAAACCATATTCCCCCATAACTAATAAACTATATTCAAAATAGACCTCCTTTCTGCATGAACAGTTCAGTTGTGCAAACCTACTATAACTATGATTCCAATGTTTACTAAATGTATTGTCAAACCCATTGAGAGATACTCTCTGGTATCAAGAAGACAAACCAAACCATGACACAATTGCTACAGTCAATCCTGGAATTTATATGAGCCTAATTTATTTTTGCAGTCAAGTCAAGTCAGTTAGAGCTTAAAGAGATATTCATAGTCATCTAGTAGTCTAAATGATCTCATTTACAACCAAGAGAACTACACCTGGAATAGCCTAAGGACCTATAACTAGATAGTAGCATTTTTAGAATTGGCACAAAACAAATCCCTACCCTCCAGTCCAGCGCATTTTCATCATACTGGGTTCTAGCCAGATTTTGTGATACACGTTCCTTCCAAGCTTTGTTTTAGAAAGTCAGTTCTACCAAGAGCTCCTACTGACTGGGCAATTCATCATCCAATTCTCCTCTTCTGGCCATAGCTTATGGAATTAGTGACTTGCTATGCTGGATTGGAAGAATAAACTTGAGCAAATAAATTTTTTTCAGAAACTTGAAGTAAGTGTAACAGTGGGAAGTTGGGGGAGGGTGGTGGACATGGGTGCTCTAAAGGTAATTTAGTGGGCCCATGTACAAGATAAATATGCATCAGAACCTCGGTTGGTATTCGGAAAGGAGAATAGAACTGATGCACAATAGAAACAGATGACAGAAACCATTCTGAGCCAGAGAGGCCGTGGCAACAAGATAGAAGGACAAATGAGGAACCATTCAACAATGTCTTAGTTCCAGACCTTTGCAAGGCTGGCTCTTCAGCTTTCTCTGGATTTTCACAAGGCTACTCTGAATACTTGAGATTGCTCCCTGTCTCCTGAGCTGCCTTAAATGGGTTCCTGTCTCTTGCAACAACATGATCTCTGTCAAACCCTGGCATACTTTGCCCAAATAAACCAATGCAAGGCCGGTGCCACATTTTCAAGCCCTATGCAAGTGGAGTGAAGAGGGTACTGAACCTCAAAAAGCCACTGTTGCCTTGCTTTCTGTTGTAGACTTTTAAAGTGACATCAAAACTTCTTGGAGAAATACATGGAAGGTGACATTCGAGGCATCTATTATTTATATTCCTATTAACCAGTCTCTTCTCTATGTAAACATCATGAAAATTCTGTCTGAATAGCACTGGTATGAAATCCTCATTGTCCCTTCTAGGATATGTCTGACAGCTTAACTTTTGAACCAGTTTCACTTCAACTTAAATGTGTCTTCTAAAAAAGCTAAACATATATTCACTGTTTTCTATCATTCCCCACTTCACTGTAGTTTTTCTCTCTGTGTGGTCTAATACACTCTTTGTTTGCAGTTGGATAAATTTAGAAGATGGTTTTATCTCAGGCTTCTCATGTATTCAGTAAAACTTTCCTTCAAGTGTACGAGATCTAAAAGTTAAAGCAGCTTCCTGGGAAATCTCATAGATACACTAACAGGCTCAATAGACAGCTTCCATTCATTGTAATTCATTTTGTCGAATATTTAGTAAGCACTTGCTATGTTATAGCCATACTGGGAACCAACATTGACATAGCATTTTTTACTTATATCACCTCTCATAATCTTCAAATAAGCCTCAGCAAAAGACATATTTGTATACAAAAATATATTTATGATATTACCCACTAGGGGACAGAACTCAGAGATATTAAGGAACTTACTCCAAAATACAGAGTGACAGAATTGAGCCATGAACACGGGCCCTCTGACTGTAAACTCCTAAAAATATTCACGATGCCAAGCTGTTTCTCAAGGTGTCCACCTATGCATGGCTCTACACCATATAGTCTCAATCCTTACAGACAAACATACTAAGTAGCAAGAGATCAGTGCAAGACAAAACTCAGTGAAGATACTCAGAGAACATCTGTGTATTAAGACAATGCAGCTTTAAAAAGAAAGAAAGAAATAATGAGATTTTGCTTGATTCACAGCAAGCAAAATTAAAGAAAAATAATTCAAAGCAAAACCCAAGGAGAATGAGTTGTAGGATTGTCACAAGTATTATTTCACATGCAGTAGGCCGATCCTAACGCCTTATCAATTTCAATTAAAATTAAGGTAAGTACTTTTTAATTTCTGGTATTTAGTGAGCATTCATATATATCAGGAAACAAAATAGGCAACTTTCAATATACTTTAATATTTCATATACATAATTATCTGCCTATGAATGTCTTAGGATATACTTTTAAAAAACTGGCAGAAAGAACAAGATTCTATTTCTCTGTCATGGGAAGCTCTGTTCTACCTTCAGAGATGTTGAAATCAGACTGAAGTTGGGTTTTGCCATTGTCAACATGTTTGCTTTCAAGAATATGCTAGTCATTGCTATTCTAGTCATCTTTCTGATGGAAGGAGGAAGAAGCAGCTTGGCTCACATCACTTATCCTCACTTTCTAATGTAGAGAACTTGGATTTATGGTTCCATTTTGCAGCAAAGGAGAGAGTGTATGAAAATATAGTTCCTACCTGAAAAAAAAAAAAGAAACAGATTTGGTGGACACCTAGAAGCCCCCATCACAGTGTATCTGTACTATTAAGCATCCAGAACATATTAGGCATCCAGAATTATGTATTTACTTATCTGACTCAGCTCAATGCCTTTAAAAAAAGAATCTAGGCGAATATGCTAGTTTCTCTACCTACTAGGTACATGATTTGAATAAGTCATTAACTGCCTCTAAATATTTGTCTCACCTTTAAAATGAAACAAAGATAGCAATCATATTGTACCAGTTATTAACGCATTATCTCTCAGATGGAAGGTCACCCTTCAGTACCTGCTCAGATATACTGGACTGGAGCTAAGCATTTTTTCTTTGCAGTTAGCACAACGTGAAACTTTGCAGGTGATGCTGGAAGGATATTGTGCAGGAAGGGGTTGTTTTCTCTTCCTGTGTGCGAGATGCCGACCCTTTGTTCTTTCTTGTACCTTCTGCACAGTCAGCACTGAGTGTATGTGGGACATTCCATGCTGCTCTGTCATAACCATGCCCCAGAGCATGCTGGTTTCTCTGGGACCACACAATCTCTGACCTGGGCCTGATAATCACTTCACTTTAGCTCGCTGGTCATGGACACTGATATAGTGCAGTCTTCTTCCCAGCAGCAACTCAACTCACTCTGCACATCTTCCACAAGCCTCAGCCTTCCTGTGCCCCAGAGAATATTTCCCAAAGCTCTCACCAGATGGACATGGTGAGCCAGAGTTCACATGACAATGCTGCTCTGACAGCAAGCAGGGCTTCCTCTGCACACCTGCTTGCCAAACACAGTCACATGTGACCTGGAGGGTAGCTTCTTCCTGTCCTAGGATATGGTCCAACTCTGTCCTGGGCAACTCAGTGAACATGTCTTCTATGCTTGGGTCTGCAACACCTCACCAAATGATGCCTGCATCCCAGCTTTGAAGAAGCGCCCCTTCCAAGCTTTTCTTTCCTTAGACATTCCCTTAGCCCTAAGTAAATCTCTAAAGGTCTTTTATAGTTTGATCTTTATATCATTGGCTTGCAATTCTTTTTATTAAACTTTTACTGTTTGTGTTACTGTGTGGTTTCTGTCTCTCGACTAGACCCAGACTGATTCACATAATTTCCAATGATTCTGTGAAGATTTATCAAATTAATTCAGCTAAGTACCTGCCATAATCTCAGACCTAGAATACAACTCTGAAAAATATTAACTTTATCTTCATCATTACCATCATTATTTTGGGCATTATCAGCATTATGCTAATAATCATCTTTAAGAGCTGCAGAAGTGGTATGCGTTCCTTAAATTGGAGATTATTATTCATGGCTTTTTAGAAAGCATTTTTTAGAGCTATCTAAACTTTGTGCCCTAACTTTCTTATACCATGCCCCTTCCCTTACCCCACTGGCACTATGAAAGTTACCGCCAATCCCATTACCAGAGGAATTTTCTTCTACTAATTAGTGTGTGACCAATGTAAATCAAACTGCTTTTTTTTCAATGTCTTCATTAAGTAAAAAATAATAACAAAGGCTCTTCTGCTCACATGGATGGTTTGTTCTAGAATAAAACAAGTTAATTATTTGTGCAATGAAGCTTAGTGTGTGAACTGCTGTACTTCTAAAAGACCTTATTGCTATGGTAGGCTGGTTCACAGAGAAAGAAATGTCTCCTGAAGCAAAAAAGAATTATCATCCTGTCTGCCTTTTGATTGAAAATCAATAAAATGGATTTTGAAGGTTTTACTTTTCAATACAAATCAGCTGTGCTAGGGATTTTTTTTTCTTGAATTTCTGGGTATGAAAAAAAACAAAAAATCTAAGTGAAAGGAGGGAAAATTTAGTTTGGTTGCAATCTATGATGTTAGAATTTCTGTAAGTACTGTAGGATGATTAGCACCTAAAATAATTTTTTAAAAATCATATTCATTAGCACGAATCTTAGTCTGTTTCTTGCTACTATACCAAAATAACACTGATTGAATAATTTATGAAGAGAAGAGACTACTTAGTCTCATGGTTCTGTATCCAAGGAAATCCAAGAGCATGGCACTAGCATCTGACAATGGCCATCCCATGGCAGAAAGCATCACTTGGTGAGGAAGTAAAAGCATGATACACAGAGAAAAAAGAAGACCAAAGTCTCATGGTAACTAACCCACATCCATGGTTACAGCATTAATTCATTTACAAGGGAAGAGCCCTTATGACCTAGTGACCATAATCCTAACCCTAATCCTAACCCTAATTAAGATCTTGTACCTTAATGTCATTACATTGGTAATTAAGTTTTAACAGGAGTTCTAAGAGAGACATTCAAACCATAGCAATATATGAAAGGAAAAGTCCTACTTAGTCTTTTTCATGTAAATGAAGAGGATCATTAGGAATCAGGATTGTTGAAAATGGGAATATCTGCTTCTGTAGTGTTCAGTGGCATAGAACGTAGTGTTAAAGCTGATTAAATCTTCAACAAGGATGCTACTGTTGTTTTATGTACTTCCTTTTAAATACTGCTCACACTATAAAATGGCTTTCTTCATCATTCAGTCCCACCAATAAATCTTAGTGTGTGCTTAATGCTTTTTATTAAGGTCATTATTATTAACACATATTTATAGATCATCTACTATATGTTGACCTTTTTCTTATGCTGAAGAAACTTATGGTGTAGTTGGGAAAACACGTTAAGTGATTCTGCCAAATGAATTGTATTCCATGGCAGAGGCAAAATATGCTATAAGAAGTCACGCGTAAGGTTGTAGAACGATGAGAATTCATATACAGAAATACGAACATGAGCATCTAATGGAAGAAGTTACTAATAATAACTTGATAATTGCCTCCAAAGATGATTAGAGTTTATTAAATAGAAGCCACTTTTACTTCTGTAACTATTTTGATAGGTTTGATTTGTAACAGAAATCCTGGAGGTAGGGGTGAATCTTTAGATAAAAGATGAAGATAATTGAATATTTGGTCATATCCTTTCATGAGAATTGGAAGGTAGAAGGGATAATTCAGCAGGAGGTTGTGAAGACTCAGCCAGACTCTAGGGTCTTGGGTGCCTTAGAGTTTGAAGTTGTCAGTAGGCAGTCAAGATTTCCGACGGCGGTTGCACGTACTCGATTTTTCTTTGAGTATGTGCAGACTGAAAATTCTAAATTTTTCTTCAGGTCTAAGTCAGTGCAGTGAGTGTTAAAAAAAAAGTAAATCAGAAGGAGAAAGAGAACACAAGACAGACCACTAAAAACAGAAAATTCAACTCGCTTGGTTCTGGCAAGATGTCAGTGAAAGTGGCAGAAACCAGGAAGCCCCAAAACAGCAGCTAATTTATTAACAATATTGAAAGGAAACGAACAAACATATACCTGTCAACCAAGTATTCTGCATCCAGTAAAGCTATCCTACAGAAATGAGAGGAAATTAAGAAATTTCAGACAAACAATAACTGAGAAAGTTTACTACTAACCCCAAACCCCACAACAAATACTAAAATGAGTTATTTATGGCAGAATGAAAAACACTAGACAGTAACTTGAAAACGTATGAAGAAATAAAGAAAACCAGTAAAGGTTACTACATTATTACTTCAAAAGACGTTTATAGTGTATTTTTGCTTGTGAATCCATTTTTTTCTATTTCACTTAAAAGACAAATGCATACTACACTAAATATAAATCCTAGCTGATGAGAATAATGTCTGAAGATGCAGTTTGTGACAATAGCTGAGGGAGGGAGGCTAGGTCTATATAAATGCAGTTCTGTATAACATTGAAATTAAACTGATCTTTATCCAAAGATGTTATAAATTAAAATAGTAGCAATAATTCCCAAAGAAGCCACTAAGAACATAACTCAGAAATATGTGGGAAAGAAATGGAGAGGGTTCACTAGAAAATATCTATTTAAAAAAGGCAGTGTTGGAAGAACTGAAGAACAAAAAAATACATCAAATATATAGGAAACAAAAAGTAAAATGGCATATGTAAATCCATTCTTATCAGTAATTACACTAAAACGTGAATGAATTAAACATTCCAATTAAAATGCAGAATGGATAAGAGACAAGTTCCAACTGTGTGCTGTGGAATATGCAGAAGAGACGCACTTTATATTCAAATTGGTTAGAAATGAAAGGATGGAAAAAGATATACTATGCAAATGAAAGTGGGGTGTTTTGGTGGGCTGAAAATGTTTGAAATTAGGTAGTGATGAGAGTTGCATCACCCTGTGAATATACAAAACGTCCCTTTGAAATGATGACTTCTATGGCCTTAAAATTCCCGACAAAAATAAATAAGTACATAAATATCTTGGTTCTTGATAATACCCATTCCTTAGTGTGGCTTTCGTCAAGGCCTTCTGTACTTCCGGTACTGGGCTTCAAGGATACATCTGTATTTTTTTAGCATATTTTTTTTTAATGGAAAATAGCTTAAGGAAGTGCTTTCCTTTACGACCTAATACTTTGTAATTATTCAGTGAAGAATCACAAAACACAAGTTTAAGGCAATTTGAGAGGAGAGTCTGGAGGTTTCATTGTTATGATAAGCCGTTCTGTAGGCAGTGGAGAGTGAAAAAAGGGTTTTGAGCAAGGGTTTATTGTACCCAGCACAGTCTTAGGGGAAGATTGATCAGGCACTACTGTGTGGCATGAATTCGAGGCATACCTTTTCTGCCCTTAAATTGCACTGGGAACTATTTGTCAAGAACATTACTTTCCACAGCTGCCATATGGAATTTTTCATCTAGAGTAATCTCTAGAGATCTGAATATGATTGACAGAAGAACTGTCTACTTGTTTGATCAAAGAACATGTCTGTCTTCTTTCAAATGCCTTTTTGCCTGATGGGAAATTCTTTCATAGAATCATAGCATCCAAAGTTTCAGAGCAGAAAGGAAAGGCTTAGCCCAGATCAACCCCAAACAGTTTTTAAAAAATGAGGTGGGAGGAGGGGTTAAATTACTTTTCTAGGGTTATAACAGGAATTAATTCTTTAAGATTTGGCTTGAAATGAAGCCGTTAGAAACGTTATTTGTGTATCCTCAGCCGGCCCATCTTCTCCCTGTTCTCATCCTTCAGTGATTCTGAATCATTTACCCTTAGTTATATTTAATATGCTTATATTCTCTTTCTTTGCATCTCAAATATCTGTATTTTTCTTCTTGTGGATTGCAATCTTTGTAATCAGATACCATGTAAATTACTCACTTGTTATTCCATCTTTTACATTGCTTAAACTATTATGCATGCAGGCGTTGCTCAGCGAATCCTGAATTAATGAGCGAATGAAAGCACAAACCTATTTCAAGTCACTGGACACAACTAAAGAAGGTATCATTTCCACACCTACACTGGTACTTTAATTTCATGAAAAATCTCATACAAATGTCCCGTAGATTAGAGAGACACTGGAAACACTGGAAAAAATTTGTTTTCTGTATTTATAGTCATTCTAAGAGGAGTTCTGAGGTTAAATATATGTGAATAATATTTGTCCGAACAAGGTTAATCAGGTTTTCTTGCTGCCTTAATTCACCACCCAGGCATTACAGAACTCCAAAAGTCGTGTTTTCACTGAACAGCTTCGGAAAGCGGGAGTCTTTGTTAACATATTTTGGGAAATGTTTATCTACCTTTAAAATTTTTACCTTCATTTCCTGATTTCTGTCTCTGTGAAGCATGGTGGCAGCAGATACATCTCTTTTCATCTTTTCCGATCCCTGATGAACCTATCTATATTCATCTGGAAAGAGTGCAGATGCTTTTTTCATTACCTGGACTGTTTCCATTAAAGGTGTGGAGTGAAGTGCCAGCCCTTTAAATCAGTGATTTCCACGCACTGAAAAAAGTACCCAGGCTATTTTGTGATAAAGTTTTCATCTCTCAAGAAAGACTTTATAAAATAAATCAGAAAGATATAGTGCATTTCTCATAAAGCTAAAATTAATTTAAAGAATTCTTATTCGGAGACCATGTTCTTTCCTTTATAAATCGATAATGAGAACTCATGGGAGGGCTTTTGCTTGCTTGGCTTGGTTGATTTTATTTGTTTTTATTTACATAGTAAAACAAAAAGTTGGTAATCTGGGTTGATTACTTTGATAGTTTCTTTAAAGTGGTCCTGGTCTCAGACTGCCGGAAACCACAATGAGAGCTTTTAACTGGGCATATGTATTCAAACTATATTTTCCATTTGAGTCTTTAGTCTCATAAAACTTTTCATATTTAAAAAATAAAAGTCATGGTATTGAAACTGCAAGAAAAATGTTTTTGGTTCTATTGATAAGTCTTTTAAAAGTGAATTTCTTAAAGCACATTCAAATGACATAGAGGCATGCAAGTGACACAGAATCCACCTAAGTAAATTGGTCTTATTTAACAAAAACATATTCATTGCACTTAAAAGCCATTCAGAAGGTGCAAAACTGAATTTAACTTTCTCCTTGTAGAAAAGAAGGCCAATAAAAGTCAATTTAGATAAAGTTAAAATGCTATGGCTCAGAATATTTTCCTAATATATTAAATGAGAAAATACTTGACAAGATTATTATTTCCCCTGCGACACACCCACAGGTAATAAGAGGAAAGCTTGGTAACATCTAGAAAGTGGGCAAGGAAACATCAGGAAGCAGCGTTATGAACCTAATTTTGCGGCTGTAACCAGCACAGGCAGACATTGCCCCGATGTGTGAATATGTCTAAGGAGACCACATATGTCACGATATAAGCAAAAAATGCCAATTCCAAGGCTCATATAAAAATAAGGCTTATCTCTAGTAAAAGGCAGCAAACTCAAATGAAATGTAATTGATTCACAACTGTACCATAAAAATTTTTGCCTACAGTTATTCAACAGGATTTAGAAAAAAAAGAAAAAAGAAAGAAAGAAAAAGCCATCAGAAAACTGGAGCTGGCCACATACCTTCTGGTTTTGAAAGGTAAACAAAAGATTTTGCCAATTACAGACCAGTGAACTTGGTGACAGTCTTGGGAAATGTTCTGAGTTATTTGTGAGACTCTAGATACAAAAGCAGAGACCACTAGAACAAAATATTTGTTCATTAAAAACAATTAAGGAAAGAAAATCTCATTTTGTTTATGATTGCATTACTCGATCTGTTCTGTAAGACTGTGATAGATACAGATGCTTTGACTTCAACTCAATGTCTCTGATGACAACTTTATGTAGAATATTGAGAATAATTAAGGACACCTTATACAATTTACTGGCAAAGTTGTTTGATGCAGCCATTAGAATTTTTCTCAATGTTCATGTGTCACCTGCTTCTCATCTTATCATTTCTGCGTTTCACAGCTTGTCACCTGGTACGTGCCCACTCCCTTACTTGATGATGAGTTTTCTGCTGTTTTCATATCGTGTGGTCCGCATATTAATTGTATGAATTAAAATGTTAAGCCTCTATTGGGGTTAGTTAGCAATTCACTATCCTTTGCTGGAAGGGAGTCACACTTTAAAATATCTCAATTTTCACCCAAACTTATCACATCTCTTCAGATTCTGAATCTCAATAAATTCTGTCAGAAAGAAGGACACTGTCAATCAATAATGTTTATAATGATTTTGGTCATCATACCTGCATTCCATCTTTTCAAGACTTCAGCTATCTGTTCGCCAGTGACAGTGAGGGATGATACCCACTGAGACAAATGATTTGACATGGACATGGTGCACTGAGAAAAAATGAATAATGGCTGACTGACTCAAAATATAATTGTCCTAATATTGCACTGTAAGATAAGACAAAATGTTGAGTAGTCTGCTAAAGAATGAATTTAATTCCTTATCATGCATTGTCAAGATCAAATCTGTCTTTGAATACCAAGATGCAACTGTGTTGGAGATACTTTAACTATTGGGTCAGAACTATAAAGACAACACTTTCAAGAGTCAGATAAATTCATTAATTCAGATTAGTGTCTCTCTGTGCTGGTTTAACCTCCTCTCCACCCACCACACACACACACACACACACACACACACACACACACACACACACACACACACACGTAAGGACCAGTTTAGGACTTGAGACTTCTAGTAGTGGTTTTGTTTCCCATTTGACACATATTTACCTAGCTAACGCCCAACAATGGGAACTGACATGGTAAAATTCAAATCGGTCAATATTTTTCAATAAATGCCATTGCGCAAATGAACAAAGGAATAGGAATCTTAATATGTAAATGGAAGGAAGGCTATTTGACCAAGTAAATGACCTTGTTCGTGTCTTCATATAACCCAGAATGCAAATGTCTCATTGACAGTCTCCATTTCAGTTCTATTCTAGTCTATTGTTCTGTTCTATTAATAATACTCTAGTGGTACTGGAAAATTGAGCAAAAAGCATCGTAGTATGGCAAGACTCAATCTGAATGCAGACGAAATCAGTCCTGGGGAATCATAGCTGTCTTGCTAAAGCATTCGGCTACTATCACTCAGGTACTAAGGCACCCCTAACACTCACTCAGACTCCAACTCCATACAGAAAACAAAGTAGAAAAGGTCTGGTTGGACCCAAAGCATGACATTTATTGTTTTCATTCTCTCTCTCTCTCTCTCTCTCTCTCTCTCTCTCTCTCTCTCTCTCTTTTCTTTTTTTTGAGCTAGGGTCTCACTATGTTCCCTGATTGGCTTCAAACTCCTGGGTTCAAACGATCCTCTGGCCTCAGACTCCCGAGTAGCTGCACATCATAATGTCTGGCTAATTTAAATCTTTTGTGAAGTGATGGAAGCAGACAGTTAAAAGAACAAGCAGTACCAAAACGTTTATAATGAAAATTAGTCATTTTCTTTCCTAACACTTCTTATTCACAAACCTGCTTCTCGAATGATCATTTTATTATTTTTTGTTTCTTCTGGTGTTAATCTTCATGCTTCTAAATAATATGTTTCTCTGCTATTGTAGTTCTTGATTTATGACAGGGGACCCCAAAATGGAATTTCTTTATTAAAACATTGTGTATTTATTCTTACATGTTTAAACTTCAAATATCTTCAAAAATATTCTCTATTTGATGCAATACACATAACCAGACACCTTTTCCTCTCGCTCAAAACTGTTTTTGAGCTTGTCAGTTTTGATGCCTTTTAGTATTTCTGTCTTCTTGTTTGTTTCACCTTTCCACATTGGCAAAACATTTCCATTTGGGACTTTTTCATTGAGGAGAGGAAAAAAAAAATCACTTGAGGTGAGATGGGGTAAACAGAGTGGGTGAGGTATGGGGTGAGGTATGGGGTGAGGTATGGGGCCATTTTTGGTCCAAACCACTGAACACTCAGCGTGCTGTGAGCAAGTCGCGGCAGAAGAACCAATCACCTGCTTGCCACACCTCCGAACATTTCTCCCACAAATCATGATGCAACTGTCTCAAAGCTTCCGGATAAAAACTTTGGTTAATCACTTGATCCGGAAGTACGCATTCTGAGTGTACTACAAGGGGCCCACCGTCCAAAGATAATTCTGTTTGTATGGGAGGGGTCCCTTTTATGTTTTGGATATCATCAGGTTTTGGGGAAGATTGCATGTGTGCTTTAGGCTAGTGATTTAGCATTTTTCTGCAGTCATTCATTATCTGTGAAAAGGGTAATACCAGTACTGTATATTGGTGAGTTTCTTAAATGAAATAACACATGTTGCGTAGAACATGCCTGGCATGTTGCAAGCACTCAATCCATGTTAGTTGTTGTTGATACTGTAATTAATCACAACTCCACTTTTTTGAGTCTATTCGCTTAATAACAGATGAGGATGTATTGTTCTAACACAGGCCTATAATGTGTCATCTATCAGGCATTATTACCTTCCTAGCAGCTGCAGGATTTTCAAGTGCTTATGTTTGACACCTAGAAAACAATTGCTCCAAAATATGACAAAAACTACACAAATAAAAATTTATGACTGTACAACTGATTAAAAATTATATCTGTTAATGAGTTAGCTGTAAACGTATTAATGATCATCTATAAGGTATATAAACACGGGTGTGTTTTACTTTGTTATGTTGTCAATTTAGGCCTCCAAAAGCCACAACACATTTTCCATGTAGAAGCATTGTGTTTCTCAATAATTTTTTTTTTGAGTTGGAGTCTCACGCTGTCACCCACGCTGGAGTGCAGTGACCGTTCCCGGCCACCGCAGCCTCGACCTGCTGGGCTCTGGCGATCCTTCTTCCTCAGCCTTCCAAATAGCTGGAATTAGAGGCACGCGCTGCCACGCCCGGCTCATTTTGATTTATTGTAGAGATAAAATTTATCATTCAGTTAAATTTATCATTCCTTTTTTGTCACAGAATTCCCAGAAAAATTTCTGGTATCCACTAATTGAAGTTGCCTAAGTAGCATGTTCACTTTTAGACCAGCATTTGTAGTCAGAGGGATGAAATATTTTACAAAATTTAGGAGTTTTGGGTATGCGGTTAGAGTTTATAGCTGACTGTATGTATTGGCAGGGACCACTTAAATGTGGACAGCTGCAGCACTCCAGCCCCCCTCTGGGACATCCCTGAAGGACAGTGGTAAAGGAAATCCCAGTGGACAAAACAGTCTACTTGGTTGTGCACTTTGCTTGGGAAGAGATATTCCCACATGTGCAATTGTATACCACTCAGGGACATGGAAGAAATAGCATTAGAAAATTGGTGGAAAAAAGATTTGGAGAAAACATATGTGGATATGCCTCTCTGAATGGGGAAAAAAAAAACACCATGAAGATACTTGTGTCCCAGGAGAATCATCACCAAAGGATGAACTTAGCAAAGAAGGATTTTAATAACTGAGTGGAGAGAAACATCCATTTTATGGATACCAGTCAGCTTCTTTCCCCAGCCATTCTTGATATTCCCCAATGGGCTCATAAACAAAGTGGCCTTGGTGGCAGGGATGGAGGATATATGTGAGCTTAGCAATATAGACTGTCACAAACCAAGACAGTCCAGCTATGGCCAGTGCTGAGTGCCCTCCAAGTGACACCCTTCTCCCGGTAATCAGTCAATGACGGGGCATTAGATTGATTGCATGAGGCCACTGCCATCATGGAAGCAGCAGTGTTTTGACCTTATTGGAATAGATAATTTGAGTATGGATTTACCTTCCCTGCATACAATGCCTATGTCAAAACCATCATTCATGAACTCACAGAATGTCTTACCCACCATCATGGTACTTTACACAGCATTTCTTCTGTCAAGAAGCTTAGTTCACAAAGATGTGTAGCAGCGGGCCCATGTTCATGGAATTCACTGGTCTTGAGAAAAACTCAAGTTTTTCTGGGAATACTGTGACAAATAAGTTAGCTTGTAATGACATATACAAAATTGAAATTCACTTGTTGGCCCAATAGTCTAAGTTAAAAAGGGAGCAATGCTTCTACCAGGGGACACAACAATAATTTCATTGAACTGGTGGTTAAGACTGCTGCCTGAACACTTTGGGCTTCTTATGAATGAGTCAACAGCCCAAGAAGGGAATTAAAGTTTTGGCTGAGACTGATCCAGACTACCAAGGAGAAGTTGAACTACTGTTCCACAATAGAGAGAGGAAGAGTAGATCTTAAATAGAATGTGATAGTGGAATATTCCCTACCATCCTAAAGCAGCTGGTTTGGTAGAAAGGGAAAATGGCCTTCTGAAGACTCAGTTTCAGTGTCAGCTGGGTGGTAATACCTTGCAAGACTGGGGCAAACTTCTCCAGAAAGCTGTTTATACTCTAAAACATTGCCCTATATATAGTACTGTTTCTCCCATTTTCAGGTCCATGAATTGAGGAGTCATGAGGTTTAAATGGGAGTGGCACCACTCACTGTTATCCCTACTGACCCATTCAGTTTCCTATTCCTTGACTACTACAATATGAATGTGTTGCCAGAATTCATATGTTGGAAACTTAATCCCAAACGCAAGTGTGTTGAGAGGTAGGATCTTTAAGAGCAATTAAGTCACAAGGGCTCTGCATTTATGAATGGATTCATCCCGTTGAGGGAGTAGGGTAGTTATCCAGGTGTGGATTCCTGATACAAGGATATGTTTGGGCTGTTTTTTCTCCCACACTTCTTTCCCTCTATTTCGTGTACATACATGTGCTCCCTTGACCTTTGCCTTCCACTATAGCATGATGCAGCTAGCTAGAAGTTTCTTGCCACACATCCCTAGACCTTGGACTCTACAGTTTCCATAACTATAAGAAATCTCTGTTCTTTATAAATTACCCAGTCTCTGGTATTCTGTTATAGAAGTGCAAAGCAGACTAAGACACTGACTTTATCCTTTTCTGGACCACATATTTAAGTTGAAAATGGAGGGACACTTCCATCAGAAGACACAGTGACAATTTCATTGAATTGGAAATGTAGACTGTTCCTCCCACTTTGGGTTCTTCATGACTCTGAGTCAACAGCCTAAGGAGAAGAGTTACAGTTTGGCCTGCTATAACTGATCCAGACTATCCAGGAGAAATTGAGCTACTCCTGTATAATAGAGTGAGGAAGAGTGTCTGCAATGCTGAAGATCCCTTAGGGAATCTCAGTATTACCATGGCCTGTGATTAAGGCCAATAAAAAATTATAGCAGCACAAGACTATTAATGGTCCAGACCCTTCAAGAATGAAGGTCTGAATCACACTCTCAGGTGCAGAACATGACCAGCTGAGGCACTTACTAAGGCAAAGAGAATACAGAATGAGTAATAGAGGAAGGTTGCAGAAATAAAAACTTTGGCTCTATGACCAGTTACAGAAATGAGGACTGCAATTATCATGAGCAATTGCTTTTTATTTTGTTATAAATATATTTGTGTGTATACATACGTGCATTAAGCAAAAACTTTTTCCTCTATTCCTTTATCAAGTATCCTTATATTGATTTTATATCAGTATAAGTATTGTTAATTTTGCAGCGTAATATTTAAGTACTGAATATTTTAAGAAGAGCAAACATCACTTCTTTTCTGAGAAAGGGATTAGTGCATTTTTGTTTGTATGTGGGATGATAGTATTATGTTAGGTGGAATTATGACTTTGGTTTTGTCTTTATTTGGAAATTAATTATTGTTTCAGAAGATGTATACGTGTACCAAGTTGACAAGAGGTAGACTTGTGATGGTAGATTCTACGTGTCAGTTTGACTGGTTTAAGGGATGCCCAGATAGCTGATGACACATTATTTCTGGGTGTCTCTGAGGGCTTCTGGAAGAGATTAGCATTTGAATAAATAGAGGAAAGCATATCACCCTCATCAAGGGAGGTGGGCATTGTGTTTACAAATAGAACAAAAATATGAACAACAGTGAATTTTCTCCCTCATATGAGCTGGGACATCCATCTTCTCCTGACATTGAATGTGGGTGCTCCTTGTGCTTGAGCACTTGAACTTGGATCAGGACTCAGAATATTGGCTTCCCTGATTCACCTTCAGCCCTGGACAACACCAGTTTTTCCCAGTTCTCCAGTTTGCACGTGGCAGATTGTGAGACTTCTGGGCCTTGCTAATATCATAAACAATTCTCCGGAGAACTCTGACTCATACACATTTTAATAATGATTTTAGCTGTTGTAATTCCAGGAAATACTCATCACTCAGGCCCTTAGATTATGGGATCTTTCTGACTCCTGAGCAATTGGTTCACATCTTGCTCTTGTTAACTCGGAAGGGGTTGTGCTCCAATTCTGGTTTTATACATATTGAAAATATTTCACCCTCTTAATTATATATAAGTTGAGTTAGAAATGGTGGAAATGTTGATATGATTCACTTTTCCACTGAATAATCTAATGCCAATCAACACAAATGTGGGTTCCCACCAAGATAAACCACAGTGAAGGCATTACACAACCCAAGTGTTCCTTGGGAACTGAATTAGTCCGTTATGGAAAACAAGTGCTCTCTAAGAGACATAGAAAATATTTGAGAGCGAATAGATATGCTTCCCACTTAAGAGTGTGAATCTAAACCTCACAAACTGATGCACTGTGTTTTTAGAAATGTTCCAGAATATAAACTTGTTGAGGAAAGCCTGCTTTTAACTTTTGCATATGATAAGCAGGTGTGAAAACAAGAGGATAAAGTTATTATTTACGAAGCGACTGCTAAATGTTTCTTTTTCCCTTATTTTCCAATACTCTTGTTTAACTTCTTCAAACACGAGTCCTACAGAAACATAATTTAAAAGCTAATCTCAACTCAGTCTCTGTCCTCCAAAGGAAAAAAGTGGTTAAAAAAAGGAGGCAACCGTGAGTACATCTAAAATCTGTCGCTGATTCATGAGTTGTACTCTGAAAATGAAAAATAATTTTTATAAAAGTATTTCAGAGGTCAAAATGGCCCTTGGCTCTCTGGGAGAGGTAGCTAATTAAGTTTATGATGTACGATCAAAAGCCTCTACAACCCCACAATCCAAACACCACTCTGTCTAGGCACTTCCTTTCAGTGTGTCCGTCCTGGCTCCAGTGTTACCCAGCTTACCGGCACTCTGGAGGCCTGACGCAGCTCGCTGTGGCTGCCGAGCTCAGGAAAGAACATGGCAGGCTCCAGTGAAGGAGGCATTTCCCAAAATACAGAATGAGAAAGCTGCAGACTTGCCGTCAGAAGGACGCTGCTCCCACCTCAGCAGTGAGAAACTAAGAAAGTTGATCAGCTTCCTCTGATCAACTTTCCTTGTAGGCTGATGTAAATGTCATGGCCACGCAGAGATATGATTTTCATTAGAAATCATAGGCAAACGAGAAAATGAAATATAAACCACAGTGAAGGCATTACACAACCCAAGTGTTACTTGGGAACTGAATTAGTCCGTTATGGAAAACTGTCTGCCATCCTAAAACTGAGTCCCCTGCAAAGGCAGAGTTTTGTGTTCAGGAGTTGTTTGGGCAGCTAGCTTTTTGGAGCTGCCAGGAGAAATCAGGCACCAGACTTTGGCTGGAAGATCTAACAGTGGCTGTTGATCCAAATGTCTCCCTGACATGTCTCCTATCATTCTTATATCCAATTCGATGGATAAAATCCTCAGACCACTCCAAATTGTCCTCCTGGAGGTTGACTGCCATGGCGATGTTCTCCAGGATTTTTCTGTCCCACCGCCTGCTAGAGGACTGACTAGATTGATTCTGAGCAGCTGCTCCAGATGCAACCTGCACCCCTACGATCTCCTTTTCTCTCTAACACTAAGTCTGGCAACTTTTCCCACCCTTGATGTTCTCCCGTCTTTAAGTTGTTAAGGGAGACAAAAAGGAGGGCCAGTAAAGCTGCCCAGAAAATCTCTCTTTTTACTTCTAATTCCACCTCCTAAAGGGCCTTTGAGAAAACCAATCTGCCTCCAAGGAGAGTTAGGGCCTTAATTAGTGTTTTGAAATCCTTTTCAAAGCCAGGATAATAAGGTTCTAACTTTCCAGCTTTGCCTCTGAACTAAATCCTTGAAATATTTTTGAGCGGGTTTCATAATTTCTTTGTTCTCCACTCCTCGGCACTAATTCATTCTCTTTGTCTAAATTACTGTTATTACTGTAGGATGTTTTCGGAATCAGGAAAGTGTTTCAGTACATGTGACTGCAATTTTCAAGCAGGAAGCTCAGCTGACCTCACCTTTCATTTCAACTTCAATTTTTTTTTTAAACTTGGACATTAATAGGTGCTTGAAGAAAAATCATGTGCTGTGCAAAATAAGAAATGGATGCTAGCAGATGCATAAAGGGAAGCAGTTACAACCTGCAACTTAGTGAATATGCATCAGGGACAGACATTGAGATTGAGCAAATCACAGGTGGCTTCAACCCATCAGCAATTCTCTGCCCCTGCACTAATCACACCTGGGGGCGTGACTTGTTTACGCCAGTATCACAGCTTGGAAACTTAACGATAAGAGTCGTTTATGAGGCAGTTTTAGAAATAAAATTCATTGAAAAGGGAATCACCCACTTAGTAATGCCTATCACCCAAAGGTCTAGGTAATGAAGGGAAAAATACAAAGAACGTATGAGACATAGTATGTAATAAGACCAAGAGTTTAATTTAAAATGTGAAATGCGGGCCCCATTAGCTCAAAAGCAGTCTGTTTATTTATTTTTATTTTTATTTTAAAGATGTGGGGTACAATTAAGGATTAGGTTTACAAACGGTCATCGCACAGGTAAAGTCTGGGCCTCCCTTTGATCCCCGCTTTGCCTGGTTAGAGATCAAGTACACTTACTGATGTTGTGAGCCTCCCCACCCCCAACCTGCTACTGTCAATCACTTTTTTTATAACATTGTTCAAGTCCTGCTTGTGAGTGAGAACATGTTGTACCATGTTCTTCGTTTATGTGATAGATCATTGAATATGATAGACTCCAAATCCTTCCAGGTTGCTACGAAGTCCATATGTTTGTTGTTCTTTATGACTCCATAATATTCCATTATGTAAATGTACCACATTTTAAAAAATCTAGTCCAGTTTCGATGGGCAACACGGTTGGTTCCATGTTTTTGCTATTGTGAATAGTGCTGCAATAAACATGCGTGTGCAGGTATCGTTTTTGTAGAATGATTTGAGTTCCTCCGGGTATATTCCCAATAGGGGAATTGCTAGGTCATATGGAAGGTCAATTTCTAGTTCTTTCAGGAATCGCCACACTGTCTTCCAAAGAGGTTGCACTAGTTTGCATTTCCACCAGCAGTGTAGAAGTGTTCCTTTTGCTACGCATCCTCGCCAGCATCTGCTGTTTTTTGTTTTATGAATGATGGCCATCATTCTTACTGGGTTTAGGTGGTAACTCAGTGTGGTTTTGATTTGCATTTCTCTGATGATCAGCGAGGCTGAGCACATTTTCATGTGTCTGTTGACCGCAGGCATATCTTCTTTTGAGAAGTGTCTATTCATGTCTTTCGCCCACTTTTTAATGGGACTGTTTGTCTTTTTCCTTTCAGTACATTTGAGCTCCTTATAGACCCTGGATGCTGGGCCTTTGTCAGATATGCAATTGGCAAATATTTGTTTACCATTTTGTGGACTGTCTCCCCACTCTCTTGATGATTTCTTTAGTATGGCAGAAGCTTTTCAGTTTGATGAGGCCCCATTGTCTATCTTACCTCTCACGCAGAGGCACTTGGTGTTTTGATCAGAAATTGGTTGCCAGTTGCAATTTCCATAAGGGTGTCTCCTGCATTTTCTAAGTTTCTTATAGTTTGAGGTTTTACGCTTAGGTTTTTGATCCATTTAGAGTTGATTTTTTATATGGTGATAGATAAGGGTCTTGTTTCAATCTTCTGCATGTGGTGAGCCAATTTTGCCAGCACCATATATGGAATAGGTTTTCCTCTCCCCAGTGGTTGTTGTCGGAGGCTTTGTCAAAGATGAGTTGGTTGAGAAATTGTGGTTTTGCTTCCAGAATCTCTATCCTGTGCCATTGTCCCATATGCCTGTTCTTGTACCAATACCAGCCTGTTTTGATTATTGCAGCCTCATAATAAAATTTGAAGTCTAGAAGTGTGATACCTCCTGCTTTGCTTCTTTTACTAGGATTTATTTTGGCTATTTTGGGTCATTTATGTTTCCATATGAATTTCTGTATTGTCAATACTGAAATCAAAACAGAAATTTAAAAATTCCTGGAAACAAATGAAGATGAAGAAGCATCTTACCAAAATCTCTGGGATGCCATGAAAACAGTTCTAAAAGGGGAATTTATATCTCTACAAATACACATCAAGAAAATGGAGAGATCACAAGTTAACAACCTAACAGATCACCTAAGAGAACTGGAAATACAAGACCACTAAAACCCTAACTTTAGTGGAAGAATCCAGGTCACCAAAGTAAAAACCCAAAGACAGGTCATACAAGACAAAAATACCATAGAAAAAAGTCAATAAAACTAAAAGCTGGTTCTTTGAAAGAATAAACAAGAATCAGTGGAGTGCAGTGGCTCACATCTGTAATCCCAGCACTTTGGGAGGCTGAGGTGAGAGGATCGCCTGAGCCCACAGGTTGGCAACTTGGCAAACTCGGCAACTTGTCAAGACCTCATCTCTATAATAGATAAAAAAATTAGCTTGGTGTGGTAGCATGCACCTATTGTTCCAGCTACTTGGAAGGCTGAGGTGGAAGGATCACCTGAGCCCAGAAGTTGCCACTGGGGTGGCCGTGAGCATGCCACTTCATTCCAGTCTGGGTGATGGAGTGAAATGCCAACTCAAAAAAAATTATAAAGAATAAACAAGACTGATGGACCCCTAACCAGAATGACCAAGAAAAAGAGAGAAAAAGCCCAAATAAACACAATCAGAAACACAAAAGATCAAATCACAACTGACCCCGGAGAAGGATTGCTATGCACACCTTTGTATGGAAACAAATTTGATAACCTGCTTTTTTTTCTTTGTTTGTTTGTTTTTTGAGTTGGAGTCTCACTCTGTCACCCAGACTGGAGTGCAGTGGCCGCTCCCGGCCACCGCAGCCTCGACCTGCTGGGCTCCGGCGATCCTTCCGCCTCAGCCTTCCAAGTAGCCGGAATTACAGGCGTGCGCTACCACGCCCGGCTGATTTTTTTTTTGATTTATTGTAGAGATGAGGTCTCGCTGCCCAGGCGGGTCTCAACCCGCGGGCTCAGGCAATCCACTCACCTCAGCCTCCCAAAGGCGCGGGATTACAGGCTGAGCCACCGAGCCCGGCTCTGCTTTTGTTTTTAATGCACATGAAGCTACTCCCTAATGTTCCCCTGCTGCAGACTACAGTGGGATATCAGAAGGAAACAGACGTCAGATGCTATGAACTGAATTCTTTCCCTTCAAAATCCATACAGTGGGAAAGTCCTAATCCCCAAAATGATAGTTTCTGAAGATGTGGACTTTGGGAGATAACTAGGTTTAGATGAGGCCATGAGTGTGGGGCCCTCATGGTGGGATTAGTGCTCTTATAAGAAGAGACATCAGAAAGCTCACTCGCCTTCTCTCTCTCCCATTAGAGGTCTCAGTGAGGAGGCAATCGTCTGCAAGCCAGAAAGAAAGTCCTCACCAGAACCCGGCCATGCTGGCATCCTGATCTCAAACTTCCTGCTTCCAGAACTATGAGTAAATAATTTTCTGGTTTTAAGCCACCCGGTATTTGGTATTTTATTATGGTAACCTGAGCTGAATAAGACAACAGATGAAGAAATACTGGTGATATTTTATGATAAATGCAAATATAAGATCAGGAAGAACTACTCACAGTGGTAAACACTGTCTTGTCTTTAATTCTCAGGGCACATATTTGATTATATATATAGGCTATATTTCAAAGTCGGACCTTCCATTCAGAAAAAAGATCCTTAGGGAACTTGTTGAATAGAAACTTATTAAATATTATACCATCGTCAGGTGGGATAATCCTTGCCTGTTCCTCTTTTTGGAGGGCAGATTAGGAAATGATGATTGGAGTTTGCATGATGCGTGATTAGCGTCTTTGCGTAATCAGGTTTTGCAACGCCCTGATGGCTCCTGTCTGATGCTTTAAAAAAAATAAAAAATAAAAAAATAAATATTATACCGGTACGCAGCAGCCATAGTAACATAAATACCAAAGAGAGCGTCCTAAAACAGCATGCTGCACATGGGTATGTGATCTGGACAGGCCAGCTTAGAAATGAAGCACTCTCCTGTCCTCACAGCAAAACAGTTGTTGGACTGTATAGAACCAGAGAAAGCAGAAAGGTTTTAGCCATAGGGCCTTGACTATCATTGCAACCGGCTAATTGCTTATTGGCTCAGCAAATTTAACAGTGAGTAGTTGTTCTGCAAGCCCAGGCACTCACTAATAAGCAGTTCCATCATTTCTTACTCCTTGTGAATGCACAGGGGCTGTGATAGTATCTCCATTAAATTCCACTGCAATCCCTAACTTGAAAGCAGATGCTAAACGTCTGCATCGGACATCATCCCCCCCCCACTGTTTATTCCAAACAGAGGCACATTTATCTCTTCAATGGAAAATATTTGCAGAATTTAATCAAGAACAAAATGTTTTATTTAAAAAAATTTGTTTTATTTAAAAATTATTATTATTGTTATTATCATCATCATTGTTATTTAGAGACAGGGTCTCACTGTGTTGCCCAGACTGGTCTCAAAATCCTGGTCTCAAGCAATCTTCCTGTGTCAACCTCCAAAAACGCTGGGATTACATGTGTGAGGCACCAGGATTGACTGTCTTCTTAATTATAAAAATTAAATAATCTGATTTTTTTTAAAAATTTGAACTTATAAAAATAAAAACTCACCGAATATTCTCCTACAATCTCATTAAAGAGACAAAGGCGCTATTGCAATGTGGGCTTAAAAACTCCTAGTCTTTTCTAGCATTGATTACTTTTATTATTTTTTGACATTCAGATTTCATTGGGCTCAGAACAAAATCTGCTTGCATTAAAGTCAAGTCAAGTAGAATGATTGCGCCGCAACGAGTAGTTTTTCTAGGCTCTCAAATGCCTCTTTAACAGTGAAGAGATTCAGGAGCATTTTTCTCTAACTTCAGAATTAAGCTTCGAAGCTGCCTCACAGCATCTCCCTGGTCAAGGTTATGAGCCCTCTTGAAAACACCTAAGGTGTGTAAGCATCAGCTCTGGCTGAAGTAATAAGCACCAGTGGGGCAGACACTCCGTTAATTCCTTTTCTTCGGATTTTCTCAGGTTAACTGCTTCCGTTCTGGAGCCAGAGCCTACTGAATGCACGAGGCAAAGTGGATAAATGCAACAAGGACCAGCAATGGTTTACATGATTTTCACTATGTCTGACACTCCTGATATATCCGTGCTTCCTCTCTCTGCATCATGCAGTTTCCAGTCTTAGGGAATGTGGACACCCAAACAGGTGGGCAGGCCAGAAACCTCGGGATGCCTGCCTGCCCCTCATCAGAATATTCACTGCCTCGAGTCACAGGTAACTCCTTGACATCACTCACTTTATCTGCTTCCCTCCATCACCACCATCTTGGTCCAGACCACAAACACCTCACCCATGCTGCTTCCCTGACTGGTCCCTTTACAGCTACAAAGACACTCTGCCTTCCACCATGGCCAGGTAGCTCTGCAAAAAACATACCTTCGATCACATCTTGTCCCAGGCTGTGCCCTGTTCACATCTTCCTGCATCTCTGATGATTCCTTCCAGCCACGTTGGCACTGCTCTAGTTTTGTTGACCTCCATGCACTGCCTTTCCTCAGAGACTTTTCACTCTGCTGTCTTCATAAGGTTCCTCCCTTCCATCCTGAACTGGACTCAAACCACACACGCTCTGGGAAGCCCAGCCTGACATCCCCGGCTGGATCAATTCTCCCTATTTAGTAGGCTTTCAAAAAAGGTCGGAATCTTCTTCCAAGTGGTTTACTTGGCTGCAGTCATTCATTCCTTTGTGTGATAAACTGATTAATGTCTAGGTCACCCTCGGCAATGCATTTTTAAAGAGCAAGAATAATTGCTGCCTTGTTTTGTTTGTCACCATAGTATCCCACAGTTATAGTTCCTGGCATATAGTAACTGCTTAAAAATACTGGCTGATCTTTCAGATGAGGACTTCTTAAAATAATGAGTCCAGAAGTAATTACAATGAGACTTTTGTACATGGCTAAAATATGTGATTGACTTGATTTCAACCATCAATGATTGGTCGAATAATGTTTCAGATTAACATTTTCATGTATCTGTTGATCTATTTATTTGTAAAAGACAATGACATATCCTGGCAAAGGACAAAAAATAAAGGCTTCAGTGAACTAAGAGTAGAGTAGGGATGATAAAAGGAGTCCTGAACCTTTAAAAATATCTATAATGAGAGGCAGTTGGTAATGATTTTTTGAAGGCATACAGACAGAATGCCTTAGCAGCCGGGCTCGGTGGCTCAGCCTGTAATCCCGCGCCTTTGGGAGGCTGAGGTGAGTGGATTGCCTGAGCCCGCGGGTTCGAGACCCGCCCGGGCAACTTGGGGAGACCTCATCTCTACAATAAATCAAAAAATCAGCCGGGCGTGGTAGCGCACACCTGTAGTTCCAGCTACTCGGAAGGCTGAGGCGGAAGGATCGCCGGAGCCCAGCAGGTCGAGGCTGCGGTGGCCGGGAGCGGCCACTGCACTCCAGTCTGGGCGACGGAGTGAGACTCCAACTCAAAACCAAAACGAAACAAAAAGAATGCCTTAGCAATTCAGAGACAAACAAGAGCTGCAAAGACTTTTCTTCTTATCTTTTTGACCTAGAAAGGTCTCATGGAGAAAATTTCATCTGGGATTTCTGGGAAGATGACAGCATAGCCTGTCGGACTGCATGAGTCCATATATGCGTGTGTGTGTGTGTGTGTGTGTGTGTGTGTGTGTGTGTGTGTGTGTGTGGTGGTATGGACAATTCTGCAGGTGTTTCTGTATGTAAGTGAGAGCGTGAGAGGCTAACTGAGTGAGGACTCAAGAGTGAATGATCAAGGCTTTCCAGGTGAAACTGCCGGCACTGCAGCTGTTTGCTTGGACCCTCGCGCTTCCTGGAGTGCCGAAGCTGAAGACCATTTTCTAAAATCAGCAGAACTCTCCCCAGAAAGAACTGCTGGAGTGATAACTGATTCCGCCATCACAGCACTGGACCTAGCACTGGCAGTGAGGGCAGCTGAGGGAGTGTGGCAAGTGAGCCTGGGGCAGAGACCCAGGGAAACAGTGGGGAAAGGCTATCCCAACCCTGGATTGGGCTCCAGAGCCTTGCCACCAAGATCTGGAGACTGTGGTAACTTCTGGGGAGGGAGCTATTGACCCCATTTGCTGCAGGAACAACAGCTGGCAGACAAATTGAGCAGACTCCCTAATGCTTGGACAGAGAAGTGCTCTAGGTCAGACTCTGAAGAACAGCAGGACTGCATCTTGACACCAGGAACTGATCTCTGTGCTGCATCGCAGCTGCTCTTTGCAGCCTCAGAGAACCCACTCGTCCCTAGTGCACAAGACGTGGAGGGTACTAGCAGATGCAAAATCTCAGATGATCCACCCCTTGCCACCGGCCTGAGCCAGCGGCTGGGCAATAGATTCAGACAGCAGAACTGACCGAGAAGGGGGCTGGTGAATGACTGGCTGACTCCTCCGCTACACCGTGCACCCCTAGAAGTGAGCAAAAGAGATCAGGAAGGTAGGGCAGAGACAGAAGGCCCCACTCCCCCACTGTAAATTGGATGCCCTGGGTTCAGCCCCCTTCCCTCACGTGGGCGTGTGACAGATACCAATTGCAGGCAGCAGGGAGTAAAGACGCTAACATCTTAAGTTCCAACAACGAAGAGGGAACCAGCAGTCACAGACCTGCAGTTGCAGAACCCATCACAAGAGGGAGCCCCCCCCTCAAAGAAACATACTAAAGCTGAGAACTCTTTATCAATGGGATTTTTGGGGGGTGGTATTGGTTTGTTTGTTTGATTGTCTAGCTTGGTTGCTTTGTTTGTTGTTTGGTTTTCTCTTTTCTTTCCTCCTTCTATTTCTCTCTCTTTTTTTCTGTTTTCTTTCCCTTTTCTCTTTTTCTCTCTCCTTTTTCTCTTTCTCCTTTATCTTTTTTCTCACCTCTTCCCCTCTTATACACCGTCTTGGACTCAGGGGCTATGCCAGCATACCCACTGTAAGGTCATATTGTGCAGAGGTGGAGGATGAATCCCAGCTGGCCCATTCACCAGATAGCAAACATTATGAGCTGACAATAGGTTCTAAATCCTTGCAGCCCCTCCCCATCCTGTAGTAAGTGCTGAAAATTGTAAAGAGACAGCACAATGCCCCACCCTCAATGCTACTTCATAGTTGAACAAACCCAGAGCCCCAGCTCACAGAAGAAAAAAGGTAGGGAAAATATCAGAAGAGATTGTTTCTCCATTTCCCACTGAGCAACAGGATTAAGGAGAAAGATAACAGAACTGCTATACATGAAGAAAAATCGATGAAACGCTGGTGGCCATCAGAGCCCTAGCAAAGAGTCAGTGCTAGCAAGAACAGCTACTGTGGCACAAACAATGGCTATCTCCAAGAATGTCAGTACCCAGAATGTACTTACTGAGAATAGTTGAATAGAATGAATAAAAATCAAGAAATACAAGGGCTAAAACCCAATGAAATTGCAATGGAGCTGGGCAGACTTAAGAAATCATACTTAGAAATAACAGAAATAAATAACTCCATCCAAGAAATAAATAACAAACTGACAAGCATGGGAAGCAGAATTGACCAAACAGAATCTCAGAGCTGGAAGACCAAAATATGGAACTAACCCAATCTATTCAAAACGTAGGAAAAAAACTTAGAAAGTAGAAACTCGCCAAGAGATGTGCAATTTTATTGCAAAATCAAACCTATGTCTGATCGGAATACCTGAAATAGAGAAATGGAAACCACCCGGGAACAAACATCCCACGGGGGCAGTCAAGAACACTTCCCTCATCTGGCCAGGGAGACAACTATACAAGCACAAGAGGTTCAGAGAACCCCTGCAAGATATCTCATGAGAAGATCAACCCCCTAGACACATAGTAATTCATCTGCAGAAATACTTCAGACCAGAATGAATATTGTCAGAGATAAACAATTAAACCAAGAATTCCTATCCAATCAAGCTAAGCTTCATCAGTGATGGAGAATTAAAATCCTTCCCAGACATCCAATCCATGAGAGGATATGCCGCTTCAGGACCAGCTCTATGAGAGATGCTTAAAAAGGTGCTGTGCACAGAAGAAAAGGGGGACAAAAGAAGGGTCGTATACCTCACAAGATCACAAACACAGAAGCAGCAGAACACACAGCATACCTGCAAAAATGAAAACACATATATATGTGAACATAAAAGCTAAAGAAAAACAAAATAGCTTTAAGAGAGCATTGTGACAGGGACAAATTCACATTTCAAAAGTTATCCTGAATGTGAATGGACAAAATACATTACTGAAAAGACATAGAATGGAAAACTGGATTTTAAAAAGTATATATATTTATATATGACCTGGTAATTTGCAATCTCCAGGAAACTCATTTCACCCCAAAGGATGTCCAAAGACTCAAAGTTAGAGGATAGAAAAGAAATTTTCAGGTGAATGGATCACACAAGAAGGCAGGAGTTGCAATTAATATTAGACAAAACAACCTTTAAGCTATAAAAATGTTTAAAAGCTACAGAAGGATATTACATAATGATGAAAGGTTCAATTTATCAACAAGAACTATGCATCCTAAACATATATGCATCCAACACAGAAGCATCAGCTTTTATAATGCAGCTACTAAGTAAACTAGAAAAAGATATTGACTCTAACACAATAATAGCTGGGGACTTAAACAACCCACTAACAACCTAGATAGGTCATTGAGACAAAAAATTAACAAAGAAATCTCGAACTTCAACTTGATGTTTGATCAAAAGGACTTAATAGATACCTCTAGAACACTCCACCCAGCACCAGAGAATATACATTTGACTCATCACCAAAAGGGATGTAATCCAAGATCAAACACATTCCTAACCTTAAATCAAGCATAAAAAATTTTCATAAGATCCAAATATTGCCATGCACCTTCTCAGACCACAGTAGAATAAAAGGAAATATCAATACCAACAAAATTCCCCCAAAACCTACCAAGACATGGACACTAAACAGAATGATGCTGAACAACCACTGGGCCGAAATAAAAATCAAAACAGTAATTAAAAGATTTCTGGAAACAAATGAAAGCAAAGAAACACCTTACCAAAACCTCTGGGACACCATGAAATCAGTACTAAGAGGAATATTTGTATCTCCATGAACACACATCAAGAAAATAGAAAGAACAAAAGTTAACAGCCTAACAAATTATCTGAGGGAGCTGAAAATGCAAGCCCACCAAAACCCTAAAATCAGCAGAAGAACCCAGATCAACAAAGTAAAAGCACAAATACAAGGTATAGAAGATCAAAATATCATTAAAAAAATCAACAAAGCAAAAAAGTGTTTCTTTGAAAGGATAAACAAGATGATGAAACACAATCCAGAAGGAGCAAGAAACAGAGAGAAAGATTCCAAATACACACAATCAAAAACACAAAAGATGAAGTAACAACTGACCCCAAAGGAATATAAATGATTATCAGAGATTACTATGCACACCTGTGTGGAAACAAACTCGATAACTTAAACAAAATGGAGGAGTTTCTGATATCACACAGCCTCCTAAGGTTGAAACAAGAATAAATTGAGATCCTAAATATACAAATAACAACCCAGGAAATTGACGCTGTCATAAGAAAACTACCTACAAATAGAGACCCTGGACCAGACAGCTTTCCGGGATAATTCTATAAAACATACAAGGAGGAGCTGATTCCAATCCTATCGAAAGTATTCCAGGCAATAGAGAAAGATGGAATTCTCCCCAAATCATTTTATGAAGCTAACATCACACCGATACCCAAACCGGGTAATGATCCCACAAACAAAGAGAACTACAGGCCAATATCCCTGATGAATAGAGATACAAAAATTCTCAAAAAGATTCTGGCAAATCGGATTCAACAACACATCTCAAAATTCATCCACCATGACCATGTAGGCTTCAACCCCAGCATACAGGTTGGTTCAACATCTCCAAGAACATAAATGGAATTAAATACATCAGCAGATGTAAAAACGAGAACCACAAGATTTTGCTGCAAGGAGTCATTTTTAAATATAGTTTTAATTTGTAGCACAGAATTTTGAGACATTTGTTCAGTTTTACGGAAATGAGGAAATGGAATATTTGTTACCAAAACTGCCTCAGGAAATCTAGAAATTGTGGTCCATGAAGGGAGTGGGCACACCAGGTGAGAAAACAACGTGGGAGAAAATGAAGCTTGCCAATGGAAGACTTGTGAAGGCACTTGGGCAGGTATCTTCCCAGAAAGGAAGTGGGGAGCAGTCAGCTGGCAGGCTGTGGGTGCCCAATCGAGGGGCCCCGATGCTTAGGCCTAGAACAGAAGCAAAGAGAATGGAAGAAGGGGCAGGGGAGGGTTATCAGAGAAAGAAGGTGGAGGGCTGCACAACGGATTAAATTTGAAAAATGAAGGGAGGTGTCTCAGCCTCCTATCCAAGGACCCGGGAAAAAGGTGGGTGTGTGGGGAAAAGTAGGAAACTTGGGCGTATAAGATTATTTCAGTGGACGGGGAAACAGTTTTATGTTTATTTTGGCAAGTGGTTGCTGCCTTGCTCACTTCCGGCGCAGACTGAGGACAGACAAGCGTGTGGGACCTGGGTGAACTTCTGCTCCTTGGGTCCCAGTTCCAGGGGTCAATAGGTCCTGGCCACACAGCTGGCTCTGACTGTTGGTGGGGGATTTCCCTGTGAGTCCAGAGAGGGGACCAAGTAATTGGGTAGTCTCTGTGTCCCCACTGATGGAATTCTGTATCCCCGGGAGCCGAGTCCCTCAACCTTCACGATGCATTAGAATCGAATTAGAAACTTTTTACAATGACTCATCCCTCGGCCCTATGCCCAGAGATTCTGATTCGATCAGTCAGGATAGGGCCTAGGAACAAGCTTTTTAAAAATAAATATCCCATGAGGATCACTGGGATAAATTCTGAAAGGGGTTTTCACGGAACAGTTGAGCTGTGACCTTAAAGGGCATCAACCCACAGTGTCACTAGGGAAGAAATGGACAGGCAGGTAAGGACTCAGCAAAACTGCAGAAAGAGAGAACCCCGTGGTGTCTCCGCCCCTGCACCCTGTTCGGGTTCCTGCTTAACATTTGACACGATTTAAATATTTGTCTTTTGTTCATTGCCTGCCCCTCCCATTAGACTGTTACCCAAGTGAAAGCTGGGATCTTGGTGTTTTATTAACCTCTATGTACCTGGTAATCACCAGTTACCTGGCACACAGATGATACTCAATAAATATTTACTGGTGAATGAATGAGCACAAGCAATTAATTAGCTAGCTATAAAACTAGGAAGTGGCTCTACATAATGACTTCAGAAAGAGCACTACTCTGGGAGCTCATAAAGGCCCCTGTAGCCCCAGGCACTGAAGTCCACAGCTGCAGATTGTGTTTCTAAGATGAACCACTGGCCTAGAGTAGAATGGATGAGTCATGCATTGATCTAAGTCAACCAGCCTCCAAGTTATTCAAAACTGAATACCTGGATGTCATGCTGCGCTTTAGCATAAAGTGAAACATTTCTCTTACTGTCCTAAGAAGACAGTTTTCTCGTGAAAAACAAAACAAAACAATATCCATGTAATATGTATTTTTTCATCTTAAAAAATTTACAACAAATTATTTTTAAGAATTCATATTTAAAGAAAAAAGAAATTGTCCTGCAAGAGATTTTTATAACTGCTGCTAGAAGGCAGATTCAGAGAGGAAGACACTAAAAGCTCTTAAAAAATGGTCAGTGAGAAGCTTAAAGCAGAGAAATATTTATCTTCTTCTTTCAAATTTTCAAAAAAACCAAATCCCTCTTGGGTTTAACCGCCTTAGCCCTGGGTGCAGATTCTTGAACAGGCACGTCCCTGTGGACCACGGCGGGTGGAGAGCACATTTCTGCCTGCGTGGGTGTGCTGATGTCAGCTGAGTCCTGCAAGCCTCCAAAGACATGCACTCCAAGGCCAGAGAGCGAATCAGGAACAAGTCCATTTTGGCCTACCTGTCTGGATCTGGTTAGCAGGCCTAGTTGGACCACAAGGAATGCACATTGGACGTTCTCTGGGTGAAGCTGGAATTAGGTGTCCTAACGTTAAGATTTTAGCTGGGCTATTCTTATTCTTTTCTTTTCTTCAGACTCCACAAGCTTACATCTTTAACTAGCTTCATATGAATGAGATGATCAACTATAAGTCTTCTAAAATACATTCTCAACCCATTTTAAAAAAAATTTCAGTTTTCCCCATTTAAAAAGTAACCTGGGGATAAGTTATAAATACGACGACTCTTACTGACTTTGATGCTCATTCTAATCTAAATCAGGATATCCAAGGGCATTTGGATGTCACTGACATCTTTATTTTTGGAAAACCAGTGAGAGGTGATTTGTGTGTGCGTAATAATGTTTCTCAAGCTACATATGCTGAGGTTTTAAATAAATTTCACTTCTAGAAAATATATAAGAATCAAATTACTATGAGACTTAACCGATATAAAATTACTCATGTGACTATAAAAGTTTCCAAGGCTTGATTTATGTATCCATCCTATCACAGGAAGACAGCAGTTTGTGGACCAGGCACATGCCACGGGTTTCTGTGTAGCATTGTGCTAAAACGCTTTCCAGAGCCAAGTGCAGACACTCTTCTGAGACATGCTATTTTTCTTTTAAATGTAATTCATGGCATTGTTTAGTTGTCACTGAGAAACCTATTGCCATATTTTCCTCCTTATCCAGTGGCTTTTGCATCATACATTCAGATTTAGCTCCACAAAATTGCCGAGGGACTGATCAAGAATAAAGATTTGGAGAGTTTTGTGTGAGCTAACGAGATGTAACACTTGTGGCAGAAAATGTTGTAAATTTTCCCAGACAGATTTTTAGAAATTTCTAATTCATATTTCTTCTACTATTTGGCAGTTGAGCAGAACATCAAATATTCCTTTCTTTTTTCTGAGTCTGAGTCTCACTCTGTCGCCCAGGCTGGAGTGCAGTGGCACACTCACAGCCACTGTAGCCTTGACCTGCTGGGCTTAGGTGATGCTTCCACCTCAGCCATCCAAGTAGCCGGAACTATAGACACATCCCACCATGCCTGGCTACTTTTTGTGGTTTATTGTATAGACAAGGTCTCACCAAGTTACCCAGGCTGGTCGTGAACATCCAGACCCAGGCAATCCTCTTGCCTCAGCTTCCAAAAGTGCTGGGATTACAGGCTGAGCCACTGCTACCGGCCCAAATATTCTTAAAGGAGTCTTCTTTGACCCAGATTTATTTTATCATACTTGCAAAAAATGATCCTAGTCATCTTTCACTAAGTTTGTTTGCTCAGGGGTGGGAGGTACCCCCTGTGTAACTAAGACTGATTTAACTTTTACATCTTTGTAGGTCTATATAACCAATGTCAAGAGGAAGATTTTGAAGTAAGATGCTACATTACTGACAGTCTAAAATATCAAACCAATTAGCTTAAACTAATTACTTTTTAGACTGGCACTTGAAGTTAAAAAAATAATTTAAGTTCATTATTATTTTACTATAGCTGTTTATTATTATTTATTATGTTAGCTGATTAAACCTTTTCCAAACAAGAACAAATCAGGGCATACATCAATACTGTTGACAAAGATTCCTGGTGAATATATGAAAGAACAATGAACACTGCCATATCAGATGATAAAGTGACAGTGAACTTGGATTTTTCTCCTGATATTTCAATCAAATCCATGTAAGTGGCAAATCCAGCTTCCTCTTATGCCCTTGATGGTAGTGACTAGCTTTTCATTGTCTGCTGAAGTGGTGACATTTGTTATTGCTACTCATTGTTGAGTATAGAGTTTAGCAGAGAAAGAAATGTGCACACAAACACACACACACACTCACAAAGCTAGTCTTAAAAATGAACTACATTATCACTACAACAAGTGATAATTGCCTGACATTAAGCTCCCAGAATATATTTCTTTCTTTCTCAGTTCTCACTGAGAAGCATCTGAGAGTTGAAAGTTTGCTGAGGGTTAAAAACTTAACGTCTTTACTGTGATGCAGAAGACATGCAGCTTGCCATGTCCTCATGGTCCACAATGACACTGAAGCCATCATTCACCGACACCAAATTGGTAAAAATGACTTAGAACATTTAGGTGGGGTACAACCAGAACATCTCACTTTTCTTAGGACCATGCAGATGGGATTTTGGAAAATTCCTTTCTTAAACTTTCTCTGTCTAAAGCTCCTAAGATACTTTCATTTTTAAATACAAGTTGCATATATTTATTCTATGATGATGACACTATGATGTGAACCCAACCTCTGAAGGCATAAATCACTCTTACTAAGATTATTCTAATTTTTTCGATTTCTCTACTTCTTGCACTACTTTGACTTTTGTATTTTTGGCCTTCCTTTAACATTTGGATTAGTTTGGTTGACAATGAAGACTGATTTTCTACTTTTATATTTTGGCAATTTCAGCTGGAGATTCACGGTGCAGTTCATTTCTCCCTCTATTTGCTAAGCTGATGATTCTGGTTTGTACAATCACTACTCATTACCTTATTTTGCTCATGACTTCATTCAGATTCTTTTCTCAGAACAGTACAGTTTTTCTTAAGAAAAATTCCCCACCAACTCCCCCATACACACATAGACATTGTCCAACAGTTATTCTGGTCTGTCAGCTTTGAGTGTGTAGATTATTACTTTATAATGTGTTGAGAAATGTAATTTCAGCTGTGTGTTTTTAAAGTAGAGCCTCAACAATAATTAGACCCTTGAAATCCTTTCTTTAACCTAATCAGGTGATGCAAGATCCAAAGGGTGCCTCAAGGTCTAAAATAATTCAATCTACCTATGAGTAAACACTTGCTGATATATCATGTGAACATAAAATCTATTATCCAAACTAGAACTCTTCTGGAAGTAATCATTGCATTAGGGCACAAGGCATAAACCAGACCCATCCTGCATGAACCAGGACATATGGTCAGTCTACAGTAGATCTATGGCATAAAGAAGCCACAACACGGCTCTCATAAAATTTATTGCATACATTATTTACACATAGGAACCTTTTACGACTCACTAAATCCCATCTTTTATAGCATTTAAGTAATCAGATTACTTCAGTTGCTTTGAAGTAAAAAACAAAATAAAGGCTGAACTGCATACATTAACAGTCTAAGATTTCCCTGGTCTAACTGTTGTTAGATTTACTCAGTGCAACATCCACTGTGCACAAATGTTATCTGCAGTTTACCAGCTGTATTCTTAACTTGGCATTTTGTCACTACCCTGGGCTACTCCACTTACATTTTTTATTTACTCCACATAATTATCAATTTAGTTTTTTAAAAACGTGTTGACATCTTATGTCACTGGAGTGAGACCTTTGCAGAGGGCTCTCCAAAAGAAAATAAAAATCAGAAGAAGGAAGGAAGAAAAGAAAGAAGTCAAGAAAGATGGAAGAAAGGAAAGAACAAGAAAGGAGAATAGAAGGAGAAGAAAGTATGGAAGATGAAAGGGAAGAGAAAAGGAAGGAGGAATGAAAGGGAGATGAAAGGTTGGGCTGTGTTATATAAACAATCACTGTGAGGGCTTCTCCGCGGAATGCGTGTCACTGGTATAATGCTCTCCATTAGCAACACATAATGAAATTAAAACAAATCAGAAATAAATCTTTATTTTTCATTAAGAAAGTAACTTTTGAAGATGTTTGAGGAGTTGACTTTTTGAGCAAGACACCATTATTTGAGATGGATAGTTAGAAAAAACTGTGAGACTTTAAATGGAATGTTTTTCCATAATCACTGAAGAGAAGAGGAAGTGATCAACAAGCAAGATTTCTAGGATAAGGATACAGGGGGCATTGACAGAGACTCAATGAAAGATGGCACCAGGCCGTCATGCTCATGACTGTAATCCCAGTACTTTGGGAGGCTGAGGTGGGAAGGTCTCTTGAGCTCAGGAGTTGGAAGTTTGCTAAGATTGCACCACTTCACTCCAACCTGGGCAACAGAGAGAGACCCTGTCTCAAAAAAAAAAAAAAAAGTCAGTCCCCTGGGGCGCTTGGTCAAGCACTCAAGGACCCATTCACAGGTAAGGAACCACAGGCAAACCTGCACAGAAAACCTCTTCCAACCTGGGTCTGGATTGAGACGTGTCTCTATTTCTTGTCTTCAGAGCAACGGAAATAGAGCAATTGAGATAGAATGTAGCAAGCTAGAAAAGGCCCCTGTGTGCAGATACTGTACAAAATAAACTTTATAGGAGAAGTGTTTGGTTTCTCTTCTGCCACTTTCTATAGGTTCAGTTGTCTTTAGATAGAAGAGGTAAAGTTTGCATCAACTGAGAAAATGAACACCCTAAGTTTATTCTGGCAAAATGGTTAAAATAAAGGAATCACTATTATCATTTGCCTTTAGAGAAATCAGGTAGAGAAGAACCTGTTACATTTGATTTAAAGTTTTTACCGAAAGGTAAATAATTCCAAGAAGTTTTACTTTTTCTGTTATACTGAGGTTGGAATAGCATAATATGACAAAGTGGGCCAAAAAAGCAAAAATAGATGGGGAATATTTTCCCCTTTTTGTTTTTAGCAAATAATGCAGTACTTACCAACTCACTCCCTCACCACCCTATCACAATCCAAAGGGATTCAGGTAGAGAGGGAACATAATCGGAAGTGCTCACTGAAACTCTGGTCCTCAAGACCAAAGACCTCCTCTTCTTATGATATTCTTTTGGTCAAAATAGATAGTAATATAGTATGCCTCCCACCCACCAAGTACATCACAGTAGCAACATTTTGAGCAAATAGAAATTGAGAAAAAATATTTCAAATTTTCGGTTTTGCAAACTGCAGATAATGGACACCATACAATATTTCTTAAACTTTAATAAATGTGATAAATCACACTAGAGGTTTGCTTCAAAACATGAAGATTTCCATGTTCCCTTTACAGAGACTTTGAATCTCCAAGCCTGAGATGCAGCCAAGGCACATGTGTCATTAACTTTTTCATCTCAGTTGAGCATTCTTCAGTCTGTATCAGGCTGACTGTTCCCATGCCATAACCCTTCAGCCCATCTGATTCCATGGACAGCTTCCTGCAGGCCATTGGCATCCACCTCAAACTCAAAGCATTCCCGCCTTTCTGCATAGCCCCGAGGCACAGGGGCATTAACACTGGAAGGGAACCCTTAATCCATAGGGAATGGAAGTCAGTGGGTAACGTTTCCTGGCTACAGTTCTTTAAGGGATAATCCTGGTGCACACTCAACAGTTCCTCAGAGGCGTTCCAGTGTGCTGAACCCCAGGCACCTAACATAGTAACTACTTTCTTTATATCTTTCTGCCCCTTTCAACAATTCACTAATTCTTTCCAGAGCCATGTCTAATTCGCTGATCTTGCTCATTTGCTTCATTGTATTTTTCATTTCTGAAAGTTCTCATTGATTATTTTCCAAACTTCCTGCTTATTTTTAATAGTCTTCTATCGTTTGCTAACTGATGTGATTCCATTCTTTTACCTGTATATTTACGACAAAGTAATTTTATATTATATGCCTGATCACGGTAATTATCTGAACTCCTTGAAGCATTACATCTGTTGCTCATGTTTCTGCTGATTTTCACCCATGCGTTTTGTTTCTTTGTGTGTTTGGTGATCTTTGATAGTGAGCCCTTACTTGGGTCTTCTTAATCCACGGAAAATCTGGCACCGTAAAATAATATTTTCTGCTGAGAGAACAAGCATTTACTCCAGAGTCCAAGGCATTGCTAGCAACCTGGGTACACATTAACCTCTTTTCAAGACCTTAGCAGTCATGTGGCAGCTTTGGGTTCATCTTTGCTCTGTAGCACCGGCAAGGACTGCTTTTTTAAATTGCAATAAAGAATTTGAATACAAGACAGACTTACATTTATCTTGCAAGTACAGTTCGTCTTTGAGACAAGATTTCAGTTCATTACTTCTTAAGGGAAGAGTATGCTTTGAAGATTTCCCTTCCTTGAAGTGGCTCCCAAAGACCATTTATAAAATCTAGTGTCCACACTACTGGAAGTAGGATTCACCAAGCATGTTTTCAAAGAGAATTTTTGGTATCAAACCCAATAGGTATTGTGTGGCTGAAAATGTCTTTAGTTTAACTTAAATATTTTAGAAATGTAACTAGAAATAAGCTTCTGGACTCAGATTTCCCTTCTTCAACACATCAAAAATATTACTCAATTACTAATCTGATTATTCTTGCCTGGCAGGTAAAAATGTGGTTTAGTAGAAGTTTTTTAAGCGATCTTATTGCCTTTGCTTTTCATATATGTTACTTTATGTGGGTTTTTTCTTGTCCATCCCATGATCACACTATGTGCCTTTTTAATCTGACATTTTATTTATGTTTTTGAAGTTATCAATCATTCTTTCTTCATATACGTGCTTTCTTTTTTTCCTATTTTTCTTGGAAGAAGAAAAATAATCTGTGAACAAACACACTCTTGCTTCTCCAAATATCTTACATTTTCTATCTTTATTCCTTTCCCAGTGTCTTCAAGGCATGTTCAGTCCTTTGTTCTTAGCACTCTAGCCTGTCCAGCAAAGTTTTTATTTCAGCTGTTACCTTAGTCGATACAGGTGCGAGAAAGCCCACCTTCTATGTAACTGTTTGTTTTTGCCCCACGTTCTCGTTATGCACTCCTACCCTCTTGAGGGCATTTGCTATGCACATTATAAATGTTTGCTTGGGTTCATTGATCCTAATTCCTCTATCTGAGATGATTAGCGTGCGCCATTTTCTCACAGTGTGCTCTTCAGATGTCTGGGCTCGAGTTCCCAGAGGGAATCCGCTATCCCCAGGTCTATAATGTTTGTGAGGAGAGGTGGCTGGGGAGAGTCAGCTACCTGAGTTACCTTTCAGGTCCCTTTTTGGACGGGGATGTTGTGGGGAGATGAGGCAGGCCACAAAGAGAGCTTGGTAAGTCCTAGGGCAGCAATTCCTGGCTTACTGATCTCCACCATGCATGACATCTTACTAAGAGTCTTCACCCTCAGGGTCTGAGGGACAATCCATCCTTGAAGATTTCATCTTGACTCCATTTTCTAGTCTTAGGGTGGCAGGAGGCAGAGGCATCTGTGCCATTCCAGGTTATGTTGCCTCTCATCCCAGCTGGCTCTACCTTCACTGTGTGTGGGTTGTTGTTTTTGCTTGATTGATTGCAAGACAGAACAGCACCGACACTCTGCAGCTACCACTTCCTTTGCATTCTAAGCCACAACTTACTCACAACTGTCCCCCCAAATAATTCTCAACCTTTGGTTTTTGGTAGTTTTATTCTAACCTTGGATTCTTCTGAAAAGACATCAAGATGATAAATGAAAGCCCTTGATTTCCACATAGAACACGTCCTGATATTTGAAGGATGGGCTTTTTGGTAACTTTGTGGTAAGTGGCATTCTGCGTTTTGGAGTTTCACTGTGATGCTCATAAAGCAGAAAAGTAAAGAGAGGCATCAGCCTTCTTTATGGAAGCGCCCGGAATTATGAAGGGATCCCCAAATCAACTACTCCATTTATCTTACCTAACAATTTAGGGCTAAGGAAAAGAAATACACGTTTTGAGCTAATTATATTCATCTACTATTTAAAGATAATTAGTTAGCATTTTTATAAACTGCAAAACAAAATGAAAAAGGGGGCAGCTTCCTTATTGAGTAAGCCGATTAGTTCTGTGACACCTAGCCTCTGTTTCCAGTCTGAAGTTTCATTTTTCAATATTCTTACCACTGGAGGAAGTTTTAAAGAGTCATGCACAGTGCCTCAAGGCTCTCGTCTGTGCCTTGCCATGGACATCTTATACAGGAAGTTCACCCCAAAGTGTGTTGGACCAAATGGTCAGATGAATAGCAGCAGGAAGGGTCACAGCCTAATCATTAGATTCAGCACTGATAGTTTAGGTAATTTTAAACAAGTTCAAATATTCCCCAAGATGTGGCCATAAAAATGTGAAAAGTAAGACATGGGTCAAAAATATATATATATATTTTTAATTTTAAAGATATGAGGTATCATTCAGGGCTAGGTATACAGATATCCATCTTGCAGGTACCCTTGTTGATGAGGGGTGCGCCCCTCTTCCCGGGGAGATTTCCACTACTGCCCATCCCCACCCACCCTCCACCCAGCAGTTTCCCACTACTGCCAATCCTTTTCTTATAGTATTATGATAAATGTTCAAGGCCCGCTTATGAGTGAGAACATGTGATACTCAGTTCTTTGTTTCTGTGAAAGATCACTCAGTATTATAGACTGTAAGTCCATGCAGGTTGCCGCGAAGCTCACAATTTTGTCCCTCTTTATGGCTGCATACTTTTCTATTGTGTATGTGTACCAGATTTTCAAAATCCAGTCCTCTTTCAATGGGCAACACAGTCGGTTCCATGTTTTTGCTATGGTGAACAAATATGCAAAAGACATGCCTGTGCAGGTATCTTTTTCATAGAGTGCCTTGAGTTCCTCCAGATATATTCCCAGTAGGGGAATCTGTGGGGTCTTATGGAAGGTTAAGGTTTAAATCTTTTAGGAATCACCAAACTGTTATCCACAGAGGCTGTACTAGTTTGCACTCCCACCAACAGTGCAGAAGTGCTCCCTTTTCCCCGCATCCTCTCCAGCATCTGTTGCTTTTTGAGTTATTGATGATGACCATATTGGGGAGAGGAGAACCTATTCAGCAATTGGTGCTGGGAAAACTGGCTGACCACATACGGAATATTAAAACGAGATCCCTACCTATCACCAAACACAGAAACCAATTCTAAATGGATCAAATACCTAAACGTAAAACCTCAAACTATAAGAACCTTAGAAAATACAGGAGACATCCTTATGGAAATTGGAGCTGGCAACCAATTTCTGATCAAAACCCCAAGTGCCCATGCCATGGCATGAGAGATAAGATTGACAAGTGGGACCTCATCAAACCGGCAAGCTTCTGCAAAGCCATCAAGAGGGCAGGAAGACAGCCCACGGACTGGGACAGCATATTTGCCAACTGTATATCTGACAAAGGCTTTAATGTCTAGGATCTACAAGGAACTCAAACATGCCGAAAAACAAACAGCCCCATTACAAAGTGGGCAGAAGATAGGAATAGACACTTCTCAAAAAAGACACATGAGCAGCCAACAGATACATAAAAAAATACTCAGCCTCACTAATCATCACAGAAATGCAAATTAAAATCACACCGAGATACCACCCAACTCCAGTCAAAAACATTGTAAAGGTATTTTTGTTAGTGTTAGATATTCCAAAATGCTTAGAACTCTGGCATGAAGTATGTTCACTCCTGGACCTGAGGGACGTGAGGGCTTCCCTTTCTGCCTCCTTCTTCTCCTATTTTGTTCTTAGAGAACTTGGCACCATTCTGGATAAGAAAAGACAGAAGGATCTCCCCAGTGTTGTGTGGCAGAGTTGGACTGCTACTGCCAAGCATTTCTATTTTTACATAGATTTCCTGACATGCATTTGACAGCATCCTCACACATGCCAAGCGAGCTGCTTCCAACCACCATCCCTGAGCTACCCCTAACATGCCTTGACTGCCTTTTCTCAAAAGCCCATTGTCGAGGCCAGGGTTGAGCACTGCAGAGAAGTAGTGAAGCTCAGAGGGCTCATCTGCTTGGCAGGGAGGGCCATGTTTGTCCTGGCCAGGTGCAACTCCAGAGGCTGCTTCTCTCTCGTCTGACAGCCTCCACTCACCACACACAGTCGTTAATATGCCACGAGAGGACTATGGAACACTGAAAAAAATAGTAAACTAGGACAAAATGACCAGAAGCCACCATAGCAATACAATTAGGGTGTGATTTGGAGATGATCATTGACCTTCCCTGAATTGTAATTTATCTGCTAGACAACGATAATCATTTTTCTCCTCCTACCTGGTAGAATTGTTTCAAAACAGCACAACACGTGAAATGTAACTATAGAGTGCAATATAGTTGACTCTTGAACAACACAGGGCTTGGGGTGACCACCCCTGCACAGTAGAAAATCTGTCTATAACTTTTGACTCTTTGAAAACATAACTACGCATACCCTGCTATTGACCAGATGCCTTGCCTATCACATAAACAGGTAATGAAGACATGTTTTCTGTTATATGCATTATTTGCTCTATTCTTACAATACAGTAAATCAGAGAAAGAAAATGTTACTAACACAATCATAAGGAGGGAAAAATATATTCGTCAAGTGAAAGTGGGTCACAGTAGGTTTCTTCACACGAGCAGGCTGAGGAGGAGGAAGAGGAAGATGAGGTTGGTTTTGCTGTCTCAGGGGTGGTGGAGGAAGAAGAGGTGGAAAAAGTGAAAGAGGAAGCAGGAAGGCGGACACATTCAGGGTAAATTTTTTTTGAGTTGGAGTCTCACTCTGTCGCCCAGACTGGAGTGCAGTGGCCGCTCCCGGCCACCGCAGCCTCGACCTGCTGGGCTCCGGCAATCCTTCTGCCTCAGCCTTCCGAGTAGCCGGAATTACAGGCATGCGCTACCATGCCCGGCTGATTTTTTGATTTATTGTAGAGATGAGGTCTCGCTGCCCAGGCGGGTCTCGAACCCGCGGGCTCAGGCCATCCACTCACCTCAGCCTCCCAAAGGCGCGGGATGACAGGCTGAGCCACCGAGACCGGCAGGGTAAATTTTACTGAAAATAAAAAATCCTGCACAGTTCAAGCCCTATTGTTCAAGTGCCAGCTGCACAAATAAGTTTTAGCTATTGTTTTCTTTAAATATACAGGAATTACATATTATAGAAATATGATAACATCACATTATTCAGTAGTAATGATATATCTCTCGCCAAACTCACATTGGTGGTTCTGAAAGTCAAAGTAAAGCCTCTCCTTGAGTCCATTTGCGTATTCCGCCAGTGAGTGTGACAGGAACTGCAGTGAACTTGAAAGATCAGAACTGAAGACTGATCTGGAACGCCTTTGTAAACTGCCAAGTGTCCTGCAAACGTAAGATATTAAAATTGACGCAGGACCTTGAAACTATAATCCAGAAGAAAAGTCCGAACTGAAAATTCAGCTGAAATCATGCTAAGTTTTTCTTCACTTTATGAAAGTAAGAGAAATTACCACCTGACTAAAGCATTTCTCTTCTGGTTATATACTGTGAATAGTAAAGGTTAAACTCTATTTAAAATATGTTAAGCCATGATTTGGTTAAAGATTAGTATAATTGGTGCGTGATGGTTAACCAAACCACACAATATGACATGCAGAAAGGTTCAACCTACGCTATGTGGATTAAGCCAGTAGGTATAAACAAACATTTTAAATTCGATCTCAGCATCTAGCCCTCAAATTCAAATTATTAAACATAAATTAATCTGATGTTCCACATATTAATCCAATAATGTGTTAGGTGGCAATTCTACAAGGTGTGCTAGGACTTATAGATAATAGCCGGTCAATACATTCTGACCAGCAGACCAGATATTTTACTGTTTTTTAACTCCAGCAAAGAATGGATGCTTATTGATATTTCTATGTCATGACCCAAAATATCTTGCAAATACATTCACAGAGCAGAAATGAGGCTGTAATGAATGTGAAAACGAATAGATACCTAAGTAAAAAGAAATATCCTTCAACTGGGAACTACACACATTACTTTTAAATAATTTGAACAACTGTGAGTTTATTGCTCCCTGGGAAAAATGAAGAAATCGGGGTTGATGTCCCATTAAGAGAAGTTATAGGTCGATTGGTCGGGAAGATGACCGCCCAACCAGTCAGACTATGCGAGTCCCGGTGTGAGTGAGTGAGCGTATGAAAAATTTTGTGTACATGCTGGTGAGCAGTGGGACATGTGAGTGGCTGGCTGAGTGAGGGCTAGGGAGTTAGCAGCCAGGGCTCTCCTGGTGCAGCGGCTGGTTCCACAGCTGATGGGTTTGGACCCTAGCTATTTCCAAGATGCAGAAGCCGAGCACCATTTTCTTTTTCTTTCTTTCTTTTTTAAAAATCAACAAACCCTTCCTGGGAAGAAAATGCTGGGAAAGACGGTCGAAGTGGGGGCTCGTGAGCAAGTGGCCAGGCCCCTGGTGCAACAGCTGGTGCTGCAGCTTCTCTGCTTGGTCTCTGGCTCTTCCCAGGCCGCGAAGCTGAGCGCCATTTTTTTTTAACATACAAATGTTTTTCTGCGAAAAAGCAGTGGGGAGAAACCATCAACCCACGCTCTTTCTCACCATTGCAGCAGGAGAGAGACTACCAGCTCCTGGCTTTGCCTCACCACCTCAGCACCTGGCAGAGCACTGGCAGCAGGTGTTGCAGAGGGAGTCCAGAGGCAAAATCCCATGGAAGAGGACAGGAGAGGCACTCCACCACCATCTTGAAGGCAGGGAGGAAAGGGCTCCAACTTGCTCACCGTGGAGCAACAGACCTAATCTCTGTGGCTGGTGGATCCACTACTCAGGGATTGATCATGACCCAGAGGGAATATCCTGAAAGCATAAATTTCAGAGGGACTTGATGAGTGCTCCGTCCCAGCTGCGGGACAGAGGTCATGGCCAGAAAAGGATGAGGAAGAGCTCCGAAGAAATCAGTGGTGAGTCTGGGACCAACCCAAACCCCCTCCTCCCCAGCAATCCTCTGAACGTCAGACCCACACAGCTGGCCCAAGACTGAGAGTTGGACAAACCCAGGCAAAGCCTGGACGTCAGTCACCATAGGAGAGCTCCATTCTAAGAGAGGCCGGGCAGGGGTATCCCTCCCACCCCAAGAGCATACCTGGGGAAGAGACAAACCGGTACCTCCCCCCCAGAGGAGATCTCCCTGGCCTTACGAGAGTGGGGGGGGCTGCTGCCCCACCCACCTCCACTGCCCCCCTTCCCTGCTCTGGACGCTGAGGGGGAATGAAAGCGCTGGCTCTGCAGGAGATACCTGATTAGAGGAACGATTACAGAGCCTGCCACCAGAGGGCAGAGTTTTTTAACTTTCAATTTTTAAATTTTTTTTGACTGTTTGATAGTTCATCTATTTTTTAAATATTTTTCCTTTATGCATGAGTGTGAATGTGAAGGTTTGATCTGTATCCCCCCATTTTTTAATTTTCCTTTCATGTTTCTTTCTTCTTTTATTTTTTTGTTTTCTGCCTATGTGTGTCTGTGAATGATTGAGAGTTCGTCTTTCAGTTTTGTTGTTCTCGTTGGTTCGTTTTGCTCTTTTGTTCTTCTGGGTTTTTCACTTTTTATTTGCAGGTGAGTTTCTGTTTGTGAAGAAGCCTGTTTTTGTTCTGGGTTTTTTAATTTTCATGTCTTATAGTTTAGGATGTGTGTCAATATACGTGTGAAGGTTCGACCTGATTTCTACCCCCCACCCCGGTCTTTCTGTTTTTCTTCTCTATTCACTTTGTGCTAGGCATGTGTGTGTGTGTTTAGTTTTCTTGTTTTTTGTTGTTATTTTTTTTTTGTTTCACTTTGCTGTTATTCCAGTTGGTTTTGGTGTGCACGTGTGTGTGTGTGTGTGTGTGTGTGTGTGTGTTCAATTGTTTTTTTGCATTGGTTTCTGCTTTGTATCATCATATAGAGTGGTGGGGAATGGGTCTCAGAGAACACATACCATTGTAATTTGAATCCTAGCGCCCCATCCCCTACTTTATTCAATTTTCAAAAACTACAAGAGACAGCAAAGCTTCCCATCCACCATCTTATTTCAAAATAGAACAAATCCAGAGCCTGGATCAGAGAAGAATAGAAGATTGAGCAAACATCAGAAGGGGAAGGGAAAGCCTCTCCCACTGACACTGAATGACAGAACTGAAGAGAAGAACAAGAGATCTGTCACAAAGGAGGAAAAACCAAAGGAAGACCTCAGGCAATTTCAAATGTACCAAAGACAAAACTCCTGAAAAATCAGACCTTGGTGCCCAAACACTGGAAGTCACCAGCGACTGGCCTCAGAATATGACAGGGATTAGGGAATGGATGGAAAGAGTGAATAAGACTCAAGAAGACAAGATACAACACTGAAAGAACTTGTAACAGAGATTTTGGCAATAAAATATTTCATCTAGGAAATAAATAACAAGATGACAAGCATGGAAGCCGGGCTCGGTGGCTCAGCCTGTAATCCCGCGCCTTTGGGAGGCTGAGGTGAGTGAATTCCTGAGCCCGTGGGTTCGAGACTCGCCTGGGCAGCGAGACCTCATCTCTACAATAAATAAAAAAATCAGCCGGGCGTGGTAGCGCATGCCTGTAATTCCGACTACTCGGAAGGCTGAGGCGGAAGGATTGCCAGAGCCCAGCAGGTGAGGTTGCGGTGGCCGGGAGCGGCCACTTCACTCCAGTCTGGGAGACCGAGTGAGACTCCAACTCAAAAAAAAAAAGAAAAGACAAGCATGGAAAGCAGAATGAATCTAGCTGAAAAAATAATCTAAGAACTTGAAGACAAGAACATGGAATTAATCCAATCTGTAAAAAAAAAAGAAAGAAGACTTGGAAAGAAAGAAAAAGACTACAAGAAATGTGTGATTATATCAAGAGGCCGAATCTATACCTGATTGGTATCCCAGAAGAAGAAAGGGAAATGGAGAACAACTTGGAGCAAGTATTCCAGGAGGCAATCCAAGAAAACTTTCAACATCTCACCAGGGATGTGACCAGCCAAACACAAGAGATACAGAGAACACCACAAGACATCAAATGAGAAGACCAACCCCTAGACACATAATAATTCATCGACACAAAGTAGAGACTAAATGAAAAATCATAAAGGCAGCAAGAGAGAAAGGTCAGACTATTTACCAGGGAAAACCAATCAGAATAGTAGCTGACCAATTGGCAGAAACACTATAAGCAAGAATAGACTGGAGCCCTATATTCAAAGTCATCAAAGATAAATAATTTCAATCAAAAATGTTGTATCCAGCCAAACTCAGCTTCATCAGTGATGGAGAATTAAAATCCTTCCCAGACACTCAATCCCTAAGAGATTATGGAGCTTCCAGACCAGTTCTACAGGAGACACTTAAAAAGGTATTAAGCTCAGAAGAAAGAAAAAAAAAGAAGGACCACACACTTTCCAAGAAAACAGCAGAGCACAGAATCAACAGAGAATATAGCACTAAAGAAACTTGAAAACAAACACATACATCAACCCCTAAGCCAAAAGAAAACAAGCAAACAAAGAAAAAAATTTTATAGGAACCTCTTGACAGCAATAAGCAATCACATTTCAATAATCAACCTGAATGTGAGTGGAATAAAGGCACCACTGAAAAGGCGCAGAATGGTAAACTGGATAAGAAACTATGACCCAATTGTTTGCTGCATCCAGGAGACTCATCTCAGTACAAGGGACACATACACACTCAAAGTTAGAGGGTAGAAAATGAGTTTCTAGACAAATGGATCACAAAAGAAGGCAGGAGCTGCAATCTTAATATCAGACAAAACAACATTTAAGCTATCAAAAATTAGAAAAAGATGAAAAATGACACAACATCATGATAAAAGGTTTAATCCATCAACAAGAAATATCCATCCTAGCCGGGCTCGGTGGCTCAGCCTGTAATCCTGCGCCTTTGGGAGGCTGAGGTGAGTGGATAGCCTGAGCCCGCGGGTTTGAGACCCGCCTGGGCAGCGAGACCTCATCTCTACAATAAATCAGAAAAATCAGCCGGGCATGGTAGTGCATGCCTGTAATTCCGGCTACTCGGAAGGCTGAGGCGGAAGGATCGCCGGAGCCCAGCAGGTGGAAGCACAGTGGCCGGAAGCGGCCACTGCACTCCAGTTTGGGCGACTGAGTGAGACTCCAACTCAAAAAAAAAAAAATAAAGAAGAAATATCCATCCTAAACATACATGCACCCAACACAGGAGCACCAGCATTTATAAAGCAACTACTAAGTAAACGAAAAAAAGATATTGACTCTAACACTATTATAGCAGAGGATTTGAATACCCCACTGACAGCCTTAGATAGATCATCGAGGCAAAAAATAGACAAGGAGATACAGAACCTAAATGTGACACTCAACCAAATGAACTTAATAGATACCTTCAGATTATTCCAACCAACAACCACAAAATATACATTCTACTAATCACCACATGGAATGTACTCCAAGATCGATCACATCCTCTGCCATAAAGCAAGCATAAACAAATTCCATAATGTTGAAACCTTGCCATGTACATTCTCAGAACATAGTGGAATAAAAATAAATATCAGGACCAACAAAATTTCCCCAAAGGCCACAAAGACTTGGACACTAAACACCATGATGTTAAACCACTACTGGGTCAACACTGAAATCAGGGCACAAATTAAAATATTCCTGGAAGCAAATGAAAGTGAAGAAACATCTTACCAAAACATATGGGATGCCACGAAAACAGTTCTAAGAGGAGAATTTATATCTCTATGAGCACACATCAAGAAAATGGAAAGATCAGAAGTGGAGAGCTTAACAAATCACCTAAGGGAGCTGGAAAGAGAAGACCCCCAAAAACCCTCCAACTTTAGCAGAAGAATCCAAATCACCAAAAAAAAGACCCTCAAATATGGGACACAGAAGACAAAAATATCATAGAAAACATCAGCAAAACAAAAAACTTGGTTCTTTGAAAAATTTAAAAAGATTGAGGGTACCCAAAGCCAGTATGACCAAGAAAAAGAGAGAAAAAGCCCAAAAAAGACACAATTATAAATAAAAAAAAACCAACTGCCTCCAAAAAAACTTTCAGTGTTAATTTTCCCTTTTGGCCTTTTGGAGGCTGAGGTGAAAGGGAAATTCCTGAAAAACCCGCGGGTTTTAAAGACCCGAACTTGAGCACGATAAAACCTAAAAAAATTCTCTATAATAAAATCCAAAAAAAAAAAACCCCTAAAGCAATGATTTTAGCGCATTCCTGTAAAATTCCAACCCTACTAAAAGAAGGCTTGAGGGGCCCCAAATCTTTTTGCAAGGAAGCCCACAGGCGATGCTGCGGTGGTCGGGAGCGGCCACTGCACTCCAGTCTAGGCGACAGAGTGAGACTCCAACTCAAAAAAAAAAAAAAAGAAATACAAAAGATTGAATCACAACTGACCCCGAAGAAATACAAAAGATTGTCAGAGATTACAATGTACATCTATATGGAAACAAACTTGATAATCTAAATGAAACGAAAGACTTTCTGACATCACACAACCTCCCCAAGTTGAAACAAGAAGACACTTAGACACTAAATAGACAAATAACAGCCCAGAAAATTGTATGCCATACAAAAACTACCTACAAATAAAAGTCCTGGACCAGAAGACTTTCCAGGAGAATTCTACAAAATGTTCAAGGAGAAGCTGATATCAATCCTATTGAAAGTATTCCAGGCAATTGAGAAAGCTGGAATTCTTCCCAAATCATAAAGCTACCATCACAATGATACCCAAAGGGGAAAGATCCAAAAAAAGAGAACTACAGGCCAATATCCCTTATGAACATAGATGAAAAAATCCTCAACAAGAATTTTAGCAAATTGGATCCAAAACACATCTCAAAAAACAGCCCACCAACCAAGGGAGGCTTCATCCCCAGGATGCACGGGGTGGTCCAACTTTGCAAAACCATAAATGTAATTAAATAAATCAACAGAGGTAAAAACAAGAACCACATGATTTACATTAAAAATGCAGAAAAAGCTTTTGATAAAATCCAGCATCCCTTTTGATAAAAAACCCTCAAACACCTTTGGTATAGAAGGAACATACCTCAAAATAGAAAGTGCCATTTTACAAAAACCCACAGCTAACATATTGCTAAATGGACAGATCCCAGAAAAATTTCCCCTGAAAACTGGAATAAGACAAGACTGCCCACTCTTTACCCCTCTTGGTTTAACATTGTGTTTTGGGAAATCCTGGCTAGGGGAACTTTCACAAGAGAAGGAAAACCGGGTATCCAAATAGGAAAAGAAAAAGACAAGTTATCCCTCTTTGCTGAAGATATGATCCTATACTTGAAAATCCAAGAGAATCTGTCAAAATTTTGCTTTTCGTGATAAAAGGGCTTTGGAAAAGTCTCAGGGTACAAAATAAAAGTGCAAAAGGCAGTTGCATTTCTATACATCACCAACAAGCAAGCAGACACTCAAATTAAAAGCACAATCCCATTCACAATAGCCAAAAACAGAAAAAAAAGAAAGACCTCAGACATCTTCCTAACCAGAGAAGTGAAAGAACCCTTTTCAATGAGAACTACAAAACACTTTCTCAAAGAAATCCAAAAAGACACAAACAAATGGAAAAATATTCCATACTCACGAATAGGAAGAATCAGCATTGTTAAAATCTCTATCATACCAAAAGCAATCTACAGATTCAATGCAATACCCATTAAGCTACCGACATCATTATTCTCAGACCTGGAAATGACCTTATAGAAATTCATACGGAAACATAAATGACCACGAATAGCTGAGACAATCCTTAGCAAAAGAAACAAAGCAGGAGATATCACACTTCCAGACTTCAAACTTTACCACAAGGCTACAGTAATCAAAACAGCCTGGTATTGGTACAAGAACAGGCATATAGACCAATGGAACAGGATAGAGATTCTAAAAACAAAACCTCAATTTCTCCACCAATTCATCTTTGATAAAGTCTCCAACAACAACCACTGGGAAGAGGAGAACCTATTCCATAAATAGTGCTGGAAAAACTGGCTGATCACATGTGGAAGATTGAAAAAGGACCTCACCTATCACCGTACACAAAATTTAATTCTAAATGGATAAAAGACCTAAATGTAAACCCTCAAACTATAAGAATCTTAGAAAACACAAGAGACACTCTTATGGAAATTGGAACAGACAACCAATTCCTATTCAGAACCCTAAAAGTCCATACCTTGAAAAATAAGATAGACAGGTGGGACCTCATCAAACTGACGAGCTTCTGCAAAGCAAAAGAAACCATCAAGAGAGCAAGGAGACAGCCCACAGACTGGGAAAAAATATTTGCCAATGGTATATCTGACAAAGGCCTAACATCTAGGATCTACAAAGAACTCAAACGAATCCAAAGGAAAAAACAAACAGCCCCATTAAAAAGTGAACAAAAGACATGAATCCACACTTCTCAAAAGAAGATATACAGGCAGCCAACAGACACATGAAAAAGTGCTCAGCCTCACTCATCATCAGAGAAATGCAAATAAAATCAGGAACGTTTCTACACTGCTGATGGGAATGTAAACTAGTACATCCTCTTTGGAAGACAGTGTGGCGGTTTCTGAGAGAACTAGAAATTGACCTTCCATATAACCCAGTAATTCCCCTATTGGGAATATACCTGGAGGAACTCAAATCATTTTATAAGAAAGATACCTGCACATGTATGTGTGTTGCAGCTCCTTTCACAGTAACAAAAACATGGAACCAATCATGTTGCCTATCGAAACCTGACTGGATGAAAAACATGTAGTACATACACACAGTGGGATATTATGCAGCCATCAAGAAGGACAAATATATGGACTTTGCAGCAACTTGGATGGATTTAGAGTTGATCATACTCAGTGACCTATCACAGAAACAAAGAACAGAGTACCCTCACTCATAAGTGGACCTTGAACAATTATAATACTATAAGAAAGCGATTGGCAGTAGTGGGAAACTGTCAGGGGCGTTGGGGTAAGATTGGCAGTTGAGGGAAACTGCTAGGGGAGGGAGGGGCATACCTCATCCACAAGGGTACCTGCATAATCAACGTTTGCATACCAAACCCAGAAGTGTACCCCACATCTTTATAATAATAACAAAGAGAAGTCATAAGTTAATAAAAGACATATGCAGCATAACCAAGCAGCTCGATCATTATTATTCATTGCATAATTACGAGAAGAACAAAATAGAAAAATGTTGACAATATTTCTGCATTGACAGGAAATCAGGGTATCGTCTTCATCACTTTGTGAGAAGAATTGACAGCTCACCTGTCTAAAGAGAAACTCTGTTGGCTACCTTTCATTAGTGCTGTACCTGAACAGAGCTTTGCTCATACTCCAGACACAAGCACTCACTAATTGTCCCATGTGTATTCAGTTCCCATGTGAAAGCGCTTTCCGGAATCATAATAACGTATATATAACTAATGTTCTTAGCAGGGTGGCATATGCCTGTAGTGTAATCCCAGCTAGTTGAGGGCTGAGGAGAGAGGGTCACTTGAACCCAGGAATTCAAGGCTATGGTGCACCATGATAGCACCTGTGGAGAGCCACTGTACTTTAGCCTGGGCAACAGAGTGATACCATGTTGAAAGAGAGAAAAAAAGAAAGAGAGAGAGAGAGAGAGACTTAGAAAGAAAAGGGAAGGAAGGAAGAAAGGAAGGACAGAGGAGGAAGGAGAGACGGATAGAGAGAGAGAGAAGAATGCTGTCTATATTTTTAGTTTTGCATGCATCCCTATAGCAACCAATAAGACAGACTTTTAGGTAGTACTGTCTCACTGCGTACCATCCCACCTACACACACCTCACCATATTCCCGACCCACCCTGTGTGTGCACCCAGCTGGGTCCACTGCTGGTTCATCACCTCCATTTCTATGACGTCCATCAAAAGGACTGAAACAGACTTAAGGTGATTGAAGTCACTTACTCTCAGAGGTCCCAGAGAGTGAAAACATAGTGACACCTCACAATGCAAATTCTCTGGATTATGCGACTGAAAATGTCAACACAGTTTTTTTTTTTAAATGACACATTGGTATAATTTCTAGACGAAATCCTATAAATAGCTTGCTATTAAAGACTTGGTCCTACATTTTCTACCTTATATTTTTAAATTTAGGTATACCGAGCTGCTTATAAACCTGTTTTCTATCTCTGTTTCTTCTTTTTTTTTCATCCCCCAGACTACTTCTTTCTGTTGCCTTTCTCAGCTTTTGAAAAAGCTGGTTAAGTCATTACAGAAAATTTAACTCAGCATTATCTCCTCTGCAAAGACTATTCTGCGCCTCCCAGGAAGGCCATGAGATTGCTTCTGACCTCCCTAGAGCTCTGAGCAAACCTCTTTTCCTTTACCGTTGAGACGGAAACCACAGTGAGCTAGCTTTTCCAGGCAGACCGTGGAATCTTCATATTTATAAATACAGTATAGTGCACATCACAGAGGTAGTGGCCAACAAATACTTGTCAATCTGAAATAAAACCAAAAACAAGGAAAGGGTAGCCAACTTATCAACAATCTCTAGTCCACCTTCATCTCTCCAGAGCCATTGGCCAGGTTCAACATCGCCCACACTGAAGCTGCTACACTTGAGACTGATGTGCTTGGGTCAGCAACTCCTGGTCACACAGATATGCCCTTTGTCTCCTCTTGCAGGAAAGAAACTTTAAATTCAATGCCTGAGAAAAGGAAGTCTCATAAAACTCTATTCAGTCATGCATAGGTGTCACGTTTGTTGCAGAGAAAATGTATCATCTTGGAAAGATTGGGTGACATTGACCTTCAGTAATTATCCTCTGACATAATAAACTCACACTTAAGTGGAATGTAATCCACCTTGGGATTCATAATTCTCTTTCCTAATTCCAGAATTCCAGTCTATCCTTCAATACAAACCTTTCCAGTCCCCTCTTGTCTATACCCTAAACTATCATCAGCTTTCTTGGAGGTTCATCCCACTTAATGTTTTAAAAATCTGTACCAAAAACCCGAATGAATAATAGATAGGATTAGTGACATGACGAATTATTTTGTAATTAAAAATTTGTCATAAAATGTCTTGAACATTCCAACAACATTAATAATAATAATAGCAATAATAATAATAATGGGGTGCCCAGCTAACTGGGGTCCTGATCACGTGTGTGCTTTAACTCCTTTTTGTCATTGACTCAGTTTCTTTGTAATAGAATAGAAATTATGAAATTGAAGACTCAGAGATGGAGGGGTGGGAAGGCGTGGAGAGATGTGATAGCACCTATTGTGTACAATGTGAACAGGTGGGAATGGTGGGTACCCTTAAAACCCAGACTTCTTTGTCACTATAAAGTGCATCAATGTAAGCAAACACTATTTTGCCACTAAAGCTACTGAGATTTTTTTAATTACAGTGTTGCCTTTATCCATGTACAAGGGGGAACCCAAAACACCTCAGAATTTATTTATAAAAAATTTTGTTTCATTCTTACATGTTTAACCTTCAGTCACCTTCAAAGTGCTTTCCAGCTGGTGTGGTTTCATCTACTGAGAAGCTTTTACCACTGCTCAAAACAGTTTTTGAACTCGTCAATTTTTATGACTTTCAGTGCTTTTGTCTTTTTTTGTTTCATCTCTTCCACATCAGCAGCATGTCTTCCTGTGAGGACTTTTATTAATCCAGGGAAATAAAAAAGAAGTTGCTCGGGGCCAGATCGGATAAACAGGGATCGTGGGAAATTATGTTATTTTTGGTCAATAACTGCTGAACACTGAGTGTGGTGTGGGCAGGCGTGCTGTCATGGTAGATGAACCAGTCATCTGTTTGCCACATCTTGGGATGTTTCTTCCACAAATCGTAACTTTCTCAAAACTTCCAGATAAAAGCTTTGGTTGACTGATTCAGAGGAAACAATTCCAAGTGTACTACAAGGAACCTGCCCTCCAAAAAGATAATCCCTTCGTATCTATTGTGATTCCTTTAGTTTCCTTACTGGCCAATAAGAGTTCTTGTGACAGACTCCGTTATACAGCATTTGGCATCCATCTTAAAATAGGCAGAAAGATTGACTGCTGTCCTTAATTTAAGATCAACACATGCATAAAGGCAGGATCGATATTCACTGAGATATGAAGATTAAGAAATTCTCAAATAAAAAACTTTCACTAGTTCTACTACTTAGCTTAATTTTTGAGGGGGCATGAAACATATCATTGTCATCAGATTTTTGGAGACAAAAATGCATTCTAACTAAGCATTGCATAGTCCAAGAACACTCCAAAGAAGGGTTATGATAAGGAGTTTTCTACTAACTGAAAGCAGAGATATTGATTCTACTGAAAAATGCAAAAAAAATGATCGATTCTTGCCTTTTCTATGCATTGATTCTTTCTACTTATTCTTTTTCCTAAGTGCATAGGCTATAAGACAAATACTAGGGTAATGCAAAATATGGGCCTTTTCTGCAGCTTTGCAGGATTTTTTGTGCCTGCACAAACCCTCCCTGATTCTCCTTGAGTCATTTTTAAAAGCATTTAAGCTTCATAGAAAAGTTAAAATGATGTGCATGCATGAGAAAAGCACTTAACTCTTTTTCATGCCAATCATCTATTTTTCCAGAAGTGCTACAGTTCCTTTTCTACATTTTTGGATGACCCGAAGCAAAAATTTCTTGCCTTTTATTTCTTTTTGAGAACTGGCACTCAGAATGTATTCAGTCTCATTATACTACTGAACTGACAGGCAGGGTCCACTGTCCTTACCCGGGCAGCCAGTGAACCACGGGCTTCAAGAAGGCTTTCTCCAAATTGTGCTTGACTAGACGCATAGTAATCACACTTCCCTCTGCACTCATGCTCATTTTAACTATATACATCTGCACCATTTCATATGGGAAACTTCCTGCTTTATGCAACTAAGCTGCATTGTTTTAACAAAGGAGATAAAGCAGGTCATGCCGATCAAAATTCGTTAAATAAAACCGTGATGACTCTAAGGAAAGGAGAGGTGGATGCATGTAACTTTGTCTTGAAGGAACAGAAAAATAAACTGATACACAATGATAGCTTTCAGATATGTCTACCGAATACCCATGAAGTACATAGTTCGAAATGAAGTCAGTGATGATAATTCAAGCCAGAGCACTTGTATGAAAATGTACCGATGGTGAAATCTCTGGACAACTGAATCAGACAAATGATTTTGACTAAAAGCAAAGTGTTGACCCTCGAGAAATTATGCAAATTAATTCAGGTCTTTAACAATGATCACCTTAACGATTAGTGAATTGCTAATTCAGTAACAACCCACGAGATCTATAATTGTCACCAGCCATCCCAACTGTTCCTCTCTGCTTCTGTACGGGAGAGAGTTTGCAAACAATATTTCTCTAAATTCCATGAAGCTTGATTTACTAATTAGAGGCATTCTTTCAAGATTTGGAAGATGGAATCTGGGTACAATGGAGTTTTTTATGTTTTTGGTAGTTGTCGTGGGCAAGAACGGTCTTGGAGATCCTGAGATCTTCTGAGCTGTGTCCTCACTCCTCTCTTATACGTGAAAGAGTGATGATCACCTTTCCTGATCCTTGCTTCACAGTGATGGCAGAGAACTCTTGAGGTCACTGCTTCCGGTGGTCCCTCCTCCGCGCCCACCGTTGAGTTGTAGCAGTCAATTTGTCTTCGGTCGGCCAGCGTTTGGGTGCAGTTCTGGGAGTCAGTCATTCTTGAAGGTTCGACCGAAAGAACACGTCTGTAGCCCATTTTGTCTGCACTTAATTCTCTATACTGGAATCATTTTGCTTAACCAGCATAGTTTCTGTTTCCTGCAAATAAGCCCTGACTGACATATGAAAGTAATAGGATGCCAAATACAGAACATGCACGATTTTAAAAGAAACACACAGCCATATACCACACAAATTTTCCACGGAACAAGAATCAAAAGCAAAGAAATAATAAAATAGAAAACATAAGGCATTTTTACAGTTAATAGAAAATATTTGTATTATTAAAAGTAAAGGAGATAGAAATCTCTTTAAAGAAAAATACATGTATTGAGTCAAAAAATGTTGTACCAATATCTATAAAACATATTGACTCAAGGTTAAAAGAAAAGGGTATTTTAAAAAAAATACAAGAATGAATGCAAAATGAAGTCTAATCAGATAGAGTTAATTTTAAGGAAGAAATTCGTTAAAAAGTTGCCATTTACTGATAAAGCGTATAGACATAGTGGATAAAAGAAGCATACATCTTTATGAACCCAAACTGTAGACCATAGGTTTCTTGTAGATACCATTTATTTATCCAACTGAAGAAGTTTCATCCCATTTGAATTTTATTTAATTTTGGTTTGCTGAAAACTTTTATGATAAATGAATGTTGAGTTTTGTCAAGTATATTTTCTACAAATATTGAGATGATCCTATGTAATGTTCCCTTAACTGAATTACTGTGATGAGTTATGTTGATTTATTTTAGAATGTTGAATCAACTCTGATTTCCTGAGATAAATTACATTTGGTCATGATGCATTATCCATTTTAGATATGCAAAATTTAACATGCTAATTTTTACTGAGATAGTTATACTAGGTTTGTACTAGCTTTATAAAGTGAGATAGAAAGCATGCTTCCTTGCTCAAATTTTTGTAAGAGTTTACATAAGACTGGTATTTTTCTTAGTGATTTGATAGAATTCAGTATTGAAAAAAATTTGCTCCTGAATTTTTTGGGGGAAAAATTTAATATTTACTATAGATATGAAAATGTTCATATATTTTCTTAATGCTGTGTTTACAAATTTTTTAAGGACTTTGCTCCTAGTATTCCATACTCAGAATCTATATTATGTATTAAATTTTCTAGGTTCGCTTATAATAGTTCCTTATTGGTTTTTTAATAGTTATGATAATATCACCTATTTAATTCTTGATATTTGTGATTTGTGTTTTATTTCTTTTTCTGTTGATTGGACTTACTGAGGATTAACTTTATTTATCCTTTTTGTTTGCAATTTCATTGGTTTTTGTTCCATCTATAGTATGGTTCTTTTCAACTTCTTTAACATTTAATTTGTTCTTTTTTTGTAGCTTTTTAAAGCAAAAACTAAGAATCATTGATTTTAAACTTTTCTTCTTTACTAATACAGACATTTAAGTTATATCTTTTCCACTACAAAATGCTTCATAACCATCCTCCAAGTTTTGAAGTTATTTATTTTCAATATCATTTCTACTTTCCTGAGTAATTTCTTGTTTGCCTCACAGGTTAATAAGAAATTTCTGGTTTAATATTCAAATATTTGAATGTTCGCTATATATACTGTTGTTTTTCTTTTTTAACTTAATTTGTGATCAAAAAGTATGTTTTGTCGAATTTCAGTAACTGATGTTTTCGAGATTCAATTTATTTTTTCTCATGATGCATCTTCCATGAACACTTGGGGGGAAAAATGTGCCTTCTGCCACTGTTGATTGTAGTTATCCACAAAAGTTGATTACATCAACTTAGTGGGAAAAAATCATTAGTTGTTGCTAATGTTGTCCACATTTTATTTCCCTGTGAATTTTTTTGACTAATTGTTCTACATATTAACAAAAAGATATCCAACTAATTGCAGACTCACCTACTTTTCTATTTAACTGATCAATTTTGCTTTGTAATCTGTTACTAGATGCATACAAAGTTAGTGTTGTGATGTTTTTCTGTTGAATTATTAAATGACTCACTTGAAGCATGGTGATATGTCTTGTTTTGGAGTCAGCATTATTTGACAGACACAATAGCTTGCTTCCACTCAATATATGCACCATTTGTTCTTTTCCAGTCTTTTACTTCCAACCTTTTTGTGTCTCATATGCACTGCACATCTCTTATAGACAGCCCATAGTTAAACATTGCTTTCTTTTTTGAGTTGGAGTCTTAGGCGTGTCACCCAGGCTGGAGAAACATTGCTTTTTTTATCCAGTCAGATGCTATCTATCTTTTAATTGGAAGGTTTAAGTCATTCATAGTTTAAGCAATGATTAATATGGTTTAAGTTAATCATCTTGGTATTCGTTTACCCGTCTGGTTTTTGTTTTTCTCTTGCCTTTTTATGCTTCTGTTCCTCTTTTCCAGCCTCAGTTATAGCTAATTAAATAGTTTTATCTCCCATTTTATTTCTTTTTTTAAAATGTTTAGCTATATCCCTTTTAATTTATCTTTAAAGGTTTCTCCGTGGATTAAAACATACACTCATGACCGGGCGTGGAGGTTCAGTCTGTAGTTCCAACACTTCGGGAGGCCGAGGCGAGTGGATTGCCTGAACCCATGGGTTCGAGACCAGCCCGGGCAACTTGGCGAGACCTCATCTCTACATTAAATCAAAAATTAGCCGGGCATGGTAGCACACACCAGTAATTCTGGCTATTTGGAAGGCTGAGGTAGAAGGATTGCCAGAGCCCAGCAGGTGGATGCTGGGGTGGCTGTGAGTGTGCCACTGCCCTCCAGCCTGGGCGACAGAGTGAGACTCAGACTCAAAATAAAAAAGTGCATTCATATCACTATCTACTTGTAATTAATATTGTATACATTGAACTTGGCAAATTATAATTACATTCACCCATCTTATGTGATAATCTTATTATGCATCATACTTCTGCATACATTTAAAAATTAAAAACTCCCACCTTAACCTAGGAATAAGTGTATTGTAACTTCCATCTATCTTTTTCAAGAATTGACTTGATTTGTTGTACTCAGAGATTGATGGCATCTAAGGAAACTTGGTTTATGTTCTAATAATCCCATATGGAAAGTAGTCTTTATAAAGAGGATTCTTAGCAGGACGCTGGAGGGATGAGCATCTATGGAGAACTGGTGAAAACCAGTTTTGCAGTCATTGCTTCCTTCATGATTTTACCCAGAACAGAAGCCACATTTTATTCCTTTGTTTTAAGTGTATGTTTTTATTATTTGAATATATGATTTTGAAAACTATGAAAGCAACATAATCAGACATGTTTTGTGAGAATACATTGGTTATAAGAAGAGTGGTTGCTCTGTAAGTGAAATTAATACAGATGAAAAATATTGCAACTTCTGAAACAAAAATAGACATATTGAAAGGGATACATTTCATTTTATTCTCCCTGAACTTTCTGTGGTTTGTCCAATAGTGAGACAATCCATCTTCATTTCATGAGAAACCTACAAGCAGAAGGGCTTTAAAGCTGAGCACTAGTTATTGCGTGTTGTTATTGTGTATATTCCAGACATTAGCTGAGATTATGAATATTTAGTATTAAGAAGACCGCTGGGTGTATAGACATCAGCATTATGTATATATTTCCCTTTCATCTAAAAAGCTTTCTGGAATAAGAATGCCAGACTTTTTACTTTTTTCCTGAACAAGGCTGAGTAGATATGTATGGAGGATTATGCTACAAATACCTTATGTTAATAATGTTTTGCTACTTTGAAAAATTAATGTAGATAAATTATGTTTAGACTCCTAAATGGACTGGAAATAGGAGAAGTAGAGCTTTCATAAGATTTCATAGCCAGATATTTTCAAATTTAACTAAGATAAATAATAAATAAATGGGGAATTTATTCAAAATGCACAATTAGACCTCATTCCCAGAGATTCTCTTTCAGTATATCCATCTTGGTTGAGAGGTAAAGATTAATATGTTCGAACATCCAAAGCGATTCTGTGGCATGTGTTCTGAGATCACGTTTTCAGAAACACATCTTTGCAGATTTCTGAGTAAAGATGGAAGAAAGAAGACAGATCACAGAACATTCTCCCCGGAACTTAGTAAAAACAACAGGAATCACAAAGTTTTAAAATGTGCTGGCAGCATGCACATAAGGAACAAAACTTCAGTTGCAAACTTCCAAAGGTGACGATTAAGAAGAGAAACAAAATTTGAGAATAAAGACTGATATCTCTAAACCTCATCAAGTAATCTAAAGTAAACTTAAAGAAATTGGAGAACATGTTCTACTTTTTAATTTTCTTGAAGTGAGGTATTGGAAATGCTGCCGACAGAAGCTGATGGAACAAGCAACATCATTCACAGGGCTGACTCTCCGTTCAAAAGCAAAGCCTCTAGAAATTGTCATTTGATCGGAGGAATGATTGGTAGCCAACCGTGTACCCCCGTTAAAAATTAAAGCACACATTTCACTTGGTAGGGCAAACCCTTACGTACTCAGTAAAATGTCGGAAGGGAATATAGGACACAGTCTTCTCACAACAACCGCAATTTTATCTGGGCTCCTCATACCTCTACTCATCCAAGCTTCACAAATCAGACCTCACAAAAAATGAATGAAGTAGGAAATAGCTAACTTGCTGTCAGAGCAATGAGGAAACGAATGAAGTCACTACTTTACATTAGAGAAAATAGAAAGTCATCTTAATGTACCATCAAGATGAAATGTCACAGTAAATTTGCACATCATTTTTAAAGAAAAAAATCTAAAAGGAAGAGAAAGGAAGGAAAGAAAGAAAAGGGAGAAGAAGAAGAAGAAGAAAAAATGACCAGCATACAGAATACAGATTAAAAATCTAGTGTGGAAAAGTAAGAGAAAAAAATTCACTTTAAGTGTTTCATGTTCAAGGGTTGCATAAAGTTATAATATCATGAAAACTAGAGTTCAAAGGAGATATGACTTAGAAAAGAATGATACTAAAGCAAGATTTCAGAGCATTTTTAAGGATTTATGCTAATACTTTTACACAACTAATTGAATAACCTAGAAGCAGCTAGAAAGAGAATAGAGGTATCAAAAAATCAAATCTTGTTGATTTCAAAAGAAAAAAAATGAGCAGATCAAGGAAAATAAAAAATGACAATATGTAAATGATAATTTGTGTTGTGAAAACTCAACTTACTGTCAAGACTCACCAAATTGTGCACCCTAGATATGTACAGCTAAATTTCAATAAAGTTTTAAAAAAATCTCGACATACAAATTGGGGAAAATGAAAGCATAACAAAATAAGAATTTGTTGAAGCAAAAGAAAAATCAGAATGTGATTCCAAAGAAAACTCTCTGTTTGGGGGAAAAAAATGAGTATTACCACAAAACAAATCTTTTAAGGCATCTGGAAGACGTAAACAAAATACAAGGAGAAAACAACCAAAACTATTATCACATTTCTTCATATCATTCTACGAATAAAGAGTAATGTTTACATGGACACATAGAGATAGGTAGCTATTAACTTCAAGTGAGTTATAGGCTTTCCAGTCTCCCTTAGAATTAGGTTGAGGCCATGTGAAAATTTCTGAGTAAATAATACAAAGCAATGTGTGTCACTGGGAGGCCCAGGCATTTAAAAGGGGCTAAGAATTATCTGCTTTCTGTCTTCCCCAGTTCTTGCAAATGTGTTGGCCATACATTACAGATGAAACTGGCAGAAGATGGTGGCCCCTCTGTTGTCCTGGCCCTGAGTGATTGTATAGAGTAGAATGCAACCATCATTGTGCTGAGCACCTAAGATTTGGAGGACAATTTGCTTCTGCATTACAGCCTAAGATCATCAGTTTGTTCAAGAATAAACACAACCACGAGATAGTCTCAAATATAAAACAAGATTCTCTACCAGTAGGGTTCTAATGAATACTTTCTGATAAAACATTATGAAATCTATTTAGGGGACGAATCAGAATAAATAATTTATAAAAAGAATATATATAATAAGATGACTGGATTAAAAAAGTGAATCAATTTGAATATAGATTTAAAATCAAGGTAAAATATTGAGACTTAAAAAACACAATATATCTAATTTTAAAAAACGAAGAAACAGGAAACAGAGAAATGGAGTTAGCAAGAAATATGAGAGTGCCAACTGCATAATTAATAATAATTAGGTAAATGATAATCTCTTTTTTAAATGATTCTAACATCTAAATATTATTGTTAATATTTTCTGTAATCTTAGTGAGAATACTTAATAATTAATATTTCTACTGATCAAGAAATATTTCTCAATCCATCAATGCTTTTAGCTTCATATCAGTTTCCATTTCCCTCCATCACAATTTAAAAAATAAATGTGATATTTAAAATTTAATATATAGCATTAATAGAACTATTTCATTCTAATAGAATTATTTTTATCTATTATCTATTTTATATACTCATCATTCTATTTTTGAATATTCATCTATGGTGTGTATGTAGATAGATTATAGAGTGCTTAACTAAGATTAGTAACAGTAACATACCGTAATCAATAACAAAATTCTAAGCCCCCCTCCCAACTGACTGAATGAACCCCCTCTAAGCTAAGGGAAGCCAGAAAAACTAAATTTCAGGCCATGTTGGGAAAGGAGGTCTGACACATCTAGTTATGCCTTGTCATTTTTGGAGTTTAGGCGCAACTAACATGAACATTAGCGATCCAAAAGCTGACAAAACAGACACTGTGGCAATAAGACACCAAATTCCACAAGGGAAATATGTTTATTTCCCTTATGACTATCTATGGTCATAAGGGAAATAAACATGTTTCCCCTCAACTACATTTCTTTGACCTGTTTTGAAATGGCTCTATAAATCCATTTCTTGGGAAAATTTGCATCTGTAGAGAATCTTTTTCTGTAGGTCTCTTCCAGATCCAGAAGAGATCTAACTAAGAATCTGGGACATTTTAATGCCTAAAAGGAGACATTTCTGAAGCCAGCTACTTATCAGCCTCATCTACATAACCCCCTTATATCAGCTCAAACATTCCTTTCTGCTGACTGCAAACTCTTTATAAAGCTGAAGTCTTTCAACCAATTGCCAATCAGAAAATCTTTGAATTCATCTCTGATCAGTCAGTTTCCCTCCCTCTCTCCCTCCACTGCGAGATATCTCACCTTCCCAGCCCAAACCAACGTACACCTCACATATATTGATTTATGTCCTTGACTGTAACTTCTGTCTCCCTACAATTTATAAAACCAACCTGCAGCCTGACCACCTTGACACGTGTTCTCAGGAGCTTTTGAGACTGTGTGCCAGACCATGGTCACTCGTATTTGGTTCATCATAAACCTTTTTAAAATATTTTACATTGTATACATTTTCATTAACCAACCAAGTGAATAACACCATATAAGTATTAGAAGAAGTATGAGTGAATCCCTGAAAAACCTGGGAGCAAGAAATCTTTCCTATCTATAACTCACAAATCAGAAGTGTAAAAGAAAACAGAATACACTTTACTGTTAAAACAGCAGCAACAAAAAACGTTTTATCATGGGAGAAAAAAGCAAAATAAATAAAGTAATAAACTGAAATTTGGAAAAATTTATTGGTAATCTATATTACAAAGTACTTTTAGTCCTATCAAGATTTCTAAAAGTAGAGATGAAAACTATAAAAGAACAAAACCTATAGAACAATGGGCAATAGAAAAGAACAAGCAATTGACAAAAGCAAAATGCATATGGACTTTAATTAACTAAAAGATGATCAACCTAGCTTGTAATAAGAGAAACTAGAATAATTAATTAAGAAAAAAATTAAAATAACAGCAACGCCTCGTCATGTTGGAGCAGTTACTCACAAGCATTTCCTTGGCAGAATTCTGCTGTTAAAAAGCAAAAAGTTCATGCAGGGCCCTTCTAAACCAGAGACTCATTATTTTAAACCAACTCCCGACAAAGCAGAACATGTTTTCGAAACTTTGGTGAGATATAATTTCTTACCAATGAGACTAAACAAAATCTGAAAGATTTTTATACTCTAAGCAAAAGCTTTAGTGAAACAGTACTCTTATAATTTGTGATGGAGACACAAATTGGTTAAATCACCATAGAGAAGGGCATAATAATATCTAGCAAAATTGTTGAGAAATAGCTGGCAGAAAATTTCTGTCAATAATATGTTAAACCTTGAACAATTATAATACTATTAGAAAGGGAATTTCAGTAGTGGGAAGCTGTCAGGGGAGGAGTGGTGGGATTGGCAGTTGAGGGAAACTGCTAGGGGAAGGAGGGGCATACCTCATCAACAAGGGTATCTGCTTAATCAACGTTTGTATACCTAACCCAGAATTGTACCCCACATTTTTATAATAAAAAATTGTTAACTATAAAAGAAAAAAATTGGCCATACCAGTGCCAAGTGTTAGTAATGATATAGTACAATCCCTACATTGTGGGAATAAAATGATGCAATCATCTTGAAAAAAAAAGAAAAAACATTAAATGCTTACTTCAAAAAAATGCCAATATGTTAAATTGAAACTAATAGTGCAATTCTTATAATAAAGTTACATTGCTGCTTTAAAACTGTATGAAATAGGATAGAGCAAATAAATAATTACGCAAATGATATTAGGAACCAATATTCTCAGCATAAAGTCAAAAGTGATTTATAAAATATACCATAATCTTAAATTTGAGTTGAAAATATCATTATAAAATTATTAGGTATGTTTTTCTTAAAAATATACATTTTCTATCTCTATCAAAAAGGTCCAGAGCAATCATTTATTCAATAACAATGAGTACATCTAACTTTCATATTGTGGACCTTAAAAACAGCATACCTTAACAACAGGAACATATTTTTAGGTGATTTTGTCTTTGTGCCAACATTATAAAGTATACTTACACAAACCTGGATGATCTAGTTTACTACACACCTAAGCTATACGATACAACCTACTGCTCCTGGGCTTCACACCAGGACAGCATGGTACTGTACTGAATGCTCTAGACAACTGTGACATAAGTATTTGAGTATCTAAACATACATATGGAACAAATGATTTAAGAAATGTTAGCCCCGTATAGGACTCTGACAGTGAATAGAGCCTGCAGAGCTACAAGTGGCTCTGGGTGAGTCAGTGAGTTTGTGGTGAGTGAATGTGAAGGCGTGCATCAGTGGACTTATAAGTACTGTACACTACAGTAGATAAAGTTGACTTATAAAGACTCTGAACTGGAGTAGACTTCTACATACCAAATACTGAGGCTATACTTAATTTGTTTCAAAACTATTTTGTGTTTTTGAATAGCAAATAAACCCAGCTTACTGTAACTTTTTTACTTTAAAAATTTTTTACTTTTCAACTCTCTTATAATAACTTAGCTTAAAACACCGACACACTGTACAATTGCACAAAAACATGTTCTTTATATCCTTATTCTCTAAGCTTTACTTTCTACTTTTAAATTTTTTAATTTTGGGGTTTTTTTTTCAAAATTTTGTTGCAAACAAAGACACACACACATACATTAGCCTAAGTATGCACAGGGCCGAGATTATTAATATCACTCTTTTCCACCTCGGCATCTTGTCCCCTTAAGGGATAATAATATGCACAGAGCTGTCATCTCCTGTAATAACAATACCTTCTTCTGGAACACCTCCTGAAGAGCCTGCTTAAGCCTGTTTTACAGTTAAATTTTCTTTTTATAAGTAGAATGAATATACTCTAAAACAACAATAAAAATTACAATATAGTAAAAACATAAGCCAGTAATGATTGTTTATTATAATTATTAAATATTATGTGCTGTACATAATTCTGTGTTAAAATTTTACAATAACAGGCAGCACAGTATATTTGTTCACACCAGCATGACCACAAATAAGTGAGTAATGCATTGTGTTATGATGTCACGATGGCTACAGTGTCACTAGGCAATAGAAATGCTTCAGCTCCGTTTTAATCTTACTGGACCACCATCTTATATGTGATCCATCATTGAGCTGATCATCATTATGCAGCACATGACTGTAATTCTCACTGAAAAGAAGCAAGGCTCCTAGCCATAAGACTGATTCTAAGTTTGCGGTCGAAAATGTACAAGATGAATTTGAAGATCTTGCTGTTACTGAAAGGAAAGACATTCTCAGAGAATTCTGGGGTCACAAGCTCACAGGAACACACAGTTTGACTAGGAGCTCTAACTGGCCCAAACTGAAATCATCTGCATATGAAAAAGAACAATGATTATGATTCATTGAAACACATCAAGCATGTTAGAATGTATGCGATCCTAGTGAAAGTAAATAAACACGATCCTCTAGTTAACAAGGGAGATTGTTAAGCTATCGCTGTATTCTGAAAACTGGCAGCTAACGTAAAAAAATCATGGATTTTGGTTCTGCCTTCCCTATAAGACTGTATAACCGTAGAAGAATACATGATAAGAGAAGAATTCCAGTTGAATGCAGAAGGACAGAACAGCATTATTTTGCAAACTCGAGCACAAATAATCGGCCTGCACAGCGGTCGTTAGTGGCTGACAACACCATTAGATGAAAGGCTGATGGGAAATCAGAAGATAGATCAGGCCGTTAATGTGTGAACCCGTAGATCAGTCTTAACCTCATGAAGAACATCTTGGGCTTCCTGACGGAATGCAGTGGGAAGTACGCGCAGCACAATAATGTGACATTACTGAAAAAATGCAAAAGAATCCAAACCTCTGAATTTCCGAATCTGCGTTTAACAAGCCTCTGGAACTCAACTAGCAGTTTCAAGGAAATGAAAGGGTTAAAGGGACATGTAAATTGGCAGCGCAGGGTTGCAATGAGACAAATCTGTTTGTGAAAAATTCCACAAAGCAAATGACATCGTTTTTTCAACAAATAAATTAAGAGAAGAAAAAGAAGAATACAAAGGAACACTACGTCTTTTGTTTCACTGTTATGAGCTCTCTGGTCATAAGGTGACCAATCTTCTTGTTTGCTTAGGTCTGCCTCAGATTATCTGTATATTCAGAGAAATTATTACAGTACCTCTACTTTCAAAAGTGTCCTGATTTGTATGATAATTCTACAAAGTCACCCTACCCATTAGCTTATATTATCATACAGACACATAACCAGACTGTCACACATCCAATTATATTTGATTTGAATAAGGATCATAGAGTGCCTAGTTGACTACTGTATTAGTTCATGCTGCCTTAACAAAATACCACAGACTGGGTGGCTTAAACAGAAGGTTTTTATTGTTTCACAGTTCTGGAGATTGGCAGTCTGAGATCAAGGCATTGACAAGTTTGGCTTCTTGTGAGGGCTGTGAGGGTAGAATCTGCTTTGAGCATTTCTACTAGGTTTGTAGGTGCCATTATCCCTGTATATGCACATAACCATCTCCAGCATTAGTCAGTGCCCAAATTTCCCCTTTCTATAAAGACACCAGTCATATTGGATTAGGACTCATCCCAAAGACCTCACTATAACTTGATTGCCTCTGTAAAATTTGTATACCCACATTCTGAGATAATGGGTGTTACAGTTTCAACACATGAATGGTGAAGAAGAGGGAGGGAGGATGCAATTTAGCTTATAACAACTATCAGGTCTCTAAATGCTAGTTAAGCCATTATTTAGTTTGTTTTTTGCCAAACAATAGGGACAATTTGAGTTGTGCAATGGAGTCAAGCATGCTAACATTAAACAAATGAAGAAGAAACGTCACAACCTCTGAAGAAAGTGTTCTACAGAGTAAGGAAATCCACCCTGAGTTAACAGAGACATAAGCTCCATCACTTGAACTAGAGTGTATTTCTCTTATGAAGTAAACCAAGGTAAGGTATCCTTGGTACCCAGAAAGGAGTGGACAGCAGCGTATACCACAACTCATCAAAGGAGTGATAATAGTCACATAGTGCAACAAGCAGAAAAGCCAGTTGACCTAGGTTGGAACTGGCCAGACTGTTAGCTGGAACACAACACAGACCACAGGCAGCAATGGACTCTAATTAAAACTAAATATTTGAAACTTCAGACATAGTATTCAAAAAGTTGATTATAAAATTGCTCGAGCTTCAGGAGAAAGTTGAAAACCAACATAAAAAAAAAACTGTTTAGGACATGATAAAAAATTATTCAAGGAGATAGACTCCTTAAAAAAACAACAACAACAACCTAAAATTCTGGAAATGAAAAAATACTTTAGGGAAGTGCAAAATGCAGTGAAATGTTTTGACAGTAGACTAGAACAAGTAGAATAAAGACCTCAGAACTTGAAGATGATGGTTTCTAATTAACTCAATCAGACTACAGTAAAGAAACAAAGAATGAATACAATGGAGCACAGTGTCCAAGACACGTAGGATTTTTGTAAAATGTCCAAACCTAAGAATCATAAGTGTTCCTGAGGAAGAAGATAATATGACAGGTTCAGAAAACCTACTTGAGGAAATAATGGAGAGAAAATTCCCTGGGCTTGCCAGAGATTTAAACATCTAGACACAAGAACTCTCAGAAAATGTATTGCAAAAAGGTCATTCCCAGGGCATATAATGATCAGGTTATGTAAAGTTAATGTGAACGAAAGAATGGTAAGAGCAGTGAGCCAAAAGCGTCAAATAACTTACAAAGGTAAACCTATTGGACTAACAACAGACTTCTTAGAGGAAAAAAAAAAACTACAAGCCCGAAGGAATTGGGGTCCCATCTTCAATCTCCTCAAACAGAATACCAGTCAACCAAGGATCTTATACTTCAGAAAACTAGGTTTCAGTAATGAAAGAGAAATGAAATCTTTCACAAACAAGCAAACACTTAGGGAATTTGTCACCACTAGACTAACTCTACAAGAAATACTCAGAGAGATCTAAATACTAGACAAAGTGTCAAACTACATCAGTAGAAAAATACTTGAAATCAGAAAACCCACAGGGCTTATAGAACACTAACGTGATAGAGAATGCATGCATACATACAGCAATCAGATAACAACCACCATGATGAATGGTATAGTACCTTACATATCATTTATAAACCCTAGAAAAGTCTCAATGCATCATTATAAAGATATAGACTGGTAAAACAAATAAAACACAATCCAAATGTCTACTGCCTTTAAGAGACCCACTTAGCACACAAGGACTCCAATAGACTTAAGATAAAAAGGTGAGAAAAAGTAGTCCACACTAGTGGAAACCAAAAATGAGGAGTAGATATTCTCATATTAGATAAGGCAGACTTTAAAGTAACTACAGTAAGAAAACACAAGGATGGTTATTATATAATAATAGGAGATTGATCCAACAGGGAGAAATAGAAATTCTGTATAGACCAATAATGAGCAGTAGGACTGAAATTGTGACGAAAAGTTTCCCAATAAAACAAAACTCTGAGACCTGACAGACTCACAGCCAAATTCTACCAGACATTCAAAGAATAACTGGTACCAATTTTATTGACGCTATTCCATAAAATTTATGAGGAGAGTTTTTTCCCCAACTCATTCTACAAAGTCAGTATCGCCTTATTACTAAAGCCAGGAAAAGATACAACAACAACAAAAAATGAAAACCGAAGACCAATATTCCCAATGAACATAGATGTGAAAGCCCTTAACAAAATATTAGCAAACCAAATTCAACAGCACATGAAAAAATAAGAATTCACCACAATCATGTGAGTTTTATCCCAGGAATTCAGGGAGAGTTCACATTGTGATGCACCATATTAAGATAGTTAAAAACAAAAACCACATCATCATTTCAATAGATACATAAAAAGCATTTGATAAAATCTAGCACCCCTTCGAGATAAAAAGAAAACCCTAAGCAAAATATGCATAGAAGGAACATTCTTCGAAACAATAAAAGTCATATATGACAGGTGTACAGTCAATGTCATCCTGAGTGGAGAAAAGTCGAACATATTTCCTCTGAGAACTGGAACAAGTGAGCAAGGATGCCAGCTCTCACCACTCCAATTCAAAACAGTGCTAGAAATCCTAGCCAGATAAATCAGTCAAGAGAAAGAAAGAAAGAGTATCCACGAGGAAAAGAAAGAAAGAAAGAAATCAAACTCACTATGCTGATTATATGCTCTTATACGTAAAGAATCCTAAAGATTCCTCCAAAAGACTCTTGGACTTGATAAAGGAATTTAGTAACATTTCAAGATACAAACTACACACATAAATCACAAGAACTGCTGTACATCAATAGCGACCAAGCTGAGAATCAAATCAAGTACTCTATTCCACTTACAATACCAGCCCCAAATCTAAAATACCTAGAATATATTTACCCAAACAATTGAGAGATATCTGCAAGAAGAACTACAAAACACTTATGAAGAAATTGTATAGGACATAAACAAATGGATAAACATTATATACTCATGGATGGAAGAATCAGCATTATTAGAATGACCTTATTACCCAAAGTAATCTATAGATTCAGTGCAATCCCCATCAAACTACCAATATCATTTTTCACAGAATTATAAAAGCAATCCTAAAATTTATATGGAACTAAAAATTAGCCAGAATTGCCAAAGCAATTCTAAGCAACAAGAACAAAACTGAAAGCATCACACTACCTGACTTAATTTGCAACTTGACTGTAGTAACTCAAACATCATGATACAGGTATAAGAGCATACACATGGACCAATTGAACAGAATAGAGAATCCAGAAATAAACCCAAATATTTATAACCAACTGATATTTTACAAAACAGATAGACACATACAATGGGGAAAGGATACTACATTCAACAAATTGTGCTGGAAAAATTGGATAGCAATATATAGAAAACAAAAACTTGGTCCCTATGTATCACTACATTAAAAAATTAATAAGCCTGTAATCCCGCGCCTTTGGGAGGCTGAGGTGAGTGGATTGCCTGAGCCCACGGGTTCGAGACCCGCCTGGGCAGGCAAGACCTCATCTCTGCACTAAATCAAAAAAATTAGCTGGGCGTGGTAGCGTGCGCCTGTAGTTCCAGCTACTAGGAAGGCTGAGGCAGAAGGATCGCCGGAGCCCAGCAGGTCGAGGCTGTGGTGGCTGGGAGTGGACACTGCACTCCAGTCTGGGCGACAGTGAGACTCCAGCTCAAAAAAAATTAAAATTAAAATTAAAATTAAAAAATTAATAAATACTTAAATGTCTAACCTTAAACCTTAGCAGTTCTAAAAGAAAACCTAGGAAAACTCTTCTGGACATTGGTCTAGACAAATAATTATGGCTAAAACCCCAAAGGCAAATGTCACAAAAACAAAAATCAATAGGTGGTATCTATTTAAACGAAAAAGCTTCTGCACAAAGCAAAATAATCAGCAGAGCAAATAAGCAATCTATAAAACTGGAGAAGATATTTGCAAACTATACATCTGACAAAGGACTATTATCCAGAATCTACAAAGAACTGAAACAAACCAACAGGAAAAAAAAAAAAAAATCATCTCATTAAAAAGTGAGGAAATAACACGAACAGACACCTCTCAAAAGGAAATATATCAATGGCTAACCAACATTTGCCAAAAATGCTCAACATCACTCATCATCAGGGAGATGCAAATTAAAACCGCAATGAGATACCACCTTACACTAGTCAGCATAGTCATTGTTAAAACATTTAAAAAATATTTTAAAAATGCGTGCACAGATGTCTTTATGGTAGAGTGATTTTTGTGCTTCCAGAAATATTCCCAGGAGAGGGACTGCTGGATCACATGAAAGATCATTTTTTTATTATTTTAGAAACTGCCGCATCGCTTTCCATAGAAGTTGGATGAGCTTACATTCTCACCAACAATGTAGACACAGTCTTTTTCTCTGCAGTCACGTCCTTTGACTTATTAATGATAGCTATCCTTGCTGGAATTAGATGATATCTCATCGTAGTTTTGATTTGCCTTTCTCTGATGATTAGTAAGGCTGAGTAGTTTTTCCTGTGTCTCTGCTGGCAGTTTGTATGTCCTCTTTCGAGAAGTGTCTGTTCATGTCCTTTGCCCACTCTTTAATGGTTTTTTTTTTTCCTTTCACTTCATTTGAGTTTCTTGTGGATCCTGGATGTTAGGACTTTGTCAGCTATATAATTTTCAAATTTCCCATTCTGTGGATTGCTTCCTTACTCTCTTAGTGGTTTCTTTTGCTGTGCAGTAACTTCAAATTGCTGAGGCCCCTCGTTTCTATCTTAGCTTTTGGGGAATTGGTCATGAATTCATTGCCTTCTGCTGTCCAGAGGGAAGGGGGCATCCAATGTTTTCTTGTAGGATTCTTATAGTTCGAGATCTTACCTTACACTGTGGAATACTATTCAACCATCAAAAAGAATGGAAGTATGCCTTTTTGCGGCAACTTGGATGGAATTGGAGTACAGTATCCTAAGTGAACTAACACACAAACAAAAAACAAAACACCACCTGCTCTCACTTGTAAGTAGGAGCTGAAGCATGGGTCTGAAAAGGCATGGAGAATGGTATGATGGACATTGCAGACTCAGAAGGGGGAAAGGGGAAGGGAGAAGGGACGAAAGTTCACCTATCTGGTATAATGTACACAGGTGGGAGCAGTGTGTACGCTTAAAGCCCAGACTTCTTCTCCACTATACAAAGCAACCATGCAACCAAAAAATATTTGTACTCCCTAAAGTTATTGAAATTAGAAAAAAAAAACCCAAAAACTTCATCTTGAGACATTAATTGATCACAGATGAAGGGAGGGGAACTCCAGGATGCAAACCTTGGGTTTCTCTTAGCCTTACAGAATTCTGTTGTCAGTTCTGAGAGCTGGTGCAATCAGATGCTGAGATTAAGGCCACAGTTGAGAAAGAATGTTCTGGTGAAGGACTCTCCTCTGCCTCACGGAGAGCAGTTTCAGCAGCTACAGGGTAAGTAGCCAAAGGCACTGGACGCCTCAGTGTGGCACTGACAGTGTGAGAGCAGGGAGTGCAAAAGCACCAGTGAAGAGTAAGCACTGTTTAGTAGAATAAGAAAGAAATGAGGCTAGATGTGATCGTGTGAAAATTTTCAAGAAAAACAATCCTAACAAAGGACGAGGGAAGACACGGATGATGTGAAGTCTGGTAACAGTTGTGTGTGGAGCTGAAGTTCAGTATTATTTTTAGGATGGTTGCATGTGTTTCTTATGTTTGCCTGCTTTTCTCTTGTGTGAAAATTCAGAGTTCACAAAGAAGCACACGCATTCTAACATTGATCTTTTTCTCTTCATGTGGAAAATTTTATTTTATTTTAGATGTCTAAATTGGTTTTATGTTGCTATGACTGAATCCCACAGATTGAGTGGCTTATGAAGAATAAAAGATTTTCTGGCTCACATTCTGGGAGCTGGAAAGTTTAAGAGCCTGACGCCCACACCTGGTGAGTCTTCCTGCCGGGTCGTGACCTGGTGAAAAGTATTGCCCGGCAAGACACAGCAAGCATGCATGTCAACTCTCTTCTTATAAACCCACCAGTTTCATTATGGGACCTCCACTCTGATGACATAATCTAGTATTAATGACCTCTCCCAAACCCCACTGCCAATCAATACATGACTTTGGAGATGAAGTTTTCAGCATATAAAATTTGGGTGACGTATTTAAACCATAACAGTATCTTTATAGGACCTTTTTTGTTTTTTTTTTTCCTTTTTTGGTTTGTTGTTGAATCAGAGTCACACTCTATTGCCCAGGCTGGAGTGCAGTACACGCTCACGGCCATCCCAACGTCAACCTCCTGGACTCAGGAGATCCTTCCGCCTCAGCCTTCCAAGTAGCTGGAACTTACAGGCACATGCTACCACACCTGGTTAATTTTTTGGTATAATGTAGAGACACAGTCTCACCAAGTTGCCCAGACTGGTATCCAACCCCTGGGCTAAGGCAATCCTCTCACTTTGGCATCCCAAAGTGCTGGGATTACAGGCTTGAGCCTCCGCACCCCGCCTCAATTTTATTGACGTTCTTTCTATGGCTCTGAGCTGGAGACATATTAAAACTCACTGACAGATATTTTAATTGCAAACTGTAGTCTTATTATCTCTATCATACATCAGTGCTGGAAACATAGACTGGTAAACTTGATAAGAAGCAGAGTTATCATAACCTTATTTTATTTTCTAAACTGTGAGAAACTCTCTAATATTCTACCTCCCATCATGCTTTATCATATCCGATTGTTACAAAGATACTATCTGCTTACAGCCTATGGTTGAGCTCATGGAATACTGGTTTTAATAACCCCCTCCCCTTTATTTTCTGTGACTGCCTAAAGCTACACACATTTAAAACAATATTGACGTTGACTCAATATTGCAATAAGCAAATAAGTAGAGTGGAAGTTAGAACTAATGCATATACCTAGCAGTTTGGTAATGATCTCCCATATTATTTTTTTCAAAGCCACCGCTTGTCCTAAAATTATTGTGTGCTCTTGGGCATCCCCCAATGCCTAAGAGAATCCTTCACCTCACCATCAGGGAAAGCAAATCAACCGCCTTCCTTTGTTTATCTAACAAGATGTCCACTTTTAGATAGGACACTGCATAAGCCCTTGGAATGATACCAGTCTTGATTGATGGAATGCTAAGCACTGGAATCAGGTAGGGATTAAACATTAAATACATAAAATGTTTTTAAATTGATAAAGAACAAGCGGATGCTGGCAAACAAATTGCCTCTATGAAGAGCTTGTCAGAATCAGAAAGTAAATTCCAAATTCAGCAGTAGGATCTTCTATCTAAAGCAGACAGGAGACAGAGGGACATTAGGACTTCCATTTACTTATCTGCAAACATGAGAAATTGGACCTACTGTTCCTACCGTTCCCTGTTTAACACTGAAAGCAGGTTGTGGGTGAGGTGCATGCATAGACAAAAGTCCCCAAAAAAGGCCAAGAGAGAGGGAAACATAGAAAATGGTAGCAAGGAAGTGTTCATCAAAACTTTTAACATTGCGCTGTCCACCTAGAGATCTTTTAAACGTTTGTTCTCTTCCCAGCGGTATTGACAAATGATGGCAAGTTTCACTTCATCTACGGAATGGAGATTATATTAGCTGTCAGCTGCCTACCAAAGAGGGACATTGAGAGGATTAATGAGGATCTGGGTGCTGCACTGATGGTTGCCATAGAAATGCATAGCTAAGTAGGATGGTATAAAAGATGTGTCAAATGCAATATTTATCAGCCCATGGCTGACAATAATGGGAAGACAGAATGTCTTTTTGCATTAAGAAACTCAATGGATTAGCATGTCCGGAGCCTCTATATCGCCCTTCCACCCTCTGTTGAATGTGTGTTTATGTGTGTGCGTGTGTGTGTGTGTGTGTGTGTGTGTGTGTGTGTATGTGTGTCACTTTTAGCAAAACCATCAGCCTAAATCTGAAAGGACCCTAGTCGAATTGATCCAACACAATGAGTCAGTGGATTTTAGCAACCTCAGGGCTCAGCAAATAACTAGGTGTAAAGTAATCATCCTCATCAAAACAGCATCTTTATAAGCAATATGACTTTTACGTTGCCTCTATTTTTCTGTTTTATAGAAGTATAGGGGGATTTTTTTTCTTACCTATTCTATTGTTTTCTTTTCTTGAAAACAAACTTAAAAACTTCCCCTTTTAAATCAAATATCCGCACAAGTCTATCATACACAACCACCTCAAGTCTGACGCCTACGTCTGTTGGTTTTAAAAGGGAGTGTCACACTAAGGAATGGAGAAGAATGTTCAGGGGATTGGAAGATATCCACTGTCCTGTCTCAGAAGCTCATGGCTTGGAGTGTTCTCTCCACAGCATGCACCTGTGTTTTAGGAATTTTGGTTAGTGAGGTAGTTCAGAAGCTCCCAGAAAAGAGAGGAGAAGGCTCAGCACAGGGATGGTGTGGGCTGAGCTCGTCACGAAGGAATGGCTAAGATGAGTAGACCCGGAGAGCCTTGTGCTAGCCTCACAGAGTAAAACTGGAAGGGACTGTGTTATGTGCATGAGAGTATCAGAGGCAGCGTGTTGTGGTGTGTGTGTGTGTGTGTGTGTGTGTGTGTGTGTGTGTGTGAGCACTATGCGAGTGTGTGTGTGGGTGCAGGTGCATGGATGTATCAGACTGTGATAAGGTATGAGCTGAGGCCTAACTCTCCACAACAGAGGCGAAGTCCTGTTATGACCCTGAGAGCGAGATTGATGTCAGAAGGACCCTCCTTTGGGTCACAGGTCAGCAAGACTGCCAACTAAAGTCCCCTGGAGAGCCAGTGAGTGAGCTTGTAGAGTTCTTCCCACTCGGTCAAAGACAGCTGCCACACCCACAGCCCATCTGGCGATGCAGTGCAGATTAGGAAGAGACATTGTTTCCTCTGAAAGTGGACTCCCATTACCTAGAAAATTTCTTATAGCGAGTCTCCTAATTATTTTGGGCTGCTATAACAAAAATATCCTAAAATAGGTGGCTTAAAAACAACAAATTTATTTCTCACAATTCTGGAGGCTGAGAAGGCCAAGATCAAGGTACCATTGGGAATTAGAAATTAGGATTAGTCACTAATTCTCGCGGAAGTATCACCTTCTAATACTGTTGCCTCGGGGGTTATGATTTCAACATATAAATTTGGAGGAGACACAAACTCAGGCCAGTAAGTAAGTATACAAGATCTGAACTGTGCAGTGCCATCACTCCCAGATATAGTGCAGTGTACAAGCTGTGAGACCCTAAGTGGAAACCTGGAGTGGCAGTTGTCTCTGCTAGTTTCTATGAACTTGACTTCTGTGGCAGGCACTGATGTGACAGAGTTGATGTATCAAAAATAACTGAACACCTGGCCCAAGTATGTAGTAGTAATGGGGCCAGAAATGGGTTCCCAAAGTGGCATCTAGTAATCCCGTGCTGGCCAGGATCTCCACAAGCCCAAATCAGTCCTGAGAAAGATCTATTGGGTCACCTACATGAACTTTGAGGGTAATGATCATGACTCAGAAACTCAAGAACATGGCCAGAAAGCACGCATGGATTCTCTTGAATATCTATCATTTATAAAAGGAGCAATTGAAAAGTGATAAACTAAACATTTGTTTCAAGGGTTTGGCAAAATAATGGCCAAATAATCCCAAGGTAAGATGAGACAGGAAATCACCAAGAAGAAACAGACCCAGTCAGAAAAAGTAAATGCATTGGGTGAACCGAGTGTTTTTAGTAGAAAGACTTGTTTCTCTCTCTCTCTCTTTCTTTGTCTCTCTCTCTCTCAACTGTACGTTCAATTTCAGAAACACATGCTCGTGCACACACACACACACACACACACACACACACACACACATTCTAGAAAGCTCTGTCCCTTGCTTAAGGGTAGAAATTTGCAATCTCTCTTCTGCTTCCTGAGGTTTAAATGTAGAAAAACAGAAATGCCCATAAATACCAATGACATTTTGAAGAGCAACTGCTTGAACTCCCATCTTTTTGTTCCAACAGACTAAGCCCCATTGTGGCTTCTGAGATACTGAGCACAGAAAGAGGAGAACCCAGCACATGCTAGGCACCACCAGGCCAGCAGGGCACGTGCCTCAGCAGCACGTGTAGACTTGAGTGAAGGCTGAAGCATTTTGCCTTCTGGGACGTGTGGGTGGTGTGCTTTAAGTCTGGTGAGTATGTTCCTGGAAACAGAAATAAAACCATCAGGAGGGTTGAGCTCATGCATTGTATTAGAAAGGGAGAGAATAAAAGAGACAACAGCAATTACAAGACAATTTCTATGGGTTCCTGCAATAACACATTGATCTCAATGTTTCTCTTCCACAAAAAAAAAAATATATACTACTGAGGTTAAATCGTGTCCCAATGTCAAGTTATTCTAGGAAAAAAAGATTAAATTTACTAAGTAGAAGAAAATCACTCAAACTGAGTTGGCCTCATGTAGAAATGGCTCAAGGGTCAAAAGATGCTAGTGCATACTAAAATAAAAATTATGGGGGAAACTGTATGCATTTAATCAATGTCCAAGTGGGGTGAATCAGAACGTAGCTCGATTTTCTATGAGCCATAAGAAAGAGTCGCTCCAATATCCAAAGAAAGCTTCTGGATTCAAATAAATCATTCCTGTGACTTATGGCCAAGCTTTCTACCTCACACAGATGTCTCCTTTTATGTATCAGAAGGAACAATCATATCACTCAAGCTCAGATGGGCATTTGGGATTAACTACCAATTAAGTGCTCTGTAGAGGAGCCATGTCATGCAAAAGGGAAGTGGTTTCTACACAGAATACAACTACTTATGAAAAGGTCTTCATCATTGCGTGATGGAAGAACACTCTTTTAACAAGAAGACAACCTGAATCCTTGTTGTGGTCTGCTACAGTTTAATAAGCACGAATAAATCACAAAAACTCTGAGCCTCAATTTCTTTATCTATTAAGCAAAAAATCTGTACCTAAGGAATTGTCTTTGCTAACTTACTATATCACTGTGCTCAGTACGCTCATATGTATGGACAAGTGATACATAAGAAGGCAGTGATATGATTATTCCTTTCATATACACAGATAGATTCGTAGAAGTTATACAGGACAAGCAATAGATGATAAATCGATGATAGATAGATGATAGGAAAAGAAATAATTTAGAGTTAGATAAATGATCAAAGATATAAATAGATACAGTTGTTTTTACCCCAAATTTAGTGAAGTAACAAAATGTTTGACAAAAACATTCTTTATTTTATTGAACAGTGTTACATATATTAAGAAATATAACAAAAACTATACTGAGCAAAAGTAGTTGCAGCCCATGTACAATTGCCTAAATTGAAGTCATTTTTAAACAATTAAGGAGGCCTTAATATGAATTTTAAAAATAGAGTTTTTGAAATACAGGCTTGAACAAAGAGTACACTGAAAGTCATACGTAATTTATCAATTGATGATTTGAAAATGAAGAATAAAGAATACCATGTAATCTTTACTTTTAACACATTTATTCACTCCTTCGTTTAACAACTATATAGGCAGCACCCACTATGTGCAACATGCTGTACTGGGCATATCACAGGGAATGAAACAGAATAGTCCATGCAATAAATCTGGGGAGAGAAAAACAGTAAAAAGCAAACTTTTTTTGTTGTTGGAGTCTCACTCTGTCGCCCAGACTGGAGTGCAGTTGCCACTCCCAGCCACTGCAGCTTTGACCTGCTGGGCTCTGGCGATCCTTCCGCCTCAGCCTTCTGAGTAGCTGGAATTACAAGCATGCGCTACCACGCCCGGCTGATTTTTGGATTTATTGTAGAGATGAGGTCTCGCCAAGTTGCCCAGGCGGGTCTCGAACCCACAGGCTCAGGCAATCCACTCACCCTCAGCCTCCCAAAGCTCAGGATTACAGGCTGAGCCACCGAACCTGGCTAAAAGCAAACTTTTAAAGACATAGTAAGTGGAGGTACCAGCCACGAAGCCAAAGAAATTCAGGGAAGGGTGTACTTAGAAGGGAGGGAGAACTATCATAGAGGGTGTGGCTGTGTGCATGGGGTTGTGCCTGTCTGTATCCCAAAGCACTCCCTTCACATCCCCAAGAAAGAGAGCAGGAACATCTGCAGCTTTCTGTCTGAGTCTCTCATACTTGCAAGAATGTGTGAGACCTTCTCTCAGGGAGACCCGAATTCCTGAGTGTTCATGCTCCCAGTTGTGGCCTTCACCCTAAGACGAGCAGGGAGGTGGTGAGAAAAGCTTCAGCTTGCTTAGGGCAGGATAATTCTGAGAGGTGTTCTGGGCTCCAGCTGCCCACTTGCTTGATACCACACTCTCTCTTATCTGCCTTCTCTTCCCATGGCTCCAACAAAAGTTTCCTCCAAATAAAACTACTTGCCGTCGAATCTTTGTCCAAGAGTCAGATTCTGCAGAACCCAGACGGGAAGGCCTCTCTGGCAGACCTGAGTCAAGCGAGCGAGTTACACAGGTATCTGGCGTGTTCCCAGAAAAGAGCCTGAGGTGGATGGATGTGTGAGTCAGAATGACAGGCACTGCCACAGACCCCGTGGGAAATCACAAGCGAACACTGGCTTTAGAAAGGAGGACGTTGGAAGGACATGGAAAGCGTAATTCACCTGTGAGTGCCAGAGAATGTTGCGTGGGCAGTCTGAAATTTAAAATGGACACCAAAGAACCCTGGCAGGATGGAAAACTATTTCAGGTAAAAGGAATACCATGAACAAAGATGTAGAGAGTGGAGTCCACAGAACTGGTCCAAACAATAAGCAAAACAGCACAGAAAAAAAACTCTTGATACTCCACCTTCCCCAACCTGCATAGATTTATTTTCACTCTACTTGACTATCACCAAGCCTAATTCAAGAGTAGATAAGGGCCACACTGAGCAAGACTGCCCAGCAGAAACCATAAGTGGAAGAAACAGAACGCTTCTTTCATTTTTTTAAAATTTTCATGTTATTTTTAAAATTTTATTTTGTCATAGAGATGTGGGGTACGAGGAACGATTAACTACACAAGTTGGCTGCATGCAGGTGAGGTGTGGACCGCCAACTGGCTCTCACTTCCCAAAGACACCTGACCCCTATGCACAAGAGCAAAACCTGGAACCAACCCTACCGCCCATCGGAAGTGGGCTGGATGAAGGAAATGTGGTACATGTGCATGACAGAGGATGACACAGAACATTTGTTTTAAAGAAGCGCTTGCTCTAGCTGAACAGGCAAGTCATGCATGTGTGCAACACACAGGGAAGGTGCAAAGTCGGACACAGCGAGGACCTGCCTACCTGGCAGAGCCCTGCGGGGGTCCAAAGAGAAGGAGTCAAAAGAGGTACCTTTGGAGCTGGTCATTGCTTGTCAACAACTGCCTGTTTGCTGATACCTTCCTGTTCTGGTCATGGATCAGAAGCTCGATGAGGACTCTTTGCTCTGCCACTTCCTGGCCTTGGCCTCCATGGTGCTCCTCTCTCTGTGACTTCTTGGCCTCCTCTGTGAAGAGAACAAATCACTGAAATGCAAACACAGCCTCTGCCCCCTAAAGAGGGATTCCGTAAATGTTAGCTACTATTTATTCTACCTCTTCCTCCTTTTTTCCTTCTCTTTGTCACTGCTACCAGAATGCCTTTTCTTTCCAGATGACACTACTTGGAATTGTTCAGCAACGCCCATGCTTGGCCCACTGTTCAGGGCAGTGCCACCTGCCTCATCGACCAGAAGGCCCTTCAAGTGTCTCTGGGATTATAACCGGCTGCGGGGAAAACCTCCCTGAATGATGGTTTACTCTTCTTTCTGCGATTTACTTCCTGTTGACTTTCTATAGCAGCAACACACGCACTTCCTCACTGTGTGTGCTAAAACACATATAAACCCAGTAAAACCATAAAGGAAATAACACTGACTTTTGTTCAACCCGTAAAATGTGGTCAATAATAGTACATACCTCAGAGGACTGTTGTGCAGATTAAATGAATCGACATAAGTGATAGACATAGGTGATATTTCAAATATGCCTGGCACACAGTAAGTGTGAGCTGGTAGTATTATCGTTACTGTTCACTCATTGTAAACTTAATGCAATCATTTTATCTTATAATGGGCTGCTAATATTGACCTACAATATCAAGATTATTAAATGGCTGTATTTACTTAAAAGTTGACATGATAATTATGGGGGGAAATAGAGCAGCAACAAAAAACCCCAAATAGATTATTAGAGCTACAGGATCTAGATTGACAAAACTATTATTTTGCCCCAAATGAACAGTTTTTTAATCAGTTATGAAACCATCGTATTCATGTCCAATTTTTTTCCATTCAGTACCTTTCATATTTCGCCAGTCTTTTTGTGTTTCATGTGTTGCTGCATCACACGTCTTTGTCAGTTAATACGGTCAACTATCAACTCTAATAACAGCCAGGCTTTCATTGTTATTAGTTGAGAAATTCAACTGAAAACACATTTTCTCTTCTGGAAGGTTGCTCACTTTTGATTTTTCAGCACATTAACATTTATGACTCCTATAATTAGCAATACGTTAAAGCCCACTGAAGACTCAACATTTAAAAGCCAACATAAGGTTTGATCTAGAAGCCAAAGCCTATAACCGGAGATATATATATAGGTCTAAAGTTTTTACACCCTTTGGAGAAACTCTTGATATTTCTTTCCAATCTACAGGCAAGGAAGTATTATCATTTATCGAATTAGAAAGGATATTATCCAAAACCAAAGACAATATAAGGATGTGTAACAAATTCTGGTTTATCTGTAGGAACTTCTAACCCCAATCATCTTTCCACACTAGCTGCAGCATTTCAGCCAATTCCTTCTAGAACTGGGTTTATCTCAGTGTTTTACTAAAACAAACAACTACATTCAGAAAGGCTGATATGCTGGAAAAGTATAATAAATAAAATAAAAACTACATTCTGCTCTAGAAAGCCCTGGAGAAATTACTTTGAGTTTATGTAGGCTATTAGATTGTTTTCTGTTTGGTGTTCAAATTAAAAATCTAAGGGAGTGAAATACCTGTAACATATGCAATTGTCAGTAATGGGTTAACTTTTTTAAAGTGTTATAGAACAAACCTATTGAGGATTTCTTTTTTTGGAGCATTGTGTATATATGTGTGTGTGTGCCTACAAAAATCATAAATGGAACACATACCTCTTTTTTAATTAAAAAATTATAGAAAAATATTAATAAGGAAAAAGTCATCCTCTTATGTTAGAAATGGTTTAAATAGCTTGCTGTGCTCTTTGTTTCTCCTTCTTTTGGTACCAAAACCTGACTGAATTTCAGTAGGATACACAGAAGCCCAGCTCATAACAATGTTTCCCTAGATCTAACCGCAAAATCTCTTACAGCTAGATGCAGGTGTCCAACTGGAAGTTATAGATACCAATCCCAGATCACATTTTTGTAATGGCGCTCCGAAGTGCACCATCCCACGGGCTACATCACGGATTGGAGCTGGGGAACCATCTTTAAGCAAGCAGACAAGGACCACACCCTTGAGAATGATAAACAGAGTTCCTGGATGAGCTTATGGCACAGATTCCCACCAGCTCTACGCTACCAGCTTCCTTCCAGACACTTACATGAGAAATAAACATCCTTCTGTCTTGTTTAAGCCCCGGTAGTGTTGGTTTCTTTGTTATAGTAGTATAGCTTATTCTCTAATTTATACATCACACTATATCCTACAATCCTAACATGACCATACCTATGCTTTGGTATTATATGATCCAGTTAATATTTTAACTTAAAAACAAGAACTTAAAATAAGAAGAGTTAAAATCTAACGATTTCTTGCTCTCTCTGCATAGCTTTGCATTATTTTTGTTAATTTGACATTTTATGTAATGGGCTTTCCATGTCATTAGCAAACCATCTTCTTCCTTAATCATTATATTCATTGAAACTATAAGGGCCATGATCATTGTAACTTTTACTATATTACTTAATGCTATATAATAATGCCAATATAGCATAAATGTGGGACTTTTTCAAAAATATATTCCATGAAGCAGAGAAGAAACACCAATCCTTTTGTACCACAATTGCCCTTTTTAAATCTTTTTCTTGGCCAAAGTAAGCATCAATAAATTTTTTAACAAAAATCACAAAAAATAATTTAATCTCTACTTGATTGAGGAAGACTTGTCATTGTTTTCCGAGAGAAAAGACTACCTTGTCTAGTTAAAAATTCTTGTATCGCCACTTAGATGTTTCCCAAATTCTATAATGTTATTTTCAATTTTCTGCCCTAATTTAGTATAGTAAAGTAAATATCTTAGGTCACGTATATTCCTTATAAGCAACCTGTACCTTTTCCTTTTTATTTTGTTGTTTTCTTCCTGCTAGAATACATACATAGTTCTTTCTCTCTCGGATTCAGTGTGGAGTTCTCATATATATTGGCTTGAAATATAGTCGGCTTTAAAAATCCACATCCAAATAATTTTAAAGTTCAAGAAAGTTTCTACTTTTATATACTTGACTATAACTATCAACTACACCCTCAATATTTTTCTCCTCTCTCTCTCTTTCAATCTCTCTACTTCTCTTCTCCTATCCTTCTCTTTCCCTTCTGTCTCTCTCTAGCTTAAAACAAAAATAATTACTGTATAGTTTCTGTGAGTCAAGCATTTCAGAGGACTTTATTCTCTGTTTTTGCCTCACAGTGATGTCCTCAGTTGCAGTCACCTGAAGGTTTAGCTAAAGCTGGAGGATTCTCTTGTACATTGACTAAGGGTGGAAGGCCTCAGTTCCTTACCATGTGATCTTCTCCATAGAGCTGCTCAAGTGCCCTTATGATACAGCCACTGGCTTTTCTCAAAGCAAGGGATTCAAGAGAGACATTAAGTAGGAAAGAGAAAAGTCTTTCATGATCCAGGCTCAGAAGTCACAAATCATCCCCTCTGCCATGTTTTCTTCATTAGAAGTGAGTCACTAAGCCCAGCCCACACTCAAAGAAGAGAAAATTAATTTCCACCTCTGAAAGGGAGAAATATCAAAGAAGATTTATAGATATATTTTGAAACTGCTACAGTGAGTAATCAAACTTGTTTTTCTGTTGCTTTTCAGTTCCATAGGTAAAAATATAAATATATATATCTGTGTTCTGTTGTGGTCTTTAATGTAAATTTTATTTTGCATGTCAAAATACAAATTTTCAAAATAGCTCTTTGTGTTTTCTTTTTGTAAACTTTCTGTTTATAATCCCTATGATTTTTCTATTAGGGTTTTGGTCTTTATGAATATGGAAATTTTTAAAGATAGAGTTTATTTTTTAGAATCGTTTTAGATTAGAAGAAAATTTGAGAAGATAGTACAGAGAGTTCTTACATACTCCATCACCTAGTATCTCCTATTATACATATCTTACATTAGTATCATGCAATTGCTATAATGAATGAGTCAATATTGGTACATTATTATTAGCTAAAGTTTATTCTCTATTTAAATGCTGTTAGCTTTTACTTAATGACATTTTTTTTTCAAGATTCCATCTGGAATATAACATTATATTTACTTACCATGTCTCCTTGATTTCTGTAGTAAATTCTTATAATTTTACATTGCTTCAGTATCTATTTTTAATATCATTTTAACTTCCTCAGATCAGAAGTAGAACTCAGTCACCCTTGACAGTTTCCAGCTCTAAACCACATTCAAATGGCTAAAGCCTGTGGGCAGAGATAAGATCTTAGAGGCATCTCTCCTGTGTGGAAACCTGGGCTTCCTACTTTTTCCCACTACTTTCTTTAAACAAACCATCAAAGCATTTTCCTACAAATGCAAAGTTTGTAAACCCCATTCCCTCTACATATTACTGGTCACCATACTCACTCACTCTTTCTCTCTTCCTGTCTCTCACTTCCTGCCTGGCATGACCTGGGGGTGGAGGACTGCCCTTCTGATCATTATACCTTCCTTGCCTAGAATCTGTAAATAAAAGTTTTTGAACTTGTTTCCTATTGTGGTGGTGTACTGAGTATGCACCTTCCATCTGAAGAGCCAGAAGCTACTCCAGGCTGGGTTTGCCCTGGGATGTCAGGGAAAACACAAGGTTGGACTCCCAACTCCAGCACAACGGCCATGCAGGTGCAAATTGGACATGGGTCAGACAAGAACCACAAGGGCGCCTGCCAGGATGTACAAGCTTTCTGTGACGGACCTCCGGACCATGGGTCAGACAACCAGGTATTAGGCTGTCTGCCAGGTAAAAGAAGTAGTCTTCAAAGGTTCATTGCGAACACCCCATCTCCTTTAGATTCCTGTTAGGGCAGTGCTGCCAGTTTCTCTGGTACTGGAGCTCCAGTTTAGCTGGGAACTCTCAAAACAGGCTCTTCTTGGAGGTGACTGTTTTTTGTTGTTTTTTTTTAACTTATTTTCCCCGGCTTCAATTTCTGGATATGTAGCTGGGTGGAAGACAGATGTTTAATTTCTAGGCAAATCTCTAGCATCAACCTTGAAGTTTTCAAACACGCACCAACTGAAATTAGTGGATCTTCCCTGAACTGCACCTCCAGCTCTTTTGCATCTTTCACAGAAAGTTCTCCAAAGCATACAGTTCTCAATATGCATTGCCACCAGTGTGCAGCTTTGCATCTATTTGTTCTTACTATGCTCCGTATATTGAAATATAACTCCCTTAAATCAGCCGATGGTCTCCCACAATTCCAATATGATTGTCTTCTTAAATTGTGTTCTCTGAATACAAAAAATAGGTTAGTAGCCAGGCTCGGTGGCTCAGCCTGTCATCCCACGCCTTTGGGAGGCTGAGGTGAGTGGATTGCCTGAGCCCGTGGGTTCGAGACCCGCCAGGGCAGCGAGACCTCATCTCTACAATAAATCAAAAAATCAGCCGGGCATGGTAGCGCATGCCTGAAATTCCGGCTACTTGGAAGGCTGAGGCGGAAGGATTGCCGGAGCCCGGCAGGTCGAGGCTGCGGTGGCCAGGAGCGGCCACTGCACTCCAGTCTGGGCGACCGAGTGAGACTCCAACTCAAAAAAAAAAAAAATAGGTTACTGTGAGGAGCAGTGAGAATAAAAAAGTTTATTATAAGAAACTGTCTCACACAACTATGGAGATCTGTGGTGAGCAAGCGGGAGATTCAGGACAGTGTAAGTTCTAGTAAGGGAGCCAGAGAAGATCAAGAGATTCACTCAAGCTGTCAGTTCAAAAAATTTCTTTGTTACTTACTTTTTTGTTTTATATTAGTTTTCAGTGGACTGGATGAGGCCCACCTATATCAGGCAATCAGCTCTACCCCGTCCACTGATTCAATTGTGAATCTCATTCAGAAACATCCTCAATGCCATACCCAGAATAATGTTGGACCAACATCACCCAGTCAAGTTGGCACATGAAGTTAACCATCATAGAGAGGGAGTTGAGAACCAGATTGCTTTTTTTAAGTTCATATTGTGAAATGGCTATTTTAGTAAAAAAAAAACAACAGATGTTAAAAGCCTAGTACCTAGAGAAAATACGGCAACAGTTAAGTTCAGAATGTTCTCTGACCTTTCACACAGGAAGCCTGTAGTTTCTCAGAAAAACAGAAAACAGCACCTGCTGGCTATGCTTGATTGCCTAACTTGCTTCTTCTGCTTCTGTAAACCCTACTGGCGTTGCTTGATTGGCTATTGTCTAGGCTACCAGGATGCTGTGGTTTGGGCCGCTTGGAAAAAAATGCCAAGGAACTAAAACTTGAGGGGTCGTGGCTTTGACCTACTTAAGGCAGCCCTTGCTGCATGGCGGGGCCCTCGTCTTGGACTTGCATGTCCTGTGAGTGGTGGCCGGCTGGCTAATAGACCTCTCTTTTTGTTAATTATAATTTCGTGTCGGTGTCTGTGAATTGAGCGCTGGAACCCTACTGCAATATATTTGTTTTTAAAGTGGTAATATATTTGTTCTTGAAGGTAGTAATAACACTTTTGGGGAAAACAACAAAAAGTAGCCTTCTGGATATGTTTGCTCATGGTTCCAATAAAAATAGTTTTTGCAAAATGATTTCTGATATTAAATATCTCAACCATAATTGTTTCTCAAAAGAAAAACTGTTAAAAATATTTTAGATTATGGTATATTCACTTAATAAAATATTATATAACCAGAAAAAACGATTAAGGACGTTTTTAAACTAATATAAAATCATCTCCAAGAGATATTAATTTAAAAAAGCAAGTGTGTAGAGCATGCTACTATTCATGTTTTTAAAAAATAAAGGAAGAATACTTTTAATTATACATGCATAGTCTCTGGAAGGGCACAGAAGAAACTGTTGACACTTGTTGCTCTCCCAAAATGGAGCAGAATTGCTGAGAAGCACAGACACATTTCTATGAATCCTTTTATATATTTTAAATTTTAAAACATGAATAGTCTAAATTTTTGACATTAATCAGCATGACATTATATACAGAAAGCTCTAAAGATCATCAAAAACTTTTAGAACTAGTAAATAAATTTAGTAAAGCTGTAGGATACAAAATCAACATACAAATATCAGCAGCATTTCTATATGCCAACAGTGTGTTTATCAAAAATAAATAAATTTAAGGAAGCCCATTTACAATAGCTACAAAGAAAATGACACCTAGGCATAAATTTAATCAAGGAGATAAAAGATCTCTGCACTGAAAACTATAAAACATTGATAAAAGAAATTGAAAAGGACATACATAAATAGAAAGACATCCAGTGTTCATAGACTAGAAGAATTGATGTTTTTAAAATGTCCTGGCCAGTCACAGTGGCCCATGCCTATAAGTCCAGCACTATGGAAGGCAGAGGCAGAAGGATTGCTTGAGCACAGGAATTCAAGCCCAGCCTGGGCACAATAGCAAGTCTTCATCACTACAAAAAATTTAAAAGTTAGCCAGGTGTTGTGATGTGTGTCTGTAATCCCAGCTACTTGGGAGGCTATCACAGAAGTATTGCTCGAGCCCAGAAGTTGAAAGTTGCAGTGAGCCACGATCGTACCACTGCACTCCAGCCTGGGCAGCAGAGTGAGACCCTGACTCAAAAAACAAATAAATAAAAATAAAATATGAAATAAAATAAAATGTCCATATTTCCTAAAATTATCTAGAGAGTCAATGCAAACCCCATAATGACATTTTTTTCCACAGAAGTAACAACAGCATCAACAGCAATATCAACAACAAAAAGCCCTTAAAATTTGTATGGAACCACACGGATACTGAATAGCCAAAGCAATTTTGAGCAAAAAAAAACAAAGCTGGAGGCATCAATCACATTACCGGACTTCAAAATAAACTATAAGGCTATAGTAACCAAAACAGCATGATACTGGCATAAAAACAGACATTTAGACCAGTGGAACAAAACAGAGATTCCAGATATTATTCCACGCATCTACAGTCAACTGATTTTTCAATATAGGTTCCAAGAAAACACATGGAAGAAAGCACAATCTCTTCAATTACTGCTGCTAGAGAAATTGGATATCTACATTCAGAAGAAAGAAAGTAGACCACTATCTCTCACCCCACATACAAAAATCAATTCAAAATGAATTAGAGTTAGGATCCAAAAACATGAAACCTTTAACAAAAAGTAGAGAAAGCATTTCATGTCATTGGTCTGGGCAAAGAATTTTGGATAAGATTCAAAACCACAGAAGCAAAAATAAACAAGTTACATCAAACCAAAAAGTTTTTGAATAGCAAAGATAACTATCAACAGAGTGAAAATGCCACTTCTAAAATGGAGAAAAAAGGCAAATTGTGCATCTGACAAAGGATTATATAAAAATATATAAAAAATTCAAACAACTCAATAGCAAAAGAAAACAAAATGACAGCAAAAACAAAAACAAACAAACAAAAACCTGAATTAATATTTTTCAAAGGAAGACATGTAAACGGCCAAAATGAATATGAAAAATCTCAGCATCACTAACTATCAGGGGAATGAAAATAAAAGCTTCAGTAAGATATAAGCTCACTTGTTAGAGTGGCTACTACGAAAAAGACAAAAAAATAATAAGTGTTGAAAAAGATAAGGAGAAAAGAGAAACATTATGCTGTGGGTGGGAATGCAAGTTAGTATAGCTGTATGTAAAACAGTATAAAGTTTCCTCAAAAAAATTAAACATAGAATTTTTATTGTCATCCACTTCTGGGCTTATATGCAAAGGAAATAAAATTAATATATTGAAGGCATATCTGTATTCTCATGTTTATTGCAGCACAATTTATAATAACCAAGATACAGCATCAGCCTAAGTGATGGCATGAGTAAAAAAATGTGGCATATATGCACAATGGAATTCGACTCAGTCCTATAAAGAATGAAATCCTGCCATTTTGCACCTACACGGGTGAACCCAAAGGACATTACGTTAAGCAAAATATGGCATACACAGAAAAACAAATACTGCGTGATCTCACCCTTCTGTGGAAGCTAAAACAACTGCTACTTTCATAGAAGTGGAGAGCAGAATAGCGGTTACTAGGAGCTACCAAAGGTAGGGGGTAGGGACTTGTGTAGAGAGATTAGTCAATGGGTACGAAGTTGCGGTTAGACAGGAGGCACACAGTCCGTGGCCCTATTACACAGTAGTATGGCTATAGTTAACAATCAGATATCGTACATTTCAAAGTAGTTAGAAGAGAGAATTTTGAATGTTCTCACCACTGAGAAGTGAGAGGTGTTTGAGGTAATGAATTTGCTACTTACCCTGATCTGATGATTTGATTATTACAGAGTATATACATGGATCAAAACATTACATTGTGCTCCACAAATATATACAGTTATTATATCAATTAACGATGTAATAAAACTCAAGAAAATGATTGCGATAATGGAAATCAAACTTTTCCAAAGAAACAATTAGACTTCAACCACACTCTTTATATCACTTTCGAAGATATTCAAGCTGCGATGTGCATTTAACATTTTTTTAATGTTATGTTTGTTACAAACTGCTTGAAATAATTCTCCCTATTATATTTCAATAAACAATAAGTCAAAAAGAATTTAAATTACGTAAATATAATGAAATAGCAAAATTGGAATCCATCTGAGGGAGACATGAGAGAAATTAAGAATTGGAGTACCTCTAACTGCCAGCCTACTTTCTCCAAAGCATGATGCAAGACCACCCTCTGAGAAGTTTCTCCTTCAGGTCCTGACCTGACGTTCTCACCCTACTCCCCCCTTGCTGCCATCACTTACATAGCACTAAGCATGGGAGGCTTCAATTTTTAGTAATTTTGTTCCTTCTTTCATCAAATAGAATGTAACATTTTTTTAGGTCAGAGACCATTTTCTCAACCTCTTTTGAAGTCCAGCACTGAACAAATAAACATACACACAGTAGGATCTCTAAAATTATTTTTTGATAACAAGAAAGCTTTTGTGATCTAACTATGAACAATGAGCATAATTCCTATAAAGTGATTCAAAACACCAGTCTTATTATGTTATAGTCATCCTGCATCTACCCTTTTAAAGTCTCACAAAATCAAAACATGCCTTATGGATTTAAAAAGCAGGCTGCAAAAAGAATGGAAACGTAAACAGATATGACTTAAAAATAGCAGATATTGCAGTAGGGCACAAATCTGAATTAATACTGCATTCTAGGCATCGAGGAAAAAATAGTTAGAGAGGGAAGGCAAACCCCCACCAACACAATCTAAAGTTTTCCATATGTACATCAAATGTCGACAAAAACTTTATCTGAAAGCATATTACTGGTACTTCAAGCCATGTCAGAAGTAGTTTTCTGTTAAAATATTAATTGCGTGTCTTCTTTTCCTCGCCTTCTCAGCAAGGCAAATTCTTAGTTGAAATATAATATCATCTTCCAGCCAATTTACATAAATAATCCGGAGTCATCTGCCTGTAGAGCTTGCAAGAAGAAAAATACACAGAAACAAGAAATAAAATTATGTATATATACGAACATTGGGAAATTAAATTTTTCTAACTTTCCGAGTGACCTCGGAATCCAGAGGACACATCCATTTAATTTGAGAAATATTTTTCTCACATTCTCTATAAAATGCAAAGATCAGTGACTATGATTATAGACTCACAAATTTAAATTTTTTAATTCTGAAAATACGAAGTGGTAAGCCTTTTCTGAGGCAATGGTGAGTAAAGAATGACAGTCCATATTTAAACCGACTAGCCTAATGACATTAGGGCTGAAGTGATGATTTCCAAGGTTGGAATTAAGTTGAGACACTGGTTCATGTTTTTGAACTTCCAGAACCCCAAGAGAAATGGCGGGCCTCACTAGTCACACTGGGAGCTTTTTGGTGCTTCCTGGGGGTGAAAGTAAAGATTCAGTTTTCCTTAAATTTTAAAGGGAAAGGGAAACAGGTTTATCTAAGGCGTTGCTGTGTAAGGCTTCCGTTAAAGCTTTCACACTGATGAACAGAGACAAGTGTAGGCAACTGCCAAGGCCCTCTTGTGTTGAGCATCATGCAACAGATCCACAGTGGAACGTGTTTGGTGAGTCTTAACCAGGTGCAAGTTAGAATCACCTGGAAGACTTCGCAAAGCATGGTTGGCTGAGTGTCCTGGGGGAGCAGAGGAGAAAACTGAGCTTTTAGAGAACCTCCCCGTCAGCAAACAAATCTGCTTCCAACTTTGTCTTTCTGTCCATCTGAGGACACTGGCTGAGGCTCTCTCTGGTAATGATGTCAAAACACAATTTTAATTTAGAATCAGCTGAAGCATCCGCTATTTCTTGATGCTGGTGAGTTCAACTGATGTATTTCCTGCTAGGGATTAAGATCTTTAAACAACTTGATTTAGCGTAAGATTGATATGACCACTTATTCTTCTTGGAAAATTCAAAGATGGAAGGTTGAGAGAGGTATGAAAAGTAGGGGACTCTTATTTGAAAGGATTATCCTCTCTAGCAAGCCCTCAAATAGAGTCCCTTGACAACAGTAGTGGAACTGACACAATAAGCCTTTTATCTAAAGTTGAGTCAATATTAGAAATTTTTACTGAGTCCTGTGTTTATCAGGGAGCTCTAACAGAGGGATCGGAGCATTCATCCATGGCAGGGCATAAGTTACTGTGCAGTGAGAGGAGTAGATTACTGTGTAACTCACATGTAGTATAAGGTGTAGATTGTGTGTGTGTGTATGTGTGTGTGCGCGTGTGTGCGTGTGTGTGTGTGTGTGATGTGGGGACCACACAATTGTAGGGTATAAATAAAGGTCACTGTAGTGAAGCGAGTAGATCACCATGCAGTGTAGGGTGTCCTCAGCATGCAGCGTAGGCAGTAGGCAGTAGATCACTATGTAGGTTGTAGTGTAGCTCACCATAGATTACATCAAACTACAGAGAGCCTATCACTGTGCATGGTAGAGTGTAAATCACCGTGTAACGAAGGGAACAGACTAGGATGAATACCACTCTGCAACGACAGTGTGGATTGCTGTAGAGTGCAGACAGTAGGTCACCATGTAATATCTGGTGTAGTTTGTGCAATGCTTGGTAGGAAGTAGATCACTGTCCATGGTAGAGGGTAGATCACTGTGCAATGCATGGCAGAGAGGACTGAACTCAAAGGAGTAGATCACTGTGCCATGAACAACATAAGAACAGTGCATCGTATACAGTATAGAATACTGTACGGTGTGAGGTACGGATCATTATGTGGTATAGAGATAGGCAGATCACGGTGCAGTGTAAGGTGTGGATCATTATGCCTTGCAGAGTGAAGAGACTGTGCAGGAGAGTGTACACCACTCCGCAGTTTAGGGAATGCGTCCCTGAGCGTTTTATCTGAGTTTAAGAGTTACTATCATGTGCATGATGGTCAGATGCTTTCTATGTGCAGGAGCAATGCGTTTTCTAGTGTTTGCTTCTCCTTGGTGTCTTTAAGGTGTCATTGGTCAGTAGCCATCTCAGAAGACATTGCTGAACCACTGTCAGTGGGAAGCCAGAGTGGAGAACAAAGACTACAAAGCATGTTTTACAATCTGATGGGAGAGTAAAACACCAGAGGAGTGTTCCTGAAAGATGTTAATAAACAAAAGCAAGCTATAGTGAGGGGGTCTGAAGCTGACCTCCCATCCCAATTAGGGCAGACATCCAGGCCTTCTTCAGGTGCATTCTTCTGTCTTCCCTGAAGAATGTGGGGTGAATTGCACAGAGCATGACCCGAATATTTGTCCCTCTTTGAGCTGGAAGCAGGATAGTGGACCTCCTACTGATAAAACACAGACAAATGTCCCTACTTCTCAGACATTATAAAAAACACATATCCACGATGTTTATGGTATTTTAGTACCCCTAAGGATGTCATTTCCCAGATGAGAATGTCCAATGGAGTTTCCCTGCCTGTATGCAGTCTCCGCTACACAAACGTCTCAGCACTGCATTCTCCATCACGCCTGCCCACATACCTTCTAGTCCTATTCCTGTCTCCTACCCACTTTTAGACATACCACAGACTATCCCCCACCAGGGCACCTCTGTCCTCTGCAGCCTCAGCACCTGTTGACCTGCTACAACTGCAATGCACAGCCAGACACCTGCCTGATCCTTCAAGCCTCGTCTCAAATTCTAGCGCCTTCATAAAGCCCTTCTGATCCCACCTGATCCCCCTTCTCTTCAAGTCCTCATGACATACATTCTTTGAGTACTTACCACCGCCTGTCTCATGTTCTGGTTATTTCTGTGCACACTAATCTATCCCTCTGGCTGGGCTGGGACCTATCAGAGAATGAATTTTACTCCATTATTATCACTATTTTTCCCTGGAAGCTTATAGGAATAGTTTGCATATAGCAGATGCTTAATAGGTATAGTAATTCAACTAAACTGGACTCAGAAAATCTTTAAAGATTCGACAGGATGTATGTAATGAAAAACTGCCTACTAAGTTCAGAACTATCCAGCTTGGTGAAAGCATGAATACAGCATCAAAAGCCTCCCTGAAATGTAAGAAACTTGCATCCCTCACTCACCCTCACTACTAGACAAGCAGTTTTTCCATTTCCTGGGATGCTCCCATGATTTGCAAGGCCGACTCCGTCCCCTCCCATTCACTCCTCTCTGACCCCTTCATCCATCAGGTGCTGACAGCACCACTCTCCCAATCTGTGAATACTTCGGGGTATTTCCGTGAGAAACCCCAGTCAGCTAGTCTCTTTGTCTGGACATGGGGCTATTCATGGAAACTGCATATTCAAGGTACTAGTGAGTGTCAGCTGAGAGAATGAATCAAATGATTGATTGCCCATTTCTCCATGAGAGCACTATTTGGAACAAAAAACCCAATGATCAGACCATTGACACAAAAACGAAATGAGCCGGTGGCGTTGTCTGATTATGAACTGAAGGTTTTCTGTTAACTTCACCCCGAAGGCTTCCTTCCTGGGCCTCTGGGCACCATATGATTATACTTGACTGACAGGCTTTAGAGCCAGGGGTTGTTCATTTATAAATTAGCCGCATGGTGCCTTTTGAGCTAGATTTTGGGCTCCCCAAGGCATAAGCCTTTGGAGCTCAAGGACTCTGGCCTACTGGTTTTGGAGAGGAATTATTCTATCAGCGCAGCACAGTCTGGGGAAACATGTACAGACTTCGGAAAACTCCAAATCCCTTTGATTGTTCCGTCTTTTGATTGAATTTAGAAATCATCTGTTGCCTCCAGCTGACCATTTCTAAAGCTTCTAACTGCTGTAGTTTATTGAAGCCACAAGCTGGAACTGGGTGTACATAGAACAAACATAAAACATAAATCTTCATTCCTCTCATGAAGCATATTTTCTCAGGAGTCAAATATATAAAGTATCACAAAAGGGATACTCTAGTGATATCAAAAATATAGGTTTACCTTTGGTAAAAAAAATGTTAATAGGACTGTGGCTGTAAACATACAGAAAGATGACAATAATTTGTGCAAACAACAAAGATGATCAATAGTTCTGTATATTATCTTTGTCCTTTTAATTGATGGAGACAGAGATACGAGGAATTTCATCTGATCCTGGGCCAGAAACAGCCATCTTCTAGAGATGGGTCTAAACAAAAAGATAGAAGGAAAATGAAATACCTAGAAACAGAAAGCGTTGTGGATTCGAGGACATTCTCGCTTCGGGTAAGGACGGCACCAGTTAGGTCCCTGACTTCCTCGTGCTTCCAGTTGCATGGAGCTGCTTACTCAGGCAGGGACAACCCTCGCCTCCTCACTTTGACCTGTGCCCACTTGCTGGGCTGACCCTCTGCCACTGGTCACTAATGCACAGTCTCTGAAAGTCTGTAAAATATCGACTCTGCATCTAGATTTTACATTATGTTTTCACATTTTCTTGTATAACACTCTCTACTTCAGAGGAAGAGAAACTACAGACTCCAAAAACTAGGGAACCCTGAATGGAGGATTAATCAGAGGAAACCTTTCGTGAAAACGCTTTTAAAATGGTCCCGAGTCAGTACGTCTGCTTCTGAGGATCCATCCCTAGGAGCAAATCCAAAAATGTGACCAGGTGTTCAATAGCAACTGCTCAATGAAGCATCTGTGATACCGTACCTGTTGGAAAATATAGTTTTTCAGTGGTGGCAGCCTCGTCATCCAGAATTAGTGGAGGAGGGGACCAATCATTTCCTACACCTATAGGCTGGGTGTTGGAATGATGCTTTAGGCCAGGGGTCCTCAAACTACGGCCCGTGGGCCACATGCGGCCGACCGAGGACATTTATCCGGCCTACCGGGTGTTTTTGCCACCACTGCCTGTCCTGCCTAGCAGCCGACTCGTCCGGGCCACGGTGCGCATGTGTGGAATGTGCATTGCACTCTCCGACTCCCCTCCTTCTCTCTGTCTCTCGACTCCTCCTCTTAGTCTAGACTAACTGATGCACACTTGCATCACTTGTTACGACTAGCAGTGACAAATATGGAACCAGACATTGACCATCTCATTAACCGACAGCAGGCCCATAGTTCCCATTGAAATGCTGGTAAGTTTGTTGATTTAACTTTACTTGTTCTTCATTTTAAATATTGTATTTGTTCCCGTTTTGTTTTTTCACTTCAAAATAAGATTTGTGCAGTGTGCATAGGAATTTGTTCATAGGTTTTTTTTTTAAACTATAGTCCACCCCTCCAACGGTCTGAGGGACAGTGAACTGGCCCCCTGTTTTAAAAGTTGGAGGACCCCTGCTTTAGGCAGACGTGGAGATCACCATGTCCGTGTGCACAGGTGCTTTGGAAGGCATTCTCTCTTTCAATCTGTACACTGACCCCATGGTACCACTACTGTTGTCATTTCCTGATTGACTAAAAGAGGAATAGAAGGTTCGCTGAAACCCATGTCACAAGCTGGTAGTGAGCAGAGCAAAGGTTTCCACCCAGACATTTCAGGTCCAGAACTGCAGTGTTTAACCACATTCTTTTACTGCAAGAGAATCTCCCATTGCACAGAGGCAAATGCATTCTGCTCCCCTTTGAGACTTGTTGTCATAATGAGATATGAGATCCTCACCCCGGGGGTGGGGGTCAAAGCCCCAGGTGACCACGGTAGAAAACAGCTGAGAACTGCTGCTCCAATCCGGGAAGATCCCAGAGAGCATCAGGGCCCCACTGCTCCTGGAAATTCCACCCTAATGTTTAGTGATGCTTCCATCTACCTTAATCAGCATGACACCAGAACTGATTCACTGTCTTTTAGATGAAGGAGAACCAGGCGGGGTCTCTGGGCCACCATTTTTACGTGAGCTCATTCATGAGACCTACTCTGAGCCAGGCACTGTGCTGTCGATTGGGGCCGTGGGAACTGAACACAGGCCCAAGCCTTAAAGGAGCTCAGAGTTCAGTCTAGGAAAAAGACAGATGGATGATTCTAGTGGAATTGGTGCTCTTGGAACGAACCGGATGGTACAATCGTCTTGGGTCTCAACTGTTCTTAGCTCCTAGCATATTCTGTATTTCCTTTCCTCAGTATCTTGCTCTCAATGTTTTTTCTTACAAGATACCACTTTCCTCAAAAAAGTAGCATCCACCTTAATGCTTTACTAAGAGAGTTTAGTTAATCTTGACATAATTAACTTTCTCAGTACATGTTCATTTTTCGCTACCGTTTAAATCAATTGTGTCTCTACTAAGCATTCAGTAGTGGAGAAAGAAGGAGAAAGAAAAACAAGCTGGATTCTTTCCTGTTCCTTTTGGTGAAGATAATGAGCAAAATTTAAAAAGAGAGTTGAAAGTATTTTTTAAAAGCACAGTGAATGGACTTTGATAGTTGAAAATTTATTTACAGCGCATGTAAGTACAGCATACACTGTGATTTAGAATTCCTGGTTGCTTATGAAGATATAGAATGTAAAGATATGTACTTTGGTAAGGACAACCTGTACGTGTATATCTGAACACATAATTCACAATGCATTGCTCTGGTCCATTTGCAAGCAATATTCTCATAATAGTAATTTTAAAATTAAATTTGCATGACGACATGGGTTATCAATCTGTTTCCCACCTACAGTTCAGCTGGTCTCTCAGAGGCGACAGCGGCACGAAAAAGACTGTGACTTAAAGGCCCCCGCCACCATCCTCAATACTACTTTTGCTGCGCCCCCCTCTGCAGATTATCCAGCCAGCAATACACTCTCCAGCAAGCTCAGATGCAGAAGCATCGGGTCAAGGGTATGAGCCAGGGAAAGGCAAGGAGAAGCTGCCAAGCTGCCTCCACTGGACGAACACCCCTGTAAGACGATTCACAAGAGAAACACTACGAGGTTCCTTAAAAGGTGTCCAGGATATGTGTGGGAATTGCGGAGGAGTTATTCCTTTTCACACCCTGCCACTTTCTGACTTTGCAACTTTGGCCTTCCTGACCAAGCGTTCGTGTCCGCGTCAGGAGAACAGGCCATTATATTTCCCTTAAAAGACTGTGAGGAGGAATGGATGACAGCCTTTTACGGGAAGCACTGCACTTCATGCAAGTGACCCCCTACACACACACACACACACTTTCACCTCTCTTCCCAACTTTCTTGGTTAGGTGGAAATCCTGAAAGCATCACAGGTGACGAAGAATAAGAGGATCACCCCTCACCATGTTCTGATGGGAGACAACATGGATTAGCTGTGGTCACGGTGAAGTGACAAGGCAAACACATTTCCACAGAGGCTGTGTGTCGCTTTCAAAGCAGTGCTATATGTATTATATCATCTGATTCTCGCGGCGATCTTGCTGAATGATCCTAAGAGATGTCATAGATGACAGAGTGGATTTAAAGATAAAATGCAAAAAGATATGGGCACAGGTAAACAGGAAAGCAGAGGAAGGAAGCAACTGCAGAAGCGGGCAATCCTTTTAAATGTTTTACGCCCAGGGAGCACTCTTCCTCCCCGTGTGTCTCGAAGCCTGTGTGCGCCTTTCAGAAAAACATGCAGAATGGATGAGCACACCGGGGCAGAGTCCCAGAGATACTGCTTGACCGGAAAAGCGAGTAGTTCTGCAGTCTCTCCAGCACTTCGTATGCGTTACCTGGGGTGAGAAATTCATCACAGACGCCTGGCCTGACTTCCCTGGTATGAAGGCTTTTTTGTGGACAAAGAATGCAAAAGCAGGCAAGACTGATGAGGAGAATTTGAAAGTAAGGGAAAATGAGGTGGCCAAGGGCGACTCAAGGCTGCTTATGTCTGATGGAAAAATAAAGATACTTTAACTTGTTCGTGCTCAACCGTTGCAGAAACGTGAGACACTGAGTGGACTGTGTCGAAAAAGAGAATGATTCTATCTTACTTCTTCTTCTTCTTCTTTTTGTAGAGACCAGGTCTCACCAAGTTGCCCGGCCCAATCTTGGACCCGCGGGCTCAGGCAATTCACTCACCTCATCCTCCCAAAGTGCTGGGATCACAGGCTGAGCCACGCAGCCCAGCCCATTCTGTCTTACTTGTACAACTAAGAAATGAGGAGTGACTTAAGCACAGCGAGCTCCATGCTCCATCACAGTGAAATTTAACACTTCACCCGTGCCCAGACAAGCAACGAGATTTTGTTTTGAAACCCACTTGTGAGGATAGGGGCTAAAATTTGCAAAACAGATTGGAAGAATGTGACAAAATCCATTTTAAGGTCTAAAGCGGAAAATAGCCAAAACCTGATGAGACTCTGCCTTTCCTATTCCATCAAAGCAAATAACGCATAAATTCGTCTGTTTTCAATGGAATGAAATGAAGGTCTTGATGGTGACTAGATCTCCTTGCAGGGTGGCCTCCGCTTCTTATTTGCAGTGACTGCACTGCACAGCTCAGTGGGTTTGCAGGAACACTGGAATTGCTTGCAGTAAGATTATATTTACATGTTCTTAATTAGATCTCCTAAGCACACTGTCTGGTCAAGCAAGCTCTAAAGCACAGATCCTTGTATTCCTTCGGTAGTTAGTATAGCTGTTGATTTATTTATTTTGCTTTGATACAGTTTTCAGAAAGGTTGCCAAAGGCAGCTATACATCTGGACATGCCCACTTCAACAGGGAGACCAGGCCAGGCACAGTCTGTGTTTCTCAAGAGAAGTAATAAGTGGGTTGCTAGGATGGGTATCTTTAGAGATGAGAACACACATACCCCTTCTCTCATATGGGGACACGGAACCCAAATGCGTAAGCATTAGTAGTGATAACTTGTTGGAAGAAGCTCCAGGGTTGTCTGGATTTACAGTTTTCTCTCCCTTTTAAATACGTGTGTATTTATTTATGTTTCACCTGTTATAAATGTCATGCACCTCCATTATAGAAAAATCTTAAAGTACAAAATATAAAAATTCAGTATAAGATTAACCTGTAACAATGCCATCCGACGATGATGGCCGCTAACATTTTGGTGAATTGTTTAAAATTCCTTATTATTAATTTTTAAATATAAGGATCAGGGGAGAGTTTCTGCTCACCATTTCTTAACTTAATCCCATATCATGAGCCACGTTCTATGCTTCCACATATTATTCTACAATATTAGACTTAATGACTTTACAACCTTCAGTCTATTCAATGAAGTGAATGACTATGTCAACATGAATTTGACCCTATCTTGAGGCATGAAGATGTTCTCTTTTTTGTTGTTGTTTATCTAAGGGATTTTCCAATATAAATGTGCATATATAAATACTAGTGTCATTTTAAAATTATTTCTCTATGGTAAATTTCAAGAAGTAAAATGGCAGATCCCAACACATGGAACGTTTCTATTTTCTGGTGGTTCCAGGCAACACAGCTCAATTTGCCTTCTCTTTAACAGGAGAAGGGTGAATAGGTGGGCAAAGGCAGACCTAACTAACTGCCTCTCAATCATTGGTTGCGACTTCCAAGAAGGTCTGATCAAAATTCTTCCCTGAACTTGTCTGCCATCTGTCCCTTCATGCCAGAAATTTCTTGAACAAGAAACTAAATTTTTTTTTATTGCAAAATAGACATGCTATGATGCAAATCTCTACGGAAGAGAAATATTTTCACTCAGATTCTGGCAGTACATGGGATTAAAGTATGTATCCTTTTCCATCCCCTACATACCAGTAGAATTTTATAAATACAGAGAAAGCAGAGCATTAGGTTCTTAAAATAGATGGAGTAGGAAGTCTAAAAAAATCAGGCACACATAAGACCAAGTTCATATCTGTTGTAAGGTTTCAGTGCATAAGGGGAATGCAAAGGGACACCAAGCTCTGTGCTTACAACAAAAATTAAGTAAATGATAGATTTTTAAGAGTTAGAATTCACTTTCTATCTGGTTAAGAACTTGCATACCTGCATCGGAAGACTTTTGCTTCCAAATAAGCTGAATTAACGAGGATCAACTTATCCTCCTGCCTGAAACGACAACACCTGCCAAAATGAGACAAAATATGGGTAACAATGGTTTTCAAGACACTTAATATCAGGTATGACCCATAAATAGATGAGTGAGAGAGACCCCTGAGGGATGGAAAACAAATTAGGTAAATTTTAGGATTGACCAAGCTGACTAATAATAGAGTTTGCGGACTGTTGTAATGACAGGCAAAACCTGGATCCCCTAAGTTGAAAAGACAAAACTGTGAGTCAAAGAAGATTAAGGCCGCTAGGGGTCAGATGGTAAGAGATCAGAAAGCTGCACAGAGAAAGAAGCCCTAAAACCTGAAAAGGGCTGCCCTTAAGGATTTGTCAGAGTACTGATCATTTGAGAAAGCTACTCAAGACTGGAAAAAGTATATCTGAAATGATTAAGAGCGCCCCAAACTGACATATGAATGGGACTATACCCTGTTTCCTAGACTCCAGGGTGAAAAATCTCAAAATTCATGGATCGCTGGATTGCATAATGAGAAAGGATTTGCCTCAGTAGCAGGAAATAATTAACCCTAAAGTAAGGGCTACTCTGATCTTGAGTAACAAATCTTCAAAGCAAGGTATACGTAGATCAAACCATTTCCAAGTCTTTAATTTGTGCCAGAACAAATCTCAAGAAAATCTATAAGAATTCACAAATATCCATAAAAACAAGGTAAAATTCAGTATCTGGAATCCAATAAAACATTGCCAGGCATACAAAAAAGGTAGGAAATACAACCTGTAAAGAGGAGAATAATCAAACAATTTGAACTGACCCCCAAATTATACACATGTCAAAATTAGCATTAAATATTAAAACATTTACTATAACTATACCACATGTGCTGAAAAGATAAGGTCATAGGATATGTAAAAAGATGAAACTCAAACTTCCAGAAAAAAATTACGTGAAATTAAAAAATATATGGTATGAGATTAGACATGGTAGAAGAAAAAATTAGTAAACTTGAACTACAAGTAGCTTAATATGTATGTGTGTGTTTGTGTGTGTGGGTGTGCGTGTAGACTTTTCTGTGTGTATATATGCACCTGTGTGTGTGTGTGTGTGTGTGTGTGTGTGTGTGTGTGTGTGTGTTAGTCCCCAAGAGAGAATAGCACAAAAGTATTTGAGGAAATCCTGAGAGACAATTTTTCAAATTTGTTGATATTGATAAGTTCATGATTTTAAAAATTTCTGAGTCCAAAGCACAATAAACATAAAAAATTATACCTAGTCACATAATAATCAAATTGTTCAGAACCATTATTTAAAAATTATAAGTGATTATAAAAACGACAAAGTGGAGAACATACCACATACACAGGAACAAAGATGAAGATTACATATATTTGGGGGGAAAACTGCAAATGATAAGACAGTAGTTTGGTATCTTTAATGTATCGAAAGAAACTAAATTAACCTAGAAATCTATACCCAGGAAAATGACCTTTCAAAAATGAAAATGTGTGTATCCAAAGCAGACACACAAATGACCAATAAAAATACTAAAAACTATTAGTCATTAGCGGAATGCAAAACAAAACTACAATGAGATATACTTCACAAACTTAGGATGGTTAAAAAAAAATTAAAATTTACAGATGTTGATAATGATATGGAAGTATTGGAATCTTCATACATTTCTGTTAGGAAAGTAGCCCCTTGAAAAACAATTTGGCAATTTGTAAAAATGTTAAATATAGACTTGCCACATAACCAACAATTCTACTCCTAATTATATATCTTACATGACAGCTAACACGTGTTCATAAAAAAATACCAGTATACAAATGTTCACAGCATCATTCTTCATTAATCAGAAGTGGGAAAACTCAAATAACCATAGTTGATAGATGGATAAATAAAATATAGTGCATTCATATGATTTATAGGTACCGTCATAAAAAGGCGTACAAAACTGGTACATACCACCACATGAATGAACCTTGGAAACATTATGCTAAGTGATATGCACTTAACAAAAGCAAAAGTTTTCACAAAATACAAAAGGCCGTGAGTTTTACAACTCCATTTATGTAAAATGTCCAGAATAGGCAAATCTATACAAATGGAAAGTTGATTCATGTTTACCAGAGTCTGGGAGCTAATGGGGAAGAGTTTCTTTAGCGGTGATGAGATGTTCTAAGTTAAATAGTGACAACTGCTATAAAATTCAATGAATGTGTTTTTTTAAAAAATCACTGAATGACATAATTCAACGAAATAAATTTTTACAGGATCTAAACTAGCTCTCAATAAAGGTATTAAATTTTTAAATGGTGAAATACATACTTTAACACACATGAAGAAGTACGATCATTCATTAGCCTCACACTTGCATTACAAGAAATGATAAAGAATGCCCTTCAGGGAAAATAATACCAGAAGAAAATATGGATCTAAACAAAGGAACAGAGAATAAAGGAAATGGTAGATACACAGACTAATATAGAGATTTTTTTCTTATTGTTCAAATTTCTGTAAAATATAATTCACTCTTTAAACAAAAACAATGATGATGTATGTTGAGTCTTATAAGTATAAATAAAGTGCACAAGAAAAATAATATATAGACTTAGAAGGGAGAAATGAAAGAGAAAAACTTCAAGGTTCTTATATGTGACGTGCTATTGTAGCACATAAAAGTAGACTGTAATAAGTTAAAAACAAATATTATCAACCCTAACTCTATCATTAAGTAAAAAAAAAAACAAAAATCAACAGCTAATAAACCAACAATAGAGATAAGGAGAATCATAAGCAAATGATAATAAAATGATACTTAAAGAAAGAAGAGAAGGTAAACAAAGAACAAATTTGAGAAATAGAAAATAAGTGGAAAAAATATAGACTTGAACCCAACCATATCAATAAACGCATTAGGTTTGAATGCTCAAACAATGTCAGACTGAATTTTAAAAGCTAGACTCAGCTTTAAATATAAAGAAACACGCTTTAAAAATAAAGAAACACACTTTAAATATAAAGATACCAATGAAAGAAACAAAAGCAAAAGGATAGAAAGTAAAGGACAGAAAATGTTCTATCATGCTAACATTAATCTAAAGAAAACTGGAGTAGCCTGAGCAACATGGCGAGGTCCCTTCTCTACAATAAATCAAAAAACAACAACAACAACAAAGAAACCCGGAGTGGCTATATTTCCAACAAATAGATTTCAGGACAAAGAATATTGCTATGGATACAGAAGATCATTTCATCATTAAAAAGTTCAAACAACTAAGATAAAATAATTATCCTAAATGTGTCTGCCTAATAACTGCAGTTCAAAAATACATGAAACAAACCTGATAAAACTGGAAGGAGAAAGAGACAAACCCAGAATTATAGCTAGAGTTCAACTGTCCACTTTTATTTTTTTGAGTGGAGCCTCACTCCATCGCCCAGGCTGGAGTGCAGTGGCACGCACGCTCAAGGCCACCCCAGTGTCGACCCGCCGGGATCCGGTGATCCTTCTGCCTCAGCCTTCAGATTAGCCAGGATTACAGGCATGCGCTGCCACACCCTGGCTAATTTTTGATTTATTGTAGAGACAAGGTCTCGCCCAGTTGCCCGGGCTGGTCTCAAACCCTCTGGCTCAGGCAATCCCCTCACCTTGGTCTTCCAAAGTGCTGGGATTGCAGGCCACTTTTAATAATTAATAAAAGAAGGAGAAAATCGGTAAAGATATAGATGATAAGAAGATAATAAACCTTCTATTCAAGTCCACATGGAACATATTCCACGCAAGACCATGTTGTAGAACAAGAAACCAATCTCAATAGATTTAAAAATTTCAAGTCAGACAAATTACTTTGTCTGACTACAGTGGAAATAAATTAGAATGTCAATAAATCAATAAGTTAGAAATCGATTACAGATATCTGGAAAATACCCACAAATTTGCAACAAAATGACACATTCTAAATAGGCTTTGAGTTAAAAAAAAAGAAATCGAAAGGGAAATGAGAATGCATTTTAAACTCAATGCATTTACAAACAATGTATCAATATATGTAGACACCACTAAAGTAGTAATTAAGGCAAAATCTATAACACCAAATAATATTATACAATAAGAAAGATTTCAAATTAATAGCCACAGTCTGTCCTTTAAGGAGAGCTCATTAATACCTAACCCTGAATTGTACCCCACACCTTTAAAATAAAAATATTAAAAGTATCAAAAAAAACAAAAAAGTAAAACCTGGAGGGGAAAAGGAAAAAAAAAACACAAAAAAACATGGCCAGGCTCAGTAGCTCACACCTGAAATACCAGCACTTTGGAAGGCTGAGGCAAAATAATTGCTTGAGCCCAGGAGTTTGAGACCACCCTAGGCAACATGGCGAGACTTTGCCTCTACAAAAATAAAATAATTAGCCAGGTGTCATGGCACGTGCCCATAGTCCCAGCTACGCGGGAGGCTGAGGAGGAATGAGGTCAGGGCTGCAGTGAGTTGTGACTGTGCCACTGCTCTCCAGCCTGGGCGACAGAATGAGACTCTGATTCAAAACAAACATCCTTTTCTTATACTATGATGATAGATGTTCAAGGTCCACTATGTGAGTGAGAACATGTGATACTCAGATCTTTGTTGCTGTGAGAGGTCACTCAGTATTGTAGACTCTAGTTCCATCCAGGTTGCTGCGAAATTCATGGTTTTGTTCTTTTTTATAGCTGCGTAGTATTCCATTGTGTATATGTACCACATTTTTTAATCCAGTCCACTTTTGATGGGCAGCATGGTTGCTTCCAGGTTCTTGCTATTGTGAACAATGCTGCGATAAACATACGTGTGCAGGTATCTTTTTTATAGAGTGATTTGAATTCTTCAGGGTATATTCCCAGTAGGGGGATTGCGGGGTCATATGGGAGGTTGATATTTAGAGCTTTTAGGAATCGCCACACTGCCTTCCACAGAGGTTGCACTAGTTTACACTCCCACCAACAGTGTAGAAGTGTTCTCTTTTCGCCACACCCTCTCCAGCATCTGTTATTTTTTGAATTATTGATAATTGCCATTCTGACTGGAGTTAGGTGGTATCTCAGTGTGGTTTTGATTTGCATCTCCTTGATGATTAGTGAGGTTGAACATTTCTTCATGTGTCTGATGGCCGCTCATATGTCTTCTTTCGTGAAGTGTCTGTTCATATCTTTTGCCTACTTTGTAATACTATAAGAAAAGGATTGACAGTGGTGGGAATCTATGGGGGGGACAAAGAGGGCAAGGGTGGGGGGATTAACGGTAGTCAATATCTGTCTGGGGATGGGGGGACACCCCTTATCGACAAGGGTGCCTGAATGATGCATATTTGTATACCTAACCCTTAACTGTACCCCACAATTCTAAAATTAAAAAAGTTTAAAATAAAAAAAATTTAAAAAATTTTTAAAAGGTACTAAGTTTGGAATATTATGCCGCCATAAAGAAGGATAAACATATGGACTTTGCGGCAACTTGGATGGATTTAGAGTCTATCATACTCAGTGATCTATCACAGAAACAAAGAACAGAGTACGATTTGTACTCACTCATAAGCGGACCTTGAACAATTATCATAATACTGTAAGAAAGGGATTGGCAGTAGTGGGAAACTGCCAGGGGAGGGGGGTGAGATTGACAGTTGAGGGAACCTGCCAGGGGGAGGGGCACACCTCATCAACAAAGGTTCCTGCATAACGAACATTTGTATACCTAACCCTGAATTGTACCCCACCTCTTTAAAATAAAAATAAATAAATAAATAATTCAACAATTAACAAACAATCAAACAAACAAACAACAACAAAACACATAATTTATGTTACCCATAAGATATAATGCTATTTAGAATCAGGAAATAAATGCAATTCAAGAAAATAAGTGTTTGAAGCATCTGCTTAGCTATGGGACATTTTATTCCCACAGCAATTGGTGATAAAGAATAAGAAAAAAAATGTTTGTGCTAATGATGGTGCTGGTGGAGATAAGACCATCTAAATGCACAGAAAGACTGCTGAAGCAAAATCTGGGGATGTAATCAAGTTTGGGATTTGATAGGTGACATGTTTTTTAATAGACAGACTAGACTTAAATATAAGTTTACATTAAAACAAACACAATGGAATTACTTTAATTTCTGCAAATAAAAATGTTACACTATTCCTTTAAAAAGCTTATTAAATCTAAATATTAGCAATAAATCAGTAGATTAGGAAACTGAAAATTTAGATAAAATCAAAGAAAGCAACAATTATTTATAAAAGTTCAATAAAATTGATTAACCTTTAGCCTGCCTGATAACACAGGCCAATAAGAGAGAACCTATAACGTCAGGAAGAAGAGAAACAATATCACTTGAGATACAGATTACTAGATTTAAATATATCAGAAGAAAAGCAAGATATTATTTTTAAAAACTTTGTGCCAACAAATATGACAAAGATAAAATGGGAAAATGTCTTAAAAGACATAAATGTCTAAAGCTAACACAAGAGAAAATACATATACTAAGTCCTTTGTTTATTTTAAAAATAAAACTTGCAATTTAAAATCTTCCAAATAACAATAACACAATAACTCCAGATGCGGGCAGATTCAATAGTTGATTCTACCACACATTAAGAAAGAAACAATTCTCATTCCATACACTCTCTTAAAAATCAGTAGAAGATACTCTCTTAAAAATCAGTAGAAGAGGGGACACTTCTCAATTCATTTTGTGAGGACAGCATTGCCCTTATATCAATATCAGACAAAGACAGAACAAGAAAAGAAAACTACAGACCAATATCTTTCATGAATATAGTGGTAATTTTTAAATAGCAAATTACATCCAATAAGATATAAAAAGAATACTCTATGTGCCAAAAAGTAGGATTTATCTTTACTACGCAAGGTTGATTTAATATTTGAAACTCAATCAATGTAATAGAACATCTTATCAAACTAAAAAGGAAAAGCCATGTGATTATACCAACAAAGGCAGAAACAGAATTTTATAGGAAATTAAAAATAGAAGGAAACTTCCTCAGTGTGATAAAGGGCATTTATGAAAAAAGCTAACGTCATAGTTAATGGTGAAAAATGTTATACTTTTCCCATACTATCATAAGCAAAATAAGAATGTCTGCTTTTTACCTCTGCTATTTAACATTTTACTGAAAGTTTTAGCCAGTCTGAGAAGGCGTAACAAAGAAATAAAAGACATTCAGATTAGAAAAGACGTAAAATTATCTTTATTCGCAGATGATGTAATGATCTGTGTAGAAAATCTGATGCAATCTTCAAAAGAACTACTAGTAGCAACAGGTGCGCTTAGCAGGTTTGCAGAATACAATTGTATTTCTAAATACTAGCAGCAAACTCAAAAATTAAAATTAAAATATCATTTAAGATAGCATAACTTATAAAATATTTAGAGCTGAAACCGAAAAAAAAGAAGATGTGGAAGAACTGTGCACTAAACACTTCAAAATATATATTCTTAAAATAACTTAGAGATACCTTAAAAAGTTTTTTAAAAAAACATAGCCCTTGTTCAAGGACAGAAAATTATCTTGTTAAATGTTGATGTTGACTGGGCTCGGTGGCTCAGCCTAGAATCCCAGCATTTTGGGAGGCCGAGGCGAGTGGATTGCCTGAGCCTATGGGTTCGAGATCAGCCCGGGCAACTTGGCGAGATCTCTAAAATAAATAAAAAATTAATCAGGCATGGTAGCATGCACATGCCTGTCATTCTGGCTACTTGGAAGGCTGAGGTGGAAGGATCGTTGGAGCCCAGAGACCAGCAGGTTGATGCTGGGGTGACCGTGAGTGTGCCAGTGCACTCCAGCCTGGGTGAAAGAGTGAGACTCTAATTAAAAAAAAAAAAAGATGTTGATTTTGAACCTTCCCAAATACATTTATAGGTATGATATAATCCAAACCAAAATTCTGGAAGACATTTGGAGGAATTGAAAGGTGATTATAAAATTCATACAAAAATTCTAGAGTAGACAAAACACTTTGAAAAAAAAAATAGGGAGGGTTGGCTAACACTACCCGATTCTGAGACTTATTGTAGAGCTTAATTACTGTGTGTGTATTACGGTGTTGTATTGACATAAAGTACACTATGGATCGATGGAACAGAATAGAGTACATAAATATACTCATGCATAAATGGACAACTGATTTCTGACAGGAACTTCCAGACAATTTAGTAGACTAGCCCGGGCAACTTCACCAGACCACGTCTCTAAAAAAGAAAACAAGTCTTTTAAACAAATGGTCTTAGAGATTGGCAGTTCAGGGAAACTGCTAGGGGAGGGAGGGGCATACCTCATCAGCAAGGGTACCTGCATAATCAATGTTTGTATACCTAACCCTGAATTGCACCCCACATCTTTACAAGAAAAAAAAAGAAGACTAACTTGAACTTCTACCTTACCTCTTACCTCACATTACAAAGTAACTAGAAATGAACTGTAGACCTAAGTGTAAAGCCAAAATCTACAGAAATTTTAGAGCATATAGGAGAAAATCTTTGACATTAAGTTAAGGGAAAATTCTGAAGTAAAACATCAAAAGCACAATCCATAAAAGCAAATGGATAAATTAGACTTTATCAAAATTATTAACAGGAATTCTGCTCTTCAAATATGTTGTTAAGAGAATGAAAAAATAGGGCTCAACCTGGAAGATAATATTTTTAGAACATAAATTTAATATAATATTTGTCTCTAAAATACATAATTTTACAACTCCAAAATAGGAGTACCAATACAAAATTGAACAGACATGAAAAAAAGATAGATTGCAAATAAGCAAATTAAAAGATGCTGAACTGTTAGTCATCGAAGAAGTACGTATTACCATCACAATGAGGCACCACTAAACTTGTGCTAATACTAAGACTGGTTGTACCAAGTGTTGGTTAGAATGTGGAGAAACTGGAAATCTCATTGCTGGAGAGAATATAAAATGGTACAAACCACTTTGGAAAAAAGATTGTCGGTTTCTTAAATACTGTCTGGTCCATCCATTCCACTCTCAGATATTCACCCAAGAGAGCAGTAAGCTTGTGTTCACACAAAAACTTGTACTTGAAAGTAAATTCCTCATTAATTGCCTAATACTGTTTTATTATCTGAGTATATCACAATCTGTTTATCAAGTCACCTGTTTGGTGAACATTCATTTTGAGCTAGGACAAACAAAGCTGCATTTAAAATATTATTTTCAGTGATGAGTCAATGCAGCTGGGTGTGTGTGTGTGTGTGTGTGTGTGTGTGTGTGTGTGTGTGTGTGTGATTGATGAACAATAATTTTTATATACGTAGTGCACAATTTGATAAGTTTTGACATATTGGTATATACCGTATATCCATGAAGTCATTGACACAATGAAAAGAGTGATCATCTCTATCGCCCACAAAGTGTCCTCAGAGTCCTCTGCTATTCCCTTCTTCATTCTACTCTTCCACACCTCATTCTGGAAACCATTGATCAGCATTCTGGAGCAATAGATTAGTTTGCATTTTTAAAGAAATTTTAGGAAATCTGATACACAAGCAATAAGAATAAGTCTAAAAATAATTTTGAGTGAAAGAAGCCAGAATATAAGAAAAGAGCATCTACTTTTTTTTATGATCAATATTTTTTATTATGATATTGTGGGGTACAGTTAAGGATTAGGTATACAAATATGTTTCATTCAGGCACCCTTGTTGATAAGAGGTGTCTCCCGTCCCCAGACAGATATTTACTACCGTTAATCCCATCTCCCTCTCTGCCCCATAGTTGCCCACTACTGTCAGTCATTTTCTTATAGTATTACATTGGATGTTCAAGGTCCACTATATGAGTGAGAACACGTGATACTCGGATCTTTGTTTCTGTGAGAGGTCACTCAGTATTATAGATTCAAGTTCCATCCAGGTTGCTGCGAAATTCCTGATTTTGTTCTTTTTTATGGCTGTGTAGTAGTCCATCATGTATATGTACCACATTTTTTAATCCAGTCCTCTTTTGATGGACAGCACTTTTTAAATTCAGCATATAGAATTCTAGGTGTGTTGATAGTTTCATGGCTATATGATGTATAAACATATCAAAACTTACCAAACTATACACTTTAAACATGCACAAATCAATTACAGAAAAAGAAGCTGCACTAGCTCCTAAGTGCAGAATCACACTTTAATACAGTGCTCAGCCCTATATTTCTATCAATGTTTCCAGAAATCAGATCGCAATGTACTCTTTAGTGTTTATTGTACATCACTTCCTAAACACCTCACACTCGAATATGCAAGTCCTTTGCTGTCTCTGTGTGATCACCAACACCACTATTACTCCCAAGCCAAAGAGACCTCTGCCCTGGGCTGCCTGCTTTCTCTTACCAAATATCACAGTCACACAAGCATCCATGTATTAAAGACCCCATGGTTGTCTCTGTCAACTAGACCTTATTGATAATGTCATCGCTAGTACATGTTCCATACTGACGACTCCTAACCCTTCACACGCACTCTCAAAACTAACAATGTTCACTCCCCAGGAAAATGCCTCTTCAGCTTTTGTCCTATGCCCTCAAAATAAAGCACTATTATGTTCAAATGCCTCAAGGTTTGCAAGTTCTGCTGACACTGAAGGTCAGCACTCCTTTTGGTTATGGACCTCTGTTATTTCAAAAAAGTATGCATTCATCTGAAAATTCAGTTTGTTCATCAGCATACTTCTAAATGATACAGCATACGTTGCAATTGATAGGCAAAGGTATGAACGTATAAGTGCCATAAATCATAACCAAAATAATTGAAATAAAAACAATAGATAAAAATAAGTGCAAATTTTAATACTCACTTTCTGCATTCCTGACAGAGACAGCTCCAGTCGAGTTCAGGGTACCCCAAAGGTGGAGACGGTGTCGGCGATTGGGGGGAAGAAGAGAGAAAGAGAGAGAGAGAGAAAGAGACTGGACTCCGGTCTAGTGCAGAAGCGATGTGTGTGTTATTGGGAATTACAACGGGTCTTTTATACACAGTCAGATGTGGGAGGGGCGTTCCCCACCCACCAGAAACCTTAATCCATGAAAACTTAATCAACGATTGCCTTTAAACCCTTTTCATATGATAATCTTAAAATCCCATAACAAAGGATAACCTAATCCATGACTGACATATTCTATAAACCTTTTTCATCCTAAGCTGATTGATTTATGCCAAGTTAAACAATTCTGTAGAAGCTTAAGTATTTACTTTACAAACAAAAGTGGCCCATCCCAGAATGTTTGGAATGTGGCCCAGTCCAAAGTTCACAGTGGGCTACCTGCAAGTAACCCAGCCGCATTCTTTCAACAAAATGGCTGTCTTCTAAAACTATATTCTACAATTTACACCTTCAATAAATCCTAAGATCATGACCCAGAAGCCTGCGACCAATACTAAGGCTCTTAGATGTGACACGAGTTTGAGTTATAAGTTGTGTGAAAGCCAAAACTGCAGTTTGTGGAAGAATGGGAGCAATGAGCTTCTAAAGTTAGCTTGTGTTCGTCCCGGTTTCAGAGTTTCTAAGTTTTGAGCTCACAGGAGCTTAATCTGGTTAGTGCTGAGTAGAAAGGGGGAGGAAACGGGGTCAACAGCTCCCGAATGCATCCTAGTGGTCTCGGGGTCAATGGCCCTTCCTGATCCCTAACGCTCAGTGGGCCTCCGTGGCCGGCTCCCAACACATTCCAAGAGATCACTTTGTGCATTTCTTGGGATGCACTCACCCCACTTTGAGGACACTGATTTCGACATCTGAGATAGGAATTGTCAGAGAAAAAAAAAAGAATGAAAGAATGATTTAATTGGTAACTAACAAAGGAATCTGTAAAAAAAAAAGTGGGAAAATTGACATATCAGAAATAGTAGAGAATGAAAAATATCTTCTATCTTAACTTTATTCAGTTTGAAAAAAGCAAAAGCATCTATTTCAGTCATATCCACGATATGTTCATATCTAGTATGTAGAATGTGTTGCATAAAAAAAGAGGGGATGTAGTTGTTTCTCCTGCATTCTTAATATAATCTGTTTTGTCTGTTGAATTTCACTAAGCCGCTATCCAAGAGATAAACTTTTTTTATAAACTTTAAAACAGTTGTCCCAGAGTTTTATTAACATATTTATTTACAAATGTAAGAGCTGGAGCTTATTTTTCGATAAAGAACGCCACATCATAAGGAGGTTAAATCCTTAAACTCTGGGTAAGCCTCTAACTTGAAGAGCTAGCTTTCGATAAGCATATTTAGGACGGTAGGGAAATTGAAATCCTTCAAAGAGTTATTTTACACTTTGGGACTTTATTTCTTTATCAAGTCTGACTTTGCATCTGTTACATGAAATCTTCTGAAGAAAATCTCACTTTTTTGATCACTACTTTAAGAGCATGAAGTCTAGACTAACACAGATCTCTTTGAACCTTACTGCATGTTGGAAATCTCTTATCCAAAGTACTTGAGACCAGAAGTGTTTCAGATTTGGGACTTTTAAAAAAGATTTTGGGGTATCTGCATATACATAATATGGTATCTTGGAGATGAAATCTAAACCTAAACACAAAATTCATTTATGTTTTATATAAACTTTATATACATAGCCTGAGGGTAATTTTATCTAATATCCTAAATAATTTTGTGCACATTCAGCCTGCATATGTGCTATTTTATTGCCTTTTGTGGGCATGCATACATGGGGGAATGTCTGGAAATGTTATATATTAAGCTAAGGGGCCTGAGAGGGCCTTTTCTCCCCCAAGCACACTGAATAAACTGTATGTTGTACACTTGTGTTTTGACTGGAACTGTCACATGAATTCGGGTGTGGAATTTTCCACTCATGGTATCCTTCTGGTGCTCAGATGTTTGAGATTTTGGAGTATTTCAGATTTTGGATTTCCATATTAAGGGTGTTCAACCTGTATATCCCTCGTTGAAATCCACTTAATATGTCTGCATTGTCTCAACGATCCACAGACCCAGTAACCAGATTACTGGCAGATTAGTTGAGTTATCAATCACAAAGGCAATTAAGAAGAAGGAGATTGCCGGGCTCAGTAGCTCAGTCTGTAATCCCGTGCTTTGGGAGGCTGAGGTGAGTGGATTGCCTGGGCCTGCGGGTTCGAGACCCGCCTGGACGACTTGAGGAGACCTCATCTCTACAATAAAATAAAATAAAATAAATCAGCCGGGCGTGGTGGCACGTGCCTGTAATTCCGGCCACTCGGAAGGCTGAGGCAGAAGGATCGCCGGAGCCCAGCAGGTCGAGGCTGCGGTGGCCGGGAGCAGCCACTGCCCTCCAGTCTCGGCGACCCAGTGAGACTCCAACCCCCCCCCCCAAAAAAAGAAGGAGATTTTTGCTAACCTTTGAAATTTTGAATATTTTAAAGTTGTAATATAGCATTTTACTAATTAGTGTGTCGCAATTTAAAAGAAAAACAAGTGACACCGGTTCCTAAAATGCAAATTCCTTTCGTAGACGTGTGTGTGTTCATACGTTCTAGCTGTCAGCCCCCAGAGGATCAGAAGGGCAAACGATCAAGCTGAAATAAGCACAGAATGATTATCCTTGCTTTGTATCTGCTCTTTCCTCTCTCTCTCCGTGGCTGGAGGTGAGTCTTGGCTGAAGAAAGCGCTGCCAGAGCCGTGCAGGACCCCGAGGCCGATCTTCGTCCCGTTCGCCTTCCTCTTCCTCTCCAGACACCCACGGACTGGCCTGGGATCCCACGCTCCACTCTGGCTTTCCAGCAACCCAAGAATCAGTCATGCGTCTTCCTCTCTGCTCTGTCCTCCAGTCTCTTTTCTTTTTGAGTGGGAGTCTCACCCTGTCACCCAGACTGGAGTGCAGCGGCCGCTCCCGGCCACCGCAGCCTCGACCTGCCGGGCTCCAGCGATCCTTCCGCCTCAGCCTTCCGAGTACAGGCACTACAGGCGCGCGCTACCACGCCCGGCTGATTTCTTGATTTATGGTAGAGATGAGGTCTCGCTGCCCAGGCGGGTCTCGAACCCGCGGGCTCAGGCCATCCCCTCACCTCAGCCTCCCAGAGGCGCGGGATGACAGGCTGAGCCACCGAGCCCGGCTCCTCCAGTCTCTTTCTACCTCATGTTTCTTTAGCTTGTGGTGTGATCTCATGTCACCGAGTAATCTCCAAACCGGAGACTCTCCAGCCGGGTTCACTGGGCATGTGGTAGCACTCTGAAGTTAGAAGCAAAGAAGAAAACAATCAGCAATTTCTACCCACCGGGTGGTTCACGAATGCCCTTCTTTCTTCTTTGATAGCTCTTTCCTTCTCTTAAGTGACTGTATTTTTCTGGACCCAAACACCATATATGATTCCTGGTTTTTTCTAACACCTTTATTCATATGAAAGCTTTAAGGGCTATGATGTAATTTGCATTCATGTCATAAGTTGGCCGTATCACAAAGAACACAGTGGCATCGGCACCAATCTATCCAGCAGGCCCTTCTCAATCAGTGCTGTCATGCACTACACAAGGGCTGCATCTAGGCTGTCTTTTATTTCCCCTCGCTTTCCGTCTAAGAACTATTTCTGCTTAATACACTTTGTCTGAAGGTGCTGGTGCACTGTCTCCCCGGCCTCCTAAGCGTCCTTGCATCACAATCCCTGCACAGCCCACGCTTAGCGAAGCATCTATCTAGACTCACAGGGCTAGGTCTCATCACCTTCCTGCACAATACTGCTATCATTTCCTCAGCCGATGGCACTGTTTCTGTCAGACTCAACCTTCGGCTCAATGCACCTCTCCTCTGCCACCTCCAACCTAAGTGTGGATCCCTCATAATTCATCTACATGCACTGCCCCAATAGCATCTTCATGGCTACTGGCTTTTTAACTTCATTTGGATGCTTATTTGCTGTTTTCATGGTCGCCCTTTGTCTCCACCATCGTGGGCCATCATTCCTTCCCCATGTGTTCTTCCGGCAGGAGGCTTTGCGGTTTGGCCATTTCCATAAACCCGTGAAGACACAGCTCGGGTTTTGGGGAACAGCTCTGACGCTGTGTAGCTGTGTTCTTTGCAGTAGGGCCAACTTATTACATGAATGCAAGTTATTTCACTTCATAGCTCTTTTAAGGTTTTCATATGAATACAGATAACAGAAAAAAATCAGGAATCATATGTCGTGCTTGAGTCTAGAGAAACACAGTCACTTAAGGGGAGGAAAGAAGGCACTTTAAGGTGTTCTGGACAGAGACCTGGAGGTGCAGCAGATATGTCCTCAGACCTCTTTCTGAGAACTCATAAATTCAGTTTCCCACATTTTTTCTGAAAACATGAAAAGGATTTGAATCCTTGATGTGATGTGCTTGGCAAAAAGATTAGATGGAAGTCGAAGAAACCATAAAAGCTCAATGTGCTACTTAGGAGAAGCTGAATTAGCGAGAGGATATATAAAATCAGGGACAACTGTAGGAAATGCTTAGATGGAGGCAAACTGTATGATAAGAGAAAGGACAGAGCGGGAAAAAAATAGAGGAACAACATGAGTGAAATGTAAAAAATCACTAAAAATAAATGCCCAGTTGCTGTGGGATCGAAGACAATTCTTTAAGGGCTGACTGCAGCCTCGCTTTGGGAAAGAAATATTTTTGAATGCTTTTTTTTAATAAGACAATGACAATCCTACTAAGGAAAAGAATCTTCTTTTTAGAACACCATACATGCATGTTTACAAAATATGCAAACAGAAGCCGGGCTCGGTGGCTCAGCCTGTCATCCCGCGCCTTTGGGAGGCTGAGGCGAGTGGATTGCCTGAGCCCGCGGGTTCGAGACCCGCCTGGGCAGCGAGACCTCATCTCTACAATAAATCAAAAAATCAGCCGGGTGTGGTAGCGCATGCCTGTAATTCCGGCTACTCGGAAGGCTGAGGTGGAAGGATCGCCGGAGCCCAGCAGGTCGAGGCTGCGGTGGCCGGGAGCGGCCACTGCACTCCAGTCTGGGCGACAGAGGGAGACTCCAACTCAAAAAAACAAAAACAAAAACAAAATATGCAAACAGAAAACAGAAAAACATCTTGCTCATGATTTCCAAAGAAACTGCACATTTTTAATTTCTAAGAATATTCAAGAGTATGCCTTTCTTTTTATTATTTTGCGCAACCTTAATGATTTTCAAAATTGAGTAGTCTGTCTAAATGCTTCCAATCTCCCAGCATAAAAATATAATATGCAAAGAAAAAAAGTAAAATAGTCATCTAACTACACATGTACATATGTTCTGTATGTGGTACACACTCTGCCTGTAGGAGCAAACAACAACAAAAAGCATAGAACAAAGGATACTTGCTCTCAGACTTCACAGAATGCTAAAAAGTTAGATGGCAATACCTTGATGGAATGGATGAAAATATGATTCAGTGCCAACAAAATAGTAAAAGCTATTGATAGCACAATAAACTTAAGAGAGAACAATGTTGCTGTCAGGTAGAATAGTTGTGAGGGGAAATTAGATAAGCAGGGAGAAGTTTTTTAAGTTTTAGAAAAAGCATTTGCTGTATCAATACAGGAAGATGTAGAGGACAGTTGAGCTGTTTATCCCATTTGAAGGAAGAAAGATAAAGCAAGTTGGGTGGCTAGTTAGGTTGTAGAGATGAACCCAGAAGTCTAAATTAATTAGATTCATGCATTGAATTAATTCCCTATGAGTTCCTCCACTCCTCTGATCACAACACCCTCATGAGATGACACAGGCATTTCCCACAAACTCCTTTCTTAGCCACAGGGTCTGGGATAAGGACATCCCTTTGAAAGCAAAGAAAAGCCAATAGCTCAAAAGGTGCTATCTGGGATTTTGGATCCTCCAATATCTTTATCATCACATATACAAACAAAGCCGCTGAAAATAGAAGGAAAGAATTGCTCAGCTGCACCTGCATTCCTAAATATTTTACAGATAATATCTAGCTAAGAGATCCCATATGCATGGCAGGTCTTGCTTTGCTGGCTGTGGGAGGAGGCCACCCACCCATCACTGTGGAGTCAAAATCAGCGGGATGAAGGTTTGAGTTAAGGTGGTAGTCCCTGAAGGCTGACGCAGCTTACGACACTCTCCTCTGGGGGAATGAGGCTTGCAGACTAGGGCAACAGTTCTCCGATTACAGACTGTGTCAGAAGCCCGGAAGCCCGAGGTGGGGCTCAGGAATCTGCCTTTTAAGGAGCACCCCAGGAGCTGTTGGCCTGTCAGTGCTGATTCCAATTAACAAATAATATGACAGGGGAAATGTGGCACACATTGCCGTGTATTTGGTAATTATTAAATCAGTAATGATGAAATAGTCTCATTAATATTGAACATCTGGTCACTTACTAAATTTAGGGACTTCTCAGCACTTGCTAAGTGTTATGACTACGGCATTGAAAGACCCTTATAGGTAGAACCCCAAATGATTTAACCACGTTATGACTACAGCAGTCTATTAATGGTCATAATTTTAAATAGCCCAATTATCCAATCAGGTTTTTACTTTTCCACCTTGTGTCAACAGACTTTGGAAATAAGGTGACTAATAAAAATGGACCTTCCCAACCAAGCAGTTATAGAAAACAAGCCAAACATTATATTAATTTTAAAAATCATTCATTATTTCCAGGAAACTACCTCCCAACTGCAGACCTATATTTAAGCCGATAAGTTGCTCTGCTCCTAAGGTCCTTTCTTCTTTGTGATTTGTTTTTCTCTTAACCTCCAAGTCTACATGGAGCTGGTTTACATAACCAATGGTAAGAGATACCTGTCCCTGGGAGGGTGAAGAGTCTAATCATTCACCTAATCAAGTGCAACTCAACATTTAAAGAGATAAATGTGGACAGAGGCCCACTAAGGAACAGGAAATAACCCATAGGAGAAGAAAACCAAAGCCGAGGGAGAATGAAGCTTGTCACCAGCTGGAGTGTCCTGCTGGTGTCCTGCTCTCAGTTGTATTTCTGTCACGTGCCTCCTCCACCAGTCTAGCGTCTTTCATTCTCACCCTGATCACCTCAGTCTACCAGCACTTAGAATGGGCAGGTTGTTTGCAGCTGTGAGGATCTGTGTAACCTGGGACAAAAATGTCCCAGGTGCAAGGTCACCCAGAGGAATGGGGGCAGGAGTTGAGTTAGAAGTAAACACAGCCGGGAAGTTCATCTGTGCGCAAATGCTCATGCTAAAAGACAGAGCGTTGTGTTGGCTTCTACCTTCTGCTCCATCTACAAAGCTGCCTAGTGAAGAGCTTTTTCTTATTTATAATTTTTTCTTAATATTTTACAATTCATAATTATGGAAGGCATCTAGGAACTATATTCCTAGGATTGCCGCTCCAAGCCAGCTCTATCTTAAAAGCATTTTATAAGACAATTCTTGTCATTTTTTTTTCAAAGAGCAATGTTAGACCTTGGCTTCACAAGTCAAACTGACCTTGCTTTGGAGGTAGGCACGATCGTGAAGGAGAGACATCTTAAGGCGTTCGGAACTCAGCCAGCTGGTTCTCATCATGCCACCAGGCTGGCCGTGGGATTGTGTCACACCTGCTGCAGCTGCTGTCAAAAGTGGCTCTGCAGATAATGACTTTGCTTGACTGAAACAAGCGTACTGTCTGCCTTTGAGGCATTTTGCTCTCGGCTCCAAGTAACAGATTCTGGAAAGCAGAAAAATGTCCCAACGATTGCTGCTGTCCAGGTTCCAGCTAATAATCATTAATGGCTGACAAGACATGACCATGGTGAATATAGAATCTCGGTTGCTTCTTTTTCTCTGTTCTGCTGGACCCAGTGGGTGCATATTCACTTGTTTGTATATGTGTATATGTTTCAAAAGCACCTACAGATGAACAGTGATTTAACTCAGAATGAAATCTGTGCACTTACAAAAATAGGCTTTCATAGTTCATTCAATTTGATTTAATGCTTTCCCAAAGATGAAATGAAATTGCTCCCAATGTTGGAAGAGAAATCCAAGACAACTGCTTCTACAAATCAAGACCCTTGTCTATTCCTTTAATACTGTGAAAGGTTCCCCTTTCTTTCTTTTGGAGCCTGGTCTCACTAAATTTTTTTGAGGAGAAAAAGTTTACAACAACAAAAATAAATCATTCTGGTGCATTGAATTAAATTGTAACCTAACCACAAATCAATATTCATGAAACAACAGATATTTCCTGGTCAACTATATGTACTTGTTACTTGAAGGATAAGACATAGCCCCTATTTCAAACACATCACCCTCTAATCAAGAAATTAGAGAACAAGTATTTCTCTTTGGAACAATGTTTAAATGACTGTAAATAAATTGGAATCAGAGAGAGAGAGAGGAACTCAAAGACTTGACAACTTAGTCATCTAAACAATCTTTTTCTAATCCCTAAGGATCAGTGCTCAGATGAGCTTTTCTATAACTCCAAATCTGACCTAATATTTAAGTTTCAGAACCTGGACATCCTCCTAGTACCTCAGGGTACCTCTCTGCCAACTGATCTCTGCTGTGGGACTGAGTGACCCCCTGGCAATCCCTTCTCTACCTATCGTCCATGGACATGAACTAAAACCCAGAATGTTGGAGACTCTGAAATATGCTATTTGACTGCTTAGCTCTGATGGTCTGCCTGAGTCTCTTCACATCTTCTTCTTGATTTCTTTCTGATGGAATCCACTATTGTGGTCCTGTCCCTGCTTCCTGCTGACCTGCCAGTGTTGTTCTTGTGAACCCTGGCAATCCTGGAGACACCAGATCTTCCTTTCTGACCATCTCTGCCGATGAGCATCCTGCTGAAAATGTCTTCAAGCACTGTTCCTGACCTACTAGGCATAACTAGCTCAGTCTCTAGCCTTTCTCAGTCTAACTAAGCTGCCCAAATGAAGTAGTCATCAGTGTCCAGCCCTGATTGTCAAGGTCACGCGATAGAATAAGACCGTTGCGAATGAGATTGGTCATGGAATTTACCATGGTCTTGGCCTTCAAATATGGGTAGGCTGGAGAGATAGCCATCAGAATCAAATATAAATCTGTCTAAATATTTATCAGCAATAACAAGAAAAGTAAGTGGACTTGCCATGCTCAAGATTTTTTGATCTTGTGTTAGTCACCCAAGTCTTCCAGGTCATTGTAATTCTCCCCATCTAGAACTGGGCCTTCATGTGGTAGTTCTGTCTGGCTGCTGATGCCTGGAGGTCTAGTAGAAAGCTGCCAGAGTTGCAGGCCAACTTTTCAAATAAATAGCTACCTCCTGCCCACCTCATATCCTAGGAGCTGAAACTTTCCCTCAGTGCAGGAAGAAGACACTGGGTGTGAATTGGTTGGGTTCTAATGAAAAGATAAATCTATGATCTGCATGCAGAGTCTGCTGTTCGATGACTTTTCTTTTTTAGACCTCGCTCATTAACTTGTGAATTGAGCTTGATGTGACCTGACTTCCCATGACAACAAAGGATGCCATGGCACAACTCATGCATCTTAAGATCCTTCTCTCATTATTATGTTAACAAAGCATACATACATATCATATTGAAGCTTAAATTTTACATGTTATAGTTATATATAGTTATATATAATTTAGAAGCGTTGCGTATATTCGCATTGTTGTGCAATCTTTAGAAATTTTTCATCTCGCCCAACTGAGACTCTGTACTCATTAAACAATGGCTTCTCATCTCCCTCCAGTTCCTGAGAGCCACCGTTTACTTTCTATCTCTGAGAGTTTGACTACCCTAAGTACATCATATACATGGAAATTATATATGTCTTTTTGTGACTGGCTTATTTCACTTAGAATATTATCTTCAGGGCTCACTCATGTTGTAGCATGTGTCAGAATCTCCTTCCTTTTCCAGGCTGAATGATATTCCATTGTATACATAGACCCCATTTTTTATCCACATATCTGACTAGAGATATATAAGTTGCTTCTACTTCTTTGCTACTGTGAATAGTTCTGCTATGAACATGGGTGTGCAAATTTCTCTTCAAGATCCTACTTGCATTGTTTTGGATATATATCTAGAAGTGTATCTGCTGGATCACATGATTATTGTATTTTTTAACTGTTTGAGGAATTGACGTGCTGTTTGCCACAGGGTTGTACCATTTTACAGCCAGCAGTGCCCAAGCACTCCAGTTTCACCACATACTTTCCAGTACATGTTATTTTGGGGGTTTGTTTTCTAGTAGTGGCCATCTTAATGATCACGAGGCAGTATCTTATTGTGGTTTTGATTTGCATTTTTCTTTCTGTTACTGATGTTGGGCGTCTTTTCATATGCTTGTCAGACATTTGTATGTCACCCTTGGGGAAATGTCTATTTTGCTCTTTGGCTTATTTTCAAATTAGATTATTTGGGTTTTGTTGTTGTTGCTGTCAAGTGACCCTTCCTTCTTATGAAAATTCTTGTTAATATTTCAAAGCATGAGGGGTTACAATGCCTGCATCACTAAGGATATTTCTGGATCAGAATTGCTTGTATAAAATTATAGCAATTATTATCCTCACAACTACAGAAATAAAATAAACTCATCTCCCTTAATTCATTGTCTTGAAAATGTTTACAGGAAGGAAGTGACAACACAGTTTCATGTTTGCTGAGAAAGTCTGGCCTCCTGCAGTAAAACTTCAGTTTGATTGTTGTTTGAGAACATTCTCTAGTTCATTACTTTTCCCTTCATCTCCTCAGATTTTGACCCACTTTCCTCTCTTTTCGACTTCCCTCTCCCTGCTCCCACCTGGGTTCTCTGAACTCCCATTTTATGCCTGCAGATTAGAATAAGAGTCTCTCCAGGTTTTCTTCCACTGGTCTCTCTGAAACAAACAAATCATTTTATGTTTTAGGGGAGTTTCTTGAATTTTAATACACGATAGTAATTTGGGGTCAGTAAAATAGAAATAATTGCAGAAAATATCACACAGCACAGAACAGTCCTTTTCTAGGATCAGGATGGTTAGATCTGCGTTCTTAAGGTGTCTTTCTTAGGCATCTTTCTACAGTAAGAAACATTTCTAAAGGTGTGCAATAAACCTGAATAATTCTGTCTGCTTTTTTCCAGTTAGCTATTTTACAAGGTGGCGGACTATGAACTGGCTTATAACTGAGAAGGGGTCTTTAAGGAATCTTCTCTGTCTGGGAAGCACGAGCCTCCACAATGCAGACGTCCACTCTCGGGTTCACCTCCCAACAGATATTTAGTGCCTACCTTATGTTAGACCATCACACTAAGTACTGGAGATTGTAAAGGAATTATGTCACAGTGGGTACCTTCTTGGGTTACAAAGGAGACGCCTTTCTGGTCCCTCAGCATAATTTCTTTGGTCTTTGGAATTTCTTGAACTACTTTTGCAACTATTTTTGGAAGTCTAAATGGCTCTTACCTCTAGACATCCTCATTTTTCTTTCCCTTAGGCTCTTCCTCCTGGGCAGCTTTCTTAGAGGTGGAAGTTGGCTGTTCTCCAATATTTGTAAATCGGGACCTGGGTTTTATTTTACTACAACCTACGGGCTATTCTGCAATTCTGACTGCTTAAACCAGCTTTCACAAATAGTTTCAATACCCAGCTCTTTTTATTTCGTTGCTTTCTCCCTGGGTGGGGACTCCCACTAAGTTCCTATCTCAGGTCTGAGGGGTACTCCAGCTCTCCATGCATTCCAAGAGCAGAAATAGTTGATATCTTCTGAATTCAGATAGAAAGTATGGACTTCTTGGCTCAGCTGGCCAATCCCACATACCTCTCTCTGTTTCCACAGATTCATCTCTCCACCTGTCTCTCCTATTTAGTTATCTAAAATTATCCTCAGAGTTTGATAAAGATGGGATATGACAACCAACAGAAAAAATATTTATAATATTCATAACATCAAAAAAAAGAGCCATTCTTCAAATCATTTTCTACTAGTTCTGAAGAATATATTACCACCCAACAACCTTAAACCAGACAAGTATAGCTTTTTTTTTTTGAGTTGGAGTCTCAGTCTGTCGTCCAGGCTGGAGTGCAATGGTATACTCACGGCCACCCCAGCTTCGACCTGTTGGGCTCTGGCAATCCTTCCACCTCAGCCTTCCAAGTAGCTGGAACTACAGGCATGTGCTATCACACTTGGCTCCTTTTTTGATTTATTGTAGAAACGAGGTCTCGCCAAGTTGCCCGGGCTGGTCTTGAACCCGCGGGTTCAGGCAATCCACCAGTCTCAGCCTCCCAAAGTGCTGGGATTACAGGCTGGGCCACTGATCATGGACAAGTATAGCTTTAAGGCTTCACCATACCAGTGATTCAGCGATAAAAATAAAAATCAAATTTCATTTAGAGATGATGTTTGACTCCTAAGATAAGAGATAGTCGTTATTTGCCTCCTCTGACAATAAAGTACTACATTTTAAGATAAAGCATGATGCTTTTGGAGTTCTCAACATAAAAGTTTCTTGACACTGGAGTACTACAAAATTGCCGACACAGACTAGCATTCTCAGTTATTCAGTGATGGGTTTTGTGAAATTCTGTCCAGAAATAGATTGGTTCACTAGCCCAAATTCTATACAACAGATGCTAAACTGCTTTGCAGCCATTGGATTCCATTTGCCTGACTTCTTGAATTTGCACTGTTGAGAATTTAGGAATTGATTTTTAATCGTTTAATATAGCTCAATATTTCCTTCTCATCATACAGGTTAACTAGCCAAAGGCCACGTTTCCAGCCATAATCAAGATTAAGCTGACTAAATGAAAAATATTCTGTTACTGTTGGGGGAGCCTGACCTGAACCAAAGGTATAAGCCACAGAGAAATCTGAGAATGAAACATCTCAGCAGTAACCAGATACCTCTTGTTGGAAAAGGGAAGAAACGCTGTTCTCTTAATACACTGTTGATGTCGTTTCTAGTATGAACAAATGACTACGGGTGTGACTGCTTCCGGAATAGCGGGTCTGGAGGCAGTCCTAAAAGTGGATGGCGGAGTATGGCCTTCAAGAAAATGGCTCTTATTCCATTTTTGTCCCTTGAGAACTGCTTATTCTTGCTCATTTTTTGTACAAAGTGAGTTGTAATGTATACATCCAATTGTTTTTACTTGACATTATGTGTGTGTGTGTGTGTGTGTGTGTGTGTGTGTGTGTGTGTGTGTGTATACGTATATATACATGTGCCTATGTGCATATGTGCATGGAATTGTATCTTTTTTTCCCTAATGGGAAATAGCAAGGAATACAGCAATATCTATTGTCTTCACTATGTGTGTAACATGAAATGCAATATACCACTTTCTCCCATTTCTTGCCACACTTGACTGTTCTTTTGTTTCATTACTGTCAACTTGGATTTTCGACCCAAATTGTGCTATGAGACTATGTACTTAAAAGTGTTCACTTGTCACAAAAATGCTTTAATACATAGCATTATTACTGATATCAAATTATGATACTCCCATTCAAAAAATGTTTCATACTTGCACAATTTTCTAACAACAAAAATTTCAATTATACATAATTACCACTTTATTATACCTTTTGCTCCTGATAATTAATTTTTTTGCTTACTATATTCTCCTTCTCTTTATTTAGTTGATTTTTACCTCAGCTGGTTGAAATGTGCATTTTTTCATCCAGGAAAGATTAATTGAGGGTAGGTTTTATGCACCCTTTATTAGTGAAAAGAATGTTTATCTTTTTTATTTTTACATGAAAAACAACTTGGAAATTCTCTAGATCAATTCAGAATGGTATGGATACTATTTGGTACCAAAGAATGGGGTGTAGGGCTAGCCTGTTCAATCATATTAAGATAATCGTGTTATTCTTTCTTTTTTTTTTTTTTGTCTTAAAATTATAAAATTCTCAGGTGGAAACTGTTACTATTGTATCCATTTTAACTGGTATTTGTGAGCCCTTGTACTCTGTACATTATAGGACAAAGGTTTAACCAAATCAATTGAGAGTTATCAAAAATATTAAACTGTATTTCCAGGATCTTTTTCATGTTTTCTCTCACTTTCTCACTCTCTCTTTCTTTTCTAGTCTTTAAATTCTTTTAAATATTATAAATTATTTAAAAATTTGTCCTAGAAGTATCTTATAATATCTAAATGCAAAATTCACGCTTTATATTTTCACCTGAACTTCTTTAATCTCAGATTTTTTTTTTCCTTTTCAAATAAATGCTTCTTCTATGTTCTTGGTAGGAGAACTTCGCAATTTAAATCTTTCTTTTTTATAGAGGATATAGATTTCAGAGGGAATTATTTACTCTGAGTGCTCAGAATGCTTTTCTCCTTTTGAATGGCTGTATTTTCTCATGTATATAGATGTTTTTCTGGTTTTTTTTTCTTTCAATATGGAAATCTATGAATGTCTATTTTTTAATAATCAAGCAAAAATTGAGATAGAAATGCCAGTAATTGGCTGGTTGGTCTCTGTGATCCAAATGAAGTAGGCCTGTTTTTGTTTGTCATAACTGACAAACTAGGAAAAGCATTCCTGCCCCAAGATGTTTACTTCTAGTAGAAGCACATTGTATGATCTATTGGCTTCGCTTCTGTTTTCTCCCTTGGTCTCTTTGACAGGAGGTAGACTCCCAAAGAAAACAGAATAGCATTGATTGCCAAAGAAGTTTTTGCCAAAAGAAAATACCTGTAGGTAATTTTAGTCTTTCTTATCCACTGCTCTGGGTCTAATTGTATCTTTCAAAAACAGACATTGAAGTCCCAGTCCCTAGAGACTATAAATCTGTCATTATTTGGAAATAAGGTCTTTGAAGTTGAAGTCAACTGAAGATGAGGCCATACTGAATTGGTGTAGGCCTAACCCAATGACTAATGTCCTCGTAAGTGGAGAAATATTTAGACGTAGCATCACAGGGCGAAAGTCACATAAAAGATGGAAGCCAAGATTAGAGTGATGCATCTATAATCCAAGAATTGCCATGAACTGCTGCAAGTCACAGAAGCTAGAAGAGAAAATGCAGGATTTTTTTCTAGTGTCTGAAGAGGAAACATGGCCCACTGACATCTTGAGTTTAACCCTCTACCCTCCAGAACTGTGGAAGAATAAATTTCTATGTGTTTTAAACCACCTAGTTTGTTCTTGCTCTGTCTTGGATCTCTTGCCTGGTGAAAGCCAGCCACTATGTCACAGGCAGTTTTATAGCTTCTCGTGGCAAAAGAGTGAGGCCTGCCAAAAGTCACTTGAGTGAGCTCCAAAGTGGACCTCACAACTACATTAGAGCCTTCAGATGAGACCACGGCTCAAGCAACATCTTGCTTTCAACTTCATAAAAAATACTGAACTAATGGCATCGAGCTATATATATATATATATATACACACACACACACTTCACCTAAATTTCCAACCCACAGAAACTGTTTAGTAACAAATGTTTGGTGTTTTTGTTTTTGTCTTTGTTTTTGCTTTGAGTTGGAGTCTCACTCGGTCACCCAAACTGGAGTGCAGAGGCACGCTCCCCGCCACCGCAGCCTCGACCTGTTGGGCTCCAGCGATCCTTCCGCCTCAGCCTTCCAAGTAGCCGGAACTACAAGCGTGCGCTACCGTGCCCAGCTAAGTTTCAATTTACTGTGGAAACGAGATCTCGTCAAGTTGCTCAGGTAGATCTCGAACCCACGGGCTCAGACAACCCACTTGCCTTGGCCTCCCAAAGTGCTGGGATTATAGACTGATCCACTAATCCCAGCAGATGTTTGTTGTTTAGCCCATTAATTTAGGGGAGTAACACATCATACACCTAGACACAACCCTGTGACTGTCTTCATCATTAGTCTAATTTTATGACACAGCCTTGGAGCAAAGGCAACAAGCATGTGAGGCATTCATTTATTTACTGTATCTTTTCCTGGTCAATATCCTCTTTATCTATAACCATGATCAATTATCAACACTTATGGCGCTAAGAATCAAGCTATCCCATTTGCTATAAAACTTGATAGGCACCTCTGCCAAAGAGAAGTGAATGGACAAACAAGCAAACGAAGGAACCTGATATTTCAGTAGCAACTGTGCTAAGTATGATTCTAGGTATTTATATATATTCCATTCAGTTAATACAACAACTCTTCAAGTTATAAAAAATTATTACCCTTTCTTTACACTTGAGGAAGCTGAGGCTTATAAAATTGTAGTTGCTTGAACAAGTTTCTACAGCTAATAAAAGTCAAGTTAAGTCGAGTCAGGCCTGTCACATTTATTTTTGTATCACCCATTTGCAGAAGTGCTATAAAATTTAATCCTACATTTTTGTTAATAATATAAGCACTAGCATTTTCTGAGCACGTACCTTGCAATAAATATTGAATCAGAACTTTTAAACATTATTTCACTAATAGATTACTTTTTAAAACTCTAGCATGGCTAGGCAGAGATAAGGAAATCATGTAGTATGTAGAAATAATTCTAGCTAAAGGAGACTATGCCAAGTTAGCAAATGTTTCCAGAAAGAACAATGCAGTCAAATCCCATTCATTCATGTATAATGTGAATGTGTTATAAACTTAGTTATTCATTAAAATGCAAATATTTGGAGGATGACCTACATTATACAGCACCAGAGGAGTCAAGAGGAATTTATTAAGCACAGCCAAAAGCAGCAACAATCTCTACTTTATGGAACATTTAAAATAATCTTTCTTAGAACCGGTAGAGAGGAAGTGAGTTTGGTGAGAATGACATGAATTTCTCCAGTTCTTGCTTTAATTAAAATACATTGCTTTGGTGTCCATGTGCCCATATGCATGATTTTGATTGCTGCTTTGAACTTTTCTGCATTTTCTACAATAAGCTATTACATGTATAACAGCTAAAATAAAAATAAAAATTGAATGATACAGTTTTATGTTTTCTTTAACTTCTCCATTGCCAAAAATTCCAGTAAAAACTTGCCCATGAAAAAACGAGTCATCGGATAGGTAGTTCCACACTGCCTTTTTGAGTTACCCTAGTTTGTTGATTTTACATCCAGCACTTCTTTGCATTTAATAGTCTTCAACTTGGGATGCTAGTACTCTCAGTGTCAAGTCATAGCTAAATTGGCATCATTTATTTTCTTTCTCATTGGTAAATAAAGTAATGACATGTCAAAAAAATTTATGGTATCCTAGAACTGAGGATGGGTGCTGTATATTTGAGAAACTAGCACCATACTTGCCTTCTTTTAGGGGAACTTCCCACAAATATGGATTCTGCTAACTATCCACTACCTTCTCCAACCAGCACATAACTGGCCAACACTGAACCAGGGGTTGACCCACCAACAATCTAATCTAAAATTTGTATGGCCTTGCTCTCTGTAACAAATGAAAGAAATCATAACCACTTTCCTATTGAATTAAAATAGTTGTTATGAAAACGAATATTTAATTGGTAAGCATCATTATGCACATACTATTTGCCTAGCTCATTCCAACTTGTAGTGACCACAGCTACTAGTTACGGAATAGTTAGAATACTCTCCTTGTGCGGTGCTAGATAATGTTTGTTGCACTCTTCATCCACCTTTCTCCAGCTTGTATATTTTTTTCCCCTATAAGTCCCCTCTAAGTGCCCCTGCCTCTTTGTAGAGGTGGCAACTGACATTGCAGTGTCAATTCCACCTTCTAATCACCGGTTCCGGGATTGAGGAGCCCAGGAACTCAGGCGACAGTCTCCTGCAGTGTCCAGAGCTCTCACTGACTGACTGGCAGTCATCTCACATCTGTAGGTAAAGCCCCTGTGATAATTTTGTGAGCAACTGTTTTTTGTGTTGAATGTATTTCTACTTCAAATATCTGGAATGGTGTAGTTGGATTTTTTGGCTACTGTGTCAAATAACAGCACACTTGGTGACTTAACAACAAAAATGTACTCACTACAGTTCTGGAGGGCAGAAGTCCAAAATCAAGGTGTTGGAAAGACTATTCTCCCGTTGTGGGCTCTAGAAGAAAATCATTCTCTTGCCTCTTCCAACTTCTGCAGCTGTTGGCATTCCTTGGCTTGTGGCTACATCCCACCTTCTCTGATTCTGTTCTCACATCACCTTTTCTTCAGTGTATACCCACATCCTTCTCTGCCTCTCTCTTATAAGGACATTTATGATGACACTTAAAGCTACCCACATAATCCAGGATAATCTTCTAAAATGGAGATTTTTAAGTCTAATTATATCAGCAATGACCGTTTCTACAAATAAGGCAGTATTCAGAGGTCCCAGGGATCAAGACAAGGACGTATTTTGGGCCGCTATCGTTAGCCTACCACAAAGATTCTCTGTTTCCTCAACCGAGTAACGACTGTTACATTTGAATTAGTTCCCTAGGGCTGCTGTAACCGTGTCCCACAAACTAGGTGGCTTAAGACCACAGAAGTTATCTCCTTTGTAGAAGTCCAAAATCAAGGTGTCGGCAGGGCCGTGTTCCCTCCAAAGGCTCTAAGGAAGAATCCTCCCTTGACTTTTTTAGTTCCTGGTGGTCACCAGCAATCCTTGCCATTCCTTGGCTTGTGGTAGCATAACTCAAACCTCTTCCTCCCTCTTCATGTGACTATCTATCCTCTCTGTGTGTCTGTGTCACAATTTCTCTTCCTTTTTTTTAAGTTGGAGTCTCGCTCTGTCACCCAGGCTGGAGTGCAGTGGCACGCAGGCTCATGGTCACGTCCAGCATCGACCTGCTGGGCTCTGGTAATCCTTCCACTTCAACCTTCCAAGTAGCCAGGACTACAGGAGCACTATCACGCCCGGCTAATTTTTTTCATTTATTGTTAAGACAAGGTCTTGCCAAGATGCTCAGGCTGGTCTCGAACCCGCGGGTTCAGGCAATCCACTCACTTCAGCCTCCCAAAGTGCTAGGATTATAGGCTGAGCCACCGAGTCCGGCCGCAAATTCTCTCATGTTATAGTACATCAGGCATTGAATCAGGGCCCACCCTAATCCAGAATGACCTCATTTTAACTTCATTACATCTGCAAAGACCCTATTTCTAAATAAGGTCACATTCACAGGTCCAAGTGGACTTGAATTTTGGGGAGATGTTATTCAATATAGTGCAGAATTGAAAAAAAAAAACAAAAAAAAACCACATGTAGCCTTGGCAGTTGGGACAAGTATTACCTGCCACACTAAAAAGATGAACAGTAAAATCTGTGTAGAAATAAGAAAAGAATAGCTTTTGTTCCTTTCAATTATCATGAAGTTCATTTGCATTTTACAGCTTTTTGTTTCTGTGAGATTCTGAGACCCAGGGACAAACTAGATGTAAATGCTGACTCTGCCACTCACCAGTTGTGACCTTGCTCAGGTGGCTAATCTGATTGTGCTTGGCAGTTTCATCTCTAAAATAGATATAACAGTACCTGCCTCATGAGGTTGCTGGGAGGATCAAACACATGCATGTGGTAACGGGGATGTCAGTTAACAAGTGTGTTGTAAATAATAGCTGCCATCATTGTCATCCTCCCCTTGCTTGAAAGTTGCATAACTTTGTCTTTCTTTCTTATAATAAAAGACACCCTGGCTAGATCACTGGTAAAGATTGCCCACCCGTATAGTCCTTTCAGAAGTAGACAATTCAACATTTTAAATCATAAAATATGCTCACTTCATCAATGTATAATATTCTGAGATTCGCCTGGCTCGGTGGCTCAGCCTGCAATCCTGCGCCTTGGGAGTCTGAGGTGAGTGGATTGCCTGATCCCGTGGGCTCAAGACCCGCCTGGGCAACTTGGCAAGACCTCATCTCTATAATAAATCAAAAAATCAGCCGGGTATGGTAGCGTGTGCCCGTAATTCCGGCTACTCAGAAGGCTGAGGCAGAAGGATCGCCAGAGCCCAGCAGGTCAAGGCTGCGGTGGCCGGGAGTGGCCACTGCACTCCAGTCTGGGTGACAGAGTGAGACTCCAACTCAAAAAAAAGAAATATTCTGAGATTTGTTATGCTGTGAGTGGCAAAGGGTGGTATGTGTATGTGTGTGCTAATGTGTGTCTCTGGGTCTGTTTATTTTAGGGAAAGACTTGGGAGCTCTGAAAGTTCCCAGAACACATGTCAGTTAAACATACCTCAGTGATGAAAGGAGCTTGGGAGATTGGAGAAACAGCTTACAGACCTCATGCTGGCAAATAGTTAATCAATATCTCATGTGTCTATAACCACTTTCTTCTTTACCCCTCCATTGGAGACATGAGCTAGATTAAATGATTTAAGCACTCCCACAATGATTTCAGTCAGTTCTTGAGGGGGAAAAAACAAGAAATCATTGTGTGATAAATTCTATCTCTGTAAACTGAGAGGATAAGGAGGTATATTTCCTTTCGATTTTCTTCAAAAAATTGAAAAAAAAAATAGTATTCATGAAGATAAGCCCTTCCCCATCTTTGCTTCTGACAGTTAGAAGCAGTGGTGTACTGCCAATACCCATTGTTCATGCCTGGAAACACCATTGTATAAGGCAGTTACCAAGCACTCCTTGAAAACTCCAGGAGGTTGTACAGCCACTTTTGCAAACCGAAAGAAAACAGAAGATATCTTCTGAGAGCTGAGGCATTGTTAGAGTACAAGCTATCTTGTCTGACTGAAGTAAGGAACACATACTGGTGCCAGCAGTGTGCTCTACTCCCTAAAGTTGCCTTTCTCTATTTGACCTTCACAAGTGCACATGAGATAGCGTGTCAATATTTTAAGAACCTCAGAATCTTTTCAACATGCCTTCCCTTCTGTGAAAAATTGCCCTGCCGAGTTACTTTAGAATATAAGTGTTTGGGGTATTAGTACAAATAAGATTTTAAAAGCTAAGCTATTTGGAGTAAACATGCAAAGTTTAGCAAAGAAACTCTAATAGACAATATTTTACAATCCAACTTCCCCATTCCTATGGAAATGTAAGACTCTGTGAACAGGACGACATTACCTCCTCTTGACTGCCTCACCAGGCAGAGTGCTGAATCTGGAATATAACCGAAAAGGTCTTTGGTTTGCACCGCCTTCCAGGCTCCCTAGGATTCGAGGTTAGTAACTCTTTGAGTGACATGCATCCAGAGGGAAAAGACCACAGAATGAGACCACAACATACTCATTCCAGAAAAGCAAGACGCTCCCGATTCACAGGACTAAACCTTCTTTAAGGTTAATACTCTTTGGCGACAACTAATTCCAGAGAAGTCAGAGAACGCCTCCACCTGGGGACCGTCACCATTATTGTCTTTGTGACCTTGTGTCCAGATAAATGCCTTGTGTCACACATCTATGTTCCTTGTTCTTTGCTTCAAGATAGAAGCCCCTCTGCCAAACTGCCCTTGGCTGATGTCTCTCTCATAGGTTCCCTCCCTTCAAAACACCCCACAACTCTCTACGGAATACCTGTTTCATGATGAACACACTCGTCTTCAACTTCAGACTCCTCACGAAATGGCCGTTTCAACTCCAGATCTCAGCAGGAGTATGTTTCTCTCTAGAGTACATCGCCTCCCTTCCAGCCTCTCAAGTGGAATGTAGTTTTTCCTCCTTCTTACCTTGTCGTGTTTTTCAGAATGATGCCTGGCTTGGGATTTCTTGCTTAACAAGTGTCTGTCGCATAATAAATAGTAGTTATGTAAATAAACACTTGTCAGCCTCTTCCTGGGGAAAAGAGAGCCCCCCTTTGAGATCCAAGCAATTCTATATCCCTCCGCATCCCTTCTCATATGAACTTTTATGATCTCCCATTCCCTTAAGATTGAGCCCAATGTTATAATCTTTCTCTACTCTCCTAGTGCTGCCATTATCAGTGACGTTTGTACCCACAAGGAAACTCCACTCAAGACATTAAAACTCCACCCACTCATATTTACCACCGCCTCCCACCCTTTCCCCCAGGATTGAGAAGACAAGGCAGCAGGGAAAAAGCTAAAAGTCTCCCTGTCTTGGGACTTAGAAGTGGAGAACCACCAAGGCCAGGTTCTCTGTGTATTTTACATAGATAAAAGTGTCATTATGCAAATTGATGCCCAGAGTTCATCTCTGAAATTCCAGCACTCCGGAGGGAAGTGTGCGAGATGCCTCTAATTTGCAGCTGAGGAATATCTATCTATTTACTTTATCCCAAGTTTGGTGTAAGAAGAAGAACAGGAAGAAGCCAGGAGAGGAGAGAGTACAGCCACTTGATGTCAGACAGTGCCATTTACCGGCTGAGAACTTAGGATTTAGGGCTAAACAGACCAGGGGGTAAAAGCCTAGTGGTAAAAACCCCACGCAGGTGCACATCTGTATGGGTCTTACAAGTTGCTTAAGTTTCTACATCTCAGAACCCTGTGTACAAGATCAAGATAGTGAGACCTCCTTCAAGAAGTTCTAGAATAAATGAGGTGTGTGTAGAGTCCCTGGTGCATGGTCTAGAGCCGGAATCCCCTGAAGAAAGGCAAGGTTGACAGTGAGGACGGGGTGACCATTTTCAGCCTTTCAAAAGTTCTGGGGCTTAGTAAATTCTGTGACAGACTAGGATTCCAATTTCCCACTGATTACTCAGTTACCTTGTTTGACTTTCAGACTTCAAATATTGACTTTCATATTTCAAATAGTGATGGTACCGCCCCTGCACAGAGATATGTGTGGATGCAGTGAAATGGACAATACCGAAAGGGGCAAGATGGTGTTGGATTGGTCAGAGTGTGAGAGTCTTTGCATCGGTCTCTGGGTCTGTTTGTGCATTTAAGTGGGTGAGCGGCTGTCCAACTGAGGGGAGACATGCAATCAAGCGCCCAGGGCCTCTTGCAGAAATGACTGTAATTTGCCACTGCTCTGAATTCAGTACCTGCTGTGCTCAGAAGGATCCACCATCCCCGGGGAACCTCTTGGGAAAAGGCAGGAGAGATCATTTGACACCGGGCTCACACCACCACCTGCAGCAACAGGTCCAGCATGGGCAACAGGGACCGTGCAGAAAGCGTGGGGAGGAATTCTGGAGCTGAGTCACAACTGAGAAAAAAAAAAAACCATGGACTGCCACCATTTTCTGTCCCAGGACTAGGCAGAAACCTGCTTTATTTTGCCCAATTCTGAGTTACCTGAATCCTGAAAAGCCTGCAACCTGAGACCAAGAGGTGGTCTCCGTACCCCTCTAAAATCGACGATCATTTGTCCAGAGAGGATACTCCAAGTGCACAATACCAGAGAGACAGAGGCCCCACCCCCACGTTGGACCAAACACAGACACAAGCCATCTGAGTGGGAGACCCAGAGGCAGACAGTTTGGGAGCTTTTCCTGGGAAAATCTGCTGGAACAAGCTGAATGCTGGCAGTGAGAGCTCTAGAGGGAATGCCGGGAGGGAGCCTGAGGCAAACTCCCAAGGAAGCAGTGAGGAGAGCCCACCCCGAGCCTGGATGGGGCTTCAGAGATCTGACACCAGGGCTGGAGATCCAGAGACTGGCAGTAGCTCCTAGCAGAAAAACTGAGCAGACTCTAATGTGCTCTGGTGTGGCTTCTGTGGAACAGCAGAACTGCATTTTGAGACCAGATGCTAGTCTCTGCATTGTGTTGGGGCTCTTTGCGCCCTCAGAGCACATTGCCCCCAGTGCACAAACCCTGGCGGGTAAAAGATGCAGAACCCAGATGATCCACCTTCCACCCTGAGCCAGCAGCTGAGAGATAGACGCAGACAGCTGAACTAACGGAGAAGGGGGCTGGTGGCGGTATTGGGGCTGACACCCCGTCCCGAGATCCAGAGCCTGGCAACTGTTGGGAAGAGAGCAATCACTCCGCACAGAGAAACTGAACAGACTTTCTGGAGCCTGGGCAGAGAAGTGCTCTGGGCCATCTTCTGTGGAACAGCAGAATTGCATCTTGAGACCAGGTTTGTTTGATTCATTGTCTCATTTGGCTGCTTCGTTTGCTGGTTGGTTTTCCTTTTTCTTTCCTTCTTCTATTTTTCTTTCTTTGTTCTTTCTCTGTGTGTGAGAGTGCTTTTTTTCTTTCTCTTTTTCTTTTTCTATCATTCTTCCTTTTTTCCCCCTTTCTCCTCTTTTCCTCTTCCCCGCCTTCTTCTCCTCTCTATTTTCTCTCTTATACCCTGTGTTGGACTCAGGACCTATGCAAGCATACACACTGTCAGGTCATACTGTGCAAAGATAAAAAGCAAGTTTCAGCTGACCCATTCACCAAATACCAAGCATTATGACCTGGCAATACATTCTGAATCCTTGCAGTTCCTCTCATCCCCTAGTAAGTGTTCAAAATTGTAAAGAGATACCACAACACCCCTCCCACAGTCCTACTTCATAATTGAACAAACCCAGAGCACTGGCTCAAGGAAGGTACAGCACATATCAAAAGTAACTACTTCTGCATTTTCCACTAAGCAGTGGAATTAAAGAGAAAGATAGCAGAATTCCTACAAATGAAGAAAAACCAAAGAGGAACTACTGACAAACAGAGCCCCAGCAAAGAGTCATTGCTACACAGAACAGCTACTGGGACACAAACAATAGCTATCTCCAGAAATGACAGTACCCAGAAAGTACTTATGGAGATCAGAGATTCATTGGATAGAATGAATAAAAATCAAGAAATACAATGGCTAAAACTAAATGAAATTGCAACAGGACTGGACAAACTCAAGAACGTGTACTTAGAAATAACAGAAATAAAGAACTCCATCCAAGAAATAAATGACAAACTGACAAGCATGGAAAGCAGAATTGACCAAGCAGAAGAAAGAATCTCAGAGCTGGAAGATTAAAATATGGAATAAACTCAATCTATTAAAAGTATAGAAAAAAACTAAATAAGAAAGAAGAAACACTCCAAGAGACATGTGGCTTTATCAAGAAACCAAACTTACATCTGATGAGAATACACGAAATAGAAAGAGAAACAGAAAATACATGGAACAAACATTCCGTGAGGTCATTTAAGAAAATTCCTCTCATCTGACCAGAGAGATGAATGTAAAAACACAAGAGATTCAGAGAGTCCCTGCAAGACATCTTATGAGAAGACTAACTCCCAGACACAGAGCAATTTGCCTACACAAAGTAGTTATAAAAGAAAGAAATCCCAGCAAAGGAAAAAGGTCAGACTGTCTACTGGAGGAGACCAGTCAGAATTGTTGCAGTTTTATCTGCAGAAACACTACAGGCCAGAAGAAACTGGACCCCAATCGCTAATGTTCTCAGAGATAAACAATTTCAACCAAGAATTTCCTAACAACCAGGTTAAGATTCACCAGTGAGGGAGAATTGAAATCCTTCTCAGATATCCAATCCCTAAGAGAATACACTGCTTCGAGACCAGCTCTATAACAGATGTTCTAAAAGGTGCTGTGCACAAAAGAAAAAATAAACAAAAGAAAGACCATAAAATTCAACAAGATCATAATCAAATACAGAAGCAGCAGAACACATAGCATACCTGCAAAAATGAAAATACACACATATATGAACACTAAAGTTAAACAAAGATAAAAGAGCCTTGTAAGAGCATTATGACAGAGGCAAACTCTCACATTTCAATTATTTGCCTGAATATGAATGGACTAAATGCACCTACCACTGAAAAGACATAGAATAGAAAACTGGATAAAAAACCATGACTCAATAATATGCTGTCTCACAAAGGATGCCCACAGACTCAAAGTTAGAGGTTGGAAAACAAATTTCCAGGTGAATGGATCACAAAAGAAGGCAGGAATCACAATCTTAATATCAGACAAAATGACCTTTAAGCGATCAAAACTTGTAAAAGATAAGGAAGGATAGTATATAATGAAAAATAGTTTCAATCACTCAATAATAAATATCCTCCCTCAACATATATGCATCCAACAGAGGAGCACCAGTTTTTATAAAGCAGCTACTAAGTGAACTAAAAAAAAGATATTGACTCTAACACTATCATAGCTGGAGACTTAAATATCCCACTAACAACCCTAGGTAGATCATTGTGGCAAAAAATCAACCAAGATATCTGGAATCTCAACTTGACGCTTGACCAAATGGACTTAGTAGATAGTTATAGAACACTCCCCCAACAACCACAGAATATACATTCTACTCATCACCACATGGAACGTACTCCAAGATCAACCAAATTCTGTGCCATAATTCAAGAATAAACACATCTCACAAGATTGAAATTACTTCCATTAGGCTTCTCAGACCACAATGGAATAAAAATAAATATAAATACCAACAAAATTCCCCACAAAGGCATGGGCACTAAACAGCATGATGCTGAACAACACAGAAATTAAAATATTCCTGGAAGCAAATGAAAATGAAGAAATATCTTACCAAAACATCTGGGATGCCATGAAAGCAGTACTGAAAGGGGCGTTTATATCTCTTGAACACACATCAAGAGAATAGAAAGAGAACAAGTTAACAGCCTAACAAATCACCTAAGGGGCCTGAAAAGACAAGACTACCAAAACTCTAACTTCAGCAGAAGAATCTAGATCACCAAAGTAAAAGCCCAAATATGGGACACAGATGATAAAAATGCCATAGAAAATTCAACGAAACTGGTTCTTTAAAAGGATAAACAAGATTGATGGATCCATAGCCAGAATGGTCCAGAAAAACAGAGAAAAACCCAAAATAAACCCAATCAATGACACAAAAGATCAAGTCACAACTGACCTTGAAGAAATACAAATGATGATCAGATATTATCATGCATACCTGTATGGAAACAAATTTGATAACATAAATGAAATGGATGACTTTCTGACATCAGACAACCTCCCAAGGTTGAAACTAGAATAAACTGACACCCTAAATAGACCAATAACAACCCAGGCGGTTGACTTTGTCATAAGAAAACTTCCTATTAAAAAAATCCCTGGAACAGACAGATTTCCAGAGGAATTCTACAAAACATACAAGTAGGAGCTGATACCAATACTATTGAAGTATTCCCGTTAATCGAGAAAGATGGAACACTCTCCAAATCATTTTATGAAGCTAATATCACACTGATAAACAAACTGGGTAAGGATTCAACTAAGAAAGAACTACAGGTCAACATCCCTGAAGAAAATAGATGCAAAAATACTCAACAAGATTCTAGCAAGATGGATCCAACGACACATCTCAAAAATCTTCCACCATGACCAAGTAGGTTTCATCCTCAGGATTCAGGGCCAGCAAATTATCCGCAAGGTCAAGTGTGCTGCCCATTGAAACTGGAGCGGATAAAAATAATGTGGTACATATACATGATGGAATATTATGCAGTCATAAAGAAGAACAATATTAGACTTTGCAGCAATAGACTTTGCAGCAATTTGGATGGATTTAGAGTCTTCACCTATCACAGAAGAAAAGAATTGAGTACCACATGTTCTCACTCATAAACGGAACCTGAACATTTACTGTAATGCAATAAGAATGGGATAGGCAATAAATAAATACATCAACAGATGTAAAAACAAGAAACACATGATTATATCATTAGACACAGAAAAAGTTTTCAATAAAATCCAGCATTCCTTCTTGATAAAAACCCTTGCACACCTAAGCATAGAGGGAGGATACCTCAAAAGAGTAAGAACCATCTACAATAAACCCACAGTAAATATATTGCTAAACGGACAGAAATTGGAAGCATTTACTCTGAAAACTGGAACAAGACAAGGCTGTCCACTCTCACCCTTTCTATTCAGCATAGTGTTGGAAGTCCTAGCTAGAGCAACCAGAGAAGAGAAAGAAATCAGGGGTATCTAAATAGGAAAAGAAGAAGTCAAGTTATCCTTCTTTGCAGACGATAAGATCCTATACCTTGAAAATCCAAGAGAATCTGTCAAAAACCTGCTAGCACTGATAAAGGACTTTGGCCAAGTCTCAGGGTACAAAATAAATGTGTAAAAGACAGTCACATTCTTATATACCAACAACAAAGAGGCAGAGAAACAAATAAAATGCACAATCCCATTCACAATACCCACAAAAAGACGACATACCTCAGCATCTTCCTAACCAGAGATGTGAAGGATCTTTGCAATGAAAACTACAAAACACTGCTCAGAGAAGTCAAAGATGACACAAACAAATGGAAAAATACTCCATGCTCATGTATAGGAAGAATGAACATTATTACAGTGTCAATCCTACCCAAAGCATTCTACAGATTCAATGCAATACATATTAAATTACCAACATCGGTCTTCTCAGACCTGGAAACAACAATACAGAAATTAATATGGAAACATAAGTGACCACTAATAGCCAAAACAATACTTAGCAAAAGAAATGAAGTGGGAAATATCACACTTCCAGTCTTCGAACTTTACTATAAGGCTACAGTAATCAAAACAGCCTGCTATTGGTACAAGAACAGGCATATAGACTAATGGAACAGAATAAAGATTCCAGGAGCAAAACCCCAATTTCTCAACCAACTCGTCTTTGACACAGCCTCCAACAACAATCACTGGGGTGAGGAGAACCTATTTAGTAAATGATGCTGGGAAAACTGGCTCACCATGTGCAGAACCCTGAAACAGGACACCTACATTTCACCATACAAAAATCAACTCCAAATGGATTAAATACCTAAATGTAAAACCTGCATTAGAAAATGCAGGAGACAGCCTTTCAGAAATTGATACAGGCAACCAATTTTTGTCCAAACCTCAAAAGCCCATACCATAAGAGATAACATTGATAAGTGGGACCTCACCAAACTGAAAATCTTCTGCGAAAAAAAAAAAACAATGAAATAAAACAAAATAAACAAACAAGCAAAAAAAAAAAAAAAAATCAAGAGAGCAGAGAGCCCATAGAATGGGAAAAAACAATTGCCAACTGCATATCTGACAAAGGTCTAACATCCAGAATCTACAAGGAACTCAAATGTGTGGAAGGCAAAACACATCCCCATTGAAAAGTGGGTAAAAGACATGACTACACACTTCTCAAAAGAATACGTATGAGCAGCCAATAGACACATGAAAAAATGCTCTACTTCTCTAATCACCAGAGAAATGCACATCAATACCACACTGAGATACCACCAAACTCCATTCAGAATGGCCATCATTAATAAAACAAACAACAGATGCTGGCAAGGATGTGGAGAGAAGGGAAAGCATCTACACTATTTGTGGGAACGCAAACTAGTTCAACCTCTGTGGAAAACAGCGTGATGATTCCTAAAAGAACTAGAAAATGACCTTCCGTATGACCCAGCAATCCCTCTTCTGGGAATATACCTGGAGGAACTGAAATCACTCTATAAAAAAGATACGTATCTTTCCTGCAGCAGTATACAAGACAGTAAAACATGGAACCAAGTGAGCTGTCCATCCAAACTGGACTGGCTAAAAATAATGTGGTACCTATACATGATGGAATATTATGCAGTCATAAAGAAGAATAAAATTATGGACTTCGCAGCAATTTGGATGGATTTAGAGTCTATTGTGCTCAGTGATCTATCACACAAACAAAGATCTGAGTATCACATGTTCTCACTCATAAGCAGACACTGAACATTTACCATAATACAATCAGAAAGGGATTAGCAGTAGTGGGACACTGTCAGGAGTTGGGGGAGACATAACATCAATAAGGGTACCTGATCTCAAACCAGGTGAATTGGGGACCCAAGGAAGGCCCAAACTCTACCTGTAGGATGACCACTTGTATACCTAATTCTGAACTAGACCCCACATCTTTAAAATAAAAAAAAAAAAAAAACGGGCAATGCAGCATTGCGTGTGGCACAGTGGAAGCTCAAAAGATGTCTGGCCAACCGCACTACTTCCACGATCCTCATATTTCAGACCTACAGGGAATGTATCACTGTTGATGAGCCATGATAAATTTCATGGCTGCAAGTGAGACAGAGCACTGTGTGAGCTGCTGTCATTTGAGTGACCGTATTTATATTCATGTTTCTCTAATTGTTGCACATACCTCGTCTATCATTCTACACCTTTAAAGTCTTTATGGAATTATTTTGTCCTCACTCAAAAATCCCAACACTGGTCATGAGGGGGTTTTTAATCATTGCATCTCAATGGATTAACTCTTAAAGGCAGATGTAAAACTTTTGTGCAATGAACGTGTTCCTAAAAAGTTATGTGTGATTATTTATGTCAAATCAAACTATATTTTATAGGTACTTCAGTATTCACTAGATAAATGAATATTGTCAAAGTGTTTTAGAATATAAGAAATCATCCGTTTGCTTAAACATACGTTTGAGTAATGATAACTGTAGTACTAGATTTTTCCTTAAAGTGATGTTTGACTATGTGACATATTATTATCTTGCAACTGTGGTAAATTTTTTTAAATGTAAGAACTAGAAACAGTTTTTCTACAGAGAGAAGTAGCTTACCAAGGTCATAAAGAATGCTAAGAGTTCAGTACAAAATCTATGTTAGTGCCTATTGACTTAGGATTTATCTGCCTGGTGAGTCAATTGCTAAACTAGTCCATCTTCATAATTCTTAATGCTGTGCAGACATGCAAATATCATCCCATGCTGTTTGTTTATTCAGGCAGTAAAAATAAGTATAACAGGAAATTTTTGTTCATTTTATTTAACAAAGCTTATTTTAAATGTTAACCATCACCAAGAGTGAAAGGGTAAAAATTTCATCAGACTCAGAATTTGATTAATTTCATTTTATGGCTTAAATTAAAAGTTAACCTATTTTTCTCTTAACTAATATGCAGAGAATATTATGAAATGACATTGACTTTCTCATGTGTTTAAATCAATCTATTTTCTTATTATTTTGAATAAAAAGGCTTAGATTTTCAATCAATCTTCATTCCTATTGGTAACTTCCTTGGCAAACAAACAAACAAAAAAAGATAAATCATGAACTCCAATGTCTTCTCTATTAAGTGTTCAGCTCTATGCTGTCACTTACTTGATATGGGCTCTTCGTGCCCCTTCCAGGCCCGACCATAATGGCCCAAAGTGTTCCCATCTAAAACTATGTGCTCATCAATCAGTTGTCATTTCTCACCAATTATAGCAACTCTTTTAATGTCAAAATTATGCAATATATAGTCTTCATTTCCCTTCTGTTAAAAATTCTCTGTTTTAGCTTTCCTCTTCAACTTCCTTTATATCTTTTATATTAAAGAATTCAGTAGGAATTAAGGAATGATGGACTATGTACCCAGTCATTTCATACACTGGGGGTGGTCCTATGAAATGTGCCTTAATGGCCCAAAGCAAGCCATGACAAAATGTCTCCTTTCTGTCTACTCTCAACAAGAATTATGTAAGTTCCCACAATATGCTAGACATAAGATATACAGAGATTAATAAGAAGTGATTCCAGCTTTCAAGATTAGACACAGTTTAATAAGCAACATATACAAAACTTACAGTGCAATTTAACAAACCCTAAAGTCAATGTGTGCCTGAAATATTAAGAAAACACCAAGAAAAAAAAGTTAATTAAGATGCTACTTGAAGCCGGGCTCGGTGGCTCAGCCTGTAATCCCGCGCCTTTGGGAGGCTGAGGTGAGTGGATTGCCTGAGCCCGCGGGTTCGAGACCCGCCTGGGCTGCGAGACCTCATCTCTACAATAAATAAAAAAATCAGCCAGGCGTGGTAGCGCATGCCTGTAATTCCGGCTACTCGAAAGGCTGAGGCGGAAGGATTGCCGGAGTCCAGCAGGTCGAGGCTGCGGTGGCCGGGAGCGGCCGCTGCACTCCAGTCTGGGTGACAGAGTGGGATTTCAACTCAAAAAAAAAAAAAAATGCTACTTGAAAGCAACATTTGAGCTGGATCTTAAAGAGTATACAGGGATTTATCAAGTGGGTTGGTTTAAAAAAATGCATCAAACTATCTGTGGTGTTAAAGAAAACACTGGAAAGACATTACATTTATCAAGTGGCAACTGAATTTATCTATAGATCAGGATTTGAAATCAATCACTTTAAGTGTAGGACCATAAATACTAGGGAATCTCATTTTCTTTGGGGTTTGCAGCATGTCTATGCAACAACAAGGGATTAAAAGTGAGACTGTCTTTCTTATAAACTAAGTAAAGTATAAATTATAGATTAAAAGATTATTGAGACCCACAAGAACCAAGTTGTTTATGGTCAAGAAATGAATGGTCAATTTTTTTGTCTGCATCTCCTCATGGGTTTAGCTCTTTGTAAATGTTAATCATCAGCCCCATGATGCTACTGTAACATTATACATTTAAGATAGAAGAGTTATAGAGAAAAGCTCAAAAGAATGTTCTTCAACTGTGGTATGTACAGTAAGGTGGCAGAAGTAGCCAATATACTGTAAAAAAAAGAGTGAATACATAGCGTTAAATCCAGGTGCTTCAACTTGTTATTGTCCTGAAACAATAGAATAGTTTGAGATGAAAATAATGATGATAGTAGAAATATTAATAGGTAATGTTTATAGAGACCTTGTCATGGGACAGACACTGTCCTGAGATATTTATCCTCACAATCTGTGTGGGAAGTGCTGTTGTAACTATAGTCTATTTACTGATAGGATAATCAGAGTTAGTAGGTAAGCCAAAATCCAAATAAAGCACTCTGATTCCAGGGTCCAAGCTATCACATGGCATAATTCAACTGCTACATACTAGATAAATATCAGAAATTCCAGTATACTCTCAGTTTAATTTGTTTGTTTGGTTTTTTTTGATTTGGAGTCTCCCTCTGTCGCCCAGACTGGAGGGCAGTGGCTGCTCCCGGCCACCGCAGCCTCGACCTGCTGGGCTCCGGCCATCCTTCTGCCTCAGCCTTCCGAGTAGCCGGAATTACAGGCATGCACTACCACGCCGGCTGATTTTTCGATTTATTGTAGATGAGGTCTTGCTGCCCAGGCGGGTCTCGAACCCGTGGGCTCAGACAATCCACTCACCTCAGCCTCCCAAAGGCGCGGGATTACAGGCTGAGCCACCGAGCCCGGCTCTCAGTTTAATTTGAATTGACAAAATGTAGCCACAAAAAAAGAGCTAATGTAATCACACATCATATTTAATTCTAGTAATAAAAGCAGGTCTAGAAGACTTGGTTAATTCAGATTGAGTTCATTCAAACTTGAATAGGACTTGAATGGACTATGTACTCAATGGGATCAAACCTGAAGTACTCTTAAGTTCTAAGAATCACATTTTACAAAGTGAAGCCTATAGAGGGTGCTTAGTTTATACAGCTGTGTTGTTCATTTAAACACAGATGCCCAGATGACACTGCCAACTAGACATGATACAAACTCAACTTGTCTAAACACTACTCCACATGTACCAATTTGATACTGAATCTGTTGTGAGTGTTCCCAAATGAGCACTAGTAGTCATTAATCACTGGTCATTAATCTTCAGACACACCTGTATTCCTTGGTCATAGCAGGACATAGAGACTGCTGCCTTCCTTGGCCTGGCCATCTCATTTTGTATTCCTGTGTCCACCCTGCTTTGCATTGCCTCTTTCCGGTTCCATCTTCCCTCAATAAGGACCTTCCCCACCCCCCACATCCTGAGCAAACCATCTCTACAGTGCTCCAAAGTCTCTGTTCTATAGTAGCCAGATGTCACATTCAACTTTCTACCCGCCACCTCTCATCCAAATAGGTTTCTCACTGGTGAAATTTCAGGTAAGGTCTCCCAAGGAGGAAGAAAAATTATTTTCTGATATTCTGGAGTGAGTTCCGCTAAAGGTGCCAATCCTTCTTTTCACAGCTTGTCCTCTTTTGCTGGGATGGAAAATACACATTTTGCAGACAACTTCACGACCTTTACGGCTGTTAACTAACAGTGCCCTCATGCATGTTCTCAAAGGCACAGAAGTCGTATGTATTCTTCCTAGGCTTTACCATTCAACCATGGAGCGTCAGAAGTGCAGAGAAAGTAGGAAGGCTGGGGATATAAGGCATAAGTAGGATGTTAATCCTCTCAGTGGGACTTGTGGACTGTGAAGGACCCCAGAGTAGGTCTTCAATGACCAGGCAACAACTAGAATGTGTATCTGAGGCTGGGTAATATAAACGAAGAAAGCTTTATTTGACTCACGGTTCTTCAGGGTCCCAGCATCCGGTTACCTTCTGGTGAGGACTCAGGAAGCTTTTGCTCATGGCAGGAGGCAAGGGGAGATTGCGTGTCATATGATGAGAGCCAAAGCAGGCGAGAAAAGAAGGTGTCAGGCTATTTTAAACAATAAGCTCTCATGTGAACTAATAGCACCAGAACTCATTCATTACCCTGAGAACAGTATGGATCCACCCCCATGACCTCCCACTAGGCCCCACCTTCAAGATTAAGAACATGAGATATATACAGTCCATAGAACATGAGATCTGAGATGGACAACCATCCCAACTATATCAAAGTTCCTCTTCACAACCCTGTCACCAACACAAAGTATGCCATTCTTCAAAATTTGTTGTATATCCTAGCTCTATTTTTCTATACACTAATATATGTGCATATATATATATATATCCACAATATGTAGAATTGTTTAAAATGGAATTTATTATTCTGCAGCCTGGAATGAATCTCTGACCAAAAGATACATTTACATTTAGAAGCAAGAACTTTTTGTTATTGAAACACACCCAGGATAGAGCTGCTATTTATGCATACAAAATACAGACTCTTCTTAAAATGGTTATGAGATTTCAGATACTTAAAAATGTTTTGGAGATAGGTTTTAGTTTTTAACAAAATGGACATAAATTAACTTTAAAATAAAAAGTAAATTGGAGGAGACTTTCGTTTTCCATTTTGGCATACAAAAAGCTTAGATGTCATCACTTCTTCCTCATAACAGGACAAAAGTTGAGCGAGCTGAAAATCAACAACTATTCTTACATTCCTCAGAGAATTAAAGTCACAGGGCAAGCCGGGCTCGGTGGCTCAGCCTGTAATCTCGCGCGTTTGGGAGGCTGACGTGAGTGGATTGTCTGAGCCTGCGGGTTCGAGACCCACCTGGGCAGTGAGACTTCATCTCTACAATAAAAAAAAATAAATCAGCCGGGCATGGTAGCACATGCCTGTAATTCCGGCTACATGGAAGGCTGAGGCAGAAGGATCACCGGAGCCCAGCAGGTCCAAGCTGCGGTGGCCGAGAGCAGCCACTGCACTCCAATCTGGGCGACAGAGTGAGACTCCAACCCAAAAAAATAAAATAATAATAATAATAAATAAAGTCACAGGGCAAACCACTGCCCCCAAAATTGGTGAGGCAGATAGAGAGATACAGAGAATCACAATCTACCAGAGCAAAAATTCAAGAGCAGAAACCTCTTTTGGAAGTGACATTGGGGTACTGGGGGGTGGGAAAACTTGGAGGTTCAAGTTTAAGAGTTAAAAATTCCAGGGGGAGGTTAGTCTTAGGGGGCTCCCCAACTTGTGTGAGCTTTACCTCCAGGAACCCTATCAGGTTCTCACAATGAAAATAAGAGAAAAATTATCTCATGCTTCTAGTGAGAAGAGTCAAAAAGCAGGAATTTTCAAATACACCCAGAGTATTTTGTTCTTAACAGAACCTGCCATTAAGGGAACCTGTTTTAACAGAGCAAACTGATTGAGATTTCACAAAACTCTAACAAACATGGTAGAAGAGAAATACCTAACTCCAGCTCCCTCTAGCCTTTCTGTCATGCATGAGGGAGTGGGGTGAGGGGAGGAACGTCGCAAAAGCACACATGAAGTTTACAGCCCAGGCTCATTAAAATACTAAGACCTAATCATAAGAATATAGAAGACGTCTCCTGTCCCCATACCTTACCACCACATCGTAAGGCTCCTAAATAATAGCAGAGTAATGCAAAAAAAAAAAACCCCAAAAAACAAAAATGGAATGTCTCTGACCTTAATTAAGAAGCTGTAGAAAAATAAACAACCAAAACAGACAGGCAAATACAATAACACCCGGAGGAATTTTAACCTCTGAAATCTACAGCTTCTAACAAACATTAAACACAGCCTAAGCAAGGCAGAAAAACATTAAACATTTTACTAAAGTCTTATGTACCTCAGTTCCTTTTATCCAATACATCATGCCTGACTTTAAGAAATGATTACAAAGGTATACCAAAAAGCAAAAAGCACAGTCTAGAGAGCAGACCAATCACCAGAGCAGATGAAAATATGACAAGAGATATTAGAATAATCAGACTCAGAATTTAAAAGAACTATGATTCAGATACTAAAGATTCTAACGGAAAAAAAATGGACACCATGCAAGAACAGAAGATAAGAAGAGATATGAAAACTCTAAGAAAGAATCAAAAGTAAATGCTAAGCAGAAATAAAGAGTGTCTTTGATGAGTTCTTCAGTAGACTGGATGCAGCCATAGGAAAAAAACAAAAACAAAAACAATAAGCTTGGAGAATGTTAATTAAAGCGTTCAAAACTGAAAAGCAAAGAAAAAAAAAAATGAAAAAGACAGAACATTGGGAGGCCAAGGCAAGTGGATTGTCTGAACTCACGGGTTCAAGACCAGCCCGGGCAACTTGGCAACACCTCTTCTCTACAATAAATCAAAAATTAGCCAGCCGTGGTGGTGTGCGCCTATAGTTCTGGCTACTTGGAAGATTGAAGTGGAAGGATTGTTGGAGACCAGCAGGTCGATGCTGTGGTGGTCATGGCTTGCCAATGCACTCCTGCCTGGGCAACAGAGTGAGATTCCAACTCAAAAAAAAAAAAGAAAGAAAGGAAAGAAAAGTAAAAAAGAAAAAGACAGAACAGAATATTCAAAACTTTGGGACAATTACAAAAGGTGTAACATACACAGAACAAATGTATCACGCAAATGCAAGATACTATTAATAGGAAAAATTTAGGGAGCAATGTATATGGTAGCTCACTGCACTTTCCACTGAATTTTTTCTAAACCTAAAACTTTTCAAAATATAAAGCTCCCTAATTAAAAAACCGGAAGCAATGGTTAGAAAATGTCAGATGCAAATAGACGTAAGCTGCAAATAGAATGATTTATTGACTGAAACCATAGCAGTGAGAATCTGTATAACATTGCTCCAAGCCTAAAACCTTAAGAAGACAGTAAGTAAGCAAAGACATAGAAGAGACTAAGTATTAACACTAACAACAAATACTTAATAGACATTTTGACACTTGTATCCTAGAATATGAGTAAGCATGTTTCCAATGATTTATAGAATATTTACATATAAAATTCATGCACCAGACTTCCAAGATAATACTAATAAGTCTCTCAAGTCATAAAGTCATAGACTACATTATTTAATTAAAAAATGAGAAAACTAGAAATAATAACAAATAATTGAACTTCCAAATTTCGATCACTTAGAAACTTTAGGACACATATAACTCTCTTAAACAACTGGCTTAGAGAGGAAATATATAACTGCAATATGGAGTCATACTCTTATGACTATTCCTCTGAGTATAGGTTTATACTCAGAGGAATAGTCATAATAATACTCACAGGCTCTGTGTCCTCTGTCTGGCCAGCAAGTAAGATTCTTCAGATCTCAACTCTTATATAAATGAACAAAAATATATTGAGATATTTACAGAAGAGAATAGTTTTCAGAAGAGAATTGAAATATATTTTGGAATAAAATAGAAAAATGTGTTTTCATTTATTGTACTAAACATCTATTTATGTTGAAATTATGGAGAAAAAATGAAGGTTCTGTTTTAAAATGAAATCAGGGCTCAGCTAACTACATCCACTAAGAATGATTTTATTTTGAGATGTTAGCAGTGGAAACTGCAACACACCTGTTATCTCCTTTCTCTTTCGCTGATGAACCAGTAGCCGAGTACCTTAGAAAACCTTGAATGGTCCTTGGACTTGAGCCTGTATTATGGTTGATCTGTGGTGTGGGGGATGGGGAAGAACCAGCTGGAAGCAACGGCTCAGAGTGCAGAAGTGGAAATTGCAGTGGACTCTTCTGTGGGCTCAAGGACCAAAGGAAGAAAGAGCTGGTAGAGGGTTCTAAGCTCATCCACACTAATAGAGAACTCGGAATTTCTCGGGAAAATTGGGAGAAGTTTCCACTCCTACTACAATACCTACTACAACCACTGTCACTGCCACCACCTGCTCTTTCACGCACACTGCCTATGACAAGCAATCAACAACAGCAGGAAGCAGAAGCCGGTCTGAGCAAGCAGCTCAAGAAGATAAAGGAATTGACAATCCTTTTTTTAATAGTATTACGGTCATCGTTCAAGGTCCACTTATGAGTGAGACATGTGATGCTCAGATCTTTGTTTCTGTGAGAGATCACTCAGTATTAGAAACTCTGAATTCCATCCAGGTTGCTGCTAAATTCGTGATTTTGTTCTTTTTTCCAACTGCGTAATATTCCACTGTGTATAGGTATCACTTTTTTTAAATCGAGTCCTCTTTTGATGGGCAGCATGGTTGGTTCCATGATCTTGCTATCGGGGAAAGGTGGGAACACCTCATCAACAAGGGTGCCTGCGCAATGAATATTTGCATAACTAACCCTTAACTGTACCCCACAACTTTAAAATAAAAAATATATATTATAAAAAAAAAGAAGATAAATTAAGAGGGAATGATGCATGGGGTAGCACACAAAACAAAGACTGCATGAAAAACCCAAGAGACAAAGGAGATGGAATGGTGGCCTCACATAATTGTATACTCAACCCCGGGAGTCCTGTTTCGGTAGGGTCTGGTCACAGTGGTCCATCTTAAAGTATTCGTACTGAGATGACTGTCTCCCCCTGGCATCAGGCTATCTCAATTCCAAATGACCAGAGAAGAAAGCACAATCAAGGCAAGTTCCAACAGCTTGGTGTGGGGGAGATCAGCTCTTCGCGTGAGAAATTCCAAGATGCTCTTTGGTGAGGACAGGGGATGTGGATGCAGAGGAGTTGGCCGCACGCCTCGCAGAGCCGTCCCCGTCCTCTTTTTCCATTTCTTTGGGCCTTCTCCCAGCAAATCCTTTTGCCAGGTAAAGCACCAGAGTAGAGAAAGCTGCGTTTCAGCAGCATTTTGAAAAACGTTCTTTCTGCGGCCAAAACTGAGACAGAAATGCCAAGACGTTCACGCCCGAAGAGGAACTGAGTGAGAGCCAAACATGCTGGGTGGGTAGGAGGGTCAGCAAGGGAAACAGAAAGGAAGCTCACAAATATAAAATGATACTAGACAACAGCGCTTGCAAAGCCGAACTTGCGATAGTAAGCAGACTTCTTACGACACAGGAGACCCTTCAGAAAAGACAAGTTGCTTAGATCTTAAGCAAAAAAGATGCAAGTATTCACTCCAGTTGGCAGCTCCCCTGAGGCCCAAGATGTCTTGTTTTTGTCTCTGTAACAGCTGTCCCCAACCACAAAGGCCTAGTGACAAAAAAGAAGTGAAAACATAGAGGCATCTTGTCAGAGTTCAATCCTGTCTTTGGCCTCGCTAAAATTTTTGACCTGAAATATATTGAGGACCCATTTGTAATCAGCCAGGCAATGAGAATAATAAGGAGATCTTCAGAAACGGAACTACTCTGATTTGCATTCCTTGACTGGGACTTTGAAACACACCCAGAGAGATCCCAGTACGCTTAGGGATGGTTTAATTGCTGAGAGCAAAACCAGTGAAAATCCACTTCAGCTATAAAGAAAAAATATATACTTAACATCACGTTAATACTTGGAGAAGGAAAAGAAGACCTGGTAGAATCTACAAGCCAAAATACAATCTCCTAAGTGGCAAAAGCTGATATAAATAAAACTCATTTAGATTGGAGTAATTTGTTGAGAAGTACAAAAATAACAATGGTGATACTGAGGCATGGAATAGAAACAAATATGATTTGCTGAGCCACTAACTAAATCAATTGCTCCTTCATCTATATATAAAAGATAGATAATGTTGCTGCAAAAATTCATGAATTCTTCTCTTCTGCCCAGGTCTCATGTTGTGGCTTGCCCTCCTGGCTTGCAGACCCGTGATCTCTCTGTTTAAGTTTGTGGGTGCCTTCAGACAGGAAGGCAGATTATTGACAGAATTTGCTCAAGTTCACTCCGGATGGAAAAAAAACCTTGGGGGCAATACGGAAGTGAGACTGAGCTTCCAAAAGCAAAGCTCATCAACCTGGACTAAGAGGACAAATGCCACCTGGATACACGGGACCGTCCCACTTTAGACCTGGCATTGAGAGGGCACCTGCTTCTCAAGTTTCCCCAGTCTAAGAAATTAACACGCCCCCAAAAAGCTTTCTCCTGTGAAAAGCAGAACAAGAATAAGGCATTGCCAAGGCTGCTCATTAGGAAGTCAACACTCAAGTGTTTCCTTAAAAATTGTCCCCAAATGTAACTAAATTTGGTGAGCGTGAGCAGCCACTTCAGCCACCCACACCCTTTCCACTTCTCCCTGGCGCTTTCTCTCTTCTTTTCTCTCTTCTTTCTCTCTCTTTGATAGAGCTGGCATTCATCTTCTTTACCAGCGTTCTGTGGTCTCTGAAACAAGGGCCAGGTGAAGGAGAAAAAAAAAACAAGTGCTAGAGAAAAAGAAAATCCTAGAGCTCTTTGCCTGAGAGCAGGTTCATAGTGAGTGAAGCCAATCCTACAGAGTTGCAAATATAGACTAGCAAGGCTGGCCTAATTGCTTATGAATCGCTTCGTGATACAAAACACCATGCTGGTCCACAGAATGCTGTTACTTCAAAACAAAATATTTTTCATTGTATATGTGTTGGGAAGACGACGGAGTTAAGATATCAGGATCACATAATCTGAAATTTCATTCAAGAGCAGGGATGGTGATACTTAGCACCAGGAGAGTGGCTGGTGAGTTGGAGAAAGGACCGTAAATGATTTGGTGTTGAACAGCTGTTAAGGTGCCCAGTTAGATGAATAAGAAGTGCTGTCCTTCAACGGAAGGAAAACAGGTGGTGCTCTGATCACTCCACCCACCAGTGGTGACGATGTCATTTATGAGGAGGCCCCTGGACTACAGGCTCCTTCAGACCCAAACCCCAAATCTCAGTGACTACTGAGAATGACCCTCAACCCTACAGCAGAACCTTGGACAGAAGGCTCCGCCCACCCTGCCTGGATACCGTCTCCTCACCCTCTGCCGTCTCCTCACCACCTCTCTCACTAGCTGTGCTTTCTTTCTCCACCCCTGCAGCCTCACTCCCGACAATTGCCCTCTAGACCTGTTGTAAGTGCATAGTCGCCAAGTTGACACAGATGCCCGTGTGGGACTGACAAAGATTCAAGGTCTTAGCTACACAGTTTGTTCATTCTAAGCTTTTCCCATGTTCACTGCTCAGAAAGCAAGCCAGACAGAAAAGAAGACACAGTCTGTTGAAACTTGTATGCAGGCGGGCATACAAGGGTGCTAAGGCTAGAACAGGGGTTCTCAAAGTGTAGTCCCTGGTTCTCAAAGCATCAGCATCCCATGGAAACTTGTTAGATGGGTAAGTTGCCAGATTTCACCCAAGGTATATGGAATCAGACGCTTGGGTGGAGCACAGCAATCTGTGTCAATGATCCCTCCAGAAATCGTATGAGAATGTTGCTAGAAAACATTTTGCAGGCAGCCACAACTTCTTTGTTCCATTTCTCTCCTTGGAGCATGCTTCTTCTATTCTGCCTGGAAGAACTCCTTCTGGCCTTTCAAAATGCTGCTCAAGTTTCTACTTTGAATTCTCTTTTTGTTTGTTGTGTTGTGTTGCGCTGTTTTTTGAGTCAGAGTCTCACTCTGTCTTCCAGGCTCAGTGCAGTGGCAAGCTCACGACCACCCCAGCATGGACCCACAGGGCTCAGGCGATCCTTCTGCCTCCGTCTTTCAAGTAGCTGGAACTACAGGTGTGCGCTACCTCGTCTGGCTAATTTTTTTTCTTTTTCTCTTCTTTTGATATATTGTAGAGACGAGGTCTCACCAAATTGCCCAGGCTGGTCTCGAACCCCTGGGTTCAGGCAATCCTCTCACGTCGGCCTCTAAAAAGTGCTGGGATTCCGGGCTTGAGTCACCGCGCTCGACTGAATTCTTTTTAATTCTTCATCTTTTGGTATTCTTATGGGGACCTTCTGTCATAGTTTTAAGAACAGATTTGCAAGCCTTTGTTTTCCTGTTGGGATGATTCTCAGTGTTACCACCAAAACCTACAACAGAGATAGCTTATTTTTAAAACTTGAGTGGATTTGAAAATGAAAAGAACCTATGAAATATGAGCAGTTGTATTATATTTTCTTTACCGCAATTGGAATTGACAACATCAAGCTACAGGAGATAAAAGAGGTAAAAAGAATAGTTAAGAAAAAAAGCAGATAAAGGGATAAGTAAGAGGCAGAAATTTTGCCACTTAAGTTATATTGCTGAGGAGTATTTAGAGAGAACTGTTCTCACAATCAGAGTTAATTGTGGAATTAGTGGTCTTCAGAGGTAACAAGCTTGTTCTCACTAAGGTGTTTTAAGTGTGGATAGTGGGTGTTGAATATGAATTGGCATCAGAGATAAAAGTCAATCAATTGAAGGAAATTGCTTGGAGCACTGTGTTAAGAAGTGTGATCATTGGATATGCGATCAGCCAAACGGTTCCAATGTGGATGAGTGATGACTGCTGTGAGTATCAGAAGCAGGGAGACATGTAACCCGTAGTGAACTCATCCTGGCCAACAATGACAAGGCATATGGTAGGATTACGTTGACCTCTTAGAAATATAAATTCTATGCATCCATGATTAAAACCAAGGATTTTTTTTTTGAGTCGGAGTCCCACTCTGTCGCCCAGACTGGAGGGCAGTGGCCGCTCCCGGCCACCGCAGCCTCGCCCTGCTGGGCTCTGGCGATCCTTCCGCCTCAGCCTTCCGAGTAGCCAGAATTACAGGCATGCGCTACCACGCCCGGCTGATTTGTTTTTATTTCTTGTAGAGCTGAGGTCTCGCTGCCCAGGCGGGTCTCGAACCCGTGGGCTCAGGCAATCCACTCACCTCAGCCTCCCAAAGGCGCGGGATTACAGGCTGAGTCACCGAGCCCGGCAAATCCAAGAATTTTTAGATGGAAGTCACCATTGACATATAAGATGCTGTATTACGTTTTCGTTTTTGCGTCATTAATATCGAGAGGCCGCTGGAGGTGAAGGTGTACGTCAGGGAGGCGGAGCTGAAGCCAAGGCTAGTGGAGACAAGCCAGCTCTGGTGCACAACTGCCAGATTCGTAAATCAATACTTAATACCCTGACATACCTCCCGAGGCCACTCACTGGAGAACAATCACAGAACACTTGGCGAATATAAATAATTAACAGGAAAGTAATTAGAGGCCTTTTAAAAAGCTAATCTTTCTTGATTAGTGTAAAAGAGTTCAGATGGAGGGTTTTCTACAGGACCAAGTAATCACGGTTTCCATCATCGCCAGTGTTAGTGCCGTGCTTCCTCTAATTTATTAGTCATGGTCGGATTGGAGAGCCAGGGTGGCTACTTTGAGCTAACAATACCTTGGACAAGTATTTTATTTTAAAAACTCTGAACGGATTTTCATTTTTTGAGGGGGAGTTACAGGTGCAAAAATGGGGTGGGGAGGGAGAAGTGTGATTTTGTTTTAGAAGCAGTTGTGAAATAGAAATTTTCTCGAATGAGATATGGAGACCCCATAACCATATCGATTGATTTGGGAGGTTATTTCCTGAGCTGAATTTAAAATCACTTGCACGGTGGTTCCCATGCTCTGAGCTACCAAAAAACCATCACTCAATATTTATAGATGCTAGGATCCCAAGTGTCAGGATGACCCTTGATGTATCTAGACCCATAAGCCTAATTTTGAGTATCAGTATCTCCTTGATGTAATATAGTTAAAATGTTATTTGCCATAACCCACCTGTAAACAGTGACAAAAAATCTTTTTTTTTTTTTTGAGTTGGAGTCTCACTCTGTCGCCCAGACTGGAGTGCAGTGGCCACTCCTGGCCACCGCAGCCTCGACCTGCTGGGCTCCGGCGATCCTTCCGCCTCAGCCTTCCGAGCAGCCGGAATTACAGGCGCGCGCTACCACGCCCGGCTGATTTTTTGTAGAGATGAGGTCTTGCTGCCCAGGCGGGTCTCGAACCCGCGGGCTCAGGCCATCCACTCACCTCAGCCTCCCAAAGGCGCGGGATTACAGGCTGAGCCACTGAGCCCGGCGCAAAAAATCTTTTAAACCATCCCAGGACACGTGCACTTATGCTCTGCCATTATTTGACACCATCAGGAAATGATTCAACTTGATGTTCTAATAAAAGGAATAGTTTGTTTTCAACAGAAATAATTACGTGTAAGTACCAGAAGCAAATTGTCTTTAGAAACCTAGATTGTTCTTTCCTCAGAAATAAATGTAAAGAGAGCCAGTAAATAGATTTTGGGCAAGGCTTTGAGCTTGAGTCTCATCTATAAAATGGGATAACAGTGTACACCCTACACGATAGTTATAAGGATTTAATGAGAAAAATAAAGAAAGAATTCAGGACTGCAACAGCCACTCAAGTAAGTATTAGTTACTCATTTTTTTTGCCTTGCATTTCTGGGGTGCTGGCCACCCACTTTGGGAGCTCAGCCCCCGGTAAGAGTACAAGGCAATGGAGGCTGCTGTGAGACTCAACATGAAGTCTCCTTCGCTGCAGGGCCTCTCCTGACCTCAAACTCCAAGCCTAATCACTCAGTTTACTTCTAGATAATCAGAAGCTATCTCTACTTTATAGCTAAGCTCCGGTGGCCAGTTCCTGATGACACCGTCACAGTTGCAGTCTCAGGAGTGAGGACTTCACCCCTCCGGTGCCTTTTCCATCTCACCCTCATACCTTCATCCCAGAGTCTTAGTTCTGGAAATGGCCCGGCGACTGTAATGTGCCACCTGCTGTCCACATCCTTGATGCAGGGCACTTACCTGGATTTCTGAGCATGACTTCTCCTGTGTGCTGCTTAATCCTGTCCTACTTCTTTATGAAGATCTATGCTATCTGTTAAATGACCCGACGTCCACTGTCTGTCTGGACTGTACTTGCGCTCTGTGCTCTTACCCATTGATGGTCAAGTTCTGAGGGATAGAGTAGACATATTCCTAGAAAAGAACATTGCTTTCGTCTCTTTTATGGGCTCACTCGAACGCAGATAAGAATGGAAGCAGGCCTTTCTAGTCCGCCCTGTTTCACCAAATTCAACGTGGCTTAGATGGATACACCAGGTAGATGTATTCACATCTTCACCAGCTGTTTATTAAGCACCCACTATACAGCAAGCCCTGTTTAGCGAGCAGAATAAAATGTCTGCCACCATGGAGCTTACTTTCCAGTGGGAAAGACTGACATCAGCCCTGTGTATTGGATATTGGGCATTTCCCCCTCAAAAGGCCTTTGAACCCTCTCTACCCATCTCTGTGCTCCCTGGATAATGAGCTCTGAACTGCGTCAACAGGTCACTCAGCTCCCAGACTTCCAATAGGATTTGGCTAATGGAAAGCACAGCTCCTGTCAGAAAACCTTCCGTAGCCACAGTTCTCTCTGGGTGCTAGCAGTTGCTCCCTCCTTGGCCCCTACTGACCTGGCAGTGGTGGGAACACCTCTGGCCTCTGTCTCACCTCATCATTCTGTGGTGTTTCTTAATACTGCCCACACCTTGTAAGTAGTCCCCTATTAAACTCTGCTCATTTGGACATGCCCTCTGTGTACCCCTAGGACTCTGACTGCTACACCGAATGAACAATTGTTTCCAATTATGTCAGGCAGGGGTAAATATTGTGAATGCAAAAATAAATTGGAGCAGGGTGGACATAGCCCTATGAAGGGCTCTTTTAGATGCGGAGTAGTCTGCAAAGATTGCCGCGGTAGGTGACATTTGAATAAAGACATAAGTGATTTGAAATAGCGTTGCCAGATGAAATACAAGGGGACCAATTGAACTTGAATAATTTTTTAGTATAAGTGGGTCCTAAATATAGTCTTGAACATACTTATACCACCAAACCAATTGTTGTCTATCTGTAATGCAAAGCTCACTGGATGTTCTGCATCTTTATTTGCAAAATCATGTCACTCTAATTTGAAGACAGAGCGCTACATGAATATCTGGAGGAAGAATTTTCTAGGCAAAGCAAATACCAAGTAGAGAGGAGGAGATGAAGCCACGCTTAGTGAATTCAAGTGCCGTCAAGAAACAACATGCATGGTGTCTCCGCTACTGTATATTGTGGGTATCCTGCAGGGTGATGTTGGAGGGCGGAGGGGATGAGATTTACAACCCTAGTTTATGTTCCTGTGACCTGTGCTGTCTGTCCTCTCTCAATTGCCCAATGCCTTCTCCTTTGTTAATTATAGTGGCAGGGCAAGGGAAGGCAGGAAGAAGTCAAGATGCCATATTCCTCAGTGCAGCAATAAGAAATGAACCTGAAACTTGGCTACTGAAGTAGCCAAGATCATTTTGTGAACAAATACCCAATCTTACGCAAATCACACCCAAATTACCTTGACTTGCTTTCATATCACGCAACTGGAAAACCCTAGGAGGGCTGGCCACTCCCTATCTCCTGCTGGTAGTGGAGCTGCCAGTGAGGCAGGGGCACTGGCCATGCAAACCCACAGAAGAGCAAAGCTCTCCACTGAAGAATGGATTCATAGCATCCTTCCCTAGCCCAGAAGTATGTCTTCTCATTCTAGTCTTTCAAAAATCTTAGCCAAGGAGGTGTCTTTAGTCAATTTAGACAAAAAGACCAGTGCTTTGCTCAAGGCATAAAGTGAGGGGATGGATTCCAGGCAGAAGCAAACTGGTTGGTTGAGTTTGACTCAATGTAGTCAATGGATTTGCAATTTTCAAATGAATGCTGTGGCTGGGAACCTGTGTAAACACTTCAAAGGAGTTGGATCCAAGATATGATAAGACTTTCTTAAATGCATATGTGTGTGCATGCATACATGTGTTTAAATGAATAAAATAAAACACAAGATAAGGAAAAATACATTTAAAATGTTATTAACATATTTTTAAAAACAGATTGGTACTTATGATTCTCATCATTAATGCATTAAAGAAGATCAAGCAGAGGGTCAAGTAACTACTGAGATTTTAAAGTGGTAATGAGTGTAAATAATATTTTGAGATTTCAGCAGGAACTGTAATGTGAATTAAAATTCTCTCTGATTTCCAGTGGTGACAAAGTCAGAGTTATCATGCTACTATGGTGATCTGTTGTCCACCTTTATAATGCAGCAATCAGTATGTTTCATGAAGAAATAGTAAAAATGAAGGTATGAATTTCCTTCATTCAAGTGCACAGATGCCTGGAATCTCACAGACCAGGCTAACATTCCTGGGTTAGAGATATAGAATATAGCTGGATGAGTTTCTCCTCATCCCAAGTCAAAAACTAGTGTTTTTATTTCTAATTGTGAGCATGACTCAATGAAGAGTGCTTGTGAGATCTGAGCTACTTCAGAAATTAAATAAGGCTTTCATTTAAGTACCCCCACCTGAGAAATTGAGTGCTTCCATTCCAAAGAGGAGTGGGTCTGATGGAGACCAATAGCATCCACTACATCTATATCCTGGTGACATTTTTACTGCAACCAAGGCTAGGAAAATGTCCTTAGCCATAAGCTAATAGGAGGCAGATCAGGAATAAGAACACTTATCTGTATAAATTTATTATTTTTTAGCTGTTAGAACTCATCTTTGATGTTGTCGCCAAACTTCAAGTGGATAAGACAAGGCTTGCTTTGCGTGGACAATGACCATTTATCTACCTAATCTTGAATTGTACCCCACATCTTTAAAATAAAGTAAAATACAAATGTAAATAAATAAATAAAAGGAAAAGGGGTTAAAGTGTCTCCAGTTTTGCCTTTTAGTGGCTGATCCCTGCTCTTATTACTTCCTATTCTTTTATTACGAATTTAAAGATAAACATTATTTTAAGAGACTCTTGAAACATTTTGTAATGATTCTTTAAAACCATATTTGTCTACTTATATAAATATATACCAACAGTAACTTTTCATAGATAAATATAATTTGCTGATTGTATTTATACCCTACTATTTATATTCTTGCATTATTACTTTGTTTAAAAAAAAGTTTAATTGGGAGTCCATTAGGCTGAGATGGTTCTAGCACCTTGAATTACAATGTAAACAAACCAAAGTTCAATATAAATAGCAAAATGAAACTGAAGTTTAATCAATGATAAGCTGCCAACTAACCTCTAGATAGGGACTTTTGACATTAACTAACCAAAGGTATTTTCTTTCTCTTGCTTCCACAAACTCCTTATAAAACTGTCCTCTCAGCCGGGCTCGGTGGCTCGGCCTGTAATCCCACACCTTTGGGAGGCTGAGGTGAGTGGATTGCCTGAGCCCGCGGGTTCGAGACTCGCCTGGGCAGCGAGACCTCATCTCTACAATAAATCAAAAAATCAGTCGGGCGTGGTAGCGCAAGCCTGTAATTCCGGCTACTTGGAAGGCTGAGGGGGAAGGATCGCCGGAGCCCAGCAGGTCGAGGCTGCGGTGGCCGGGAGCGGCCACTGCACTCCAGTCTGGGCAACAGAGTGAGACTTCAACTCAAAAAAAAAAAAAAAAACTGTCCTCTCTAGCTCTGCCCCACAGTGGAGCACAGAACCACTTGTGATGAGCTGCCGCCCGCTTCATAAATTGCTGAATGTTCAAAGTCATTACAATTTTTAATGTGCCTAAGTTTATCTTTTAATAACCTAAAAACCTTAGCCCTTGAGAAACAGAATGAACAGAATGTTCCCTGCACCTTTCATCTCTCCTGCAGTTACAGGACTTCCCATTTAGTCCTAATCAAGACTAGCCATACTGCTGATAACAGTGACAAACTCTAGTAAAAAATAAATTTAAAAAGGAATGCTTCAACTCGATGATCTAAGTTTCTGCTTTAAAAGCTAGAAAAAGAAGTACAGATTAAAATAAGTAGACGACAGAACATAATGTCCATAAGAACAGAAATCAATAAGCATTTTCAAAAGATAAACAACAGCAAATATAAACACATCTAAGAGTTATTTCTTTGAAAAGATTAACAAAATTGAAAATTTATACCCTTGTCCTATGATCTAACAAGTCTTCTAGGCCTGTCTCTGCCCAAGGAAAACAAAAGACTTGCACAAGAAAGTTTATCACAGTTTTATGCAAGTAGCAAAAAATCAGAAGCAAGGTAAATTCTCTCAAAAGAAGAATCAATTAAAAAACATAGTTATCTTTATACAGTGCAATGCTGCTAGCAGTAGAAGGAAGTTAGTTGGTGCCACAAATAAAACAAACAATAAATATCAGATCCTTTGTTGAACCAGGCAGAAGCTGGGCACAAAATGGTAAGTCTTGCATGATTTCATTTATGTGAAGTTGTGAAATAGGTCAAACTAATCTTCGATGATGGATTTCAGAACACATTTTCTTTTGCTGAAGTGGAGGGAAGGAGCCATTCACTAGAAAAAGGACATAACAAATCCCAATGCTGAGGTAGATGTCATATATTTTAATGGAGTTAGGAATTCATGGGTGTACACATTAGTTGAAACTCATCAAGCTGTGCATTTCAAATCTTTGTATTTTGCTTTATGTTAATTACCTACATTGAGAAAAATAGAGTGGTCAGGACACAACGAGGTTATTCTCTTTCCCCCTTTTCTCCATTAAAGTAATATACTATCTTAAAAACTGGACTTGGTTTTAGAGAAAAAAAATTTCAGTTTTATACTACTGTACTCTTATTGTATATTTTTAGGTAACCTGAAACTTGTCCTGTGCTCATTTTTCTAAGCATTAATAAATTCAATAATAAGGTTAAAAAAAAAACTCAGAGGCTCTTTCCTGAGCATTTGTCAAATTTCAGGGACTAGTGCTGTTTTTCATAATTTATTGATAAATACCTAACTGTGACAATAGCAACACTAATCATAGTAATTATTTTTTCTGAACTGCCTCTTGTGTACTGGGTACCATGCTCTACTTGTGGGAGTCGTTACATTTCACTTGGCATGACATCACCGTTTTCCTATCAAGTCTCCTCTGTTCTTTTCTTGTTAGACATGAATGTCAAAGTAACGTTGCTTGGTGCTAATGCATCTGAAAGCACAAATGCTGACCTAAAATGATGTGGAAGTTCATTATGAGTGAACTCTCAGATGATTCACAACACCCTTAAAAATAAAAGCTATTTAAAACATAGATATTAAAATGTATTACTTATTTTTTATTGAAGTATAACTTACAACACTAAAATTCACCCTTTTAAAATACAGCTCAATTAGTTTGAACACATGTGTACCATTATGCAACGACCACTACAACTGATATTTAAAATTCCGTCACACCAAAAAGTTTCCTTGTGTTCCCACTAAGGTCAGTATTTCTCTACTCCCAGCCCCTATAACCACCACCCTATCTTCTGTACCTATAGTTTCCCCCTCTTTTCTAGGTCATATAAATGAAATCTTTCAGTAGATAGTCTTTTTACATCTAGGTTAATTAGCTCAACATAATGCTTTTGCTATCCAGATGTGTTTTTGCTTGTATTTAAAGTCTGTTCTTTCTTTCTTTTTTTTTGGTATGAACATTGCATAGTTTATTCACAAGTTAAAGTACATTTAAGCTGTTGCCTTATTACTATGAATAAAATGACTATGGATATTTACATACACGTGTTTGCATAGACATATGTTTTCATTTACCCAAGCAATGCAAGCATGATAATTACATATGCTTTCTTACTTTAACACTAATCTTATTCATTGCTCAAAGAGAGGAGCAAAATATAGGGAAAGATTGCAGCTGCCCAGGTCTTGGTTTCTAATAATCATTATCCAATTAAAGAAACTAATGTTTCTTAAAGAATAACTGACTCAAGGACTGGACAGAAAATATACAAAATTAGCATGGAGCATCTTGCAGTATCATAAACTAAGGAAGTGACACACACACACACATACACACACACACACACACACACACACACACACACACACAGCAGTGAGGCAAATCCAAGAGACATAAAAGTCAACTTAAAAAGCTTCCAATGCTCAGAGCTAGAATAATTTGAGCAACAAAATAAATAAAGTAACATTAGATAATAATCTAAAGAATAAAATAAATATTCATGTGCCCATATTGATATAATTGAATACATTAAAAAGTGGGGGGAAATGGATCCTTCATTTAGAAGAATTCTAAATAATTTATGTAAACACTCTGCCCTCAAGGAAATAAAGCATAACTCCCTACTCTTAAAGATGACTTTCTTCTGAAGAAAGAAAAAAAAATTATAAGGAAGAAACCTGACAGCAGTACCGCAGCCAGCGGATCAAGTTCAATACCAAGAGTGGTAAGTCACATTGACAGTGTGTACCCTTGATAAGATGCAATGAGAATTGCACTTTAACTGTGGTCTTAAAAAAAATTATAACTATGTGTTAGAAAAAAAATTAGACAAATCCCAGTTGAGATTAAAAAATGTATGTCCACTGCTCTTCAAAATTGGCAAGGTCATCAAACAAGACAAATCTAAGAAACTGTCAAGGTCTACAGAGTCAAAGGAGCCATGACTGAATATAATGGGATATCCTGAGTGGGATACTGAAACAAGAAAGGTACATTAGGTAAAAACTAAGGAAGTCTGAGTAAAATATAGACTTTAGTTAATAATAATATATTAGTATTAGTTCTCAAATTTTAGCAAATATACCACAGTGAAGTAAGGCATTTAATAAAGAAAAATGGGTGTAGGACATATGGGAACTTTCTGTACTGTGTTCATAATTTTTCTGTAAATCTAAAACTGTTCTAAAATTAAAAATCTATTTAAAAATAGGGAAAGAAAGTGGTTGTATTTTTAAGTCCCTCTTCTCTAGTATATTTTTGTCGCTGAAGTAATGGGATAAATTTAGATGCTCAAGAAAGTGACATCAGAGTCAATGCCCTCTATTCAAGCACTAGTTTCAATTTGTTTCAAATCAAACTGGAATATGATAGGAGACAAATGTTTGTCGCATGAGTTAATTTCTTGAATGTCTGGTACTGAGGACTTGCCCCAGATGCAAATCACGTTATTCAAGGTTAATAGGCTTTCAAAGTACCAGCACAGGCTTTTGCCTTAAAAGCTTATGTCATAAAATCACATCTAGTATGCAACAAGGTTTTACATTGAACATAAGCAATTTCCTAAATGGTGTTTCAGACAAGTGTTGGTTATATTCAAGAAAGAAAGGTATCAGTGTTGACTAAGTTTATTAGAAAGTATCAGTCAAGGACATATGATCTGAGCTAGGTCTTAAGACAAAAATAAATGTGAAAAACTAGAGAAAGTTATAATGTCCCTCAACATGAAGGACAACTGGAGAATAAGTAAGAGAATGAGTGTGCTATTATTACTTGTTTAAGAGGCAGGAAAAATGACCTAAGACTCAGGTGAATAAATTTAAAAGAGTAAGCCAGTCTAAACTTGATACAAACTAGTAGCGTAAGAGATGTTACTGGTATGGAACAGAAAAGCAAGAAGAAGCTGTGTTTAGAAAGAGAATGTGGGAAGTGGTCTGAGATATAGTCTGTGGAGACTGCTGGAAAAATGAAGGTATGAGGGTAGAAAAACAAAGAAAGTGGTCAGGTGGATCTGAGATGGCTGTGCATAATTCAGAGGGATCTGGCTGTGATTGGGAGCTGGATTAGCGATGGCAGATAAAAGACAAGATAGGATGTAACATATTCTTCAGCTAGCAGAATGTAACTAGCAGAATGTCTATAACAGTATCCCATTTGTGTAGTCATTGAATAACCCATTCGAAGCAGAATATTTCACACATAATAAAAAAATGGATGGATTTTTACTTGGAAGTGAGGTAATGATTTCAGTATGACTCCTTAGCAACTCTCAGGAAATTAGCAATGGTTTAACGAAGAGGATCTTAGAAGCAATTGTGAGTCATCTGCATTTTTTCCTAGAAATCACTTGAAGAAATACTTTGAAATATGTAAGAAATCATAACTTTACTCTCTTCAACTCACGTTCTAAGGTCTGCTGAATTTATTTAAAGTATAATGACTAAAAATATGCCTTCTTTGAAAGTGATTAGGCTAGCAGATAGCAGCGTAAGAGTTAATCATAGTGTTTAGTTTGCTCAATACAAAGTGAATATGTGAAACAGGATATAAATCTCAATGTTCATGATTGAGCTTGTCCACATGCTACTTTGATTTCTGTCATCTTTTGTGGAATTTAATATGTTTTTTTCCTATCCATAGCATTACCTTATGTTTTCCTATTTGAATTTCTCTAAAAACTCACTCCTAAGGCAGATTCAAAGTCGAGGCTCATATCACTAGGCCTTGAAATTTTCCTTATATAGAAGCAGAGGACAAGCAGACTTAGGGATATTGTTTGTGACCTTGTCAATTCAAGGACAAAATTGCATAAATGTACAATGAGAAAATATGTTAAGTCTTCTTCCTTGAAAATGGTGTCTTCTTAAGGAACAACTAGATCAAAGATGGATTATTAGTTAAGCAAGAAATGTGAATTCTAATAATCAGAAGTATGTATACATGTTAATAAATTAGTAATTCCATATATTAATAAGACAATTTTTTCATGAACAGATAAGAATTTGTTTATCTGAAGTAAATATTGTCCATTTTAGTGGGAGGAACACCTAAGATTTTATTTCTCTAAAGTTACAATAAGCCGGCTTCTAAGCCAAACATTCCGTATATCAAAAAAGAACAATAAGATTTTATAACTGATTGAAATGTTATAAAAATGTGAAAATTGAGACTCTAAATCAGCTGTATAAAGCAGAGTTACAGTTCTGTTTGGAAACAGTGCATGGTCACCATCCAGAGAGAAGGAAGAGGCTGGAAGGCCTCTGGAGTGGAATAGCAGCTGTGGACACCTGAGGCCCCATTGGACCTGTCAAACCACAAATGGCTGCTTCCCTCCCTGAAAAGTCCAATTCAGTTGTCCCAAAGGAGGACTCAAGAATGTACTTTCCGAACAAGTTCCCTCCCAAGTGATATGGTAGCACGTGGGCAGGGAGTCAAGGCACCAATTTCCCCTAGAGCATTTATTAAAACACAAGTGACAGGTCCCCTCCATGCAATTTTTGAGCCAGTAGAATCAGTGGAGCCCATCAATCTGTGTTTCTTTTTTTTTCTCTTTTGGCCACTTAAGTGGGAAGAGCATCACAAAGCAATCATTATCTTTTTTTAAAAAAAATGTTGTTATAAAGATGTGGGGTACAATTCAGGGTTAGGTATACAAACATTGACCTTGCAGGTACCCCTGTTGATGAGATACGCCCCTCCTTCTCCTAACAATTTCCCTCAACTGCCAATCCCACCCCCTCGCCCCCACCCCCCCACCACTGACAGTTTCCCATTGCTGCCAATCGCTTTCTCACAGCATTACGATTGCTCAAGTTCCTCTTATGAGTGAGAACATACGGAACTCTGTTCTTTTTTTTCTGTGATAAATCACTGAGGATGATTGACTCCAAATGCATCCAGGTTGCTGCAAAGTCCATATATTTGTCCTTCTTTATGGCTGCCTAGTATTCCATTGTGTATATGTACCATATTTTTTTTATCCAGTACAACTTCAATGGGAAACATGGTTGGTTCCATGTTTTTGCTATTGTGAATAGAGCTGCAACAAACATATGTGTGCAGGTACCTTTTTCATAGAATAATTTGAGTTCTTCCAGGTATAGTTCCAATAGGGGAATTGCTGGGTCATATGGAAGGTCAATTTCTAGTTCTTTCAGAAATCACCACACTGTTTTCCAGAGAGGTTGTACGAGTTTGCATTGCCACCAGCAGTGTAGAAGTGTTCCTTTTCCTCCACATCCTCACCAGCATCTGTTGTTGTTTGTTTTATTAATGATGGCCATTCATAGAGGGGTTAGGTGGTATCTCAATGTGGTTTTGATTTGCATTTCTCTGATGATGAGTGAGGCTGAGCAATTTTTCATGTATCTGTTGGCTGCCTATATATCTTCTCTTGAGAAGTGCCTATTCATGTCTTTTGCCCACTTTTAAAGGGGCTGTTTGTTTTTTTCCCTTGAGTTCCTTGTAGATCCTAGATGTAGGCCTTTTTCAGATATACAGTTGGCAAATATTTTTTTTCCATTCTGTGGCTGTCTCTCTCCTATCTTGATGGTTTCTTTTGCTTTTCAGAAGCTCGTTAATTTGATGATATCCCACTTGTCTACCTTATTTCTTAAGGTATTGGCCTTTAGGGTTCTGGATAGGAATTGGTTCCCAGTTCCAATTTCCATAAGGGTGTCTCCTGCGCCTTCTAGGATTCTTATAGTTTGAGACTTTACGTTTAGGTCTTTGATCCATTTAGAGTTAATGTTTGTGTATGGTGATAGGTAGGGGTCCTGTTTCAATCTTCTGCATGTGGTCAGCCAGTATTCCCAGCACCATTTACTGAATAGGTTCTCCTGTCCCCAGTAATTGTTGTTGGAGGCTTCGTCAAAGATGAGTTGGTTGAGGAATTGAGGCTTTGCTTCTGGAATCTCTATCCTGTTCCATTCATTGGTCTATGTGCCTGTTCTTGTACCAATACCAGGCTGTTTTGATTACTGCAACCTTATAGTAAAGTTTGAAGTCTTGAAGCGTGATACCTCCTGCTTTGTTTCTCTTTCTAAGGATTGTTTTGACTATTTGTGGTTGTTTATGGTTCCATATGAATTTCTGTATTGTCATTTCCAGGTCTGAGAAGAATGATGTTGGTAATTTAATGGGTATTGCATTGAATCTGTAGATTATATCATTAGATGCAGAAAAGCTTTTGATAAAATTCAACATCCCTTCTTTATAAAAACCCTCAAACACCGAGGTATAGAAGGAACATACCTCAAAATAGTAAGTGCCAATTACAACAAACTCACAGCTAACATATTGCTAAATGGACAGAAACTAGAAACATTTCCCCTGAAAACTGGAACAAGACAAGGCTGCCCACTCTCACCCCTCTTGTTCAATATCATTTTGGAAGTCATAGCCCAGGCAATTAGACAAGAGAAGGAAATCAGAGGTATCCAAATAGGAAAAGAGGAAGTCAAGTTATCTCTCTTTGCTGATGATATGATCCTATACCTTGAAAATCCGAGAGAATCTGTCAAAAACCTGCTTACTCTGATAAAGGACTTCGGTAAAGTATCAGGGTACAAAATAAATGTGCAAAAGTCAGTTGCATTCTTATACACCCACAACAAGCAGGCAGAGACCCAAATAAAAACCACAATCCCATTCACATTAGCCACAAAAAATGAAATACCTCAGCATTTTCCTAACCAGAGAAGTGAAAGACCTTTACACTGAGAACTACAAAACACTGCTCAAAGAAATCCAAGAAGACCGAAAGAAGTGGGAAAATATTCCATGCTCATGGATAGGAAGAATCAGCATTGTTAAGATGTCCATCCTACCAATCTGTGTTTCTAACAAGCTCCTAAGTGCTGCCGCCCTGGGAATTACTGCTTAAAACCAAACTGCCCGCTTCAAATTCCTATCAGTCTTTGTTAATTGTCTAACTTCAGGAAAATTATTTAACATCTCTAGGTCTTAATTCCCTTATTGTAAAATTTAAAAAAAGCAACAGAATCTAATCCATTGAGGATGATATGAGGGTTAAGTGAGTTAAAATAGAGGCTAGGCAACTACAACTCCCATAGCATATCTGACACATTGCCTGGTTTTATGCAACTCCAAGCTAGGAATGACTTGGACATTTTTAATGGGCTGTTTACAAGAATGAGAAGAAAAGAAGCAGGCGAAGGAGGAATAAGAGGAGGAGAGAAAAGGAGTAGAAACAGGAGACAGATGGAAGAAAAGGGGAAGGAGAAGAGGAAGATGAAGCAGAAAGATGAAAGAAGAGGAAAAGGAGAAACACCCACGGCGATGAGTCTGTGTCCTGCAAAGCCGGATATTTCCCATTCGGGATTTATAGAAGACATATGCCAGCCCCTGAGTGACACTAGGTAAAAAGTGTAGCGTGTGTATGATATGGCTAGCATTCAGTGAAGGGTAGTTGTCCCTACAGTGAATACCCTTTTAATTAATTGAGTCTCGGATTCTTCTAAATGGCCCAGACTAGAACACTCATCATTTGCTTGCACATCTAGTAGAGGCGCCTTTGGAAGGGGTAAACTGATCTGGTCATAATCATTATAGGTGAGGAACTGAGGCAACTTCCTCACTATACTTTTAACTATTTGGGATTCGTAGGTTCAAAGAAAACCTATTCAAAAAGAAAACGTCTCTGCCTCAAAATATTTTTATAACTTTCCCTGAGGGTCTTCAGAAGCCCTTCCACGTTTCATCCTTGCAATTCTCTTTGGAATTGAACACGGCACTTTGGGATTTTCTTTGAAGTGTACTCAGTGATGTCATGTTGATTTTTTTTCCTGCAGTTGGAGGTGTTATCATCATCTTTTTTAAATTATGAAAGGGTACTTAGAACCATGTTTATTAATAAGAGAAGATCATATTAGGAAATGCATGATAGTAACATCTTGGAAACTAGGCAACTCCTAAATATAAGTTTTAAAAAATTGTTTTGGGAATAGTAGCCGAATCAAACCGTGCATGGTGTCACACAAGTTTATCAGAAGAGACATTTCTTATGAAAAACAGAGCAATGTTACTCTTTCAGTCACCCACGCAGTCACTTAGCAAACGTCTCACAAAAACCTGTATTAATCAGGGTTCTCCACAGAAGCAGAACAAACAGGGTATATGTGAGTGTGGGTGTGTTTAGAAAGAGAGAAATTCAAAGGAGTTAACTTGCATGATTACAGAGGTTGGACGGCCCAAAATCTGGGATTGGGCCACCAGGCTGGAGATGCAGAGAAGAGTGGGTGAAGTTTAAGTCCAAAGGCCACCAGCTGAATTATCTCTTTCTCTAGGGTGTTCAGTCTTTTGTTCTATTCAGGTTTTCACCTGATTAGATGAGTTACACTCACATTATGGAGTGTGTCTGCTTTGCCCAAAGTTCACCAAAGTATCTATTAATCACACACACACACATGCATGCACGTACACACACACACACACACACACACACACACACACACACACACACACACAATAACCTCCCAGAAACATTCAGCATGTTTGACCCCATATCTAAACACAGTGACCCTAGTCAAGTTGACACATAAAATTAACCTTCCAAGAGGTGCAATAGTAGTAAAATGCAATCTCTTTGTCACTGTTGAGCTATCATCAAAAATCAAACTGGATTCTGTTTTATCCTTCAGGGAGGTTTGAGTACTTTTCACAGTACGGTAAGAGCTGTGAACTGTTTTCTCTGAGAATACATAGAAAGGAGCTTAATTAATTAGAGGCATCTGATACTCACACCCTCCAAAAAGAACCAAAGCAAGTAGAAAAAGTCACACATCAAATAGATCATCTAAGAGAAAGCACTGGAATTCTATGGAGAAGTGGCAGAAAACACCTAGGGCAAAGAAGAAAATGGAATTGAGGCAGCCCGCTCTGTCGATTGCCTGGGAGCCTGGAGGGGGTCCCTATGCAGGGAGAGGGTAAGTGAGTGGACCCCAATGGTGCACATTCCCACCATGGGCTCCTGCAATCCTAGCCACAGGAGGGTCCTGAGACTAGCATAAGAAGCTATGTTAGTTGGAGACCACAAAATAACCTGCTGGGTGGCACAAACCCCCGAGGCTTAAGCCGCTACAGCAAGGTGCCAATTTTACTGAAGCTATTCTATAATATTGACGAAGAGAGAAGTCTCACTAACTCATTCTGCAAAGCCAATATCACTGTGATACCTAGCCAGGAAAACATTTTTAAAAGAAGAAGAAGAAAACTACAGGCCAATATCCCTTATGAACGTACACATGAAAATCCTCAACAAAATGTTAACAAACTGAATTCAACAGCACATAAAAAAAGATCCACCACAGCGAAGTGATTTTTATCCCAGGGATGCATGGTGGTCCATCATCTGTAAGTCAATATATTTGACTCACTACATGAACAGAATTAAAAATCGCATGATCATTTCAATAGAAACATAAAAAGCACTTGATAAAATTCAGTATCCCTTCATGATAAAAAAAAACCCTCAGCAAAAGAGGCATAGAGGAAACACTCATCACAATAGCAAAAGCCGTATGTGACAATTCGACAGCCAGTGTCATCCTAAATGGAGAAGAGTTGAACTCACTCCTCCTCAGGACGAGAACAAGGTTGGGATGCACACTTGTACCACGCCAATTAAACACAGTACCGGAAGTCCTAGCCAGAGCTATCAGGCAAAAGAAAGAAATAGAGATATCCAAATGCACCAAGAAGAAGTCAACCTAACTCTACATGCTGACAATAGGCTCTTATACCTAGATAACTCTGAAGACTCATCCAAAAGACACCTGAACTTGACAAATGAATTTGGTAGTTTTAGGATACAAAATCAACACCCATGCATCAGTAGCACTGCTGTACACCAAGAGCAACCAAGCTAAGAACCAAATCAGGAATTCAATCCACTTACAATAGTAGCCAAAAAGCTAAAAATACCTAAAATATATTTAGCCAAGGAGATGAAAGATCTCTATGAAAAGAACTGCAAAATACACGTGAAAGCAGTTGTAGAGGATACAAACAGGAAAACAACCATGCTCATGGATTCGAAGAATCAAAATTGCTAAATCAACCATATTACCAAAAGCAATCTACACATTCAACAAAACTGCTAACACACTACCAATGTCACTTTTCCCAGAATTAGTAAAAACATACCTAAAATTTATATGGAACCAAAAAAGGCCTGAATAACCAAAGCAATTCTAAGTAAAAAGAACAAATCTAGAGGTATCACATTACCTGACTCCAAATTATGCTACAAGGTGTCAATAACCAAAACAGCATGGTACTGGTACAAGAGCAGAGCAGACATGTGGACCAATATAAGAAAACAGAAAACCCAGAAATAAAGCCAAATACCTGCAACCAACTGTTGTTGACAAAGCAGACAAAAACATACATTGGGAAAAGGACACCCTATTCAACAAATAATACTGGGAAAATTGGATAACTACTTGCAGAAAAATGAAACTTGATCCCTATCTCTCCCCATTTACAGAAATTAACTTGAGATGGATTAAATACTTAAATGTCAGACCTGGAAGCATAAAAGTCCCAGAACAGAACCTAGGAAAAACTTGTCTGAGCATCAGCCTAGGTAAAGAATTTGTGTCTAAAACCCCAAAAGCAAGTGAAATAAAAAAACAAAAATAAACCAGTGTTACTTAATTAAACTAAAACTCCTATTTCTCACCATATACAAAAATCAACTTAAGATGGGTTAAAGATGTAAATGTGAGGCACAAAACTGTAACACTACTAGAAGAAAACGGAAGAAACCCTTCAGGATTTTGGTCTAGGGAAAGGTTTTACGACTAAGACATCAAACAAGCATGCAACAAAGATAGACAAATGATTCTATATAAAACCAGAATGCTTCTGCACAACAAAGGAAATAAATTGATGGAGAGAAGGGACAACCTGCTGAATAGAAAAATGTGTATGCAAACTATTCATCTGACAGGGACTGATTTCTACAATACACAAGAAACACAAATAACCCAACAGAAAAAATAACCCCATTAGAAGACGGAGAAAAGACATAGTAGATATTACTCAAAAGAAGACATACAAATGGTCAACACGTATATGAAAAAGATGCTCAGCATTACTAATGATCAGGGAAATGAACATTAAAGCCACAAGATATCATCTTACTCCAGTGAGGATGGCTATGAACAAAAAGAAAAAATAAATAAACGCTTGTGAAAATGCAGAGAAAAAAGAACTTATACATGGTCGGTGGGAATAAATTAATCAAGCAGATTTGAAATACAGGATGGAGATGTCTCAGAAAAAATACTGGAACTATTATCTGATCTAGCAGTTTCATGTCTTAGCTTTTAACCAAAGGAAAGGAAATCAGTATATCACAGAGACTCCTGTACCCTCATGTTTAGTGCAGCACTATTCACTAAAGTCAAGATAAGGAAACAGAGATAGAGAGAACGTAGTGTATATCCACAAATGAAATACCACTTGGTTATAAAAACAATGACATACTGTAATTTGCAATAACATGAAAGGTACTGGAGGACGTTATGTTATGTAAATAAGCCAGGTACACGAAGACAAATACCTCATGTTCTCACTCATATGTGAGAACTAAAAGAGTGGATCTCATGGAGTCAGAGAGTAGAATGATAGATACCAGAGACAAAGAAAGGTGTATGGGGGAGTGGGGAAGGTGAAGAAAAAAGGTTGACTAATGGGTGCAAACATTCAGTTAGGTAGAAGGAATAAGTTCCAATGTTCAAGAGCAGAATTGCATGACTATAGATAACTATAATACTGAGTATATTTCAAAACATTTAGAAGAGAGGATTTGAAATGTTCTCAGCACATAGATATGATAAATACTTGAGGTGCTGGGTACCCCAAAAGGCCTGGGTTGATCATTGTCTATGCATGGAAAATAATCACCCTATAAATATCTAAAATGCTACGTATCAATAAAATTTAAAATACTACTAATAATTTTAGAATGTTAAAAAAAGAATTCACATACAGCATTTTGGATATAGTTTCAAGACTGGTGATCTCATTCATCCGCAGTAAATACATGGTCATCTTAAGGGGTGCTTCATTGAACTAACGTACCTATATTGGTACTCATGCTCTGATGTGTGTGTTCAAACTCAGAGAGAAAAAGAAAATTTAATAGTTGGCTATTAAAGATATACAGCTCAAATCATGCACACATTTGTTTTCGATATAGGCTGGCCATTTTCAATTACATTTATTGTTGGAATTTTTAAAGGTCAGATGAAGAACATTTTAATATATAAATGATCTCTCTAGTAAAGTTAATATTGTTAAAATCCCCAAATATTTGAATTTTTTAAACTGTGACATTTTGGAATACTCTTTTAGTTCATTTGCAACAAATATCCAATATGATAGTTTAACTGGTACTTAAGCCTGCAGCCTATGTATGTACAAAGTTACTGCTAATTCTTATATTTTTGTGAGATGACTATAGTTTAATTTCTCATAAAAATGTACACTAGCCACTCTACCTCATAGTACCATATTTAAATGAGCATTTATGTGTTTATTAAACTTTTGCCTCCTTAATTAGTAAATGTATTTCAATTTCTCTTTATTCTCAGTAAAAGGATATAAGCATGCCACTACTGGCCTATGCTTCCTGGGCAAGAGAATGTGCTAGTTAAAATGCTATTTCAGTGAAAAATGATTCTCATTTGACTGCTATTAGGTCCTGATAGCAAGAGCTCCACTCTATAAAACCCCAATAAGGACGGAAACAATTTCCCTATGAGCACCTCAATCCATCCCCAAGGATGAGTGTCAATTGTTTATTTTCTTCCTTTATGAAAAAAGATACAATGCTGACTTTTATTTTGCTGTGCTTTCTTAAAAAGATTCAGGTGTGTTTGCAAACAGATTATTTTCTAAAGGTACAGAGTTAGCAGGGAGTACATGGATTATTGCATCAAAGAATACATTTAGGCAGCAATCTTTTTAATTATTCTCAGAGTTGTGCCACTTTGTACTGTGTGTTCCAGGTACCTATGTGCCTGGGATATACGTGTTGTTTCTAGGGTCTTTGTGCATGTGTGTGGACATGCAGAGAGTGGGAGAAGCCGGGTGAACGATGTACACACCTACCGAGCGATAGAGACACCTGAGCTCTCAACTTCTTTCTGACAGCAGAGTCTGTGTTGGGTGAAGACCCAGGGGTGTCTCCTACCCAGAGCCCTTGCTCTGTTAACCCCACGAAAAGCAAGAAAAGAACTGAAATGCTTGGTTTTTTTTAACCAATCGAATGTCAAATTCGACAAACTATAGACATGAGCTGTTTTCTGCTCGTTGCAATAAGGACACTTGTTTTGTGTTTTCAGGAGCAAAGCTGAAGACATTCCTCTGTCTGAAATGCAACTGGTTACCAGTTATACTGTGAGTTAAACTTGTGACCCTCTATGCTCCCTCACACCCACCACATTTCCCTTCTGCTTCCTGCTGACTCTACTGAATATGCCAACAGACACAGAAGATGGAGACTATTACCTTGTTCACTGACAGCTTTCGAAAATTAGAATTTCTTGTCCTAAAATAAACCCAAGTTGAAGACTGGAGAGTGAATTCCGTGTGCATCTTCCAAAGCATTTCTTTGGTTTAATGAGAAGTGGAGGAAGAAAAATCACCTCGGGTTTAGAAGGCAACTGGGAACCTCTGGTTAAAAGCGCCACGGGGCGTGCTCACAGAAGTCGTTTCATGCTTACTCAGTCCTCTCCTTCAAAGAGCACTTTCGGCGGAGTTCACGGGCAAGGAGCAGAGGCTGAGCTCATCTGCATCCATCTGGGCCTGGAGGTGGGGCCGACTGCTGCAGAATTATCCCGGTACAAAGGTCAGGGCATGACTTCTAGAAGCTCCTTTTCAGAACAGAGCTGAATGGTATGTCTGTCAAGTTGCCTTTCAACTAGTGCTTAGTCAACGTGAAGCCCTGTGCTAATGAGGGTCCCAAGCATGGTCACTGGGGGATGCGTCCATTGTGGAGATTAATGACTGGTGGCTGCCAGCCTCTCCTGAGAAGAGAGAACTCCTGAGAAGAGTCACCCTCCACCCTCCAGGAGCCTGAGAGCTGGCTAACCATGTGCTGTCAGTCTGCACTGCTCTGGGCCACCGCAGATATCAGAGACCACAGCTGACAGGGCCACATCTAACTGTCGGGGACTGTTCCTCATATCTGAAGAATGTACACTGCTGTTTAAAGCAATGTTTACTGTCCCACATAGCATCGTCCTGACAAAGAACTTTGATGGTTTTGTGGATTCACTTTTAAGTGGGCCCACTTGGCCATTAATTCAATTCCCTCAGAATTCGTATCAACTAATTCGAAAATATTTTCTCTTTCTTCTGTGTTTGTTGTTTGTTTGCAAATGACCTCTTTGTTGATAACAGGCTTCTTAGTGTAGCTAACACAGACATACGTGATGTTGTGTTCATTACAAAGAACTGTGACTTGTGGTTTGGAAGCAAACAAGCCAAAGGAATCTGTTGTTAGCCAGTGAGCTCATGAATTACAGCCTGACTTGTCAACTTGAAAAAGAAAAAGAGGAGAGGTAGATATGTTGCCAGCGAACTTTTGAAAAACTGCAGCTGGCTGCCACCCTCAACGGGCTTTAGAGATGTCATATGTGTAAGAATAACACTGTTTGATGAGCAATTGAAAACTAAAGAATAGAAGAGAGAGAAGAGAAGCAGGCAGCCACGTTTCTACCCGAGTTTTTTCAAGATGATTTAGTCCACCCAGTGATACCCTTGTTGCCATCACCACTTGTCCACATGTCCTCATGTGACAGAGCCTTACGATCTAAGAGCATCTCTCATGGAGACCTACGTTGACCCAGGACAGCCCCTCCTGAGACCTTCTCCTTCCCGAGCCCTAACCCCAGGAGTCAGTGAGAAGCATGTGCTCTCAGACAAGGTCCTCTCCCGTGAGTTATACCATCCAATAACAGGCAAACAATATCCTCTAATGGTTGGCTCTCTGTTCATTTGAACTACAGAGGTACCTGGACCTTCTCTCTCGAGAAGGGCAGGACACAGCCTGTCTAAAAGCTACCTGATAAGATTTGACCCTGGTCAAAACTCAGATCCATTAGCTAGAAAATCATCCACCAGATGCATTTTAATTACATTCCCGATTTCTCAACCTTTTGTAAAACACCCATCATGGTGGCAGACCCATAATAACAAGAAAGAAGTCAAATTTAATTCTCTGCTTTCACGTTTTATAATTGCAACTCTTCTTTCTAACCTGTATTTTGAAAGCACTTTGCTGTTGGGGGTTTTCTGGCCATGCTATAATTCTTAAATAAATTATTTGTTAGGGTTATGCTAATAAGGAATGACATACCAAGGAGTTTTCATAATGTTTGCTTCTCACTCACATTGGCTCCACATACCCCGACTGGATAAATGTATCAGTCAAGGCTGAATTCAAGAGATGATTACAGTCCATGCGTTTACGTACTCCTCTCAAAATGAAAACATAGCATGTGTGGCACTAAGACAAACACAAAGCACCGCATACCTCTCAATCACAAATATTCGCAAATCTGTGAAACCAAAGCCTGTCGGGGTAACCAAAGACCTGGCTGGACTTGGAGCCGGGCCCATGTCTTGATGAAGCTCCAGGAAGAACAACGTACATAGTGAACATGGTATTTCCCTCATTTTAAGCAAGCAGACCAACACTCCTGGACAAGGCAGAAATTTTGTTTATTTTGTTACTATTATGCTCCCAGATTCCTGGGGGAAGTGGGAATAAGACCAAACACCAAACAACTCCATACCCAGGTCCAAGTCCATGTTCCATCAGCAACTTCAGAGAGTGGCAACATGTACTGGAAAATAGCTTTTAGATGAATTAAAAATAATAATGAACTCACTTGTCATGAAATACAGCCCATTATTTTTTTTAAATTCATCTAAAAGCTGAATTCATCTAAAAACTGAATTAACAACCCATTATTATACATATATATGTATAATGTATATATATGTATAGTAATGAACTCACTTGTCATGAAATACAGATAGACTCTATGCCATGCATGCATACACAGATACACGCATTTATACATATTTTGTACACGGATATACTCACATGTTTAAACACACACATATATTAAACATTGAGCACATGATGAGTGTTTCTTTTTATTTTTAAATTTTTTATTTTAAAATTGTGGGGTACAATTCAGGTTTAAGTATGCAGATATTCATTGTGCTGGTACCCTAGTTGATGAGGTATGCCCATCCCTCCCCAGGGAGATTCCTAATACTGCCTATCCCACCTCCCAACGCCCCCCCCACCCCAGTTTCCTGCTGCTGTCAACCCTTTTCTTATAGTATTACGATAGTTGTTCAAGGTCCACTTATGAGTGAGAACATGTGATACTCAGTTTTTTGTTTCTGTGAAAGATCACGCAGTGTTATAGACGCCAACCTATCCAGGTTGCTGCCAAGTTCATGATTGTGTTCTTCTTTATGGCTGCATAATATTCCATTGTGTATATGTACCACGTTTTTAAATCCAGTCCTCTTTTGATGGACAGCATGGTTGATTATAGGTTCTTGCTATTGTGAACAATGCTGCGATAAACATACGTGTGCAGGTATCTTTTTATAGAGTGATTTGAGTTCTTCTGGGTATAATCCCAGTAGGGGGATTGCGGGGTCATATGGAAGGTCAATATTTAGAACTTTCAGGACTTGCCACACTGATTTCCACAGAGGCTATACTAGTTTACACTCCCACCAATAGGGTAGAAGTCTTCCCTTTTTACCACATCCTCTCCAGCATCTGTTATTTTTTGAGTTATTGATGGCCATCCTGACTGGAGTTAGGTGGTATCTCAGTGTCGTTTTAATTTACATTTCTTTGATGATTAGTGAGGCTGAACCTTTTTTCATGTATCTGTTGGCTGCTTCTATGTCTTCTTTTGAGAACTGTCTGTTCATATCTTTTGCCCACTTTGCAATGGAGTTGTTTGTTTTTTTTCTTTTCAGCATGTTTGAGTTCCTTGTAGATCCTTGATGTTAGGTCTTTGTCAGACATAGAGTTGGCAAGTATTTATTCCCAGTCTGTGGGTTTTTGTTCTCTTGATGGTTTCTTTGGCTTTGCAGAAGCTTGTCAGTTTGATGAGGTTCCACTTGTCATCCTATCTCTTATGGCCTGGGCACTCGGGATTTTGATCAGGAATTGGTTTCCAGTTCCGATTTCCATAAGAGTGTCTCCTGCATTTTCTAAGGTTCTTATAGTTTGATATTTTATGTTTAGGTCTCTGATCCATTAAGAGGTGATTTTTGTGTATGAAGATAGGTAGGGTTTCTGTTTCATCTTCTGCATGTGGTCAGCCAATTTTCCCAGCACCATTTACTGAATAGGTTCTCATCTCCCCAGTGGTTTGTGGTGGACACTTTGTCAAAGATGAGTTGGTTGAGAAATTGAGATTTTGCTTCTGGAATCTCAATTCTATTCCATTGGTCTTTATATCTGTTCTTGTAACAATTCAAGGCTGTTTTGATTATTGTAGCTTTATAATGAAGTTTAAAGTCTCGGAGTGTGATACTTCATGCTTTGTTTTTGTTTTTGCTGTTTTTGGGGTTTTTTTTTTTTTCTAAGGAGTATTTTGGCTATTTGTGGTCATTTATGTTTCCATATGAATTCCTGAATTGTTGTTTCTAGGTCTGAGAAGAATGTTGCTGGTAATTTGATGGGTATTGTGTTAAATCTGTAGATTAACTTAGGTAGAATGGACATCTTAGCAATATTGATTCTTCCAATCCATGAGAATGGAATATTTTTCCATTTGTTTGTGTCATCTTTGATTTCTTTGAGCAGTGTTTTGTAGTTTTCATTGTAAAGATCTTTCACGTCTCTGGTTAAGAAGATGTCAAGGAATTTCATTTTTTGTGGCTATTATGAATGGAATTGCGCTTTTTATTTGGGGTTCTGTTTGTTTATTATTGGAGAATAGAAATGTAATTGTCTTTTGAACATTTATTCAGCACCCCGAGACTTTGCCAAAGTCCTTTATTGATGTAAAGATGTTTTTGACAGATTCTCTTGGCTTTTCGAGGAGTAGAATCATGTCATCTGCAAAGAGAGATTACTTGACTTCCTCTTTTCCTTTTGCCTTCTCTTGTCTTATTACTCTAGCTAGGACTTCCAAAACTATGTTGAACAGGAGGGGTGAGAATGGGCATCCTTGTTTTGTTCCAGTTTTCAGAGGAAATGGTTCCAATTTCTGTCTGTTTAGCAGTATGCTGGCCGTGAGTTTCTTGTAGATGGCTCTTATGATTTTGAGGTATGTTCCATCTATGCCTAGATGATCGAGGGCTTTTATCAAGAAGGGGTGCTGGATTTTATCAAAAGATTTTTCTGCATCGAATGATATAATCATGTGGTTTTTGCTTTTACGTCTATGGATGTATTAAATTAAGCTTATGGTCTTACGAATGTTGAACCAGTCTTGCGTCCCAGGGATAAAGCCTTCTTGGTGGTGGTGGATGATTTTTGATATGTGTTGTTGAATTTGGTTGGCTCTGATCTTGTTAAGAATTTTAGCATCTATGTTCATCAACAATATTGGCTGTAGTTCTCTTTCTTTGTTGGATCTTTACCTGGTTTGGGTATCAATATGATGTTAGCTGCATAAAATGATTTGGGGAGAGCTCCATCTTTCTCAGTCACCTGGAATACTTTTAATAGGATTGCTATCAGTTCCTACCTGTATGTTTTGTAGAATTCTGCTGGAAAAGCCATCTGGTCCAGGACTTTTTTTGTAGGTAATTTTCTTATGACAGAATCAATTTTCTGGATTGTTATTGGTCTAATTAGGGTCTCAGTTTCTTAGTGTTTCAGCCTGGGTTGGTTGTGTAATGTCAGAAAGCCCTTCATTTCCTTAGGTTTTCAAGTTTGTTTCCACACAAGTGTACATAATAGTCTCTGATAACCTTTTGTATTTCTTCAGGGTCAGTTGTGACTTCACCTTTTATGTTTCTGATTTTGTTTATTTGGGCTTTTTCTCTCTTTTTCGTGGTCAGTCTAGCTAGGGGTCCGTCAATCTTGTTTATCCTTTCAAAGAACCAGTTTTTTGTTTCATTTATTTTTGTATTATCTTTTTGTCTTCTATGCCATGGATTTGGCCTTTTATTTTGGTGATCTGGATTCTTCTGCTGAAGTTAGGGTTTTGGAGGTCTTGTTTTTTCAGCTTACTTAGGTGACCAGTTAAGCTGTTTACTTGTGATCTTTCCATTTTCTTCATGTGTGTTTGTAGAGATGTGAATTCTCCTCTTACTACTGCTTTCATGCAATCCAGAGGTTTTGGTAAGATGTTTCTTCATTTTCATTTGTTTCCAGGTATCTATTAATCTCTATTTTGATTTCCATGTTGACCCAAGAGTTGCTTAGCATCATACTGCTTAGTGTCCATGTCTTTGCGGGTTTTGGAGGAACTTTGTTGGTGTTGATATTTATTTTTATTCCACTGTGGTCTGAGAAGGTGCATGGCAAAATTTCAATCTTATGGAATTTGTTTATGCTTGATTTATGGCCAAAGATGTTGTCCATCTTAGAGTACATTCCATGTGGTGATGAGTAGAATGTATATTCTGTGATTGTTGGGAGGAGTGTTCTGTAGGTATCAATTAAGTCCATTTGGTCAAGAGTTACATTGAGGTTCCAGATCTCTTTGCTGATATTTTGTCTTGAGGATCTGTCTAGGGTTGTGAGTAGGGTATTAAAGTCCCCAGCTATGATGGTGTTAGAGCCAATATCTTTTTAAAGTTTGCCTAGAAGCTGGTTTATGAAAGTCAGCGCTCCTATGTTGGGTGCATATATGTTTAGGATGGATATTTCTTGTTGATGGATTGAACCTTTTATTATTATATAGTGATCTTCTGCATTTTTTTAATTTTTTGATAGCTTAAAGGATATTTTTTCCTGATGTTAAGATCGCAACTCCTGCTTTCTTTTGTGCTCTGTTAGCCTGAAATTTTGCTTTCCATCCTCTTACTTTGAGTGTGTGAGTGTCCATTCTGGTGAGATGAGTCTCTTGGAGACAATATATTGTAGCCTCATGATATTTTATCCATTTTGCCATTCTATGTTTTTCCAGTGGTGCATTTAGTTCATTCACATTCAGGTTGATTATTGAAATGTGAGAGTTTATCCCTGTCATGAGGTTCTTATAGAGTTGTTGTTTTTCCTGGTTTTGGGGTTTTTTTTCCCTTTCTTTTGACTTTTGGGTTGATTCATGTGTGTTTTCAATCTTTTTCCTACACTCTTGTGAAGTGTTTCTTGTAGAGCTGGTCTAGAGGCAGCATAAGTTCCTAGGGATTGAATTTCTGGGAAAGATTTTAATTCTCCCTCACTGATGAGGCTTAGCTGAGCTGGGTAGCTTATTCTTCATTGAAATTGTCTATCTTTGAGAACTTTGAAGATTGGGGTCCAGGCTATCCTTGCCTGAAGTGTTTCTGTAGATAAATCTACTGCTATTTTAATTGGTCTCCTGGTGGGTAATCTGACCTTTTTCTCCTACTACCTTTAGGATTTTTTCTTTTACACCTACTTTGTTTAGGCAAATTACTATGTGTCTGGGAGTTGGTCTTCTCATTTGTTGTTTTGCAGGGGTTCTCTGAATCTCTTGTTTTTGAACAGTTGTATCACTGATGAGATGATGGAATTTTTCTCGTATAATTTCATGGAATGTTTGTTCCAGGGTGGTCTCTGTCTCTCTTACTGCCTCAAAAAGTCCAATTAGTATTAAGTTCAGTCTCTTGAAATAATCGCTTATCTCTTGAAGGTTTTGTTCTATCTTTTAAAGCTTCTTTTCTATATTTTTTGTTTGGCTTAGTTCTATATTTTGGTCAAGCTCTGAGATTCTTTCTTCTGCTTGGCTAATTCTTCTTCCCATGTTTATCAGTTTGTTATTTATTTCATTCAGCATTCTTTATTGCTGTTATCTCAGTTACCAACTCCTTCCTATTTTCCTCTTGTCAGTCCTCAATTCTATTTATTCTCTCTATTAATGTATTAATATCTTGTTTTGTAGTTTGAGACCAGTCATTCTGGGGGCTCTTCATTGCTTGCATTCAGAAGTCTGTTTTCTCAGTGTCTGGCCTCCCAGGGGTCTGTGTGAGACCCATATTCTTCTTTTGACTTTTCTTCATTTGTGTAGATCCCCCCCCCCACATTTTTTTTCCTTTTCTTTAATTCTGTTGTTCAGGGATGGTCGAGTTGCTTTTTCTTCTGTTTTCTCAATCTCCTATTCTTCCTTATGTGGATCTTCTGGCTTTATTCAATTCTGAAACTGGATTGTGGATTGGGGTCTGTACTTTTTGCAGTTTGGGATTTAATTGAGGGGGACACTGTGATTCAGAATCTATCTACAGACCCCAGTATCCACTGACAGATGTATGGGCATCCTGAAACCCACTTCCCACTGCCTTACAATCTTTCCTTGCAGTGGGAGTATTGGTTTGCTCCCTGAAAGCAAAATAAGGTAAGAAAAAGAAAAATAATGGAAAAAAGAATGAGGGAGCAAGATGAAGGTGGAGAGAGAGAAAAGTAAGAGGGAAAACAGACAGACATACCAACTAACAAATGAAAAGAGACACAAAGACAGAAAAGAGAAAGAAAAACCTAAAACATACAGATAATCATACCAACACACAAACCAACATAAACTTCCCTATTGATGTACTCTTCCCATATACAAACAGGAAGTCTAAAGAAGAAAAAAGTCAGTAAAATGACAGACACAATGCAAGTATAAAAACATTATCAAAAACAGAAAGAGAGAAAAAAACTAAAACAAAAAACAGACAAAAATGAGCAAAATAAACAGACAGAAAATAAAAAATAAATAAATAAAAACAAGGCACCAAACTCACTCTGAGGTCATTCCTGTAAGTCCAGCGTCTTTTCAGCTCTGATCTCTGTCTTTTAGCGCAGGTAGAGAGGGTTGCTCATAGCTTGGGTCTGACGCCCAGGCCTACTCTAATCAGTGTTTCTAATGTAGAACCTATTTTTATGGCTGATCCCTGACCACACTCACTCCTTACCAAGGACAAATCCCACCATGGGTAGTGAACATGAAGGTAGAATTCATGAAAGTGGCCAGTGTGAGCTAGGGCTTTAAGGAAACACTAATTTCCATTAATGAAGAGAGAAAAGACAGGCACAAAGATTTTTGTGGTATATATAACTGACGAGGATTAATAATAAAGTACAAATAACTCAATATGAAACAAATCAAGACAGAATCTTTTTTTAAAATTTTATATCAAAGGTGCCGGTTTAGGTATACAAATGTTCATTTTGCAAGTACCCTTGTGGATGAGGTGTGCCCCCCTCATCCAAATCCCCCAGCAGATTCCCACTATTGCCAATCCCACCCCCAACCCCAGCAGTTTCCCGCTACTGCCAATCCTTTTTCTTACAGTATTACGATAGTTGTTCAAGGTCCTCTTATGTGATACTCAATTTTTGGTTTCTGTCATACTCAATTCTTTGTTTCTGTGAAAGACCACTCAGTATTATAGACTCTAAGCCCATCCAGGTTTTTGTGAATTCGTAATTTTGACCTTCTTTATGGCTACATAATATTCCATCATGTTTATGTGCCACATGTTTTTTTTCACCAGTCCTCTTTCAATGGGCAGCACGGTTGGTTCCACATTTTTGCTATTTTGAACAATGCTGCAATAAACATGAATGTGCACGTATCTTTGGATAGAGTTATTTGAGCTCCTTTGGGTATATTCCCAGTAGGGGGGATTGTGGGGTCATATGGTAGGTCAATTTTTAGAGCTTTTAGGAATCGCCACACTGTTTTCCACAGAGGTTGTATTATTTTACACTCCCACCAACTGTGGAAGTGTTCCCTTTTCCCCACATCCTCTCCAGCATCTGTTGTTTTTTGAGTTATTGATGATGGCCATCCTGACTGGAGTTAGGTGGTATCTCAGAGTGGTTTCAATTTACATTTCTTTGATGTTACAGAGGCTGAGCACTTTTTCATTTATCTGTTGGTGGCTCGTATGTCTTCTTTTAAGAAGTAAAACAGAGTCTCTTTACGTAAAGTTCAAGAACATTCAAAAATGAACCCTAGGGAAAGAAGAACTCTACGTTAGGGTCCTGACTGGGTCTGAGAATGAAATTACACAAGACAGTTTTGCAGGAGAAAAGCATGGTATACATTTTGTGCAACACAGGTACCTTCGTAAAAAATGAAGACCCAAATAAACAATTCATTTACTTATATATTGGATTGGGTAAAAAGCAGTGCGTTGTGAAAAAGTCACTAAATTGTGTGGGAGGCTTAAGAGTTATTTTAACAAGGTCTGTAAAAAATTATCTGTTTCGACTTCTCGTCCTTGAGGATAAGGATGTTGCATATCTTTCTAGTTGAGAGAAGTTGTGTTACACATGGGAGATGAGTCTTCTGCTTTTAAAAACAGCAGGAAAGACAAAGTGACTTTTGCTGCACCTGCTGCTTTTCAAGTGTCTTTAACATAAATAGTTAATATGCCAGGGTGGTATATTTTTAATTCCTTCAGAACTACACATTATAAAGAAGCCAAAGCTATAAAGAAGAATTGTCATTTTAAAATCCTAGGCACGACTGTCTTTGCAGAAGGCTCTTTCTCTTGAAAGGCATAGGCTATTGTCCTCATTTTACTGCTTGGAGCTGGAGGATTGGGTAGGGCTGTGTACTTGCCCTGCCAAGGGGGCTTACCCAAAACCCCTGTGTGATACAGGCAGGGGGAACAAAAGAGAGTATGAAACTGTTCGAAGCATGTGGAGTCTAAAAAGGTTGATAAGTCTGAGGAAGTGATGCCACCCAAAATGAAATGAGATGGATTCCTGGTTATATCAGAATCTTAACTTAGTGGTGCTTCCAAGACACAATGGGGTAACTTTGCCTCTCCTTGTATATTGAAATAGTCAAAGTGATGGAAACTTCTAGGAGGCGTATTAATATTAAGAACAGTCACTATGCTTTGCTGGTGGTCTGGACACAAACTTTCACATGTGCTTTTTCCTATTTGGTAAGCAGAAGCAAGTGCTAGATATCCTGCAAAGATTTACTTACTTTGAGTTCGTCACCCATTTTTACAGATAGTAGGTTGTGATATGAATTCATCATGCTGTCAGGAAGCAGGCTACCGTTGTGTGCCTTCTTGATCAAAAATAAAAAGTTAATTAAGAATTTTATGCATGAGAAGTATTGCCCTTGTCCTTTCTGAGAGATTTCACATATTACCTGCTTGGATACAAAGTGAGAAAACAATTCTTCAGGAGTCTTACTACCCAATTTTTATTTTCTGGGAAGATATAAACCTTCCTGTCAAGAGAGTTAGTTAAAGCACCATGAAAATGTTCCACCTTTCTTTTAGGGACTTAAATAATATATATTCTTTGCTTCATTGACTGAAAGTTCTGCTTGATTCTCCAATCTTGATCTTTTTTTATAGCCCACATTATTTATTCCTCATATTCCTGTTTTGATTGCAGCAGAGGTAAATGGGGCAAGACAGGTGAGTCATTGCAAGTTTGTATCAGACCACAAGTTCACATCTCACCTGCATGGAGACTGTGTCACTGAGGAGGCTTGGAAAAGTCCTTACAAATGACCGGGCACATGGACACAGTCAGTCTACTCCTAGGAATGTATCATTAGAAAATAATCAGAAATGTGATTAATGATTCGTGAGCCAATGTATTTGCTGCATGTATTTACATAATAGCAAAAAATATGAACAGCTGCAATATACAGTAATCAGTGAATAATAAAATAAGCTATGGTACATTCATCTGAGGAGCATTTTATAGCCACTGAAAATAGCCTTCAAGGAATATTAGATAACGGAAAATCCTCCTGATATAATATAAAGTGAAACAAAACCTTCACCAAAACACTGTGGACCTGAGAACCCCAATGATGGGGAAAAAAGATAATAAGCTAACCAAAATACAATAAACCAGCAAAAACAGAGGTGGTGGAATTAGTGGTTTTGATTTTTCTTTCTTTTATAATTATTTCCCAAGTGACGTAAAGAGGATATTGCTACTTTTCTAATAAAAAGATCATTATTTTTAAAAACAGTTCCATCAATGCACAATGAGGAAAATTTCTGCCGCACATTAAAAAATAAATATCACGGCCAGGCTCAGCGGCTCAGCCTGTCATCCTGCGCCTCTGGGAGGCTGAAGTGAGTGGATCACCTGAGCCCGCGGGTTCGAGACCCGCCTGGGCAGTGAGACCTCATCTCTACAATAAATCAAAAAATCAGCTGGGTGTGGTAGCGCGTGCCTGTAGTTCCGGCTACTGGGAAGGCTGAGGCGGAAGGATCGCCGGAGCCCAGCAGGCGAGGCTGCGGTGGCCGGGAGCGGCCGCTGCACTCCGGTCTGGGCGACAGATTGAGATTCCAACTCAAAAAAAAAAAAACCAAAAAAAAAAAAAATATATATCAAAGATAAAGTAAAACCTGGTTCTTGTTGATAGAAAACCCAACATCAGAATCATAAATTATTTCAAGACCTATTAAAGTAGAGCACTGGATAGAATATGCTCTCTGTGTGTGTTGTACACATGTATGCAACTCTGTGTGTCTGTGTGTGCATGTATATGTGTGCGTCTGCATGGTTATTTGAATGTCTGTCTGTTTGTGTGTATGTGTATGTGACTGGGTATGTTTCTCTGTGTGCATGTCTGTATGTGTGTGGTCATATATGTGTGCCTGTGGAGTTTGTCAAGTGTGCGTCTGTCTGTGTGTATGTGTTGTGATTTTGTGTGCGTGTCTGTGTCTGTGTATTTAAGAGAAAATGCCAAGAGAACAGCAGAATAGAAGGATGAAGAAGTAGACTCCAGAATCAGCCTGACCTAACTGCTAATTCCTGTTTTATTGCTTACAGACTCTGTGATCCAAGGCACGTCCTCACCAGTGAAACTGAGATGAGGGCAGTTATTAAGAATCTGTTTAAAGTGCTCTTCAGGTCTTTAGTGTAATGCCTCAGTGTCATCGCAGGCCAGTCCACTGTCACTGATGTCCACTATTCTGACCCGAGAGGCCAGGACCAGGCTGTACTCTAACTCCCTGCTATGGCGTATATGGCGGAAATGCCCATGTGGCTTCCTCCTCCGTCTCCCCTTCCTGCTCTCACCAACACCTTGTTGTCATCTCGTTGTCTTTTCTTCCTGCTTCGATTTTTGTCAGGGACCACAAGGGGAAACCCGCTGGGGGCAGGGGATTTTAGAAACAGAGGAGCTGCCTGGACTAGTCCCATGGGTCATTCTTAAGGAAGAATTCCTGCAGCTCTGGACCTTGTGTCTGGAGTCAGGGACTATCCCAGGCCACCATAGCATTAAACAAAATAAAACAAGAGGTGCGCTACAAAAGACACTTAGGAATGCAAAGGACCACAGGATAGTTTTGCAAATAAATTTCACACTCAAAAGAGTAGATTCTCTGTGAGTAAATGAAGCCCTCTGATTAATTAATCAGCATTTTTAACCACAAGAGCACAAATGCAAACCAGACAGAATAGAGATAAAGAGTAATATCTCATTACTCTAAACTATAGCTACCAGAGCAATCTCTCATTTTTGTATAAGTGTGATCCGAGGCGAGTCATATACCCAGAACATTCATTATCCAGGTCCTAAGATAAGACTTCGAGTATGCATAAATCCGATCCAAGAAGGTCAAAAAACGCTTCTACGGAGTTCAGAATCCAAACACAGATGTTCCTGCAATTGACTGCTAACTCGTATATCAGATGTTCCACAGAGAAGCTTGAGATTCTGGCAAAGAGATGGGGGAGGGGAATGCTATGGCCCTTCTGGACTGCAGCTTCCTTCCTCCACGTGCTGGGAGTGCGGCCAGCAGAGCTCACTAGTCCTGTCCCCTACAGAAGCAGCTTGCCCAAGACCACATCCCTTCTCAGCTCAGTCTGCACCCAGGATGGTTGATGAGAGTGTGCAAAGACCCAGCATCCTGGACCCTGAACCTCAAGCTGCTCTAGCCCTTCCCATGGGACCTGTCGAAGGCTTGGAAGTGATTCTAATTCATGACACCTGGCTTAGGGCTTGGCCCTGCTGTCTTTCAGCAGCACTCCTCAGTAAGTTTCCTGCACATGGATCTCTGTAATTGAGCCTGGGACACCTGACTTTCCACCTCTGATCTCCAGTCCCCATGAGATCAGAAGCAGGACATTAGAATATTAAAATGGCTAGGCTGGTGCCTCTAGAAGCAGGAATTGTCACCCAGAATCCTGATGAGTGTGATGAACAGGACAACAATTAATAAAATCTATTTTTAAAATGAATGAATAAAACTTAAAAGCAGGACATGGCTATGTTGTGTAGCTACAAACAACTTCATATACTTGATATCATTGATAATAAATATTGATTCTGAGACACAAAGAAATGATTTAATTATGCTCAGTTACTCATGTTTGAGGAAAGCAATGGACTATGTGATATTCTTTGCATGCATTTTCATCAAAATTAATTTATAAGAAATGTGTAGGGATGACACTGCATTGCAGTAAGAAAATAATGTTTATTTCTAAAAGATGCTGGGCTAACTGGATGTGTACATGGAAAAATCTAGTAGTTTGACTACCACTTCACATCATACACAAAAATTAATCGCAAATGCAAATATTAAGAAAAAATACAGCTGTCTGTAGAGACCATAAGAGAATGTCTTCTCTTGGACTTTGTGGTGTGGTCTGAGTAATGAGTGGCCGCTCTTCCTTGATACAAATAAATCAAAGGGGCGAGGAACTGGTAGAAAGCCATTTATTTCCAAGTTTGAATCCAGAGAGCAGAGCTGGCCTTGAGAACTTTCGAAAATAGTTCTGCTCCCCCTTCAGGTTTTACAGTCCACTTTTATAAGTCCAGAGTTGTGAGTACCTATACATTAGCCACGTGACCAGCAGAGCATTGTATACCACGTGAGCTTCAGCCACAGTTATCGGTAGTGACACTTTACGATCCAGACTTCCTGATGCCAGGCAGCAGAGGTATCTCACAGCTTTTATCAGAAAGGTCTGGCACCACCATTAACCAAGCCTGCCATAGAGTAAAGAGAGTTTACAATGCCCAAGACATCATGCATGATGCAAAAGTTATACAAATTACAAAACTTATGAATACATTGATACAAAGTTTATACAAATCACAAAACTTACAATTACATTGATACTATACTATTCAATCCTATGACTACTAAGAAAAGGGAGTAAATGGGGATTTACATCTTTTGGTTTACTGGACATAGTCTACAGGGAAGTCAAGGATTCCCTGAAGCTACTTACTGGGAGTGCATAGGGCATAAGAGGAAGCGCACCTTTTATTAGCTTTCAGGAATGAGCAGAATCGCTTGAACCCTTGCCATGCCCTTTCTAGGGTCTGTGGCAATACAGACAGTCATTATCAGGTCTCTGTATCACTTGGAAAATTTAAAAATACTTAATTAAACATAAGATGTGCTAACTATTAAAAAAAATATCCTGTAATCCCAGCTACTCAAGAGCCCAGGAGTTCAAGTGCAGCCTGGACAAAAAAAAAAAAAAAAAAAAATCACATTAAGATAAACAACTTGAATTCACCAAAAGTCATTAAGGATAGAATGATGGCACATGCATTTAACAAAGTATTTATACCCAGAATATATAAACAACTCCTATACATCAATAAGAAATAGAAAACCCAAAAAAGGTTAACCCAATAGCCACTAAGCCTAGGAAAAAAGCTCAATTTCACTTGTCACCAGTAAAACTGGAATTAAAACTGTAATGTGATGCCATTAAAATTAAAAAGGCAAAAAATATTAATGTTGTTTAAAATATTACTGGAACTCTCAGATGCCGCTGGTATCAGTGCAAAGGCACCCGTTTGGAGTCTTTGACAGTATCTACTAAGGCTGAGCATTGCACAATCTGCAACACAGCAACCTCTCTCTTAGGACTAATAGCCTCCAAAGTTGTGTACATGGTTTTATCAAAGGACACGCACAGGAATGTTCATACTATTTAGTATAACTGTTTATAGTTGCTTGATGCTGGAAACTATCCAATTAGCCATCAACAATGCACTGAACAAAGAGATTGTGTATATTTACACAACAGAATACTATAAAGCAATGTGAATAAACACTATGGATGAATCTCACAGAGTAGTAAGTGAAAACAGCCAGGCGTAATAGACTATGAACATCCATAAAAATTGCAAAAATAAGCAAGGCTCATCTAAGTTGTTTGTAGTCAGAATCATGGCTTCTCTAGGTGCTAAGAGGGAGGTTCTGGAGTGGCTAGTGATATTGTTTCTTGGCCTAGCTGTTGTTGACATAGGAATGTTTGTTTAAAATGCAGGCAATTTTTTTCTGCATAAATAAAAGACTCAAAATGCAATGGCCCTTAAATTGTTAAGCTTTGATTTCTGAAAACTCGTTTAGAATGAGGTGTTGCTATAATTTAGGTGGTATTCGATCAAGAAAGAAGGACAAGCCCAGGGAGGGAGGAGAGTTGATTGGGAGATTCGTGCCTGTCTTCCTCTCTTTCCAAAGCTCAAAAAAAGGCCTTTCATTATGGCTTAGAAGGTCACTGAAGGACAAACATCTGAAGAGAAAGCCTGGAAAAATCAGCCAGGCTCAGCTGCTTAGCAGACTGACAGCCGTTCCTAAGTGTGGACAAGAAACTGAGAAAGTTTGGTTTGAAAAAGCAAGAAGAAAGACATTTAACACATGTGTGAATTAAGAACGATTACTGTAGAAACTAAGAATACACCTAAACATCATACTAAATGCCTGATGACTGCTGTATGTCCTCTGCCCTCTGAGTTTTGGCAAAGTCAAGTTTGAGGTTTGGGAGACCGTGTTTGGAAAGTGAGACAGACACAGAGACCTGCTAATGTATGTCAGTATTGACACAGCCCCTAGACAAGGGCATGGCAAGGGTTCAAGTGCTCCTGTACATTCCTGAACAACGTCCCTGGGAGCCCACTTATCTCCTATGTATTTCCAGTAAGTAGCTTCAGGGGATCCTTGACTTCCCTGCAGACGATGCCCAATCCACTGAAAGATGCAAATCCCCCCTTACTCCCTTTTTCTGAGTGGCCATAAATTTGAATAATACAGTTTCGATGCAAACATAAGCCTTGTGATTTGTATAATTTTTGTATCAACGTGATCATGTTCTGTGATTTGTTTGGCTTATACGTAATGCATGTCTCAGGCCTTATAAACTTTACGGCAAGCTTGATTAACGCCTCCGTCGGGCCTTTCTGATAAAAGTTATGAGGTACCTCTGATACCAGATACCAGGAAGTCTGGGCCGAAAAATGACACTATCAATAATTGTGGCTGAAATTCAAGTTCTATACAAGGCTCTGCTAGTCACATGGCTAATATATGGATACTAACCACTCTGGACTCATAGAAGTGAACTTATAAAAGCCTGAAGGAGGAGCAGAACCATTTTAGAAAGACCTCAAGTCCAGCTCTGCTCCCTGACTCAAACTCAGAAATAAACATCTACCATTTCCCTGCCCCTTTGATTTATTGGTATTAAGGGCAAGCAGCCGAGCATTACTAGGTCCAAAACAAGAGCATGAGCTTGGTGTGTATCTGTGTGTATGTGTGTTTTTGTGTGTGTGCACATGTGTGCACACATTGTGTGTGTGTGAAATCTCTTTCTTGGATACAGGGTGTCAAAGCACCTCCACTTTCTCCTTTTTATTTTTGCTTAGATGGCATGCCAGACTTCCGTGAGCTCTCTCCCCTGTTGTGGGCATTCGAGAGAAATTCTTAGAGAGGATGTGCCTTTATAGTGTTCCTTCTATCTTGGTATTCTTAGCCACATGACAGGGCACAGATGGCCCTGGCAACTGCATTTAACAGTCACTTGAAGTGATTGCATTCAGCCGTGGGAATATACAGAGTGCCTGATGGCTGAATTTCCCGTGGCCGTTTCCTTCAGGAGTTGAGCGAGTCATCTCCAGCAGCACTTTATAAAGCTCAGCTTTGGAGAGAGAAAAAAGATGTGGTCTTCTGATTAAAAATGAAAAATGGGAAACCTGTTTTCCCCAAGTCCTGGGCAGTGTTGAAATGCCGGCAGTGGGTATCTGTGGCTGGCTAGTAGCCACCCCCATGGGAACTGTCCCGGTGGAAACAGACAACACCTGCATGGAAGAGGCTCGCCTCGGGGTCCACCCCATGCAGTGTGCTGCTTACTTTGTGCTTCACCTGCTGACCAGGCCCTCCGAGCACTCAAAACACACGGCTCAGGCCACAGAGGCTGCTCTGCCATCTAAACATGCCTCTGGACAGCACTGGATATTTGTAATCAAAATATCTCCCCGCCAAAAAATATTCACTATTTGGGAGGATGGGCATCTTTTATTTTTTCAGCAAATGGCTTTTTTGTTTTTTGTTTTTTCCTGACAATCCTTTGAGAAAAGGGGTAGTAAAAATGCACTAAAGATGAATATGAAGGCAATTACCTGTCACTTTTCCAAAATCCATCTGGGGCAAGTTACTTGGGAGTAAATCTTAGCGAGAGAACACCCAAAACACTGCTCCTGGCGTGGGTGTGGATGGGTGGCCAGCGGCTCACTTTCACCCCTGCTGCAGGACAGGATGTGGGGTTGTTATCTTCCGTGCACAACCCAAAGAGAGCTGCCTATCTGGAACATGGCTTATCTGTCTTCCCTTGCCAAAGCTCTCAGTTCACAAGGTGAAACCCAAAAACCCTTCTGGAGGCTTGGATACGTTATATACATCGCAGTATCTTAATTTTATGACAGAGTCCTCTAAGGCCAGAATTTTTTTTTCAGTGCCTATTGTGTTTTTTAAGTGCCAGAAGACTTTCCAGTTTTTCTCGTTTCATTAAAATGGTCATTTCCAAGCATAATATCCAGTTACATTGCTGAAATCTTGAAAAGAATGCAATACTTCTCCAGACTCTTGGGCATCCATTTTCTTGCCCGTGATATATCTCTAGAGGATGACTCCCAAGCCCTTGATGACCCCTTACAATTTAAGAGCACTGTTTACAAACAATTTCCAGACACTACCTCTCATCAGACTCTGGGATAGGCAATAAAGTGGTTGCTCCCACTTTGCAGATGTTGACACAGAGGTTTAGCAAGGTCGCATGATTTGTTGGCGGTCACAGGACAGGGCCAATACTCCAACCCAGACTTAGGACTGAAACTCAGGTGTTCTTTCCCACATACCCATTTGCCTTGTGCTGGTAAATACACCTGCTGTAAGTAAAACATTGTCTATTAAATCCACCCTCTTGCTACAGCAATCTGTCTCTCTATTGTCTGCACTTGACATTCATGTAAAGACCGGAGGCGCCGGCTGGCTCACTCTTCCCTACTTCACACAGAAACCCTCTTTTTATCTAATAGTCACTGCGCTACTCCCATGTGTTCTTCCACAATTTAAGCCAATAAAAAATGGCCTCTCCTCACATAATGGAGACTGATAAAGTAGAACAAGTCAACACTGCTGGTTGGCTTGGGGCCCTGAAGACACAACCCACCCCCAGGCTTCCAGAACAGGCTCTAGCCCTGGGAAGCAGGGTCTTATGTGTGAGAGGGTTGTCCGGCTAGCCCTCTTCATGGTTGAACTCCGCCTTCCCAAAGTATCCATTTCATTTGAACGCCACTCTCTTCTTTCCTTCGACCTGATTCTCTTTCAAGAAAGTTTAAGAAATAACCTGTCAAAATTCGCTTAACAAACAATTCTATGGATGCAACACCTTTGAACTGTTCAGCAGGAAACAGTTTGACAAGGGACAAAATTGACAGATATTATGCTGGAAAGAAAAGCATATCGATAGAAAAGTGAAACCATTTGCTTACTAAAGTTCCCTTCACTGCTTCACTGTGAAAAAAAAAGATATCTGATCAGTGTTTTAAAAAAACAAAACTAACAAGTTCCAAAACTGTTGAGCAGATGTATCAGTGAGAAAATTATTTAATTTTTAGTTCATTCTAAAAAGCCAGTTATATAAGTCATACTTCCCACCATGACCTTTATTTATAGTAAATGATGTTCATAAAATTCCCCTGCAGATCATCAGCCCAAACTGGGTCACGCTATACTTGAGTAAGCAGATTTTAAGAAGAAAAGTGTCACTGCTAAAGAGTTAATATTGGGCAGAATGGAGTTTATTTAAGAAAAATAAATAAGTAACCAAAAATGACCACAGGCAGCAGCAGCAACTCTTGGAATCTTCTATATTTTTTTTTTCAAATTTTTAGAAAGGAAATGGAACTCTTTTATTTTTAAGTGTAACTTGCTTCATTTCTAAATAACTCCACAAGTTTTCAAATGCACTATAACAAATAATCTTCTAGTGAGTTGTTGCTTCTCTTAAAACCCTATTGTTTTACTGCTAAACATATAAAACTTCAGAGAAAGACTTTCTTAAACATAGAGCCAAGAATATTCAGGAGGGGGAGGAGAGGAAAGGGTAGATAATGAACCAGAAACAGGGCATGATCCCAGGAGGTGGCAGATTGGCCTCTTTATTGCTTCATCTTGATTATATATTCAATCACCAGATGCAGGATGGAAGCATTTGTCACACAAAAAAAGGTAGCCCGTATGATGATTCAGCTGACAGGCTTTCTATTTTATTCATTTTGTATTCAGATGCAAAATTATAAGAATCCTTGTCTTCCTCGACTCTTAAGAGCCCGAGAACTCAAAGGACTGAGATTATTTTCCTAGACTGAATAATGAATGCATTGTCATGACCTCATGGCATTGCAAGATCCAATACAGACTTCTCAATCAGTACAAAAAGATAATGGCATCACTGTCTCTTGGTTCTGAAATACATTTTCCTGTAATTTTAATCTTTCAATGTAACAGTCTGCATGCAGGAAGGATACTGTTGTAATGCTCAGTTAATTAGAATATTTGAAAACGAGGGTACTTAATCGGGATAAGGGAGAATCAATTTCAGAGTAAGCAAGTAGTGGGGGAATTCCTGATTTGTAGTCTTGTCAATTTCCCTAGGCAAATATGCCAATCATGGCTAACTTCATGCTACCAACATGACATGACATTACTGAATGCAGAGTTGGGAAGAAATGGACAGAAGCACATCATTGTATAGCATTTCTGTCATGCATAGGCAATAGATGTGAAGAATCTCAAGAGGAAGATAGACAGGAAGTGATGACTTTTAGTATTGATTACCTGTCTTTGTCTTTCATAAAATGTATTTAATTACAACTTTATGCCACTTAATTTTAAATAATGGCCGTATTTAACATTGGGCTCACAAATTCAAAATGTTTAATAAACACTTTTGCAAGCCCCTAAACTGGCTGTAGACACCACTCATTACAGAGTGTGTGTAGAAAACAAAACACTCCTTGTAACTTACTACTCCATAAGTTGTGATTGCAGGGATCTGAAAACGTGCTGCCTTTTAAAGCCAATTGAACTGACTCTTACCAATTGTCTATCTTTGGCGACTGAGCTGAGGGGTTGTGAGATACAAAGATGAGTCAGAAATACCCCCGACCCTCAGGAAGCTCACGATACGGAAAGGACAGGCCCCTACCACGGTGGACCCAAAAGCGCACCACAGAACAGCAACCTGCACACCGTGCCCAGCGAGGACTCTATCCTAACAGTGAGACTAAGCGAGGGTGTAAGAGCCAGAGCAGAGCCAAATGGGTGATTTCAGAGAACACAAAGGGACAGGGCAATTTAGGCAGATAACACAGGCTGTGCAAACTCAAAACTAGCGCTAGTATACATGCACTTTTATCAGTTATTTTTGTTTCAAGCAAGGGAAATGTAGTTAAAGCCGCACTTGAGATACAAGCACTAGTTTCGTGACATCCTAGCTGAACTGGACACTACTAGCACTCCTTTTTCTCTGTAGAAGTAAACCTAAAGGGGCCACGTGTCTGGAACCTAGTGTGGTGCCTAGCACACCGGATGAATTCAATGACAATGGGAAGAGGAAGAGGAGGAGGAAATTACTTAGGAAGAGCTGGATTGGGAGGTGTTTGTTTATTGGTATTTGGTGTGGGGTGGGGGAGAATACACATTGGGGCTACTTTCTGGTAGATTCAGCAGATTAAAAACAAGAGCAATTCAAAATGTTAACCTGCAGTTGTCTATATTTCCAATATTTCCCATCCTGTCAAATTCCCAATCTGGTTTGCATTTTCTAAAACTTTCTTTGTAGGTGTAACCCAAAATTTGGGGCAATTATCCTCTGGAAATTGTTGCCTAATATCCATATGAGTTTTTCTAGATGGCCTGGAAGACCTCCTGCGTTCCTTCGAGTTCTTTTCCAACGAGACATTAAACGATTTCCAGGGGTTCAGTTTTGAGTCAGAAGGTTTAAGGACATTGGCTTGACTCATGGGCAAGTATTTTAACTCACTCTGAGAATAACATCAGTTTGTCATTTGAGTGCCATTACCTGAGTTTGACTTGTACATCAATACAGTTGTTAGTTTTGAATAACATAAGCAGACTCAAAATCCTAAGTGGTGGCTTTTAAACATAAGGTGTCTGTGTTTGTCCTTTAACAAGGACCAGTCATATTTGATAAAGATGGTTGAACAGAATTTGGTTCCAAAATTTCTTCAGAGGCAACTTTGGTCTGTTTCAGCACACTTGCTTTAGTCATACTACGGAAGGCTTCGTGCTCATGAGGTCAAGGATGCTGAAGCACTGAGTGTTCACACCACCCTGAAGATGCCGTTTACTTCTTAAAATCCACCAAATGATACTCTGAGTATGGTATATTTGGCCAAATCTAAAAAATGTCCTTCTTTTGATGAGGCAAGTAAAATCTAGAATTTGTCATCCTAAAAATAAGAATATCTCCCAGATTCAAGTTCTTATAGGAAGCACAGTGCCTTTGGCATAATGTTCACAACCCTGAAGAAAAAAATAAATAAAGGCTATTTTTGATATCTTTTGGCATGAGATATAATGTTCCAAATATTTTTAGGCTGATTTTTATATAGAATAGATCAATATTTGTTTCAAAACTGGTATAGAAAGACATTTAATGGCATAGATAATTTTTGGGTTAGTGGTCATAACGTTGTAAATACAAAGTCAAATAGATATAAACTTTATATGTCTTTTAGTATACATTTTCTTGTATTTGAGAGGTAAACACATGCGTTTAAATACATAATTGATTATAAAAGTTGCGTTAATATAAAATGTAATTTGCCTCAATGTCAGGTAAAGTTGCACTAATATAAAATGTAATTTGCCTCAATGTCAGGTATATCTGTCTCATTGATTGATAAATTTTGGTAACTATGTTTGATATTTTTGCTGAAACTGTCAATTCTAGACATTAAAAATTAATGTATTTTTCAGTTATCACATTCAAAGGAGTTGTAGGAATAAGATGAGAGACAGAAAACATTTATTTCGGAGCTTAATGAGATGGGTACAAGAAAGACTAGATAGAGAGTGGACAATATAAAACAATGGAAAGAACAGGCACCAGGTAACCAGGACCCATGTATAGTGGGATGTGAAGAAAGACAGGAGATCATTAGACAAAGAGAAGTTTAGAGAAACGGAGAGAGACAGAGGCAGAGAGAGACACAAAGAGAGAGGAGAGTGAGAGAAGCTAAAACTCTGAAGAAAAATATAGTTTTCTCAAATATTTTTCTCTCTTTGGGCTGTCCAATATGATCACAACCAGCCATCTGTGGCTATTAAAATTTAAATAAATTAAAAATTCAATTTCTGCAGCCACACTCGCTCCATTTCAAGTGTTTGGCCGTCACATGTGACTAGTGGCTACTATATTGGACAGTGCTGATGTAGAATATTTCCAACATTGCAGAGATTATGAACAGAGATGATGGGGAGCAATGAAATCTATTCCATTACCAAAGTGTTGATGTGAAAAGAAATTAGCACACATACGAAGAGGGACCCCCCCCCAAAATGGAATTTATTTTTAAAATTGTATATTTGTTCTTACAGTTTCAATTTCAGTCTCCTATGAAATATTCTGTGTTTGATGCAATACACTTATGGTGATGACTTTTCCACTGCTCAAAAGAGTTTATAAACTCATCAATTTCGATGCCTTTTAGTGTTTTTGCCTTTTATTGCTTCACCTCTTTTACATTAACAAAATGTTTCTCTTTGAGGACTTTTTCCATCTGAGAAAAAAAAAAGTTGCTCCAGGCAAGATCAAATGACTAGGAAGGGTGGGACATGAATAGGATGTCATATTTGATCAAAAGCTGCTGAACACTCAGCATCGTGTGGGCAGGTGTGTGATCATGGCGGAAGAACCAGTTACCTGTTTGCCACAACTCAGGACCTTTCTTCCACAAATCACCACACAGCAGTCTCAAAATTTCCAGATAAAAATTGGATTGACTGATCTGTGGGAACAAGTTCCGAGTGTATTACAAGGGTCCCACCCTCCAAATGACAATTCTGATTTTGGGGGAGTTCTCCCTCATATAATGAGCAACTAATGTACACATTTCTGCTGCTGGATTGGTGGAAGGAGTGGAGGTGTTGGCTGGAATGCTGGGACGTTTCTTCATGGTATTGCACTAAAATAATCATGGGTCTCTATTTCCGAGCAGTGGCAAAATCACTTTATTTTTATTTATTTATTTATTTATTTATTTATTTTGAGTTGGAGTCTCACTCAAAATAAAATAAAATTGGAGTCGCCCAGACTGGAGTGCAGTGGCCACCGCAGCCTCGCCCTGCTGGGCTCCGGCGATCCTTCCGCCTCAGCCTTCCCAGTCGCTGGAACAACAGGCGCGCGCTACCACGCCCGGCTCATTTTGATTTATTGTGGAGATGAGGTCTCGCCAAGTTGCCCAGGCAGGTCTCGAACCCGCGGGCTAAGGTCATCCACTCACCTCAGCCTCCTAAAGGCGCGGGATGACAGGCTGAGCCACCGAGCCCGGCTGGACAAAATCACTTTAAACTGGGATGTGCACATGTCCATGCCACACTCTAGCCTACCATTCATATCGGAACTCTACACTGGACCTAGGCTTCAGTCTTTTTGAAATCTCCCTAGATGGTTGCAACATGCCACCAAGGTGAGAAGATAGACTCTATATGCTGCCATGGAAAGGTTTCTAGACATATTTATAGAAAAGAAAATCAGGGATGTACAGTGCCCAGTCTGACATATAGAGCTTGAAAATTCCATCACTCCCATTTGCTCTGCAAGAAAAATGTGAAACCAATGGAAAAGCACCCTTATTAGTTCCATCAAATCAGGGAAGGTCACTGAGCAAGCCACCATTTGAAAACTGGAAAGATAGAAAAATACAGAGCAGCACAGCTTACCAGGAGCCGAAGCAGCGGCTGGAGCCAGCAACCGGTAGAAACACTTAAAGAGAATATAGCTAACTGCTGGAGACCAAGTATGGACTGGCTTGAGAACTAAAATCTCCAGGACCTTTGTCTTAGGAGGCCTGCCTTGCTTTTGTGGGTTTCACCTCCAGGAGCCCCGCCAGATTCTCAGGGTGAAGATCTGAAGAGCAGAGAAAAATCTTAGCAGTAGGAGGGGAAAAGGTCCCATTCTGAAATATACCTGGAGCATTCAATTCTTCCTAACCAAAACCTGACCTCGAAGGAGACTGTTTTCCCAGCGCCTCACTGGCTGAGGTGCACAGAGGCTAAATCACCTGACCCGTGACCCATGGGAAATGAAATTGCCTGATGACAAAGAGGGAGCAGCCTGGGGTGAAGCCATATTTCTCCCTCGGGTGCCTGTGACTGGGTAGATTACGAAGTCATTGAGGAGATAAGGCCTCCTGGAGCAGGCTGGCTTCCTCCGTGTGATCAACTGCAAAAGTAACAGACAACACATGATTCAGATGCCGGAAGTGGCAATGACACTTTAGACTGGAATATGCAAGTAAGGATTTTGGAGGAGAGTCTGACTTTGATCTCGATTTCTGTTTTATCCTACCGCCCTACACTTTCTTCCCAGACGAGAGGACACAGTGACCCAGGTCCAGTGATTTCACTAGCAATGAGTGGTTAAGAAGGCCAGGTCTGCTGAATTCCTCGTTCAGTGCCCAGTGCTGTCCTCTGACAGTAGTGTGAGCAATGTACAGATGGACCCCTGACACAGGTGGAGCTGCTGAGGAAAGCACAGGAACAGGAGAAGGACTGTGATATGTGACAGGGGATATAGGATGGAGAAGGAATGTGTGGGAGGCGGTGTTCAGATTTCGCCTGGAGGACACGAGAAACGACTGCGGATAATCTTTGTCTTGGACATAGCGCACAAAAGAGCAGCCAAAATGATCGGCAGCAATTTATTCCGTCATGTAGGTGGATTAGTACATGAGCTACAGGCCAGGGGCCATGTTTCCTAGCAGGAGAGCCTCCCGCTGACTCTTTTATTGGATGGACTCCATCCCTTTTCAAAAACAAAACCATAGGCAGTCACTGCGGCTAGTTTTATAGTTGTTTCTCAGGCCAATAGGAGATGGACTTTGCTCTGTTTGTGTTGTTGTTTGTTTATTGTAATGGCAGTTGCCTCAAAGACATCACATAAGCTCCACCCTCAAGTTCTTGAGCTACTTGCTCATCAACTAGAAACTTCCACCAAATGAATGAACGAATGAACAAAAGGTAAATAGAAATGTCCTATTACATATCTATAATCTGTATCTATGTATTATGTCTAAAGGCAAAAACAAAAATAAGCACCAACTTTGTTCACTTTGAACTCTGCCTTCTGTCCTCAAATAGAGAAACTTCCATGTGGAATAGTCAGGAAGCAGTTACTGCCAAATTATTTCACTGCATTAATTTTTTCTCTTCACTTATAAATAGAGAATTCGATTCCTAGGGTATCTTGGTTTTCACTTTTTGTTTTCTAATCTATCAAAATCGGTTTGGTTTTGTTTTAGTTTTTCCAAAGAACTGCTTTCAACTTTTGGTAACCTTTATTGGGCAGTAAGCAGCCAAAACTCAGTCCTCGTGCACTCAAAGGGACCTGTGTCATGGCCCAGCACTGGTGGCCCCCTTACGCGGGACTCTTTTCTGAGATCTTTACATAGCGGCTGCTACCCCTCTCCATCCATTTCCACCCAAAAGTCACAACCTCAGAGCTTTCCCATGCCAACTATCATAACTCCCCATATCCTGTCAATTTCTAAGCATTGACTTTGTTTTCCTTTTTCTTTCAAAGCACTTGTCATTACTTTAAAGCACAACGTATGTGTGTGTGTTCATTCATTGTGGTTTTCTCCACTAAAATATGAACCCCAAGAGGACACAGACTTTGCCAGCTTTGTTTGGCACTGTATTCCCATGCCCTGCTATTCCCAGGCTTTGGAAAAATAGTCTCCTTTGAGATCAATCTTCGGTTAAGAAGAATTGAAGCTCCAGGTGTATTTCAGAATAGGCTCCTTTTCCCTCCCACTGCTGGGATTTTTTTCTCTGCACTTCAGATCTTCACCCAGAGAATCTGGAGGCGCTCGTGGAGGTAAAACTCACATGCTGAAGAGTCCCTATCACGTGGTAAACACTCCATGAACATTTAAAGGAACCAAGAAATTCTCAAGGGAACCCCTTCATTAGGCAAATTCTTTTAGTATGCAAGGAATCAATCTTTAATTTATATTTATCTTTTTTTTCCTTGAGTTGGAGTCTCACTGTGTTGCCCGGGCTGGAGTGCAATGGCACACTGACAGCCACTGCAGCCTCAACCTGTTGGGCTCAGGTGATCCTTATGCCTCAGCCTTCCAAGTAGCTGGAACTACAGGCGCGTGCTAAATTTACTTTACTATTAGAAGTAAGTCCGTTTAAGTTGAGGTGTCTTTTTTTAAGGAAAGCTACTAATTGGTTAACTAACCAGAATAAAGACAAAAGACTGCTGCTGAAGACAGAACCCACTTATAGTTGACCTTGGGGGTAAGAAAGGAAATCCCAAGGGGATAAAAGAGGTCCTTGACTGAAGCTCAGGTCTGACAGGGGATGTAGCCTGATTAGTCATGAATTGAGACTACATACTGGGTAGACTAGGTAAAAGAAAAAACCCTCACCTGCTGTGCTCCGTTTCAGCCCACCTAATTCCAGCTCCTGGAAGAGCAAAGGGATCAGAATAAGTTGGCTTATTCTGATTATTCAGGGTCATGGTGTCACTAGCCATAAAAGAGAGAGAGAGAAACAAAAAGAACAGAGCTTAGTAAAACTCAATGAGGTATACTTAATTTGCATAATGTTTTCCAACATCTCATGAGACTGAACTGAAGAGCAATTCGCATGGTTGGAGAGCCAGGATGTGATCCTTTAAAGAGTGTTCAACTCTAGAGCATGAACTGAGGGACACAAGGGTTGGATCATCTGCAGCTTGCATGGCATCCATATCTGATGGCGATAACCCTCATCACAGTCTGGGTTAAATTTCATGGAGAGTTATTTTCCTTTTGTAACTGAACAATTGATTAATATTTTCTCAACACGGGATTATGAAAGTCTTGTCTTTGCTATAAAATAATTCTAGAAATAAAGACATTTTATCACCTATATTAAACTAAAAGATTTACAAGTGCTAACGTAAAATTTCAAACCAAGCTGCTAAATTAAGGAGAAGTTTTTATATGCCCAAGTCAGTGAGTCAGGAAGTTACTTAGCAGATGAGGTGATAATCATATCTGAAGGTATAAATGGACCTTTGGGTGGATCAAGAGGGGCCCAGCAAGTTGGAAGGCAACAAGAAACCGAGGAGATGATGGGTTTTGTACACTAAAGTGCTGCAATTTTGGTACCAAAGATACCTGGCTTCCAATCTCAACTCTGCTTCTTGCTAGCTGACAAGTTACTCAGTTTTTTCCTAATCTTATTCCTTCCATAAAATGGAAACAGTAATTGCAACATAGAGCCAGCAGATACCAAGTACCTAAGGTAATAATCTCAATAAACGACTGCTGTTGTAGGTGTCATTGCCATCATTATCATCTTTACCTTCATTGGAAAGGCAGCCAATCATATAGCAGAGATCCCTTGGGCAGCAAGAATCTTGATGAACAACTCTGCCAGTTCTTAGCCAGATTTTACTCAGAAGCATTCTTCCCCTTTCCCTGCTTTACCCACACCGCAGAGGAACTTTGCTCAGCTGTATTTCCCATATCCATTGGTGTCCAACTAAGTTTGGCCAGACAGAGGTACTAGCAGAAGCCTGGGTAACAGGAGCAAGAGAGAAGTCGGTGTATTTCTCTCTTTTCTCCTTGGATTCTGATGGAATCTTTAGCATCTGGTGTATCTCCTCTGTGGATTCAGCTCCCACGGGATAGACTCCGCGTGGTTTTAGCTTCCTCTGGCTGACCTCTGCTCCTGGGCCCGGTGATAGCATCATTACCCTTGTCCCCCAGCACTAGGGATCATAGCTTCATCCTGCTGTTGCTGACCTCTGGGTTATCGCACCCTCTTCTTTTTGGTACATCAGCTCTTCTGTGTAATCAGTTCCATATATTAAATGCCATCGATTTAAAATACATAGAAAAGTATCTCTTTTCTATTTTCCCTGGCTGATGTACACCATAAGTTTATTGATTTTAGGGACATTATAAACTATAGCTCAGATCAGATAAGCACAATATCTGAAACAACCAGAAATTCTATAAAACAACTCTTATGCTAGAATCCCAGATTTATGCAATCTTATTCTTTAGAAGGACTTTTACATACATTATGACTCTATCCTCCGGGGCATGATTTAAATATATGAAGCATAAATTATTTTTCCCTTTTACAGTGAAGGAAATAAGAGCCCAAAAGCTTAGACGATTTGCCCAGTTGGAAAAGCCATGCTTTTAATATGCATATTGGGAGAGAATAATGAAGAGTGGATCTCAGACCTCTACATTCAAAGTTGCTTTTTCTGGGACTTCATCTGTTAGCATGAGCAAACTTCAAAGCAGTGAGAGGTATATGAATGCCTCTCTAGGAGGTAAATGTCAGCTGTGAGTGTAAAGCTATGGAACCACACTCCCCTGCTGTGGATGTGGACTTAGACTCAGCATCTGCTAATTGTGTTCTTGCAGAAGCCCACAAGACTGTATGAGTTAAGCAAGTGATAGATAACTTCCCAAGATTCACGTTATGAGCTTGCTACATGAGCGCCATGAACCAGACTCTAGCTACTTGTTAAGTAAGAAACATTGAGTCAATTAATAGTCATATTAATAGACGCACTGGTCTATAATGTGTATTTAGCTAGCTTGCTGATCTCACAGGAAGATGAGTGGAGATGGTATTGTTTTTATTTAATAGATGAGTGAACAGAGGCTCAGAATGGTAAAGGAACTGACAAAAGTTCACACTGTCAGTGTCAGGGCAGGGTCTTGAACCAAGGTCTATTCTGTGATGGCAGTATCCCCAAGTAAAAGCCTTCCTCAGATTTGTAATCAAACCATTGACATGCCTGTAGCTTTAAAATCGTGAAGTCTGAAGTAAAAAAAAAATCAAGCCCAGATTTCAAAACCCTACGAATTTTTGACATTATACAAACAAAACATTTAGGTTCATAGAATTTTGGACACTTAGAGACCTAAAGCGTTGAAATTCATGTGTCATGTATCAGCTGGATCCTTTAGATGATAGAAAGGTAGTTAAAAGTACACCTGGAATGGTCAAAATTTCCCCATTCTAGGTCATTTGATTTTTTCCCTTATGCCCAGTCCTGATACTCTAGTCTGGTTCTGATGTTGGCAAATTAGGGCATGTAAAAAGACTCTTCATGTAATTTCACATAATCTGCTCATAAAACATCACAACTTGATTCTGTGTGGCCACCAGGGAATCTGCACCTGTATGACCATTCATTCAGGTGCTGATATCAAACAGGGTATTCTTGGAACGTCTCGATGCAAAACTACCTTCTCTATCTGTTCTTCAAAATTAAAGACCTTAAGAAAGAACAGTTCCTTTTTATTTTCATACCTAGCTCTAAATTATTTCTAAACCTCTAACAAATGTTTAAAATTTGATCTTCTTACCTCAGGACTTAGGTCCCTTCCACATTTTCCTAGCTTACGTTTTCAGAGTCACCGTTCCCTACACACTTTCTTCAACCTTTATCAGGCCGCCCCTGCTCCACCAGAAAGGCTTGGTTCCCTGAATTTTACTCACTGAATCTAACAGTCCCTTTTATATTCTCCTTCCATTTTTAGTATCTACTTCTTAACAAAATTCTTCCATAAATCAGCAACTATCTCAAAAGACTGTTCAACTTTCAAGGCCTACCTTTAAGTGTCTCCTCCATGAAATCTTCTAAGATGACTGCCTCTGCAGTTAGGGGTTTTCAAAATGATCTACCATTAATCCTCTCTATTCTTTGTCCTCTATCTCTTTGGACACTAGTTTTTTATCTATTAAAAGGAGATTGGAAGAAATCACCCGTTCCCAAACTGGAGGGCAGATCATTCAGACAGGAGGAGTTCACCCATAGTAAAATTCTGATCTTTTCCCCCATCCCAATGAATCAACTTCTTCAGGGAATGCAAGGGAAGAAAGTAAAGTTAAATCTGAGAAGCTCGTGTATAAAAAGAATTGTGTTTTATGCAGCCAATCCTATAGCAGTCTGAAAAACTGGTGGAATTTGAGATGAAACACAAACATAAACATGCCATTTTTAAAAATCATCTTGATTTGAATTGTTAACAGAGTTAGATCCAACACTATTACCAATTGCTTGTTTTACGGAAATGTTTTAAATTGGATATTTGCTTTCAATATTTGATTAACTGTACAAAATGCTTTTATGAAACGTAAATAAAGCACAAGGCAAGGTACATGTACAGACAAAGAACCCACTCTTTCTAAAACAAACCCTGTCCAGACCAACTGCAAATGGTCATCAGCCATCTTGACAAACCGAGACTCCAATCTGATTGGGAAAGCAATATTCTCACCACTCTGAAGTGTAACCCACGGATTAAATTGCTGCCCAGGCAGACAAGGTCACAGCTAAAACCACTTACCAAGTGTAGAAAATTGAATACCAAGCTGGTGAAATACAAGTATCAGTTTGTTTGCTATGAAGAAGAGTGGCATACTTACATCTTCTCAAAAAATAGCTGATTTCTTTCTGAAGAACTGAGAAATCGTCAAAGTGAAAAGCATGGATTTTTCTCACTACCTCAAATCCCAGAATCAAGAAGAAAGAAGGGAAAAGACGTAAGTTTGTCTGCTGCTCTAATGAGAGACTGCTTTTCCACACTGGTTTCGTTGAAGCTTTGCCGTAAGTGCAGAGTCTGGTAATCAAGTTGCTTCATGATTTAATTTACCTCGATTAGCATAGTAATTTGCTGTACCTTCTTCAAAAGCACTAATCAGTTTCAGCAACTAGTCGAGTGAAAACACCACACAAATTGCTCTCATGGCCCCCGAACTGCTAATCAATTACGAAAGCCTAAATCAATCTGCATCTTATCTTATCATTTCTTGCTTGACATTTTTAATATCTCTCGTGACTCTGAAGTCTGGGAAATGAGTGTTCTTGGTAAATAATGAACTAAAATGATACTGTGCTTTTGTTTAAGGATTCTCATTCCCATCCTCCCAACACATGCTCCTGTGACTTGTAAAATGTTGGTGCGCGTGTGCAAGAGAAAGCAAGTTATTGTAATAATCTAGATCCTTGCAACGTGTCTACTCTTCTATTCCTCACTTAAGAAAGGAAATTGCTGTGTTTATACAAATTTTGGGTTAAGCGTGCAAAGGAGATACTGGTACATTAATCAGTGAATGAAAAGAATATTAAAGTCATAGCAACTTAGAGTAGGAAGGGCTTGTAGCAGTCATCTATCCCAAGCCCTACTGTGGATAGAAAAACAGTCACATAAGTAGGCAACACCTGGGCCCAGGCCTCCTTCATCCAGACCGGGCCATACCAGGTATAAAAGTTTTCCCCATGTGTGGCTTTGGTAAGTATGAAATTATGGCCAAAGGAAATTGAGAGGTCTCTAATGCACCATATTAGCTATATGCCCTGCAAATCTGTCCCTCTTAGGTGATTTCAAGACATACTGATTGCATTACACCCATCAATGTGTTTGCAATATTTTAAGCAGGGTAAGCCTACTTCCTAAATTGAGATTTCTTAGTTTCAGATGTGAATAGACTCTTTTGCTTGTTTAGCAATTGAATTAAATCAGCATCCATCTGGATCCTCCAGCAATAACACATTTATTAGAAAAAGATTGAGGTAGCTCTTTGGAAATGAAGTCTGAAGACCAAAGCTCTGCCCACGACAGTTCATGCGTTAACAGGGGGCTGGAGATAAAATATACACTGACGTTCTCTGCTTAATTATCACGACCTACATATCAGATTTCAAATTTCACATTGTTGTGTCCAAGCATGACAGTTATGGATGATTGAGACAGGGCAGGAAAGCATTCCAGGAAGGGCCAAGGCAAGCCTAGGCCAGAAAGCAGGGAGGAGCAGACTATTACATCAGGGATCACGGAACATCTGAAAGCACCAAAGATTAGGGAGGTTAGAAATCCAACTGGCAGGCATGCCAGGAGCAGCAAAGTGACAGCAGCCAGGAGATGGTCTCCTGTGACCATCTCCACAAGGAAACCAGAGTTAGAGAGAACAGTTTCTTTTTCCTTAGTGAGGATCTTCAGGTGAATGAGTCTCAGTTCTTGTTTGTTATTGTTGTTTTTGTTGTTTAAACAACTTTATTTAGTTTTCATTCTTCGAGGGTATTTTCACTTTAAAGGCTTCTAGTTTAGCAGCTTTTTCTTTTGGCACTGAGACCGCCTTCTACATCTTCTGGCTTATGTGATTTCTGTGGAGACAGTTTCTCTCTGTTTTTGAAGAGTAATCCAAAATTCACACAGCCTTAGGTATCTCGCCCAAGATGCTTATTAACGACCAAGGGAAAAACGGCGACTTCGCAGTGGAAAAACCTCCCAGACACCATCACAGTCAAGTGGTGAACGTCATCATCCACAACCACAGGCAAACGAGTGATCAGTGTCTCCTTAGGCAAAGGAGATGAAGGCATGGCCTCCCCTCTGTGGTTTCCCCCCCAAGGTGCACCCGCCAAATCTAACCCTGAGGAAACAGCCAGTGCATCAACATGGAGGATAGTCTGCAGAATAACTGGTCTCTTTCCTTCAACATAGTCAATGTCATGAAATGTACAGAAAAACTCAAGAACTTGTCCATATTTAAGGATACTGCGAAGACCGTGGCAACATGATGACCTGTCTGGGGCACATGATCCAGGACTTAATTTTGCTATAAATAACATTTCTGGGACACTTGGGGGAATCTGAATTGGTCAATAGAGCAGGTAATAGGATAATATCAATGTCATCTTCATGAGTTTTAACAACTGTAGCGGTGTGTTGTTAGATGATGCTATTGTTTTAATGACTGCCAAGATATTTAAAGTTAATGGACAACATGTCAGCAATAAGCTGACTCACAAACGATTCGGAGAGAAATGAGGTGCGCATATGGCATGTGTGTGTGTGTGTGTGTGTGCGCGCGCGCAGCGGGAGAGACAGTGAGAGGATGCACAGAATAAAGCTAATGTGATAAAATGTAAACATTTGGGAAATCTGTATAAAGCTTATATGGGAATTATTTGAACTCTTCTGACAACTACTCGGTAAGTCTAAAGTTATGCAAAAGAAAAAGCCAAGCTGACAAAGGACGTGAACAGATGCTTCTCAAAAAATTCATACAAGTGGCCAACAAACATGAAGATATGCTCGACATTACTAATTATCAGAGAAATGCAAATAAAAACCACACCAGTCAGAATGGCTAAGAAACAACAGCTGTCGGTAAGGTGGCGGAAAAAAGGAAACTCATACACGGTTGATGGGATTGCAAGCTAGTTAAGCCACTGTGGAAAGCAGTTTGGAGTTTTCTCAAAGAACAAAAATAGATTTACCATTCGACTCAGCAATCCTACTACTGGGTATATACCCAAAGGAGCACAAATTGTTCTACGGAAAAGTGTGGTCCATACGTACCAGGGTATACTATATAGCCATAAAAAAAGAAAATCATGTCCTTTGGAGCAACATGGATGCAGCTGGAGACCATTATTCTGATCAAATTAGTGCAGAAGCAGGAGACAGAGTATCTCATGTTCTCACTTATACACGAGAGTTAAACACTGAATACACATAGGCATAAGGATGGGGTCTCCAAAGAGGGGATGGGGGAGGGAGTCAAGGGTTAAAAAACTACCTGAGCCGGGCTCGGTGGCTCAGCCTGCAATCCCGCGCCTTTGGGAGGCTGAGGTGAGTGGATTGCCTGAGCCCGTGGGTTCGAGACCCGACTGGGCAGCGAGACCTCATCTCTACAATAAATCAAAAACCAGCCGGGCGTGGTAGTGCGTGCCTGTAATTCCAGCTACCCGGAAGGCTGAGGCGGAAGGATCGCCGGAGCCCAGCAGGTCGAGGCTGCGGTGGCCGGGAGCGGCCACTGCACTCCAGTCTGGGCGACAGAGTGAGACTCCAACTCGAAAAAAAAAAAAACAAACTACTTGTTGTGTACTATGTTCACTATTTGGGTGACAGGTTCAATAAAAGCCCAAACCTCATCGTCACACAATATACCCTTATTACAACTTGTGCATGCACACCTTGAATCTAAAAAAATTTTTAAAGAAAAAAAAGAGAATAACAAATCAGAGATCCTGGGAAATGTTTTCCTTTAATCTATACTGATGACTGATCAGCAGTATTTATTAATGAAGACTTAAATCTTAAATCTTAGATGTCTCTAAACAAAAAAAAAGTTCCAGACCTCATGGACTCACAGCTGATGTGAGCATGTGTGAGTGTGGATGTGGGTGTGTGTGTGAGCATGGATGTGGGCATGTGAGTGTTAATGTGGCATGATTGTGAGCATGAATGTCGGTGTATGTGTGCCTGGATTGGGTGTGCATGAGCCTGATGCCAGCAAACTCACACCAATAAAATCAGGCCTTTCCTGGTGCAGTTTCTACAGGATCCTGTCAAACCGTGTCTTGTATTTTCTTTGAGTCACAACAAAGCACGGGTATCATTTACTTTCACTCTAGGAAATAAAGCTTCTGTCAATTAAAGAAAAAAAAAAACATTCTGAGATCTGGTTTTTTTAAGTCTCCTAATTTCCACTTATTGCTCTGGGGGGCAGCATCAAGAGACATTAAACCAGAGCATTGGCCACGAGTGCATGAACAAAAAACCCAATTCCTATTTTAACCATTTTCTCCAATATTTCAGTTCATTCTCGTAGGGGGCTTTGCCTGAAACAGTCTCATTTTCTAACAACTAAAGTGAATACAAAAAACAAAAACCAAGTAATGCAAGCATCAACTATTATATAACAAAGAATTTACAATTCTGCTTATTCTGTAGTTAGAATCATTTCATCTAACAGCCATGTTGCTATTATAACAGGCAAGCGACTGCTGCAGGACTCTTGCAGGAACCAAGTCCCAGTCACGGCACAGTTGCAGGAAGCTGGATTTCTAACGGCAAAACTACAGGATGCAGGGACTCTGGGATGGAAGCCATCGCGTCCCCAACAGGGTGCACACACCACTGCGTGGATCATCCAGGCATTCAGCCCCTTGGGAATTGAGATCAATAGTATGTTAGGAAGTCAAACCAGCTTGAAGGGAGGACTGCTAGAGACCGAAGGTTTGTGTCCCCCTGAAATTCATAGGTTGAAATCTTAACCCCCAAAAGATAGGTATTGGAGGTGGGGCTTTCGGGAGGTCATGAGACTATGAGGGTAGAGCCCTCATGGGTGGGATTCGCGCCCTTGTCAGTAGAGTCAGGCAAGCACCTGCTTCTTCTCTTTTTCTGCTCTCGGTCATTTAAAGACACACCGAGAAGACAATCACCACACACCCGGAAGGGACCTTCTCCCCAACCCGATCATGCTGACAGACTCCAGATCTGTAAGGAAGAAATGTCTGTTGTTTCAGCCACCCAGGCTATAGTACTGGCAGCAGCAGCCTGAGCCAATCAAGACAGGACAGTTTCAAGGCCTTTATCCAAGACTCTGGGCCCCTGCAATCCCCTCAATAAGCCACTCTCCTAATGGACCTGCCCGGACCCTGAGGATCACAGCCAGGAAGTTCAGCACCTGTTTGTTGAATGAATGAATGGGCAGTAGAAGTGGAGATGGTCTCAGACAATCCTTCCGCCCCAACCTTCCAAGTAGCTGGATCTACAGGCCCGCGCCCCCACGCCCCCACGCCCGGCTGATTTTCTGATTTATTGTGGAGAAGCGGTCTCGCCAATTTTCCTAGGCTGGTCTGGAACCCCTGGGCTCAGGCAATCCTCTCACATCGGTTTCCAAAGTGCTGGGATTACAGGCATGAGCCACCGCACCCGGCCTTAATTTTACTTTAAAAAAAAAAGTAATCGGGATCAGACCAAGGCAGAAGTACTTGGGGGAACAGACACTGGTCTGGTTGGGTTTCGGGTGCCTTTGCTCTGGAGTCCAGTGGACTGGGAGAAGCAGATCAACATCCTTCCTCCTGGACAGGCGTGGCGAGAATGAATATTTTCCTCTAAAGCTCGCTTGTTTCCATATTCTAAGCCCAGTAGGTTGAGGCCACTGCAGCTGTGATTGTGCCACTCACTCCAGGCAACCAGAGTGACACTTCGACTCCAAAATAAAAATAAAAAACTAAAAAGTACTGGAAGGAAATACACCAGAATGTCCGCGGTGATTAACCACGGCAGTAGAGTATATGTTATTTTCACTTTCACCTTTAGATTTTATCTATTTTCCAAAACTTTTTCAAAGTTTCTGCAAAAGGCACAGACTTCCATCGTAACCAGGAAAAAAATGCAACTTAAACATTGAAACGGCATAGACAGTATGATCTCAATAATATAAGCATGCATGGAAAAGACGGAAAATATGAAGATCTGTTTGTCAACATTATGCTATTTTTTACAAATAGGATGTGGTCTCCTTTTCTACTTTGCAACTTCTAGGTGCTTTCCACTGGAGAAATACAGAAAATAAAACTGTTTAAAATAAAAAAAAATAAAAAATAAAAAGAAGCGGAGATGGTGGCGCAGGCACACTGCTGTGAAAGAGCCATGTATTTCAGGTTCTGTCGCTCGCCTCCCTAGCATCCTAGAGGGCAGCCGGCTCCTCTCAGCTGTGTCATGCAGAGAGCGTCGAAAGAGGATGCGGACTTTCAGTTCTTCACGAGACACAGGAGACGTGTTACCTGCACTCTGGCATCCCTTCCTGTGTCTCGGGAAGGAAGCCGAATTCACCCCTGGCGGCCACGATTGGCCAGTCTTTCTTACCCACCCTACGATCCCTCCTGATTGAGCTCATCCCACTGTCTCCACTGGTCCAGACCCCAGGCCGAGTGTCCTGACTGGACTCAACTTCAGTCTCTGTCTTCCCGCCGTCTGCCCTCTGCTTGACACCAGGAGCGAAACATTTAAAACAGAACCCCTGCTCAATCCATGCCGTGTCTCTCCACTCCTCTCAGAGAAAAAGCCCACTTCTTTGTGGTCACCACAGGGTGCCACGTGGCCTGGCCACTCGCTGCCTCCCGTGATGTTCTCATGGCATGTGCTGCTCCAGCCACAGTGGCCGGCTGTGCTCCCACCCCGGGGCTCTTCCAGGAAGTCCCACCCCAGATGCCAGTCCAGCTCACCTCATCGCCTCTGTGAAATCTTTGCTCAAATGTCCACCCGCTCAATGAAGTCCACCTGGACCACTCTACTAAGGTACAACCTCCCTCCTGACTGAAGTTCCAAATTCTTCCCCTCTTGGTCAAGTTTTCTTTTTTCCATGTGGCTTATCCCCTTCCAACCTATTATATAATTTACTAACGGTTTTTGTGTTTTCCCCTGCATTTCTCCTCTCCAGAAATGCAGGGTTTGTTGAATGAATGAATGAGCATCCCACATCTCCTGCATGTAAACGCATGAAAGCAGGTCCTCCAGCTTGTTCGGCCCACTGAGGAATCTCCAGAGCCTACAACAGTGCTGAGCCTATGAGGCATCTCGCATGCTTGTTTGTTTCTTTGTTTGTTTGTTTGTGTGAGTTGGCGTCTCACTCTGTGGCCCAGGCTAGAGTGCAGTGGCATACTCATGGCCACCGCAGCCTCCACCTGCCGGGCTCAGGCTATCCTTCTGCCTCAGGCTTCCAAGTAGCTGGAAACACAGGCATGCGCCACCACTCCCAGCTAATTTTTTTATTTGTTGTAGCGGCGAGGTCTCACCGTGTTGCTCAGGCTGGTCTCGAGCCCCTGAGCTCAGGTAATCCTCTCACCTCCACCTCCCAAAGTGCTGGGATGACAGGCGTGAGCCACCGTGCCTGGCTGTCTCCTGTGTTCTTTAGTGAATGAGTAGTTCAGGGAAGCTCCCTTCAGGCATGGCATGCAAAAAGCAAGGGAGACATCTGCCTCATCTCACACCCTGAGGCACAGGCTGATGGCGTGAGCAGACCCCACACCCAGCAAAAGGCATGGGCACAACGTGGCCACCGGGATGGCCACAGCAAGTCACCAATCATTTACAAATTCAAAAGAAAACAGCCACATTTTCAGTTTGAGGGTAGAATTACCCCAGTGACCATGAATGGGGTGCAGTTTTTGTACCCTAGGGGACATTTGGTAATATCTGGATCTTTTTCTAGTTGTCATGACCAGGGGCATTATAAAGACCTGCTCCTAGTATATAAAGAGCAGAGTCTGAGGCCACCACTCGGCATTCCACCAGGCACAGGGACGACTCAACCAGAATGATCTGATCCCAAATCTCAGTGCCAAAGCAGAGAAGCCAATGCCCCAATAGACAGTGAACATTTTCAGATTAATTATATTCACATGGAATCTTCTGTGTGATATGCTAAGACTTCATCTAATACAAAATGTGACTCACATTTTCTTTGGTCACCAGTCCTCTCTCTGCAAAGGGGGGTTCAGAGATAGCAACATCTGTGAACCAGAACGTATTACATCTCTCATAAAATGATTCCTCTTCCTCAGACAGGGTACGACATGTTCACATGTGAAATAGCAGATACCTTGGAAAATACAAAAAAAAAAAAAATTTAGGAAAATCATTTCTTGTGGATGCATTCATTATGTATATTTTCATTTGCTTACACCAAGTTTTTAATCACAAAAAACTCCCTCATGTCTGGAGTTAGAATTTTAAATCTTTCAGGTCATTAAACAAATGCCTTTAATAGTCAATATCATAATCAGTAAATTTACCACAGAAATGCCACAAGAGTCATCGATTCAATCATATTTGAGCTCTGGGTGTATTTATTTAAGAACCTTTCAGCCAAAAGAAGGGGCAGTTCTTATAAAAGTGGAGAAAGAGTAGGAAGGAAGATACAGTATTTTGCAGTTTGTATAGGATCTTTGTAAAGTGGCAGGCCTATGTATGATGAAATTGCTACTTGTCTCCACAACAGAAAACTCAAATGTGTATGTGCAAACCTACATTAGTTCTGACATCTTGAAACTCTGTAGTCATTTAACATTTCTCTCTAAGCCTACTGTCTATTTTCTCCATTTTTCATTTAATGCTTTTTTTTCTTTTTTGAAAAATTTCCCCAAATAAAAGAAGCATGTTGAGAACAGGCCCATGTTCAATTTACTCTAATTATTCACAGAGACGGTTTTCCATTTCAATAAGCTTCGTTTATAGGTAACTGCCAATTTCTCTGAAGAAGAAAAGGGAAGATTTTACCAGTCATTTGGCTTTACCAACCCCAAAGTGTGCTTAAGACTGCAAGTGTTAGTGTGTACATGTGTGTGCGCGCGTGCACAGTCACGGCTTTCTGAGGCAACTGGTCCAACGTCAGCATGTTTAGAGACAATTATATGCAGGCACACACTGGCTTTGCTGCTGAGGGATGAACATTTTCTGGCCTGATCTATGCAACTGAACTTCCCATTTTCTCGGGTGAATGCATGGAAACAAATCCATAGACCAGCGTTCCATGCAGAAGAGCTGGGAGTCGAGCTGAATATGGAGCAGAGCCTCCCCAGAGGCAGGTGCAGCATGAGGATGCTGCTGGGATTATTTCCGGATGAAGTGAGTGAGTTCAGATGTGCTGAATACTCACTTACTCACTGGCCAGCACCAAGATACACTCCTTGGGAACAGACACAGCAGTCGCGCAGGACCGATCTCCAACCTGGTCAGCCCAGTGCAGGCCTCTCTTGGGATGATGCCCCTGTGTACAGGTGAGGACCTGCGCCCTGGGTGCAGTGCAGATCCTGGGGGGATCAGGACTCTGCCAGCCTCAGCTCAGCCTCCTAGCATTCACCCCTCAACTAGCACACCACCCTTTAGATGGTGGCCCATCCTGGTAGCAGTTGAGAGGCTTAAAACAACTGTCTGCCTTTGGGAGACTGAGGTGAGTGGATTGCCTGAGCCCGCGGGTTCGAGACCCGCCTGGGCAGGCGAGACCTCATCTCTACAATAAATCAAAAAATTAGCCGGGTGTGGTAGTGTGCGCCTGTAATTCCGGCTACTCGGAAGCCTGAGGGGAAGGATGGCCGGAGCCCAGCAGGTCGAGGCTGCGGTGGCCGGGAGCGGCCACTGCACTCCAGTCTGGGCGACCGAGTGAGACTCCAACTCAAAAAGGAAAAAAAAAACTGTCTCCACCTCAGAATGCGCTTGGGCCTACAGCACCTTTGTGAGACAAGGGAAGCAGGTAGAGAGGCCGTGGATCCAGGTTCCTCATTGGATTGTCTCCTGTTGCCACCCGAAACCGTGCTGTGAGGGCAGAGAGTTGCATGGTCTAGCTCTACAGACGAGGAAGAGGAGACTGGAGGACTTGATCACCCCTCTGGAGGCCGTGCCGGTACCCAGTGGTGGAGCTGGGATTGGAACCAGACCTGTTTGTTTCTATCCCGCACCTCTGAGTCACGGGATGTGGACCACAGCAGATGGTCTTATGACGGCGCTCATCGCCTTCAACACAAGTCTCAACGCCCACCTCCCACCTCTACCCCCGCAAGACGATGGATAGATGTGCTAGAACAAGATTGGTTTAAATTTAGCTCAGGATGGTCCTATGAGTGACCGTATGGAGAAGCTTTTAAACTCAGTTTCAGATTCATATCTGTCGACGGGTTCACATAAATCTTTGGTCTTTGCCGACCTGAGAAAAAGATATCAGATTCTATAATATTTTATTCAAACCCTGTACTTTGCAGCTGGGGGTAAGTGTGCCTCCCTGACGTCATTCTGGAGTATGTGGGTCTTGGTTGATGTGTTCAGAAGGCACGGGTCCAGTTTCTCCAAACAACCTTGGAGTTCGACGATAAATTGCAGTCAGAGACCTGAATATATAGCGTCGAGGGTGTGTTTTTTTTTTTTCCAGTCAACTTCTTCAGCTCCTAAAAACCATCTCTCCAGAGAAAGTTAGCACGGATTTAGGACAAGACAGTAAAGAATGTGACCATGTTGCAGCTCCGAGGACGATGTTCCCAGTCCCATATTATTGCCATGCTGATTTGAATGGAAAATTGAGAGGAAAACAGTTCTCTATTTGGAAAGGAAAGCAGGAATTATAAACCCAGTAATGACGTTAGGATTAGGCTTGGTGTGACGGAATATACAACAGGCAAATGGTTAACTGGATTAACTAGGATATAGTTTATCACTCTTACACTCAAAAGTGACCTGAAGCGAGGTAGCTCTGACCTGTTCGCTTCTACTCTTGTCTTCTTGCCTTCTTTTGATGACACTTCACAGTCCAGAATAGCTGCTTGTGCTCCAGCCATCACGTCCAAATTCTGGTTCATAAGAAAAAGACAGCAACAAAATGTGACATGCTAATTCTTCTTAAAGAATTCTTCCCAGAGAACGCCCACTTCATTCTCCACTAAAACATACCCAGCTATAAGAGAGGCTTGGAAATGTAGGGTTTATTCAGGCCCACCAAAAGCTAAACTAAATTCTGGGATTCTAATACAAAAAAAGAAGGAAAAAATAGGTATTCGGGTAGGCATACTCTGCCGTTATTTATATGTTGGTGCTACTCCTGCAGAACAAACCTCTCATGTGGATGTCCAATCCTGACAACAGTCGAGACTGCGCCAGATTTACAAAGCAGTCTGGAATCCTGGCTCTGATGACTGGGCCCAACGCTCTGCACCTAGTTTCCCCTGACTCAATCTTTGCTCCCTCCTGTGTGTGGGCTCCTGTCCTCTGCCTCCTGGTGTGAGGCTTTGCCTTCCCTCCTGGGCCCTAGTCCCTTCCCCTTGCTTTCCTACCCCCACACCCAGGAACTAGAAGCTGGGCCTTGGCCCAGCCTGGTCTCAAAGCCAAGCCTTGGGTGTCGTGAGAAGAGCATGGGCCTTGGGCTAGGATAGGCCTCGATTCCAGTCCGATGCCACTATTGACCTGGCTTTGTGGAAACTAGCCTTTATGGACTGCAGTTTCCTCTTTTGCAAAACTGGAATAAGAATAGTACCTACCCCAGATGGGCCACAGTAAGTGTTAGTCAGGATTGTTATCAGCATATGCTAGTGGACATAAGGCTTATATCTCAGGATAGTACACGGATATCAGGAAGAAGCACAAACCCAACACTTCTTTGTCTTAGTGAAGTCTTTCTGCATCTCTAACTCTTTAGGGATGAAACTCCAAAGTCCCCAGCAATGGTCAATGTCACCACTCTGTCACCTCCACCCCATTTTGTGATGGACGGGACCCTACCTTCCTTTACAGCAGGTCTGTTCTCTCAAATACATTTGGTTTCAAATCCCGATTCAGGCCATCTCTCTAAAGTTAGCTGGGCCTTGTGAAATCTCTTCCTGACCTCATAGAATGAACAATTTGTACATATCAAGTGCAATTTAAATTTCTTTTCCACTGACAGAAAGCAGTTTCCATTTAGTCTTCCATGGCTACCCTTCAGAGCCATCAAATGCTGTATCTTAAAAAAGAGGCACCATCTAAGCACACTCGCAAGCTTTACTCATATCTGAGGCCTTCAGACAGACATTTGTCTCAGCAGGTCCTTGGAGCACAAAAGCGAGATCTACCAAAGTAATGTGACAGTCACCATTTCGTGATGCAGATTACATCCAGCAGAAGCCAGACAGAGGCTTTTACTACAGCTGGCAAGTGTGAGCTCATCCTCTACCCAAAATACTCCTGTTCCTGAGGTCATATCTGCCAGAAAGTTAGAAGGGTCAGTGGGTGGGTAATATTTGGGTTGATCATAATGAAATTTATAGCTTTTCTTTTAAAAAAACTTCATATATTACTTTACAAGTTTTGCAAGTTGTCTATATTTTGCAACTTAATTAGTTTTGTGTTTATCCATCCCCAAGGCAATCAATGCATTATGTCAGACTTCCGGTATTGACAACCTCATTTGACGACTTCCTTATTGGTCTCTGGGGTACTAGTGTACCACTTCCACTCAAGCCTCTAACTTTGCAGAAAATATGGTGGAAAATGTAAATTGAACCGTGCGTTTTTCTTACTGAAAAGTTTTCAGTGGTTTCTGAACAAAGCATAACACGAGTCCAAAGATGACCTGACAGGTTCTAGCTTCGATGCTGTCCCCTGCACCCATGTATGCACACACATGCACACACATATGCACTCACATGCACGCACATGCACACACAGTTGACTTCAGCCATCCTGGGGTTGCTGCGTATCCTCAGCATTCAAACCTACATATTCATTCCTCTATCACCTCTACCTGCATTATCACTTAAGCCACCTTCTTTCACTAGCTACCTTCCATGTCTCCTTCGGTCTCAGAACTCAACTCTTCCAGAAAGTTCTCCATACCACTCACTCTGGGTTTGAACCCTCTTTTACATTGTGCCATAGAGTCTTCACTTTTTACTGCAGTCTGAAAATACCTGTCTCCACTATTTGGGAAATAATCACGAATCAGTTCTCTGTCTTTCACCTACATATTTTGCACCAGTTATTTACCATCCCCAAACAATGCTGTGTATCAAACAACCTCCAAACCCTTAGTAGGACACAGTGTTAAGCATTCACTTTTGCTCATGGGTCTGGGACTGGTTGGGCAGTTCTATGGATGCTGGCTGGCCTAGTTCGTGCACCTAAAATCAGCAGACAGTTCAGATAGGCTGGCTGGCGGTGATGGCCTCAGCAAGCGTAATGCATCTCGGCTCCATGTGGCCTCTATCCTCCCACAGGATAGCTCAGACTTGTTTTCCCAGTGAGAATAAACTTCTAGGAGAGAGTGAAGAAGCACTTTTCTTGAGGCTGAGGCTCAGAAGTGAAACATGCCTTGTGCTGAGTTCTTTCAGTTACTGCAAGGCACAAAGCCAAACCAGGGAATACTTTCCAGCTCTTGATGAGAGGAGCCGGAATGTCACTTTATAAAGGTCATAGATCTAGGAAGGCTATCAATTCAGTCAATCTACGGCTTATCTCCGGTACCTACTGAATACCTCACTGCTCAAGATACAGCTATTAAAAGAATGAAGTGAGGAAAACTGCAATAAGTATTCTGAGACTTGAACATCACTGATGACATCAATATGGCAGCTGGATCTGGCAACTTGATACCTATGAACTTGGCTAGGCAAACTAGGGCCAGGCAGTGGGCATTCACACAAGAGGCCCCCACCCACTCCAGAAGACCAAGATGGGAAAGAAGGATTCTCCACAGTGAGCGTGTTTTGGGGAATCCTTCTGTTTCTGCCCTAGTCTACGTATTAAATATGTTTTTTACTGGTTATATGTTTTGATATCTTGGAGTCTTGTAGTCCTAGAGAGGAACTGATCCCCCCCCCCGAATTCTAACTTCTAGAGATAACTTTCCCCCTTGACCATGCCTTTGCTATGTAGACCAACCAATTCCATTCTATATTCCACCTGCCTCCTTTCATCAGACTCTTGCAGTCTGGGTATTGCCCTCCAAACTTAAATCACTCCAGGGCCAGCAAGTGGGCAACTGGAGACCACCGATGTATCCTAGAGATTGGGAAATTATTTAAGCTATCCAATCCTAACCTGCTGAGCTGTTTTCTCTGCCTCACCCATTCCTTCACTGGGAAGCCCCAGAAAGGGTACCGATGTCTCCCAGGCTACTTCTGCCTCCTGGCCAACCCTGGAGCTCTCCTTTCCTGACTATCTTTGTGCCTCCCTCGCTGTCTTGTATTCTCTTGCCTGTCTCTCCATCTCCTCCCTTCCTTCCTTCTTCTCTTCTCTTCCATCCTTGTTTAAAGTCTACAACAGAAATGATTTCATGGTCCTCTTTTCAACATGGTGACTGACTACCAGTGTGTACTCCAGGATCCTTCAAAATGTAAGTGTTTCACATCCACCCTTTCCCCCTCTCAATTCTCACCCCTAAATCTCTCTTGACTTTTTTTTCCCCCTCTACTCTCATTTCATATCTCGATATTATGCTTTTTCCAGTATTTCTCACTAGGGTTGCAGTGAGCATTTGGAAGTAGGAGCACATAATCTAACAAACATGACCTACTCACTAATTGTAGTGGCATCTCCAGAGAGTGAAATCACCTCCTCCACCAAACACCTGCATACACTTCCTAACACTCTTTAGAAAGTCAGTGTCAATGCCACACCCCTGGTTGATCTGCTCAGTTTTACTCAGTGAGCTTAGGCAACCAGCCGGTCTCGCTCTGTGAGGTCACTGGTGAGTCCTTTGCTCCGTCACATGCAACTCTTTGAGCACAGGCATATGCTTTGTTGCTCTAATGGAGAATCTGAGTAGGAAGCTGAGGTTTCCATCAGAGAACGAAACTACAAGATGCACCAGTGCCCTGGTCTCCACTCCTGGGTCAGGTTCCTCCCCTCTTCTGCCGGCTCTCTTTCCCACATTCTCTCTCCACCTTATCTCCTCCCTTCTTCACCACCTGCCTGCAAGCTCTACTCACCTTTGTCTATACTCACCATCACAGACCCTCTCTCTGGGACATTACGTTTCGCTCAGAGTGTTTACTTAAAAATAGAACATACTTCTTCATTGTGACTTTGCTGACAGATATCAGAATTTTTCAAAAATAACAAAACTACGAATTAGAGAATGGATCAATTTACTGCGCTTACTCTTATCCAAAGATAACCCAAGTACGGCCACATATGGTCTGGCAAACCTCGCCGGAGGTTCGCAGGCCTGGCTGTCTCTCATGGCGGCTTCGCTGCTGGCTGGTGTCCTCCAGTGCTATTTAGACCGGCTGCAGGGGCACATTGCTACTCGTGCTGGTGGGATTCTCAGACAAGCCAGGACAGGCTTCTTGACCCCTCTTGGGGTACTTCTGCCTAACTCCGCACCTGTTCACCATGCTGTTCCCTTGGCTCAGGTGTCAAGCTGCTTTAGGCTCCTTCTCTGATCTCCAACACCCTGGAGAGAGTGGCACCTTCATAAGAAGCCTGGGACTCCACCATGGCTTCCTTCAGCTTCCGACAAGTCCTCCATCTATTCTTCCCACCCCATTTCTACTTATTCACCCAGACCTGTCTATAACATTGTCATTACTTGGGTGTTTAGACTAGCACTTACTTGGTTCTTTTATTTTATTTCACTTTATTTTTTAGTTTGCCTAGTGTTCAAGGCTAAGATAGGAGAGAGAAAAGCCCTTGAATCTGTGGCTATAATCCTGTCTCTCTACTAGATACAGTCACCGCCACCTTCCGAGGAGGAGATAGCTTTCAGTTTAGCAAATACCGAGATGAGTTCTTTGGAAAAGTGGGTGGGTATGGCTCGGAAGATGAAGAAGGAAGAAGATTTCATCAATAGAATAAAGGCAATGAATTGGTGTTTCTGGGAGAGAGAAAAATTGGAAATTTCAGCAAGAAAATAGATACAAAGTTCCTACCAAAAGATTTGGCTACCAAAAATGGTCAAGGCACATTTTTAGAATATAGATGTCTAAAATTGGATCAAAAGCATCTTGTTGTTTTATTTGTTTTCTTGTTTTTTTTTTGTTTTGTTTGGGGTTTTTTTTTTTTGGTGTTGTATAGCAATGCTTGACCTACTGTTCTCTCTTCCTCCACACAACCATACTCCTTGTACACAAAACTTAAATAAAAGTCTGTTATAAACATAGTCTCATACATATGTACTTTGGGGAAACAGATATGGGATAACAAAAGGATGCAATATCCAGCATGGGCAGTGCCAGGCAGTCATGTAGACTATGGCCTTTGGGGTCATACCACTCGGGATTAAATCTTTGCTACATCACTAATTTTGTAACTAGGAAACTTATTTCTTAAATCTCAATTTTCTCCTCTGTAAAATGGGAATAATATGAATTCACAGGGCTGTTATGAGTATTGAGGTGATATTGGTAAATCCTAGCGAGCTGTAAGTTTTATTAAGCAAATTTTAAAAGTTGAATAAACATACCAGGTGTGTAAAAATAAGGCAGGTAAAAAGGTCAAAAGCAATTAAAAGAAAGGTGAATACAGAAAGACCAGGATCTAGGTATCGTACTTTATCTGTTAAGAGCACAAGCCAATTTCATATGAATCTAAGCAGACCAGGACACCCCAACTGATATCAGGATGACACTCACCATGCTGTTCCTTGTCACTGTGCTCTTTTCAGGACTGAAGCTCCCCTACTTTCTGCTAAGTTATTACTTACAGCTTTTAAAATTCTAAATTTGAATGCTTTATAGAGCCAAGGCAAAAGCCAGTTCGGAGTCCAAGAACAGCCAGGTGCCCCTTCTGCTTGGTCCTGGGGTCGTCCTTGGAGGTGAGATTAGCCAGGGCTCTTCGTTGTGGGCTGCACTATGGGGAGTAAAAGCAGAAAGGGAAATTATGCACAAGGACAGCAAAACAAACTGTTGGGTTGATGTCAGGATCCCAGAGCAGCCAGGAGAACCAGACTTAGAAAATAAACAGTAAGCCGGGCTCGGTGGCTCAGCCTGTAATCCCGCGCCTTTGGGAGGCTGAGGTGAGTGGATTGCCTGAGCCCGAGGGTTCGAGACCCGCCTGGGCAACTTGGCGAGACCTCCTCTCTACAATAAATCAAAAAATTAACCGGGCGTGGAAGCGCACGCCTGTAGTTCCAGCTGCTTGGAAGGCTGAGGCGGAAGGATCGCCGGAACCCAGCAGGGCGAGGCTGCGGTGGCCGGGAGCGGCCACTGCACTCCAGTCTGGGCGACAGAGTGAGACTCCAACTCAAAAAAAAAAGAAAAGAAAATGAACAGTGGCAAGGGAGGCTGGGCAGAAGACACCACCAAAGTCTGGCAACCCAGCCAAGGCTACGGAGACAGCAGGACACCCAACCCTCAGCCAAAACGCCTCCTTGCACCACTTCTGCTACTGCTTTGGGTGCAGCTCGTGCAGCTGCTACCTCCCTGCCTTGTGTCTTGGAGGCATCTCTGCTCTCTCACTCTGAGTCACTGGCTCCCACCCTACAAACCACAGTCGATGGCTATAAAGGCCAAGCCTGAGGCATGTGCTTTGGCCCTGCATACGCGAGGCTGGGAGGCCTGCATTCAACAAGTTCACCTGCTGTGGTGAAAGGTGGACTCGCCTCGTCCAAGACTTAGAGGTGAAGGTTTCCCCTCAGACAGGCAGAGGCTTCAGAGCTGGCAGCCACCTGCACAGGACAGCAGCATAGCCAGGACTGAGAACTCAGGACCAACTGAGAGACCTGGGCAATTGTTCCAATTAAACACTTCTGATACATTGAGTGACTGACTGATAACAGATCTCAATATATTGGCCTATAAAATAGATCTGTTATGAATTAATTTTAGATCTAATTGTTTAACTCTATATGTGTGTGGTAAAGTTTCAAAAACTCTATAGTGACTGTCTAAATTGAAATATATATAATATATATCTACAACTCGGATCATATTCATATACATTAATCAGTTTTTAAGTCATATGTGTCTCTTGTATCAAGCCATTGGCATTTTTCTGAGTTAGTAATTTCAACATAATCTTATTGTTTTAATCTTTGTCACAAGATTACCTACAATATTCTTCTATATAGGTTTATGGTTAACACTTGTACATTTGAGATTGTTGACACATTCAGTTAACACATTCAGTTGACACATTCAGTTATTTGAAAACCATGAAATTTTAAAGAAGAAAATAGCTTTTATGCCAGTGCTAAGTTATCTGTTAAATTTAGATCAAATTCTGCTAAATGAAGGATTGCCTCAATTTATATTATTTTTATATTAAAAAGAATATTGCATTCTGAGTATCTTTCTTCAATAAGTATTTCTAAGCTCATAAAAAGCTGTCTCTACTATTCCTTGGACTATTGTGCCCAGTTTAGATGATTCAGAGTTGTAGATCTTCTCACAAATAATTTTATCTTTTATGTTGAATCTTAACTTAATTTCCAATGGCATTCACAATGTCAGATATTTTATCTTTGACAGAAAAAAATCAACTTTTACTTTACATTCATAAATTGGGTTAAAAATTGAATAATTTTGACTTTACTGTGACTCATATTACTTTTGAAGCATCTAATATCACTGAATAAAAGTGGAATCCCCTACTTGTCAAGTTTTTATCCTGCTGGTGGAGCTAAAATATCAATAACTGTCAACTCACTCTTCATGTATGCCCAAAAACTTATCATTGGAAATGTGCACAATCAGTTTAGAGCAGCAGGCATTTAATTTAAATAGAAGCCATGTTTTATTGTGCAAAATGCAACACACCTTCTGCAATAGCACTCATTCATGCTTATTCTGGGGCATAGATTTCCCAAAGAAACTACAAACAGACTACAATAGAATTAAATGAGAAATCAATAACAGAATGGTAACTGGAAAACCCCAAAATATCTCAGTACTAAACAATACTCTTCTAAATAATATATGGGTCAAATAAGAAGTCTCAAGAGAAATTTTTAAATAGTTTCAGCTAAATAAAAGTGAAAATACAACTTACCAAAATTTGTGGAATGCAGCAAAAACAAAGCTCAGCAAGAAATTTATAGTATTAAAAGCATATATTAGAAAGGAAGATCTAAAATCAATATTTTTTTGACTTGGGGGTCTCACTCTGTCATTTCGACTGGAGTACAGTGACACGATTACATGTTACTACAGCCTTGACCTCCTGGGCTCAGGTGATCCTTCTGCCTCAGCCTCCTAAGTAGCTGAGACTGTAGGTGCTTGTCACCATGCATGGCTGACATTTGTTTTTTTACTTTTTATGGAGATGAGGTCTCTCCATATTGCCTAAACTCATCTCAAACTCTTGAGTTCAGGCAATCCTCTTGCCTCAGCCTCCCAAAGTGCTGGGATTACAGGTATGAGCCACCTCACCAGGACCTTAGAAAACTAGAAAAAGAACAGTAAACTAAATCCAAAGTAAATAGATTTAAAAAAAAGAAGAAGAACTAAATAGAAAAAGACATGAGGAGAATTAAAGTAGAAATCAATAAAATTGAAAATAGGAAATAAATAAAGAAAAGTCAAAGCCTGTTTAGCGAGAGGAAGCAAATTATTAATATCAAAAATAAAAGATACAACATTGCTACAGATTTCATGGACCTTAAATGGATCATACAACGTGCTATAAGCACTTCTATGCCCATAAATTTGATGACTTAAATGAAATGGGCCAATCCCTTGAAGGATACCATCTGACAAAACTCACACAAAAAGAACAGACAACTGTGTTTAACCGATGTCAATTAAATTTAACCGGTATTTAATAAGCTTCAAGAACAGAAAGTATCAGGCCCAGGTTCACTGCTGAATTTTATGAAATGTTTAAGGAAAAATATTATACCAGTTCTCTATATGCTCTTTTTAACATTGTTTTTATTTTTATTTTTTAGCTGGAGTCTCACTTCATCACCCAGCCTGGAGAGCTGTGGCACACTCACAATCACCCCAGCATTGACCTGCTGGACTCTGATGATCCTTCCACCTCAGCTTTCCAAGTAGTCAGAACTACAGGCATGCGTTACCATGCGCGGCTAATTTTTGATTTATTGTAGAGATGAGGTCTAGCCAAGTTGTCCAGGCTGGTCTCAAACCCACGAGCTCAGGCAATCCACTCGCCTTGACCTCCTAAAGTGCTGGGATTATAGGCTGAGCCACCGAGTCCAGCCTCTACATGCTTTTTTAGAAGACAGAAGCAGAAGGAATATTTCCTAACTTACTCTATGAGTCTAGCATCATCCTAATACTAGAAACAAAGATATTACATGAAAACTGTACTTCAATATCTTTCATAAACATGGATGCAAAAAATAGTCAACAAAATATTAACAAATTGAATTCATGGTCTAAACAGAATTATACACCAAGACCAAGTTGAATTTATCCTAGATATGCAAGGCAAGTTCAAAATTTGAAAATCAGTTAATGAAATCTATCACACCAAGTTAAAGAAGAAAAATTATGTGATCATATCCATAGATGCAGGAGAAACATTTGACAAAAGTTAGCACTCATTTACGGTTAAAACCCTCAATAAAATAAGATGAAAGGCTGATTCCTTCACTTTGGTAAAAATATCTGCAATATATCTGCAGCTAACATTGTACTTCATGATGAGAAAATAGAAACTCTCAAAAGATTAGAAGCAAAACTGTCACCACTCCTTTTCAGTATTGTACTGTAAGTCTGAGTTAATGCAATAAGACCAAAAAAAAAAAATGTACAGATCAGAAAGAAGAAATAAAACTGTCTTTGTTCTCAGATGACAGGGTCATCTATGTAAAAACTAAAAAAAAAAAAAGACAAAAATACACTCCTGAAAATAATAAGAAAGTATAGCAAGGTTATAGGATACAAGGTTAATATACAAAAGTCAATTACTTTCTTATATACCAGTAATGAATAAGTGGAATTTGAATTTAGAAACATAATAGCATTCATAATAGCTGCCCTCAAAATAAAATACTTAAGCATAAATCTAACAAAATATGTACAACATCTATATGAGGAAAACAAAAAATGTTTCGTGAAATAACTAAAAAAATAGAAAAACAGTCCATACTCATGGATAGGAAGACTCATTAGTGTCAAGATGTCAGATTTCCAAACTAGTTCTATACATTAAAGACATTCCAATCAAAATCTCAACAAGTTATTTTGGAGATATTGACAAGCTGATTTAAAAGTTTATATGGAGAGGTAAAAGCTCTAGGAGAGTTAGCACGATATTGAAGGAGAAGAAAAAAGTTGAAGCACTGTCACTACCCAACTTCAACCCTATTCAAGAATTAGACAGGGTGGCACTGGAAAATTAATAGACAAGGAACTCATTGGAAGCATATTAAGAGCTTAGAAATAGACCCATATAAATATGGTCAACTGATCTTTGACAAACAAGCAAAGACAACTCATTGGAGCAAAAAGAGTCTTTTCAACAAATGGTACTAGAGCAAGTAGAAATCCACATACAAAAAAATATGAATCTGGACAAAATTCTTACATTCATTACAAAAATTCAAAATGAATGACAAAGATCAATGTAAAATCAAAAACTATAAAACTGCTAGAAGATAACATTAAAAAAATCTAATACCCGGGCTCGGTGGCTCAGCCTGTCATCCGGCACCTTTGGGAGGCTGAGGTGAGTGGATTGCCTGAGCCCGCGGGTTCGAGACCCACCTGGGCAGCGAGACCTCATCTCTACAATAAATCAAAAAATCAGCTGGGAGTGGTAGCGCATGCCTGTAATTCCAGCTATTCAGAAGGCTAAGGCGGAAGGACCGCCGGAGCCCAGCAGGTTGAGGCTGCGGTGGCCGGGAGCGGCCACTGCACTCCAGTCTGGGCGACAGAGGGAGACTCCAACTCAAAAAAAAAAAAAAGAATCTATATTAACCTGGATATGACAATGACTTCATTGATACAGTGACAAAAGCACTATCTATAAGAGAAAGATTTTCTAAGTTTGACTTTATCATGATTGCAAACTTCTGCTCTGCAAAAGACAATGTCAAGGGAATGAGGTGGGGAGAAAAGATTTGAAAAAGACACATCTAGTAAAGCATTGTCATCTAAACTATAAGAAGAACTCTTAAAAATCAACAATAGGGCCAGGTTCGGTGGCTCAGCCTATAATCCCAGCACTTTGGGAGGCCTAGGTGCGTGGATTGCCTGAGCTCGCAGGTTTGAGACCCACCTGGGTAACTTGACGAGACCTCATCTCTACAATAAATCATAAATTAACCGGGCATGGTAGTGTTTGCCTATAGTTCTGGCTACTTGGAAGGCTGATGTGGAAGGATTGCCGGATCCCAGCAGGTTGAGGCTGCGGTGGCTTGGAGGGTGTCACTGCACTACTGTCTGGCCAACAGTGAGACTCCAACTCAAAAAAAAAAAAAAAAAAAACTAACAATAAGAAAACAAACAACTCAATTTGAAAACTAACTGAAGACCTTTCAGATACCTCCCTAAAGAAGATATACAAAGATGGCCAACAAGAGGCAGCTAGAATGTTTTTCTACTATGGAGTAAACCAAGACAGTTTCCTCCGCAGTCAGAGAGGAACAGGACAAGCAGCATGAGCCATGACTCATCAAAGAAGTGATGATAGCCACATAGCACAAAATAAGAGAAAATTCAACTGACCTAGGTGGGCACTAGCCAAACTCTAGCCTGGATCATGGCACAAATGACCAGCAGCCTCTGGACTCAGCGAAAAGGTGAGTGAGAGAAATTTAGGAATTCTGTGCTTCTGCGGTGGCCTTGGAGGGGATTCTGGGGTGGCCTTGGAGGGGTAAAAACTGCCTTACCCATACTAGTGCTCTGCCAAAACCCATGTGGAGAGATGCGAGGGGAGGAAAAAAACCCTGAGCAGCCTGTCACCATATCTCAGGAACTAAGCCCTTGCTTGTCCCTGCCTTTTAGCTGACCTGGGAGCAACCAGGTACCAAAGCAAACTCCCCGGTTGTAGACAGTTCTTGACTGGGCAGACTGCCATGAGAATACTTGAGGACGACTGAACTTTGACATTCAGAAATCAGACTGCCTGAGACTAAGGTGGGGAAGCTGGGTGGGACTCATTGCCATGGCAACTTTTTGCTCCCAAGGTAGATAATTTTGTGATCCCCTCTGCACAACTGCATTACTCCAGGGTCTCCTTTCAAGTCATTACTAGGGTGACTAAGAATGTACATAGGTAAGGAGCTTGAACTCCTTTCTCCTGCACTCTCTTTGAAGGCTCAAAACAGTGGACGTGGATAATCCCCGCTGCCTAGGTTGATTGGGCACTGTCTCAGAGCAACACATGCCGGGCCAAAAGCCCATAGCCACCATTGCAGCTGACTCTTTTCAGCAAGTGCCAACTGCCGACTGGAGATCAGCAACACAGTCCATCAAATCCTATGCAATATTTCAGATTTGGGGAGGTCTGATCCCAGATCCCAAACAATGCCACCATCCAAGCCACCTCCACCACTCCGGATGCCTTGAGTCTATGTAGGTACCAGGCACAGGACTGCCAAAGGTGGCAGTTGAGAATCGCATGACACCAAAGTTAAATATGATCAAGGGAACTTTACCCAGCCTACATCAGCCCCCTGCCAAGCTCAAATAAGAAGAAAGAGTATACCCAAATGAGACACAGCCAGAAAAATAATTCTGACAACATGAAAAAATAGAGTTCTGCAGCATTCCAAAAAGACCACACTAACTCTTCAGCAATGGATCCTAACCAACATGAAGTCTTAGAAATTCCCAACAAAGAATTCAAAAGGTTGATTATAAAATGGCCCAGTGAGCGTCAGTAAAAAGATAAAAACCAACATAAATAATTTCTTTTAAAAAAACTGTATAGGACATGAATGAAAAATTATTTAAAGAGATAAACACAAGGTTTTCAAAATTAACCCAATTAGACCACAATAAAGAAAAAGAAATCAAGAGAATGGAAGAAAGTCTCTAAGAAATAAGGGATTATGTAAAACACACAAACCTAAGAATCATAGGTATTCCTGAGAGAGAGAGAAAACAGCAAGTTTGCAAAACCCATTTGAGGGAATAATGAAGGAAAACTTCCTTACCCTTGCCAGAGATTTAAACATCCAGATACAAGAAGCCAAGAGAACTCTCAGAAGATTCATTTCACACAGATCAGCCCCAAGGTATATCAACATCAGGTTATGCAAAGTTAATGCAAAGAAAAAAATGGATTTTGTATTCCACAAAACTAAATTTCAAAGGAGAAATGAGGTATTTCTCAGACAAGCCAACACTGAGGGAATTTGTCACCACTAGACAAGTTTCTCCAAAAAATGCTAAAAGAAGTTCTAAATGCTGACACAAAAGGGTTGAGTACACCAGTAGAAAAATACTGGAAATTATAAAGCTCACAGGGTTTGTTTATTTAACAACACAATAGAGAAATAAATAAACAAGTAAAACAACCAGCATGATGAATGGACTAGTACTTTACATATCATTATTAATTCTGAATGTTAAATGGTCTCAATGCCCCACTAAAAATATATAGACTGGAAGAATTGATTTATCAAATATCTACTGCCATCAAGAGACCCGCTTTACATACAAAGACTCCTATAGACTCAAGGTAAAAAGTTCGAAAAAATATTAAATGCAAATGGAAACCAAAAGCGAACAGGAGTAGCCATTCCCGTATCAAATAAAACAGGCTCTAACTTAATAACAAAAAAAAAAAAATCCAAAGATGGGTATTATATAATGATAAAGGGATTAATTCAACAAGCAGACATAATAATTTTAACTATATATAAACCTAATGCTAGGGCCCTCAGCTTTATGAAACAAATTCTTCTATACCTAAATACAAGAGATAGACAGCTGTACAGTAATAGTGGGAGGCTTCACCACTCCACTGAAAGCAATAGACACATCATCAAGGCAGAAGGTCCAAAAAAAAAAAAAAAAAAACATTGAAGTTAAACTGGACTCTTGAGCAAATGGAACTAACAGAAATCTACATGACATTCTACCCCAAAACTACAGAATATACATTTTTTTTTCTCATGGGCACATGGAGCATTATCCAAGTTAGACCACATTATAAGCCGCAAAAAATCAATGAATTCAAAAAAATTAAAATCATATCAAGCAACTTCTCAGACAACAGTAGAATAAAACTAAAAATTAACTTCAACAAGAACTCACAAAACCAAACAAAAACATGTAAGTAGAACAATCTACTCCTGAATGACCCTTGAGTAAACAATGAATTCAACAGAGAAATTTCAAAATCTCTCAAAAGGAATGGCAAAAATGAAACAAATTATCAAAACTTCTGAGGCGCAGCCAAACTGTGTTCAGAAAAAAATCTGTAGTAGTTAAGACCTACAATAATAAAACTGGAAGATCGCATATTGGCAGCCTAACATCATACCACAAGGAACTAGAAAAACAAAAACAAACCAAACCTAAAGCTAGCAGAAGAAGGAAATAAGATTAAAACAGAGCTAAATGAAATTTAAATTTAAAAAAATACAAAAAATACAAAGGGTCAATGAAACACAAAATTCTGTTCTTTGAAGAGATGAACATAATTGATAGCTAGGCTGATTAAGAAATAAAGCAAAAAGATTCAAATTAGTTCCATTAGAAACAGAAAGGGATATATTATAACCGATAGGATGGGAATACAAACTATCATCTGAGGTTTTTTATGAACACCTCTATGCAAACAAACTAGAGAATCTAGGAGAAATGGATAAATTCTTAGAAACATTCAAGTGTCTGACTTTAAATCAGGAAGAAATGGAAACTGTGAGTAGACCAATAGCTAGTAGTGAGATTGAAACAGTAATTAAAATTCTCTCAAAAAAAGAAAAAAATTGAGAACCTGATGGACTCACAGACAAATTTGACCAAACTTTCAAAGAAGAATTGGAACCAATTTTATTGAAGCTATTCCATAAGATTGAAGAAGAGAGAATTCTTCCTAACTCATTCTATGAAGCCAGTATTGCCCTGATGGCAAAGTAAAGGAAAGACATAACAACAGCAGCAACAACAACAACAACAAAACTACAGACCAATATCCCTGGTGAACATAATGTAAAAGTCCTCAACAAAATATTAGCAAACTGAATCCAGTAACACATTAAAAAAAAAAAAAAAACCACCACAATCAAATGGGTTCTCTCAGGGATGTAAAGATGGTTCAACATATGCAAATCAATGCATGTGATCTATCACATAAAAATAGTTAAAACAAAATTCATATGATCATCTTTAAAATTGCAAGAAAAAATAGATAAAATTCAGCATTCCTTCATGTTAAAAACCCTCAGCAAAATAGGCATGGAGGGAATATTTCTCAGAGTAATAAAAGCCGTGAACAATAAACCCACAGCCAATGTCATCCTGAATGGAGAATAGTTGAATGTCTTCCTCCTCAAACCTGAAATAAGGCAAGGATGCACAGTTTCACCTCTTCTACTGAACATAGTACTGGAAGTTCAAGCTAGAACAATCAGGCAAAAGAAAGAAATACAGAGTATCCAAATGTGAGAAAATACATCAAACGATCTCTGTATGCTGATGATATGATCTTATACCTAGAGAATCTTAAAGACTACTCCAAATACTCCTGGTCTTGATCAATGAATTTGATAAAGTTTCAGGAGACAAAATCAATACACACAAATCAGTAGCAGTGCTATACACCAATACCGATCAAGCTGAGAATGGAATCAAGAACTCAATTCCATTTACAACAGCTTCCAACAAACTAAAATACCCAGGAATATATTCAATCAAGAATGTGAAAGACCTCCACAAGGAGTAATCCAAAACACTATTAAAAGAAATTGTGGAGGACACAAACAAATCCATGCTCATGGATTGAGAAAATCAACATTGTTAAAATGACCATATTAACCACAGTAATCTACAGATTCAATGCACTTTCTATCAAATTACCAAGATGGTTTTCTGTTACAGAATTAGAAAAAACAATCCTAAAATTCATAAGGAACCAACCCCCCCCAAAACAAACAAAAAAACCAACCAACCGACCTGAACAAACAAACAAAAAAACCTGCCAGGATAGTCAAAGAATATTAAGCAAAAAGAACAAAGCTGGATGTATCACATTATCTGACTTCAAATTATGGGAGCCCAGACAGCTTGGCACTGTACAAGGGAATACACATGGACCAAAGGAACAGAACAGAGAATTCAGAAATAAACACAAATACCTACAACTAACTGATCTTTGACAAAGCAGACAGAAATATACACTGGGGAAAGTATATCCTATTCAATAAATGATGCTAGGGAAATTGGGTAGCTACATGCAGAAAAATGAAGCTAGATCCCTATCTCTCTCCATATACAAAAGTTAATTCAAGACGGATTAAAGTGTTCAATGTCAGACCTGAGATCATAAAAATTCTATAAGAAAATCAAACAAAAACTCTTCTGGGCATTGACTTTCAGGAAAAATGTATGACAATAATCCCCAAAAGTGAATGCAACACAATCAAAATAAATAAGTGGACCTTAATTCAACTAAAAAGCATCTGCACAGGAAAAGAAATAATAACAAAGCAGACAGGCAACCTGCCGAATGGGAGAAGATAGTCTCAAACTATCCATCTGACAAAGGACTAATATCCAGAACCTACAAATAACTCACACAAATCAGCAAGAAAAAAGCAAATGACATAATTAAAAAGTGGAAAAGTGGCATGAACAGGCATCTCTCAAAAGAAGATATACAAGTAGGCAACAAACATATAAAAAATCCTCAACACCACTAATCAGGGAAATGCAAATTAAAACCACAATGAGATATCACTTTACACGAGTGAGAATGACTGTTACTAAAAACAAAAACGGATGCTGGCATGGATGCCGTGAAAAGGGAATATTTTCACACTTTTGATGGGATTGCAAATTAGCACGGCCTCTAGGGAAAGCAGAATGAGATTTCTCAAAGAACTAAATGTAGATCGACTATTTGATACAGCAGTCTCACTACTAGGTATCTAACCAAAGGAACAAAGGTTGTTAAATAAAAAAGACACTTGAATATTCATTGCAGCACAATTCACAATCGCCAAGGCATGGAATCAACCCTAAATGCCCATCAACTGATCAGTGGATAATGAAAATGTGGCACATATACACTACGAAACACTATTCAGCTGTCAAAAAGAATGAAATAATGTTTTTTGCAGCAACTGGGATGGAGCAGGAAACCATCACCCAAAGTGAACTGATGCAGAAACAGAAAACCAAACTCCGGATGTTCTGACTTATAAGAAGCTAAAGTAAGGATATGCCAAGACACAGAGAAGGGTATAATGGGCATTGGAAACCCAGACGGAGTGGTGGGTAGTGGTGGAAGGATGAAAAATCACCTGTCAGGTACAACGAGCTCTGGTGGGAGCTATGGGTACACTTAAAGCCCAGACTTCTTCACAACTACAATGCCTTCATATAACCAAAAACTATTTGTACCCCCGAAGCTATTGAGGCAAAGAAAAAATAACAATGATAATAAAAAGAACAAGTCATACAGATGGAAATTAAGCATAAAAGGATTCTCCACATCTATGTCTCACGGAAATGTGAATTAAACCAATGGTAAGTTACATTACATGCCATTAGAATGGTCAACATTTGGCACACTGTCGACACCAAATGCTGTAGAAGATGTAAAGCAACAGAAATTTCCGTGTATTGATGGTCGGATTGCAAAGTGGTACAGCCACATTGGAAGACAATCTGCCAGTTTCTTGCAAAACTGAACATACTCTTACTATACAATCCAGCCATTGCCATCTTCTGTGTTTTATTTACCCAGAGGAGCTGAAAAGTGATGTCCACACAAAAACCTGCACGTGGATGTTTATAGCAGCAGTATTCCTAATTGCCAAAACTTGAAAGAAACAAAGATGTTCTTTAGTAGGTGAACGAATACATAACTGTGGTGCATCCAAACAATAGATTATTAAGCAGCACCGAAAAGAAAAGGCGTTATCAAGTCATGAAAAGACAAGAAGGAACTTTAAATGCATATGACTACGTGCAAAAAGTCAATCAGCAAAAAATACATATTGTTTGATTCCGACTATGTGACGTTCTGAAAAAGGCAAAACTAATGAGACCATTAAAACAAATCAGCGTTTGCCAGGAATCAAGGGGGAGGGAAAGATTAATAGGCACAGAGGGATTTTAGGGCAGCAAAAGTATGCATTATGTTGGATACCACAGTGATGGATACATTTGTCCAAATCCATCTAATGTACAACACAAAGACTGAACCCTGATGTAAACGGTAAACTTTGGGTAATAACGATGTGTCAATGTAGATTCATCACTGCAACAAATATGCCACTCTGGTGGGACACGTTGGTAATATAGGAAGCTATGCATGCGTGAAGACCGGCGGTATATGGGATAGTCTGTACCTTCTTCACAATTTTGCGGTAAAACTAAACTCCTTTAAAAAGAATTGAGTTGTTATAAATAAATAAATATCTTAAATACAACTAAAAAATGAAATAAGAAGGTAGAAGGAAGGAAAGAAGGAGAGGAAGGAAGGAAGGAAGGAGGGAGAGAAAAAGAAAAAGCTATGTCGTCTGTCTTCATTCTTGTGCTGAGTTGTTATAGACAGGACAAATTTATTTAACTGAACATTCAACTGGTAGCCACGAAGTCCTTAGAAATGCGATTTTGTTTCAACTGACAATATACTAGTCTAATAGTGTCACTGTTAAGAACAGCTTTTTTTCTCCTTATAAGCTTGCCTACTGTTATTGATAGAAATAACCATAGTGTAAACCTATGGCACATTATATGAAAAGGAGTGACATCAGCAAGTTGACGGAAAAAGAGTTCCTTGGGCTCATATCTTCCCACAGCAACATACAATTTGCAGCCACTCACAAGCGGAAGTATGCTCGTGGCAGCCTTGGGATTCAGGTACGAGTGTGTGAAACCCCAGGAGACCCCAAGACCTAGCAGGATTATTTTGAGAGGATAGAACTGCACCCAAGTAACAGACTCACAGACTATGTGAGTCAGGCTCCAGCTCAGGAAACCGCCTCGTCCCGCTGCTATTTGCTACCCTTTCGGCCTTGGTTCTGCTGGCAAAGCCATCCACCAAGGGGTCCGCAATGGGTGACACACACCAGTCCCTTGGAGAGATAGGCCATCGGCTTCAGTCCCAGCTGTGGATCCTAAAACGGCCGGTGACTTGGTTCCCGTCCCTCTTAGCTGTTCCGACCTCAGTTCTGCTTACACAAGCACGCAGAGGGAGACACGTCTGTCTGAGTCCTGAGGGCAGGCGTGCCAACTTCAGTTCCACAGCAGACCCGCAAAGGGCCCTGAATCTCCGCCCCAGGCCCTCTCATCTGAGACTTGGGAACAGGCTTGCCACAACAGTGCCTGGAGAGAGACACGCCTTTGGTGCCCTAGCAGGCTGGCCTACTGACCTCAGTCCTACCGTGTGGGTTTTAAAAGGGCTCTATAACTCACCTCCAACCTCTTTCAACTACAGTCCCAGAGCAGGCCTGCCCACTCAGAGACCCAAAGGGGACACACCTGTCAGTGACCCCAGGACAGACCTGAAGTCCTCAGTCTCAGCTCTGGACACCGAAGCAGTCCTGTGACTCCGTTTCAGCCTCTGACAGGGGCTGACTAGTGAAATGTGTGCTGCTGTTTCCTGAGCAGGTCTGTATCCTCTTGTTTTCTAGTTTCCATGACATCACCACACCCTTACGATGGAGGGTAAATGTTGACAACTTCTACACAGGTTACATGTCCATCACCAACTCTCTTGAGAAACAAAGAGTGCAGTATTTTATTTTTCATTAACTTGCATTTCACTTTTTAAGTTCATTTCTCCCAAAAGAGTGGTTGGCAAAACTGAAAAGCACACAATGAAAGAACTAGGCTTGTTGATCTACACCCTGCATAAATGATGAAACCACTGTAGAAACACAGCCAGACTACTCAAAGCATGGGACAAGAGGACCACTCAGTCTCAGTCTCCCTGTCAAACTTCACGGACACCCATGAGTTACTTTCCCCGGATCTCAGAGACCTCACCCCAGCACAACTGGCTGACACACTGCATAGCTAACACAAGAGCAGGGCTGGATACTTCTCTTTCCAGCACCTATGGTCAGAAACAAACAAACAAACAAAAAACCCTTCCTTAACTATGTATGGCTCAGAATTAGTTTCATTAGCGGGTGCTGCATACTGTCATTGAAAGGGAGGTGCTAGTCATCACACAACCAGGAATGACCAGGAAAAGAAAAAAATTATCACCAGTCATTTTTCATATGTAATTGCATGACAAGAGAGCCTTTGGCTTCCTGCACATGCATCTTACACATCGCTCCACAAGATTACGACAGAAGCTTGAAGGACAAAGAAAAGAGCTTCAAAATGCTATCTGAATTATTTCAGTGTAACCATTAATATTAATATTTAATTTTGAAATGAACTAGGCCAGGTGTGGTTGCTCATGCCTATAATCCTGGCAATTTGGGAGGCCAAGACGAGAGGATTGCTTGAGCCCAAGAGTTCCAGACCAGCCTGGAAAACATAGTGAGACCTCGTCTCTACAAAAAAAGTTTAAAAATTAGCCAGGCATTGTGGCATGCACCTGTAGTTCCAGCTACTTGGGAGGTTGAAGTTGGAGAATTGCTTGAGCCCAGGAGGTCAAGCCTGCCATGAGCTGTGATAGACTCTAACTAACTAAACAAACAAACAAACAAAAAACTAATCAGGGAAAAATATGGCAATAGACGAGAGGCTAGATGAGAGTTTGCAGCTTCAACGGGAGCGCCGTCAGTGCCCAGTATCCTTTCCAGCCTGTGGTGACCTTCAGCTGGGATAAACCAATGTCTAGATTCCTTTTCAAGCTTCAACCCTGTAGGCTGAGAGGCTACATCTGATCCTAACTTGCAAAAAGCCAGAGGAGCCCAGGCACCTCGGGGATAATGAGTCAGCCTTCTCTCTAAAAGTACCACATGTGCTCAGAGCTCCCAGACCACTGAGGGACTCTCAGTTTTGAGCCAGTCGGAGCGTTTTGGTTTTGTTTTCTTTTTTAATGTAAAACTTTTCCAAAGAATACATCAAAGTGCTGGAGTAGAGGAAAAATGTGTAGCGGCCATTTCATTTACTCCATGAAGTAACTACCCATCGGGTTTTGAAAACCACAAGCTCTTCTAAAAATAATGATCTTGTAGAAAGAAAGAGCCCTAGGTGATCCTGAGAACTGTTTGCAAGTTCCGGCACCCGCAGTTTTGCGTAATCAACCACGTGGAGTGAAAGTGCCATATGGTCTGCAACGTATAGCATATGACTTTGTGAGGAGAAAGCAAATCCAGCAAACCTGTGGCCAACCGAATGGAAATGACCCCAAGGACAAACAAGGTGTTGACAAAAAAGGAGAAGGGCGCAGAAGAAAGAGCACAGGTGTGAGGGTGAAGAGAGGGATATTTTAGAAAGAACAAAAGGTTGGGAGAAGGAGTGACAGAAGTGACAGAAACAGTGCCCGTAATCACTTTACAAAGCGTGGAAATGGCCGAGGGTGCCGAAATGAAAGAGTAAGACTGAGGTCACAGAGAACTCAACCATTTTCCAAGACATAAGGTCCATTAGAGGTCGGTTAGCTGGTGCCTCCATTTCCTGGTGACAGTCTCCTTCCTTAAGTCCAGGCTTCTGCCCAATTTAATAGAATTCAGGCTCGGGCCTCCTTTACTCTTCAAAAAACATGCAAGCCAAAAAACAGCTTAAACACTGTAATCATAAAAAGTCAAACTTTCTATCATCAGAAAAGAAAGAGTATCAGCTCTTACATCAACCACCAAAATAATATTTAAGGACCAAAAATGACCAAACAATCTCACAGCTTAGTGTACTCTGCCCCAGAGTAAGAATATGCCAGCAATCCTAAAACCAATCTTCTTACTCAGTGATTCAGAGCTTGGCCTAACAAATCTGCTGTGGGTTTTCCTGGTGCTCCAAGTGGATTACATTTGGTACGTGTTTAAGTAAATTGTAAACTCATTTCAAAGTCACCGGGATGTCAGAGGGCAGAAATTGCAGGTTTGGGGAACTATAGATTTGAATTATGTGGTGTTTGCCATCTCTGAGTTTTTCGCCTCTTGAAGCTATGGACGAATTTTGACTTTTAAACGAGCACTTACAAGCATCCTGAAGAAGTATAGCTTACTTTGCTGCATAAAAACATAACTGGTTCAAAGCAAGGCAAACTCTTCCCTATCCTAATCTCCAGGTGCTTCCTCATTCCTAGTTTGCTTTGCAAGAATTTTACAAATCTGAAGTCCAAAATGAGCTCTCCGCAGGATGGGATGAGACCAATGTCTACTCTTCATTCAGTAAAATAATGAATGCAGAATGTTCACTGTAAATATGATTTATCCGGAGTGGCTGTGGTCTTTCTCTGAATTAACTGACCAAACTATTCATTGGCGTATCACACTGTTTTGTACGCATTATGAACCTGAGGCATGGGATGAGTTTCCGGCCGCTCACTTTCATAAACCCATGGACTGTATTTATGGTGATCAAAGTCGTATTAAGTAACAATGATCTGAGAAATCTGCACTTAGGGTGATTAATTTCATGTTCATCACCCTATGTAATTAAATCTAACATGCTGCTTTTATTTTTTTTGTGATGTCCAGTTTAGCATCTGGAAATAAAAATCACAGACAATATATGGGTGGTCCCTCCAAAAATGGAATTATCTTTTGGAAGGTAAACACCCCTTGTAGCACACTTGGAATTTGTTTCTCCAGATCAAAAGGTCAACAGAAGTTTTTATCTTGAAGTTTTGAGAAGGTTGCATCATGATTTGTGGAAGAAATGTCCTGAGTTGGGGTATATAGGTGACTGGTTCTTCTACCATGACAACGTACCTGTCCCCATTGCGGTGTTCAGCAGTTTTTGACTAAAACAGCATGACTCCCGTGTCCCACCCTCCCTATTTGCCAATGTCACTCCAAGTGAATTTTTTTCATTTGTTTTCTTGGATGAAAACAGTCCTCAGAGGGAAATGTTTTGCCCATGTGGAAGAGGTAAAACAGAAAATGACAGAAGCACTAAAAGACATCAAAATCGACAAGCTCACAAACTGTTTTGAGCAGTAGAAAAAGCATCTTGCTAGGTGTATTGCATGAAATGAAGATACTTTGAAGGTGGCTGAAGTTGAAACATGCAGGAATAAATAGACAACTTTTTAAATAAATGAATTCCATTTTGGGGGTGGTTCCCGCTCCCACCTTGTAATCTACCAGCATATGTCTTTTCACAAACTGCCATATAAAGAAAATCTGCTGTTTGGGCAGCAGTTTTTAAACTCTCTGATGCTAACTTTGGCCAGAAAAGTCCACATTTTCAGGACCTATGATACTCCACACTCCACAGTAAGCAAAGGTTTTGTGTAGGGTGTACTCTTGCTATGTGGGAAAGAAGACAAATTTTCTTCCATTCAATCGCTAAGATCTTGATCTCACCCCAAGACTTGGTTTCCTCTAAATTAGTTTTATTTAAGCAGTTGAAACTCGAAAATCTGGAAACTATATTAAACATTTCCAATCTTCACATCACCCACTTTACTCTAGTTTTGGTAAATTCAGATACCAATGTGATTCAACTCATAAAATATTTATCAGTATTCCATTACTGAATTATGCTAGAGGGATTCCTGTACTGAGAGATTTTTCGGAAGAATATTCATCCTCCTCCTCACTAATTTTGGTGTTTTAGAATCTTATGCACTCTTAAAAGAATCCAAAAGAATTATGACATTGATATTTGCAAGCAATTTTTATTCCAAAGTGGTTATTTTTCACAAAACGCTTCTCCTTATCTAATTACAAAATGCAATTCATTCTACGCTGGATTTGCCGTATGAAGCATCGTGCAATTTTCCTACGATAGGAGAAAAAATGAAGAATGACCCATCGCCTGAGTAGAGAATGGTATTCTCCTACGGATGTAAAAGAAAGCAAAGAATAAAAACACAGTCAGAGGGAAAAAAGAACAATTGCGGTAAAGGAAAGAAGACATCGATGGAAGAGAACACGTCCATTTAGGCCTCTGGCCCCTTGGAAACAAAAAATATGTCTAGAATTTGAATTGCTGCGAAGGACAAATGCGATCCCTCTTTCTGACTGCCTTTACCAGGATCTCCTGCAGGTTTGGATCCCCAGGGATAATCCTCTTTCCTGTCTCCCCTAAACAGAGCGCTGCCACTCTGGTAAACGAAGGCAACGATGGGATTAGCAGGGAAGGAGGCAGTGTCACCGTGCCTGAGGGAAGCGGCGTCTTGTGACACACCTCATCCGTGAGAGCTGGTACCAGCAAAACTGTTTTCCTACCCTGAAATTATCCGAAATGCTTGGCATTTGCAAGATTATCTCCCGCATTTCTTCTAAGGCTCAAGGTCTGTATCGCTTGCTAATGACTAATGATTCCTGCCAGAGGAGGCACCATTTTTATGTTGCCTTTCATTAAAATAGGTGGATAGCCTGACCAGAGAAAATGAGTTATATATTTTTTTAGAAGATTCTGTTCCTAATGATTGATCCAAACTCTTTTCCCCCTCTTTAATAGCAGGTCTCTGAGTAGCTAGAGAAAGACGGTTGGCTTAAAACAAGGGACGAGCTGGACTGACTGGTAAGGGCTAGATTGTGGCAAAAATGAAACACCCGGGAGGTCCATTCGTAGAGGGATCGGTGACTGATTCATGTATCTAAGCCAAAACGAGGACTCCAAGAGATGAGCAAAGCAACAGTGCCCTGATAAAGGATTGTGTGCAGGCCCAGAGAGTGAAGGCCCTGCCTCTGCGTGGGGGAACACGGGGTTGGGATACTGGCATGGCGGAGCCCGGGAAGGATAAGTCTGGAGCTTAGGCCCAGAGACAAACAAACAGGAGTCAAGGGCAGGCTGTTCTAATTTTCTGTTGCTGTGTAACAAGTTACCCCGAACACAGAAACTTAGAGCAATACCCATGCATCCTCTCAGGATTTCTGTAGATCAGAAGGGCAGACTCAGTTTAGCAGGATGCTCTGGGCAGGGTATCACAAAGCCAAAAAGAAAAAGGCATGGTCAGCCTGTGTTCCTTTCTGGCTCTGAGTTTGTATTACTTTAATTGCAAGTATTTTCTTAATTGCCTTTTTGAGTTTTTCTTTGCTAGTGTTTGGATGTGCAACTGACTTTTGTGTGTTGATTTTGTATACTCATCCTTTGCAGAATGTATTAGTTTGTATAAGGCTTATGGTGAAATCTTTAGGTTTTCTGCATATGAGATTATCTCTATGAACAGAGATAATTTTATTCTCATTTTTCAGATTGAAGACCTTTGACTCGTTTTTCTTGCTTAATTGCTTTGGCATATATACATGTTATCATGTTGAGGTACTTTTCCTCAGTTTCTAGTTTGTTGAGCGATTTTATCATGAAACTGTGCTGAATTTTGTCAAAGGCCTTTTCTGCATCAGATGAAATGATCACATTGTCTTGTTCTTCATTCTGTTAATATAGCGTATTACGTGGATTTATTTTCATATATTGAATCATTCTTACATTGGAGTAATAAATTCCACTTGCTCGTGGTATATAATACTTTTAATGGATTGTTTAATTGGGATCGCTAATATTTTGTTGAGGATTTTTGCCCCAGTATAAGCTAGGAACATTTGTTTGCCATTTTATTTTAATATCTTTGCCTCGCGTTGGTAGTAAACCAATGCTGGCCTTATAGAATGAGTTTGAGAATGTCCCCTCTCCTTAATTACTTGAAAAATTGAAAAAGGATTGATGCTAACTCTTTAGATATTTGGTAGTTATAGCCAGTGGAGTCATCTGGTACTGGGTTTTTCTTTGTTGGGATGTTTTTTAGTTAATCTCCTTACTTGTTATTGGTCTGTTTAGATTTTTTATTTCTTCAGATTCAGTTTTTGTAGGTTATATGCTTCTAGAAATTTATTCATTCTTCTGGGTTACCAATTTGCTGATATACAGTTGTCCGTAATATTATATTGAAATCCATTTATATCTCTGTGGCATCAGTTATAATGTCCCCTCTTTCATGTTTTATTGTAGTTAAGTCTTCTCTTTTTTTCTTAGTTAATCTTGCTAAGGTTTTGTCAATTTTGTTGATCTCTTAAAAAAATACTCTTAGCTTTGTTTAATTTTTAATTATTATTTTTCTATTCTCTATTGTAATTTTTGCTCTAATCGTTACTATGTTGTTTCTTCTGGTGGTTTTGGTTTTAGTTTGTTCTTCTTCCTCTACTTCCTTGAGGTATAAATTTTGGTTGTTGATTTGAGATCTTCTTTTTAAGTGTAAACGTTTACCATTATATACCTTTCTCTCAGTACCACTTTTGTTTCATGAATATTGGTGTGTTGTGTTTTTATTTGTCTCAAAATATCTTCTAACTTCCTGTGTGATTTCTCCTTTGCTTCATTGGCTATTTAAAAATGTGTTTTCTAATTTCCACATATTTGTGGAATTTTTCAGTTTTCCTTCTGCAATTGATTTCTGGTTTCATTGTGATCAGATAAGATACTCTCTATGATTTCCACCATTCAAAATTTGTTGATTTATTTTGTGAACTTATTTGTGGCTTCTTTTGGAGAATGATCCATGTACGCTTGAGAGAAATGTTTATTCTTTTGTTGTTGCATAAAGTGTTCTGCAAAGATCCCTTAGGTCTAATTAGTCTATGGTGTTCCTCAAGTACTGTGTTTCCTTATTGATTGTCCTGGTTGTTATATCTATTATTGAATGCTGTATATTGAAATCTCCTGCTATTATGTTTCTGTCTATTTCTACCTTCAGTTCTATTAATGTTGCATCATATATTCAGAAGCTCCAATGTTTAGTGCATACACAGTCATCACGCGATGGACCATAAGCCAAGCAGCCTGAAAAAAAAAACTAAGATGGTTAGATTCCTCCCCCTCCTGTACTACCCTGCCACACTCCCAAATAAAAGAAAGACATCTGTACTGCAAAAAGAATTAATAGAACAAAGATTGAGAAGACAAGAATTTCTGCTGCTTTTTCCTTGTGGAGAATGTGTCAATTCTGAAAAAAGTTTTTAAGAGAGTGAGAAGCTAAGCAGTTTTAAGTCAAAAGGGCAAAAATTGGAGTTTAGGGTATACTAGAGAGGTTCTTTTGAATGATTCAAGTTCAGTAAGTGAAAACTAGAGGTAAACACAGCCCCTATTCCCTCTGAGGACAAGAGCCCACCTTAGTCACCTCAATACTAACTAGATTAAGGTGATTAAGGATTTCTAGACATACAGCATCAATGCACACTAAGAGCAAATTTTAAAACCCTCAACAGGAAACAATGTCATTCGAAATGCAAATGGTCCGTAGAATTTTCATATCCAAGGTCTGACATTCAAACAAACAAAAAAAAGGACTTAGAAGTAATAAGAAAACAAGAAAGCGAAAACCAAAATGTAAAACAGAGAATAGAAATAGATCCATACAAATTTAGATAGTGAGATTATCAGAAAGGAATATAAAATAACTATGGTTAATACTGTAACCAAGAATTTCCACTTTGGCTTTTGAGAAATGAATTTAAGCCTTTTTCTCTCTTAACCTACACTTCCCCCCCCCCCAATTGTGTACTTGCTTGAGAAATTCCAGAGGCTGACTTTGAAATAACAGAGCATGGAGATGCCACAGCAGAATTCTTCTTTGTTTAGAAGTCACCTGAAGGCAATTGATCTACAACCTGGCCACAGTTGGGGTGGCATCAGCCAGCTCGCCAGGTGGACAGTAATTCAGGATAGCTATCAAAGCAAGATCTGCTCCCTGAGCCATTCTCAAATACTCCTTACTCTGTTCTTTCCTCTTAAAGTCGCCTATCTTCAGCATAACATTTTGAATTTTTTTTTTTTTTTTGAGGCATGAGCCTGGCCATTTCCCCATCCATTGGCTTTTGGAGTACTACCTTCCTTCCACTAAATCTTGTGCTTGTTTATTTTGGCCTGCAAGCAACAAGTAGCAAAACTGGCAATCGGCAACACATTGCTAAAGCCAATGTTCAAATAATTTAGAAATGAGATGGAGTATTGAGCAGGAAATTAAAACTATGAGAAAAGAATAAATAGAATTCCTGAACTAAAGAAATATGAGGGAAGAGACACAAAAATCTCTGAGTTTGTTTATTAAAAATTGTGTATTTATTCTTACGTGATAAACTTCAGTTTCTTTCAAAGTATTCTTCGTTTGATGCAATACCACTGCTCAAAATAGTTTTTGAATTTGTAAATTTTGATGCCATTTAGTGCTTCTACCATTCTTTGTTCCACCTCTTCCACATTGGCAAAATATTTCCTTTTGAGGATGGTTTTCGTCTGGGGAAACAAAAACAAAATACTTGGGGTGACATTGGGTGAATAGGGAGAGTGGGGCAAAAACTTCTGAACACTCAGCACAGTGTGGGCAGGTGCACTTGTAAATTACCCATCATGAAATGGGCAAACGCATTGAAAGAATCTCAAAAAAAATAAAAATAAAAGAATCACTGAAGCCAAACGCAGCATCTCATTGATGCTGATGGGTTCCTAGAACACTTACCTAGAGGGGGAAACCTGTCCTCCAAAAAATAAATCCAGTTTTTATTGAGTTCTCCCTCATGCAATAATTTAAACTCTTAAGTCAACAATTCATGGGCTGAGTTTAAAATCATACTAGACATACCACAGGTGTGAAAGTTCTTTTAATATCTGTTAGCTGGGAAGATACCAGAAAGAAAAAAATAAATAAATGGACTGTAGCAATATATAGGTACTGATTGAGATTTTTTCCAATCAAATGTTTTTCTCATGTCAGGTAAGATACACACACACGAACATTAGATGAACACACACACCAACAACCAAAAAAGCTGTGCTTAGGCATATTCTAGTAACATTGCTGAAAGACAAAGAGAAAAATGTAAAAGCATCCAATGGAAAAAAATTTTTTTTTCAAAAAAGCAATCATAAAACTTATATCTAATTTCTTATCAGAAAACCAGGGAACTAGAAGACAATAAAGTATCTTCAAGCCGTTGAATAAACATAGCTGCCAATCTAAAATCCTGCATCCTGTGAAAACATCTTTTGGATTGAAAATGGAATAAGAACACTTTCAGACAAACAAAAAGTAAAAGAATTTGTCACCAGCAGACCTGCACAATTGGATATATTAATGATGAAACCTAAGCAGAAAGAAAATGATCCCAGATGGTAGCTCAGAGATGCAATGGAAAACAACAGAATGAACAAATAAATATGCGTAAAAAATTTATATTTGTGGTCCACATATGTGAAAATCTATATGCACCTAAAAATAATAGCAACACAGAGGGTTTTAAATTATTAAGGAATTTAAACACAGAAATAATAATTTGGCAGAAAAGAGTAAACGTCTATTAAAGCCCTTGTATTGTTCAGTCTATTAAAATCCTTGTATTGTTCAAAATGTAAAATATTAAAGAATATGCAGCAATTCCTAGGGTAGCTACTAAAAGAATAGTAATATTATATATATAACTTGTAAGTCAATGGAGCTAGATTGAAGAACAAAAAAAATGGTAAGATAGTAAAGAATGAGAGATATTTATTGAGAAAGTGGGATAAACAGCATATAGAAAGATGGAGGATGTCAAGCCAAATATGGGTTCTTTTGTTCCATTTTAATGGCATAAACTTTCTAGTTAAAGAACAATTGGAAATACACACTTGGCTTCTACTCTTGGATAAGATGGAATAGCTCATGGCTGTCTTACAGTCCCAGTAAGAACAACTCATTATGCGATAAAAACCATTTCATTTGGAAGGTGCTTCCACCAGACCTGAAAGAACAAAAGCTCCAGAGAGGGGAGACGCTTTCAGAAGTGAGCTGAGGCTCTGCAACTGCCTTTCTTTGGCATCACCCGCCGGTTCTGAGCATGGCTGGAGGCTGAGGTTCTGGACTGAAGCTGAGGTTCTGGACTGGGACTGAGAGAGGCTGCAGGGATGGAAAACTGTCACCCACTCCACAGGGGGGTTCTGCCGCTTGGCATTGGTGGCCCAACGACCATAACCAGGGAGGGTTTTACAAGGGGATTTTGCTTCTTGGAACAAGCAAGGAGGACACGTAGGACAATTCTCCAACAGGGTTTTTAGTAGGCTGGTTAGCTGAGTTTTAGTACGTAGAGGTGGAGGAAAAGGTTGAGCAGACCTTGCTGGTGACCATGCTTCCACATGTGTCCCATGTCTAGGAAATACTAAATACTTTTCTCCCTGGGTGGGGCCATGAGGAGAGTTCTCCAGTGTTTGCCTCCAGCTCAGGCATACCTGGATCCAAAGGGTTTTTGTTCTGCTGGGTCAGACTTCTTCCTGGAAGTTTTCTTCGACAAGAACTCAAGGTGCATCAGTTACACGTGGGTACTTTTTCACAGTGCGGACTGGAACACTCAAAAACCCAGGGGCCCAGAGTTTTTAGCATTTAGGAGACACTGGAATGACAAAAGCACCGACTTGGTGGGCCACCTCCCTGCCATAACAGTTGATGAAGTCTGAAGCTGTGTGTGCTTCGCGACTGCCAAAGAAGCTTCTGCAGTTCCCAGTGCTGAGGAGACAGAAACTCTCCACAGGCAGGGATCTCTGAGGAAAACTCGGTGAGAGTTGAAAACCCTGGAGAAAATCTTCAGGGGTCTTGGAAGATAACTCAGGCGAATGTTGAAAACGGTGAAATGACATGGCCACCCTGTGGTTTCTTGAGAAGATAATAACTGGAAGAGGCACAGAAGGATGGCTGGACTGTTGATAATATTTTGTCTCTTCATCCAAGTCCTGATAACAGATGTGTGTTATTTACAAAACTGTTTCAAGTTGTATGTGTATGGTGTGCATTTTCTTGCATGTGAGTTACAGTTGAATAAAACCAACAAAAAGCGAAGATTGTCAGACCAAATTTGAAAAACACAATCATATGGCACTTACACACACACACACACACACACACACACACACACACACACACACACCCCTTAAACACTAGGATGCAGAAAAGTAAAAAGAAAAAAAAGGAAAAGGGAAAAAAAAGTTGGTGTTATTATAATTAATTCAAAACAAAGTTAATAATAAAGCGACAGGACAGGTACTACCAGAGAAAAAGAAGAAAATTTCATTATGATAAAGTGATCAAATCACTAGAAAGACAAAAATCTTCTAAATTTGTAGGCAGCTAGTGGTATACCCTCAAAATATATTCAACAAAATTCACAAAATCAAAAAACAGAGACACATAATTACAATAGGAAATTGCAGCACACATCTTAGTACATAATAAAACAAGTAGATGGGAAAAAATCAATAAGTACATAACGGATTTGAAGTATGCCATAAATTAACTTGACCCAATTAACATACAGAGAAGGCTGTATTCTACTAGAGAATACACATGTTTTAGTCACATATGAAACATTTCCTGAAAGTGACCAAATGCTGAGGCATTCAGCAAACCTCATCAAATTTAAAAATTTGTATCACACCAAGTCCCTGACCACAGTGAAAATAAAATTAGTAAGATATTAAGAACAAAATGTTGACCAGAAAATACTCATGTTTTGAAAAGTAAATCAACAGCAGTTTTAAATAATTCAGAAGTAATACAACATTACAATGGAAAGCAGAAAATATTTTGAAGTCAATTATAATGAAAGTAAAATATCAAGACTTGATGGATGTAAAGCTGCGTTTCAGAGAAATTTATTTGGCTTTAAATGCATAAAATGGAAAGAAGGAAGGCCAACAATGATCTAATTTACACCTCAATAACAAGCAAAACAAAGTAAAAACAAAGGGACAAACATTACATATTAAAGTCAAAGATGGAAGGAAGGAACTGACAAAGTTCAGAGTGTATCTAAAAAGCAAGACAAAGCAGATGTACAATAATGAAGAGAAAAATCAATTGTAGAATCCAATAAATTGGTAAACTACTGTAAAGATGATCAAGAATAAAAGAGAGGATGTAAAATGACCAATAGCAGAAATAAGTCCTACAGAATATCTTGTATTTTGCTATCGATACTGGTTATCAAACTCTATAAGCCTGAGCATACAATAAAATGATGTTATAAGCAACTTCATGCTTTAGCTTTAGTAAAATATTAAATAAAATCAACAAGTTTTTAAAGTAAGAAAATTTATCAAAATTTTAAAGGTACTATACCTATTAAAGAAATTGAATATGTAATTTAAGGATGCTCACAAATAAAACTATAAACCCAGTTGGTTTTATTGATAAATTATGCCAAACACTTTAGGAATATATAATATTAAGCTTACCAATCTATCCAGAGAATAGAAATGAGTTCTAATTTTTCAGCTTATTTTGAGTTCAGCATAAACTTGGTATGAATCCCTGATCAGAACAGCATAAAAATGTCAAGAATCTGTATCTTCAGGCCAAGTCTTTTAAGAAATGAATACATTGCAATATAAGAATAATAACTGAATACACTGCAATATAAAATGATTGCATTATAACTGAATACATTATAATATAAATAATAATACATTACAACCAAACTTCTATGTAGTCCTCAAATGCAGGTGAGAAATCAATAAACATAATTCACCACTTACTAAGAGTGCAGAGAAAGAATATAATATAATCAATTGCCATAGACACAGAAGAACAAGTGTGATAAAGAAATTTTTTTTCCATTTGATAAAGGGAATATATAAAACCCCTATATAAAATCTTATACTTAATGGTGACACATTCAAATCTTTAAGGAAATAAGGCAAAACATCTACCATCATAGCATCTCTTCAACATTGCACTGGCCATCACAGCCATTCCATATGGCAAGAAAAAGAAATGACATTTATAAGAAAAGATATGTAATTGTCATCATTTTGCACACCAATGTTTGTATAATAGCAATTCCAAAAAGTTTATAAGTAAATTATGAGAATTAGCACATAAATTAAGTAAGAATGCTGGATGCGAGGTCAATATGCGAATGGTAACTGTGTTTTAATAAACCAAAAAGAATCAATTGGAAAACAAACGCTTTTAAAGATGCAGCATACAGCAGCATCAAAAACTTTAAATTCTTGGGAATAAATCCAGTTAAAGTCTGTGAGATCTCCACAGGGAAAAAAAATTATTTCATAAATAAATAAATAGATGGAGAGATAAGCTATGTTCATGAACTGGGAAACTAAGTGTTACAAAAAATATCAAAGTATCAATTTTCTCCAAATGAATCTGTCCTCCCCAGACTGGTCTTTAACCCTGACCTCAAGTCATCCCCCTGCCTTGGCCTCTTCAGTAGACAGAACTCATTTGTGCTGTCTTTTTTCTTAAAGCAACCTTTACTCATCTATTCTATTGTCTCGTAAATATCAAATAAACAGAAATATGGGTATTTATACTCCAAAAGATGGATAGAAGAATGTTATGGCCACATCATTTATAGAAGCCAAGAGCTGACAACAGGATAAGAGATTTACTGCATCTGAAACATTCTTCCAAGAAGATACCAGGCAGCAATTAAAATGAACCAACTGCAATGGTATGGATAAATCACAGATTTTTTTTTTTTTTTTTAGTTAAGGAAGCTATTTCCAAAGAATATGGCAATAGACTGAATGTTTGTGTCCCATCCCTAAATTTGCATGTTGAAATCATCACCCTGAAGATGACGGCATAGCGAGGTGGGTCTTTTGGCTAGTAATTAGGTCATGAGGGTTTCGACCTCATGAAGAGATTAGTGCCTTTACAAGAGAGGCCTCACAGAGCTGGGAGGACACAGCAAAAAGACACCACCACCGAATCAGGAGGCAGGCCCTCAACAGACAGCAGACATCCACCAGTGCTTTGATCTTGGTTCTCCAGTCTCTGCAACTGTGAGAAATAAAACTCTGTTGTTTATAAACCACCTCGCCCATGATATTTTGTGGTAGCCGCTTGAATGAGTCAAGACAAAAAGTTAACATATGATTCCATTTATAAAAAATGTAGAACCATGAGCAACAAATCTATGGAGTTAAACATCAGGACAGTGGTTATTTTGGGAGAATCTGGGTGGCTAGGAGTCAGGAGAATATGCGAAAGAGCTTCCAGTGTCCTAGTTACTTTCTTTCTTGATGTGGGTGCTGTTATATGAATGTGTTTTCTTGCTGAAAATTCACAAGCATATGGATCTATAATAAATATGTTTAAAAAGTAAATGCAATCTAGTAGGAGCTGTTGCAGTTGTTGTTTAGTAGAGTTGTTCTAGGCATTAGTCGATAATGTAACCTCCAACTTGTTATTCAACCCCAGATTCCTCTTCTATCAGATTTCCGTGCAAATTTATGTGTCAGGAGTGCCTTCAAAGACAAACTAAGCGAGCAATTTGAAGACACAGAAAACATAAGCCCAGGATGTGTTAAGTGAAATAGTGTGGTACTTAAAAAAATGAGTTAGAGCCAGGCTCGGTGGCTCAGCCTGTAATCCCGCGCCCTTGGGAGGCTGAGGTGAGTGGATTGCCTGAGCCCGCGGGTTCGAGACCTGCTTAGGCGGCGAGACCTCATCTCTACAATAAATTTAAAAAAAAATCAGCCGGGCATGGTAGCTCATGCCTGTAATTCCGGCTACTCAGAAGGCTGAGGCGAAAGGATCGCCGGAGCCCAGCAGGTCGAGGCTGCGGTGGCCGGGAGCGGCCACTGCACTCCAGTCTGGGCGACAGAGTGAGACTCCGACTCAAAAAACAAAAAAACAAAAACAAAAAAATGAGTTAGGATATGAAGAGCCTCAGCTAGTGTCATAGGGAACATCACAACCAGTTGTGGCTCCAGCCTGGGGAGGCTGTGGGGAGGAGGGTGGCTTGCCGTGTGGATTCTAAAGCAGGTATACCTGGCTTCAATCCAAGTATCAGCTATTTGCATTCTCTGCATTCGTATGATTTCTAAAGAAAATAATATATGTGAAATGGTCTAGCACATAGTAAATGTTTTTAACTAATAAACATAAACAAATTAGGTAACACAGTCACATCTCATTTCTGTTTACCCTTAATTATGATTGACGGATACCATTAGATTAAATCATGTTCAAATTTCTGTGCTCCATATTTCATTCAAATGAATCCTTAAACTGAAAGAAAATCTTAAAGCACGTTATCTATTCTGAAACCCAGTGGAAGAAATAAAGCTCCTGCAATTAATGAATGTAAAAGGGTTATTAATAATCTGCCCAAAACTCATTATGCAAGCCAAAATGCTATTTTCTTCAACTGCCTATCAGGTGTGTCATTTCATGCTTGAATAATATTGAAAAGGGTTCTCTTCAGTTACCTGCCATGACAAGATTAATGAATATAAAACAGCAAACTTCTTCTCGTGGAAGTTTTTAGCATTTACCCATTATTTTCAACTCATAATATTAACAAACTAACCTTTCTCATCCATCCATGAAAGTAAAATCAGAGATTTAGGGGTGGGGATTATTTGTGGACATTGGCCACTTGCAATATTGCAGTATGGAAATGCAAATGAGTTAATTTATAGTTATATATATAAGCTTGCCTATTCAAATTATCATTTGCTGTTTAACCAAAATTCATATTTTGCTGGGTGCTCTGTATTTTTATTTGCTATGTCTGGAAAACTTGCCTATGTAATAGTCACAAGCAAATCTAGAATTGAAGTAATAAAATTCACTAATTGTATTCAGTCAAAGAAAGAAAAAAGTCCTGTCATTTTTTACTGTTAGTTAACATTACAAGCCATTTATTACCACATCCAAAATACATGTACTCATAGGTTGCATTATTTAAGAAGCAAAGATTTTATTGATTCAGTTAAAATAATCCAGTGTAATGCTACTCAAAAATGTGTTTTGTGGGGGGTATAGTGGCTTATGCCCATAATCCCAGTGATTTGGGAGGCTATAGCAGGAGGATTGCTTCAGAAGACCCAGACTGGTCTGGTCAATAGAGTGGGACCCCTTATTTTCAAAAAATTTAAAACTTAGCTAGGCATGATGGTGAGTGCCTATAATCTTAAACACTTAGAGGCTGGGCAGGAGAATTGCTCATATCCAGGTGTCTAAGATTATAGTAAATGATGGCCACACCACTGCACTCCAGTCTGGATAATGACCAGAATGACCCTGTCTTTTTTAAAAAGTGTATGTTCTGCAGATGAATATCAATTCTCCAATTGTTTGTTACTGCCAATTGGGTTCATGTTGTAATAAGGCCAGAATGTCAACTACATCGTTAGGAATACTGTTTACTTACCAGAAATTTCTTTACTAGTGAGACTTTCTTGATAAAGGAAGTAGCATGTTGATTACAATTCTGGCCCAAGCTTCTTATCTATGCATGGTCCAATAGCAAGGACTTCAAAGATTGGCTGCCACTGGGGCATATATTGTTACTTAGAGAAACCCAAGTGGTTTCTTTCCCCCCTGCCAACTCTGGCACGTCGCCTTTTTCTTTTATCTCTTCTTTCTCTAATGAACTTTCTTTGAAAACTTAAAAAAGAAAGAGAAAGAGAAACCCAAAAGTAAGTTTTCTTTGCAAAGAATTCTGTGGTGTGAGTTATGTATCATCTATCCTTGGATTCAGTCCATAGGGCTACATATACAAAGATATACCTATTACAATTGACACTCTAAAACATGATACTAAACTTTAGTAGAGATATTAAAAAGGTAACATTAAAGATACTGAGTAACACGAGATAGAACAAGATAATGACAATCAGTAAATTTACTATTTAGATTCCTGTCTTATTGCTGTTGAAAATTCTGTGACTAGGCACACCTCATCAGCAAGGGTACCTGCACAATGAATATTTGTATACCTAATCCTGAATTGTACCCCACAATTTTAAAATAAAAAGTTTAAAGGTGAAAAAAAAGAAAGAAAATCCTGTGACTCTTTTCATAATGTGGAAATACTGATAAAGTAAAAAAAAAAAACATACTTTATGAACTAGCATTTATTGAGCACTTATGGTGTGTCAGAGATTTTGTGTTTTTGTAAGTTATTCATTAAATTTTGTGTTAGAAATGCAAGGTGTCTTAGTTCACACGTAGTCAAAAACTCAGGCATGTTTTTTCTTAATAAGAAACTTTAAGAATCACATTAAACTTAGGAGAATTTAATTCAAATAAAATTGGCTGTAGAATGTAAACATGACTCTAATTAATGAACTTTCTAGTAGTTATGCTCTGTTTGCTTCTCGGGCTTTCATGTAGTTCTGACATTAACACAAAGGAATATTTCAACTATAACAAATGCAATAGAAGAAAAGAAGTTACCCGGCTACCTAAGTTTTGCTTCATAACCAGTGTTTATTTATAAAGAATAGTGTGATCTGAATTCTAGGAGGGTTACATTATGTTATTTTAGAAAACAAATGACGGGGCGGATTAAGTGTACCAAAGGAGTTTTAGAGAAAAGGGACTCATTTGACAACAAAAAAGATGATGCATTATGAATGGCAATTGTTTCAAAACAGGAGGTGGCTGATTTCCCAAATTCTAGTGCTTCAGATTATCTGTGTGAATGAGTGTTGTGCGCACACATGGTCAAGGTTTACTGGTGAGCTGGAAACACAGCCAGTGTGAGAGTCTAGTGGCTGGTCCAAAGAGGACACATGGAAAGAGGATTGGAACTATGAAGAAAGACTTAATTAAAAGTGAAGGAGGCTAGGTGCGGGACCTCACTCCGGTAATCCAAGCATTTTAGGAGGCAAAAGCTGGAGGACTTCTTGAGCCCAGGAGTTCGAGACCAGCTTGGACAACATAGTGGGAGCTCATCTCTACACAAATTAAAAAAAAAAATTAGTTGGTGTCATGGCACACACCTGTAGTCCCACCTACTCAGGAGGCTGAGTCAGGAGGAACACTTGTGCCCAGGAGTGAGGGCTGCGATGAGCTGTGATCATGCTTCTACACTCCAGCCTGAGCAATGAGACTTCGACTCAAAAACTTAAAAAAAAAAATTGAAAGCGAAGGAGAGCATCAGCATTGCCCAAGAGGAATAGGAAGAGAAGGAGGAAGATGATAAAATGATCATGTGAGTGTGATGTCGCAAGGAATTCAGGACATGAAAGACCATCTGAAATCAAATAATTTTACCTGAGTAGGAAAATACATTTAAACGAGTGATTCAAAACACAGATTAAAAATTTTTTCTTTGGAACAAGAATAGCAAAGATGGAGTTGCCTCATTGATATAAACGTTAACTATTAAAACTTTAGTCGGCTTAAATTTAATGAACTGAGCACCCCCAGAACCAGGATAGATTTAGAGTGACACCAGGACTGCCACATGGTCAGACAGCATTTATGGACAGAAAAATGAAAGTGACCTACAGAACACTGACTGGAGTGATGTAGAGAAACACCTTGATTGGTCCAAGCTGGGCATTTGACTTATGTGAACCTGAACTGAATATCTGGCTTCCTGTGGTTGGCTAAGACTGAGAAACTTTTGACAAGAGTAAGCTACAGCCTGTTACACATCAAATTAGGCTACAATTCAATATGTATGAAAAAAATCTTTAGGCCAAAAATGTATGAAAATAGCTTTATAACATTCTCTTCTCTGGGTTCAGCCTCTCGTTTTTGCAAGATTTATCAACACCTTAGGCACTGACATCATTCTCTGTCACTATCATAAATGAATTTATTTGATCTCAGTATGAAATTTACAAGACTTATTTGGTCTCATCTCCTGTCTGTTTGGAGATTTATCTGTTTGCTTATGTTTAGCTATTTAGCATGACATTTAGCTCTATGTTTGCTTGGCCTGATCTGTTGAGACCCAGTACAGGAGCTTAGTCCAAATCACTGACTGGTTATAATTTTGTCTGACATTTCCCGTTTTTGCCACCTCTTACCTAAGTGAAAGTGTGACCAGGACTTAGACTGTTAGTGCTATTCTCAGTCACCATAATTCTGGGTTTCTGGTCTCAACTCGTCATTCATAGGTTACCGTGTCCTTAAGATCATGCATTTCTTGGAGATTTTGTCCTTCTAGTCAAAGAGAGACCATTTGACATTCTTTGGATGGCAGCATGGAAACACTGAGAACTTTTGAGAGAAGGCAGAGTACCCGAAACTAACATGGCTATCGTGAGTCGACTATCAAGAGTATGGAGAGCATTCCTTAGTCAGGCTTTCCATGAATTAAACGACCAAAATCAAATGGATCAAAGAATAAGCCAGAAGAGGAATCGATCCATTTTAACCAAGCAATTGAGTCTCCATAATACCCAGTGTATTCATCAGCGTGCAAGAAGAAGTGTCAGCAACCACACAGATTCCTCCTGTTCAACCAGTAGGGAATCTAAAGCAGTTCCATTATCTAATGCAATGTTAGCAAGACAATTTGGAGAAGTCTATTGAACAACCGCAGACTTTGCTAGGATCAGCTATAAAGCCTATTATGTGGGATAAGGCTCTAAGCATTGCCTCATTTATAATTTCTGCAAACCATTGGGAAAGGCAACCTAACAAATGATGCTCATCCAGTATGGTAAAGATCTTCTGGCAATGTTTCCTTTAACTTATGATATAAACTAAGAGGGGAAGACCAGTGTTCTGTTGCTGATGGATCATGGAGCAACAAAAATACCATTAAAATTAATGGTCCGCACTGACCCTTTATCCATCAAGGAATTAGTTTGGCTGAAAAATCCTCTACAAATAAAACTATAGTCCAAAGGTACACACGAGGCCCCTTTTCAAATGATGTAGCTCATGGAGACATAAACCAGGGGAAAAATTAAGAAAGGTAGGAGTTTTATGATGTCAGGGCAGTCTTGACTGACAGTCTTGGAAAGACTGTCCACCTTTAGGATGTCATCCGCTTCTGGAGAGAAACTTACCTGGTGAGCATTACCTTAAGGTCTCCAATAGTGTACCATTCCAACAGTCTGGAGCGGCCTTTCTGAATTGTGAGATTACAAACCCAAGGTTGGAGGTACCAAAATCTTGTTGCAAAGTAGGTGGCAGAGGAAGTCTTTTTTTGACATTGTTTTCAAAATGTAATGTCATTCTACATTGTGCATGGTTTGATTGTTCACAGTTAATGAATTATTATTATTATTTTTTGAGTTGGAGTCTCACTCTGTCGCCCAGACTTGGAGTGCAGCGGCCGCTCCCGGCCACCGCAGCCTCGACCTGCTGGGCTCCGGCAATCCTTCCGCCTCAGACTTTCAAGTAGCCAGAACTACAGGCACATGCTACCATGCCCGGCTAATTTTTTGATTTATTGTAGAGATGAGGTCTCACCAAGTTGCCCAAGTGGGTCTTGAACCAGCGGGCTCAGGCAATCCACTCACCTCAGCCTCCCAAGGCACGGGATTACAAGCTGAGCCACCGAGCCCGGCTGGTTAATGGATTATAAAGAGCTTCCTTTATCTGACGAAAACATATTTTGGCAGAATACGTTAAAGTTTCGCAGCATTTAGTCACAGCCAAGTTTAAGAGCAAAGAATACATGAGTTTCTATTATTAGGAGCACAGGCCTTCCAGTGACAATTTCATAGGAAATTAATTTATGTTTTTCACCAGAAGTGGATGTGATTGTCATCAATCTGCGACACCTTTGACTAAGGCAATCCAGTTTGCTTTGCCTATTACTACTATCCCCCTTTTTTAACGGTGTTACAACTTCTCCAGTGAAACAAGGACCTGTTTTACTGGAGATTCCTCAAGAAATGCCCCAATCAGGAAACACATTTTCTAATAATGATTTAGCTACTGTTACAGCAATAGACTTCTTGCCTGAGAAAGCTTCCATATGACCAGAAATAATGCCCTGAAAACGATGCATGGAATTCCTCTATAACTGTTTGAATGGCCCATCAGGTAGCAGAAATGTGCCTGAAATTTTGACGTTGTTCCTGGAATTATGGGTTTGACAAACCTAATATTAATCATAAACCATTTTAGCAAATTAGAATAGTCAATAAACAATTGTTTAATAATTTGGATTATTTTATCTCTTCTATAATGATTCATGGACTGCAGAGCTTTTAATAATGGAAGCTTTAAGGACTCAGGAAAAACCAGGTGACTGTCCAACTTCTCCGTGGGAAAAGGCACCTAACAAAGGACAAAGGATGCTCATCCAGTATAGTAAAGACCTTCTGGCAATGTTCCCTTTAATGTAGGATATAAATTAAGAGGAGAAGACCAGTTGCACTCGATAATGGAACCCTCATAATAGGCTTTATAGTTGCTTCCAGCAAAGGCTGCGGTTGCACAATAGACCTCCAAATTAATCTTCTTAATATTAAATTTATATCGCTTAAAATTTCAATTTTTGTTTCTCCAGTTCAGATATTCAACACTGTTTACTAAATGGTTATCAAAGGTAATTTGACTTATACCATAGAGCTCATTCAAACTGCATATCTTAACAAGGTCAGTACTGGTTGACTAGTCATGAAAATCTGCTGAAGTATTTACTTGGTATGTTAATTAATCTTTGTCCTACATGGGTTGACAGTGTATAGCAGTTTTGTAAACCAGTCAGTCTCTTTATTGCAGTTCAAGGAATTCTTATCCAGCCCAAATGATATTATCCTAAAGTTATCAGAGTTTGTATTCCAGAGTGCTTGTCAGGGTTCTTTTCATCCTTTCTACGAACCTCCTTGGAGACACACATTTCCAAATTAAAATTGCTTGCAAAGATTCTGCATATCGTTAGACTTTCCTGTATGAGCCTAATTTGGGAGTCCCCATTTTTTTTAAGGGGAGAAAGTGTTTCAGGCTGAGTCAGTGGTAATCTGAATGGGAGCTTCTGCTGCTTTTCACAACAAGGGTAAAATTTTGGATCCTATAAGTATACATGGGAGAGAGAGTTAATGGGAGGTGTGAATTATTGTAAAGGGAAAATAGAACATTTCATAGAGAATGTATAACATTCCAGTGTTGTATAGCTTCTTTTATTTTTTATTTTAAAGATGTAGGGTACGATTCAGGGTTAGATATACAAATGTTCATTATGCTGATACTCTTGTTGCTGAGGCATGCCTTCCCTTCCCCTGGCAGTTTCCCACTACTGCCAATCCTGGCTCCACCTTCCCCTGGCAGTTTCCAACTACTGCCAATCCTTTTCTTATAGTATTACAATACTTGTCCAATGTTCTGCTTATGAGTGAGAACGTGTGACGCTCAATTCTTTGTTTCTGTGATAGACCCCTCAGTATTATAGCCTCTGAAACCACCCAAGTTGCTGTGAAGTTCATAATTTTGTCCTTTTTATGGCTGTGGAATGTTCCATCATGTACGAGTACCACATCTTTTTTTATCTAGTACTCTCGATGGGCAGAAGAGTTGGTTCCATGTTTTTGCTATTAAGAATAGTGCTGCACTAAACATGCATGTGTAGGTCTCTTTTTCACAGAGTGCTTTGATTTCCTCCAGGTATATTCCCAGTAGGGGGATTGTGAGGTCATATGGAAGGTTGATTTTTAGATCTTTTAGGAATAGTTACACTGTTTTCCACAGAGGCTGTACTAACTTACACTGCCACCAACAGTATAGAAGTTTTTCCTTTTTGCTGCATTCTCTCCAGCATTTGATATTTTTTGAGTTATTGATGATGGCCATCCTGACAGGAGTTAGGTAGTATCTCAGTGTGGTTTTAATTTGCATTTCTTTGATGACTAGTGAGGCTGAGCATTTTTTAAAGTATCTGTTGCTGCTCAGATGTCTTCTTTTGAGAAGTGTCTATTCATATCTTTTGCCCACTTTGTTTGGGGCTGTGTGTTTTATTCTTTCCAGCACGTTCGAGTTCCCTGTAGATCCGAGATGTTATGCCTTTGTCAGATATACAGTTGGCAAATATTTTTCCCAGTCTTTGGGCTGTCTCCCTGCTCTTTCAATGATTTCTTTGGCTTTACAGAAGCTTGTCAGTTTGATGAGGTCCCTCTTGTCTATCTTATCTCTTCTTCTTTTTTTTTTTTTTTTTTTGAGTGGAACTCTCACTCTGTCACCCAGACTGGAGTGCAGTGGCACACTCCCAGTCACCACAGCCCTCTACCTGCTGGGCTCCGGCGATCCTTCCACCTCAGCCTTCCAAGTAGCTGGAACTACAGGCGGCATGCTACCACGCCCAGCTAATATTTTATTTATTTTAGAGATGAGGTCTCACCAAGTTGCCTGGGCGGGTCTTGAACCCGCGGGTTCAGCAACCCACTCACCTCGGCCTCCCAAAGCACTAGGATTACAGGCCTATCTTCTCTCTTATGGTGTGAGCACTTGGGGTTTTGGTCAGGAATTGGTTGCCAGTTCCAATTTCCATAAGGGTGTCTCCAGCATTTTCTAAGATTCTTATAGTTTGAGGTTTTATGTGTAAGGTCTTTGATCCATTTAGAGCTGATTTTTTGTTTATGGGGATAGTTAGGGGTCTTTTAAAAAATCTTCTGCATGTGGTTAACCAGTTTTTGCAGCACTATTTACTGAATAGGTTCTCCTCTCCACAGTGGTTGATGGTGAAGACTTTGTTGAAGATGAGTTGGTTGAGAAATTGAGGTTTTGCTTTTGGGATCTCTATCATGTTCCATTTGTCTACACGCCTGTTCTTATACCAAAACCAGGTTGTTCTGATTATTGTAGCTTTATAACGCTTAAAGTCTGGGAGTGCGATGCCTCCCACTTTTGCTGTTGTTTGCTTGCTTTGTTTTTTTGCTGAGGATTATTTTGGTTACTCCTGGTCGTTTATATTTCCATATGAATTCCTGTATTGTTATTTCTAAGTCTGAGAAGAATGTTGCTGGTAATTTGATGGGGATTTTACTAAATCTGTAGATTGCCTTGGGTAGGATGGCCATCTTCACAATGCTGATTCTTCCAACCCATGAACATGGAGTATCTTTCCATTTGTTTGTGTCATCTTTGATTTCTTTGAACAGGGTTTTGTAGTTTCTGTTGTAAAGTTCTTTGACTTCTCTGGTTAGGAAGATGCCAAAAATTTCATTTTTGTTGCTTTTGTGGCTATTGTGAATTTAATTGTCCTTTCAATTTGAGTTTTTGTTTGTTTGATGTTGGTGTATACGAACGCGACTCACTTTTGCACATTTATTTTGTACTCTGAGATTTTACCGTAGTCCTTTATTAGTGCAAGGAAGTTTTTGACAGATTCTCTTGAGTTGTCATGATATACAATCATATCGTCTGCAAAGAGTGATAACTTAACTTCCTTTTTTCTATTTGGATACCCCTGATTTCCTGCTCTTGTATGATTTCTCTAGCGGAGACTCCCAATACTGTGTTGAACAGGAGGGGTGAGAGGAGGCATCCTTGTGATGTTCCGGTTTTTCGGGAAAATGGGTCCAATTTCTGTCTGTTCAGCAGTATGTTGGCTGAGGGTTTCCTGTAGATGAACAAACCTCTTACTATTTTGAGGTATGTTCCATCTATACCTAGATACTCAAGGGTTTTTAATCAAGAAAGGGAGCTGGATTTTATCAAAAGCTTTTCCCCATCTAATGATATCATCATGTGTTTTTTGTTTTTACATCTGTTGATGTATTTAATTACGTTGTGGTTGTAGATGTAAATCAGTCTTGTATACCAGGGTTGAAGATTTCTTTGTCATGGTGGATAATTTTTTAGATGTGTTGTTGGATCCAGTTTGCTAGAATCTTATTGAGAATTTTAGCATCTATGTTCATCAAGGATATTGGCCTGTAGTTCTCTTTCCTTATTGGATCTTTACCTGGTTTTGGTCTCGATGTGATGTTAGCTTCACAAAATGATTTGGGGAGAGTTCCATCTTTCTCAATTGCCAAGATTACTTTGAATGGGATTGGGATCAGTTCTTCCTTCTATCTTTTGTAGAATTCTGCTGGAAAGCCATCTGGTCCAGGGCACTTTTTTTTTTTTTTTTTTTTTTTTTTTTGGAGGTAGTTTTCTTATGACAGAGTTAATATCCTGGGTTGTTACTGGTTTATTTAGGGTCTCGATTTCTTCTTGTTTCAACCTGGGGATGTTGTGTGTTGTTCGAAAGTCCTCCATTTCATTCAGATTTTTGAGTTTGTTTCCATACAGGTGTACATAGTAATCTCTGATAATCTTTTGTATTTTTTCGGGGTCAGTTGTAACTTCATCTTTTGCATTTCTGATTGTGTTTATTTGGACTTTTTCTCTCTTTTTCTTGGTCAGTCTAGCTAGGGGTCTGTCAATTTTGTTTATCCTTTCAAAAAAACTAGCTTTAGGTTTTATTGGTTTTTTAAATTATAATTTTGTCTTCTGTGTCCAAAATTTGGAGTTTTATTTTGGTGACCTGGATTCTTCTGCTAAAGTTAGAGTTTTGGTGCTCTTGTCTTTCCAGTTTCCTTAGGTGCTTTATTAGGTTGTTTACTTGTGTTCAGGTGTGTTCATAGAGATATGAATTCCTCTCTTACTACTGTTTTCATGACATCCCAGAGATTTTGGTAATGTGTTTCATCATTTTCATTTGTTTCTAGTTATCTTTTAATCTCTGTTTTGATTTTCATGTTGTCCCATGGCATCATGTTGTTTACTGCCCATGTGTTTGTTGATTTGGGGGGAACTTTGTTGACACTTTTTTATTCCACTGTGGTCTGAGAAGGTGCATGGCAGCATTTCAATCTTATGAAATTTGTTTATGCTTGATTTGTGGCTGAGGATGTGTTGGATCTTAAAGTAAGTTCCATGTGGTGATGAGTAGAATGCATATTCCATGGTTGTTGGGTGGAGTGTTCTGTAGGTATCCATTTAGTCAAGCACCACGTTGAGGTTCCAGATGTCCTTATTGACCTTTTGTCTTGATGATCTGTAGGGTTGCTAGTGGGGTGTTTAAGTCTCCAGCTATGATAGCATTAGAGTCAATATCTTTTTTTAGTTTACCTAGAAACTGCTTTATGGAAGTTGGTTCTTCTATGTTGGGTGCATATATGTTTAGAATGAATATTTCTTATTGATGAGTTGAACCTTTTATCATTATGTAGTGACCTACATTTTAAAAATCTTTGATAGCTTAAAGAGTATTTTATCTGCTATTAAGATTGTGACTCTGGCTTTCTTTTGTGTTTGCCTGAAATTTTGTTTCCCATCCTCCTACTTTGAGTCTGTGAGTGTCCCTTCTGGTGAGATGGGTGTCTTGGAGATAATATATTGTTGGCTCATGATATTTTATCCATTTCACCATTCTATGTCTTTTCAATGGTGCATTTAGTCCCTTTACATTCAGGCTAATTATTGAGATATGAGAGCTTTTCCTTGTCATGAGGTTCATATAGAGTTTGTTTTTGCTGCTGTTTGTTTGCTTGTTGTCTTTCTTTTGATTTTTTGGGTTGATTCATGTGTGTTTTCAATCTTTTTCCTGCATTATTGGGAATGATATTGTCACTCTTTTTTACCTTTCTTCTGTGTTTAATACTTTCTTAAATGTTTCTTGTAGAACTGGTCTGAAGGCAGAGTAAACTCTTAGGGATTGAATATCTGGGAAGGTTTTTAATTCTTCATCCCTGATGAAACTTAGCTTAACTGGGTAGGTAATTCTTGGTTGAAAATTGTTTATCTTTGAGAACTTGAAGATTGGACTCCAAGCACTCCCAGCCTGTAGTATTTCTATAGATAAGTCTGCAACTATTCTAACTGGTTTTCCCTTTTAGGTGGTCTGACCTTTCTCTCTTGCTGCTTTAGGATTTTTTTATTTTATACCTACTTTGTGTAGGCAAATTACTATGTGTCTAGGAGTTGGTTTTCTCATTTGTTGTCTTGCAAGGTTCTCTGAATCTCTTGTATTTGAATGATTGCATCACTGATGAGATGAGGGAAGTTTTCTGGATAATTTCATGAAATGTGTGTTCCAGTGCAGTCTCTGACTCTCTATCTGCTTCGGGAATTCCAATTCATCTTAGGTTCAGTCTCTTGAAATGATCGCTCTTCTCTTGGATGCTTTGTTCTGTCTTTTTAAGTTTCTTTTCTATATTTTTAACAGTTTGGGTTAGTTTCATATTTTTGTCCTCAAGCTCTGAGATTCTTCTGCTTGGTTAAGTCTACTTTCCATGCTTAGCGGTTTGTGGTTTATTTCATTCACTGTATGCTTTATCGCTGATATCTCACTTACTGACTCCTTCAATCTTTCCTCTTGTCTCTCCTCATTCCTATTTATTGTCTAGTAGAATCTTGGAATCTGGGTTTGTGGTTTGAGACCAGTCGTTCCAGGGGCTCCTCATTCTTTGATATGAAGTCTGTAGTCTCAGTGACTGACCTCCCAGGGGTCTGTGTGAGACTCATATTCTTCCTTTGGTTTTTCCTCATTTGTACAGGTCCCCCCCCCAACTTCTTCTTTAATTCTGTTGTTCAGTGAGAAGGGGGATAGCTTTCATTTCTGTTTGCTCAATCTTATATTCTTCCTTATGTAGATCCTCTGGTTTTGTTCAATTCTGAAGCTGGACTGAGGGTGAGGGCCTGTGCTTGTTTGCAGTTTTGAGATTTAATTAAGGGGGGAGTGTGATTCAGAAGCTATATACAGATCCCAGTATCTGCTGACAGGTGTGTGGGCTCCCTGGAACCCACTTCCCACCGTCTTACAATCTGTCCATGCAGTGCCGGTGTCTGTTTGCCCCTAAAAACAAAGTGAGAGAAGAAAAAGGAAGAGAATTAACAAAGGAAGGAGGACGACAAAAAGAAGGTGGAGAGAGAGAAGAAGAGGGAAAACAGACAGGCGAACCAACTAATGAATAAACAGTGAAACAAACAAAGACAGAAAAAACATACAGATAATCATTCTAACAAGCAAAAATCCCCCTCTGGGTGTACTCATCCTCAAAAATACCTATACATACACAGAAAATCTAAAAAAAAAAAAAAAAGTCGGGTTTGGTGGCTCAGCCTGTAATCTCACACCTTTGGGAGGCTGAGGTGAGTGGATTGCCCGAGCCCACGGGTTCGAGACCCGCCTGGGCAGGCGAGACCTCATCTCTACAATAAATCAAAAAATAAGCCGGGCATGGTAGCGCATGCCTGTAATTTCAGCTACATGGGAGGCTGAGGCGGAAGGATCTCCGAGCCCAGCAGGTTGAGGCTGCAGTGGCCGGGAGCAGCCTCTGCACTCCAGTGTGGGCAACAGAGTGAGACTCCAACTCAAAAAAATAAAATAAAATAAAATACTTCTGGCAAGATGGCGATGGGGCAACCTGGTCTGTGAAAATCTCTGCAAAGGAGAACTGCAGTGGGTCTCTGACTCTCGCCCTGGGGGCTACAGACCCCAACATCACAGCCTGCTCTTCATACGGAGCTTGGCCATTGCCACCGCTGGGGCATCGCAGCGGTCTGGACAACCACTGCAGCGCAGACACCGCCGCCGCAGCCGCCGCAGCCGCCACCACCACCGCCGGTAGCACATTGTACCACCCGGGCTGGAGGCAATCCACAACTTCAGTCCTTGAAACCCCTTCAAGGAAGTTCTGCTGGGATCGCTGCCACCTCTCCTGCAGCCAAGACATCCTGCCAGCCGTAAGTCTCCTGCCGTCTGCCCTGAGGCAGGCAGCCATCTTGCCATCTTCAGCCTCTGCCATCCCTGTCCGGCCCCATCCCCTCTGGGGCGAGCAGCTGAGATAGCACCACCTGCTGGCGATTCAAGGTAACATCACTGAAATGGGAGAAACAAGCTTGATAAAGACATAGGCCAGAGTGGTGAACGGAGGGTGATCTGAACAGTCCTTCACAGCAGACCAGGGGCAACTGACCCTAACTGCAAACTAATTTACCTGCTTGAAAAGAAAGCTAGAAATCAGAACTGAAAGGACATTGGACTTAAACGAAAAGTCTCAGAGTGTGCTTCATTGATTCTGTTAGTTTAATGACTTAATTCTATTCCTACTGTCTTGTTCCTTTTTTTCTTTTTCCTCTTCCTTTTCTTCTCTTTTCTTCTCTCTGTAAACCATATCTTTGTATAGAGGAACAGCACACTAATAAGGTGGTTTGATAGCTGGTATGTTAGCATCACTATATGTTTTATTTTTGTCTATATGAGAGTTGGTTCATCTGTAGCTGTGGCCTATTGTTTTTAATCTGTTACAGTATAGGCCTTTCTCTCTATTTGTTGGCACACTCTTTTTTCCCCCCTTACTCCTCTATCTCTCCACCCCCCCTTCAACCCACTGTCTGCTCCATTCTCTCCCCTCTGCTAACCACATTTTATTTCAGGGAGTAAACCTACAGCCCCACTGCATGGACAGATTCCAAGGCAGTGGGAAGTGGGTTCCAGATTATTCATACGGGGAAAAACCACACAAATGAAGAAAAACCAAAAGAAGAATATAGGTCTCACACAGACCCCTGGGAGATCAGACACTGAGAAAACAGATTCTGGAACACAAACAATGAAGAGCTCCCAGAATGACTGGTTACATGCAACAAACCCAGACATCAAGACATTAATGGAGAGAATTTACAAGAGGAAAATAGGAAGGAGCTGATGTCAGAAATGACAGCAGTAAAGAATACTGTGATGGAAATGAATAACAGACTAATAACCATGGAAAGCAGAATCAGCCAAGCAGAAGAAAGAATCTCAGAGCTCGAAGACCAAAACACAGAACTAACCCAAACTGTCAAAAGCATAGAAAAGAAGCTCAAAAAGACAGAACAAAACCTGCAAGAGATGAATGATCACTTCAAGAGACCAAACCTAAGAGTAATTGGGCTTCCTGAGGCAGAGAGAGAAACAAAAGCCACACTGGAACAAACATTTCATGAAATCATTCAAGAAAACTTCCCTCATCTCATCAAGGATGAAAAAATTCAAACACAAGAGATTCAGAGAACCCCTGCAAGACAACAAATGAGAAGACCAACTCCCAGACACATAATAATTCGCCTAAACAAAGTAGCTATAAAAGGAAAAATCCTAAAGGCAGCAAGAGAAAAAGGCCAGACTACCTACCAGGGAAAACAAATTAGAATAGCAGCAGATTTATCCACAGAAACCCTTCAAGCTAGGAAAGCCTGGAGTCCTATCTTCAAAGTTCTAAAAGAGAAACAATTTCAACCAAGAATAACCTACCCAGCCAAACTAAGCTTCATTCATGAGGGAGAATTGAAATCTTTTCCAGATATCCAATCCCTAAGAAGCTACGCTGCCACCAGACCACCTCTACAAGAAACACTTAAGAAAGTACTGAACACAGAAGAAAAAGAAAAAAAAACAGCAACATTCTTCACAAGAGTACAGGCAAAAGATTAAAAACACACATGAACCAACTCCAAAACCCAAAGAAAGACAACAAACAAACAGGAACAACTCTGTAAGAACCTTATGACAGGGATCAACTCTTGCATTTCAATTGTTAGCCCATATGTGAATGGACTAAATGCACCACTGAAAAGACATAGAATGGCAAAATGGATAAAATATCATCAGGCAACAATCTATTGCCTTCAAGAGACTCACCTCACTAGAAAGGACACCCACAGACTCAAAGTAAGAGGATGGGAAACAAACTTTCAGGCGAACGGAATACAAAAGAAAGGAGGAGTAGCGCTCTTAATTTCAGACAAAATACCCTTCAAGCTATTAAAAATCAAAAAAGATAGAGAAGGCCACTACTTAATGATAAAAGGCTCAATCCATCAACAAGTAATATCTATTCTAAACATATATGCACCCAACATAGGTGCACCAACTTTCATAAAGCAACTTCTAGGAAAACTAAACAAAGATATTGACTCTAACACCATCATAACTGGGGACTTTAATACAGCACTCACAACCCTAGACAGATCATCAGGACAAAAAATCAGCAAGGAGATCCGGAACCTCAATGTGACTTTGGACCAAATGGACTTAATTGATACCTACAGAACACTCCATCCAAAGACCACAGAATACACATTCTACTCATCACCTCATGGAACGTATTCTACGATCGACCACATAATTGACCATAAATCAAGCATAAGCAAATTTAAAAGGACCGAAATTCTACCATGTACCTTCTCGGACCACAGTGGAATAAAAATAACATTGATACCAACAAAGTCCCCCCAAAACCCACAAAGACATGGACACTAAACAGCATGATGCTAAGCAACTCCTGGGTCAATGATGAAATCAAAACAGAGATCAAACAAATGGAAACAAATGAAAATGAAGAAACATCTTACCAAAATCTCTGGGATGCCCTGAAAGCTGTAGTAAGAGGGGAACTTATATCCCTACAAACACACATGAAGAAAATGGAAGGAACAGAAATTCACAACCTAACAAGCCACCTAAAGAAGCTGGAGAAGCAAGACCACAAAAACCCTAATTTCAGCAAAAGAATCCAGATCACCAAAATAAAAGCCCAAATCCAGGACATAGAAGACAAAAAGATAATACAAAAAAATCAATGAAACAACAAGCTTGTTCTTCAAAAGGATAAACAAGATCGATGGTCCCCTAGCTAGACTGACCAAGAAAAAATGAGAAAAAAACCAAATAAGTACAATCAGAAACACAAAAGATGAAGTCACATCTGACCTTGAAGAAATACAAAAGATCATTAGAGACTACTACGTACACTTGTATGGAAACAAACTTGAAAACCTTAAGGAAATGGAGGATTTTCTGACATCACACAACCTACCTAGGTTGGAACAAGAAGAAATTGAGACCCCAAATAGACCAATAACAATCAAGGAAATTGAGCGTAATAAGAAAACTTCCTACAAAAAAAAAACGCCCTGGTCCAGATGGCTTTCCAGCAGAATTCTACAAGACATTTAAGGAGGAGCTGATACCAATCCTACTGAAGGTATTCCAGGCGATTGAAAAAGATGGAACTCTCCTCAAATCATTTTATGAAGCCAACATCATATTGATACCCAAGCCAGGTAAAGATCCAACAAAGAAAGAGAACTACAGGCCAATATCTTTGATGAACATAGATGCTAAAATCCTCAACAAGATCCTAGCAAACCGGATTCAGCAATACATCTCAAAAATCATCCACCATGACCAAGTAGGCTTCATTCTTGGGATGCAAGGATGGTTCAACATTCGTAAAACCATAAATGTAATTAAATTCATCAACAGATGTCAAAACAAAAACCACATGATCATATCATTAGACGCAGAAAAAGCTTTTGATAAAATCCAGCACCCCTTCTTGATAAAAACCCTTGAACATCTAGGCATACGGGCAACATACCTCAAAATAGTAAAAGCCATCTACGAGAAACCCACAGCCAGCATACTCCTAAATGGACAAAAATTGGAACCAATTCCCCTGAAAACTGGAACTAGACAAGGATGCCCACTCTCACCCCTCCTGTTCAACATAGTATTGGAAGTCCTGGCTAGAGAAATCAGAGAAGAGGAGGCAATCAGGGGTATCCAAATAGGAAAAGAGGAAGTCAAGTTATCTCTCTTTGCAGATGATATGATTGTGTACCTTGAAAACCCAAGAGAATCTGTCAAAAGCCTCCTCACATTGATAAAGGCCTTTGGCAAAGTCTCAGGATACAAAATAAATGTACAAAAGACAATCGCATTTCTCTACACCAATAGTAAACAAACAGAAACCCAAATAAAAAACACAATTCCATTCACAATAGCCACAAAAAAATGAAATACCTTGGCATCTTCCTAACCAGAGATGTGAAAGACCTTTACAATGAAAATTACAAAACACTGCTGAAAGAAATCAAAGATGTCACAAACAAATATCCCATGCTCATGGATTGGAAGAATCAACATTGTGAAGATGTCCATCTTACCAAGGCAATCTACAAATTCAATGCAATACCCATCAAATTACCAGCAACATTCTTCTCAGACCTGGAAAAAACAACACAGGAATTCATATGGAAACACAAACGTCCAAGAATAGCCAGAACAATCCTCAGCAAAAAAAAAGCAAAGCAGGTGGTATCACATTACCAGACTTCAAACTTTACTATAAAGCTACAATCATCAAAACAGCTTGGTATTGGTACAAGAACAGGCATATAGACCAATGAAATAGAATTGAGATTCCAGAAGTAAAACCTCAATTTCTCAACCAACTCATCTTCGACAAAGCCCCCACCACCTACCACTGGGGAGAGGAGAACCTATTAGTAAATGGTGCTGGGAAAACTGGCTGACCACATGCAGAAGATTGAAACAGGAACCCTATCTATCCCCATGCACAAAGGTTAACTCCAAATGGATCAGAGACCTAAATGTAAAACCTTAAACCATAAGACCTTAGAAAAGGAAGGAAATACCCTCATGGAAATCGGAAGTGGCATCCGATTCCTGAACAAAACCCGAAACCCACAGGTCATAAGAGAGAAGATAGACAAATGGGACCTTATTAAACTGACAACCTTCTGCAAAGCCAAAGAAACCTTCAAGAGAGCAGGGAGACAGCCTACAGACTGGGAAAAAGTATTTGTTTCTGGTAATTTGATGGGTATTGCATTGAATTTGTAGATTGCCTTAGGTAAGATGGACATCTTCACAATGTTGATTTGCCAACACCAGGTCTGACAAAGGCCTAATATCTTGCATCTACAAGGAACTCAAACATGCTGAAAAGAAAAAAACAAACAACCCCATTATAAAATGGGCAAAAGATATGAACAGACACTTCTCAAAGGAAGACATCCGAGCAGACAACAAACACATGAAGAAATGCTCAACCTCACTAATCATCAGGGAGATGCAAATCAAAACCACACTGAGATACCACCTAACTCCAGTCAGAACGGCAATTATCAACAACTCAAAAAATAACAGCTGCTGGAGAGGGTGTGGTGAAAGGGAACATTTCTACATTGTTGGTTGGGAGTGTAAACTAGTGCAACCTCTGTGGAAAGCAGTGTGGAGATTCCAAAAAGCTCTAAAAATCGACCCTTCATATGACCCCGCAATCCCCCTACTGGGAATATACCCTGAAGACCTCAAATCACTCTATAAAAAGATACCTGCGCACGTAAGTTTATCGCAGCATTGTTCACAATAGCAAGAACCTGGAAACAACCATGCTGCCCATCAAAAGAGGACTGGATTTAAAAAATGTGGTACATATACATGATGGAATACTACACAGCCATAAAAAAGAACAAAATCATGAATTTCGCAGCAACCTGGATGGAACTAGAGTCTATAATACTGAGTGACCTCTCACAGAAACAAAGAACCGAGTATCACATGTTCTCACTCATGTAATGGACCTTGAACAACCAATGTAATACTATAAGAAAATGACTGACGGTTCTGGGCAACTATGGGGCAGAGAGGGAGATGGGATTAACGGTAGTAAATATCTGTCTGGGGACGGGGAAACACCTCTTATCAACAGGGTGCCTGAATGAAATGTAATTGTACACCTAACCCTTAACTGTACTCCACAAAACCATAATAAGAAATATTGATTAAATATAATAATAATAAAATAAAATAAATTTAAAAATTTTAAAAATTTTAAAAAATTGAAATAATCAACAAAGCATGTGCAAAAATGGAAGCAAAAGCAGAATGAAAGCGAGAAGACAAAAAAGCAAAAACTTAAACAAAAAACAAGCAGGAAGAAAAAGAAAAAACTTGCTCTGTGGCCCTTTCTGTAACTTCAGTTTCCTTTCAGCTGCCAGCTCCACCTTAGGGAGCAGTTTGATCTCCAGCCTTTCCCCTCCACTCTCAGCACAGGCTGATAGGGTTGCTTTCAGTGTGGGTCAGATGCCCCATGGACTACTCTAGGAGGATGGTGCATCAGATCCAGACTCATCCTACTCATTTCTGCTGTTGTTAATTCTCCCACTCAAATCTGACATGTCTGTCTGTTCCAGCATAGGGTGAGGCATCTGTCTCTCTAAGTCTGATGAGAGGGTAGCCTCTGGGTCCCAAGATGGAGGCTTGGGTGGGGCAATGGAGGTCTCTCCCCAGTCCCAGGACTGAGAAGATGGCGTCCATCAGCCATCACATCACCAGCGTTGGAGCTTTATTCCATATTTCCATGACCTGCCTTCTTCACAACTCCTCCTGCTCGTGCCTGGCCCACTGCTGCAGGGGATGGTGTGGACTGGATGCCAGGTGGTAAGGAGTGGCCGTTCTCTGCTGCCTCCTGTCAAGAGAGTCCTGCAAATGGCAGATGATCTTGCATGCCCAGGTCTCCAGTTTCAGGGCAGTGGTGAGTTGCAGTCACCTTTGGAGGAGAGCCCCAGGTGCATGAACCCAAGTCTCCCTTCAGATAAACTTTCACTCACCCACCAACATACATCCACTCACGCAGAGAGTCATTATGGACACTTGCTTTTGCGGAGACACTCATAGTCTGACCTGTTCCGTCGCCATTTTGCCCGGAAGCTCCTGGGAGCCTGCATTTCTAAATGAACTTCTTAAGATGCACTGTTGTCTATTTGAAATTTTCCTCTCTTATTTGAAATCGTAAATCATTTCACCCTTTTTTGTAAGTATTTGCTGTTTCTGGAACCTGTTACTTATACACGTAATGTTTTGCATTGCCGCAAAGTCAAATATGCAGTTCCTTAGAAAGTAAGACTCCCTTATTTAATGTTAAATTTTGACTTTGGCTCTCAGAACCTCTTAATCAACTGAGCTAATAATTTTTCCCCACTCAAGCACTCAAGAAAAAGAAAAAAGAGAATAGAACACAAAACACCTGTGAATTTCTGAAAGCTGAAGTCTTTCCCCCTTGCAGTCGTTGCCAGTCTCTGTCTGACCCCGTCAGACATCTGAGGCCTCTAACTGGATCCAAGCCAGTTAATTATTGAATCCAATCCAGTTTTGAACTTAATTCATTTTCTGTCATGACTTGGAAACCCAATCCAGATTAAAAATTTTTTTTTAAATGCTCAAAAAATTCAGATGGCTCAAACCCCAACCTGTGGAGCTTTCGAATATGAGAGACACCTTACCAGTGGTCCCCAGTTCCTGTAAGACAGCAATTCACACAATGGGCCCTGCAAGTACCATCTTTGGTTACTTGATGCTCTTGAGGTTCACTGGAAACTGGGCTTCAAATCCCACTTCCAATGTCATTTGTAAAAATAAAAACTTTAGATAGTTTCAATTTAAGGTCTTAATTAAGCCAAAAAATTAAGTCATGAATTGGGCAACGCCGAGAACCAGAATATGTTCACGGTGACTCTGGAGATGCTACATGGCCCGATAACATTTATGGACAGAAAAAGGAAAATGAGCCACAGAAAACTGAAGTGAGATCAAGAAACAGCTGGATTGATGACAGCTGGGTGTTTGCCTTATGTGAACCTGCACCGAACAGTTTGTGGGCTACCTGTGGTTGGCTGAGTTTCAGTTACTGCAAGAGTAGGTTACAGTCTGCTACATATCAAGTTAGGTTGCAATTCAATATGTACAAAGAAACCCTTAGGCCAGAATTAAAATATGAATGCAGGCAGCTGTAGACCAAACTTAACTAGTAGAAAGCAAACTGACAGATGACAAGGGAGAAACTGAATCTTGCTGTGGTGTTGCTAGCTTCAGTGTTCAAAATGACTCTGAGACTGAATATGTTGGAAATGAGAGTTCTCTCAACCCCAAAATATGCCCCTTCAACAAAAACACTATATTCACCTGATTATTAAGCGACAAGAGAAACTCTGAAAACAGAATGAGTTAGCCTTTGCTAAGGAAAAGTTCTATCTAAAGAAAATATCCATTTTCAAGGGTGCTACTCATTCTGTATCAGTGGAGAAGGCACTGACTTAAACCTGCATTATAAATCTTACTTAGTTTCACCACTTTTCCTTGTCCTCGTATCATAAATTCCTTCTGTTGCACCTCTTTTCGTTTTGTCTGTGCCACCTCTTTGAGATGTACTCATTTTCCAAGGCATCTCCCACGTACATATGCAATATAAGTGTTAATAAACTGTTTGTGTTTCTCTGTCTTTTGTTACAGAAACCAGAAACAGGAGCTTAGAAGGGTAGAATGAAACCATTGCTTATAAGAAAAAACTGAAGTTTAAGTGAAATAGGTTATGTGTGTGTGTGTGTGTGTGTGTGTGTGTGTGTGTGTGTGTAATAGTACCATGCACTATTGAATTATTTGATATACACAGTCACTGAGGAAGTTGTGAACAGAATAACCAAGTCTCTATGAATAATCTTTAGTGAAAGGTGAAGAATGAGAGGAATACACGATAGCTGCCAATAGATCATTGTTTTTCTATTTTTGAAGTTGATGAAGGATGTATCAACTATACTTACTAAAGGAAAACAAAAGTATTTTACCCCCAAATATACTGTGGTGACATAATTCAGGATGGCTATTCAGGATTCCTGTGGACAAGTATAATCCAGAAAAATTGCCTTTTGTGGAGGTTAGTATCTAAAGAGAAATAATCTATACCAGTGAGAGGAATACTCAGGTTTGCTCTGAAACCTCCCCACCTAGTGTCCCAGATCTGGGAAAGACGAACTTAACCAAGGGTTACCATGTGGTCTTTCTGAGGCAGCTCCATGGATACCCGAGATTTTCATCTGCACAACAAACCAGTCCTCACCTGACATGCTTCCTCCTTTCACTGCCAGATAACCTGTGATGCAACTGCCTCCTGGAGTTCATGGAAAACTTGGTCCTAGGTCATTGTCTTTTGGTCTCACTTATCACCTCTGAAAATTATTTGCTCCTATACCCACCTCCCATCTTTTCTCTCTACAGTGAAGAAGATATTTAAGTGTTAACCAGCTAGCCCCATCTTGGAGTTTTTATATTTTGTGTCACTTTGTTGTCTATTTTCACGTTAATAAATTTGTATGCCTTTTTCTCTTATTAGTCTTTCTAGTATCCGTTTTCCTACAGACTCAAATTATCAACACTTCATGGGAAAATCTTGAGTCTGTAGCACTTTGGCTATGTGTTCACCCTGGAGCCTACAAAAAGCAATCACTGTTGATAGCACCCAGTCAATTGAGAAACGTAAGGGTCTCTATTCATCTTTTTTTTCTTTCTGAGTTTGGATGAACAGAAAGTAAAAACATGTATATGAATTAGTTATTTCATTAGTTGGAATTGCCTTTAAAATAAGTTGGCTTTTTAAAAAAATGTGTTAGAGAGTTCTCCTCTTAAACTGCTGTCTTGTTGGTATCTATAAGAAGATAAAAAAGGAATGTAGGCTTAGAAACTCTTTGGAATGATTTTTAAAGAAATCGTAGATCATAATTAAAACAAAATTAAAATCCTTTTGTAAACTCAAGCTGCCTGCTTTGGATTCCCTGTGAGATTTGCAAGAAACTCCATCCTGTAGTCCAGTGGTTGGAGTTAGGCACTACCACTGTTGAGCAAGATTTGATTTTCAATTAGAGAACCAGGCCCTTGGAGAAGTATAGTTTATCATCCCTTTGAAATGGAAACCTCTGAAAGAAATTCTTTACTTGATGCTTCTGTCTCAGGAGAGAAACATATATTGGAATTAGTCTGAATTATTTGTTTTTAATCATTTGTATGACCCGATTTTTCAGAGGAGTACCCATTTGTAATCACTTCTACCTCCATGAACAGCTTTTGAGTTTCCATCCAATGGGCTGTTTGTCTCTCACAATGTTCCATCAATAGGGCACATGCCTTGTCTAGTCTTTGTGTGCAGATGGTCAGCAGAGAAACTGAGACCCCAGAGAGCCTGACCAGAGAAAAATGGGAGTTGTACCCATTTGCAGCTACAAAACCTTCCTTTATTTTACCTGTCATTTGGGACTGGTGTCGATCTGAGGAGGATCACAGGTTTTTCTCTTCTAGGGAGACTTTGATTAAGCCCGTAAAGGGCTTCTTGGTCTCAGTGTAGTGTGCGCTTGTTTGTTTTGGTTTTGAGTCATTTGTTTAGGTAAACTTTCCATTTAAAACCTTGGTTTAGATTTAGAGGATAAGAGCACTTCACTGGGCCAGGGAGACATGCCCCCTGCTGCTGGAAACCAAATCAGTGAATGAGCAAGGTGGGTTCCTGGCAGGTGGCAGGGTCCCGGGGGGGGCATTGACCCTACTACTCAACCACTATTCTCTCTGCTTCAGTGGAAAGCCAATTGCCCTGGGACAAAAAGTTTTGCTGCTGGAGTATTCAAAACAATTTTCTAAAAGAATCCTGTGGTCAAAATGAGCTTAATTAAGAGAAAATATTCTCTGTTCTCTTTTAAATCTTATTTATTTATCCCATAAGAACTTCTTCATTGACCAGGCATGCGCCTGCTCTCTCTCTCTCTCTGTCTCTCTCTCTCTCTCTCTCTCTCTCCCCTGATAGCTAAAACTTCATCGAGTTTTTTGGAAAGCTTAAAACCTTACCGGGTTGGCTGCTCTAAGACCTGCTCTTTCATTTTCTTCTATTTTGTCGCATTTCCCTTTTGCCATCTTTGCTAGGACAGACATCTAAGGATCGAGTGGGTACGTCTAGAGACTATGAAATCACTGGAGAAATAGAATTGAAACATCACTAACCCCCTCTTTTGAAGTTTCCTGTTTTCCTCAGAGACCCCAAGAGTTGATGAGAAAAGAATGGGCTCTTCTTAGGTCTGAATTTTGCTTTCTTTTGCATTAAACTCTCAATATCTTCGGTTTGGGGATACACACATGTCGATGTATGTGTTGCACGTCATGTTTACAGGCATGTATGTATATGTTAAATTAAGTTTATCCCAAAGTTACCCCCTGCATACTTTGGGTTTTACCTATTGGTTTCTCTGTAGCCTTTCACATAATAAATTGTAACCTAACTGGATACAGAGATGGACTAATTATTGTGCCAATCACCAAGTCATGGGCAATCAGGTGTGGCCAACTATTCAAAGCAGGTTCAAATAAAGCAAACGCTGAGCTGTAACCAATCTGGCTATATCTGTACCTCACTTCTGATTTTCTGTTCGTCTCTTTTCTTTCTCTGTCCATTAAACTTCTTCTACCACATGGCTGCGCTGAAGTCTTTGTGCCTAGTCTGATTCAGAAGACTGCTTGATTTGTGAATCATTTTTGTTCCATTAAACTCTGTAAATTTAATGTGCCTTCATGATTTTTTTCTTCTTTTCATACATGAATTTGTCTTTATGTGTTACCAAATTGATTTATACACAGATAAGTCCTCATACACTAAATAACAAGCCCAAACATTTTAAAGTTTATATGACTTTAGTAATGTTTGATAAATAAAGTTGTTTTTAAAATTATTTGTAAAAAATAAATGATTGAATGAATAAAATTATTTGTAAAATGAAATATCTTCACAATTTAATTTAGACCTTTTTTTCCGTTATCGATTGTGCAGACAAATGTATATATTGGCTTTGCTAATGTTTTAAGACTGTAACACTGTTGCTGCTGATAGATACTTACTTGATTTGTCTATGAGCTAAAACTTTGATGTCTGGCTGCTGGGCTCCCTTGAAGTCTTGCACACATCTTACCCTGAGTGCATGTCTTTGATTGGAAGCCTTTGAATTTTTGAATCTAAACAGACTGCCACAGGGAAGCCTAGGGACATCTGTGTGTCCTCAGTACCTGAGAAACCAGCTGCAGGGCAGAGCCAAACCCAATATACCCCATCCTCCATGGCTCATCTCTGCCTCATGGCCACTCTGGGAGGGCTTGGGTCTTCACACCTCTGTCTTCTGTCCCGGGTTGGGCACTTGGTACATAACTATTAAAAAATTGCTTGCTTCCTAGGTTTTTCACTAAAAATTAGGGTTATTAAGAGTCAACATTATAGCTAAATATATGAAATTAAACTACTAGATATAAGATGAACAATTCTGTATACAAAGTGTATAAAGAAAGATGCGTTTTTAGTAAAGAAGATTATATAATAAGGACATGAAGATATTCTTGTTAAAACAAAAGCAATTATGCCTAACAGAGGTTATTTAAGGGTGGTTCAAAATGAAAATATAAAGGAAAAAATTATATAGTTAAAACCAAACAAATAAGCTGGCAATAACAGGAACATAAAAATTTAATCTTATAAAAGAAATTTTTATGTGTAATCAAACTGATTAAAATTCAGTTAATGCATTACAAGTATTTAAAGTTGAGTCTTGATATCAACAGTACAAAACTAAAATTTAGTCTTCTTGTTTCAACAATACTTTTGTGCAGCATTAATATGTGATAGTAAAAAATTTTTCTTTTATCTTTTTAATACACTGAAAAAATGGGTAGAAGAAAAATTCTGTGGGTCTCCTGCTGTGCTTATTAGGTCTTTTAATATTTGAAAACCGAATCTTCTCCTAGCAAAGAGTAAAAGTTTCCCTTTTGAAATCTTTTAATTATTAATTGGTTAAATGAATGACTATTAGCTTATGCAACCTGTAAACTTATTTTACTCATGTGTTTAACTCTTTGATATTTGAGAAACAATCCAAAATAAAAATTCTAATTTTTTTTTTTAACCTCAGACTAAATTTTGGACATTCCAGAAATACTCCCAGAAAACCGAGAGAGAGAGAGAGAGAGAGAGAGAGAGAGAGAGAGATTACAACTATTTTGTATGTTAAAATCTTATGGGAAGCATTGTCAAATAAGAAATAATGTTTAACCTTCTTTGAGTTACATTTGTATGTATATGTTACTAATATGTGTTCCAAAATTACATAAGATTCCTACAAATCTTATTTATCTTGGTATATGTATTAAATCATAATTGTGACTACTTTGTTAAATTGCTGTAGACCACAGAAAATAACCAAATTTCTTTGTCAATTGCATTTTTAACCATGACTATTTTGTCTTATTATTTAGTTTTATTTGATGGTTTTCTTCAAAGCTCTTTGTAAATCCTAAATTTCTGTGTTTTCAGGAAGTTTCAAGGGAATGACTGCAAGTTCTCTGAAATAAAGGCTTTTGAAAACTTTAAGATTGTACAATTGGACTGAATAAGAATTTCAAAAACTCAAGTTTAAAAAGGCTCACAAAATTGCTAACATAACAGCAAGCAAAACAAGAATTAATTGCATGGAACTAAACTGACAGAGGATTGAAATAAATTTTTAACGACTTCTTATTTGAAACATGGCTGATTCTTTTTGTTTTGTTTTCCACAGTGAAGGAAACATTTTTTTCTTTTTTCATTTTAAACTATCTAGGTCTTGCAATAATTGGGTAAAATATAGCTTTGTGAGCAAAATTAAAAACTTTACCTTTCTCTCCAACTAATTCTTAGAGAATTTGGAAACTATTCATAAATATTATTTTATGGCACTATAGTTACTTGATAATTTCAATAAGAATATGTTTTCTTTTGTAGTAAGACATAGTTATAGACACTGGCTATTCATCAAGGTTTTGACTGGAAGCATATATTTTCAGATACGATCAGACTTCTTTGAGAAATTGAGGCTGACTTAAAAGCCAATAAACTTGGAAAAAAAGATGGACCACGTTCTTCTACAAGGTTCCCATCTTTGTGGGAACTAGAGAATGTCACTTTCTGATAGGCCCAAGAACTTTTAAGATATTTTGGAGACCTCCATAAGAGAGGCATTCTCCCAATTTGTGTTGACATAGTCTAAGGGTAAGTCAAATTCTTTGCTTGACTTCCTTGTATTGAGATGCTCTTGAAAAAGCCTAATCTGAAATTTTTAATAAAAAGTTTTGACACAGTTGGCTTTGTCAAAACTTTTTATTAAAAGATCCTATAAGATAAATCACTATTTTTTCCTAAACTTGCCTAAAAAAACCAAACTAAAGACAACCCATTTTGTAACTAAATTGATCTTGCCATGATATACCTTTGTTAATATGGAGAACTAAAGAAATAAACTTCTTTTCAAGAAAATAAATCATTCAGTAAATACATATATAGAGAGAGAGAGGGAGAGAGAGAGAGAGAGGAGATGAGAGACAGAGAGAGTGTGCCTCTGTTATTAGCTTTTAGACCTGTCCATTGTTTTTGAGTGTTTATTTGTTTGATTACGTGTACTAAATTCTGAATTTTTCGTTTTTTTCAATATCTGGCTACAACTATTCAGACTAACATTTTCCTCTCAACTTTTTAGTTGAAATTGAAATTGAATTTAATTGAAATTGAAACTCTGCTTTTATTAAAGCTCTAAAAACTGAAGCTAAATACAAAATTGATACAACCATCAGGAGAAAGAAGTACAGAAACATACATAAATAACCTCTGTGCCTACTGATTTATAAACTACTTAGTTAACTGGAATACCTAACTGAGCTGCAATCTAGAAAAATCTATCTGATTGTTACTGCTTGCCCTGCCCACTCCAGCAGAATATCCTTTAGAAACTAGAAAATCTAACTTTAGACTACTCCAGACATTAACCTTTGTTTTAAAATTTTATTTCTATAGAAATAGCTTTTTGCCTGTAGCACTTATAGGAGCTTAGCTTTGAGAACCTATCAGCAATGCCACCTCCTGGAATGTGACTCAGCTGTTTGACTGAACTGACTTATTCTGAGTTTAAGAGACTAATTCAAGAAAAAACATGAGTGCTTGCTCCAATCTACGTTTCCCCATTTGCTAATCTCTTATTTCACAATCTCTAACCCAAACCTCTCCATAGATACCAGTACTACTTCAGTATGTGAAATTTTCTGAAAATGAAGCTTCAAATGGGGAACCAAGGGAAATAAAACGTATTTACCCCCAAATCTGTTTATTTGGCATCTTCAAAGACAGCTATTCAAAGGATCAGCACTTTTGTCCTTTGGAGAATAGCTCTGAAAAGCTGCCTTTTGGGGAGATTTGTATCTGAAAAGAAAGATCTAAGTTGGTGAAATAAACAGGCTTTGTGAGACAGGCCTCCCATTTTTCAAACACAGGCTACCATCTCTTCTTTCTAAGGGAAGCTCCAGGTCACCCAAGATATTTTCTACTGCGTAGCTTTCCTCCCTTACCTCTACCATGGCCTGTGATGCTACCTCCCCTAGAGCCCCAAGAAACGTGGTCCCAGGCACTGGTCTTCGTCTCATTCATCTCCTTGGAAAATCACTTGCTTCTGCACCCCCTCTCGCCTCTCCTCAACGCAGCGGGTGATCAACCTTCTTTGAGTTTTTATATTTTGTTTGATTCTCGTGCCCATGCACATGTTGATAAATATTCAGGACATTTTCTCTTATCAATGTGGCTTTTATCAGCTTGTTTTCTAGACTCGAATTATCACAACTTCAGGGGAAAATTAAATTTCTATACAATATGTTAAGTTTTGTCCAGAATATGAGTATGTAGAAAAAGAAAGAATATCGCTAAGATCCAGAACAAGGCATATCATACTAGCTTTATTTTATTTTAACAAGATTTCTAAACTGCTAGGTTGCAGAAAAGCTATGGCCATTATAGAATTCTAGTTCAGCATTTAACACGAAGTGGCCTTTTATGCTATTTTAAGGGCAATCGAGACACATGAGCTGAATAACATTAATGGGTGAACTCCACTGGCTTTGCAGCCATAATGATGATTAAGATGATTAAGACAGTGATGTCAATCTGGAAAGAAGTTTCTACAGACAAGCTGAAGGGCTTGGATTAAAATTCACCTGATCATCATATTTCTGTGTTTTAACGATTCAACAGGCTAGTAATGCATTAGTTGATTAAATCAGGACTCTGAAAATAAAACAACAGAAAAAAATCTGACCCATCAGAATTTAATAGAAAAGATGACATAACTTCATCTTAGGTCCAAAAACTAATACTAGAAATGCAAAATGTAACAAATATTGCTTTGCTGCAGCACACAGGAACAAATTCGTGTCCATAATACAAGTCACCGATGAGGTGTGATTGCCAAAAAGATAATGAGCTTATGGAGTATATTAATTAAAATATAACACTTCATTAACAGACACTATAATTCTGCACATGATTAGACAGCTCTCACATAAAGTTCAGAGGAGTGGTTTATGCCTGGCAATAAGAAATGGGAACGCTGGAGCAGAGACAAGTAAACAGGGAGAGAGTAGGCTTCTCAACCAAGGTGTGTGAAGATGGATCACAGCTGGATGGAGATTGTAATGATGGTCGGCGCCCATCCACCCCCTTCACCTGGCCAGGGCACCTATCCCACCGAGTGTGCTAGTTATTAAGGGATAACAGCCATTATCTGATCCCCCTCCTTTGAAGAATTGCACTCAGCCAGACAGAAGCCCCTACCCAGAGAGTCACTGTCCACATTCACCAGCCCTTCACCTCTACCCAACCCTAACGCCTGGGAACAGCCTGAGCCCATGACTGACTATCACAGAGGTGCAAAGTCTGGATCCTTTACTCAGACTGGGTCAACGCTGTGGCATAATAAACATGTGCTCCAGAGCTGCTGAGGTATCTAGATGTGACTCTTTCCTAAGCCCTGGACACAGTGCATTCTACCAAGAGTTGAAACATACAGACGGCAGAAATAATATAAAGAATGCAAAAGAAAGAGAAGGAACTGCTGGAGTAATTAGTGGTATCCCCCCAAATATCTTGCCCCTTCTAACCCTAATTAAAATGTGTTCATTCTGGTATTGCAAACGTGCAGTGCAGTGCATTCAGGAAACACCTAGCTGCAATGATGCTAAACAGTTATTGTTCGTGCACCATAAGATCCAGGTTTAATAATATAACTACTAAAGTGTCTAATCAAATTAAAAATAATATATTTTATAATTCAGGTGTATTATTATATATCAAAAGTCTTTTTTTTTGAGTAGGAGTCTTACTCTGTCACCCAGGCTGGAGCGTAGAGGAAAGATCACAGCCACTGGAGCCTCGATCCTTCCACCTAAGCCTTCCAAGTAGTTGGATCTACAGGTGCACGCCACCATGCCCAGCTCATTTTTTTGGTTTATTGTAGAAGCAAAGTCTCATCTTATTGCCCAGGTTGGTCTCTAATTCTGGACTCAGACAATCCTCTTGCCTCTACCTCTCAGTGTGCTGGGATTACCGCTGTGAGCCATGGCGTCTAGCCAGAAATCAATTTTTGATGGTGGCATTAAACTTTATCATTTCCTTCGATCAAATATTGACTTTTAAAAAATTTGGCATGTTGTCCAAAACAGTGCTCATATGCACACGCACATGCACACATATACATATATAGACACACACATATACACAGATACATAATGGAAGCAAAATCTCCTTTAAATGATACTTACTCTTATTACGTGTAATGCTCACAAAAATTTACTGTTTAATTCTATTATTTGCTTAAATGACCCATTAAGCTCACTTTGCAGCCAACAATAGGCTGAGACCATAGTGTTCAAAGGACTTCAATGTTCCTTCAAATCCCAAGCTCAAGTGTCTGTTTTAACATATAAAAAATTACCCTTGAAACTTTACCTCACATTCAAAATTCCTAGTGGTTCAAAAGAGCTGCAGTCTCAGGAGTACTTGGTAAAGCAAAACATTACCAGATTCTAGCTGTCTACTGAGGCTGACATTCCCTGGAAATCTAGATTCGATTCATTTTCACCACCCTCCCACCCTGAGCGAGCCATCTGTTCCAAATTTTACAAGACTCCTAATCTTCCTGCTTAGTTTTGGCAAATTCTTGCATGTTTACTGTCTTAAAAGAGTTTAGGTAGTATCTCCCTAACCAATCCATTTGTTTAAAGTATTTATAGAGTATAATTATTATTTTAGAGGAGTCCCGAAAAGGTTTACTTCATCAAAATGAGAGACTCTCATAGGCGTCACTGAGACACATGTTGGCCACTCCACACCAGGCAGGGACAATCGTCCTTACCACATCTGGAGTCTCTCTACCTTCTTCCTCTATTGTTAGGGCCTTCAATTCCTCCAAATTCTCTTTCGTACAGCCCCTGCTGCTAAACTTGCACACTGACAGTGACAGTCCCAGGCGGGTAATCATACTGCAGTCAACTACATGGTGGCTTCTTCCAGGACAGGTGGGGCCACAGGGAACCAACACTGCTGGTCTTTTGCATTCAGTTCTGCCATAGTTCTAGCTCGTGGGGAGTTTTAAGGATTGAAAAGGAAAAAAAAATGTATTTGGAAGATAAAGGAATCAACTGCCTCAAAGAGGACTAGAATAACTTTGACAGGTTGAAATGGAAAAACGTAGCACTGGCGATGATGAGCAAAACTGAGCCAGGAATTTCGCAGCTGCACCGAGGTGTGGAAGTCACCCTGCTGGGGATGGGACCTGGCAGAGCAACCTGCAGCTGCTGACTGTAGCCTGAGACAGCGAGGCAGGAGCCAGGCCAAAAGAGTCCAACCCAAGCAGGGCCGGCTCCAGAGCTGGAGGACATGGATGAGGATGGCGGGGGAAAGTGTGAAGGCTGGCATGGTTGCATGTGGCAGGGAGAACAGGACCTCCCAGAGGAGGGGCTGAGACACTGCCAGGGCAGGTAAGCGGCCGTGAGGAGCCCACATGGGAGACCCCGGGTGGGCAGACAAGAGGAACCACAGAGAGGCTCCCAATCTGTGCTTTACCAAGTGGTTATTCCAGGAATTGATGACCTTCCCTTTGTGTCTATCATAGTGAGTGTTTCTTTTATACCATTTCAGATAAACTTGTTGATCTTTAAGACAAGTGTAGTCAAGCAAATGACTTTCTTTCTTTGTCTCACTTTCCTCTTCCTTTATTCTGCATTTGCTCCTGCCAAGAATTTCCCCCATACTTGCTTGTGTGTCACATTTTTTACAGATTTTTTTTTTAACTTTTTCAATGTGTCTTTTGTCAAAAAAGATATTAATCCATGTCTTTATTTAACCAATTCACCAATGTTTATTGAAGCTTGTCTGTGAGCTAGACTTTGTTGCAGGCTGTTGGATAAGCAAACATATAAAGTTGTGGCCTTTCACCCACAAAGAATATCGGGGACAGAAAGAGAACACAGATCGGTGCATGGATACCTCTCTAATTCACAGAAGTCACCCTGATATCAAGAAGAAGTGAGACTTTGTTGCTGGTTTGTAATCATGACCTTAGTTACCTATCTTTTTTCTCTGAAAAGGACAAAAATGAACAGAAAGTGTCCTCTCACCCGTCCACCCTGACCAGTTCTTGGATTCTGGCCCCCAAGTAAACTGCCCCAAGGAAACAGATTCAGAGTTTTACTAACTTCCCACTGTCATGTGGACACAGATTAACCATGAACTGAGGCCTAAAAATAGACCAGAAAAATCCGGGTATCCAACTGAGAAAATACTGTTATAGAGTAGTAAATATACAATTGAGTTCCATAAATTACTCTTTAAGTGGTGCATGTTTCACAAAAACTAAACATATGGTTACTTCGAAAGCAGGGGGAAAAGGCAATCTAGAAGCTTAAAATCTCCCTGAGTCTGAAGGGCAGTCTCATACCAGCAAATAGCAAAACAAATATTTTGCTCCACTGAAACAATAATCAAGTAATTTCAATATATAAAATAATAAGTTCTTTTTCTCAAATGAAGGGTGTGTAACGAGAGAGAGAGACCTATAATTCAATCTGAAGGAATGAACTGAATGATGCTCTCACAGACTGAGGGACCCGAGTTTCCAAGTTATTCAGTCTTTTGTCACTGTACATTTAGGGGAAGCATGATATTCTAATTTTTTTCTCATTGTAACAAACGGAGAGGGAGAATAGGGCTTCAAATCAATTAACACATTCGGAACATATTTTTAAAACTACTTAACAAACTCATGTGAGAAAAATGTTTGAAGAAATAAACTTAAATAGGGAAATTGATTAGGCATTTGCTGAGCAGAGATATGCAAAGCAGGTGTTGGAAATGACCAACAGGCATAAGGTTATTATAAGGATATAATTAAAACTTGAAGTAGGTCATATGATAAAGGAAAAGGAAATTTAAAAAATTTAAAAAGGAAATTATATGAACCACTCAGGGCAGAGCAGTGCCTTCCAATCTTCTGGTCATGAAACCAGATGTGGACGGGGTAGACTTTCAGGAGATAAAGTGTTCTGATGTGTTTTTAAGATGGTGTCAACAGAATTGCTAATGGATTAGATACAGGTTTGGAGGCAAATATAAGAGTGAAAGATGATTCTAAGTATGCTGGCACGTGGGTCTTTTCCCAATATATATGTGACGTTAAAAAATTATCTAACCTAATCTTCAAAAAGCATAGTCTCACTTAGTCTGTTTCTCTCCTTGCCAGCAAGAAAGGTATTTGTATATGCTGCCTGGGTGGAGGTGAAGAAAAAGTTTGTGCCTTCCAAAACATCTTTACCAGCAAGCTCTCAGAGTTCTTACTTCCTCTTTCTGGAACCTTTTCGATAAAGAAGTTAACTTTTAAAAATCTCATACAACAAAACCATTTTCATTCTGTCTCTACCTGTATCCTCAGAAATTCTTTAGACCCCCATTCAGAGCTCAGGTGATGAGTCAATTCATTTGTTTCTTTAAAAATAAATATTAAACATATGTTTACACATGTAACTATAGTGTCCAAGATTAAAGTTTTTTTAATGGTCATACATTCAGAGTGTCCTTTGAAGTGATTACTTTAGGCAGCTGTAGTCTTATTCAAAGGTTGTTATCTTTCCCAAACATTTTTGGGAGACTTCTGGGAAGATGGTGGCAGAGCCAGGTGAACTATGTGAGTGCCAGTTTTAATATGTGTGTGAATGTATGTGTGAGAGTTTGATTTCAATTCCTTTTTGTTCTCTATTTTCTGTTTTGTGTTGGAAATGTGTGTGTGTGTGTGTGTGTGTGTGTGTGTGTGTGTGTGTGTGTGTATCTGTGTGTGTGTGTGTCAGGTTTTCGTGTTTTTGCTTATTTGTTTGTTTTACTATTTTTTCCAGTTTATTTTGGTTTTAGTTTGTGTGTTGAACTGTTTTTTGTTTTGGTTTCTGCTTTTGTTTTTCTCTGTTTTTAAATTTTAACTTCATTGATTGTTATCCATCTTATTTCATTCTACTTTGCTTTGTTCTCCTCATTGCTGTTACTGTATCTTGGACTCAGGGGGTACACATGCAAACCCATTGTATTGTCATATATGGTGGTGGTGGGGAGTGGGTCTCAGGGAAGCCATACCACAATCATTGTGATTTTCAAGTAGTTTCTGAATCCTAGCTCCCCATACTCCACCTCATTTAACTCTCAAAACTATAAGAGACAGCAAAGCTTCCCACCCATAACCCTGCTTCAAAATAGAACAAATTCAGAGCCCTGATCAGGGAAGAATACAGGGCTGAGAAAACATCAGAAGTGAAAGCCTTTCCCACTGCCACTGAATAACAGAGCTAAAGAAAAAAGAAAGATGTCTCAAATGAAGAAAAATATCAGTGGGAGAACTCAGGTAATTCTCAGTGTAACAAAGATAAAATGCCTGAAGAAAATCAAACCTCAAAGCCTAAACAATGGAAATCATAATATCTGGTCCCAAGTTACAATACGTATTAGAAATAGATGGAAAGGGTGAATAAGACTCGAGAAAGACAAGACACGACACTGAAAAAACTTTTAACAGAAATTTTGGCCATAAAAAAATTTCATTCAGGAAATAAATAGCGATGACAAGCATGGAAAGCAGAATTAATCAAGCAGAATAAAGAATCTCAGAACTTGAAGACCAAAACACAAAATTACCCAATATCTAAAAAACATAGAAAGAAAACTCAGAAAGAAAGAACAAAGCCTCCAAGAGATGTGTGATTATATCAAGAGGGTGAACCTAGGTATGATTGATATCCCAGAAGAAAAAAAAGAAAGGTTGAACACCCTGGAGAATGTATTCCAGGAGGTTATTCAAGAAAACATTCCCTGTCTCACCAGAGATCTGACCATCCAAACACAAGGGACACAAGAACCCCTGCAAGACATCAAATGAGAAGACCAATCCCTAGACACATAGTAATTTGCCTGCACAAAGGGTACCAAAAAGAATTCTAAAGCAGCAAGCAAGAAAGGTAAGACTATCTACCAGGGAAAACCAATCAGAATAGCAACAGAACTATCAGCAGAAACACTACAAGCTAGAAGAGACTGTAGTTCAATATCCAAAGTCCTCAACGATAAACACTTTCAGCCGAGAATTTCCTACTCAGCCAAGCTTAGCTTTATCAGCAATGGAGAATTAAAATCTTTCCCAGATATCCAATCTCTAAGAGATTATGCAGCTTCCAGACCATGTCCACAGGAGACACTTAAAAAGGAGTTAAGCACAGAAGAATAAAAGAAAAGAACAGACACACACTTCCCAAGAGAAAAGGAGAACACAGAATCAACAAGGACTATATTGCAACTTCAAAATTGAAAACACAAACATACATTAACCCAAAAGTTGAAAGAAAACAAACAAAAAAGAAAAAAACTTTATAAGAACCTCATGACTGGGATAAGTAATCATATTTCAATAATCAGCCTGAATGTGAAAAATTTAAATGCACCACTGAAAAGACAGAATGGCAAACTGAATAGAAAACCATGACCCAATTCTTTTCTGCATCCAGGAAACTCATCTCACAACAAGGAACACAGAGACTCAAAGTTAGAGGATGGGAAATGAATTTCCAGGACAGTGGATCACAAAAGAAGGCAGGAGTTGCAATCCTAAAGTCAGACAAAACAACCTTTAAGTTATCAAAAATTAAGAGAGACATGGAAGGACACTACATAATGATAGAAGGTTTAGTACACCAAGAAGAAATATTCATCGTAAACATATATGCACCCAACAAAGGAGCACCAGTGTTTATAAAGCAACTACTAAGCAAACTAAAAGAAGATATTGTCTCTAACACTATTTTGACTGATGGCTTAAGTACTAACTTGAGGACCAACAACCCTAGATAGATTATCAAGGCATAAAAAAAAAAAAAATCAACAAAGAGATCCAGAACCTCAATCTAACACTTGACCAAATTGATTTAATAGGTACTTACAGAACACTTCACCCAACAATCACCATGTGTTCAGCCATAAATCAAGCATAAGCAAATTTCATAATATCAAAATACTGCCATGGACCTTCTCAGACCACAGTGGAATAAAAATAAATATTAACACCAAGAAAATTCCCCCAATACCCACAAAGACATGAACACCAAGCAGCATGATGTTGAACGATTATTGGGTCAACAAAGAAATCAAAACTGAAATTAAAAGATTCATGGAAATAAAAGAAAATGAAGAAACATCTTACTAAAATCTCTGGGATGCTGTGAAATCAATCCTAAGAGGGGAATTTATATCTCTGCAAACACACATTAAGAAAATGGAAAGAACAAGTTACTAATCTAACAAATCAACTAAGGGAGCTTGAAAAGCAAGACCACAAAAACCCAAACTTTAGCAGAAGAATCCAGGTCACTAAAGTAAAAACCCCAAAATGGGACAAAGAAGACAAAAATAATGTCCAAAAAAACCAACAAAACAAAATCTGTTTCTTTGAAAGAATAAACAAGATTAATGGACCCATAACCAGACTGACAAAGAAAAAGAGAGAAAAAGCCCAAATAAACACAATCAGAAATGCAAAAGATCAAATTACAACTTACTGTAAAGAAACACAAAAGTTTATTAGAGACTGCTACGCACATTGGTATGGAAACAGACTTGATAACCTAAATGAAATGGAGGATTTTCTGACATCACACAATCTCCCAAGGTTGAAACAAGAAGACACTAAATAGACCAATTAAAACTCAGGAAATTGACCCCATCATAAGAAAACTGCCTACCAAAAAAAAAAAAAAAAATCCTGGACTAGATGGCTTTCCAGCAAAATTCTACAAAACATACAAGAAGGAGAAGATATCAATCCTACTGAAAGTATTTCAGGCAATTGAGAAAGATGGAATTCTCCACAAATCATTTCACAAAGCTAACATCACACTGACACCCAAACCAGGTAAGGATCCAACCAAAAAAAGAGAACTGCAGGACAAGATCACTAATGAACACAGATTCAAAAATTCTCAACAAGATTCTAGCCAATAGGATCCAACAACACATCTGAAAAATCATCCACCATGACCAAGTAGGCATCATTCCCAGGATGCAGGGCTGGTTCAATATCCACAAGGCAACAAATGTAATTAAATACATCAACGGACATGAAAACAAGAACCACATAGTTATATAATTAGATGCAGAAAAGGCCTTTGATAGAATCCAGCATACCTTCTTGATAAAAACCCTTGAACAGTTAGTCATAGAAGGAACATACCTCAAAACAGTAAACACCATCTAGGTAAACCCCAAGCTAGCATATTGCTAAATGGACAGAAACCGGAAGCATTTCCTCTGAAAACCAGAACAAGACAAGACTTCCCACTCTCACCCCTCTTGGTCAACATTATGTTGGAGGTTGTAGCCATAGTATTAGACAAGAGAAGGAAATCAGTAGTTTCCAAATAGGAAAAGAAGAAGTTAAATTATCCCACTTTGTTGATGATATGACCCTATACCTTGAAAAAAAAGGGGGATCTGTCAAAAACCTCCTTGCACTGATAAAGGACTTTGGAAAATTTTGGGGTACAAAATAAAAGTGCAAAAGACAGTCACATTATTATATACCACCAACAAACAGGCAGAGAAACAAATATGAGGCACAATCTCATTCAAAATAACCAACACAAAAAAGGAACTATCTCAGCATCTTCCTAACCAGAGAAATGAAAGACCTTTACAGCGTAAACTACAAAACACTGCTCAAAGAAATCCAAGAAGACACAAACAAATGGAAGAATATTCCATGTTCATGGATAGGAAGAATTAACATTATTAGGTTGTCCACCTACCAAGGGCAATCTACAGGTTCAGCGCAATACCCATGAAATTGCCAACATCATTCTTCTCAGACATGGAAATGACAAGGCAGAAATTCATATGGAAATATAAATGATCATGAATAGCCAAAACAATCCCTAGCAAAAGAAACAAAGCAGGAGGTATCACACTTCCAGACTTTAAACTTTACTATAAAGCTGTGATCATCAAAACAGTCTGGAATTGGTATAAGAACAGACATATGGACCAATGGAACAGGATAAAGATTCTGGAAGCAAAACCTCAATTCCTCAGCCAACTCATCTTCAACAAAACCTCCACCACCAATCACTGGGGAGAGGAGAACCTATTCAGTAAATGGTGCTGGGAAACCTGGGTTACCACATACAAGAGGTTGAAACAGGACCCCTACCTATCACCATAGACAAAAGTCAACTCTAAATGGGTCAAAGACCTTAGTGTAAAACTTCAGACTATAATAATCTTAGAAAATGCAAGAGACACCCTTACAGAAATTGGAGTGGGCAACCAATTCCTGATCAAAACACTAAGTGTCCATACCATGAGAGATAAGATAGACAAGCGGAACCTCATTAAACTGAAAAGATTCTGCAAAGCAAAAGAAACCATCAAGAAAGCAGGGAGACAGTCCACAGATTGGGAAAAAAATATTTGGCAATTATATATCCGACAAAGGCCTCACATCAGCAACCCCATTAAAAATTGGGCAAAAGACATGAGTAGAAAGTTCTCAAAAGGAGATATATAGGCAGCCAACAAACACATTAAAAAGTGCTCAGCCTCACTCATCATCAGAGAAATGAAAATCAAAACCACATTGAGATTGAGATAACACCTAACCCCAGTAAGAATGGCCATCATTAATAAAATAAACAACAATAGGTGAAGGTGAGGATGTAGAGAAAAGGAAATGCTTCTACACTGCTGATGGGAATGCAAACTTAGTGCAACCTCTTTGGAAGACAGAGGTAACTACCTCTGTCTAGTGTGGCAATTTCTAAAAGAACTAGAAACTGACCTTCCATATGACTCAGAAATCCCCCCTACTGGGAATATACCCAGAGGAACTCAAAGCATTCTACAGAAAAAAGATACCTCCACACACAGGTTTATCACAGCACTATTTGCAATAACCATAACAAGGAACCAACCATGTCACCAATAGAAGCTGAACTGGTTTAAAAAAATGGGGTACATATACAGAAGGGAATATTACACAGTCATAAAGAAGAACAAAATATGGACTTCACAGTAACTCAGATGGATTTAGAGTCAATACTAGTGATCACAGAGAACAAAGTATCGCAAGTTCTCACTTATAAGTGGACCCTGAACATTTACCATAATACTATAAGAAAGGGATTGGCAGTAGCAGAATACTGCTGTGGTGGGAAGTACATTAAGCTTACCTAATCTCACATCAGACAAAATGGCGACCAAAGGGAAGGCCAACCTTTACCTTTTCAATGTCCACTTTTATACTTAGTCCTGAACTGTACTCCACATCTTTAAAACAATGTTCTAAAAATTAGGGACTCTGGGGTAAACAGTTACTGAGTGAAATGTCTTGGATCTGTTTCCAAAATTTAAGTCGAACCTCAAAAATCGAAAGATTCCCTGGCACCATGAACGTTCAAAAGAATGTGCTAGAGACTTGGAAGCGCTTCTCTTTGAGGTAGTTCCAAACTGTGAAGAAGCATGATAGAATCCATGGAACAAGAAGACAAACTCCCTAGACAGCTATTGTGCACAGTGATCATCTATGTCAGAGCCATGCCTACAGACAAGGATTAAGGGACTTAAAGACGAGGCACAGCCTTGGCATTAGGTCTCTGTTTCTCCCTTCCTGGCAGGCTGCCTCCAACATTATTGGAGACTCAGCTTAGGCTCACCTCATCCATCCTGTCATTCATCCAGCAAGGATCCATTGTGCCAGATGTGTGCCCTTCAGCACTGGGGTATCCAAAATTGCAAAGAACAATTGTCTTCACTTAGGGTGAGGAAGAGATGATGAACAGACAAATATAGTAAGGTAGGTGCTGAGATCGAGATCCCCACAGGTGTGGAGGAACAGCCAACTTATCCATGGGAATTGCACGTTCCAAGAAATCTTACTTCAAGCACAGATAACTGGTCAGTATCCTATGGGTTTGCCAAATGGTGGATGCTTTCCTTTGGTGGAGAAGAGAGGGGAGTGTAATTACTATTTCCACAAGATAGGTAGAGTAGCTGCTGGGAAATTGATAAGCAAATGATTGGTGGACATGGGTTTCTCCTTCAGTTGAGTATAAGCTCCCCTGGGGAAAGGTTATGCCTGATTCAGGTTTGTGTTTGGAGGGCATGGCCAATGAGTAGCACGTTGGCCCTGGTCACTACTAAGTAAATACTTTTGGAATCTGGAGTGAGTGAACTGTCACTGTAATTGAAAAGATGAAATGAAGCTTATCTGACCAAAGCAAAAAAATGATTTAAGTGCAACTCTTAAATAATGTCGTATAAGAAAAGGTCCTTTTTGGGGGTCATTTTTGAGTTTTGATAAACTGTAATGCCAGTCAGCAAGTTCTGCTTATTGCAATGATAAGGCTTCTGACACATAAATTGCACATACCATACAAAATGTATGTTATATGGTGCCTGCAATAGTTTAGAGAGAGAGAGAGAGAGAGAGAGAGAGAGAGAGAGGTAACCTTTTGGGTCTCCTCCCGTTGTGGGAGCTTCTCTGTTCTCTCAATAAATCCTGCTTTTTTAAAAAAGAGAGGGAGATAAATGCCTAAGCTGAAACAATAAAGTTAGCTACTGTCCAACATCTATAAATTAATTAGCTTCCAAATTTAAATAACCTGGTTGCTGTGTGTTAGAATAAGAAGTCAGGTGCAAGTAAAATGTAACATAACCATTTCCCAACAAAGTGTCTGTTACGATATTTCCAGAAAAGAAGGTTAGTGCTGCGTATATGATGAGGTTTCTTGGATAAATAGATAAAATAAATGGCCAACATCACTAAACATTAGACGATTGAAACAGTGAAATTACTTGAGAGAAGTAATTATAACTCCAGGTAATTTTATGTGTATGGCTGAATTGACTATTTCTTGGAGATTCCTTCTCTCTGGGCACAGTGATCAAGCTAGGGCAATTGATCCCATCACCCCGTACTGTCATTAAATACAGGAAACCTGACTAAGCCAATTGATGAAATTTGTCATTGGCACGTGTTTATTCATTTACTCATTAATTAATGCATTCATTTATTGAACATGTATCCTACGTGCCAAAATCACATAGATAGATTGTACATGTTTCTTATTCTCATAAAATGTGTGATCTATAGAGGCGGATAAGCATGTAGATTAAAAAAGAAAATAAAGAGCACAGAGAGCATGGGTTTCACATCTGACTGCAGGAGAGAGGGGAAGGGTTCTAAGGAAGCATGATGGTGCATGATGATTTGGAATATAAAGCAGCTTTTCCTGTAAATGGGGCAACGGATATGTTGACAGAAAGACCAAACTCTGTAAAATATTTAAAGAGATTTATTCTGAGTCTGCTATCTGTCATTCCGTACGCCTGAAGCCTGCCTGATGCTATACCAGAGTCAGGTTGGAATGTGTTGTCTTATTGCCACAGAGTTTGTTTTCTCGGTCTTCTGATCTCTTCATTAGTGTTAATGCTGATCAGTTGTGCATACACTTCACAAGAAAGGAGATATAAGGACACATATCTGACCTCCTTTCCCATCATGGCCTGGAATTTAGTTGGTTGGGAGTGGGGAGCTCACAATATTATTTTTGCTTTTCAGATCCCAGGAGGAAAACCCCTTCAGCAGAGGAAGCGATGGAAGAAAAAAAAGAGTTAAATTTGAGTAAAATGTGTATGAGTTTTGTCTATATTATTTTTACAACTTTCCTATTAGCAGAAAAGTGTTTAAATACAAAGTTAAAAACAAAGCCAAATAAAAACGAAATTAAACGTATGTATGTGCACCTTCCTGCGTCTCTCTCCCTCCTTCTTTTCTTTCTTCCTCCTCTTTTCTGGATCTGGAGACGGAGAGCCACATGGAATGCTTCCTGGGACCCGCGGGATGGCAAGAGGACTCACAGGCTCTGGAAAGTCCCTGGACAGGAGTGAACCCCATGTTCCCCTTGGACGTTGTCTCCCTTTCTTCCCAGGGCTCTCCTGGGGTCCTGTGGTCTCCCTTCACACTGCCACAGCTGGCCCTGCACCTAATAGGTGCTCTGCACAGCCATTCACTCAACAAACCCACCCTCAGCACATTCAGTGACAAAGCTATGCTCAGAGACTTGGGTCAAAGTATTCCGTTGGTGAATGCTTCTCCGATGAAGGGATTTGGACTGAGCCCAGTCCTTGTTCTGTCTTTTATTGACCATGTTTCTGATCCCTAAACAACTCTGAACCTCTCATGCTGGAGAGGTAGTATGGAATATGGATAGTACTGATTCTAGGGCTGCTGACAACGTAAACCAAGTGTTGCTTTAGAAAATGTTCTATAGACACACGACAGTTCACACGTGGTACTTTGATTGATCAGCCCACTCTGTCCTAGGCCAAGTGTACAATAAATGCCTTTAATTGGGCTAAGCTGTTTGGAGTGGATGCTTTCTCTTGGCTTCCCTCATTTGCATTTTGCAGGGAGGTCACGCACAGTAAGGGATTTGCAAGACAGAATTCTCCCAGAGTGACTGCTCCCGAGACCACTAGATCAGAGGCCTTGCACAGGATGTAGATATAGGCATAGAGACACCCTCACTCTCTCTGACCATTTTTATATCAGTAGATGCTTTGTTGTTTTCTCAGTATATGTGGTCAACCTCCGGAACATTTGTAGATTGAACAGCCAGGTCCCGGGACTGTCTAGGGTTTGTAGATTTAGCACATCACAAAAGAAAGATGCATTTTGGAGGCTGATGTGCAGGAGTGAGGATTTCACACAGTAAGGGGGCCTGACTTTACTCTGGGGTTGGTTTTCATCCATGAGATAGCTTCCAGCAGGGATGCATGCCTAAGGAGGGTACACACCAGAGAAATAAAGTTGTTTAAATGCTAACAAATCTGTTAATATAACTTAGCACAAAGGAAAAATATCACACCATCATATCAATAGAGGGTGAAAAGTTATTTGGCAAAACTCAACATTCATTCTTGACTTAAAAGATTTTACTCAACAATGCAAGTAAAAGCTTTCTATCTCGTCCCAAAACCTAGCATTTGGTTAATAGGGAAACACTAGAAGCTTTTCCACTAAAGTCAGAAAAAATACGAGGATACACTGGGTATGGCCACCTTCCCTATCGTGGGGCAAAATAAACAGGTAAAAATCTACCTCTACACAAAATTTCAAAGAAGACTAGTCAGTATTATATGCACAATGAAATACAATGTAGAAATAAAGGCAAAGTATAATTAATTTTAAATATGGCATATATTCTGTATGTAAATGTTTGGACATAATTCCATTAGAAGTCAAAATATTCACATTTATAAATATATATCTAACTATAATAATACATTGGAAATAAAATAAGACAGAAAATATTTAACTGAATGTTGTCAATAATTTTCTTTACACTTAATATTTTGATACAAACAATAAATAAGCATACTTATATCTTTATAAATACATATCTATATGATCAACACAATACAACAGCCAAGAAATACAATGACTCAAACACCATGAGGATCTCTGTCATTAGAGAGATGATATCCCCAAATGCTAAATAACTCTTAGTGAAATTTCAAACAACAGAAAGTACAATATATTCTTAATTTACTTTGCCGTTGCTTTTCCTGAAAATGCAAAATATTTTAAAACTGCAAAAATATTTGGAGTTTTATATGGTAAACAGAGTTATGTTCTAAGATCAGATATTAATGAGCTGGTTTTCATCTATATGACTGGGAAAATTCGAAAGTCATTGGAAGAATGTTACAAATTTTTATTGTGGGAGACTTTTTCGGCACTTTCGAGAATGCCTACTATCCCTAGCTGCCACCTTCTAAATGCGAATGGCACCCTATCACTATTGTGCTAATCCAAACTGCTTTGACATAGACTTCAAAATAGTCCTTGGGGCCACTCTACAAACCTCTCCTCAGATCTGGGCTGGTTTCCTGGACCAGTGGGCTCTGTAGTCCCCACGGGCCCTGCATTCAGAAGAGCCCCATGACTAGGTTTTCATTTTCTGTGTTTGCCATCTTAAAAGTTTCAATAAGTTTGTCTTTGAATCTGTGCTTTGTAAATAAACTCTAATGGGACAATGGAGCGTGTGCTGAGGGTTTGGAAGCTTGGAGCCTTGGTGTGGTCTTACCTTTTGCCACCTCCTCTTTGCCCCAAGAGGGATTTTGATGGGCTGCTTTCCCATCCCTTATGCCTGAAGTCTTTCCTGATCTCTCCCACCCCACCCTGGCCTGAAGATCACTGCAATCTGTTGGCCCTTGCCCTCTGCAGGACCCTGACATGGGTAGAGGAAAGGCCAAGGTTATGTGTGCACACGTCAAGATGTCTTGGATGAGAGCGACGGCAGTTGACTCTGCCCTGGACTGGCAGCACCCTGGAACCTTGTATGATGTGCCTGTCACTCACCCTTGATCTAGGAACCCAGTGCATCCCAGAACAGCTATGGCAAGATCCTTTCAGTTCACTCACCTTCCATGAACTGGAGCTGCAGTCTCATGGAAACGGACGACACTGGGTCAACTTATCTACTACTAGCTGGATCAGGCACTGCAATATGGCAGTGGGTAGGTGGTGACAACCAAAAGCTGGTGCCTTTACTGGAACGTTTTTCCTGCTAATCTTTTTTCTAATAAGAAGTTTCGCATTTTTATTGTGCCCTGGGCCCCACAAATTTTGTAGTTGGTTCTGGCTCTAATCTTGTGCCTATTACAGAATAGTGATAAACGTGATAAAATATTATTTGCGTCCTCTTAGAAATAAACGTATTCATAATAATCAGGTGCAAAAATTGGAATAATTCATTATTTATTATTATAATTTACATTTGAAGTACAGTTTTACTATGAGCTATTTCCCTAGTAGTTATCCTTCATATTAAAATGAGGACATAACATTGATCTTTTTTTAAATCTTGAAATAGTTATCAACACACTTCGTTTCAGGATAGCAGATACTTTTATAAACAATTTTATAGGATGAGAACATCAATGTTAGTGAGGTTAATAACACCTGTTTGCAAAGTAGTAAATAATCCAAATAAAAAGAAAGAAAGAAAGAAGGAAAGAAAGAAAGAAAGATTATTGTGATATAAAAATGTGAAAGCAGCAGGGAGAGTATATGGTTCTAGACTCAGAAAATCCACAAGTCAATCAAAATATTAGCAGAGACAAAGACATTACTCAGCTAAATAGTAGAATATTAAATTAATATACATAAAACAGTAACTGTCACAGAAACCAAAAAAGTCAGTTAAAATATAAAAGACTAAAAAAACCCTTTGCAACATGTCAACAAAATGGTAAAACATGTAGGACTAAAGTTAATAAGAAATAAGAAGCCGGGCTTGGTGGCTCAGCCAGTAATCCCGCTCCTTTGGGAGACTGAGGTGAGTAGATTGCCTGAGCCCGTGGGTTCGAGACCCGCCAGGGCAACTTGTGGAGACCTCGTCTCTACGATAAATCAAAAAATCAGCCTGGCGTGGCAGCACGCGCCTGTAGTTCCAGCTACCGGGAAGGCTGAGGCGGAAGGATCTCTGGAGCCCAGCAGGTCGAGGCTGTGGTGTCCAGGAGCGGCCACTGCACTCCAGTCTGGGCGACGGAGTGAGACTCCAACTCAAAAAAAAAAAAAAGAAAAAAAAAATAAAAAACAAGAAAGGCAAGACCAAATAAAAATTTTAAATTCTACTGATAGGTATAAAATCTGTCTTACTTAGTGGAAGAGCACACCATGATGTTGAAAGTAATATTCATCATTGCAGTAATGGAAGCTCTTTCTACATTTATTACAAATTTAATGAATCTGATAAAAAGCACACACAATGTTTTCAATGGACAGGTAATTCTAAAGAACACGTTGAAAATAAAAATAGAAAGAAAAACAATTAGCAAGGAATGCCATGCAGTAAGGGTTTCTCTAGCAGACATCGAATGTGCTCTGAAGCCTCAGTAATTAAAACACATAGACAGCATATCAATGAAACTAAATTGAAAATCCAGAGACTGACCTGGGAATTGTAGGTCTTCCAATATGATGAAGGTGATATCTTGAGACTATTCAATGCACAGGGTTAGAACCACTGAGTAGCCATCTAGAAAACAATGCTCTAGAGATAAATAAAATGTAATATCTAGTAAGCAAGAAGATAATCTCCAAATGGACACAGATATAAAAACCACACAACTATACAAATACCAGAATAAAGCATGGGGAAGGAGAGAGGATTAATGACCAATGTGAGGCAGCTAGAATGTGTTTCTCTTATAGAGTAAACCGAAATAGAGAGAGTTTCCTCAGCACACAGAGAGAAACGGACTGACGGCCCTCTCCATGAGCCATCAAAGAAGTGAAAACAACCACTTCGTGCAAAGAAGAGAAAAATCAAGTGTCCTGGGCTGGAACGAGCCAGATTCCCTCTGGATCACAGCACAGAGCACGGGAGGTCTCTGGACACAGCGGGGCAGGTGAGTAAGAGGAGTTCAGAATTCTGAGCTCCTGCCATGAACTTGGAGGGTCCCTGAGCCTTGTGGGATTCCAGTCCATCACAGGTGACTGCCTTACCCAGCACCACACCCTGCTAAAGCCTAAGGGAAGGTTGCAGGAAAAAGGAAAACCCTGAGCAACTCCAGCACCCTGACCCAGGAACTCAACTCTCGTGGTGGCAGCTTTCTAGCCAGCCTTGGAGGAGCTGAGCCCCAAGGGCAAACGCCAGCATGGTAGAGGGTTTCTGGCTGGGGTGGACTACTGTGAGAAAAACTGTAGGCCCTGAGGCCAGCTGCACTTTGACGTTCAGAAGGTCAATTGACTGAAGCTAGGGCGAGAAGCCAGGTGGGCCTCATTGTCATAACAACCTCACACCTCATGTAAACTCTTCTGTGCCTGTCCCGTGGAACAGCGATTATCCAGTGGCCTGAGACTCCCTTCTAATACCCGTCGAGGCAGCCAAGAGTGCACACAGATGGTGTGCTTCAGCTTCACCCTTTCACTTCCCTCAAAGGCTCAAAGCAGACGGAGAACTTGAATAATTTCCAGAGCCCCGCCGTCTGCCTAGGTTGACTGGACTCTTCTTTGGAGCAACACAGGCCAGCAGAAAGCCCCCAGCCACCATCACAGCTGGCTCTTTCCTGCAGGCCATATCTCCTGGCTGGAGGTCAACAGCATAGCCCATAACATCAGATACAATACCTCAGTTTTGGGGAAGGCCAGATCCCAGACCCCAGCTACCACCTCACCACCCCTTTTCAAGTCACTCCAGTCACTCAGGGTGCTGTGAGCCAGTGCAGATAACCAGCACAGGACCGCCCCAGCTAGCAATTGAGAAATTCACCACACCAAGACTAGATATAACCAAGGAGCCCAACCGTGCTAAGTCTAACCCCTGCCAACCTCAAATAAGAAGAAATAGTCTACCCAAATAAGAAGTAACCAGACAAATAATTCTGACAATATGAAAAGACAGAACTCTCCAACATCCCCAAAAGACCACACTGACACTTCTGCAATGGACCCTAACGAAAATGAAATCTGTGAAATTCCAGACACAGAATTCAAAAGGTTGATTACAAATAACATTGTTCAATGAGCTTCAGGAAAAAGTTAAAAACCAATATAAATTTTAAAAACCATTCAGGATATGAATTTAAAAATTATTTGAATAGATGCCATAAAAAAGCTGAAATTCTGAAAATGAAAGAATCATTTAGGGAAGTACAAAATACAGTGGAAAATTTTATCAATAGACTAGAACAAGCAAGATAAAAGATCTCAGAACTTAAAGAAAAGGCTTTTGAATTAGCCCAATCAGACAATAATAAAGAAAAAAGAATCAAGAGAATGGAACAAAATTTCCCAAAAATGTGGGATTATATGCAACATCCCAACCTAAGAATCATAGGAATTCCTGAGGAAGAAGAGAAAGAAACACATTTGGAAGACCTATTTGAGGGAATAATGGAGGAAAACTTCCCTGGTCTTGCCAGCAATTTAAACTTCCAGAAACAAAGAAACCAAAAGAACTCCCAGAAGATTCATTGCAAAAAGGTCATCCCTAAGGCATATAAATATACAGTTGTGCAAAGTTAATGTGAAGAAAACAATTTTATGAGTAGTTGAGACAAAAGCATCAAATAACTTATAAGGGTAAACCTTTCAGTTCAACAACAGACATCTCAAAACAAACCCTACAAGCCAGAAGTGACTGAGGCCTCACATTCGATCTCCTCAAACAAAACAATAATCAGCCAAGGATTTTGTATCAAAACTAAGTTTCAAGAATGAAGGATAAATTAATTCTTTCTCAGGCCAAGCAAATGCTGTGGGAATATGTCATCACTAGACTGACTCTATAAGAAATACCCAAAGGAGTTCTAAATACTGAACAAGGGTAGACACCAGAGAAAAACAGTGGAAATTGTAGAGCTCACAGACCTTATGGAACACTAACACAATAGATAAACAAATAAATAAGGTAACCAGATTACAACAAGTTTGATGAATGGAATAGTATCTTTTATATGATTATTAATCCTGAGCATAAATGGTCTCAATGCCCTACTAAAAAAGATATAGACTGGCAGAATAGATTTAATAAACATACACACACACACACACACACACACACACACACACACACACACACCCCTGATATCTGCCTTCAAGAGACCTACATAGCATGCAAAGACTTCTATAGACTCAAGGTAAAGAAGCGGAAAAATATTCCACGCAAATGGAAACCAAAAATGAGAGGAGTAGCCATTCTTGTATCAGATGAAACAGAGAACAACAGTAAAAAATGTCAAAGATGATCATTATATAATGATAAAGGAATCAATACAAAAAGAAGAAATAAAATTTTTCAATATATATGCACCTAACACCAGAGCTTCCAGCTTTATAAAACAGATTCTGCTCGACCTAAAAAAAGAGACAGACAGCAATATATTAATAGTGGGAGACTCCAACACTTCAATGACAGCAACAGAGAGATTATCAACACAGAAAGTTAACAAAGAAATATTGGAATTAAGCCAGATCCTAGCGTAAATGGATCTAAAGACATCTACAAAACAGTCCACTCCAAAACTATAGAATATACATTTTTCTCATCATTACATGGATCATTCTCCAAGACAAGCATATGATAGGCTGCAAATCATGCCTCAACAAATTTTTTTAACTGAAATTTTATTAAGCCCCTCTCAGACCACTGTGGGATAAAACTAGAAATGAACTCTAATAACTCATGAAACCAAAAATAAAAAATAATTAAAAAATTGGAGTTCAACAATATGCTCCTGAATGATTCTTGGCTCAACAATGAAATGAAGATGGAAATGCAAAAATTACTCAAAATGAAATACAACAATAAAATAACTTATCAAAACCTCTGGGACACAGCCTAAACTGTGCTCAGAGAAAAATGTATAGTGCTTAAAGCCTATATTAATAGACCAAAAGATCTCATATCGACACCTAACATTACAGAAAGAACTAGAAAACACGAACAAACCAAACCCATAGCTGCCAGAAGAAAAACAAAATTACAAAAATCAAGCAGAACTAAATGAAAGTGAAGCAAAAACAATCCAAAGGATCAGTGAAACAAAAAGTTGGTTCTTTGAAAAGATAAACAAAATTGATAGACCACTACCTAGATTAATTAATTAATGAATTAAGAAAAGATTCAAATTCCCTAAATCAAAATTGAAAATGGAGACGTTGCAACCGATATGAAGTAAATTCAAAAGATCACCTAAGACTATGACAAATACCTCTATGCAAACAAACTACACAACGTAGAAGAAAGAAATACACCCTCAGAAATATACAACCCCACCAACCTTGAATCAAAAAGAAATGGAAACCCAGTACAGATCGATAACAAGTGGTGAGATTGAAACAGTAATTAAAAGTCTCCCAACAAAAATAAGTCCAGGACCTGATGGACTCACAGCTGAATTCTACCAGACTTTCAAAGAAGAACAGGTACCAATTTAACTGAAGCTATTTCATAAGATTGAAGAGGACGGAATTCTTGCAAACTCATTCTGTGAAGTTGGTAGCACTGTGATACCACTAGCAGGAAAAGACACAACACAAAAAAGAAACATAGATGTGGAAATGTTAACAAAATATGTTCTAACTGAATTTTTTCAACACATTTTTAAAAATTTTCCACAACCAAGTGGGTTTTATTTCAGGAATGCAAGGAGTTCATCACATGCCAGTCAGTAAATGTGATCCACTACATAAACAGAATTAAAAACAAAAATCATATGATCATTTCAGTCGACACAGAAAAGACATCTGGTAAAATCTAGCATCCTTTCATGATAAATTCCCTCAGCAAAATAGACGTAGGAGAAATTCCTGAAAATAGTAAAAGCCAGATATAACAAACCCAAAGGCAATGTCATCCTAAACGGAAAAACTGAAGGCACTCCCCTCTCAGATCAGGAACAAGGCAAGGATAGCCCTATTCACCACTTCTATTCAGTCTAGTACTGGAAGCCCTAGAGAGAGCAATCAGGCAAGAAAAAGAAATCAACGTATCCAAATCGGAAGAGAAAAAAGTTAAACTCTCTATATACCAATGATACGCTCTTACAGCTAGGAAATCCTAAAGACTCATTCAAAAGACACTAGGACCTGATAACTTGGTACAGTTTCAGGCTACAAAATCAACACACAAAAATCAGTAGCACTGCTATACACTAATAGCAACCAAATTGAGAATCAAATCGAGGACTCAATTCTATTTATAATAGTAGTTAAAAGGCTAAAATACCTAGGACTGTGTGTAACCAAGGAGGTGAAACATCTCTACAAGGAGAACTACAAAATTCTGATGAAAGCAACTGTGGAGGGTACAAACAAACGGAGAAACATCTAGTACTCATGGATGGGAGAATCAGCATTGTTAAAACAGCATTTTACCCAAAGGAATCTTCAGATTCAACACAATCCCTACCAAACTAAAACATCTATGTCACTTTTCAAAGAATTAGAAAAGACAATCCTAAAATTCATGTGGAACCAAAAAAGAGCCAGAACAGCCAAAGCAATTCTAAGCAGAAAAGAACAAAGCTGGAGGCATCACATTACCTGACTTCAAATTATAAGACTGTAATAACCAGGAAAAGCAAGATACAGTTACAAGGGCAGACATATGGACCAATGGAACAGAGCAGAAAACCCAGAAATAAACCCAAATACCTACACTCATCAGATCTTTGACAAAGCAGACAGAAACATACATTGGGGAAAGGACACCCTATTCAACAAACAGTGCTGGGAAAATTGGATAGCTAGTTACATGCAGAAAAATAAAACTTGATGTCTATCTCTCCCCACACACAAAAATTCACTCAAAGGGATTAAAGACCTAAGTGTCAGATCTGAAACCATAAAAATCCTAGAACAAAATCTAAAAAAAATAAAAAATCATCTGAACATCAGTCTATGCAAAGAATTTATGGCTAAAATTTCAAAAGCAAATGCAGCAAAAGCAAAAATAAATAAGTGAGTTTTGATTAAACAAAAAAGCTTCTGCACAGCAAAAGAAATAATCTACTGAGCAAATAGGAAGCCTGCAGAGTGATAGAAGGTATTCTGAAACTATGCAACTGACAAAGGACTAATATTCATAATCTATAAAGAACTCAAACAAATCAGCAGCAAAAAAGTAAATAACTCCATTTAAAAATGGCCAATTCATGTGATTTTTTTCCCCCTTATCTCTCAATATGATTAGTTATATTGTGGATTTCTTAGCATTAACCACTCACAAGTTTATTGAATAAACCTACTGGTACTATTTTTATGAATATGTTGTTAGATTCTCTTTGCTAATACTTTATTTAAAATTTTTTTATCACTCTTTATAAATGAAATTCATTTCTAATTTTTTTAGCAAGTTTTTTTAGATTTTGAAATACTATTATACTTGTTTCATTAAATGAGTTGAAATTTTCTTGCTTTTTTCTAATCTGGCATAGTTTAATATTTGAAGATTTAAATGTTGGCACCAATTTCATTTTGAAGTCATTTGGTCTGCTGTTTATTGTGGGGAGCTCAATATTTCTTTCTATATTTTTTCTATTATAATTGGTTTGTTTATACTTGGTATCTCTGCTGGAGATAATTTTGGTGAGTTGTATTTTTCTGAAATGCATTTGCTTAATAAAAAGAGAAAGGCATCAGACAAAAATCAACACACATTCGTGCTAAAATATTCAACAAAATAGGAAATAATAGATATTTCTTAATGACCTTCGAAAACATGTGTGTTCAAACAATAGTTTGAAATACTAACATAAAACGAGTTCCTAAAGTCAACTTAAAAATGCTCAACTTTTAAAAAAGTATTATAAACTTTTAATATTGAAATTTATATCATGTTATGTACTTAAATGAATATGTCATATATATGTACCTAAATAAACATAAAGATAGGCATTAATTCTGTATGCTACGTATATAGCCTTCCCAGTGAGTGTGAAGTGGCATCTCATTGTGGTTTTGACTCTCCATTCCCTTTTAAAGCTGCTAACAAACTAATTCTTTTCTGATCTGTCTCTTTCTCTTAACACTTTTTAAATGCATCCAGTGGCAGTTATACCAGTTATAAGTAAATTTCTTTAAAGAGTTATGATATGCTGTGACTTGTATGATTGGTATTCTCTTTTTCATTTTTCATATTTTTTTCTGTTTCTCTCTTTTTGTTACTTATTAGGTTTGTTAATTTCAAAGGTCACTGGTATGGTTAGAACGTGTCGCCCTTAAAATTCAAGTGCTGTCAATGAGATAGTGTTAAAAGGTGGGAACCTCAAAGAGATAATTGGGACAAGAGGTCACCTCCCTCTCTTGTAGGGTTAAGGCCTTTATAAAGAGGCTTCACGCAGCTCTCCAAAAGGTTGCCCTTCTGCCTGGTGAGGGCACAGTGTTACTCCCAGGGGTGCAGCATCAAGGAGCCATCTTGAACTTCTGAGCCTCCAGAACTGTGAGAAATAAAATTCTGTTCTTTATTTTAAAAAAAGAAGAAAAGTGGGCAAATGACAGGAATAGGCATCTCTCAAAAGAAGAGATGCAAATGGCCCACAAACATAGGAGAAAAATGCTGAAAATCACGCATCATCAGGGAAATGCAAACTAAAACCATAATGAGATACCACCATACACCAGTCAGAATGGCTATTATTAAAAAATAAAAAAACAGTAGATATTGGCCTGGATGCAGAGAAAAGGGAACACTTATACACTGTTGGTCGGACTGCAAATTAGTATAACCTCTATAGAAATCGGTAGGGAGATTTCCCAAAGAACTATAATAAAAGTCAATCCGTCATTTTATTCAGCAATCCCGCTACTAGGTATCTACCCAAAAGAACAAAGGTTGTTATTTTAAATGACACCTGCACCCGCATGTTCATCACAGCACAATTCACAGTTGCAAAGACGTGGAGTCAACCTAAATGCCCATAAGCTGATCAGTGAATAATGAAAATGTGGTATACATATACATACACACTGTGGAATACTATTTAGCTATCAAAAAGAATAGTTTGCTGCAACCTGGATGGCATTGGAGAACACCATCCTAAGTGAATTAACTCAGAAACAGGAAACCAAAAACTACACATTTTCAGTTGTAAATGGAGATTAAACTAAGGATCCACAAAGACATAGAGAATGGTTTAATGGACACTGGAAACTCACAAGGAAGGGGAGGAGAAGGGGTAGAAAGATGAAAGATCATCTATCGGATACAATGTGCACAGGTAGGGGTGGTGGGTCCAGACAGACACCTTCACCACTATATATTGCAATCATAGTACCAAAAACTGTTTATATTCCTTAAAGCTATTGACATTTCTTAAAAAGGGAAATATTTTTAAATTACCTCACGATGAGGAAAGCCTTTCAAAATATGACCCAAAAGTCAGAAGCTATGAAAAACTTAAATATCTGACATAAATCATCGATACCAAAATTCATCACAATTATCCATATTAAATTTTAAATGTGTCAAAATCAAAATATTGATAAATATCATAAATTTAAAAATTAAATGAAAAAAATCCACCATAAATGAAGACAAATTCAAATGACAAAGTGGGAAGACACATTCGAATCTCTCTCTTTTTTTTTTTTGAGTTGGAGTCTCGCTCTGTCACCCAGACTGGAGTGCAGTGGCCACTCCCGGCCACCCCAACCTCGACCAGCTGGGCTCCAGCAATCCTTCCGCCTCCGCCTTCCGAGTAGCCGGAATTATAGGCGTGCGCTTCCACGTCCGGCTGATTTTTTGATTTTATTGTAGAGATGAGGTCTCGTCTGCCCAGGTGGGTCTCGAACCCGCGGGCTCAGGCAATCCACTCACCTCAGCCTCCCAAAGGCGCGGGATGACAGGCTGAGTCACGAGCCCGGCTACATTCGAATCTCTTAATGGCAAGGATTAGTCTCCTGTATACATTAAGAGCATCTAAAAATGAACAAGAAAAGCGTTTATGATATACTCAGGTCACATAAGAGGAAATAGAAATGACTCTTAAAATTTAAAAAAAAAATGTTTAGTCTCACTCATAATTAAAACCACACTGCTTGTGAAAGAGACATTCATGTTCACCCAACAGTTCACTAGCTCCCACAGATGCTTGGCCCCTTGCACTTAGATGTGCCGTTATGAGGGATTTTGCCACTCAGGTTGGGAGGAGAATTGATTAGTGTCAATTCCAGGCTGAGGTGTGGCAGGTACATGCTTGGTTTTCCACTCTTTATCCCCTTGTTAAGGTAACTGAGGAGACTTCATATTCCAGGTTATATAGCTACAAGATGGTTGGGATTCCATCAACTGAGATCCTTGTGCGAATGAGTGGAATGAAGTCCCATCTAACCTGCCTGACATAGATCACGTGAGCAGAAAAAAAAAAAACACCCTGTGTATTAAGTCCCTGAATTTTGTATGATGTTTTTCAGCACAGCATAACCTCGCCTCATATACTTCAATACATTTTTTGCCATCCAGTCTAGTAAAAAAGCAAAGTGTTTCTAAGGTCGTGGAGAAATAGAAACACTAATAATTTGCTAGTAGAAGTGTACATAGGTGCAAATTTATCAGAGAACAGCTGAACAATATCAATGAAAACTGTAAATGCGCTTGTTGGCTCAGAAGTCTCATATTTAGACAATTTTCCAGCAAATACATAACTATAAATTAAGGCCATTTATTGCAGCATTGCTGCTAATAGAGAAAAAATGGAAGCAGTCTAAGCATCCTCCAACAGAAGCCTGGTTATTTAATTGTATAATGTCTTCACAAGTGGAGTATTACGCAGTATAAAAAACAAGAAGATTCTCTATAAAGTCAAAATGCTATGTAAGACATGTTACAGGTAAAAATAAAGTAGAGGAATGTGTTTAGGTTGGTTATATGAAGAGAAGAGAAAACTATACATATACATGCATGTGTGTGGGGTGTGTGCATATATGTACATGCATACATAATGTTTGTATATTGCACATATACACATATATGAAGTTTATATGCACATATATGTAAATTTTAAAGATGTGTACATATAGAGAGACGTGTGTGTTTGGACCATTTTGGAACCACTTACATGTGAATTTTCTTCTGCTCTGCCATCCCTGAAACATCAAAACCAAACCTTCTCCTCCTTTTCCTCCTCCCCAGCTTGCTCAGTGCAAACACGACAAGGATAAAGTTCTTTACGATGATCCACTTCCACTTCATGAATTGTAAATATATTTTTCTCTTTCTTTATGGTTGTCTTAATAACATTTTATTCTATCTAGTATACTTTATTGCAGAAGTATAGTATATAATGCATGCAATGTACAAATATGTATTAATTGAGTGTTTATGTTATTGGTAAGTCTTCCAGTCAAACGTATGTAATTAATATTAGCATAGTAGGATATGCTTGGGGGAATCAAAAGTTATATGCAGATTTTCAGCTGTGCAGAAGTTTGGTGCCTCTAACCCCCTTGTTGTTCAAGGGCCAACTGTATAAATACACACATTCTTTCTCTCTCTCTCTCTCTTCCTGTCCCTCTCTCACAGAGACACTCGTGCGCATGCGTGCACACACACACACACACACACACACACACACACACACACACACACACACGCAATTCTCAGGGCGCCCTCATAATCCTTGTCCCTGGTGGTCATGGTCACACCCTGTCGACTGTCCTTTTCTTAAGTGTGGTTAGGGCACAGAAATTATTTCTAGCCAGGAGAATGTGACAAAAATGAAGGGAATTTACAGATACAATCAAAGTCCCAAGTCAATTAATTTTGTTTCTTACCATTTAGTATTAAGTTAGCTGTCGATGTTTTGTAGATACTCTTTATCAAGTTGAGGAAATTTCCCTATTGTATATTCTTAGTCTGTTGAGAACTTTTGATAGGAATGGGTGTTGGCTATTTTCAAATACTTTTTTTGTACTGATTGATATGATCGCGTGATTTGTCTTCTTTAGGTTATTAATATGATGAATTATATTAGTTAATTTTAGAATGCTGAACTAGCCTTGCATATCTGGCATAATTCTCTCCTGTTCATGGTATGTATTCTTCTTAAAAATTGCTAGATTTGTATTGCAAATATTTGAAAACTTCTGCATAAATGTTCATGAGATAAGTTATTCTTTAGTTTTCTTAAAATGTCTTTTTCTGGTTTGATTATTAGGTTAATGCTGGCTTCAAAGAATAAGTTAGAAAGTATTCCTTATGATTTTATATGTCTAAAATATATTGCAAATAATTAATATTATTTCTTCTTTCAATGTTTGGTAGACTTCACCACTGAAACATTCTTCATGAGCCTGGTGTTTTCTGTCTGAGATAGTTTTAACATTGATTCGAATTAAACAATATATGTTTTTTACTCAGATTTCTACTTCACTAAGTATAAATTTTGGTAGATTTTGTCTTTAAAGAAATTGATTTATTTAACAAAAGTTATCAAATGTGAAACTAGAGTTGTTCATAATTTTTGTATTATTTTAATGTTCATGGGATAAGTAGTAATGGTCCCAATTTCATTTCTGACATTTAAAAATTTATATCTTCTTTCTTTTATTTTTGGTCATTCTAGATATAGGTTTATCAATTGTATTGATCTTTTCAAACAATTTCTGATTTTGTTAATTTTTCTTTGTTAACTTTCTGTTTTCAATTTTACTGATTTCTGCTCTATTTTTGAATTGCCTTCAGTTTATATTGTTGTTTTTCCATTTTTCTAAGGTGGAAACATATTAATTTTAGATATTTTTCTTATCTTTTTTCTAACATATGTATTTAATGCTACAAATTTTTATCTAAAGAACTAGGTTGTGTTTTCTTTTCATTTATTTGAAAGAAATAGTTTTCAAATTTCTGTTGAGACTTCTTTGACTCATATGTTATTTAGGCATGTGTTCTTTAATGGCCAAATTACTTGGGGTTTTTCAGCTGTTTTTCTGTTATAAATTTCTTGATTAATTTCATTGTGGTTTAAGGCCCATATATTGTATGATTTCTATTATTTTAAATTTCTTGAAGTGGGTTTCATGACCCATAGTATCCTCTCTCGGTGAATGTTCTATGTGAGTTTGAGAACAATGTGTATTCTGCTGTTGTTGGAATAAGTAATGTATAGATGTCATTTACATCCAGTTGATTAATGACACTCTTGAATTCACATGTTTCCTTACTGATTTCCTGCCTGCTAGTTGTGTCCATTTCTATAGAGGGGTGTTAAAATCTCTAACTATCACAGTGGATTCATCTGTTTCTCCTTGCAGTTCTATCAATTTTGGCCTCATACGTTTTGATGTGTTTCTGTGAGGCATATACACATCAAGGATTGTTGTGACTTCTTGGAAACATGACACCTATATTATTATGTAATACATCTTTCGATCCTTGATAATTTCCCTTGCTCTGATTTCTCCTTTGTTTAAAATTAACACGCTATCCAGATTTTTTTTACTAGTGTCATCATGACATATTTTTCTCCATCCCTTTACTTTTAATCTATCTGTGTCATTTGGAGAGAAGTTTTTATAGATGAAATATAGTTGGGTCTTGTTTGGTTTTTTTTCACCTACTCTGTAAGTCCCTGCATTTTAATGTATTTAAGCCATTCACATTTAAAACAGTTATTAATACAGTTGAATTAACACCTGCTATATTTTTAACTGTTTTCTACTTAATTGTACTAGTTCCATGTGACTATTTTTATTCATCTCTTTTTGGCCTTCTCTAAATTGAATTAATCATTTTCATTGAATTATCAATTTCTATGCTCTCTCCTGTATTAGCATGCCAATTGTACTTGAAAAACATTTTTTTGAGGTTTCCTACAGTTTGCAATGCCCATCTGCTACTAATCCAAGTAAATGGGGTTAATATCTCTTATTCAAAATGCTTGGGACCAGAAGTGTTTCCGAGTTCCACTTTTTCTTTATAAATTTTGTGAGAAGCCGGGCTCGGTGGCTCAGCCTGTAATCCCGCACCTTTGGGAGGCTGAGGTGAGTGGATTGCCTGAGCCCGCGGGTTCGAGACCCGCCTGGGCAGCGAGACCTCACCTCTACAGTAAATCAAAAAATCAGCCGGGCGTGGTAGCGCGTGCCTGTAATTCCGGCTACTCGGAAGGCTGAGGCGGAAGGATCGCCGGAGCCCAGCAGGCGAGGCTGCGGTGGCCGGGAGCGGCCACTGCACTCCAGTCTGGGTGACAGAGTGAGACTCCAACTCAAAAAAAAAAAAAAAAAATTGTGAGACTTGAATTATATTTACTGATTGAGCATCCCAGATTTGAAAATCCAAAATCTGGAATGCTACAGTTGTATTTCCTTGGAGTATCATGTCAGTGCTCTCAAAGTTTCAAATTTTGGAGCATTTTGGATTTGGGATTTTTAGATTTGGGATGCTCGACTACAACACGACACAAATTCACTGCAGTGCACGTATCTTACAACAGTGTTCTGACTTCCTCCGTCGTGTTGTTTATAAACATTATTGTTGTTTCCCTTTCCTTAAGTTATAATTACCCAATACATTGTGCTGCTACTATTTGGAACAGCTATCTATCAGATCAATGAAGAACAAGAAAATTAAAGATTTTATTTACTTTCTTTTTTTTTTGAGTCAGAGTCTCACTCTGTCGCCTAGGCTGGAGTGCACCGGCATGCTCATGGCCACCACAGTCTCGACCTCTTGGGCTCAGGTGATCCTCATGCCTCAGCCTTCCAAGTAGCTGGAACCACAGGCAAGTGCCACCATGCCCAGCTAATTTTTTGTTACCCAGGCTAGTCTCAAACCCGTGGGCTCAGGCAATTCTCTTGCCTCTGTCTCTCAAAGTGCGGGGATTACAGGTGTGAGCCACCACACCTGGCCGATTGTATTTACTTTAATGTATTCCTTCTTTATATAGATCTGATTTTGCTTTATATAGATCTGATTTTCTGAATTTATTGAATTTTTTCACATTTGTCTTCTCTCTGAAGTTCTTATAGCTTTTTTTTTTTTGCAAGTAAGGTCTAATGCAACAAGTTCTCACAGTTTTTATTTGTTCAAGGATGTCTATATTCCCATTCACTTTGGAAAGATAATTTTGCTGGATTCAGAATTACAGACCAATAGACTTTTTTTTTTTCTTCCCAAACTTTGTCTATTTAACTCCACTCTCTTCTTACTTGCATGCTTTCCGAATTTCTAATATAATTTTTGTCCTTCTTCCTCTAACGGGTAAGGTATTTTTTTCCCCTCTGGCTTCTTGCAAAATTTGTTTTCTCTGATTTTTCTACAGGGAAAATGAGATGACGAGGCATAGTATTTTGGTATTTATTCTACTTTGGGTTCTTGAGCTTCCTAGATCTTTGATATTTGTTACCCATGTTGAGGAAATCCTCAATCATTTTGTCAGGTATTTCTTGTTCTTTTCTCTCTATATTCTCCTTCTGGTATTGCTATTACACGTATGTTACACCTTTGGGAATAGTCCCACAGTTCTTGGAGATCCTGTTCCATCTTTGTAATTATTTTTTCTCCTTACATGTTGGTTTTGAAAGTTTCTACTGACATAACTTTAAGCACCTTGAATCTTTCTTTGTCTGTGTCCAGACTACTGATGAGCTAATTATAAGCATTCTTAATTTCTGTTACAATATTTTTTATTTCTAGCATTTTCTCTAAACGATTTCTTAAGAGTTCCTTCTCTCTGTTTACATTAACTGTCTGACCTTGCACGTTATCCAGGTTTTCAATTATAATCATAGCTGTTTTAAATTCCCAGTATAATAAGTCTCATATCTCTGTCATATTTGAATCTGGTTTTGATGTTTGCTTTCTCTCTTCAGGCTATGCGTCCTGCCTTTCAATATACCTTGCAACTTTTTGTTCAAAGACAAATGTGAGGTATCTGGTAATAGGAACTAAGGTAAGTAAGCTATTAGTTTGAGAATTTATGATTATCTGGCTTGGAGTTAGGCCCGTAGCTCTCTCAGCTGTGATTTACTATTATTACACTGGAGCCCTGTTGGTGTCGTGGTAAAAAATATCAGGAAGAGGTGGCCTTATACGATTAAATCTTTCGTCTTTAGTGAGACAGCATCCCTGGGCCTTGACTTCCAGAAGAGATATTTAGCCTCTTTCTTTGCTTTCCTTGTGTGAGGCGGGAAGGCCAGAGAGGGCTGCAGACATCTAATTGACCTTCCTCCAACCTCAACAACATTAGTTTCCCTGGAAGACGTGTCTTTGTTATGGAGAGCAGAACCCTCAGGGCATATTCCAAGAGTGTTACTTTCCTCCTCTTTTTGTGGGGTTTTCTCTGATTTTCACAGTGAGAACCTGTTAGGGCCTCTGGAGGTAAAAACCCAGAAAAGTGTGGGGCTTCCCACTAGCAGGACTGGGCCCTCCGGAGTGTTTATCTCTCGGAATCGTTCATGCTCAGTCTGCATCAAGTCTTCAATTATTCTGTCAGTATTGCTATGGGAGTCCAGAGCCCCCAGCTCACGTCACGATGTGATTCTCTGCATTTGCCTCTATCTCCGGTTTTCAGGTGGCAGTGTGCCCTGTGACCCCAGTTCTCTGAATGATCTGAGAGTGTTGATTTTCGGTCTGTTCATGTTTTTACTGTTGCGGTTGTTGTGAAAACAGGAGTGTTAACTTCCAACCCTTCACCTATCCAAAAGAAAAACCAGAAACCTCAGGTCAGTTGATTTTGAGTCCATGCAAAGGAAGCTTATCCTGGTTGAGGCTGATTTAACTAGGTGGAGTCCTTAAAAGAGGGGCTAGGCCCTTCCTGGGGGTCAGGCAGCTTCCTGGATTTCTTTGCAGATGAAAACTGTTACTGAGTGAACTTAATGTGACTGGGCCACACAGAGGAAATAGGTTCAGTCTCTAGGAGCTGAGGCCTCAGGCCAACGAATGCAAGAAACTGAATTCTGCCAGCAATCGTGCGTGCTGTAATGGGGTTCAGGACATACTTCCCCAAAATATGCCGCCTTGGCATAGGAGAAAACAGCAGAGGCAGGGAAGTCTTTCTCACCTTACTCTGCCCTTCTCTGTGAAGCGGGTAATAAAACCCAGGGAGGATTTCACGTCCTTCCCTTGAAGCAGGTCATAAGACCCTAAAGTAAGTGGTGCCTTGAGGGTGAGAAGGGGAGATGAATTTTTATCACTAGAGACTCAGAGACACTGAGAAGAATTTAAACACACAGGTCTTGCTTAGTTCTTCTCTGTTCTGCTACCGTGAAATCATACTTTTTTATCCAATTATACTTCTCCATGACTATCCATTTCTCCATCAAACCTATCGCAAAAAATAGTTTTACCCATTTCTTCAGGTCTTCATTTCCTATGGAGGCTGCTGAGTCAAGCAGAAGTCATGTTAAATGTGCATGCTTTTTCTTGTGGCTCTATCGTTTGTTATAGGGTCCTCAGGTATAAACCTGGGATAAGGGAGGAGCAGATCTTTTGCCTCACCTGCACCTGAGAAGAGGCTTCCTAGTTCCCCAAAGGAACACAGCCCAGCGGACACCTAGGTGCAGCCTTCGAGACCCTGAGAAGAGAACCCCATATCCAGACTCCTGACCCAGTGATACTGTGAAATAGTAACTATGATTTCTTAAGTTTGTAGAAGTAGAAAACTATCCACACGAACGTATATCTGTGAATAAGTGTGTGTGTGTATGTGCACACACATATCTCATAAGTTTGCATGCACATATTTCTCCAAAAGGTTGAACAAGAATCTGTGAACAACGGCAATCAACTGTGTAGGCTGGGGAAAGGGACATTCATTGTTTCTCTCTTTAAAATTTTCGGTGTTTAAATTTTGTAAATGCATAATGGAAAAAATTAAAATATGGGTGCTTAGTGCTACTTCAGAACACACCCTTTGTACATGCCAGGTGTGTGCTGTGTGTTCCATTCTTTGTCTGTCTTCCCTATAGGGGGTGATGAGAAGGAATCAGACCAAAAGTATTTCAATTTCTAAGAACTTGTTTTGAATCAGTGCCAAGTTTCAAGGGAAACAAAGAAAAAAGAATGGTAGAAATGCAAATCCCTGATCAGGCTGCGAATGAATGTGCAGTTCATGGATAAAAGTTTCATCCTGAACATAAAGCAAATTCCAAGCAGTTTTTCCCACTTTATGGTTTGAGAGGAAAATTTAACTGTATTATTTTCTTGTCCCCAAATTACATAACTGGATTCATGTCAAATACGGGACAGCATAATCTCCGCTTTCATCCTTTGTCTACTCAAAGAAAATTATTTATTCTAGCAGAAAGCTAGGTCGAGTAAAACCTGTGGTACTTAGATGTAAAACATTTTTGGAGAGCTGAAAAGCAGCATTTATCTGTTGATGTGTGATGTGAAATGTAAAATTTCTTTTTGAACAAACGGACTCAAGCTTTCACAACCAAAGAGATTCTACTCCCTTCGAAGAGCCACCTTGGGGTGATGCTGGTTTCATTCTAATGGTGTTGCTGTTCTTAGAATGGCATTGCCTATTTGAAAGTTCTCCTAAGAAACTTGTAGCATGTTTCCAAATATTTTTCTTTGCTCTCCATCTTTTGAAAAAAAAATTTAATGTTTATCTATAGCCAGACTGTATTGGACTGCTGTCTTGGAGTAAGTGGATGATAAAAGGGAAAGAGAAAGACAATAAAATCCTTTGATGAGCCTCTACAAGGAAGCAAGCTAGGATTTTACCTTCTCCGGGTCATCTCGGTCTCACAGTAATAACGCAAGCAAAATATAATTATTTCCATTGGCCGGGCTCGGTGGCTCAGCCTGTCATCCCGCGCCTTTGGGAGGCTGAGGTGAGTGGATTGCCTGAGCCCGCGGGTTCGAGACCCGCCTGGGCAGCGAGACCTCCTCTCTACAGTAAATCAAAAAATCAGCCGAGCGTGGTAGTGCATGCCTGTAATTCCAGCTACTCGGAAGGCTGAGGCGGAAGGATCGCCGGAGCCCAGCAGGTCGAGGCTGCGGTAGCCGGGAGCGGCCACTGCACTCCAGTCTAGGTGACCGAGTGAGACTCCAACTCAAAAAAAAAAAATAATAGTACTTACTTCCATTGGAAGGAAACTAAAACTTGGAGAAGACAAGTCATTTCCTTAAGGCTATGCAACACGAGAACCCAACCCGTGTTAATACCAGGTACATTTTATTGCAGGATTCAAGATGACATCACCACCCTGTGCTGTCGCCTACAATGTGAACAAAATGCTTATGATAAAAAAGGAAAGGTGCTCATAAGTAAATTAGAAAGGCCTGAACGATAGGCAGATGGATACCTGCTGTGACGGGGGAAACTGGCATTACCAGAGGCAGAGGAGCATGCCAAGAAGTGCCAGTGACCACCCGACAGTAAGCTGGCAGACTAGCGGTGGGCCCTGCCACAGAAAAACAAGTCCTTGCAACATCTGGAGAGAGCAGTCACCTCTGCCAAGGATGCTCGCTCGTCCTAGAGAGCATGTGTGCTGCACCAGGTGCTAGAACACAAAGGCTGGCCCTCTGTCCCCATGTCCCCAGTGGATACTGAAGAAGACAAACAAAGGGGCCACTACACTCCAGAGTGTTCTACAGTACAGGTAGTCAGCAGAGGGCATGACAGGAACCAAATGTGGGCCGTCTGCACCGTCTATTCTGGAAGCTGGTCACTTGCCCTCCACAGCAAAGACATTCTGTTCTGAGGAACGTGTGCCAACAGAAGCAGTTGGACCAACTCCATCAATCCCATGCTAAAGTCAAGACTCCTCACTCAAACCAAAACCACCATTTCAGAAGAAAGACTCATGTCTTCTTCACAGGGATGTTTGCTTTATTGTTTTGCTTGTTTGATTTTGCTTGCTGTGCTAGTTGTCAGTTCTAAGGACTGGCATGCTTCAGTCTTGTTGTGTGTTTGTCCCATCCCATCTGGGTCTTGCACATATTTCCTGTGCCCACACCCCTGTGCGGTGTCACATGACTCGCTAGAGCTGTGGACCTTAACTTCACAAAGATTACTAACTACTGAAATGGCAGACACATTCACCTTTATAGTTCAAGGTAGAATATTTTAAGAGAAATAGCAGAGGAGCAATTAAGGATTATTCTATAGAGCCCGAGAGGACTTTCTTTTTTATTTTTTTTGAGTTGGAGTCTCACTCTGTCTCCCAGACTGGAGTGCAATGGCCGCTCCCGGCCACTGCAGCCTCGACCTGCTGGGCTCCGGTGATCCTTTCACCTCAGCCTTCCAAGTAGCTGGAACTACAGGCATGCGCTACCACGCCCAGCTAATTTTTGATTTATTGTATAGATGAGGTCTCGCCAAGTTGCCCAGGCGGGTCTCAAACCCGCGGGCTCAGGCAATCCACTCACCTCAGCCTCCCAAAGGTGTGGGATTACAGGCTGAGCCACCGAGCCCGGCTCAGAGGACTTTCTTATTGCAAAATATAATCATTTGTCAACTTGCTAAACATTTTCTGCTCCTGATTACAGGTAGCAGTACAATTTTGTGTGTATAGCAAATAATTGTCTTGATTATAGGTATCAGTAGAATATTGCATAGGTAAAAAAGAATTGACTGATCCCAGGTCTCTTTAGAAAATAGATACATTTGAAATTTAAATACATTTGCAGAATGTGTCTACTCTGTAATTTGTTCCTTTACTTGGAAAATTTGAAAAAAAGGCTTACCTGCACAAGAGAAATGCAATCAGGAGAGTAAAGATTTTTCTAGCAGTGTTTTCCCCATCACCATCAGTTTAATGTAAGAGCAAGAACACTGGAGTCAGACCTTCCCAAGTTCCGCCATAGATGAGTCACTGGTTTTATCCAAGCTTCAGCATTTGAGGACAGCACTGCTTACCTCTCAGGATTATCTTAAGGATTGAGAGAGACCATGGATGTAAAAGGTATGGCATGGAGCATATGGTCAATAAATGATAACTAATACTAGTCTGTTCATCTTTTATTCCTGACAGATATGCTACAGATTGGATCATCATAGTCCTAGCTTCCTGATTTTGAATTGCTATTATAGCATTTTCAAAACCCCTTTGGTTAGCTTCATCTTGTTTCAATCAATGTGACTTAAGGATAGCCAATGGAAAAATATATCTGAGTGTGTTGCAGGGTGTTCTTGGATCAAGATGGACTTACTTCCTTTGTCTTTATTCTTTAAAATCACAAATGTGTGACTTACTTTAAAATATATCTCAAATGATTGGATGATTAGGCTTATGAGAAAAATAATATATGACCTTGAACATCTATGTGGCTCTTATCAAAGGAATCTCATCAACCTCAACAATGTATAGTCCTTAATCAGTTTACACAGATGCCTTAGGTTCTTTTCAGCTGTAAAGACAAGTGCATACACAGGTCACACTAGGGGTGTGAAGCCTTCTTGCAAGAACACACTGGAAATAGGAAGTACTAAGATGTTACTTATCGAGACTGAAGAAAACGGACCCTTTTCCAGTACAGAATGGAATTCTAGTGACGAGGCCCATACGTAGTCCAGCATTACATTTGTGTTGTTTCTGAAGGTGACAATAAGGAATAATGCTCACTTAGATGCATGCATTCTGTTTTTAAAATATCTAATTCTTGTTTTTATATTGCGTCGTAGTCCTTGTTTATTAAATAGAAAAGCGGCGGAGGGAGAAAGAGAGAAAAAAGAAACAGAGGAACCACGTGAAAAAAGAATTCATCCTCGAGCCTGCTACTGAAATGGCACACGCTTTTAGACTTTTCAATATCCTTGATGTTACAATTTATTTTAAAACAGTTCTGTGCTGCAGAGCTATTCTATAACTTAATTTTATCAGTGAAATAGACAATCAACATCTTTTCATGCCAAGGTATAGATTCCTATCAACTATTTTAATAGCTACCTATTATCCTATTATAACTATATCATAATTTATCTAACCAATATCATTATTAGAGATTCAGGTTGTTCTTTTTATTTTATCCTCCTCTCAAAACACTGTGATGAAAAATACTTTACATACATGTTGGGATGTTGTGATGAATCAAGAGCCCATTCACTAGTTTAGAGTCTGAAATACACACTGACAGCTCGTCCTCTAGAGGTGCTCCAGCCGACAGATGTGCACTCAGGCAAGTGTGCTGTCTCAGGTGTGCAATCCACATGCTTCCCATGCCGTGCCTTTTTAGTTTCATCTTTGGGTTCTTACAGAGAAGCAATCAATTCTCACTGTTGTTGTTGCTGTTTTTTTCTTTCTGGGGGGTGGGGTTGGAATCGCAGTCTGTCGCTCAGGCTAGAGGGCAGAGGCACGCTCATGGCCACCGCAGCCTCGACCTGCTAGGCTCAGGTGATCCTTCTGCTTCAGCCTTCTAAGTAGCTGAAACTACAGGCATGTGCCACCAAGCCCAGCTAATTTTTTGATTTATTGTAGAGATGAAGTCTTCCCAAATTGCCCGGGCTAGTCCCGAACCCATGGGCTCAGGCAGTCCTCTCACCTCGAACTCCCAAAGTGCTGGGATTATAGGTATGAACCACCACACCCGACCAATTCTCATTGTTTAATCATCTTTTTCCTGGTTCCTAACAAGACTAACATTTTTGTCTGCTTATTGCCTGTCTGCATTTATTTTATAAATGACCTGTTCATACTTTCATCTAATTATGATATACATTATTTTCTTAATTTGTATATGTTCTTTATATTTAGGGACATTAGCACATTACATTTATGTTACAATTTGATGCCAGTTTTTCATTTAACCTTCATTTGTATGTAATTAGGTGAACTCTAAATTGTTTAATTTTATGCCATTAGAAATTCTTCTATTCTTAAAAGCAACATAAATATAGCCACCTTGCATATATGAGCAATTTAAATTCAGGAGAAAATATATTTTGAGACGAACTCTCAGAATAAAGCACCAAGGTGACACCTATTATCAAAGAATCTGGAGCTGAGCCAAAATACATCAACTCTGTAATTTTTTGTATATAAAGAGTTGCTGTAAGACTCAGTCTTTTGCGAGGCAAGCAAATGAATAGACATAATCATACACTTTATAGATCTGTGATAATCCTTTGAGCACATATTGAAATTTCTGCAAAGCAGTTAAATGTATTTCTAGGATTTAAAAATGCCTAATACATTCATCTGGAAGTACAGATGTCATCTGACCAAACAAAAAATACTTCGTAAAGTTTTCAGCAGATAAACGAGCATCCAGTATCTGCAGCCAACCCTGATGTGCTATGGACCGCGAACAGTAAACAGCTCAGCTTCCCAGTGCGTCTGGATCTAAATGCCAGGAAGTCACTTTGTGATTGCCATTTTGTTTTAATTGAATGGCCTTGTTATAATAAGAGAAATGTGTCCAATTGGTTCAACGTGTAGAATTCTTTTGGTTTAAAAGGCAAATATTTACATGGCTTTGATTTAATGATTTATCATGACAGATGTGTGGCAAACACGGGTGCGAATACAAAACAACCCAGGAGCATCACTGGCTGGACACAAGCAGATGGCCAGCCCATCTTCACATGCCATAGCTCATCTGGCCGCTACACGTTCTTTCCATGCTGCAGGTGGAAGCTTCAGAAGGCGACCTCTGGACATCTGATTCCCTCGACCCAATTAACCTGCCAGGAAGAGTGGGATTGGGAGAGAGAGTAAAACAACAATCTGAGCATTTGATTAAGCAAGGTGAATGTCTCTTATAAACCTACAAAACAAGAATAAATTATACCCAGAGAAATAATTCTCTTTACCACGGTGCCTATCTAGACAATCTATGTCATATAATGGGGCCAGTTACTTACTAAGCAGGCATTGGTTTCATTCATTTTTTTTTTTCCAGCATGAAACGAGGTGGCGTAAGAAATGCTGGTTTGCCACTTTGTTTATATTAATTATATACAGACACTGGAAGCGGATAGCGTAAGATTGATTGTAATTGAGCCATAAATTTAACACAGAGCAACCTCATCCATTTACCTGGACAGCTCTTCGCTGAAATATATTTCTAAAGCTGAGATGGAAGGGAGAGGGCCCAGAGATAACAGATGATGAATGTCTCCTACCTATGGCCAAATGAAGAAATCCTTAACGCAAACTGGTATCTACTCAGCTAGCAAAGCTATTCTCCTGTGAGATGAATCATGCAAAGTTTAAACATCTAAAGGACTATTTATCACCCAAGATTTCTATGTTTGGCAAATATGCCTAAGCAAGTCTAAATGTCTGAAGGTGAGATGGCTTTTCTAGCAATCTCCATGGGATAGCCAGCCATTTGAGTGTCCTTCACCTCTGTTCAGTCGTGTGGGGTGTTTGCAAGGTTAAGTCAGATGCCCAGATGCATCTGTCTTAGAGCCCAGATGCCCAGAGCGTGTGTCTTCCACAGCAGGACGGAGGCAGAGAACTTCCAGTTGTGGCTTCGTTCACATTTCAGATTGGAGAAGCGATACAGAAGGCACGCATAGGACCCAGGCAGTCTCTTGGCACCGGGTGTAAGTCCCTGGGTGCGTTTCCTGGCTGAGGCCGCGTCTCTGTGCTTACCTCCACAGTCCTCTCAAGAATCTCTGGAGCTGCAGGAGGCAGAGACTCACTCTCTTAGAGTGCTCAGCACCGCCCATCCGTAAACCTACCATTCATTATACTTCAAACTGGGCCTCTGTGAGCTACAGGACCCAAGAAGAAACTGAAGGTAACCTTGGTTGAGGATGACAAAGAATGCCACTAGACCACTGAGAGAAACATTGCAGTGCCAAACCTCAGTTTTGAAATGGGTCACATTCCTGTGGGGGCAACCAAACAGAGCAACTTCAGCCTGTGACATGGAAAACTGAGGAGGAAACAGGCTGGGAGGAGGAAGGTGAATGCATGTTCTTCCCTACAACTCCAGCTTCCAGCCAGCAAATCTCCTTCCACAGGGTGAGGAGAAGAAGCCCAGAGGGCAGGATGAATCATGCCATAACCTTGACTTTCGCAAAGGGATTGGCCAGAGGACGACTGAGGGGCTGTGGATTATGAACAGCGTACATACGTACCGGGGTATGTTCAGGCTGAATAGAAATTCTGAATTGACTTCAGTTGTTCAGGTACAGTAGAGAACATCTGGAAGGGTGATGAAGCACTGGCAAAATCCAAGGCAGACAGTGAGTTAAATTGGCAAGGACACATAAAAACCTGAGATTTCCATCTGACCTGGATTTAGAAGGAAATGTCTGATCAACCACGGTCTCTGATTTGAAGTACAGTGTACGGTTTACCGATCAGCTGTGCATGAGCACACTAAGGAAAGAGTGATTCCACACTGGACCCTCACCCCCGCCCCTGCCTCAAGCAGCCCAGGAGATTCTTGAGAGGAATGGGGAGGCGAGCACAGAGAAGCTGCCTCCCCCAGGAAACACACCCAGGGACTTGCACCTGGTGCCAAGAGACTGCCTGGGGCATATGCGTGCCTTCTGTATACCCACTGCAATCTGAAGTGTGAATGAAGTGACAATTTGAGAATTAAACAAGACAAACAGACCAAGTGTATATCAAGTTAGTGATCCAGCCATAAAGAAAAGAGATATCTTCAGGGTCTCTAAAAATACAGAAATTTTGCCGTCTGTTCACATACACACATACACAAAGAAATTTTAAACTGCATTGAATAATCATAGTTATTAATAAACTGACGTTATTCTGAAATTAATATGTGCATACATGAGAAAATCTGTAATTACACAAATGATTGTTAAATTATTATGCAGATAACATTAATGCCAAAGTTTTAGTGTAAGTGAAAAGAGATATAAATACAAAATCAATAACAGAAAGTAAAAACTAGCATCTTAAATTTGTATTAGAGATACTGTTATAGGCTCACAATTTATTTATTTTTAATTTATTATTTTGTAAATAGATATATATTTAAAAATAATATGTATATATTTTTAAGTCAGAGTCTTATTTTGTCTCTCAAGCTGGAATACAGTAGCACGGTCATGGCTTGCTGCAGCTTCGACCTCTTGGGCTCAGGTGATCCTTCCACCTAAGCCTCCTAAGTAACTGGAACTACGGTTGTGCAATATTGTGCCTGGCTAATTTTTCAACATTTCTGTAGAGGCAAGGTCTCTCTATGTGGCCCAGATTGGTCTTGAACTCCTGGTCTCAGGCAGTCTTTCTGTTTCGGCATCCCAAAGTGCTGTGATTGCAGGCAAAAGCCACTGAGCTCATCTTTATTTTCTTCTTATGAAACAAAGACATGTTTCCTAGCTTTGTGAGCAGGAGAGGCCAAGAAAAGGCAGTGACAATCTAGAAGCAGTTAGCAACCTTCGTACACAAATGTGAACTCTGACTACCATCTCTGGCTATAGGAAGGAAGTGCTAAAGCTGATGTAAGAAATCCACATAACCCAGAACATTTTATGTGTTCAGAAAGCAAGAGGGCTACCAACAACCATAGGGGTCATGTCAAAAACTCAGCCTGGAGGAGTTCTCAAAAAGCATTATGAGCTAATCTGAGCATCAAAATAAAATAGCAATGAAATAGGATAAAATAAAAATCTGAAATGGATTAAAATACCAAATCCTTAAATATGTATGAGCTCATAATGACCCAAAAAAACAACCAACCAACCAAAAAATCAAGCCGGAGATGGCGGCTCATACCTGCAATCCCAGCACATTGGGAGACTGAGGTGGGAGGATCGCTTGAGTCCAGGAGTTCGAGACTAGCCTGGACAATATCTTGTGACTCCCCTCTCTACAAAATATTAAACAAAAAAGTAGCTGGGCATGGTGGTGTGTGCCTGTAGTCGCGGCTACCTGAGAGGCTGAGGAAGAAGGATTGCCTGAACCTGGGAGGTTGAGGCTGCAATGAGCTCTAAGCATGTCACTGTCTTCCAGCCTAAGTGGCAGAGTGAGACCCTGACTCAAAAATAGCAGTCATAATAATTGGTTGTTTTGGGCCATTGCTAAGGCCTCAGTTCATTATTTTTGAGAATTGGTAAATAAAGGGAAAGAATCTCACACATATTCTGCCTTTTCAACACAAATGACTTTCTGCTACCTAGACAGTTGAGGGTGGAAAATTCCATATAGAAGAATTAAAATTATTCCGTGACAGAATTGGAAAATCATCACTGAGCAGCTCCTAACGGGGTAGTGGATCCAGACAATTTTCATCAACAGCTGTGGAAACCATTTGGGTAGTCATAGGGCATCTTTGGAACATTAGATCAGGCTGACAACACTAGAACCCACTGCTCAAACATACCTTGGGGGAGGTAGGGTGACGAGGTCTCCAGACCCTCTAGTCGAATGCAGTGGCAAGCACCCAGCTCGCTGAGACTGAAAAAAAGATTTCATTCCAGTCCAGCCTCTGAATAGAATCTCAGGCACGGAGTACATCATCTTGAAGAAGCCATCACCAATGCAGAAAGTAGCCAGTACTATTCTATTTAAATCGTCTGGTTCCCATTTTCCAAAGGTATGGTCCAGGAAAAGAAGAGATGGAGGAAGAACCACTATGGGGGAAAACAGAGGGACATGAAGAGACTTGCCAACATGCCAGGAACCTTTGTGGCCCTAAGTCAAGCAGACCAACTCTAAAAAGACATTTTTCAGAAAAGAAGAAATGTATACACCGACTGGGTATACGATAATACTAAAAAATTATTTCAAGTTGTGTTGGGTGTGAAAACGTTATTATGGTTATGTTTTAAACTCTCATCTGTCAAAGAAACATACTGCAGTCTTTATAAATAAAGTGATATTATGTCTGGGATCTGCTTTGAAACACTCAGGGACACGGGACAGAGGCAGCGTGCATGAGAGGATTATAAATGAGAGAAGATTGAACAGTTAGATTGCTGAAGAGGCCCATGGTACGTGGTCATTTGCTAACCATCCTCTGCTTTTGTCTGAAAATTGTATTAGTGTAAACTAATAATGATAAAGCCAGTTGTCAGTTCTAAGCCACACTTCTCTCCTGGTACTTGACGGCAGAAAAGGCCCTGGAGATTCTGCATTGCAACACTCGGACTACTTCTGGTCCCATCTGAGAAAGATATTTGGTTGCACCGGTGTCTCTGACAACATCATTCATTCAGGCACCGTGATCTTCATCCACGGGAGCCCACTGTTCCTCTGAGACAGCCCAAGTTGTCAGCCTTACCCTAAATCACATGAAGTTGGAATATTTTCACCAGTCCCCCAAATGAGTAAGTCATATTTTGATTGCGTCTGCCACAGTCTTCTGGGGGAATCTTAATTATTGTTGGCACGACAGAGCACACGGCAGCTGGTGAACTGAAGGCACCAATCCTCATCCCCAGGAAACTCATTTCAAGGAGAGGGAAAAAAGGCAATAAAGTTGTCAGTGCAATAATGCCTCACCTTGTGAAGCGTGGATGCCTCAATGCTGGATATGTTTTGGTTTAGTAAATTATCCCCTTGTCTGCTAAGAATAGAAACCACAGCTGCTTAGGCATAACAAGAAAGTTGCTCGTTGCTTTGAAAAGTGCTTTCTTTCTTTGCAAGCATACCTACCTCTGGAGATGCTGGTCCACCCCTTTCTAGGGTCCTCCAATGTATTAATGCTACCACCGTGGGATCCGTTTGCTGATAATGCATTAGAAGCATCATTTTTCCAAATGTTTTTTTTTTTCCTTTCCTTTCCTGGGAGAGAGAGAACAGGCTCTATGCAGCCATCTTAGGTGTGATGGTTAATTATATTTGTCAGCTCGAAAGGTGTTTTTGGATGAGATTAAAATTAAAATTGATGATCTCTGGGTAAAGCAGATAGCTTTACCTCTACCCATCAGCTGAAGGAAGGGGAAATTCTCCAGCAGTCTGTCTTCAGACTTTAGCTTCACTGTCAGTTTCTGGTATCTCTATCTTGCTTGCCCACACTGGAGGTTTTAGACTTCCTGGCTTTTCTAGAATCACATGAGCCAGTTCTTTTTTTAAATTTATTTTATTTTATTTTATTTTTTGTGCCACTGCACTCTAGCCTGGGTAACAGGGTGATAGGGTAAGACCTGACTCAAAAACAAAAACAAAACCCTAAGCATTAACTTACTGCCAGTCAAACAGTTTTATCCCAGCATGGCATCACATCAGCACTGTTCAACAATAAAAAAAAAAAAATAGCCAGGTAAGAGATGACATTCCATTGTCCCTAGTATACATCATTTTAAATGTTTTCTTTCTTTTGGGGAGGGTTCTTTTTTATTATAAAGGTGTGGGGTAAAATTCAGGGTTAGGTATATAAACATTGATTGTGCAGGTGCCCCTGTTGATGGGTTATGCCCTCCCTCCCCTAGCAATTTCCCTCAACTGCCAATCCCAACCCTCCCTGACCCCGACAGTTTCCCACTACTGCCAATTGCTTTCTTATAACATTATAATTGTTCAAGGCCCGTTTATGAGTGAGAACATATGAAACGCTGTTCTTTGTTTCTGTGATAAATCACTGAGTATGATCAACTCCAAATCCATCCAAGTTGCTGCAAAGTCCATGTATTTGTCCTTCTTTATGACTGCATAATATTCCGTTGTGTATATGTACCACATTTTTTTTATCCAGTCCAGCTTCAAAGGGCAACAGGGTTGGTTCCCTGTTTTTGCTATTGTGAATAGAGCTGAAGCAAACATACATGTGCAGGTATCTTTTTTGTAGAATAATTTGAGTTCCTCCAGGTATATTCCCAATAAGGGAATTGCTAGGTCATATGGAAGGTCAATTTCTAGTTCTTTCAGAAATTGCCACACTGTCTTCCAAAGAGATTGTACCAGTTTGCATTCCCACCAGCAGGGTAGAAGCATTCCTATTTCTCCACATCTTTGCCAGCATCTGTGGTTTGCTTTATTAATGATGGCCATTCTTACAGGGGTTAGGTGATATCTCAATGTTGGGAGCCGGCCACAGAGGCCCACTGAGCGTTAGGGATCAGGAAGGGCTGTTGACCCCGAGACCACTAGGATGCATTCAGGAGCTATTGACCCCATTTCCTCCCCCTTTCTTCTCAGCACTAACCAGATTAAGCTCCTGTGAGCTCAAAACATAAAAACTCTGAGACCAGGAGGAACACAAGCTAACTTTAGAAGCTCATTGTTCCCATTCTTCCTCAAACTGCAGTTTTGGCCTTCACACAACTTATAATTCAAACTCGTGTCACATCTAAGAGCCTTACTGTTCCCAATAACACACATCACTTCTGCACTTGCCGGAGTCCAGCTCCATCCGGGTTCAGGGTACCCCAAAGGTGGAGACGGTGTCAGTGATTGGGGGGAAGAAGAGAGAAAGAGAGAGAGAGAGAAAGAGACTGGACTCCGGTCTAGTGCAGGAGCGATGTGTGTTATTGGGAATTGCAGTGGGTCTTTTATACACAAAGTCAGATGTGGGAGGGGCATCCCCCACCCACCAGAAACCTTAATCCATGAAAACTTAATCAATGATTGCCTTTAAACCCTTTTCATATGATAATCTTAAAATCCCATAACAAAGAATAACCTAATCCGTGACTGACATATTCTATAAACCTTTTCCATACTAAACTGATTGATTTATGCCAAGTTAAACAATTCTGTAGAAGCTTAAGTATTTACTTTACAAACAGAAGTGGCCCATCCCAGAATGTTTGGAATGTGGCCCAGTCCAAAGTTCACAGTGGGCTACCTGCAAGTAACCCAGCCGCATTCTTTCAACAAAATGGCTGTCTTCTAAAACTATATTCTACAATTTACACCTTCAGTAAATCCTAAGATCATGATCCAGAAGCCTGTGACCAATACTCAGGCTCTTAGATGTGACACGAGTTTGAGTTATAAGTTGTGTGAAAGCCAAAACTGCAGTTTGCGGAAGAATGGGAGCAATGAGTTTCTAAAGTTAGCTTGTGTTCGTACCGGTCTCAGAGTTTCTAAGTTTTGAGCTCACAGGAGCTTAATCTGGTTAGTGCTGAGTAGAAAGGGGGAGGAAATGGGGTCAACAGCTCCCGAACGCATCCTAATGGTCTCGGGGTCAACAGCACTTCCTGATCCCTAACGCTCAGTGGGCCTCCGTGGCCAGCTCCAAACATCTCAATGTGGTTTTGATGTGCATTTCTCTAATGAGGAGTGAGGCTGAGCACTTTTTCATGAGTCTGTTGGCTTCCCATATATCTTCTTCTGAGAAGTGTCCATTCATGTCTTTTGCCCACTTTTTAAAGGGGCTGTTTGTTTTTTTCCTTTCAGCATGTTTGAGTTCCTTATAGATCCTAAATGTTAGGCCTTTGTCAGATATACAGTTGGCAAATATTTTTTCCCATTCTGTGGGCTGTCTCCCTGTGAGCCAATTTTTATAACAGATGTCACATATCTATGTGGCAAATATTATATAAATTATATATAAACATATATGAAATGCTAATTTTCTTGGCAAAAGTCTAGGCATTTGACCTCACAGAACTACACAGCCTTTTAAAAATGCAGTGGGCTTCTTCTTCTAGTTACTTGCAAGTTATTTTATATTCCTCTTAATGGCTCTGCTTCTCTGGAGAACACTAACACAGCAGGGGAAGGAAAATGGCCCGCCTGTCCTTAAACACTCAGTTTTCCTACTTCAGCACCTCAGACCTACACGCGAGATCGAAGTATTTGGAAGCCATACGCTTTGCTGAGACAAATCCTGTCACATTGGGTTTGTGCAAGGTACTGAGTTCTAAGACGTGGCACAGTGTGGTGCATCCTATTGCTTTGAGTGTGGCCTATCACCCCCAGGGCATGTCTTCACCTCCAGTTTCCCCTTTGTTGACAAGCATGTATTTGGGGTTTTTTAAAAAAAATAATAAGTGCTTACTTTTTTAAGGAAAACATACGTCTTCAAGTTAGGAAATATAACTCTGATCTCCAATTTAACCTGCATTCATTGCTAGCTGGGAAATCCTTGGGCATGTTAAACTCTCTGTGCCTCTGTTTCCTCCTCTGCAAAACAAGAATACTTAAAATTCCTGCGCAAGAGATTTATTGAGAGGATCAAAATGGAATGACGAGATCCCAGGATGGAGTGCAGCAAGTCACCAAGCAATCTCTCTGTATTACTCATGACCTTGCTGAGGGCTCGGGGAAAAGGAACTGAGTGGCTCGCACTTGTAATCGCAGCACTTTGGAAGGCCAAGATGGGAGGATGGCTTGGACCCCAGGAATTCAAGATCAGTCTGGCCAACCCAGGGAGACTCTGTTTATATGAAAACTATAAAAAATAAAAAATTATCCAGGTGGCTCACGCCTGTAGTCCCAGCTACCCTGGGGCTGAGATAGGAGGAATCCATGAGCACGGGAGGTCGAGGCTGCAGTGAGCTAGGATCATGCCACAGCACTCCAGCCTGAGTGATCCAGCAAGACTGCTCTGCGTTCTGGATGGTAAAGTTGTGTCCCACGGTGGCATGGGTTCACAACCTTGATGCTGTTAGGCATGCATCCTGAAACTGAACATGTCAGTAAATACATGACTGCTGATAAGGATTTACAGGTAAGCAAGAGGAGGATATTAGAACAATCCATGTGTAAATGAAAGGACTTGGAGACAACAGTGTAAGTTTGTATTTAGACTAATATAGACCCAGATAGTGGCCTACAGAGATAGCTAGAGATAGAGTGTATGCTCGGGTTATGACACAGACATCTATTCCTTGCTCTGTCAGTCGGGAGGGTCAGGAAGAAAGGAGTCGCTGGCAGCACCAGCTAATGTAACACCCAGAGTCTGGTTCCTAAATTTAATTAAAAGAAAAAGAAGCTGGGCGTGGTGTTTCACACCTGAAATCCCAGCACTTTGGAAGGTGGAGGTGAGAGAATTGCCTGAGGCCACAGGTTCCAGACCAGCCTGGGCAACATGGAAAGACCTCATCTCTACAATTAAAAAAAAATTAGCCTGGTGTGGTGGTGCTTGCCTATAATTCCAGCTTCTTGGAAGACTGAGGCGGAAGGATTGCCTGAACCCAGCAAGTTGAGGCTGTGGTGGCCATGAGCTTGCCACTGCTCTCAAGTGTGGGTGACAAAGTAAGACTCTGACAAAAATAAAGTAAACAGAAAACCTCACAACGATGAATGAATGACAGTAGGACAAAGAAGCCAACTGAAAAAGTGCCAAATACTTTTTCTCAGGCTGTAGGCTGTCTCCCTGCTCTCTTGATGGTTTCTTTGACTTTGCAGAAGCTTGTCAGTTTAATGAGGTACCACCTGTCTATCTTATCTCTTATGGCCTGTGGGTTTCGGGTTTTGTTCAGGAATTGGATGCCAGTTCCGATTTCCATGAGGGTATGTCCCTCATTTTCTAAGGTTCTTATGGTTTAAGGTTTTACATTTAGGTCTCTGATCCATTTGGAGTTAATTTTTGTGTATGGGGATAGATAGGCGTCCTGTTTCAGTCTTCTGCATGTGGTCAGCCAGTTTTCCCAGCACCATTTAAAGAATAGGTTCTCCTCTCCCCAGTGGTAGGTGGTGGGGGCTTTGTCGAAGATGAGTTGGTTGAGAAATTGAGGTTTTGCTTCTGGAATCTCAATTCTATTCCATTGATCTATATGCCTGTTCCTATACCAATACCAAACTGTTTTGATGATTGTAGCTTTATAGTAAAGTTTGAAGTCTGGTAATGTGATACCACCTGCTTTGTTATTTTTTGCTGAGGATTGTTCTGGCTATTCTTGGATGTTTATGTTTCCATATGAATTCCTGTATTGTTTTTTCTAGGTCTGAGAAGAATGTTTCTGGTAATTTGATGGGTATTGCATTGAATTTGTAGATTGCCTTAGGTAAGATGGACATCTTCACAATGTTGATTTGCCAACACCAGGTCTGACAAAGGCCTAACATCTTGGATCTACAAGGAACTCAAATGTGCTGGAAAGAAAAAAACAAACAACCCCATTATAAAATGGGCAAAAGATACGAACAGACACTTCTCAAAGGAAGACATCCGAGCAGCCAACAGACACATGAAGAAATGTTCAACCTCACTAATCATCAGGGAGATGCAAATCAAAACCACACCGAGTTACCACCTAACTCCAGTCAGAATGGCAACTATCAACAACTCAAAAAATAACAGCTGCTGGAGAGGATGTGGCGAAAAAGAAACACTTCTACACTGGTGGTGGGAGTGTAAACTAGTGCAACCTCTGTGGAAAGCAGTGTGGTGATTCCTAAAAGCTCTAAATATCGACCTCCCATGTGACCCCGCAATCCCCCTACTGGGAATATATCCTGAAGAACTCAAATCACTCTACCAAAAAGATGCCTGCACACGTATATTTATCGCAGCATTGTTCACAATAGCAAGAACCTGGAAGTAACCATGCTGCCCATCAAAAGAGGACTGGATTAAAAAAAGGTGGTACATATACACGATGGAATACTACGCAGCCATAAAAAAGAACAAAATCATGAATTTTGCAGCTGGATGGAACTAGAGTCTATAATACTGAGTGACCTCTTACAGAAACAAAGATCTGAGCGTCACATGTTTTCACTTATATAATGGACGTTGAACATCCAATGTAGTACTATAAGAAAATGACTGACAGTAGTGGGAAACTATTGGGGGGAGAGGAAGGTGAGATTAACGGTAGCAAATATCTGACTGGGGACAGGGAAACACCTCTTATCAACAAGGGTGCCTGAACAAAACATATTTATATACCTAACCCTTAACTGTACCCCACAATGTCATAATAAAAAATAAATAAATATAAAAAAAGAAAAAGTGCCCATAATGTTAAATTGTCTCTGTGAAAATGTTATGCCCGATGTAACAGCTGAGTAACATACAATAAAATTATATTTTATAAACCAAAAAAAAAGAAAAAGTGCCCAAAAGTGTCATTTGAGTTCTAAAAATGGTATTAGACTGTAGCTCAAAGTGTAAAATAAATAAAACAATTTTAATCTCTATATAAAATATCCAAGGGTTCATTCTTATATAAATAACTGGTTGGTTGAATTACTAACTAAATGAAGGAAAGGGGGAAATTTTCTATTCAGAAAAATTGCAGATAATTTATGTGGAATATAACTTCCCACCCCTTAAGTGTAGGTTGTGTATAGAGACCTCCTTCCAAAAATACAGTATAAAAAAGGGATGGAGGCTGGGCTCCATGGCTCATCTTTTAATCCCAGCACTTTGGGAGGCCGAGATGAGTGGATTGCCTGAGTCCGCGGGTTCGAGACCAGCCCAGGCAACTTGGCAAGACCTTGTCTCTACAATAAGTCAAATAAAGAAACTGGACATGGTAGCACATGCCTTTAGTTCCGGTTACTTGGAAGGCTGAGACAAAAGGATCACCAGGGCCCAGCAGGTCAGCGTGGGGATGGCCATGAGCATTCCACTGCGCTCCAGCCTGGGCGACGGAGTGAGACTCTGGAAAAGAAAAGGAATGGAGTGTAGCTTCACAGTGGAGAGAAACCTGACAGGTGGTCCAGGTGGTCCAGGTCAACACCAATAATGACAAGTCACATCGATGCGTGAACTTGACAGGATGAAATGAAAGCGGCACTTGACCTCTGTGGTCTTGCTCCCAAAGACAGGCAACACGCGTCTAATCATGAGACAAACATCCGAACATTCTGAATTGGGGGACAATCTGCAAAACACTTGACCAGTGCGCCTCAAACCTGTCAAGGTCATCAGAATCCAGGAAGTCTGAGAAAATAGCACAGCCAAGAGGAGCGACAGAGACATGAAGACTGAAGGAAATAAGGTGGTGTCCTGGGATGGGAACAGAACATTAGTTAAAATCTCTAGGAAGAAAGCATGCACTTTAGCTAATAACAGTGCATCAATGTTGGTTGATTAGTTGTAACAAATGTCATTCATAATTAGAATTTACTAATCCAGGAAACTAGATGTAGGGGAGATGGAAACTCTCTGTACTATTTTTAGATTTTAGAGCTTTCTATAAACCCCAAAGTGTTCTCAATATGCATTTATTTTAAAAATAAAGTCACATGGGCAACCCCATTGAGTCCCCTCCCACTGTGGGAGTTTTCTGTCCACTCAGTAAATCTTCCTTTAAAATTTTTTTCAAAAAATAATAAAAAAGTAAAGTCAAATATTTTAAGTTCTCTACATAATGGGTACTCAACAGTATGAGTTTCTATTACTTTCACTTTACTATAGTGGTTGAATTTTTATTAGAGGAAAATTAAGAGAATACTAGGTAGATCATAATAAAACAAGTCTTAAATGCAAGTCCAATTTTTACAGTCATGATTAGACAAGGATTAAGAAGAGTCCTCTGTGAACATTCTCTATTGATTTCAATGCTAGAGGATTAAATTAAAAGAAAAAAAAGGATTGCCAGTAAAACCCAAGTTAGTTTACAAAGCACGCATAAAATAACAGAACGAGAAAACTTAGTTTGTTTTCATTACAACGCTTAAACAGAAATGTCTATTCAAAATTGATAATAAAATATTTTTGATACTAACATGTAGTGCCAGAAAAGAGCTCAGAAGACATGTGTCTCTTTCCCTCCTCCAGAGCTGAGCTCTGTTTTCTGCTACACACTGTGATGCGACAAACTTCTGGGACTGCTATAATAAAGTGCCACAGACTGGGGGGGGGTTATTACTTATTACTTCACAGTTGTGGAAGCTAGAAGTCCAAGATCAAGGCTCAGCAAGGCTGGTTTCTCCTGAGGCTTCCCTCCTTGGCTCGGTAGATGGCTGCCTTCTCCTGTGTCTTCACGTGGTCATGTCTCGGTGTGTTTCTGGGTCCTAGTCTCCTCTTCCCGTAAGGATGCCAGTCAGACTGGAACAGGAGCCACCCAATGTCTTCATTTTTAAGTTAATGACCTCTTTAAAGACCTCATCTCCAAATATTGTTCACATTTTGAGGCATCAGGGGTTAGGACTTTAGCATAAACATCTTGGGGGAAATCACAATTTGGCTTCTGACATGTGGCCTCAATCATGGTGTATTGTAAAGGGCAAATGCCAAAGCAGCCAACAGAGCCCAGTCCAGAGTAAGTGTCCAGTACGGGACAGTTGATACCTACTTCTCTAGAAACTTGCAGACAAGTCTAAAGCGATCCTTTCTGAGTGATTCTGCCTCTTTCTTCTCCCCGCACACCTCAGGTTGGCCCATGCCGACATCAAAATAAACAGATGCGACTTCCATATTCTGCTGAGTACCTCTTCCTCCTGATATCCGGTGCTTTGTCCTGTCCTTCCTAGGAACCCAGAGCTCCCAGGCCCTTCGGATCCTCTAGTATCACAAATGGAGTTTTCAGGAAAGAACGCAAGCCTTGCTCCTATGGAGGGACCAAATGATGACAACCATGTGACGTGAAGTACTGTTCTTCCCACGTGTGCTGATACCCACAGAATTCCTGATCTAAGGATGTGCTTTTAGGCTCAAATTCTAGAGTAAGTTAGGTGGGGAGTGTGTGAATATGTGTGCACAAGTATGCATGTCAGGGGAGGTTAGGGACGACAGGAGAGAATAGAGAAGCAGAAAAGACCTTGGCTCTTCTGAAATCAGGACAGGTATGTGGCTTCCTTGCTACGTTAAGGCACAGCTCAAGGAACCTCTGATTTTTTTTTTTTTTTTGAGTTAGATGCCAGGTGTGAGTTTGTCTTGATTTCTCTATTTACATATTGCTAATTCCTCAAAACTTTTAAAAACTAATAATAGCACATATTTATAGGAACCTTTAACTTTAACTTTTCTTAGTAATTGTGTGTGTGTGTGTGTGTGTGTGTGTGTGTGTGTGTGTATGAGACCTAATTTTCTCTGAACAGCCATATAATGAGAGTAATATAAATAATACTGGCCTATTTTACAAAGGAGAAAATGGACCCAGGGAAAATGCTACTTGCTAAAGGCCAAATAACAGAAACATAAATCTAGGTCTTCTGAATTTTATTCCAGGAAACCAGATATGTCTAACTTAAAATATGGTAATAAGCCCAGCATTAAAACTGAGTAATTAGACTTTTGTCTCATTTGATTGATGAATTTTAAACTTGAATTTTCGGCAATAGTATTCATACCACAAATTTTTACTATGTCCAGTGTTATTTATTCATGCTAATATGAGTATATGTGCTATAATATTTTGCTAGGCTGACTGTATTTATGGCTGTGTGACACAATAAATTAAAATATAGGAACAGAGTTTAATTAAGCATAATAGCTTCTCTGGGACTTCTGGGAAATTTAGTATGGTATGCAAACACAAAAGACTTCTGGGTTACCATCAAAGTACACACAGCAAAAAGAAACACATAGCTTTTGACCATTTGTCCAGTTTCTTATCTGTCACTCGTTATAGATTTGCGAAGAGAAAACTTTGGTCTGTGAAACTAAGTAGTAGGCTCCTGCAAAAGTAACCAAAACATGTAGCACATTTTGATTCGAAATACTATAGCTAAAACAATTGATTTCAGACTCTGTTTTTGGCAGTGGCAAAGTAGTTGCGGTAAGCCAACACTCCTTCTAAGAAAAACTGGATTAAATACAAAGAAAGAAAGAAAGAAAAATACGTTTGAAGGTGCTGAGGTAAACAGAAGTTTCTGTAAGGAAGAGCTTGAGGGAGGTGAGTCTCACTTTTGCAGCTGTTCTTAATTTGGGTACATCGCTAGCTCTGGATGGGAGGGGGAAGGAGTGAGAATGCAGGCGAGGGTCAGGGCAAAGCCACCAGCTTCAGGAGGGAAGAAACAGGTATGACTCTTGGCAGTCTCACGGTGTTGGGAAGACCCAGAGCAGACCCTGACACTGCCAAGTCATCAAGTCTTGGGGAGGTCAATCTGGAGGGGAAAATGGTTCAGGGAAGCAATCGTGCACTTGGATTCAGTCTCCTTGAGGCACGAGTTGACATCTGAGGTTGTCGAGGGACAGAAGGAAGGTGGTTTTTTTTTTTTTTCCATTTTAATAAACTAAGGAGAACTTCACTAAAGAGTAGGGCTCCAGCAGACCCCTCAGGTCATGGCTGGAACTCCTGGAGAGGGTAGAGATGAGCTGGAGTTAGATGTGTTTCCACAAAACTATCATCTCATCTCCATCTGCTTGGTTTGCATTAAGATAATCTACTCCTATCCATCTGCTTTCCAGATGACAGAAAGGAGCTTCTCTGCAGAAGGATAACAGCATCCTGGTTCTCTGTAACTTACACAAAATGTCCAGCATTTTTTTTAAAAGTACCTAAGCATACCAAAAAACATGGGCAAGAGAAAAAAAAAAGTAAAAGGAACAGACCCATAAGATAAAGTTTCAATAAACGAATGTTAAAAATTATGTATAAATATACACATATGTGTATGTGTGTGTGTGTGTGTGTGTGTGTGTGTGTGTGTGTGTGTAGTCATAGCCATAGCTGTGAGTTGCCTAATGAGAAAGATGCGTTCTGAGAAATGCACTGATAGGAAACTTCACTGTTGTGTGAGCATCACGGAGTGTTCTTACACACACCTGGATGGGATACCCTATTACGCACCTAGGCTATGTGGTGTAACCTATTGCACGCAGGCTATAAACCTATACAGCGTGTGGCTGTACTGAATTCTGTAGGCAATGATAAGGATTTGTGTATCCAAACATATCTAAACGTAGAAAAGGGACATAAAAATACAATATGGTCTTATGTGACCATCCTAGCCTATGTGGTCTGTCATTGACCAAAATGTTATTATGCTGTGCATGACCGTATATATCTTTAAAAGAAACTTTAAAGAAACAGTGGAGAGGAAGTATGTCTCACTAGGAAAATTGATGAAAACTGACACTGGAGTTGAAATCTTGAAGAAAAGAGGAGAAGGAGGGTAAAGGTAAAACAGAAATATGAAAGACAAGATAGCAACCCCAGTTGGGGTTCACAGTGCCTGGGGAAGAATTTAAAGCTGGTAAGGTGTTGTAGGGTTTGTGGAGAAGAATCCTAAAAGTAAGACTAATGACTCGACCTATGTCCTTTGAAAACCCAGAGGCCAGCAGCGGTCACTCAGCCTGTAGCCTGGTCATGTGGTTTTAAGAAGGAGGCTGGGGCCGGGCTCTGTGGCTCAGCCTGTAATCCCGTGCCTTTGGGAGGCTGAGGTGAGTGGATTGCGTGAGCCCGCGGGTTCGAGACCCGCGTGGGCAGCGAGACCTCATCTCTACAATAAATCAAAGAATCAGCCGGGCGTGGTAGCGCACGCCTGAAATTCCGGCTACTCGGAAGGCTGAGGCGGAAGGATTGCCGAAGCCCAGCAGGTCAAGGCTGCGGTGGCCAGGAGCGGCCACTGCACTCCAGTCTGGGCGACCGAGGGAGACTCCAACTCAAAAAAAAAAAAAGAAAGAGACTGGGTAAGAAGGCAGTATTTTCATGACAGATGCACTCAGTAGTCTTGTGGTGGGTCCATGGAAGATGAAGTCCATGGCCCTTGAAGCCAGGCTCGGTGGCTCAGCCTGTATGTAATCCTGCGCTTTGAGAGGCTGAGGTGAGTGGATTGCCTGAACCCGTGGGTTCAAGACCCACCTGGGCAACTTGGGGAGGCTGAGGTGAGTGGATTGCCCAAGCCCGTGAGTTCGAGACCCACCTGGGCAACTTGGCGAGACCTCAACTCTACAATAAATCAAAAACTAGCCGGGTGTGGCGGCGTGCGCCTGTCGTTCCAGCTACTCGGAAGGCTGAGGCGGAAGAATCGCCGGAGCCCAGCAGGTCGAGGCTGCGGTGGCCGGGAGCGGCCGCTGCACTCCAGTCTGGGCGACAGAGTGAGACTCCAACTCAAAAAAAATAAAAATAAAAATAAATTTAAAAAAAAGAATAACTTGAGCTGGACTTGGCAACTATTTGGATGATTGTGAGGTGTTATCTTGCTGACTAGATGTAGTTGGCGTTGGCAACATGAGTGAATGAGAGTGGGATAAACTCGAGGACAGGGTGTAAAGACACCAGATTTAATAAGTTCAACAACGACAGGACGCGCTGCTGTGGCTTCAGGCCACTCAGATGAGAGCTATCCATCAGCACTGCCTGTGCCAAACTTAACAGTCGGCTCCTCAAGGGAGACAGCCCAGAGGTCCAATCAGGAGCCATTTGCAGGTAAACGGGATCTGAAGGCAGCTCAATAAGTGTGAGAACGTTAACAGTGAAAATTAGGAGACTTAATTAATTAAAAGTAAAAACACCAAGATTTATGGGCCAGAGAGATCGAGTGGAGATGGTCTGGCCATGGTGATGATGCGTGAAGGCAGAGTTAGACTCGTTAAACTCCACCACTGGCGCCCTGTCTTCTCATGGGGCTGTGGTCACCTTGCCTGCTCAATCCCCACCTCCTGCATGACCAGGCTGCCAATCATCGCTTAACTTCCTCATCTCAGCTTCTTCGCCTCCGGTGATCAAAAGACACAGAAGGTACAAAAGCCTGGGGGCATTAAAGCACCCCAGAAGGAAGAGGTGGGTCACTGCTCTCCCTGAACAGTTAGAGAGAGGAAGTATGGTCTAGTGGTTAAGGACTCGAAACTGGATTTTATCTTAGTTCTACCACTTGTAGGTTATCTGGCTTTCGGTAAGTCATTTAAACTCTCTAAGCCTCACTTTCTTTGGGGTGACTCATTTATTCAGCAACTATGTATCCATGATGCCTACCTGAGCCAGGCAGTCTACCTAGCATGAGGATCACACCCAAACAAACCAAAGACCTTGGCTCAGCAGAGCTCACGTTCATGGTGACCAGCTCACAGGCTGTCATCAGGATAAAATGAAATAAGACTTAGAAATTGTTATGGCCCAGTGTCCCGGACACAGTGAGCGCTCGAGAAACGCCAGCTGACTGTACCAAGTGTAAGGCCTCAGCCAAAGTCCAGCTCTGACTCCTCTTCTGAAGGGTGCTTCTAGTGTCAGAGCAGGCAAACTGGAGAAGTCCCTTACCAAGCCATGTTACACCCAGCTGCATTCTTTTCACTCATAAACTCACCACATTATCAACCACATCATCATTCTAGAGTGCCAATACTAAAAACGAAGTATTGCCATTCTAATACTTCTTCTTACCAGCTTGTCATCTTGAGAAAAGAGAGTGAACTTCAGCTTAAACTGACAGAGTAAATGACTGACATTTTGATATGCAAGTGATTTATCTTATGGACTACTTAACCAAGGATCAGTGATCGCTTGTTGCAGGGCGTGGAAGAGCCGAGCCTCCCAGGGTGAGGGGGGACTAGGGATCCCCAGATGGCCAACTTGTCATGATGGATCTACATATACACAGCGTCTAGGGCACCCCGAACACGTGGTGTTCCCAAAAGAATCGGAAGAAAGAGTTGCACTGAATCCTGTACTTGTTAAATGCCTTGAAGCTGGATGTGATCTTAGGGAATTTGGGGGCATTTGTGTTGTTATGACCAAGTAGCATTTGCCACAAAGGATGCTCTATCTAATGGCCAGTGATAAAGGACATTTCCAGCACTCTTTGAAAACTTCTATTTAATAAATAAAATATGTACAAGAAAAATATCCAAAAAATGCGGAACATATACACAAGGGAATATTCTGCAGCCATCAAGAAGGACAAACATATGGACTTTGCAGCAACTTGGATGAATTTAGAGTTGATCATACTCAGTGATCTATCACAGAAACAAAGAACAGAGTACCGTATGTTCTCATTCACAAGCGGACCTTGAGCAATTATAATACTACAAGAAAGGGATTGGCATTAGAAGGAAACTGTCAGGGGAGGAGGTGTGGGATTGGGAGTTGAAGGAAACTGCTAGGGGAAGGAGGGTCATACCTCATCAGTGGTACCTGCATAATCAAAATTTGTATACCTAACCCTGAGTTGTACATCACATCTTTATAATAAAATATATATATATGTATGTATGTATATATCAAAGGCCGAGAGCGTGGCTAATGCCTGTAATCTCAGCACTTTGGGAGGCAGAGGCAGGAAGACTACTTGAGCCCAGGAGTTTGAGACCAGCCTGGCAATGTAGTGAGACTATATCTTTACAAAAAAATTTTAAAATCAGCTGGGACTGGTAGCTTGTGTCTGTAGCCGCAACTACTCAGGAGGTTGAGGCAGAAGGGTCACCTGACCCCAGGAGGTTGAGGCTTCCAAGAGCTATGATCATGCCACTTCACTCTAGTCTGGGCAACAGAGTGAGACCCCAACTCAGAAAAAAAGAAAAGAAAAAGGAAAATATCAATAAACCAACCAATAAATGTACTTCCCAAAGAAGTATTGATTATTACATTTAAAAAGCACCAAGCCGGGGGTTAATATAATATAGAACACATGGCTTAGCCTTATCCCTCTGTTTTATAAGTCATTCATTCATCCATCAAAATTTCTGGGATAAAACAAGTAAGAAGCTTTTAGAATGGGAAAAGCAAACACATCTCACCATCAGGTAGAAAAAGAAGTACAGGTGTTGTGAGGAAGATGCCTTGTTTCAGGAGTTCTGATAAAGGGGACAGCTGAGGCGTCAGGAAGAGAAGAGACATTCATTGCTCGCTGGAAGGGCAAGTTGTGTGTTGTGGGAGGCTCTTCCAGGCTGCGAGAAGAGAGAGGTGGCCTGAGTTCTTGCAAGGATACAAAAAGAATCAGGGAATCCGGGAAACACATCTCAGCTACCTCCCCGCTAGGCACCCTGAACCCAGACCTCCACCATAGCAGGACACCCTGCAGGAGGGAAGGGCCTTGGGAGAACAAGCTGTCTGTGCAGTCTTCAGCAGCAGGTGTTCTTGTCCATCATGGTGACTCAGTTTCTGCAGAGACCAAATAACGGACTCCCTCTCTCTCTGCCTTAAGTTCAAAACCCCCAATGGACTGCATCTGATAATTCAGCCAGCAACCACTTAGGGATGGACAAACCTGGGATGTTTACTATCTGGCCCTCGACAGCAAAATTTGGTGACCCTGCTCCAACAGACAGAAGGCTATCAGATACAGCTAAGGGACTGCAACAATTCTGAGGCCATTGAACGTTTTCTAGGTGGGTCAGACACCCACTCCTTAACTGATAGACCGTTGCCCCAGGTAGTAGATCATTCCACAGAGAATGGCACCTGAGGAATAAGCAGCTCCCAAGGGAAGGAACAGGGGCTGTGCTCTCCCATCAGCCCCTGAAGATGACAGGCAGGCCCCTGGCTGGGCCAACACAGCGTATCCGTGGCAGGCTGCACTCTTCCTAACATGTTGCTGAACCCTCTGCAGAGGGCACAGAGGGTGGCACGTAAAGTAAAGGAAGAACAAATTCTTATTGAGCACCTAGTCTGTTCCAAACGTGGTTCTAGGAGTCAAAGTAAAGTGACAACTCAAGTTCCCGCCTTCCTGGAGCCTCTCTTCTCATGAGATAACATCCCCAAATTATTTCAAATTTGTCACCCTTCCCAGCATCCGATCACTGAGCCACTCATTGTCAAGGTGGAGGTGTAAAAGTTGGTCTGGCCAACTCCACATTCCTTGCCCTTCTATGCCATGGTATTTTGCAGGCTAGATGCTTAATAAATATACGAAATTAAATTCGGATTGAGTATCTTTGTCCAAAAATACGGACAGCCTCCTAGCAAGTGTCTAGAGCTACAGAACATAAGACAAGGATGTTTTTGATGAGAAACAATTTAAAAAGGAGGAAAAAAAAGAACAGAGTCAATCATGGTAGCTAAGTATAGAGCCAGAGGGGAAGCTTTTTGACTATTCAGAGGGCAGGAAAAGGCTCGGCCTGGAGCTGGGGGTCAAGGGGAACACAGAAAGAAACAGAAGGTGCCAAACAGAAACTCCCCCCCCGTGTTGCTTTTGTCTAAGCCGACCCTGATTATGAGCTGGATGATCAATCCAAGCACTGAAACAGCGCAGTGACCACTGCGTCGAGGACTCCAGGACTGCTTGAGGAGGTTTTCAGGATTTAGCAGAGCCGTGATAATGTTAAGATGCAAAAGCTGTCATCTCACCAGTAGGCCGCATACGGCTAAATGGCAAAACCCCAGCTTACCATCCCGGAACGATGGGCTAGAGAGGGGGAGGGTGGACTCCACTTGCCTCATGGGAACCTCAGCTTGAACTTCTCAAAAAGGAGACTTTGGACCTAAAACAGCAGAATTGTGGCTCCATTTCCAAATCTACATCACGGCTGAAAAACAGCAGTGACTCTATGACAACCTTGATCACGTATCACAAATGGGAACTCAATAATTTTAGTTTTTCTGGTAGGATTTGCGATATCACTGTGTAACACATGGACTTAATTAGGTACTTTCTTTTCTTATAATCAAACGGAATCAATTTCGTAGTGTAAAATTTTGCTCGAAACCAAGGATTCAGAGCGAGGTCTTAGACCTTGAGCTTGAGTCTCTCTCTGTCTCTCTGTCTGTCTGTCTCTCTGTGAGAGAGAAATCGGGAGAAACACAGGCACTGTGAAGATGCCTGTGAAAGCAGATATTACAGCATCTGAGGACAGGGTAGGGTAAGCAGGATTAGTCAACAAACACTAGAAAGTGATGTTTCAGCAAAAATGATTTAATTGTCATGCTCCGGTGAAAAGATAGATAAATGACAAGAAAACCAGTTCAGAGAAGAATCAGATATCTATGATGTGCCCTGAGATTAACAACCATTTGGTTTGGCATTCTATGCGTTACTCAATCACACAGTCTTGCATAATTACTGTACAGAGACTAGTAGCAATGGCAACCCTGGGGCATTAAAGATCCTGAACCATCAGAGAAGCAATTCATGCTTACTGCATCACACTTACTCTAAGCATATCGGCAATCCTCACAAGGATGACCACGCCATAGAGAGAAATAAGAGGATATAAAAGAAAGAGGGATGCTGTTTACCATAGTATTCAATAATGATACCAATTTATATTCTAGGGTTTTCACTTCGTTAGGATTTAAACGTATGTTTAAGTAAAGAAAGGGCAATTTAGAGTTTTTCTACAAAATGCTTTCTAAACCATTCCTGCAAGGCTTAGATTGCATTATAAGATCTGTGGGTGTTTACCATGTTCTATGAAACTTCTTAGTCCTACAGCTTTTTCCTAAATTTTTGTTTTATGCCATCAAAATAACTGTTTTGAATTAGCAGTGGAAAAAGCTGCCAATAAAAAAGTTGCATTCGTTGAGAGAGAGAGAAAAAAAGAATTCTTAATAATCTTTACTTTCTTTGTTTGGTTACTTTCTGAGTTATTTTTGGCCCCTCATTTTAACGAGCTGCATAATGCATTTGTCTGCCTCTAGGAGTTTGTTCTTTGAATTACAGAGAAGGAAAAAAGGAACAAATTACCATGACTTTAAATTCACCCAGATAATGCTGGCACACAATGGGGACCTACTGCTGCCTGAAGCTATAACAGCCTCTCAACCACCAGCATGCACTTCCTTCTTCTCTCTTCGCATCCCTGATTTTCGAGAAATGGCACAATTAAGAAAATGTATTTCCCCTTTACGTCTTAGGCAAATATATGCCAGCCTTATATGCAGTGCTACGTCATTACAAAAGGTCATTTGGAGTCTCCATGAATCTCCGGTTTTCGGCTTGACAGGGCTGAGCCAAGGGCATGTGAGTCTCAAGGCGGGTAGTGAGTGGTCAGTCCTCAGACCCGCCTTCTGGAGCCTCACCCCTCGGATGGCTCCAGCATAGCTCTCGCCTTCTTCCCATGGAGGGTCTCCCTGAAGCCAGTGGACTGGATTTGTTGCCCCACCTTTGGTACCGCTGCTCCCCCCTGGCCACTCCCAATGCTGCTAACTCCCCTGCAGAGGAATCAGGTACGTGGCCCACATATCTTCAGGGCCATCGTGCTGAGGAGTGGGAAAAGACCCTCATCTAGAAAACACTCTGTACTTTCCAGGTTTGGGTCTATTACTTTAATTAACATTCAAGTACAATGCATAAAACTGGATGAATTCTGGGGCACAAAAAGGTCAATTACAAAAATTATTCTCTCTCTCAAAAACAAATTTCTTCTCCCCATACACATACACACACACCATAAATGTGCATTTCAATAAATAATATTTCGTCTTCTTTCTTGCTCTGACTTATCCATATTTGGCCAGTGGAAATCGCTCCAGGATGGCACTTATGTTCTTCCCTTGAATCATTTACACTGGTTTTAGAGCAGTTCTTGCTTTCTGCCCTTTCAAGTTGTTTTAGATTTATATTATAATTTTGCTACTCTAAACCCAGAATCAGCCATTTCTTCAAGGAGTTCTGGTCCATTTAAGTGAGAAAAGGTATTTAGAAATGAATATCTGGGTACTAGGGGTGCCCAGTCTGTCACAGTATGATTTTAGATCTTTTTAAATAGATGTTTCTGGGATATTACACATGCCACACACACTCACACACACAGACTTCTTTTTGAATTTTGAGATTTTCACTGTGTGTGATTATTCAGGGACAGTGATAGACAGGAATAGAGAATTATTGATTCAACAAATGTTTATTGAGTAGGGATCGGCACTAGGGACACAGGACTGAAAACATCCAATCTCCTGCCTTCATGAAGTTATGTGGTAGTATAGGAGAGAGATAAGAAGCTAACAAATGCATGACATAAAGTCAGATAATTATGTGTTATACAAAATATTTAAGCAAGAAAAGATAATACAAAGTGTGAGTTTGTAAAAAGAAAAAAACTGTGTTTTAGACAAAGAGGTCAGAGAAGTTAAAATCTGAGGAAAGACTTGAATGAAATTTGAGAGGCAGCCATGAAAATATCAAGACAAAGATATTCTCAGGAAGGAAGAACAGAAAAGGACGAAGACCCAGAAGTGGAAACAAGCTTAGCATAGTCAAGTATTCGTGAAAAGGCCAATGTGATACCCAATGAAATAAGGGTGCAGGAGTGAGGGCAGTGATGGAACATGAGGTAAGTAAAGGCATATGAAACAATGCCGCACATCACGGAGCACCAGAAAGACGCAAATCAAAACCACAATGAGACACCCTTTCATTCCAGTAACAATGGCTATTGCTAAAAATACAAAAATAGCAAATTCTGATGAGGATGTGGAAATGGAAGATCTCTTATACACCATGGGTGGGAAAGCAAATTTGCACAGGCATCACGGGAAACATTAAAAACAGAACCAAAATTAAAAATAGAACCCCCATATGGTCCAGCAATTTCACTACTGGGTATATAGTCTAAGGAAATGAAGTTGGTATAGTAAGTCACCTACATACAAAACTTCAAGTTGCGAACTTTCAAGGATGCTAACATATGGTCATATGTCCAATCATATAAACCAGTTCATGTGTCTGGTGTACATTGTCATGTGTGTGCATCCTCTACAAGTGGTTGTGCTTTGGAGTACTTTATTATGCAGTACTGTATGGAGTACAGTAGTACAGTGTCTTTATTTCAAGCCCAGGATACCCAGAAGCCAGCATAAAAGCAGTAGTACTGCTAAGAAGTGCCAAGCGATAATGATGGACGCAAAAGTGAAAATAATTTGCAAGCCAAAAGATGATAGGCGTCATTCATCCGTATAAACATGAATCATGGAGCAGCTGGTAGGATTCTAAAGAACAAGAACAAGATGGTGAAACACGTGACGTCTGCTGCACCACTGATGTCAACAATAATATTATAGAAGTGCAAAAAAGTGATGGAGAAAATGGAGAAACTTCTCACTGTGGGACTGCAGAATCAGCATCAGATTCAAGTCCCTCTCAGCTTAATGATGATTCAAGGGAAAGCTAAAAATGTTTATGAAGGCTTGAAGAAGAAACATGGTGAAGAATCAGAGGGTACATCTTTTAAGGCCAGCCATGACCTCTTTTATGAGTTCAAGGCTAGCGCCAACCTCCACAACGTCAAAGTAAATGTCAAGGCAGTGAGTGCAGATCACGGAACTGCCTGGGAATTTCCTGAACTGCTTCAAGAAATTATTGATCAAAGTGTGTATTTACCCCAGCAGGCTTTCAGTGTGGATGAGACAGGACTCCTGGCAAAGGATGCCAGATTAAAGTTGCATCAGCAAGGAAGAAAAATTGATGCCAGGCTATAAAGTAGCAAGGCATAGGCTAACCCTGTTATTTGGTGGCAATGCTTACAGCAATTTGAAGTTGAAGCCCCTCTTAGTTTCTCTCTCAGAGAACCCAAGAGCCCTTAAAAACATAACCAAGGGCTCTCTTCTTATTGTGGAAGAATAACCCCAAAGCCAGGGTTACACGGGATATTTTCCAGGACTGGTTTTTCCACCACTTTACCCAGAGGTAGCGAAACATTGTTTGGAGAAGGACATAACAGTCAACATTATTTTATTCCTTGACAATGTTCCAGGCCACCTCCCCCTTCGTGGATGACTTTCATTCCATCATCAAAGTAATGCATCTGCCACCAAATGTTACATCCCTCATCCAACCTGTGGGCCGGTGAGTCATACTAAATTTCAAGAAATATTACGTATGTCTCACTTTTCATCAGGCAGTAAAGGTGAGTGATAGATCAGGAACAACCTTGCGACAATTTTAGGGCTATCACGTCTACAGGGCCATAAAAAAATTGACTTTGCTTGGTGTGAGGTTACTGCTGTCATCATGAATGGGGTATGGAATAAGCTTTGCCTGCAGTTTTCTTTTGATTATTATGGATGAAGAGTTCAGAGAGGTCTTCAGCAACTTAGTGACCCCCAACGAGAAGCTGGAGCTGGGTCTGTAAGAAGATGGCTTCACTGAACTTGCTGTGTGACACAAGGAGCTTGTTAATGAAGACCGGATGGAACTGGAGCCCCAGAGAAAGCGTGAAAGGAGACAAGAGGAAGAAGATGAGATTCATGGCACAGGGAATAGCAAGGGAACTTTCTTTATTTGAGGAGGCACTGTTAGTTTTTGAGGCACAGGACGGTACACGAAGGTTGCAGCAGCCGTTTGGAATGCAATCCAGTGTTACTGTTTCACCTGTGATGAAAAAAGAGCGATTACCCAGACATCACTGAATCATTTTTTTAAGGGGGTAGAGAGAGTCGAATCCTGCAAGGAACCAGACCCCGGGCCGTCAACATCAGGCGCAAGTGACATTGCAGCTTGCCCTGTCTCCTATCACTGAAGAGCCTTCAGCTCCGCCATCTCCCACCTCCTCTCCATCATCCAGTCAGTAACTCTTGTTGCTGTTCACTCAACGCCAGCCTCTGTATGCCGGCTGTTGGACTTTGCTATACTTTCTAGGTACTGTACTATTAAAAACGTTTTCTTTATTTCTTGTGTTTGCTTTATATGTTTTATTTGTGTAAAAAGTATTATGAACCTATGTATAGTACTACATAGTCGATTGTGTTCATAGGATACCTAGGCTCACTTTGTTGGACTTAAGAACTAATTGGACTTAGGAATGCAGACTCTTGGAACAGAACTCATTCGTATGGAGAGGACTTACTGAATATCAAAGACATATCTGTACTTCCAGGTTTATTTTATCACTATTTTCCGTAGCCAAGACATAGACTCAACCCAAGTGTCTATCAACACATAAATGAATAAAGAAAATGTGGCGTATATATATACAATGAAGTACTATTCAGCCATTCAAAGAATGAAATTTTGTCTTTTGTAGCAACATGCATGGACCTGAAGGACACTATGTTAAGTGGAATAAACCAGGTACAGAAAGATAAATACCACATGATCTCACTCATATCTGGAATCTAAAAACTAAAATAAAATAAAACAAAAAGTTAATGTCTTGGAAGCAGAGAGTAGAATATTGAGTGTTTATCAGAGACTAGGAAGGAGAGGGGGAGAGAAATAAGGCAAAGTTATGGCTGGAAAGGAGGACTAAGATCTAGTGTTTCATTACATGGTAAAGTGGCCACATAATAATAATAGACTGTATATTTCAAAATGACTAAAAGAAAGGATTTTGAATGTTTTTACTACAAATAAGTGATAAATACAGTGGTTAATGTGCCAGTTATCCTAATTTGATCATCACACTTTGTTTACATGTATCAAAACATTTGACTGTACTCCATAAACATATACAATTATGATGTGTCAATTAAGAATAGAATACAACATATAAAAAGAGTTGTGGTTTGAAGCGTGCTAAATTTGAAATACCTATTAAATGTTCAAAAGGAAACGCAGAGTGGAGTTAGACATGTGAGTCTGGAGCTGAAGGCACTACCTGGAAATTGAGATGTGAATTTGTAAGCCCTCAAGCTAGAAATGCCACTTAAAACGTGGAACTGAGCAATGACAACAGAGAACTCAAGAACTAAGTTCTGAAATACTGCGTCATTTGGAGGTCAGGACAAGGAGAGAGAGTCTTTACAGGAAATCTAGAAGCAGCAGCCAGGGTGACAGGAGAAAAATCAAGATACTTGGTGACCAGAAGAAACGCAAGAACATGTTTCAAGGAGGGTGTGATTCATGGGACAGATGGCCCGGGGAGCAAGTAAGCTGAGGACTGAGAAGTGACTTCTGGAGGAGGCCAGGTGTACGTTGTTAGTGATCTTGACAAGGAAAGCATTAGTTGGTGGTGGGGACTGAGGTCTGGGTAGCGTATGTGCAACAAGAAGGCGAAAGGGGTAGTGATGTGGAGAAAACAACCCAGAAAGCTTCAGCCACCAAAGGAAGCGGAGAGATGAATGGAAATGATCAGCTAGGAAGTTAGATTGGTAGAACACGCAATGCCTCCTGCAATCATCAATAGCTGACGCAGTCCCAAATGAGTCGTGCACTCTGATTGCCAGATGGTTCTAACAGAAATACCTGGCACATTGTGGAAAGGTTCGTTATGTCTCATTTTTACTTAATAAGCCAATTGTCAGAATAGCAAATGGCGAAAGTCAAGAGAGTCATCAATAAGATTAATGCTCAAGCCACATTAAAATATGACAATAAAAACTTGCTTTTGAAAGTGCCAAGCATCAGATATTGAGTATTTTTACAACTCCCCTGCCCCGTGGAGAGCTCAAATACTAAACAGTCTTGTCCAAAACCGGACAACATGCAACTCTGACATTGCCCTTCAACACGCACTTTACAAGAGAAGGATCAGTTGCTTGGGATGGTGCCTGTTTCATCTGAGGAGACACTTTCCATCTCTGGAAATTCTTCTCATTTAAAATTCCATGGAGGCTAGGCCTTCATACTATGTTTGACAGGATACTACTCACAACAAAAAATGATTGTCATTTTGTATTAAAAACGATCCCTGATTGACAGTTTGTCTTTTCTCGTCTTGTTCTCACTCTTTCTCCCTCTCCCTACACCCCTCATCCCCTACCTGCTCTCCTCTTCCCGTTTCTTCCATTTTGAGTCAAAGGAAGTCAGAACCGCCAGGCAGGACACATCAAGATGCCATTTCCAGAGCCTTTATGAGTTTCTTTATTCTCCCGCACTCATGTCTTGCCTCTCGTTTGGCTTGTCCCTCGTGGCTTTCTCCTAGTCACTCAGTTTTGCTGCATCTTTTCACAGGTTTCTCGCTTATTTGCCATTGTTTTTGTCGTTCTTATCATAGAAACTTCTCTGTAAGGTGTGGCCTTCCCTATAAGGCCAGGCTCCACCTTGCAATTTCAGTTGATTCATGGCTGCTTTCCAGTACCTCATTCCCTATGTCTGAATCTCCTTTCCCTTCTCTTCATGCTTGTGGGCTATAGTGTCCCAAGCAGGGATCGAATCTGGACCTCACCACTGGCCAACTACCGAAACGCTCTTAAACTCCATTTCTTTATATGCAACATGGGATGATAAGACTCCATGCTTCAACGGATTTGAGTGATGTTTAAATGAAACCAAGATTATAAAGGGCTTAGTGTGGCGCCTGACTTGGGTTTATGAAATATTATTTGCTATTTTTACCACTGTCTTAATTTTTTGCTATCTCAGTTATTATAAAAGATTGAGAAAACTTAAATTTCACAAAAGCCAGATTTTCAAAGAGAACAATGTCTATGTATACCCGTCGGGGTCCCCTCAAAAAGCACATGGCCAACTCAAATCGGATAATTTCAAGAGAATTTAACAATGAGCTATTTACAAAATGGATATAGAGAAACAAGAGGTAGTGCAGTGCCCTGGGGCTAGCACATCAGGGAGTCCTCACCCAAGATCTTAAAGGAAAAGGGGAAACAGCAGGTGGAAAGGGTAGCTGGTGGGTGCATGGTGAGGGTTGCCTGGCAGGATTGTGGAAAGAGGATCACATCATGACATTGAAGAATCCAAAGGAATTAGTTCTCCAAACTGTATCTTCTTCCCTTGGATACAGTGCTCTCAACTGCTCAGACCTGACATAGAGGTCAGCTTCATGGGATACACAGCAGATGAGGAAGAGGAGAAAGGGTTGGAGCTAGTCATGGCAATGCTGATTTGGTAGTGAGTCTTTTACATGAGACAAGGACTATTAGTCTAAGTCTCCCAGTCATGTTATTCAGGCTCAAGTATGATTCTCACAGTTTCTATGTACAATTAAAGAGATTCGTGTAAGTCTGGGTTCCTTGTTATCTTTGTGATGACTCCGTCTTTAAATCTGAACTAAGACTTTGCCATCAGTTATTCTAGGCACTTTCTATAAATTCATTACCACATTTGTGACCTGAGATTATAGCTGAAATTGCCATTATATTTACATATTTATTATAATGACTATACAATAAATGTGTCTTAATTAGATGATGAAATTGCAGCTAACAACCCATACCACTTAATTCATAAAGAAGATAGAAACAAAATATCACACGCAAACCTGCTTTAATTAGCTCATTTGAAGCACCTTGGGCTCTACTCTACTGTTTGCAACTGAGGCAATAGTTGTTTGAGGGATAAGTCAGTGAATTAAATGTACATATTCATATGCTTATATGTTTGCTAAACTTTAAATTCTCAGTGGCTAATGGAACTAATTGAGAAAGATAAATTTGTTTCTCTCTCAAAGAAAAGCATGCTTTCTCCTTACTGATCACTAGATAATTTGCCACATTTTCTACTTGCTTTGGCTAAAAGGAAACTTAAGACTAAAGACCTTTTTGCTCAAATATAAGTACTATTTAATAACACAATCAAAATGCTTCATTTTCTTCATTATTTTACTTCATTTCTCCCCACGTTATATTCCAACTTTCCTACTTTGATTTTATCATTTTATGTTTTTGTAAATGACACTAAAGTTTTGAGGATTTTTTGGTAAGTATGTAATGTGCAACTATTTTTAACATTTAGAAATTCTATATCAGGCATGTTTTTATAAGCTATATAAATTATTTTCTGATAGATGTCAGTCCCAAAATTGCAAAACTCATTTATTTTATGGAAGATTGATGCGCTTATCAGATTATACAAAACTGGTGCATTTGGTATTTATTGCTTTCCTATTGAGCTGAAATAAAACACAAAGTCATTTTTGTGACTAAACAATAACAATAACAATATATGGAAGCAAACTTCCAAATAAGAAAATGCTTCAAAGAAATCCTCAAACAGCTCAGTGTACAATTTGGTAATTCTACCCGGATGCTCTAACCATGAGGAGCAAATGTTTATCTTGCCAAGTTCACCCACAGGGAAATAAAACTCTCAGGAAAAGACAGTTTCTCATCCATGCTTTATTAGATACATTGAGAATAAATTTCATTTGACACAGCTCCTTTGTGTTGGAACCAAACAATACAAAACTTTTGTCCATCATAGCAAGAATCAAAAGAAATGCCGATCTATCCAGAGCACTTAAGACTGGAATGTTATTTGACACTGCAAAGTTTTGATGAGTCAACCAGATGTTTTATGATGAATTATTCCAAACAAAGGAATTAGTACTGTGAAATTAGCCTTCCTTATTGATGGGAAGCAAAAAGTTTTGGCTTGGAGCACCTTGACAGATACATCCATCTTTTGGTACAGGACATGCCAGTGAACCTCTCCTAACAATTCACTATAATATGAAAGATGACATTCGAAACACTTGAAATATTATAAGCTGCCACATTCGTTCTCAGCAGGTAAAGCTTTTTAAAGCAAGTGGAGCCTCTGGGAAAAGTGAGATCCAATCTCCTACTTAACTGCCGGGAAAACATGGCCTGTATCACCAGGACCTTCCACTTAGTGAGCACTTGGTGCAGCCCAATTCTTTCATGGTGCAAATAGCTAAAATCTTTGAGAGCATTAACCGCTTTTAGCATTAGGTCATATAATCTTGTCCCTAAACAAGCGGGTGGGGGTTGAGGATTAAAGGTTTGCACCAGTAGATGGATAAAACCCAGCTACAAAATGCACATTAGACCGCACTCTACTAATTTTGCTCCAAAAGAAGTCGGTTATTTTAGGCTTCAGAATAGATTTTTTTCAGAATTTCAGGATTGTGGATTAGTGGCTTTGATGCAGAAACCATATTATACGAAGAAAACAGCAACCATTCCTTGCCTGATAAAGCATAAGGCAGAAAAAGACACAGGATTTCACCTTTAAATACTTAACTCTATTTACTTAACTTTAACTATATGAACTTCAATATACTTGTTAATAGGAAGATTGGCTGTGAAGTTGTGAGATAATAAATTCCTAGTAGGTAACAGAAGCTTAGGAGGCATTTGGGGTGTGCCTGTCAGGTCTTTTGACAAGAAGGTGACAGTGACTGGCTGCCTTTCAATCTTTCCTGACTAAAGAGCAATAGTCCCTGCAGAGAAGGAAGAGAAAAGGATAACTCGGTGGGGTTGACTTCAGTCTGTCTGTACTGCCCTGTGGATAGGGGGTTAAACTCCTTTAAGCTCTGTGGCTTTAGCTCAGTATCCTTGTCACAGTTTGTTTAAATGTAGTTTACGGAGCCTGATGCAGGGCTCAGGTACTTGATTGGTACTCGAGTTTTTTATAAGTGTGCCTATGATGACAAAATAATATTTGGAATCAGGAGTATTAGGGAAAAACCTTAATCTAATTAATGCACTTTTTTTAGGTTTCCAGTTCTTGCTTTACTCTACAGACCTCTGTTCAACGGCTCATGTTTTAGTTTTATTTTTGTTTTATTTTTGTGAGATGTTCAGCTCTAATGTCCAAAACAAAAAACCAATTCTCTGAAAATGATCAATATGATGATGTGAAAATTAATAACCCCAAAGTTCACATTTTGTGTTCTTCTTTTATATAAACAATGTACTAAATGTCATACAAGCATCAGCTCATTTAATTTTTATAACAGCTCTATGATGTAAGTTTTCTTATTTTCCCAATATTACAGATGTGAAAACAGAGGCAGAAATAGATATTAGACCTGCTAGAGTTGCACACAGTTTATATGGGGCAGAATGGAGGCTCGAACCTAGATTGTTTGGCTCTAACCCAGACTCTTAAATGCCACTGTACATGCAGTAATGAAATTCTCTTTGCCTTGAGTCAGTAACTTGATAAATAGTCAGAGAATTCACTTGACATCTTTTTTATACAATAGTCTCTAGTTTTAACACTGTGCTGGGTGCTGTGGAAAAAAAAATTGAGGATTAAGCATGGTACACCCCCCCCAAAAAAAACATGTAACGGCCTGGAGAATAGCTAAATATTAAAACTGAGGATTAAAGACAATGCCATTATACTTTAATAAACATGGTGTGCTGTATTTATATAAAAACCCATAAATTTATACACACTCAAATACATCTCAATTTCTGAAAGCTTGTTTCCCAATCTGGTAATGTGAGGTGTTGTCTGGACATTGACTCTTATCGCCTGTATTTGGCTTCTTTCTGCCCCTCCCTCAAGGAGTAGCCTGTGGCCCAGGCTGGTCTCTAGAGGGTATGCATATTTCCAGTAAAGAGGGGGTGCAGGTACTTAGGCAGAGTTGAGAACAATGTGGGCAGCACACTTCCTCGCTGTGATCGCAACCACCGTTTAGCAAGTTGAATAATTAACTCGCTTCACTGCAAAACCGCTTGCTGTGTCCAAGGCACAGATTCCTTCTTCACTGACAGGCTACCACGGGTGCTTCCTGGGCAGATTCAACTGGCAGTCGTTGTTTCCTCTAAGTTCTAATAAGCCAGCGGCATTCCCTGCCGGCCTTCTGGGTGACTTCTTTGGAATAGGTAAAGGTCATTACGCTCAGGCCCTTTCAGATTTGGGATTTCTGTGCACAGGTGATCATTTTAGATATCCTGATGCTGTAGAAGTAGGTTGTGTTGGTTAAAAAGGAAGAGAGTACTACTATAAAATAATATTCATATAAAAGCAAGCCATCACACTTTTGAAGGAAGACCAAATAGCAACATGCTGACATGCAGATCATTACCCGAATCCCCCAGGCTAACGTGTTGTGGAAGTAAAACAGAAGCAAAACAGTTACTAATATAGTAGAGCCACCCAATTCTGAAGGAGTGAAACAGATTCTTCCAAATATGACACAAACCAGGTCTGGGAACTATGGTTAATGAATTCAACATTATGGAAGAAATATGTCATGAAATTTAATCGGCTTGGGTACCACGAAGTTGGCCTATGGTTTCCTAAGCATCTACTGATCTCTGGTAGAAGTGGGCCTTCACCAACCTTGTAACTCGGGAAGATTCAGGCATGAAAAGTGGTGCTAGGGCAACCCCTTCGGGTTCCTTCCCACTGTGGGAACTTTTCTGCTTTTTTTCCCAATAAATCCTGCTTTTTCAAAAAAAAAAAAAAAAAAGTAGTATAGTATCATTACCTTTGGAAGAAAAATATACTCTCTACTGGTTTGCACTGATGTCTTTCCTCGTCCAGCTTCAGGACTATATTTTTTGATCCTTGGAAGAGAGGACAGAAGTGAAAACTGAAAGAGCTGGAAGTCTTTATGACATGAGGACACAAGAAGCATGGCTCTGTGGTCATCCAATTGAGTGCAACCCAAAGGCAGGGACATAGGCCCCTGAAGGGGTGCAGGGAAATTCACCTTCAAAACATGGATACCAGGTATCATATATATTTTGAATTAAACACCCTTAAAAATTAACAGGTCTTGGAGGAAACATTTTCCTATGATCACAAAGTCTGCATAGACCCACCAAGAAGAACAATTGCCTTTCTTTCCCTTCACAGTTATCTCATTGCTATAGGAAAGGAGAGGGAGAACGTAATTAGACCTGGCTCAACCATTTTGCAAAACCCTTGTCTCTCAGGTTCATTCAACTTCTAAAGAATGCCATCGACAAGTCATTCTCTGTTTCCTCCCCATCATCCATCTGTTCTCTCAAGTATCTTTGCATTTTCCCCTAGTGACCATTTAATGCCCCTCAGCAAAACTATCTATATTTCCCATTTTCCCCCTACCTTCTGAAAGGGTATGGGCCTCATTGGGATATCAGCTAATCACTCTGTGATTCTCCCCATGTGCATGGCTAAGTACGTTTGTATGTCTTTTCTCTTACTGTGAGCTGATTTTTCCGGCTGACTTCCTGAGGGCAAGGGGGAGGTGGCCCTTCACTCCTACATGCCCAAGTCTGCAGAAACCGCAAAACAGTGCCAGCACTGTGCAGCTCCAGCCTAGGGTTGTCCTGCAGGAGCAGCCTTGGGTATTCACTCCGGCAACCCTCCTCTTTGGGTCCCGGAACATTAGGGAATGGAGATCCCGCGTCCATCTTTGCTTGTGAGGCTGAGTGAAATTTGAATTGCTGCAAATTGCAGGGGGAGAGGTGAGGTGATGGAAGTGCTCTGGGTTGTGAGGCTTGGGCACGTAGGTGTATAAGCTGTGTCAATTCTCTAATGTGATGGGAAAGCTATTACGAAATCCAGGGCTTGAAAGAAGAAAAACCTTGTTCAATCAATTCTTTTGAAGAAGACAAGTTCCTATTAATTTTGTGCTCTATTTCTATGTTATCATTGTAGAATACTGTAAAAACTTAAAGATAGCCAGGCTCGGAGGCTCAGCTTGTCATCCCGCGCCTTTGGAAGGCTGAGGTGAGTGGATTGCCTGAGCCCGCAGGTTCGAGACCCGCCTGGGCAGCGAGACCTCATCTCTACAATAAATCAAAAAATCAGCTACTCGGAAGGCTGAGGCGGAAGGATCGCCGGAGCCCAGCAGGTCGAGGCTGCGGTGGCCGGGAGCGGCCACTGCACTCCAGTCTGGGCGGCGGAGTGAGACTCCAACTCAAAAAAAAAAAAAAAAACTTAAAGATGAACGTGCAGCCAAAACCAGGAGAAGCTGTAAAGTCGAAAAATAGTTAATATGTAGCCAAAGGCCAGTCACACAGTCAGTCACTGAAAAGAGAATTAAACAGGCAAAGAATCTAGACAGCAACACCAACAGGGACAGACGTGAGTTCCCGGCTCATTTCTGCCCTGGAGTCCCAAATCCTTCAAGCTTGCAAAACTGTCTTAAAACTTGCAAATGAGGGACCAGCCCCGCAGAGAGAAAGAAATCCTTGGCAGTTCCAAGGAGACAACTGCCTCAATTTTCAAAGGTCCCCTTGTCCCTGGGAGTTATGATTGCTGACTGAACCTTCAGATCACTTACAAAAACCAGATACGAAGACATCTCTTTATATTTCAAATAACAGATTAGGATAAAACCATTCTGCAATTTGCAACACTTTCAACATCTTGCTGTCGATAGCCACCCCACCATTACCTTTTCTTGTAAAGTTATGGACAGACCATATTCATGAGTCATTTTTCTCCATAAGGTTGGATTCATTAGGTTTTAAAACTGATATAGATTCATAGTTGTTAGTCGTAATTAGTTGTTTAAAAGGGTGTGCGTGTGGGGTGAGGGTGATTAGTGCCTCATTAGCACCTCTCTGTTTCTTCCAAAATGTGATCAAGTAATTAATACAGCAGAAAGGAGACCACTTGTATTCTGAAGAAACCGACCCATTCTAATAAACTACTTTACATGTTTCACATTGCCCTTCTGAGCACAAATTGTGGGGCTAGAGACTGAGGGAATGTCATTCCCCCACACGGAAAATAAAGGAATTCAGAGAAGGGTGCTGTATCCTCAGTTCCAATCGACAAATCTTTATGATGGCTTGACTCCATGCTTACAGCTGTGTTTATTAAGGATAATGCAAGCAAATACTATCACAGCAACTACCTGCAAGGAGCAGAAACCTGTCTTTGTGATGATATTGAAATGTTAACCTCCAGGAAGGAGCAAGAAAACAACAGAAGGCTTACACGTGGTGCATCATTATTACACTTGACAGCTCAGCAGTCCAGGGCCAGGCAGGCAGCAGGCTCCTTAGGTAGGGTGGGAGTCAGGCTTCAACCCGGGAGCTACAACCTTCTTGCTACCTCACCTTGGACTGTGCCCTTCATTTTCTCTGAGTCTTTTTGTTTTCATTTGTCAGAGTCAGACCTTGAGAAAATATATGGAAAGCAGCCCTCGCACAATGCCGGACCATAAAGACGGTGGCCAGAAAACAAGGCAGAACACAGCTTGAACAGGGGCTGTGTGTGATGTGCTCTGTTGGGAAGGCTTTCACTGGTGGCAACAGCCAAAGAGTCTGTCCCCCACTAGAAGAGTTTGGTCTCCTTTCTCTACTGACTCTCTCCTCACACCTGGGTATTATGTTCCTCACCACGGACAGGTGAGAGACACTGATGACAAAGGACACCTGGTGGTCAGACTCTCAGACAGGGGTGTGTAAAGTGTCCATAAGCCAATCCATGAAAAGCCATTAGCAGACACCTGGCACACAATACACATCCAGTAAACATCAGCTATCGTCTTTCTTGCTGGTGGCGGTGTTATTTAATAGCGTGTCTGATTCAATATGAGCATTTAAAATGTAAGAGCATATTATATAAGGAAATGGGTGAAAGTTTTCAGCTATTTCAAAAAGCTTAGCTATAGGAAAAGACGGTAGAAAGCATTCATTATTATTTAGAATTCATTATTATCTAGCAAGTGTTGACCAAGAAAAACATATATTCTTTTCTGTGATTATGACCACCCAATAATTCAATGGACTATCCTGAAACACAGTGAAGGCTCATCTCTTAATAAGAAGAGTCTCCTCAAAAGAGGACTGGATTAAAAAAATGTGGTACATATACACGATGGAATACTATGCAGCCATAAAAAAGAACAAAATCATGAATTTTGCAGCAACCTGGATGGAACTAGAGTCTATAATACTGAGTGACCTCTCACAGAAACAAAGATCTGAGTATCACATGTTCTCACTCATATAGTGGACCTTAATCATCCAACGTATTACCATAAGAAAAGGACTGACAGTGCTGGGAAACTATGGGGGAGTGGAGGGGAAGGGAGATTGGATTAATGGTAGCAAATATCTGTCTGGGGATGGGGAGACACCTCTTATCAACAAGGGTGCCTGAACGAAGCATATTTGTGTACCTAACCCTTAACTGTACCCCACAATATCATAATAAAAAATATTGATTATTAAAAAAATAAGAAGCGTCTCCAATATACATACAGTGTGTTTGTGTTGATCTCTGAAATCCCTTCCACCTGGCAGAGGGAAGTTGCTCGGCAAACACAAAGTTCATACAGAAAAAACAAGGTCATGTTCAGAAAGTTCTGAGCAGTCAATGAAATGGGGCAACCGTGAGTGTGTTCTCCAGACAGCAAGAGGCCCAAGTGAGCACGCAGCTGTGCACGTGCCTGCTGGGCCAGCTTGGGCTCCTCTGGACCTTGATGACTCCGTGTACAAAAGGTAGGTAACATAACCACATTCTTGTTTTGAGGCATTCATGTAAAACACTGCGAACAGCTACTAATTAACCATATCACTATGCTCAGTGAGTAGAGAAAAGGACACTCCAAAGAGGAAGGTTAACAACTAAAGAGCAGGTGGTCAAAGCAGGCATTCATTCCACGTTTCTAATGGAGCAAGATGCAGTGATAAAATGAGTGTGTTGACTGGCAGAGAGAGGTCAGACTATCAAAGGTCTCGGAGGCTGGGGCAAAGACAGCAGATGTGATTTTTTTAAAAGGAGGGTATAGCATGTCTCTAATGAAGTGGAACGAGGTAAAAGCATGATTTTCGAGTAATTCTGTCAGAACCACGATGCTAACAAAGCATATTCAGATATGTGATCTCATTTGATATGCACAGCCTCCTTGTGAATCTGCGGAGAAGTTTTTATCATCTTCAACTTTCAAAGGAAAATACAGACTCATAAAAATGAAGTATCTTGTTCAGGTGGCAAGAGTGTTGAATGACCTAAATCCATGTCTTCTGATGTCTCCTATGGTCGAATTCAGCACGAAGCATCATAGACACAGAAAGGATGGCAGGGAAGGAGTTTAAGACTTCACAAGGATTTGATGATTTGGTAGTAACATTTGCAGTTGATTAAAATTTTAAAAATCAGCATTTTGATAACATCATTCTTATCCTACAGTATTTGCTGCCAGACTTGGTGGTATTATTTGTTGAACAGGGAGATGCAATTCACCCTTTCTTCAATTTCTGCAACACTGAAATTAACAGAGGACTGTACAAAGTACCACTGGTCAATAGATCTGGCATTTAGCCAAATCTCTCCTAGTCAGATCTTCTGGGATTTGTACTGTCAATCCAAATTCGACTATAAGGATTTTGTAGCAAAAATGGGTTTATTTTCTAACTCTAGGAAAAAGTGGATTTATGATAATGGCTCACATTTGCTGAGGGCTTTCTGTGAACCAGGCACTGATCTAAGTTTTGTTGAAATGTGGTAAGCAATTTAAGACTTGCAGCAACTTTATAAGGTAAGTACTGTTACTGTCCGCGTTTTGATCAAGAGAAATGCAATGGCAGCCTTCACACCAAAATCTTTCTGAGACTTTGGGGCGATGCACAGTCTTCTTTAGGGATCCTGGTAACAGTATGGCTTGTGTGTAGGAAACGAGGCATCTTCCCAAGGTAGCTGGGGTTTGGGCACAGTCTGAGGTCAGAAGCCCCTACAAGAGGAGGCATAAGGAAGGCGGGGCAGCAACAGCCACTGTGCCATGAAAAGGCATCCTGGCAGCTTGCTGGATGGCATCAACAAAGGAAGGGGGCAAAGGAACAGGGAACATGGCTCGTTGCAAGTCCACCCCTTTAAGGAAGTCTCAGATATATTTGGTAAGACTTTGGAGGGTGGAACAAAAAGTCACATGATAGCAGTCAGGATGGAGAAAGAGAAAAGCAGCTGCTACGTACACTTCAGTTAATCTTGTTGCACCAGCCCAGAAAGCATGCATCTACCATGTGTGATCTCTTTTGTGCCTTCTCAAGGGAACCAAGGAAATTACTGCCTTACCTACTCTCCAACTCAGTGTTAAAGGCCACAAATACACACATAAATCTTTAGCCATGAGGTTAGAGACAACTGATAAAGGTTTGGGTCTCTAAATTAGCACAGAAATTAAGAGAAATGATGCCATCCAAAGACCATTGTGAAGGTAAGGAAATCACCTTTCGAATAAGCAGGCATTGCTTGTTGAACTTCACAGGAAAGTCACTTTGGTATGGGAATACAAAGATTTAAGAAAGCGAATTCTTGTGGAGGGTATTTATTTTATTTACCTTTGACAAATCTAGTAAATCAGAAACTTGATCAATCACATAGCAATGACCTAGCAAGTATCCATTGTTTTAGGAACCTGTCCTATTTGTTTTTATGAGAGAATGAGAAAATAATAGAGCTTCAAGAATAAGATTTTAGAAAATGGAAAGAGACATTTGGCTCTTTAGAAATTCACAGTCTAGCTGGAGAGAGAATAAACTACTCTGTAAAGAAGTCAGACGTATCCCAGACAAATCTACTTCTTCTAACATCTCTGTTAATCTGCCTTCAGTTTCAACCAGGAAGATCAGAAAAAAGGAAGTATATGTGAAGACATAGAAACAAACACAACTTGGCTCATGTCTGGACCCAGAAAATCACGGCAGGACTACGGAGCTCGGCAGCTGTGCATCTCCAGAACCACCTGTTCTAACTCTCCCTGGGGAGTTCAGAGGATAAACAGAGCCTGTGCCCCATGGAACTGGAGGACACAGAAGAAGAAGGCAGGAATAAATGTGGATAAGACAGCATTTGGCAGTTACCTGTGTGGTATGGTTAGAAGGGCGCCCCATATCTACCAAAAGTAACCCTCCAATTGAATTTGTGACAGTACAAAATCTCCCCTATATTCATTTCAGTTGGAAAGGTGTTGGAAACCTAGCTGCTAAAACTTAGATATATGAACCTTTTGAAAGGCTCAGATCAGTCTTACAGCTTACAACAGAACAGCCACACAGCCTCACTGAGCACAGCTCAGGATTTTGTCAATCGTCCAGCTTTATTATCCCAAAAGTGTCCTGATTTGGAAGATACTTTGCATAGCTGACCTAGTGTCTAGTTACCTAGAATACACCTGATAACACAGATGTATGACAAGAACATATTTGTGATGGTGAGAAGGATAAGCTGAACGTTTGGCAAAGGGGCAGTTCCCTGAACAGACACAGACCTCACCAAAGGGATTAGATTAGAAAAAAAAATTCTCAGCAAAATGGTGGTGGAACCAATTGGACTAAGTGAGTCCCAGTATGAATGACTGAATGTATGGAAAATTTTGCATACCTGTCAGTGAATAAGTGGGTGTGTGAGTGGTTGACTGAGTAGGAACTCAGGTGTGAGTGGCCCAGGCTCTCCTGGTAAAGCAGCTGGTGCCACAGCTGCGCTGCTTGATCTCTGGTGTTCCCCCGGGGTGTAGAAGCCAAGCAATATTTAAAAAAATTAAACCAAGCCCTTCTTGGGAAGAAGCTGCTGGGAGATACTGCTGGCTCCAGGCTCTGCTTCACCACTGCAGCACCGGGCCTGGCCAGACACTGCCAGTAAGGGCTAGGAAGGGAGCATAGCCAGGGATCCCAGGGGCAGAGCCCCACTAGAGAAGACAAAAGAATCACCCTGCCACCATCTTGAATACTGGGCAGGAACATGATCCGGCTTACTCACTACGGAGTGACAGACCCAACCCAATCTCTGTGACCAGAAGATTAACTACTCAGGGGTTGCTCATGAACCAGAGGGAATATTCTGAAAGCACAAACTCCAAGGACGAGTGCCAAGTCTCAGGCGCCCCACCCCCTACCCTGATACACCGTGAGGACAAGTGTGTGGTCGGAAAAGAAAGAGGAAGACCTCTAAGGAGATCAGTGGTGAGTTCAGGGCTGGCCCAACCCCCTTTTCCCCAGCAGTCCTCTGAACATCAGACCCACAGGGCTGGGACATGACTGAGAGGAATGAACACAGGCAGAGCTTGGACGGCAGCTGGAATAGGAAGACTCTATTCCAGGATAAGCCTGGTTGGGGTATCCCTGCCAGTAGCTGGGGTGGAGACAATCCTGCACCTTCCCACTGAAGGGATCCCCTGATCATATCAGAACAAAAGGAGAGGACTGAATCCCCATCTTTCCCCACCCTCCCACCTCCTTCTCTGAGCTGGACACTAGGGAAGTTATGAATGAGGCCAAAGCTCTGTAGTAGACAGTAGAAGGGCAACTGAGTAGAACAACTACAGAAACTGACACAAGAAGGCAGGTTTCTTATGTTTGTTTAAATTTTTTAAAATATTTTCCTTTGTGCGTGAATGTGCATGTGAAGGTTCAATCTGGCATCCACCTTTTTTTTCTTTTGTTTTTTCTTCTTTTCTGTTGCTTTCTTTTTTTCATTTTTTGTTTTTTGTTTGTGTATGTGAAGGATTAAGTATTCATCTTTCAGGGGCTTTTTTTTGTTTTTGCTTTTATGTTATACTCCTTTTTTACTTAATGTGTGTGAATACACATATGAGGGTTTAATTTGAAACCCATTTCTTTGATTTCCTTTTTTCTCTCTTTTTCTTCTCCTTTCATTTTGGGTTGGCCATGTGTGTGTCTGTGGGATTGGTTTTCCTGTTTTTGTTGTTGTTGTTGTTTTGTTTTGCTTTGTTGTTATTACAGTTTATTTTGTGTGTGGGGGTGTATGTTTGTGTGTGTGTGTGTATGTGTGTGTGTGTGTGTTGTAATTGCTTTTTGCTTTGGTTTCTGCTCCTGTTGTTCTGATGTTTTTTTAAATTTTTAAAAAATCTTGCCCATCTTTTTTCATTCTACTTTTCTCTGTTCTCCACATTGTTGTTACTGTATTTTGAACTCAAGGGATAAATATATGTACCCAGTGCATTGTCATATAGAGTGGTGGTGGGAAGTGGGTCTCAAGGAACCCATACGACAATCAGTGAACATTGTGATTTGCAAGTAGTTTCTGAATCTTACTTCCCCATCCTACAACTTATTCAACTCTCAAAGCCACAAGAGACAGCAAAGCTTCCAACCCTCCGTCCTGTTTCAAAATAGAACAAATTCAGAACCCTGATCAAGGAAGAATAAAAAGCTGAGCGTACATCAGAAGTGAAAGCCACTCCCACTGCCACTGAATAATGGGACTAAAGAGAAAAGATAAATATCTCTCACAAATGAGGAATAATCAATGGAAGAACACAGGTAATTATCAGTGCACCAAAGAGATAACACATGAAAAATCAGACCTCAAAGCCCAAACAATGGAAGCCATCTCTGACTGGCCCCAGAATACAACATAGACTAGGGAATGGGTGGAAAGAGTAAATGAGGCTCAAGAAAGATAAGATGCAATCCTGAAAAAACTTGGAACAGAGATTTTTGGCAAAAAAAATTCATAGCAAGATTACAAGCATGGAAAGAAGAATTAATCAAGGAGAAGAAAGTATCTGGGAACTAGCAGATGAAAACATGGAATTAACCTGATCTGCAAAAAACATAGAAAGAAAATTCAGAAAGAAAAAGCAAAGCCTCTAACAGATGTGCAACTATATCAAGAGGACAAACCTACACCTGAGTGGTATCCAAGAAAAAAGGGAAATGGAGAACACTTTGAAGCTGGTATTCCAGGAGGTTATCCAAGAAAACTTGAGCCATCTCACCAAAGGTGTGAGCATTCAAACACGAGAGATGCAGGGAACCACCACAAGACATCAAATGAGAAGATCAACCCCTAGAAACATAGTAATTCACCCCACAAAATAGGCACAACATAAAAAATCTCAAAAGCAGACGACCTACCAGAGAAAACCAATCATAATAGCAGCAGACCTGCTGGCAGAAACACTACAAGCTAGAAGGGACTGGAGTCCAATATTCAAAGTCTTCAAAGATAAACAATTTCAACCAAGAATTTCCTACTCAGCCAAGCTTGGCTTCATCAGCTTTGGAGAATTAAAATCCTTCCTAGACACTCAATCTCTAAGAGATTATGCAGCTTCCAGACCACCTCTGCAGAAGACACTTAAAAAGGTATTAAGCACAGAAGAATGGAAAAAAATAGCAGTAAACAGAATCAAGAGACTGCATCATGACTGCAAACTTGAAAACATACACATATATCAACCCAAAAGCAAAAAGCAAACAAACACACAAAAAACTTCATAGAACCTCATAACTCAGATAAACAATCACATTAAAGTAGCCTGAATGTGAATGGACTAAATGCACCACTGAAAAGGCAGAAAAGGTACATAAAGGCAAACTGGATAAAAAACTATGACCCAATAATTTGCTGCATTCTGGAATCTCATCTCACCACAAGGGAGACACACAGACTCAAAGATAGATGATGGAAAACAAGTTTCCAGGCAAATGGATCACAAAAGAAGGCAGGAGTTGTGGTCAAAATATCTGACAAGACAACTTTTGACAAAAATTTAAAAAGATATGGAAGGACATACATAATGATAAAAGGTTCAATCCATCAATAAGAAATATCCATTCTGAACATATATGTACCCAACACTGGAGCACCAGTGTTCATAAAGCAGTTACGAAGTAAACTAAAGGAAGATATTGACTCTGACACTAGTGTGGACTTAAATACCCCAATGACAATTCTAGATAGATTATCGAGGCAAAAAGTTAACAAAAATGTCTGGGACCTCAATTTGACACTTGACCAAATAATCATAATAGATACCAACAAAATATTCCACTTAACAACCATAGAATATACATTCTACTCCTTACCCAATGGAACATGCTCCAAGATCAATCACATCCTCAGCCACAAATCAAGCATAAAAAAATTTCACAAGACCAAAATACTGCCATGCACCTACTGAGACCACAGTGAATACAGAGAAATCTCAACACCAGCAAAATCCCCCCAAACTCACAAAGACATGAATATGAAATAGCATGATGCTGAATGACTCCTAGGTCAACATAGAAATCAAAACAGAAATTAAAAGATTTCTGAAAACAAATGAAAATGAAGAAACATCCTACCAAAATTCTGGGAAGGCATGAAAACTATTCTAAGAGGGGAATTTATATCTCTGTGAACACAAATCCAGAAAATGGAAAGATCACAAGTTAACAGTCTAACAAATCACCTAAGGGAGCTGGAAAAACAAGCCCACCAAAACCCTAACTTTAGCAGAAGAATCCAGATCACCAAAGTAAAAGCCCAGAAATGAGACACAGAAGACAAAAATATTATATAAAAAAGTCAACAAATCAAAAGGCAGATTCTTTGAAAGAATAAATAAGATTGATGGACCCATAGACAGAATGGCCAAGAAAAAGAGAGAAAAAGACCAAATAAGCAATATCAGAAATGCAAATGATCAAATTACAACTGACCCTGAAGAAATACAAAAAATTATCAGAGATTACTATGCACACCTGTATGTCAACAAACTTGACAACCTAAATGAAATGGAGGACTTTCTGACATCACACAACCTCCCAAGGTTGAAACAAGAAGACACTGAGACACGAAATAGATGATTAACCAACCCAGGAAATTGATTCTGTCATAAGAAAACTTCCTAAAAAAAAAAAAAAAGCCCCGGACTAGATGGTTTTCCAGCAGAATTCTACAAAACGTACAAGGAGGAGCTGCTACCAATCCTACTGAAAGTATCCCAGGCAATTGAGAAAGACAGAATTCTCCCTAAATCATTTTATGAAGCTAACATCATACTGATACCCAAACCAGGTAAAGATCTAACAAAGAAAGTGAACTTCAGGCTAAATTCCTGATGAACATGGATGCAAAAATGCTCTACAAGATTCTAGCAGATCAGATACAAAAACACATCTCAAAAATCATCCACCATGACCACTAGGCTTTATCCAAGGATGCAGAACTGGCTCAACCTTTGCAAGACCATAAGCATAAGTAAATACATCAAGAGCTGTAAAAACAAGAACCACATGATTATGTCATTCGATGCAGAAAAAGCACTTGAAAAATCCAAAATCCCTTCTTTGTAAAAACCCTCACACACTCAGGCATAGAAGGAACATACCTCAAAATAGCAAGTGCCACCTGTGATAAACCTAAAGCCAGAATACTGCTAAATGGACAGAAACTAGAAACATTCCCTTGAAAACCAGAACAAGCCAAGGTTGCCCACTCTCACCCCTCTTGTTCAACATTGTGTTGGCAGTCCTAGCTACAGCAATTAGACAAGAGAAGGAAATCAGAGTATCCAAATAGGAAAAGAGGAAGTTAAGTATCCCTCTTTGCTAATGATATCCGCTACCTCAAAAACTCAAGAGAATCTGTCAAAGACCTGCTTTCACTGATAAAAGACTTTGGCAAACCTTGGGGTAAAAAATGTGGACAAGACAGTTGCATTCTTATACACCAACAACAAGCAGCTAGAGAACCAAATTAAAAGCACAATCTCATTCATTATAGCCACAAAAAAGAGAAATACCTCAGCATCTTCCTAACCAGAGAAGTGAAAGATCTTTACAACGAAAACTACCAAACACTGCTTAAAGAAATCCAAGAAGAAACAAATGAAAAAATATTCCATGCTTATGGATTGGCAGAATCAGCATTGTTAAGATGTCCATCCTACCAAAGGCAATCTACAGATTCAAAGCAATACCCATTAAGTGACGAACATCATTCTTCTCAGACCTGGAAGCAACAATACAGAAATTCTTATGGAAACAGAAACACCCACGAATAGCCAAAACAACCCTTAGCAAAAAAAAAAAAAAAAAAAAAAAAAAGTGGGAGGTTTCACTCTTCCAGACTTTAAACTTTGCTATAAGGCTGCAATAACCAAAATAACCTGGTGTTGATACAAGAATAGGCATATGGACCAACGGAACAGGATTGAGATTTCAGAAGCAAAACCTCAATTTCTCAACTAACTCATCTTTGACAAGCCCTCCAACAACAACCACTGGGAAGAGAAGAACCTAGTCAGTAAATGGTGCTGGAAAAACTGGGTGATTGTGTGCTGAAGATTGAAACAGGACTCCAATCTATCACCATATACAAAAAGCAACTCTAAATGAATCAAAGATCTAAACTTAATGATCAAGCTATTAGAACCTTAGAAAATGCAAGAAACGCCTTTATGGAAATTGGAACTGGCACCCAATTCCAATTCTCAACCCCAAGTGCCCATGTCCTAAGAGACAAGATAGATAAGTGATATCTCATCAAACTGAAAAGCTTCTGTAAGGCAAAAGAAACCATCAAGAGCGTGAGGAGACAGCCCACAGAATGGGAAGAAATATTTGACAACTGTAGATCTGACAAAGACCTAACAACCAGGATCTACAAGGAACTCAAACGTGCTGAAAGGAAAAAAACAAACAGTCCCATTAAAAGGTGGGCAAAATACATGAATAGACATTTCTCAAAAGCAGACATGTGGACAGTGAGCAGACACATGAAAAAGTGTTCAGCCTCACTGATCATCAGTGAAATGCAAATCAAAGCCACATTGAGATACCACCTAACTCCAGTAAGAATGGCCATATTAATAAAATGAACAACAACAGATACTGGCGAGGATGTGGAGAAAAAAGAATGCTTCTACACTGCCAGTGGGAATGCAAACTAGTGCAACCTCTTTGGGAAAAAAAGTGTGGCAATTTGGAAAGAACTAGACATTGACCTTCCATATGACCCAGCAAACTCCCTACTGAGAATATACCCAGAAGGACTCAAAGTATTCTACAAAAAAGATACTTGCACACTCATGTTTATTGAAGCACTATTCACAATAGCCAAAACATGGAACCAACTGTGCCGCCCATTGAAACTGGACTGGATTAAAAAAAATGTGGTATATGTACACAATGGAATATTATACAGCCATATAGAAAGAGAAACATATGGACTTTGCAGCAACTTGAATGAATTTAGAGTCTATCATACTCAGTGATCTATCACAGAAACAGATTGCAGAGTACCACATGTTCTCACTCACAAGTGGACCCCGAACATTTACCATAATACTATATGACAGGTATTGGCAGTAGCAGGATAATACAGGGGTAGGGGTGAAGATTCACAATGTCAAGCATACTTGATCTCAATCCAGGCAAAGTGGGGACCAAAGGGAGGCCCAAATTTTACTTGTACAGTGACCACTTGTATATCTAATCCTGAATTGTACTTCACATCTTTAAAATAAAAAAAAAAGAACAATAAAATATTTAAAAATTAGCTGAAAACCAACCCTTTAAATCCTTACAGCTTTTCTTTGGATAAGACTGAATAGGACCAAGAGAGATTTGAGGACTGGTGAATTTATTGTTAAGACTGAAAGTTATATTAAGTAATCTTCAAGGTAGTTTGATATATTTAAATGTTTGTTTTCAGCCATCTTTGGGATTCTGATGTACTGCTTCCTATGTTGATGTGGGAAACTGTAATCCTAAATGTAATAAAATGAACTATTCTTTGACAATGTTGTGCAAGTTTTACCAAAGTCTATGAGATTGTGGGAGACATATCAACCTGAGGTGTTCCAAATCCTGGATTAAGAGGTAGAAGGATGTCCATTGCAGCTGCCTACATGCCTACGTGTGGAATAGCAGGCAGGAGACAGACTGTACAACATGAAGTGCTACCAAGCACTTAGAAGAGACAGATTAGCCAAGTGTATCTTGGTATAGCAGGATCCCAAAAACAGAGTATTCAGGGGGAAATTGAGAATCGAATTAACCAGTGTAACATCAACTCAGTATTCACATAAATTTAAGTTTTATATACACGAAACAACTACATATAACTTATGAGAACAATGCAAAACAATTTGAATCACAATAAACACCTTAGAATATTTTGCAGTGGTGGGTGAGTGGAGAGTGGGCTATGGCAATATAGATAATAAATAAGTAAATAAAATACGAACCTGAAATTTGGTGAGCAATGTGATAAAAAAAAATGAGACCATGATTTTATTGGAATCTATGCATTGCAAATAATTTCACAGTCTTGAACAGAAAATTTGTGTTAAATCCAAAGTGTCTCATGGTTATTCATCTCTATGCCCCCTCAATTAAATGAAAGGGAACAATTACTGCTGTAAGTGTTGAACACAACTAGAAAGTTTAGAATATTGTTTTTCAAGTCTCTTTTCAATTTAATCAGCACAACTAAATTGAGCTTGAAACTCAGCCTATTAAATTACTCCAGGAAATATTTGCTGATGCAATTTCTAATAAGATTCTGTCCCACCTAGGGGAACTTAATAAACCTTAAATTTAAAACTAGAAAAAATATAAATGTAGATTGAACACTGGGGAAAACTATTCTATAGCTGTTACAAGACAAAGAAACACCAAGATAGAATCATGAGATGGGAGGGTGACCTGGTTGTAACTTCTGTCACCCCATCGATAGTTATGGTTGATTCAGCTGATCTGCCTGGCTAGGTGGGTTTCCCTTTCCTCCCTCACTGTTCCATGTTCATCTCTCCTGAAACTGGGCACTCAGTTGAAAAGTACAGCCATTCCAGCAGGAAAAGAACCATTTTTTGGTCAAGGATATACAAGTAGATGCACTCCACTGCTAGAATCTCCAAACAAGCTCTCAAGATAGAATCACGAAGAAATAAAAATTCTGAACAGAGTTATATCTAGTAAGGAGATTTAATCAACAACCCTGCAACAAAGAAAAGTCCAGGAACAGCTGACTTCACTGGAGAATCCTATCAAACATTTAAAGAAGAAAAACACCAATCATTCTTAAACTCTTCCAAAAAATTAAAAAGGAAGGTACACTTCCAAACTCATTCTATGACAGCAACTTTATCTTGATGTCAAAGTCAGAAAAAGACACTAAAACATACACACAACAAACTTTTACTCTTAATGAATATGAATGCAAAAATCCTCAACAAATACTGGCAAATCAAATTCAACAACCATTAAAAGGTTTACACATTGTAACAAAATAAGATTTATTCCTGAAATACAAGAGTGGTTCAATATAGGAAAAACAATCAATGAAATAAACCATATTAACAGAATGAAGAACAAAAATGACATGATCTCAATTGAGCCAGAAAAATCATTGACAAAACACAGCACCTTTTCATGACAAAAATCACTTAAACTAGGAATAGAATAAAATTATCTCAACATAATAAATGCCATTTATGAAAACCCCCAAACTAACATCATTCAACGGTGAAAAACTGAAAGCCTCTCTTCTAAGATCAGGAACAAGACAAAGATGCCCAGTCTTGCCACTCCTATTAAATATAGTACAAGATTTCTAGACCACATATTTAGGCAAGAAAAAAAAGGGCATCTGCATTGGAAAGAAAAAGGTAAATTTATCTCTGTTCACATCAACATTATCATACATGTAAAAAACTCTGAAGCCGCCACAAAAATTGTCAAAACTAATAAACAAATTCAGCAAACTAGCTGCATTAATATACACTAAAAATAAACACTGAAAAGGAAACTATTAAAACAATATCATTTGCAATGGCATTAAAAAAAATAAGATGCTTAGAAATGAACTTAAATAGAGATGCATGAGACTTGTACACCAAAAACTATAAAACATCATGGAAAGAAATTAAAGACATGAATAAATGAAAAGATATTCCATGTTTGTGGATTTGAAAGGCTTTATATTGTGAAACATCTATAAGCTCCAGAGCCATTTACAGATTCAATGTAATCCTTATCAAAATACCACTATCATTTTTTCAAAAATAGGAAAGAATTCTAAAATGTATGGTCATCTCAAATGATCCCCCAAAACTTAAACAATCTTAAGAAAGAAAAGTAAAGCTGGAGGGCTTACACTTTTTCATTTCAAAGCATTTTATAAACTATAGTGATCAAAGCAATATAGTATTGACACAAATACAGAAAATTGACCAATAGAACAGAATAGACATCCCAGAAATAAACTTTCACTTATATGGTCAAATAATCTCCAACATGAGCTAAGACTACACAGTGAGAAAAAGTTAGCCTCTTTAATAAATGATGCCGAGAAAACTGGGTATCCACATGCAAAAAAATTAACTTGAATTCTTACTTTATACCACATACATAAATTAACTCAAAATAAATAAAACATCTAAACACAAAACCTAAAACTATATAACTCCTAGAAGAAAACAAATGAAAAGCATTATGACATAGGCTTTGATAATGTTTTCTTAGGTATGATAACAAAAGCACAAAAAACTAAAGCAAAAAACAGATAAACAGAGCTATATCAAACTAAAAAATCTCTGTGAAACAAATAATACAATAAACTGAGTGAAAAGGACATCTACTAAATAGGAGAAAAATGTTTCAAACCATATTTTTGGTAAAGGGTTAATATCCAGGATATATATTCTTTAAAAATTCCTACAATTCAACAACAATAATAACCAAACATAAACTCATTAAAAATGAGAAAATAAATTCTCATCCAAAGATCATATATAAATGCCCAGCAAGCATATAAATAAAAATATGCTCAGTATCTCTAATTATTCAGGAATGCAAATCAAAACCAGAATGAAATATCACCTCCCACCCATTAGGATGACCACTGTCAAATCAATAAATAACTTAGAAACTAACATATTGGTGAGGATGCAGAGAAATTAGAACCATTGTGCACTTTTTGTGGGAATGTAGAACGGTGGAGCTGCTATGAAAAACAGTATGATGCTTTCTCAAAAAAATAAAAATAGAATTATCACATGACCCAACAATTCTACTTCTGGGTATGTATTCAAAAAAATTGAAAATAAAATCTTGAAGAGTCATTTGCACACTCATGTCCATTGAAGCATTAATCACAATAACCAAGAGGCAGAAGTAATCCATGCATATGTACAGATAAAGTAATGTGGTAAATACATATCGTGGCATGTTACTTAATCTTCAAAGGGAAGGACATTCTGACACATTCTATAACATAGATGGACACTGAGGTCATTATGCTAAATGAAATATGCCAATCACACAAAACAAATACTGCATTGTTACACTTATATGAGTTTTTTAAAGAAGTCAAACTCTAAAAAACAGTAAGTAGAATGGGATTGCCACAGGCTGGGGAAATAGGATGGGAGTAGGTTTTTGTTCACTGGGTATAGAGTTTCAGTTTTGCAAGATGAAAAGTGCTAGAGAGCTGTTACACAACAATGTGTGCATAGTTATCACTACTGTACTATACACTTCAAAAGGTAGTTTTTATGGTATGGGCTTGGTACCACAATTTTTTAAAAGGCAGAGGAACAGCACTAAGAAACGACTGACAACAAAGGTCAAGAAACACTACAAAGAGAAGACACAAAATCTAAAAAAGCATAGCTCAGCAGGGTAGCTTAGCACAGGATGGCCACTCTCCACCTACGACCCCTGCAGTAATCTCTCCAACTGCAAGTTTCCTTTGAGCACAATCTAGATAATACAGACTTACTTTTGTACTTTTCCCAAAATAATGAGAATGCTTGTTTGAATGTATAAATGTAATGCCTATTAGGAAACAGTAACAAAAAGGAAGGTAGCATTTAGGAAGGGAGAAGAGAGATATAGTACAGAGCATGTGGAAGTATAAGGGCCACTTTGAGTTCACTGTTTCATATTCTAGCCTGAGACCTGCATGGGCAAGAAAGGAAAGATCAACAGCTTGGAGACCAAAGTCAAAAATTTCTGAAGGGATCCTAAACAATGAAACATTCCATTAGCACATACAATCAAATAAATCCATACTATCATTTCTTTTTTTTTTTTTTTTTTAGTTGGAGTCTCACTCTGTCGTGCAGACTGGAGTGCAGTGGCCGCTCCCGGCCATGGCAGCCTCGACCTGCTGGGCCCCAGTGATCCTTCCGCCTCAGCCTTCCAAGTAGCCAGAATTACAGGCATGCACTACCACGCCCGGCTGATTTTTTGAATTATTGTAGAGATGAGGTCTCGCTGCCCAGGCGGGTCTCGAACCCGCGGGCTCAGGCAATCCCCTCACCTCAGCCTCCCAAAGACACGGGATTACAGAGTGAGCCACTGAGCCCGGCTCATACCATCATTTCAAAGGGATTTTTAGGTAGACTAGTGAATAAGAGTTACAAATCAAATTCAAAAGCACATTTAAAATATCCCCCATGATCAAGTGAGTTTCATCCCAGGGATGCAAGGATGGTTCAACATATGCATGCCAATAAATGTGATCCAACACATAAACATAATTAAAAACAAATATCATATAATCATTTCAAAAGCTGCAGAAAAAAGCATTTGATAAAATCCAGCATTCCTTTATGATAAAAACCCTCAGCAAAATAGGCATACAAGGAACATTTTTCAAAATAATAAACGCCATGTATGATAAACCCACAACCCTTGTCATCCTGAATGGGCAAAAGTTGAACATATTTCTATTCACAACTGGAACATGGCAAGGATGCCCACTTTTGCCACCCCTATTCAACACAGTGCTGGAAGTCCCAGAGTAATAAGGCAAGAGAAAGAAATAAAGGGTATCCAGTTGGGAAAGAAGAAATCAAACTATCTCTCTATGCTGATGATATTATCTTATACCTAGAAAATGCTGAAGACCCCTTCAAAAAACTCCTGGATCTGATAAATGAATTTAACTAAGTGTCAGGATACAAAATTAACACATACAAATCAGAAGTACTGCTATACCCCCTTAGCAACCAAGCTGAGAATCAAATCAAGAACTCAATTCCATTTACAATAACTGCCAAAAAGCAAAAATGCCTAGGAATATTCTTAACCAAGAAGTTGAAAGATCTCTACAGGAAGAACCACAAAACACTGATGAAAGAGATTGTAGTGGAAGCAAACAAATGGAAAAAACCTCCTGTTCTCATGGGTTGGAAGAATGAACATTGTTAAAATGACCATATCACCCAAAGTAATCTACAGATTCAAAACAATCCCTATCAAACAGCCAATATCATTTAGAATTAGAAAAACAATCCTAAAATCCATGTGCAACCAAAAAAGAGACAGAATTGCCAAAGCATTCCTAAGCAAAAAGAACGTAACTGGAAGCATCACATTACCTGACCTCAAATTATACTACAAGGCTGCAGTAAACCAATGAGTGGTGCTTGTATAATAGTAGCCACATGGACCAGTGGAACAGAATAGAAAATTGAGAAGTAAACTCAAATACCTACAACAAACTGATATTTGAAAAAGCAGTCAAAAACATACACTGGGGAAATACACCCTATTCAGCAAATTGTGCTGGGAAAATTAGGTAGCTACCTGCAGAAAAAAGAAACATGATCACAATCTCTCACCATATGCAAAAATTAGCTTAGGATGGATTACCAACTTTAATGTCATACCCAAATCCATAAAGATCCTAGAAGAAAATCTAGGAAAAGCTTGTGGACCATGTCCTACGCAAATAATTAATGGCTAAGATTCCAAAAGAAAATGCAGCAAAAATAAAAATGAAGAAGCAGGATTTAACTAAACCAAAAATCTTCAGCACAGTCAAAGAAATAATCAACAGAGTAAATTGATAACTTACAAAGTGGAAGAAGATATACACAAATTATACATCTGACGAAGAACCAATATCCAGAATCTTCAAAAAACTCAAACAAATCAGCAAGGAAAAAGCAAATGTCCTCATTAAAAAGTAGGCAAATGATGTGAACAGACATCTCTCAAAAGAAGATATACAAATGGTCAACAAACATATGAAAAATTGCCATGATTATCAGGGAATTGCAAAAACCTCAATCAGATACCATATTATACCAGTCAGAATGGTCAGTATTAAAAAGTAAAAAATAGATGTTGGTGTAGATGCGGTGAAAAAATAATGCTACCCACTGTTGGAGGTAGTGTAATTTAGCACAACGTTTATGGAAATTGGTATGAAGATGAACTAAAAATAGATTTATCATTTGATTCAATAATCCCGCTTCTTGGTTTCTACCCAAAAAAACAGAGGTCATTAAAAAAAAAAACCATTAGCACTGATATGTTCATCACAGAACAATTCACAACTGCAAAGCTATGAAATCAACCTAAATACCCCCTAATCAATCAGTGGATAATGAAAATGTGACATATATACATATAGACTATGATTTAGCCATGAAAAGGAATGAAGTCATGTCTTTTGTGGTAACTTGTGTGATATTGGAGACCATCGTCATAACGAAGTAACACAGGAATGGAAAAGCAGACACTACGTGTTCTTATTTATAAGTGAGAGCTAAACTAAGAACAACTAGAAACTATTTGTACTCGCTAAGGCCATTGAAATAGAAATTGAAAAGCTAAATTAAATTAAATTAAAAACATAAAAATCAAAGAAAAGATACATTTCCTTTTACAGATCCAGTATTATAATTTTGAGTTATGCAAAAAACTAATGATCCCTCTTTTTCTTTATTTTGTTAGTTAACACAAAATAACTGCACATATTTATGGAGTATAGAGTGATATATTGATAGCCATGATATTCTTTTTAATTAACATGTCACTCCTGTTTTTCACAAATATCAACCCATATTTAAATGCTTTTGTAGTTGAGCAGGTTACCACAAGTCTCTTTTTCCCAAAATATATATCAGTTCCCCAACCCCAAATTTTCTACCAGAGGGATTCAGGGACATAAAAGCTGTAGTCAGAGATGGAATGTTGTGCCATGACTCCTGTTCACAATGACAACAGGGACATCAGAATGTCACATACATACAAGTACACACACACAACCCACACTGGACAAACCATACACACACACACACACACACACACACACACACACACACACACAAAACACACACACCCACGTACACATTCCACATCAGACATACACCAAATACATACACACCAAAACACATACATAATTATAACACTTAGTGTACTCGGTGGGAGGAAGAAATTACATGGTAAATTTTAGAAATATTTTCATGAAATTTGTAACACTTTTAGAATCCTGAAGGGATAATTTCAGGTTCTGTAAAATATTCACCCACCCAGAGTGGCACATTCCACAGCCTTTCAGATCGCAGATTCACAGATGCGTGGTGCCTGGTTTTATAACTACCATTTCATAGCATAGAAAATATCATCCCATTGGCCTGAGACATTGTCTAGGCACCCCCATAAATGTTCTTTATTTAATTTTCACAAGAAGTCTTATAAGACAGGGACTTTGAATCTGAGATTGATACAAGTTGAACAGAAACTTACATGAGTTAAGCATTGAGCCTCCCTTGCTGGTGACTCCAGAAGTTCCCTCAGGTAGCCTGAGGGCAGTGAGTTGGTTGAAGACAGGGCTATGGATTTATACAGCAAACAATGTGTTTTCACAGCAAACAGGCTCTTAAGTAGATCCCGAGTTCATCTGGGATAGCCTGCAGGAGGACAGGGGCTGAGGCAGAAAGAGGAAGTCCCTTCTAATGACCTTTGGTCCCTGCTCCTGCCTGAAATTTGCTCTGCCTCCCTGGGATTAAAATCCGAATCTGCCTGAAACCCAAAGCAAATCAATGCATTTTGTAAACAAGAAACCTGCTATTAGAACTGAAAAAGAAGGAGAAGCGTTTCATGTTTTCACGTAAAATCTCATGTACAGATTTTATAACCTCTTTTTTCTAAAACTGGAATAATGAGAGGCACTTCGAGCTAACGCTGATTTTCCAAGTTCCAACCCTGGAGAACCGTGAGAAGCTGAGACACCGTGGCAGGTTGAAGAAGTTTGCAGTCGATGATAGCACTCCTTCGGCGCTCCTGCTCAGGCAGTCAAAAGATGGTGTACAGGCTCTTGTTTCTGGAGCTGTACATCTTCAGATTTCCATTCCATTTACTCACCAAATCTAGACTGTCATAGTCAAGGCCACCGCTGTGACTAACGACTCAAGGTCAGCATGGAAGTTGCAGGCAAGAGAAAGAGGAAACGGCTGCCCTGGAGGACGGGCCGGGCGGCATGCAGAAGCATTTCACTAAGGATGATACATACACTGGCCTGATGGAGATCAACGATGCGGATTGTCCAGCTATTAGCATTTGCTGGCAGTTCGTCTCGAATATACAGATGGACAGCATTGGCTATTATTTGAGAAAAGTTTCACTGTTTGACATATTTCCTCTTTCTCTTTCCCTTCAGAGCTTCTTGAATACCACAATTAGGGAAAATTACTGTGTTAAAGGCAAGCGGTATGAAAATCCTATTTTCTCTGTCCCTTTGGCAATTTCCTGTGCTTTCTCATCATTTATTTTACCTGTGTTCTATGAACAAAAGAGCTAAAGAACTCTCTAGACAGTTCATATAACAGCAAATACTGTATGGAGGCAGGCTTGGCAGAGTGATACTGGTTAAGCTGCTGTATTTACTAGGTTTAAAAGACTAAATAAAACACCTGCTCCCCAAAATGAGTCTAATTCAACCCAAACACAACCCAATGTTAGGCATAGTCTTTCAGTTCGGGAAGTCTTTCTCGATAAAGATTAAATTTTTGCTATCCATATTGTCATGTAGAGTTGCCATTCTACATGTTGAAATGTTATGATTGCCGCCTTAACATTAAGTCAAACCAGCAGAACTAACGTTAGGGGAGTTTATTTCTGTGCTCAGATTGGCTGCACATACAATTCGGCTTTGTCAGAATGTAAAAACAAAGACAATCTAGGGTTAGTAGGTATGAAAGGAGAGAGTGAAAATCAAAGAAAGGGCAGAGAGCACCTTAGGACAGAGAAAGGACAGAGCATGAAAGCATCACAGGAGTAAAGCAGGGCCAGCCACAGAACCTGGGGGCCCAGCGCAAAATAAAAACGCATAGCCCCTGGTTCAGAAGCTGTTAAAAAGCTCAAGGTGGTAACAGGAGAGTGTTCAGCCAAGCACAGAGCCTCATAAAACTGCACAGGCAGCGTGCTTGTGAAGCAGCTCTGCAGGGAAGGGGTAAGAAAGGAAAGCACGGGCCACCTCACACACAAAGGGCCGAGCATCAAAGGACACACAACAGTGTAAAAAGTCACCCTACAGAGTGAAGAGAATGTGTGCAAAGCATATATCTGATAAGGGGTCCATATCCAAAATTCATGAACAACTCAATAATTAAAAAAAAAAGTAGCAAGTAAAAAATGAGCAAGGGACTTGGAAAAAAATACTTTGCTAGCAGGCCTTGGTGGCTCAGCCTGCTGTAATCCCAGCACTTTGGGAGGCCGAGGCCAGTGGATTGCCTGAGCCTGCGGGTTCGAGACCAGCCTGGGCAACTTGGCAAGATCTTATCTCTACAATAAAATAAAAAAGGAGCCAGGCGTGGTAGCACATGGCTGTAGTTCCGGCTACTTGGAAGGCGGGTGGAAGGATCGCCTGAGCCCAGCAGGTCAATGTTGTGGTGGCTGGCTCTGTGCCACTGCTCTCCAGCCTGGGCAACGGAGTGAGACTCCAACTCCAAAAATAATAATAATACTGTATTGCACATGACACCAAAAGCAGAGGAAACAAAAGCAACGCTATGCAAATGATACTGCGTCAAGCTAAAACTTGTGCATCAAAGGACACAATTAATAAAAAGGCAATCTAGTGAATGGGAAAAATACTTGCAAATTATATATTTGATAAAGATTAGATAAAGCATGGCTACAGCCCCACAACAAAAATCAAACACACATTAAAAGCGGGCAAAAGACTTGAATTGACATTTTCTCAAAGATTATATACAAATGGCCAACAAGTATATGAGAAGATACTCAACACCATGACTCATTAGATAAATGCAAATCGAAACCACTTTGAAATATCACCTCACACCCATTAGGATGTCCCCTAATTTAAAAATAGAAAATGGCCGAGCAGTGACTCAAGCCTGCAATCCTAGCACTTTGGGAGGCTGAGGCGAGAGGATTGCCTGAGCCCAGGGGTTTGAGACAAGCCTGGGCAAATTGATGAGACTTTGTGTCTACAATAAATCAAAAATTATTCGGGTTGGTAGCATGCATCTGTAATTCTGGCTACTTGGAAGGCTGAGGTAGAAGGATTGCCTGAGCCCAGCACATGGAGTCTGTGGTGGCCGTGAGCATGCCACTGCACTCCAGCCTGGGTGACCGAGTGAGACTCCAACTCAAACATAAAGTCATAATAATAATAAATAGAAAGCAACCAGTATTGGTGAGGATGTGGTAATGTAAACTGGTGTTGCTGCTGTGAAAAACAGTATGTAGTTCCTCAGTCAATAAAAAGTAGAATTGCCAGATGATTCGGCAATCTCACTTCTGTATACATACGATATTTAAAATCATTGAAAATAAGATCTTAAAGCGATATCTCCATGCCCTCATCCATAGCAGAATTATTCACCATAATCAAGAGATGGAAGCAACCCATAGGCCCATCTACAGAATGAATAGGTAAATCCATTGTGGGTGTGTGTGTGTGTGTGTGTGTGTGTGTGTGTGTGTGTGTGTGTGTGAGTGAGAGAGAGAATAAAAGAGAGTATTAATCAGCCTTCAAAAGGCAGGAAATTCTGACACATGCTTCAATATGGGTACGCCTGGGAACATTATGATACATGAAATGAGCCAGTCACCGAAGGACAAGTGCTGTATGATGCCACCTATATGAGACACCTGGAATGGTAGAATTCAAAGACAGAAAGTAGAATGGGGGATGCCAGGGATCTAGGGCGAGGGGGAGGTGAAGGAAGTGGGAAACTGTGATTTAATGGGTCTAAAATTTGCATGTTAAAAGATGAAGAGTTCTGAAGAATGCACAGCAATGAGAATGCACTTCGTGTACTTAACGCCACAGAACTGCATGCTTGAAACCGGTAAGATGGTGAATTTTATGTATATTTAATTATAATTAATAAACAAACAAAGAATGCTAAGCAAATAGATGAGAGCATAGCCTAGTCTCCCCTACACACAGTTTAATTCCTAGTGGGAGTTAAACTCGTTTGGCTCTCTTGGGCTGAAGCATGTGTTTTCTAAGAAATTCATGTGGCTTCCCTGGCTGAGAAAATAACGCCTGCTCTTAGAACTCAGTACCCCTTGGGCCAAGCCTTCTGCTGAGTTTCAGTTCTCTCCATATGTATCTCATTTCCTGGAATCCCAGAGAACTCCTAAATTCAGGAGTAGATCATCTCTCTCATGACTTCCCAAATTTCCATTCACCTCATTCAACCTGAAGAGGAAATAAAAGGGGGATAGAGATGGTTCTTTCCCCCTAATAAACCTTGATCTCTAAAAGTCTGAAAAGGTAAGTATGCTCTGTTATATATGTGCAGTATAAACTGACAGAACAAGTCCTCCATCTATGCATTGAGCTCTCTCCAGCTTCTAGAGCAACCTTTACTGTGAGAAGAGTATACCAAGATTCTACTCCTGACGGCTGAAGCAAATAGCATCAGTTTCTGTGGTCATAAACGCAATATTCATTCAGTTGGGGATGACCCCAGGACCCTTTGCCCTCTCCCTCCAATACCGGGTGCCCTGTCATCCCCGTTGTGCTTTTATACTTGGCGAACTTTTATACGTGACGTAACCTTTTGTTTCCAGATAAGAATTCCATGCAGTCCAAGCCCTCCCACGATCCCTGGTCCATTAGCCTGAGGGAGACGGTGCAGAGGGACGCACTGAAGCATAAGAAGAAAGCACACCTTCTATTTATAGGTATTTTAAAAATGTAATTCTTTTTTGAATTGCTCAGTTTTTTCTTGTCTTATAAGGTACCTACACGATGGTGTGTTTTAAGAGTGTGCTAGAACATTATGTACTTTATACAATCATAAGTGCACATATGTTGAAAAAACTTTTTTTAAGATAGGGATGCGCAGTTAAAACATGTGGGAACAGCTAAGGCACTGTGTCCCTGTCACGTATTTGGTGGTCCAGGAGTTGGCTGAAGTCCTGCTTCAACTCAAACGGACCACCCAGAATCACAACTATTAAGTGTCAGGAGACGAATGCATTGCTGCGGTCCTCAGATACAACTCAATCGGGTGCTAGCAGAGCCCAGCTGAAACCAAGGCTCCTACAACCATTGGTGAAGGATTCCACACTCTCATCCCTCAGAAGAACAGTTCAGTGGAAGTTAGATCTCTAAGTTAGCTCCTCTTCTCTGCTGCTCCTGGCTGCAGAGACCCCTACATGACCTGACAAGCGCTTACAGACTGCGGTAGTGCCACCTCTTAAGGATGCTGGACGTAGGCAAGTGTACAGGGAGATCGAAGGGTGTGAAATAAAATAAAGCAAAAAGTAAGAAAATGGATTTGGGGTGGGTGTTAGATAGAAACCACGCGTGACCTAACTTTTGCTGCTCTGCACTTTGCTAAGAATCTCCCTTATACTGCCCAGTGATTCCCCCGTATTTGTGTCTCTGAAACCCATCTTGGATACTTCCTTGACTTGGATGCCACACCTGATGGTCAGTGATGGGCCATGAAATGACTGTGGTATCAAAAACTCTACTGCTGAAGCAATATCACAGTAGCCCTGGCCTCTTCCAGGCTCTGAAAGAGGAGAAAATTAATCCCATCATCTACCATTTCGTATTAATCCCAAATCTTGAAACAGGTTCACAAGTATATCTTATTCATTTTTATGCCTATTTGAGAAACGTTCTAGAAATGAGTACAAAATGGTGCTGCCAACAAGTATCATCTGTATTTGTTATCTGATATAATAAATTTTATCAGAGTATAGAATACCCTAGTGTTCACATTCAAGATAATAAGAATATGAGAAGATGGAAGATCTATAAATGGCAACAAGTTAATCACTTCTGAATCTGCACCAAAAAGTGCACAATTTTTGCTTAAATTTTGGCAACGTCTTTAAAATATTTTTGCTCCATATCTTATTTTCTGGTTTAATCGGCTATTGGAGCTAGATTCAAGTAAATGAAAGAATGTCCCAGCATCCGAGACAGGTAATTCCAAAGAATGGGCTACAAAGAGACCTGGTGATGTCTTCGGCCTGAATATACAATCCTGGTGTCCTATAGTTTAATCCCTAGTAGCGACTGGACATTAGAGAGGTGAGCAGACACTTCTCTGTGTTGGGGGTTTTTCCTCCATTCCAATGTTATTCTCTAAACATCTTAGGAGAGTTCCTTCTCAGTTGACCTCGGCAGCTGATTATCCTTGGAAAGATGACTGGGATACATAAAAACTACAAATGATTTGAAAAGACCATTTCTAGACCATTTAAAGCACCTTAGCAGAATTAAGAGTTTTTTAAAAATCATGAAATTTCACCTTACCTTTCATGACAGGACCTGAAAATCTACTTTGGGTAAGAGAATCTGTGACTGTCATGGATACCAAGATGTCATGTTCAACAGAACCATCAGTCTGGGCCCAGGCACGATGGTCACATGGTTATGACCATTATCTCAAATAATACCTCTGTTAACCTTGTGAATGAAGTATTATTATTCCTATTCTTACAGGAAGAGGCTGAGGCACAAATATTTAAGAAACTTTTCCAAGGTGTTAGTAAGTTGTGAGGACTTAAGTCTGTCACCTCAAAACCAAGACACTGTAACTGGATGGATTCCACTTGTTGACCAAAACTAAAGTTCGGAAGAACCTCAAAACAATCAGAGCTTGGCATACTGAGATAACAACAGGCTTCTCTATGCCACTGGTTTTGTTGGGAAGGCTCATCTCCTTTTGAAATAAGAAGTAAATAAACAAGTTTAAATCCCAGACACACCCCATTGTTATTGACCATTAATGCCTGGATTCGGTCCCCATCAACTGAAACTAAATATTGGGGCACAGTAAGGAAAAGAGCAGGCCTTTGAAGGACTCAGCAACGGAAATTCACCCCAACATTATTTAGAGTCAGCTGCTTTCTCCTCTTACCTAATGAAAATAGAAGTAGAACGTTCTTTAAAGGAAAGAGTTAGTTCCAGGTGAAACTGCTTGACATTGAAAATAGCATGTTTGTACTATGTGTCTATATTCTCTTCCTTTGAAATGCACACATAGGCTACTGGTGGAGCATGAAAATGCGTCAGTGCAAAAATAGTGCCGACTTCCTTCCTGCCGAAACTTGCTAGTGTGTTCATGATTGGTATAGAAATACCTGCCATAAACTGTTGGAGGACACTCAAATTATGCCATTTCAAGAATGGTGCAGACCATAAATATTCAGTAATAGGTCCTCACGTTTAATAGCTCCAGCTAGAGCTTGCCAAGTGCCCTATGATTTTTGGCAAGTAGGTGCCCTAGATTTAACATCTACTTGTGAGCATGACTATTTCTCACCATTTTATTGGTTTCGAGAGAATGAAGAGGTTTCGCCTTCTGTGCATTCAGACAGAACAGACTCAGTGAGTGGGTTCCCAAGGGCTGTGCTCAAAATACAAGACTCCTTTTCAGTTCCACAAAACCAAGTCATGGCACAGAGAAGCGAAGGCCGGTCCTTCCCATCCCCCAACGCTTGGCCTGGCCACAGAGCACTTCACCAGCCATATTTGTGCGATCCCACTCTAGGCATGTACTGCTTCCACAAGCTGAACTACGTGGGGCTCTGTGCATAGCCGGCACGTGGACTCTGAGTCAGCTGCTCTACTCCTGGGACACCCTCCCCCACGCCTCCTGGGGTACTGCATCTTCCTCCAGCCTTTCAAATGCCACCTCCTCATGCAGAGCCTATCGTCCGTCAGAGAATTTCAGGTGGAAGCAATGTCTTTCCTCAGAATTTCTATTTTTCCTTCATTCAGAGAATACTTTCACATTAACCAAAATTTGAAAAAGCAAGAAAAAACAAAAGAAGGAAAAGCAAAAAGAGAGCATGAAAGAGCAAGACGAATAGGGAAAAAAGGAAGGAAAAGGGAAAGGAGAAGAAAGAAGTAAATAAAAATGGAAAAAGGGTCACCATAAAAACCTACTTGGTAGATTTTTTTCTTTTCCTTATTTGATTATATTTGAATATAATTTTAATTGCGCTAAACATATGTTTATATTGCCAACCCTCCTACACGCCTGCAGCCCACATGCAAACATCACCTGGCAGCATGAAGCCATCTCAGAGGGCCAGTCTTTGTAATGTCCTATTTAAAGGCGACATGATTTTCTACCACTGAAAAATATCACGGTTTGCATACTCATTTCCTTTTTGGTGGAGCACACAGGTAATTTCCAGTTTCTTGTTTTGCAGATGACTTTGTCTGAAGCTCTCCTGTGCGATAGGAAGTAGGACGAAGAGCTTGGAATTTGGAGTCGGGTCTGAGTTCCGTTAGTGGCTCTGCCACATAGTGGCACAGTGGCTTCTGATAAACTAATGACCTCGCTTAGCCTCTGTTTCCTGATCTGTAAAATGAGAATTATAATTAATAATTTCCCTAGCTGCATTGATCACAACTGCAAGCCCCACTAGCTTCAAAAACTGACTTGCTAATCAGCCCGTAGCCACTGGGTAGCTATGACTGTGCTGGCCCAATCTCAGAGCACTGCAAGAGAAAATGACATGGCACTGCATATTGTCAAAGCAAACCATGACTTATGCTTGCGGTTTATTTCCCTTATAGATTTCACCCCTGGATCCATATATATATATATGGTTTCATTATACCCTAACTTGTGATGTGGAAGGTTCAGTAAATAGTGAATAAATTAATGGAGTGAATCATTTGCTAAATAACATAGAACCAACAGGAATACTCAGCTAGTAGTAAAAACAAAACTGTATGGAGTGATTACTACATGCCATAGTCTGTGCTACGCAGAAGAAGAGTCATTATGGCTTTCCTGCCAACAATTCAGCACCTCCTTTGGCTGCATTGTGGCTTAATATAGAAAATAAATCTCTCCCAAACCAATCCTAACTGGCAGGTTTAGGATTATGATAATATTTGAATAGTATTTTTCTATTGCATATTCTTTTATTGAACAAATTGGGGTGACTCTTCCGAATCTCTGCCATTCGGGCTCTGGATTTTTAGAAGGTTTGAAGAAAATCTGGGGCTTTTCTAAAATATTCATAAGATGTCTATGGCTCATACCTGGCCTCTGTGGTGAGCAACCCCTCTTGTGCCTGTTTCTTCCCGAGTGCCCTAGAAACACGCAGTTCCAATTCCCTTGCCCTCCCCGCCCCAACCATGTGATAGGAACCACTGTGTCATCACTACCCAAGAGTGGACGATTCAGGCTTCAAAGATGCTCCATCTTTTCAAGCTCTGCTAAGTGGGACAAGGAGATTCTCACTACCTATAACTACTGCATGCTACCCAGAGCCTCCCGCTGGTGATGCCAGAAATGTGGAGCCACAGATGGAACAGTCTATTTAAAATGGAGTGACTGGAACTGACAGTCGCAGCCAATTAAAATTCAAGGAGCTGCAGAAACACAGAGCAGAAATCGTATTTAGATAATTCATCATTAAAATTCAAATGATGGGTAATGCTTGCAAGACAACATGCGACAGCTGCACAGAACATGCAAATACACTCCAGGCTGACACACTTCTCCTCCTGGGGCATTCCTGATCAGCATGGCAGGTCACTGAGAAGGGACCAAGCTGGGGGTTGGTTATGATCGTTCTTGGTGGCTAGAGAGGCCAGCTCTACTCTTCTCCTGGCTAACACAGACAGAATGTCAACTGCCAGGTAAAAGCTGAAGTAAAAACTATTTTAAGACATAATCCAACCTGGGCAACATAGCGAGACATCATCTCTACAAGAAAAATTTTAAAAATTAGATGAGTATGGCGACATGTGCCTGTGGTTCTGCCCACTCAGGAGATTGAGGAGAGAAGATCTCTTGAGCCCAGGAGGTCCAGGGTACAGTGAGCCATGACCAGGTTGTTGCACTCCAGCCTGAGAGACACAGTGAGACGCTAACTCAAAAAACAGAGACATAAACATTCATCTGTGCAATCTATTTAGAATAGAAAAAAAACAATGAAGAAAATGAAATCTACTAGACATATAAATTATAAGCTCAGTGTATTCATCTGCCATAGAAAATACCACAGATTGAGTGATGCAAAGAGCAGAAAGGTATTATTCTCACAAGTCTGTAGGCTAGAAGTCCAAGATCAGGGTTAGGGGTAAGGATTCAGGATTGGTATCTGATAAGGCTTTTCTCTTGCTTGTAGGTAGCCACCTTCTTGATGTGTTCTCAACCTGGCCTTTTTTGTGCAGATGTAGAGAGAGAGAGAGAGAGAGAGAGAGAGAGAGAGAGAGCCCCCTCTGGTCTCTCCTCTTACAAGGACACCAATTCTTTTGAAACTCCATCCTTATGACCTCATTTAACCTTAATTATCTCCCTAAAGAGTGTCTCCAAGGACAGTCATGTTGGATGGTAGGGCTTCAACATATAAATCTGAAGGTAAACACAATTCAGTCTGAAACACTCACAAATACTCCTATGTTGACCATTTAAAACATTCACTTTCAATTAGCGAAACAATCCACTTTTAGTTCTGTAGTTAACCAGCCTCTGAAGGAAATGGCCAACAGATCTCTAAACTGGACTGTGAATTTCAGTGCTTTCTTGATTATCCTTAGGCCTAGAAAACCGAAAGTGAAGGCAGGACTCTGATACTGTCTTCAAACTTCTAAAAATTCCGACCACATCATTTATGACCTTTGATCATTTATACCTGCAAATACTCACTCATTTGAAGTTTTATTCTTAGACTAAACTCTCACACAATAACAATAAATTAGGCAATCAACAATTATCTGATTCACAGTCTATTCTGCTTACAATACTTTTTAAAATAATTTTTTACTTTGAAGATATGGGGTACAATTCAGGGTTAGGCATAAAAATGTTCATTATGCAGGTATCCTTTTGGATGAGGTGTCACTGCTCCTCCTCTGGCAGTCCCCCACTACTGACAATCACTTTCTTATAGTATTATGATAATTGTTCAAGTTCTGCTTATAAGTGAGAACATATGGTACTCAGCTCTTTGTTTCTGTGATAAACCACTCAGTATTACAGACTCTAAGTCCATCCAAGTTGCTGCGAAGTTCATAATTTTGTCCTTTATGGCTGCGTAATTGAAAATGTATGGGGTGATTTCTGGCAATTGCAGCAATTGAGAGACACCACTAGAATGTGATGCTTGAGATTCAGGTGTGCTGCACTTAATACAAAATAAGAAACACTCCCACACAGTGGAGAATTATCCTGCATCCTGCCCAACTTTCAAACGACCCAAGGAAGATTCATATAAGTGAAAAAAAATATTTAAAATGATAGGAGCTAGAACCTAATGCAGTTTTTACATGCAAACTGTCAACATTTTGCATGTTTTGGTATGCCTGAATTTTCCAGGATTATAATACTGTATAAGTTAAAGTAAATTTGTATTTTGTCTTATTTGGAATTTTCCAAAAGTTGTTCAAGAGTTTTGGAAATCATGTCTTCTGAACAGCATCACTCGTATTTGGGTAGTCTATATTTGCTGCTTTCCTACTCACTTGATTGGATGTGTAGAGGTAAGACTCACTACATAATTATGTCATCTAGTATAATTGTTTAGGCTCTTGCATACTGAAATACATACTATTGTATCATAAATTACTGTCATTTTATTTTTCTAATATATTGCAATTAGGAATTTTATTTTTTTAAATTAGAGGTACAGATTCATTATGTTATCTACAATGTTATTATCTGCTTCATTTCAGCACATTTAAGTGGTAAAGGGACTATTTAAAAATACAGGTGTCTCCCATTTTGTATAATTAATCCATTCTTAAAAATAAGGTACTATTTGTAAGAATCAAAACCAGAAACCTTTCTTCATTCTCTTAAATAGGAAAAATTAGCAATGTGTTGCATGTTAATCCAAAATTTTTAACCAATTTTCTAAAACTTAATGAAAAACATCTCATAAAAATAAAAAATTATTATGTTAGTATGAAACATCTTACAGCATTACTATTGATCACAAAATAACTAATATTGTTAAATACATACATATATAAATATACACATATATAGTTTGCACATATAGTTTGCATGCTAAACCATAAATGTTATAATAGGGCAAAACACATAACAGATAATAATAAATAAATTAGAAAAATGCAAATAAAAATCTACAATAAATGAAATTTTATATAACAAAGTACTCCTTGGCAAATAAAGTGGAAGCTTGAAATAGGAAAGAAGGTGAAATTATCACTGAAGCCATAATTTTGCCACGATTAAGAAATGTAATAGGGTAGACAAGTTCGGCAGGGACAGGGCAATGTAAAGGCAGTTAACAGAATCACCATGTATTACAGTCTCAGCCCATGCAATAAGACTAAATAAATAACTAAATAAATAGAAACCTACAGATAAACTATTAGCATTAACAAATTAATGCTAATTTTAACAAATTTGCTCTATACATATAAGGTAGGATATTAGAAATCTATGTCTCTATACAAACAATAGACATTTATAAAATGAAGTTTTAAAATAATACAACAGCAGAGAGAAAAATCAAACATCCAGGAATTTTATAAAATACGAATCCATAAAAAACTGAAAAAGAAATTTTGCATAAATTAAAGATCTTATGTAAACGGAAGATGTACTACGTTTATAAATTTAAATAACTCAATGTGTCACATATATTATTTCTTAAAAATAGGTCAATTTCTCTTATCAAGAATTTATGTTAAAAATTTACAAGATACTTCCCAATTTCATATAGAGGACTTAGGTTAACAGATAATTAGACATATAAAACCACAGAAATCAAGACAATATGGAATTAGTGCAAAAACAGATAAATTGACAGGTTGAACACAATAAAAAGTCCAGAACCAAACAAACATGCAAGTGGCTACTTGACACACGACAAAGCTTCTACTGAGTTCAGTGAAGAGAGGATGGTATTTTAAATAAATAATACCAAGTCAGTTAGATATTCACATAGGAAAAAGTAAATTTTGACCTCTACTTCACAATAGATAAATGATATACCTAAACAGGAAAGGTAAGAACAACAAAATTTCTGGAAGAAATGACAGAATAGTAATATCTTTTTATAATATAAGTCAAAGTTTTCCTTAAATAACATTTAAAATTGAGGAGTGTTGGGAAGATGGTGGCTGGGCCAGTCACAGAGTGAGTGAGTGTATGGAAAATGTTGTGTACATGTGGGTGAGTGAGCATGTGAGTGGCTGAGTGAGCCCTCCTGGTGAAGCAGCTAGTGCTGCATCCGCTTTGCTTGGTCCCTAGTGCTTCCCCTGTTGCAGAAGCCAAGTGCCATTTTTTAAACTGACAAAAACCTTCCTGCAAAGAAGCAACGGGGAGAGACTCTAGGCTCCAAGTTCTACCTCACCACTGCAGCACCTGGCCAGACACTGAAAACAAGGGCCGCAGAGGGAGCCCAGAGGCAGAGCCCCACGGGAGAAGATGAAAGAGGTACCCCACCACCATCTTGAAGGCAGGGCTGGAAAGTGCTCTGATGTGCTCACAACGGAGCAACAGACCCAATCTCTGTGACAGGCAGATCAACTACTTAGGGGTTGATTGTGACCCAGAGGGAATATCCTGAAAACACAAACTTCAGAGGGACAAGACAAGTGCTGAGTCATAGGCGCCCCACCCCCTACACTGAGTCAACCATGGGACAAAGGGTGTGACCAGAAAAGGATGAGGAAGGACTCCAAAGAGATCAGTGGTGAGTCCAGGGCTGACCCAAACCCCTTTCTCACCAGCAGGCCTCTGAATGTCAGACCCACACAACTGGAGCATGACAGAGAGGGATGAATCCAGGTGGTACCTGGAAGTCAGCCACTGTAGGAGTACTCCATTCCAGAATAGATCTGGCTGGAGCCCCCTAATGAGTACATATCTGGGGAAGAGACAATCCTGCACTTTCCCACCGGAGGGGATTCCCCAGCCCATAAGAGAGTGAGAGGGGGAAGACTACAACTCCACCCACCCAAACTCCCCTCCTCCTTCCCTGCTCTGGACACTAGGGAGAGAGTGAAAGAGGCAAAAGCTTGCAGGAGACAGCACAGAAGCAGTCAAGAGGAACAATTACAGAACCTGCCACAAATGGCAGGGTTTTTTTTTATTATTTTAATTTTTTTGATTTTTAAAAATGTTTGGCCTGTTTGTCAATTTTTCTATTTTTTAAATATATTTCCTTTGTGCATGAGTGCGTATTTAAGGGTTTGATATGCATCCCCCCTCTTTTTTCTTTTCTTTTTCTTTCTTCTTTTGTTTGTTGTTTTCAGTCTATGTGTGTATGTGCATGATTGAGTGTTCATCTTTCAGTTTTCTTTTTTTCTTTTGGGTTGGTTTGTTTTTCCTCTTTTGTTCTTTTCTTTTCTTTTTTTTTAGTTTAAAGTGTGTATGAATTTATGTGAGTTCAATCTGAATTCCTTATTTATTTGTTTTTTTCCCAGTCTTTCTCTTTTTCTCTCTATTCATTTTTGACTAGGCATGTGTGCATGTATTTAATTTTCCTGGTTTTTTGTTGTTGCTTTTTGTTTTGTTTCACTTTATTGTTGTTCCAGTTTGTTTTGGTGTGTGTGTATGTGTGTGTGTGTGTGTGTGTGTGTGTGTGTGTGTGTGTTCAACTGTGTTTTGATTAGGTTTCTGCTTTCATTGTTCTGTGTTTTTTTTTTCTTATTCTTATTTTTAATTTTTGTCCATCTTATTTGATTCCATTTTTCTCTGTTCTTCTCATGGCTGTTACTGTATCTTGGACTCAGAGGGAACACACACATATATATTCCATCATCATATAGTGTGGAGGTGGGGAGTGGGTCTCAGGGAAAACATACCACAATCAGCGAACATTGTGATTTGCAAGTAGTTTCTGAATCCTAGCTCCCCATTCTCTACCTTACTCGACTTTCAAAACTTTAAGGGACAGTAAAGCTTCCCACCCACAGTCCTGTTTCAAAATAGAACAAATTCAGAGCCTGTATCAGGAAAGAATAGAGGGCTGAGCAAACATCAGAAGGGAAAGCATCTCCCACTACCTCTGAATAACACAACTAAAGAGAAAAGCAAGAGATCTGTCACAAATGAGGAAAAACCAGTGGGAGACCACAGGTAATTTCAAGTGTAACAAAGAGAAAACATCTGAAAAATCAGACCTCAGAGCCCAAGTAATGGTAGTCGCCAATGACTGTCCCCAGAATATGACAGGGATTAGAGAATGGATGGAAAGAGTGAATAAGACTCAAGAAAGACAAGATGTAACACTGAAAGAAATGGTAACAGAGATTTTGGCCATATAAAAGTGCATTCAGGAAATAAATAACAAGATGGCAACCATGGAAAGCACAATTAATCTAGCAGAAAAAAGAATATCTGAACTAGAAGACCAGAAGATAGAATTAATGCAATCTGTAAAAAACATAGAAAGAAAACTTAGAAAGAAAGAACAAAGTCTACAAGAGATGTGTGCTTATATCAAGAGGCCAAACCTATGCCTGATTGGTATTCCAGAAGAAGAAAGGGAAATGGAGAACACCTTGGAGCAAGTATTCCAAGAGGTTATCCAAGAAAACTTTCCCCATCTCACCAGAGGTGTGACCAGCCAAACGCAAGAGATACACTTAGTAATTCACCTACACAAAGAAGGCACAAAAGAAAAAATCCTAAAGGCAGCAAGAGAGAAAGGTCAGACTACCTACCGGAGAAAACCAGTCAGAATAGCAGCAGACATATTGGCAGAAACCCTACAGCTAGAAGGGATTGGAGTCCAATATTCAAAGTCTTCAAAGACAGACAATTTCACCAGGAATTTCCTACCCAGCTAAGCTCAGCTTCATCAGTAAAGGAGAATTAAAATCCTTCCCAGACATCCAATCCCTAAGAGATTATGCAGCTTCCAGACCAGCTCTATAGGAGACACACAAAAAGGAATTAAGCACAAAAAAGAAAGATAAAAAAGGAAGCACACACTCTCCAAGAGAACAATAGAGCACAGAATCAACAAAGAATACATCACATCCATAAACTTGAAAACACACACATATATCAGCCCAAAATCTAAAAGAAAACAAAGAAAAAACTTTATAAGAACCTCATGAGAGGGATAAACAATCGCATTTCAATAATTAGCCTGAATGTGAATGGACCAAATGCACCACTGAAGAGACACAGAATAGCAAACTCGATAAGAAACCATGACCCAACTGTCTGCAGCATAGAGGAAATTAATCTCACCACGAGGTATGCACACAGACTCAAAGTTAAAGGATGGAAAATGACTTTCCAGAAAATGGATCACAAAAGGAGGCAGGAGTCACAATCTTAATATCAGAAAAAACAACCTTTAAGTTAACAAAAATTTTAAAAAATACAAAAGGACATTACATAAGGATAAAAAGTTTCAATTCTTCAACAATAAATATCCATTCTAAATTTATATGCACCCAACAAAGGAACACCAGCATTTATAAAGCAACTACTAGGCAAAGTAAAAAAGGATATTGACTCTATGCTATTATAGCAGTGGACTTGAATACCCCAATAACAGCCATAGATAGATCATCCAGGAAAAAAAAATCAACAAGGAGATCCAGAACCTAAACTTGACACTTGACCAAACTGACTTAATAGATACCTACAGAATATTCCACCCAACAACCACAGAATATACATTCTACTCATCACCACATGGAATATACTCCAAGATCTATCACATCCGTGACCATAAATCAAGCATAAAAAATTTCCTTAAGGTTGAAATCTTGCCATGCGCCTTCTTAGACCACAGTGGAATCAAAATAAATATCAATATCACAAAAATTTCCACAAAGCCCACAAAGACATGGACACTAAACAGCATGATGCTAAAAAAATTACTGGATCAAAATGAAAATCAAAACAGAAATTAAAATTTTTTTAGTTTTTGAAAATCTCTGAGATGCCATGAAAACTGTTCTAAGAGGGGAATTTATATTTCAATGGCACATATCAAGAAAATGGAAAGATCACAAGTTGACAGACTAACAAACCACCTAAGGTTGCTGGATAGAGAATACCACAAAAACTCTAACTTTAGCAGAAGAATCCAGATTACCAAAATAAGAGCCCAAACACAGGACATAGAAGACAAAAATGTAAAACATAGAAACATCATAGAAAACATGAACAAAACAAGAAACTGGTTCATTGAAGGAATTAAGATTGATGGACCCCAAGTCAGAATGACCAAGAAAAAGAGAGAAAACACCCAGATAAACACAACCAGAAATACAAAAGATCAAATCACAACTGACCGTGAAGAAATACAAAAGATTATCAGAGATTACTATGCATATCTGTATGAAAACAAAATTGATAATCTAAATGAAATGGAGGACTTTCTGACATCACACAACCTCCCCAGGTTGAAACAGGAAGACACTGAGACACTAAATAGATGAATAACAACCCAGGAAATTGATGCCATCATGAGAAGACCACCTACAAAAAAAAAAGCCCTGGTTAGGACTCCTTTCCAGCAGAATTCTACAAAACATACAAGGAGGCGCTGATACCAATCCTATTGAAAGTATTCCAGGCAATTGAGAAAGACAGAATTCTCCCAAATCATTTTATGAGCTAATATCACACTGATACCCAAACTGAGTGAAGATCCAACAAAAAGAGAACTGCAGGCCAATATCCCTTATGAACATAGACACAAAAATCCTCATGAAGATTCTAGAAAATCGGATCAAAAACACATCTCAAAAATCATCTCCCATGACCAAGAAGGCTTTATCCCCAGGACGCAGGGCTGGTTCAACATCTGCAAACCCATAAATATAATTAAATACCTTAACAGATGTGAAAAACAAGAAACATACGACTATATCATCAGATACAGAAAAAGCTTTTGATAAAATCCTTCTTGATAAGAACCCTTGAACACCAAGGCGCAGAAGGAATATACCTCAAATTAGGAAGTGCCATCTATGATAAACCCACAGCAGAATATTGCTCAATGGACAGAAACTGAAAACATTTCCTCTGAAAAGTGAAACAAAACAAGGCCGCCCACTCTCATCCATCTTGTTCACCATTGTTGTGGAAGTCCTAGCTAGAGCAATTAGACAAAAGAAGGAAATCAGAGTATCCAAAGAGGAAAAGAGGAAATCAAGTTATTCCCGTTTGCTGACGATATGATCCTATACCTCGAAAATCCAAGAGAATCTGTCAAAAAGCTGCTTGCACTGATAAAGGACTTGGACAAAGTCTCATGGCACAAAATAAATCTGCAAAAGACACTTCTATTCTAGACATCAAAAACAAGCAGGCAGAGAACCAAATAAAAGGCACAATCCCATTCACACAAGCCACACAAAAAAATGAAATACCTGTGTATGGTGATAGGTAGGGATCCTGTTGTAATCTTCTGCAGGTGATAAGACAGTGTATCCAGCACTACTTACTGAATATGTTCTCCTCTTCAATACAGGCTGTTTTGATTACTATAGCCTTATAGTAAAGTTTGAAGACTGGAAGTGTGTTACTTCCTGCTTTGTTTCTTTTGCTAAGGATTGTTTTGACTATTTGTGATTGTTTATGTTTCCATATGAGTCTCTGTATTATCATTTCCAGGTCTGAGAAGAACGATGTTGGTAATTTAATGGGTATTGCATTGAATTTGTAGATCACTTTTGGTAGGATGGACATTTTAACAATGTTGACTCTTCCTATCCATGAGCATGGAATATTTTTCTATTGGTTTGTGTGTTCTTCGATTTCTTTGAGCAGTGTAACTCAAAATGGATCAAAGACCTAAATGGAAAACCTCAAACTATAAGAATCTTAGAAAACACAAGGACACCCTTATGTAAATTGGAACTGGCAACCAATTCCTGATCAGAACCCTAAGTGCCCACACCTTAAGAAATAAGATAGACAAGTGGGACCTCATCAAACTGACGACTTTCTCCAAAGCAAAAGAAACCATCAAAAGAGCAAGGAGACAGCCTACAGAATGGGAAAAATATTTGTCAACTATATATCTGACAGAGGCCTAACATCTAGGACCTACGAGGAACTCAAACGTGCCGAAAAGAAAAAAACAAACAGCCCCATTAAAAAGTGGGCAATAGGCCTGGCGCGGTGGCTCAGCCTATACTCCCAGCACGTTGGGAGGCCGAGGTGAGTGGATTGCCTGAGCTCGTGGGTTTGAGACTCACCCAGGCAACTTGGCGAGACCTCATCTCTACAATAAATAAATAAATAAATCAGCTGGGCTTGATAGCGCGTGCCTGTAGTTCCAGCTACTCCGAAGGCTGAGGATCGCCAGAGCCCAGCAGGTCGAGGCTGCGGTGGCTGGGAGCGGCCACTGCACTCCCATCTGAGTGACAGAGTGAGACTCCAACTCAAAAAAATAAAAAATAAAAAGTGGGCAATAGACATTTCCCAAAGAAGACAGATGGGCAGCCAACAGGCCCATGAAAAAGTGCTCAGCCTCACTCATCATCAGAGAAACGCAAATCAAAACCACACTGCGATACCACCAACCCCAGCAAGAATGATCATCATTAACAAAAGCAAACAACAACAGATGCTGGCGAGGATGCAGAGGAAAAGGAATGCTTCTGCACTGCTGGTGGGAATGGAAACTAGTGCACCCTCTGTGGAAGACAGTGTGGTGATTTCTGAAAGAACTAGAAATCCTTCCATATGACCCAGTAATCCCCCTATCGGGAATATATACAAAGGAATTCAGATCATTCTACAAAAAAGATACCTGCACACGCATGTTTGTTGCAGCTCTATTCACAATAGGCAAGACATGGAACCAACCATCCTGCCCATCAAAGTTGAACTGGATACAAAAAACGTGATACATATACTCAATGGAATATTATGCGGCATAAAGAAGGACAAATATATGAACTTCGCAGCAACTTGGAAGGATTTAGAGTCTATCATACTTAGTGATCCATCACAGAAACAAAGAATAGAACATCACATGTTCTCACTCATAAGCGAACCTTGAACTATTATCATACTACTATAAGAAAGGGATTGACTTTTGAGGGAAACTGCCCCAGGAGAGGGAGGGGCACACCTCATCAACAAGGATACCTGCAAAATGAACATTTATATACCTAACCCTGAATTGTATCCCACATCTTTAAAATAAAATTAACTAATTAATTAAATTTGAAAAAATAAAATTAAAGTGAACATGATAAATTTATTTAAATTTATAATAAATATCTAAATAAATACATTTAACAAATCAAATTTTTATTAAAATTATGACCTTTTTATCAAAAGATACCATTTATTCACGTGAAAGATTAAGCTGGAGAATGGGAAACCTTGTTTGCTCTATATATGCAAGACCAATGTCTTAGACTACTTCCTATGGCCATTAATACCTACCAGTCCATCTGTGAGGCTGATGGACACCTCTCCTGCCATGAGTTCTTTGACATTTTGCTGGGGAGATATTGCAGTGCGCCTGAGGTTCTGATGAGGACACATGTGGAGCCTTTAGCTGAAGGATCCTTTCTCTTAAGGGATTTCAACTTTCATGGAAATTAATGCATGCATGCATTCCTCTAACATCATTTGGTGATGTACATTGTAATAGAGAGATCAAAAGGTTCATGAGGGGAGAAGTGGGTCTGTGTCTCCAGTGTCCTGCTCCTGGTCTATTATGCATCATTGACTAAGTGCATGAAGTATTCTATACTAGGTATCTTTTTTTTTTGAGTTGGAGTTTCGTTCTTGTTGCCCAGGCTGGAGTGCAGTGGCATGCTCACGGCCGCCTTAGCCTCGACCTGCTGGGCTTAGGCGATCCTTCCACCTCAGCCTCCCAGTAGTTGGAACTATAGACGCACGACACCATGCCCGGCCAGTTTTTGTGATTTATTGTAGAGACGAGGTCTCACCCAGTTGCCCAGGCCGGTTTCGAACTCCTGGGCTCAGGCAATCCTCTTGCCTCAGACTCCCAAAATGCTGGGATGACAGGTTGAGCCAAGGCGCCCAGTCTACACGAGGTTTCGTAATGCAGGATGCATGAAAATAGGGATCCCAAAGTTTATTTTAGAAGACTTGTTAATTAGCAGAAATGATACACCAGTTTTGTGTGTCTGTCAGTTTCTGGTAAGAGACATTTAGCTTGCATTTGCTTACCAAAAAAATCCCTGACTTTAAAAAAAAGTTTTTAAAAAACGGAGCAGTCTAGTAAGTTTTAGATGCAAAACTTTTATCAAGAGAGTGATAAAATATTATCAAAGTGGAAAGCGGTGAAGGAGGTTTGGATAATTTGATGAATAGAATGGCAAAGTGGCTCTGGGAAATTTACCTGCACCTTGAGTCACTTTGAAGTCAAAGAATAGCTGCCGTCACTGTATAAATTTTTAAGCCACTGGAATTTATTGTGAGCTTGACCCCAAGAGGGTGATTTACATATGTTGGTTCTTCAGGCCTCGCTGTGTGGATGCCAGAGGTAAAGGCCTGGACAGCTTTCTGGGGTTGCAACTCACCCTCTGTCTTCCTTCCACCTTGCTCTTCTTCCCTAGGCCAGGACAGGGATGTGGGGGATGGTGGAGGGGAGACCAATCTCCGGAGCCATCAGAATGGTTTTAGCTGCAAATTGAGCAGGGGTTCCCATGGATGAGGAGTGGGAGAACGTTATTAAATATTAAATGTATGCCTCACACACTGAGCTTGGTGCCAAGAATACAGATGGAGCAACTTTTAGGAGGAGCTAGCTATCTCATGTCAGGCATGTGGATGGTACAGAAATAATCAGTGTAAGAATACTCCATTCAGGGAAGTAACTCGTTACCTAGGAGCTCACGCCTAGATGTGGATCCACACGGTACATGAAAGCTGCCATGTCTTCAGAAACTGCGACTGTTCACTTCACTCCGTGCAGGTGCTTCACACATACTATCTAAATTAATCTTCCCAGCAGATCTGTGAGATGATAATTGCCTCCACAATTCCACAGACAGTGTGACACAGGTGCTTGGGAACTAAGAAACCTGCCAGAGAATGCGATACATGTTGTAAAAGAAGAGACTCTCCACCAAGAACTTGACTCAGCAGTTCAGCAGCTCACATGCTGTTGAGTTTTACTGAGGAGTGAAATCAGAATCCTTAGAATGAGACCCACACAGCCTAGGTCCTTAGAAGGACACTGTTGACTGAGGGCTGTGTTGAAGATGGTGAGAGCAGCAGAAGAAACAAGGAAAGGAACTCGGTCAGGTATTCTCGAGCCTGCTTAGCGGACATGTCAAGTGCTTTGGGTCAGATCTTGCCAGAAGCAGGACATGGTAACATAGATATCAAACCTGAAACCGTGAATGACACTGACCACTGGGAACAGATAACTGCACTGATTGTTAGGAGCTATGCTCATTGTCAGCAGCCACCCACATTGGGAAGACTCCACGGACTCTCGGATTTCTTGTGGCAGTATGAGAATTTAGGGAATGTAAATCCAACTTCCGTACTTTCAGACATCTTAATGTCACTCCCCGGTGTGTGCTTATGAAACAGTTTTCAGCTGCTAATGGTGTCATGGGAATCAAAATTGTTTTAAATAAAATAAAAACTGCAATTTTCAGTGGAGCTGTAAAAAATAGATTAATAGAACATGGACGATGTAAGGGACTCATGTTGTGAAGATCCAGCTCTCTTTAAGCCAAACATCAGAAGCAAGGCAAAAAGGACAACTGTCTCAGGCAGGACGAGGTGCCTAATACAAGACGAAGTGAGCATTTAGTAAACAAACAGGAAGTGAAGTGTTAGATGCAGTCAACAGTGAGAAGTTAGCATCCGACTGGTAGAGCTCCACACAAACTAAATGAGAGTACGATGTGTTTAAAGTGGTCAGTCACAGAGCATTTATGGTTAAGTAAATATGTAACCTCGAAACTCCAGCACTTTGCCTGGCCTTTGTAGTCCAGGAGCTGATTTTTTTCTTTTTAATCCGGTGGTCCTGAATTTTTTCTCTGGCACTTTTATTTTTATAAAAGTCAAAGCAAATTTACTAAAGAAAAAATGAAGTTACAAAAGAACAACTTATTGTGCATTACAATCTGTACCAATGTAAATATATTACCAACATCTATGCATACCCAAATAATTTTGTCACCTTTACAGGTGATAGACCTATGAGGTGCAGGCTTGATAGAAATTTGTTCTCAAAAAAGGTCAACCTAAGAATCAAAAAGTTAAAAAGAAAACTGGAATTTCAGTCTTTAAGTTTCATCTTTTGAACAACTAAATGTTGAATGAGTCCAATTTACCTCATTCATTCACACACACTTTCCATATCCTCTTTTTATCCAATTATCTTGCATTTCTCACGGATCCAGGGTCGATCATTAGCCAAAATAACAGCCTCCAGAATACATTTCTTTGGCTCTTCCTCCCCCTTTTCTCTCCAAGCTCCTCCGGTGTGGAAGGCCTTGGTCTCCAGGGCTGCGTTCTCTCCTTTCCTTCCTCGGGACAATCTGTTCTGGTTTCTTTCTGCTCATTCTCTAGGACTGAGGCAAAATCCCAAGAGTATCACTGGCCATAGCGAGACTCTCCTGCAGGTGCCGTGATAAGACGTTTATGGTTAAGTAAATACATGACTGCAAAACACAAGCACTTTGCCTGGCCTTTGTAGTACAGGAGCCGATTTTTTTTCTTTTTAATCAAAAAGCAGGAGAGGAAACAATGGCACGTGAGCCAAGAGTAATTTGAACGTTGGAGGAGAGAAGAAAAGAACCCAGGACAATTACATGTTAAAAGTACTGTGTAAAGGACATTAGCAAAGAAGCTGGGGATATTCGAGTAAGGTCTGCATTTTGGTGAATGGTATTGCACTGGTGTTAATTTCTTAGTTTTGCCACGTGATCATGTAAGATGTTAACATTAAAGAAAGCTGGAACTCTGTTACCATTCTCACAGCTCTTCTGTAAATCAAAAATTAATATCAAGCTATTGGAGGGAAAGATCTTTAGTGTTTTGGATTCCACATTTTTTCCTCTAGACGATTATAAATATACATTTTCATGGAGTATCATCATTCGTATACCTGTGATTTACCTATGTCGAATTTTTTGTGTTTTCTTCCCTCGAACTCTCCTTCTGCAGAATTATCAATTGAATTTTTCTCTATCCAAACTATAAGCGTTTAAAATTGTAACAATCCATAAGCAAAACTAAATACAAAGCTCAGGAGTTTCCTTTGTAAAGATAATTAATGTATGTTTTTCATTTCCCTAATGTCTTCAGATAGAAAAACAACTTAAATTTAATTCATAGAATGATCACTAGGTTTTCAGAATAGAAAAGGATTCTTCTTAAAATTTGCCTCTGAAGTAAAGCTGAATTCACCACTAGATAATTCGTAACTTTTTGATAATAGTATGTGGAACCACATTTTCATCTTTTCCTTTCTATAGCTTTTCCTCTTCCTTCTACAACTCATCACTCTCATTAGTTAGGCATGAAGAACAATAAGCAACTTCTTTATATAGTAAGAGAGAGAAACTAGAGCACAGTATGTTTTCAATGACTGTCCAAAAGTTCATTTAGATCTATTACAAAGTTACCATGAAAGAAATACGATAATCACGGAGACTCAAAACAGTTGGTCAACCGATCCATGCAATTCAGAGATAGGAAATTTTGCCTTTAGATTTTCCTACATGGTTCATAAGTCTTGGATTGTATACAGAGGAACACCACCAAGGAGCCAGGAGAGCTGCTTTGTCTTAACCAGACGCTTCTTGGGTTTTTGTGGTAGCTTAAGACTTCAGAAACACCCATTTCCCTGGTCCATGGGTCCACTAGAAAGGACTTCAGCCAGTTAAGCTTTCTTGGTCTTTTTCCTTTCCTTATTGACTTCTCCCCATAGAAAGAAGTGTGCCATGTTTAATTAGTGAGTTCGGAAAAAGAAGTAGGTATGTGAATTTTTTGTGGACTTTGCTTAGCTGCCTGTCTGCAGTGAAACTGTTGTCATTTATATCTATGACTCGGTAAGTTAGTATAGTTCTGATGTGAAATATTAGAAAGCCTATTGGGAACACACACAAAACCACATATTTTTAATCCAGATTCTATTAGTAATAAAGCTGATATTTCAATTCTTGTTTCATCTGATACCTATGTCCAGTTTTTCAATTAGTTCTGAATTTAAGAAATGGGGTGTTCTATATGGACCTCTCCACCACATCTCAATTATAAGTAATATTTTTATTTATAAGCGCATGTTTCTCACATATATGTATATATTTTTAAAATTCTTGACAGTTCCATGTGTTCACTATGTAATTTTTAAATACACTTTTAGTTTAGCACAGTTTTAGATTTACAGAAAAGTTCCAAGGCTAGTACAGAGAGTTTCTATATACCCTACGCTTGGTGTCCTAAATTTTGACATTTTACATCACTGTGGTGCATTTGTCACAGACGATGAGCCCAGATTTAGACAGCATCATTCACAAAAATCAGTAACATTCAAATTTTTGTAGTTTTACCTAATGATCTTTTCCTGACCCAGGATCCCACATTCCATTTAGTCCTCCTGTCTCCTTAACTCCTCTTTGCCGTGTCAGTTTCTCAGGCTCTCCTTGTTTCTAATGACCTTGACAATTTTTAAAAGACTATTGTTAGGTGTTTTTAAACTATCATCCAATTTGTAAATGTATGGTAGTTTTCCCATGATTAGACTAGAGCGATATGTCTTTGGGAGGGAGACCATAAAAGCCAAGTGTCATTTTCATCACATGATGTCAACGTGGCTTGTCACTAGGGATGCTAAGTTAGTCACAGGGTAAAGGTAGCTTTTCTGAAGTTTGCCCACTGAAAAGTTACTTTTCTGTTACCTCCACTTTTATACTATGGAATAGTCACTCTTAAATTATTTGTAATTCTGTGTGAAAGTTTTATATATTCTACCCCATCTATATATGTAGTCATTTATTTATAGCAACTGACTCATTTATGTATTTATAGTAACAGACTTATGGATATTTATTTTTTTACTTGAGTTATAATCCAATACTGCTTTTTTCCTTGCTCATATTGTTCGAGATTGGGTCATTAAGAACTCCTTCAGTTGGCTTCAGTGTTCCTTTGAAATATCTCACCATTGTGTGTGTGTGTGTGTGTTGTGTGTGTGTGTGTGTGTGTGTGTGTGTGTGTATGCTTGTGTGTATGCTTGTGTGTATGCTTCTTTACTTTCTGGCACTACAAAATGCTCCAGGCTCATCTTGTGTATTCCTTGCTCCTTGTTAAATTCAGCCATTTTTCCAAGGCGCTCTGGTCCTTTTCATCAAAGTGATAACTAAAACCAAAATCTGGATGCTAGGTGTGCTCATTGTTACTGAAGTGTCATTGCTTCTAGACCTTCTTAGAACATGGAAATAAATGTATATAAAATAGATCATGTCCATATACAAGTCTATAATTCTTTCAATGTGTTTTGTATATGCATGTTAAGCTAAATATAAATTCATACTCATGCCTCCAACTTTTGCTCAGTAGCATGTGGTTGATTCTAGCCTCTCCCTACATTTGTGTAATTTCCCTCTCCAACAGTGAGAAATCTGGCTTCTATCATCAGTTTACTTGTTTGGTTAATTTCAGTATACTCGGATAATGGTTGCAAAATTGTGAGCGCATACCTCTATGGGAAACAACTTTATCACCTAGAGTACAGTGCTTGTGTAAAGGTCCTTTTTTTTTTTTACTCTTACAGTCTCCACTCAATTCCAAAATTATCTAGAATAGCCCCTTTTCCCCTATCTGCTTCAGTGAGAATATGACATAGCTTCATAATGCAATTATATTATTTTATCAACATTCCAATCTGGATATTTTTCAAAAATTCATGCTTTAAAGTTTACTCTTTTTGCTGTAAAGTTCTGAGGTTTAACAAATGTAGACTGTCATATGCCCACCACCACAGTGTCATACAGAATATCTTTACTGCCTTACAAATATCCTGTATGGTACATCTATTTACTTTACCTCCAAGTCAAACCCCTGGTAACCACTAATCTGCTTTCCATTTCTACCATTCCTCCTTTTAAAAAATGTCACAAAGCGAGACACCTACACTATGCAAATTTTCAAGATAGTGTCTTTCATTTAGTAAAATTCATTTATGGGTCATCTATATCTTTACAAGCCTTATGGGTCACCCATTTTACATTGCTGAACGCTATTCCAGTGTGTGGATGTACTGCAGGTTGTTACTCATTCTCCTGTTAAAAGTTTGTTTGTGTTGTTTTAACAAAACACCAGAGATTGGGTAATTTAAAAAACAGAAATTCAAGCATTCCCCCTAAGAACTGGAAAAAGACAAGAAAGACCATTCTTATTCTTCCTATTTAACATAGTACTGGAAGTTCTAGCCAAAATCATCAAGCAGCAGAAAGAAAATAGGGGTATTTAAATAGGAAAAGAGAAAGTTAAATTATTCTTCACTGAAGATGAGATGATTCTATACCTGGAAAACTCTAAGGAGTCTGTCAAAAATCTCCTCACACTGCTAAACAACTGTGGTAAAGTCTCAGGATACAAAATCAATGTACAAAAAACAGTTGCATTTCTATACACCAACAATAAGTAGGCTGAGAACCAAATAAAAATCACAATCCCTTTTATAATAGCTACACACACACACACACACACACACACACACAAATACCTACCTCAGCATTCATCTGACCAAAGAGATGAAAGACCTTTACAATGAGAACTATAAAAGACTGCTCAAAGAAATTAAAGATGACATAAACAACTGGAAAAACATCTCACTGTCATGGATCGGAAAAATAAATATTGTCAATATGTTCATTCTACTCAAGGCAATCTACAGATTCAATGCACTCCTTATCAAATTGCCAGTATCATTTTTCACAGACCTAGAATCGGCAATAAAGGAGATTATGTGGAAGCAAAAAAGAACCCAAATAGCTAAAGCAATCCCAGCAAAAAGAACAAAGCTGGAGGCATCATACTTCCAGACTTCAAACTTTACTACAAGGTTGCAGTTATCAAAATAGCATGATACTTGTAAAAAGATTGACACAAAGATCAATAGAACAGAACAGAGAATCCAGAAAGAAAGCCACAGATCTTCAATCAACTCATCTTTGACAAAATCAACAAAAACAAACACTGGGGAAAGGAAACCATATTTAGCAAATGATCCTAGAAACACTGGCTAACCACGAGCAGAAGAATTGAACTGGAGCTCTTCCCATCACCACATACAAAAATTTGCTCAAAATGGATCAAGAACGTAAATGTAAAATCTCAAACCATAAGACTCTTAGAAGAAAACTTAGGGTTCACCCTCCTGGACATTGGAGTAGGCAATGGATTAATGGCCAAGTCCTGAAAAGCAAATGCAGCAAAAGCTAAAATTGACAGATGAGATCTTATCATGCTAAAAAAGTTTTTGTCACAGCAAAAGAAACCATTAAGAGAGTAAAGAGACAACCCACAGAATGGGAAATAATGTTTACAAACTGTGCATCTGACAAAGGCCTAACATCCAGGAGCTATGAGGAACTCAAATGAATTGACAGGAAAACACACACACACACACACACACACACACACACACACACACACACACACACACCCCTAATAGTAGACAAAGAGTATTATCAGACACTTCCCAAAGGAAGATATTCAAGTAGCCAACAAACATATAAAAAATGCTGTCTCACTAAACCTCAGAGAAATTCAAACCAAAATGACAGTGAGATATCACGTCATACTGGTCAGGATGGCTATTATTTAAAAAGTGAAAAAACAACAGGTGTTGATGTGGCTGCAGAGAAAGTGGAATGCTTCTATACTGTTGGTAAGAATGTAAATTGGTTCAACTTTTGTGGAAAGCAGTCTGGCTTTTTCTCAAATAACTAAAAATTGAGCTGCCATACAACCCAGCAATCCCTCTTCTGGGAATATACCCAGAGGAACATAAACTACTCTACTAAACTGCCCACGTATATTCATTTCAGCACTATTCACAATAGCATAAACATAGAACCAAACCAGGTGTCATCAAAAGTGGACTGGATAAAGAAAAGGTGGTGCATATACATGATGGAATATTACATGGCCATAGAAAAGAACTGAATCACATCCTTTGCAGCAACATGGACGCAGCTGGAGACCATTATTCTAAGTGAACTATCACAGAAACAAAAAACTGAGTACCACATGATCTCACTCCTAAGTGGACCCCAAGCATTAGGAATGCAAGCCTAAATACGTAGAAAACAAATGCTGGGCACTGCTAAAGGATGGAGGGGGGATGATAAGAGGCACACAAGCATCCATTGAGTAGCACATCCACTACCAGAGAAGAGAGGGCTCACTGGAAGCCCAACCCTCACCTGCACATAATTTATTGTATAGCAAATCCCCACGTGTGTCCACAACCCTAAATTAACAAACAGACAAACAAACAAAAAACCAAATATATTTCTCACAGTTCTGGAGGTGGGGAAGTCCAAAATCAAAGTATCAGAACATTCCATTGTTTGGTGAGGGCTACTCCTAGCTTCCCACATGAAATTTTGTTGCTGCATCCTCTGGAGGGAAGGAACATAGTGTCCTCACAGGGAAGATGGCAGGAAAGCAAAAGAGCCAAATGCTGCATGAAGTCTCTTTCATACTGGCCTTCATACTGCTCATGAGTGAGGTGCCCTCATGGCTTAATTATCCCTTAAAGGCTTCACCACTTAATACTATCATATTGGCAGCTCTTGAATTTTGGAGGAGAAATATTCAAACAATAGCAAACATCTTGGTTGCTTTCAGTTTGGAGTAATTATGCATAAAGCTGATATGAACATTGAAAACATAATATTTTTATATCAGTTGGGTAAATACCTAGTAGTACAATTGCAGGATTATATGATAAAATAAAGTTTTGTTTCATAAGAAACTTCCAAATTGCCTTTCAAAGTGGCTATACCATTTTGCATTCCCATTCGCAATGAATGAGAATTTCTGTTGCTTTGGTTCCACAGCAGATTTCAGTTCAGGAATTTAGGTGTTCTAAGAGCCGTATAGTGATGTTTTGTTTTTATTTTTATTTTATTCATTCTGCTTTTCTGAAGAACCTGACTGACACACATGTCATATCTAAGTCTGTCTTTGTCAGACTTGCTTTGCATCTATAAGCTGTGTTTTCTCTTGTCTTTGGTATGACTTGTAATTTTTTCTTGTTGTTATTGACATCAAGATATATTGTATAAAGTAATAAGAACTGAGGTAAATAGGCTTTTTTTTAAAAAAAAAAGCAGAAGCAAATTAGTTTTTAACATGAGGATTTATGTTGGGCAGTAGTCTGGAAGGAGTTGGATTGTGTTTAATATTTTTTGAAACTACAGGTAACAGAGACTTCAACTTCCTTGTGTCCTCATTTCTGTCTCCCCTTTTGGCTTGAAGCATCTAGTTCTCCCGCAGATCTTAGGGAGTCTGCTTCTTCCAGCCCTTCCAACTGTAAACCATGATGACTATTCTGGAGGCTTGTCGGGCAGAGGTAGGCCAGGGGAGGGTAGGTCAAGTCTCGGGGGTCTGACTATGGCTTTAAGAATGCTGTGTCTTGAAAGTGGCCTTCACATGTGTTTCCATCACTCCTTCAGGGCTATACATCTTCCCTCTTCTTGGGATATAACACTTTGGACCAATTTTTTGAAAACCATTTCCCACTGACTGTTTTCCCCTCTTTGGTAAGACTCACTGGAGTGGGATGGGATTTCTTCCTTCATCTGAGATAAGGTTTCAGAATGCTCTGTGGAGAATTTTTCTGTGCTTTTGCTAGAGAAAAAAGTCTAGAAGAGTTTTCCAGTGGCTCCCTTCCCCTTGCTTCCTGTTTTGTGGGTCCAAGGGGATCTTGCTGAGACCTCAATCATGAGAACCTGTGGGAGTCCCTCGAGGGGAAATTCATGAAAATGCAGGTCTCCCCATGTCTGTACCCAAGAGTTTCTTGTTTTGACAATAGCCCACACCCAGCATCCAACAACTTGTCAAAGTTGATATTTAAGTGTTACTGGTTTATGAATCTCAATGACTTCTGCTTCAGCTAAGAAAATCATGGGTATCTCTCTGAATGCACCTGTCACTCTATATTTCAAGGTAGCAGTTAGCCCTGTTACTTTCTCTCTTGGTTTTCAATTTGCCCAGTTTATCCTGGTTGTAAGAACTAGAGTAGACAACTTCCAAGGTCTTCACATTTTGGAAATGAAACCGAAGTGTCCTTATCTATTAATTTTATTATTCCTTGAAGTTGTCCATTTTGACATAGCTAATAAGCGGTAGATGACGGATCAGCCTAGATCTTCTAATGCCACACTTACGCAGCCTCCACCTCCTGGCCTTGATTTTAGATGGCATTTGAGGTCTCTGGGCTTTCTATCTCACCTGAATTCCTCCTTGCTATGACATTATACAGCTTACTGAGCATTCTCCATGTGCAAATCACGCCCCATGTGACTTATGGGGATTATAAAGACATATAAATTGTTCTCAATAGTCATAATTTAATTTGGAAACACAGCATACATGAGACAATTAAAAACAAATGCAGAGGCACACACAAGTCTAAAGCCATTGGCTATTTCATATCATGTTCACAGACACTATGAGACCTGGCAACATATTGTTGGTAGTCTACAAGGTTGTGATATTTTTTAATTAAGTAATTTATTTTGCAATTTATTTTAAGTAAATATTTTAAATGAAGTAATTTATTTTTTAATTAAGTAGATTATTTTTTAAAATATTATCATTTTAAAAATGCCTTGCCCTAAAATTTTACTCTCAGTATTTCTGTCTGTTTTATTTTTACAGCCGTGTTGGCATCAAATAAACATATAGAAAGATAATGTTTCATTTTTAGCATGTTGAAGAGAATGTTTGTCTGCCCTGGAGTTGTCCTTTTGTAATGTCAAAATGACACAACCATCCTTCATTTGCCATTGAACTCATGAACTTACTTTACCAGATCTACAGGTAACAGAGATAATGAAGATAATTCACAACTGAAGGATACTTTTATATAGTAAGACCTAATTTCTTAAATTATTTAATACATCAAAATGTTGGTTTGACTCCACAGAAATCACATAATGTGTCAGAAAAAATGTTTTCCTTTGCTAGCTGAGAGATAAATGAGAAAAGGACAGAAAGGCTTAACATGTACATAATGCAACCTTTCAAAGTGGAAGCCAAATGCCTAACGGTGCATTGTATAAATGAAATTGTACAGTCATTTGAACAGAAAAATGTTGTGAGAGAATTGCGTCCTCCCACAGTTTATCATGGTATAGATATCTTAAACTAATGAAAACTTGCACTGCAGTAATCATAGTATTATATTCGCAGTGTGGGCCAACATATTGTTCTGTTTGTATTTACTTACAATCAGAAGAGCAATAATATAAGGGCAAATATACAATAAAAGTTTTTCATTATATATCTTCCTTTACAGCATTCTATTTAAGAGTGCTAATAGCACAGGTTCGAGACCAGCCTGGGCAGCGAGACCTCATCTCGACAATAAATCAAAAAATCAGCCAGGCATGGTGGCTCATGCCTGTAATTCCAGCTACTCGGAAGGCTGAGGCAGAAGGATCGCCGGAGCCCAGCAGGTCGAGGCTGCGGTGGCCGGGAGCAGCCACTGCACTCCAGTCTGGGTGACAGAGTGAGACTCCAACTCAAAAAAAAGAGTGCTAGTAGCATAGTGTTTTCCAGGTTCCCTGAGATATTTTCCCGTGTTTCTGTGCATCTCTTCCTGTGGCTTCTGTGTACTTTTTAATTAAGAACCGACATTGCAACTCTCTTAGTGGATCTGCTCTTGGAGTGCTGGAACCATAGATACCTTGGAATTTGTATGCACCACATATGCTTAGGCAATGCCAGGTGACTCCATGAGCATGGTCTAACTTCGGACAAACTCTGAGGTGCACCTTACACTTCAGAACTCCCTGTAGAATCAGGCTAAGACTAGAACTCCTAATAAAATCCAAACTTTGCTTGGATTCTTTCCTTTCTCCACCTTTTTCCCACTATTCTCTTCTCAGATTCTCCTAAGAACTCTTCTTAATAAATCATTTTCATGAAAATCTTAATCTCAAGGTGCACTCCTAGAGATTAAGAAAAAGATGCATGATTAGTAAGATTGGGCTTTCAAAGTTAAAAATTTTTGCAAGCACGTTTAGCAAGCTCTTTGTTTTAAAAAAAAGAAAAATGGCAATAGTCACAATTCAAAGAAATCATTTTCACAGTCAAAAATAAAATAAAATAAACTCATCAAGTATTAAAGTGAAGAAGATTATTTTTCTACGTAAAGCCAGCATTGTCAACTTTCATCTTATCAAAAGAACCTTACATTAAATCAAGGTTGTTAATTTTAGTTGCATTAATTTTTTTTTAGATTTCTTGTTTTCTTTCTAAATTTGTTTTTGTTTTTTACATTGATGAATGCTATAAATTCAAAAAGTGCATCTGCAGCTTTGTTTATACATATTCAAGCTACATTAAAAAGAAAACAATTTAAATCAGCAATACTAGGTGCACTAAGATAGCTTTTACTTTGAAACAGGGGTCTTCAATTTTTTTCTGTAAAGGTCTAGATAGTATATACTGACGTTGTAGACCATAGGATTTTTGTTAAAAATCACTCAACTTCATTGTTGTAGCATGAAAGCAATTATAGATAAGACATAAATAAATAACCATGACTATTCCAATAAAACTTTATTAAAGCAGACAACAAGCATCATTTGGTGTACAGGTTATAGATGATCAATTATTGCTTTAAAAGTAAACCAAGTACTTTCTATTGGGGGAAAAAAAACAGTAAAGAAACATCCGAAAATTGTCAGCTTCAAGTTGATGCCTGCTTCCCAGAAACATTAAAAAACAAATAACAACAACAAATCAGTAGAAACTATTGAAACAAATGTTGTCAGAACAATGTCAAAACTTTATGACAACCAACAGAAAACAGAATCAAGAAAAGAGAAACATAAAAATTATGAAAAAGCTTTGTACCATTTTTTTGCCTTACCCCATTCCCTATTTGAATCAGTAGCAGTCATAAGGATTGTAGAATCTGTGAGGATAACTAACCCCTCATAGTTTCCTAAGGCAAGATATTAAAGTTGAAGCATAAAACAGACTACCTAGGGCTTCAGAGGAAGAGCTGGGAAAAGCTTCTTTGGTAAATCAGGAATTCAAAAACACTCATGTATGGAGCAGAATTTAGAAAGTCACACACATACCCAAAGTAAACTGTATTCTCTAGTAAGACCTAAGAAGATCCTAATTTTTCATCTCCAACTGATCTCTCAGCTCAGGGCAAGAGTGGCTAACTGCTGCATGGGTAATTGACATACAGCCAATATGCAAAGATGGCAAGAGGTGCTTTTGTTTTCAAACTCCTGATGTTCAAGGGAATTACTGTCAAAATGTTGGTTGAACACAATATATATAATATAACATAATTTTGACTGACAACTGAAGAAATGGAGACATCAGTGACCACAAACAAAAAATACGATCTTTCAAATTACTTCATTATAATATTCAAATGTTTACATTTCAACAAAAAAAGCATAAGGCATACAAAGAAACTGAAAGCATAGTTCCATTGGAAAAATGAAATAAATTGATAGGAATTATCCCTGAGGAAACTCAAACATTGGACTTACTAGACAAAGACTTTAGAATGACCATCTTAATATGGTTAAAGAACTAAGGAAAGCATTAGACAAAGACCAATAGGAAATAAGGGAAACAATGTATGACCAAGATGAGAATGTCAATAAAGAGACAGAAAACATAAAATAAAGCTGAAAAGAAACAAAGCTGAAAATATAGCAACAAATGGAAAATTTACTAGAAATAGTCAACAGCTTATTTGAATATGAAGAAGAATTCAGTGAATTTGAAGGTAGGACAATTGAAATTATCAAGTGAGAAAAGCAGAAAGAAAAAAATGAAGAATGGTAGGCAATGTCAAAAGAATCTGTGAGAACTCTTCAAATAGACTGAGATATACCTTGGGGGAATTCAAGAAGAGAAGAGAAAGAGAAATGGATAGAAAGCATATCCAGAACTCCCCAAATTTGATGAAATAATACACCTATATATCCATGAAGATTAATGAATTCCAAGTAGGATAAATTAATAAAGATCCACACTAAGACACATAATCAAGCTATGAAAAATAGAACGCAAAGAGAAAATATTGAAGGCAACAAGAGAGAAGTGATTCGTTTTGTATGGGCTGTCTTCAGTAATATTATCAGCTGATTTATCTTCAGAAATGATGGAGGCCAGCAGGAACGGGAAACATATATTTAAAGAACTGAATGACATATTTAAAGACAAGAGAATGACATATTTAAAGAGCTGGTATATTTAAATAATATATTTAAGATGATTTACTTAAAGAAAAGTTAGGCAAGGAACATTCAGATTGGAAAGGAAGAAGTAAAACTATCTATTCAGCGGTGACATGATCTTAATCTAGAAAATTCTGAAAGAGTTCACAAAAAAATAAACCCAGCAAATTATAATATCCAAATGAGTATAAGGTCAACAGAGTATATGAGTATAAGATAAACACGCAAAAATCAGTTGCATATCTCTACATCACCAATTCATTGCATTCCCAATAGGATCTAAAAGAATAAAATATCGAGGAATAAATTTAATCAAAGAGGTGAAAGAGTTGTCCATGGAAAACTACAAATATTGCTGCAAGTAGTCAGGGAAAACTTCACACATGGAAAGTCATACTATGCTCACGAATTGAAAGAGTTAAGATAGTTAAGATGGCAATACTACTAAAAAACAAGCAATAAATTCAAAGTTTCAAAAAATGATCCATCCCACATAGTCCCCTTCAAAAAAAAAAAAAAAACTTGAGGAAAAAAAAGTTTTAGGACTCACATTTTCAAAACTCACTACCAAGCTACAGTAATACAAAATTAGAATAGTGACATAAAGATAAGCATATACACCAAGGGAACAGAATAAAAAACCTAGAAATAAGTCTATATATTTATGACCAATTGATTTTTAACAAATGTGTCTTTTTCATTTTTAGCAGGTTTGAATTTCCTGTAGATCCTGGATGTTAGGCCTTTGTCAGACGTACAGTTGGCAAATATTTTTTCCCAGTCTGTGGGCTGTCTCCCTGCTCTCTTGATGGTTTCTCTGGCTTTGCAGAAGCTTGTCAGTTTGATGAGGTCCCGCTTGTCTATCTTATCCCTCATGGCATGGGCACTTGGGGCTTTGATCAGGAATTGGTTGCCAGTTCCAATTTCCATAAGGGTGTCTCCTGCATTTTCTAAGTTTCTTATAGTTTGAAGTTTTATGTTTAGCTCTTTGATCCATTTAGAATTTATTTTTGTGCATGATGATATGTAGGCATCTTGTTTTATTCTTCTGCGTGTGGTCAGCCAGTTTTCCCAGCACCATTTACTGAATAGGTTCTCCTCTCCCAAGTGGTTGTTGGTGGAGTTTCTGTCGAAGATGAGTTGGTTGAGAAATTGAGATTTTGCTTCTGGAATCTCTATCCTGTTCCATTGGTCTATATGAATTGTACCCAACACATTTAAAATAAAAATTTTTTAAAAAGAAAGACAGAATAAAGTTAGACATGCACCTACCACATGTTCCAGCTTTTCATTTCCATGAGAGAAAAAAACAAACAAACAGGTGTCCACACAGACTTGTACATAAATGTTCATAATAGCTTTATTGTTAATAGCCCCAAACTGGAAACAACCCAAATGTTCATCAGCAGATGAACAGATAAACAATTTGTAGTGTACATACAATGGACTACTGCTCAGTAAAAAAGGGGAAAAAATAAATAATTGATAAACATAGTGTAGATGAATCTAAAAAAAATTTTGAGTAAGAGAAGCCAGACCAAAAAGACTACATGCTGTATATTCTATTTTAAAACAACTGTAGAAAATGGAAATCTATAATGATATAAAACAACCTAGGAAGAGAAGGGAAATCACAAAGGTACATAAGGTAACTTTTAGGGGGTGATGGAAGTGTTCACTGATTTCACAGATATATATGTATGTGTAAACTTGTATTGTACACTTTAAATGTGTGCAGTTTTTTTGTAAGTCAATTGCACTGCAATAGCTCAAAAATAAATAGAAAGTAATGGAGGGTACCAAAACTCTAAAAAACAAACAAAAACAAATGTGTCAAGTTTAATAGTGTCTTCAACAATTGGTCCTGAAGATTTGATTTCCACATGCAAAAAAAAAAAAAAAAAAAAATGGAGTTGAACCCTTACCTCACGCCATATACAAAAGTTAAATCAAAATGTATCAAAGACCTAAATAAAATAGCTAAAACCAACAAAAGAAAATATGGGGAAAAATCTTCATGACCCTGAATTTAGTAATGGCTCTTTAGAAATTATAACAAAAACACAAACAATGACAACAAAATTAGATAAATTATACTTCATTAGAATTAGAAAGAAGTTTTGTGCCTCAAATTACATTGCAAAAAAAGAGAAAAACAACCTAGATAACAGAAGAAAATATTGCAAAACATGAATCGGATAAGAATTTAATAAGGAATATATAAAAAGCTCCTACAATTCAACAACAAAAAGTCAAATAACCAAATTTTAAAATGAATGCAAACATTTTCCAATGAAGATGAACAAGTGGAATATAAGTGCATGAAAATATTCTCAATATCACTAGTCATTAGGAAAATGCTAATTGAAACCACAGTGAGGTACCACTTCATACCTACCTAGGATACTTAAGCTTTTTTATTTTTATAAAAGGGAAATAAATGTTGGTGAGAAAATGGAGAAATTAGAACCTTCAAACATGTTTGTGGGAATGGAAAATTGTGCAGTTGCTGCAGAAAACAGTTTAGTGATTCATCAAAAAATTAAATATCGAAGTACCATATAATTCTAGTCCTAGATATACCTAAAATAATTGAAAACAGGGATGTGAACAGATATCTATGCATCAGTGTTCAACAGCAGCACTATTCATGATAGACAAAAGGTGGAAACAACCCGTGTTCATTATCAGATAGATAAATGAATAAACAAAATGTGGTGTGTACATCCCATGGAATATTATTCAGTCATGAAAGAACTGAAATTCTGATACATGCTACAGTATGGATGAGACTTCAAAACTGATCTAACTGAAATAAACCAGTTACAAAAGAACAAATACGACATGATTCTATTTTATGAAATATTTAGAATAGGCAAATTCAGAGGTTACAGTTTACCAGGGGCTTGGTGAAGGGACGGATAAGGAATTGTTTAATGAATAAAAAACTTCTATTTGAGTTGATAGAAAGTTTTAGAAATAGGTAATAGTAGTGGCGACATCACACCAAATTGTGAACATGATTAATGCTATTAAATTATACGCTTAGACATGGCTCAAATGACACATTTTAAGTAATACAGAATTCACTACAATAAAAATGTTAAAATTTTTTAAAGTAAACATCACTCAAGATTGAAAACTTCATTTCATGCTGCACCTGGAGAATGATTTCAAAAACCATGTTCTTTATATTTTTTATCTGTACTCTAAGAACACACCACTGACATGCTTGGGGTTCAGTCTGGTAAAATAGGTAAATATTACTCTACGTCTAATGGTAAAATTATTTTTTTTTCGTTTGTGAGAGAATCATATTCTGCAGACTCTGAAAGAATCCATACAATCTAGAATGTAGCTTTGCATTGGACCTTATCTAGCTCCACGCTGTACTTTAAGCTACAGGAAAAAATGGCAAAATACTTTTTTTCCTTGTTTTTTAGTTTTTATGAGGGGAAGTAACTTGGAGCATCATATTTACACAAAGATTATTTGTTCTCTGTGTGTTCCCTTGTAGCTTGACCAGTTCTTCCTATAGTTATCAAACCAGCCATATGTTATCAAGTGATCGAAATCCATTACCTTCCTCGCTTTAGATAATTTGGTTTAGGGGTAGCCACCTGGTCTAATGGACACAATTATTCCAAATTTGAGTGAAGAGACTATAAGTATTTGATCTGGGGGCTGGAACTAAAAGATTGAGTAGGTCTGAAATTGGTGGTTCTGTCTCAAGACACATGTAAGTGGGTAAGTGAGCAGATCTGCAGAGAAACGATGAGAGGAAGTCCTGAGAGACAGAGAGAACCCCCTCCCTCCGAAAACTCTCCAACACCCCGCAAAAGTGCAGCTACAGCCTTCACTTTTCTTGGATTCTACAAAATAAAATACGCTGAAAAAGAGCTGCCTTTTTACACTTAAACTTGTTCAAGCAAATTTCTGTTCCTTGCACAGTAAGAATCTGAATAGAGCATGTTGAAATAAACACAAATATATTGTGGTCTAAATTATAAATTACGTATGACTTTTACAACTTGAAAGACATTTTATGTTTATAGAGGGTAATTTTGTGCTTTCTGCCTCTATCACCTTACGGATAAATATTTCATCTCCTCGGTCATTCTGAGTATTTTGGTGAAATCATATAAGAAACATTGACTGTCCAACCATTCATAGAGTGCTAATGTCTTCGCTGTAAAATCTCCAGTAAACAGCCACACAGCTTCTGCACAAATTTCCCCAGTGACACTTGGTGAAAATGGCAATGCACATTCTCTTCTTCCAGGAAAGCAGTAAATTCCATCTCAGTGGTGGCAAGCTCAGCTCAAGTGGAAAGTACAGATCCAGCTTTGTGTCTCTGGGGGTGGGGGCAGGGGTGGGAGGGCTCACTTTTACACTACAGCACAACAGATGTCTGACAGCTTGAAATAGATAAATAAACAGATAGATAAATAAACAGATTCCAAATAGATAAATAAACAGACTCCAGCTCTAACGTACCTTTTGAAAACTGCATAGGGCTTAGAAAGCATGGTGTCAGCACAATCATAAAAAATTCCCATCAGATGAATCGGGCTTGTCACCTCATTCATATTGCTGTCAACTTGGAAGGATATTTAGCAAAGCTTAAAAAGTTGCATCCCACCAGAGTTAAGCAAGAAGATTTGTCACTGCTGCTCTGACACAAGCAGCAACAGGAAGTGTAAATCATTATTAACAGTGATGTGCATATGAGACAATAACTATATTACAGACTGCTGGATGACAGCCATAAAGGGACAAAGCTCAGAACAAGTAGCAAAATGCAATTAGCCTGGAGCTCCCTTTTTTCTATTGAAGAGGAAATTTAATCACATATTTCTAAACAACAAGGATGCCATCACCCAACCCACACAATCGATGGGGATGACTTGGTTTTTTTTCCACATTTTGTAGCTATGACATTCCAAAAGAGAGGACAGTTGTGAAATCATGTGTGTGGATTACCAGATTCGTCGTGGAAATGCTCATGACAACGTAAGACAAGAGCCCCAGGCAGATGTCTTGGCTGAGAATGCCTTGGAGGGGCCATGCCATGATCCCCCCACCCCCCAGATGCCTGGGTGGGCCGGCAGCCCAGGTAGTTTGGGTGGGTGGGTCAGCCCTCTTCAGGATGGCAACCTTCAGGCTGGTTATTAATTTCTCCTCAAAGCAAGGCAGATTTTCTTGAGGCACCTGTTTCCCTTCTTGGAAGGCAGCAAATAAATGTTCTCATGTGGAAGCATTTCCCTGAGTCACGCCCTGCTCTTGGCTCTTTTCTTGTCATTACACTCAAGAAAGAAAAACTTCCAGGACTGGTGAGGGGAACCGAAATTTATTTTTCTTTCTTGGAGACATAACATGCTCATTTTCTTTCTCGTGAGTTAATTCTGATACAGGGCAATGCACATTCTCTTCTTCCAGGGAAGCAGTATCTTCCATCTCAATGGTGGCAAGCTCAGCTCGAGTGGAGGGAGCCCTTGGGGGGGACCACTGGCACAAAGAGTGGTTCCTCCTTATGACTTTTAGAGTAATAGAAAAAGAGAGGTTCCCTGGACGCTTCCTCCACTGCACAGATGTCATCTGGCTTTTGCTCTTGGAACTGTCCTCTACCCCTCTACCTCACTCTGCAAGTTCTACTGGTTGAGAAGGTATGCCAACCTGGAAACTTTAAATTGTCTCGTTTGCATTCTTCGTTGGAAAGTAGACGTGACATTTTTGTTTCCTCCCATAAATTCTATAGACAAAAGTTACCTAAAGACAATCGACATGAAATTCTTTCTTCAGCCAGGAAGTGCACGCAAGGCGGTAGCGAGGATGGTGTGGGGGCATGGCAGGAATGGAAATGAGAAAGGAAAAAGTCCCACGGGAGTGAAGTCAAAGAACAGTATCACAGAACACCTCCATCCACTGGCCCAGTTCTGGTATCTTAGTCACAATCCCTCAACACAGAAATCATGGCACTGCTTCTCACAGATCAGGACGTTGGCAGTTCAATATTCAAGAAAGCAGCCTACAGAATTCTGAATAGGAAGGAAAGTCAGGAATACACTGCTCCCTTAAAAATTATAAAAGGTGCCTGGTCTATAAATTATAAATGTAGGGCTTATTTGTAGCCAGAAGGTCAACTCATTTTAAAATGTGAATCCTCGTATCATTTTTGTACACTGTATGGGAAGAATTATTTTTATTTTCATAAGAAGAAATATAGAAAGATAGGGACTTTGGCTATGCCCCAGGTAAAGCATGGGAAATCTGAACTCATCATTCAGCTGCTGGAAGCTATCTGAACATGCAGCCTCAGGCAGGTGAATGGTAGGGTGTTGCCTTCCATCCAGATGCTTTGCTGCTTTGTAGACCCAGAGTTAATGACTTTCACCAGCCTTCTCAGTGTGCCTTCTCTTCGGAGAGCACTGAAATTATTTAGCAGCAATCATGTTAGTAGCTGCCATTTGTCAAGTGCTACTCTTCACCTGTTGTTTACCACATATTTCTTCAGAGGCACACACTACCAAGACAGAATAATCACTTCGATGTTCCTATAATATTGTTGTTTTAAATGCAGTACAAGTGTAGAGTTTGGAGACAGACATATTTTGTTGGAGTTTGGCTTCAGTATTTATGGCCATACCTGGGCTAAAAAGTAGACCATTATGGTCTTCAGTTTTCTCGTGAGTAGAATGAGTATACCAATTGTGTCAGCTCATTGAATTTTGGGGGTCATTAAATGAATAGGTGCATATACAATTGTTTCATGCATAATAAGCATGCATTAAATATTATTATTGTTTTAGCATGAGTATTAAAGCAGTTGTTTTGGGTTATTGCTGTCAACGTATAAGTGTGTTTGGAAGATGTGGCATTCTTTCAGTCCTATATTGATAAAGACTGAGGTAAGCCCTTCCCTGAAGACATGCCCTCTAAAATGTTGGGTCGGACCACCATGCCACTAAGATGTATGCATTCTTCTGCTGATAATCTGTTCTTTTTTTTTTTTTTGAGTTGGAGTCTCACTCTGTCGCCCAGACTGCAGTGCAGTGGCCGCTCCCGGCCACCGCAGCCTCTGCCTGCTGGGTTCCAGCGATCCTTCCACCTCAGCCTTCCGAGTAGCCGGAATTACAGGCATGCGCCACCACGCCCAGTTGATTTTTTTATTTATTGTAGAGGTGAGTCTCGCTGCCTAGGCGGGTCTCGAACCCGCGGGCTCAGGCAATTCACTCACCTCAGCCTCCCAAAGGCGCGGGATGACAGGCTGAGCCACCGAGCCGGCGATAATCTGTTCTTACATATGCTCACATCATTTAGATATTCAGACTGCGTCAATGTCCTGTTGGATTTTGGATGCACATGTAGCTTATTCATTCTGCATGGATAAGGAATGTACTTGGCTTGACTTAATTATTGTCTTCCCTGACAACACTCGGTTCTGGGGCTTTGCCTTCCATCCCCAGGTCCTGCCAGCTAACTGGCCACGTTATGTATGTCACAACCCAAGATCTCCAACCAAACATGACTGGACCAACAGATGTTTCTTCATCAAAGGACAGAACACCCAGATTATGGCTGATCATCTAACTATGACTAATCTGAAAAGGTGAGTTGGTCTATCCAGTTATAAATTATTGAAGAACATGGAACGCAAGACAACGACAACAGTATCAACTTATCTGTAGCCTCCAGACATCTCCCCTTGCCCAATGCATTAGGTATCTCTGTTGACTGCTTAATTCCTTTCTCTGTGCAGAGGGTTCTGTCTTTGTCAAAATAAGATCCTTTATCCCTTTATGGTAAGGAATTGAGAAAACGGACAACCAATCAAAAGAAAAAGAATCTATGCAGATGGATTTCTGAAAAAGGTAATCGGAGCAGAAAAGCTCAGAAACCAGCAAATGATGGAGAAAGTGACCTGTTGTAAGACTTATGGGAAGTGAAAATGGGTGTGGGAAGAAGTGTTCTTAGGGGAGAAGAGTGAGTCTCTTCATGGGTGCGGAAGGTTAGTGAATGATAGGGGACAAAATCTTTCAATAACCATTGCTGGAAACTCTGTGGGGATCATCTGGACCGAGCCTCTTTGAATGTGACTGAGCCAGGTGAGTATTGAACTCCTTGGGTCATGGGCTAGTAGAGGCTGTGACCTGAGGAAGTAGCAAATAGCAAGTGGGGACTGATGCAGAAAGAAACCCAAGAGATGCTACGGTTAGCTGTCAGGGGTCCTGTGTCATCCAAGGGTGTGAGGGGATGGCTGCCAGTGTTCAACCTAGGTAGGGGGTTGGGAGAGGAGGAGAGAGTCAAACAGATGGCTAAAGAAACACTTTCATTGATAGTGCCGAGCTGAGAATTCCTGAAGATGAACTTCCATTTTGAGGAGGTGACATAGAAAGTTCTTGTGTTTTGCTATCAACAAAAAACTACAAGACTACCAATAATTGCAAGATGTCGTGGGACTAGTCCCTGTCCTCAGATGCTGCTTTTCTAGAGCACGTGGTTTTGCAATAACTCACAAGCAGGTGTGGTAGGCACCTCTAAGACGGCCTGCAATGATCCCTACCTCACCTCCTTTTTGTAATAACCTACCCTTCAGTGTAAGCTGGACCTAGTCACTTACTTTTAAAGAATATGGTAAACATATAGAAGTTTGACTTCCAAGGTTAGGTTGCAAAAGCATTATGACTTCCATCTTAGGTAGCCTCTGTCATTCTCTCCTCACCTCTCTTTGAGAGAAGCCAGCTGCCATGTTGTGATCTACTTTAAGAAAAAATTCATGTGTCAAAGATGCTCCAGCAACTACCCAGGCGCGCCAGTCACCATGAGAGTGAGGCTGGAAACTGTTCAACCCTCATAGCAACTTTGCATGACTGCAGGCCCAAAAGACACCTCGATCACACCTTGTGAAGGGTCCTGAGCTCAGTTGCACCTGGTGTCTGACCCCCAGAAACTGTGAGATGATAAGTACTGTTTAAGTCACTATGTCAAGAGGTACTCTTTATGCAGCAAGAGATAACCAACAAGGCAAACTTTATCTCTTAAAAGAGTACGAATCTGGTGAATTAAAAAGAGATAGTTAGAAGGGGAGAAAAGAGTTCAGGTGACTTTCCCGAAAACAGGATTCAGCCTTAAGTGCAAGGCTGGTTGAGTTTGCTGAATTGACAGGAAGGATACCAGTGTGACTTGGATCCTGTGCTTTGTGCTGATGTGGTTGGTATCTCCAGTATCCTATAGATGCTTCTGCATCTCCTGGACCTGTTTGAAGGGTGTGTTTTAGCTTTATAGAATTCCTTATAAGGAACCCAGTCAAAGGAGTGCTGGAAAAAATAGCAGGCATTTACTTCCCTAGAAATACACAAAATAATACAGTTGCCCACAAGCATCCATTCTACTGTCCTTCTTGCCTAAAATGGTAACTTACTTCCTTTCTCCCAGTTGTAAACTTCTTTTTAATCAATTTTATCTGGTGAGACCGTCTGCAATAATGATGCAATCTTAGAGATGAACAGGATTTTGAGTCTTACCTGGCTAATCACGATCTTATCTGAAAATCTCTCTTATAACAAGAGAAAACAAGGATGTGTATTTGTTGAGAACCAAAAGGCAGGAAGAGGTGGTGATCAAGGAACAGAGAGAGAGAGAGAGAGAGAGAGAGAGAGAGAGAGAGAAAATAAAATTCATATGCTGGAAATATATCCAAACCTCTGAACATAGAACTTATAAACCTTAGGGCAGTGTGAGACCTGCAAAAATCAATCTGCTCCCTGGACATTTAGGACCTTTTGTTAGATTTTTCCCTATCAGTCCAAATGCACAGTTTTATTTAGTAAAATAAATCACTGTCTTCCACCTCAGCAGCAGTCAGCCTGAGAAACAGTGAACGGAGTCTTAAAGAAAGCTAACCATAATCAACTCCTGACATGATTTCTATTTATTCTTTCTCCTCCCCGTCCTTTTGATTAAGCACTTTTTGAATTTTGAAAAGGGCTTCATGAATCATTCTGTGGCTGCTTAATATTAATCGTAATGGGATTTATTCTATTGAAATGGGTTCATTATCATGCCAGCTGCCAGGCTTGCATCTCCAAAGAGGCTTCTGGAAATAGACCCTTCTAAACACCTTTCTTGCAAGAGAACTGCAGACTAAAATAGGAAAATACACAAATATTGCCAAAGTTTGCACTCAAGTCAACACGAACTGACAATTCAAGCTAACCCAACCCCTCACAGCAATGTCCCTTACGCTCCATCTGGGGATTACTTTCAGCTTCTGTCTCCCTCTCAAAATGTTCTTGCTTCTGTGCCATACTCACTACTTTCCCACCCGTAAATGATTTTTTTAACCTATATAAATTATGTCTCTTCCATAGAGCCCTGCTTATTCTCTTTAGTCAGCAATAATTTCTACCTGCTGTATGCTCGTTTGTTGCATTAAAATCTGTTCTCCCTAGAACATTCTAAGCTCCTTGAAGATGAGGTTATATCTCTATTCAGCACTCAGCACAGCTCTCAGAGGATAGGCATCATTCACCACACATGCACACTTCCACTGACCCACAGAGTTCCCAGCCTCTGTGGCTGGTACTCAGCATGGCATGCAACAAGGATTCTAGAATGTGACTTTCTAGGTATGTTCTTTCCAACTGGGCAAACTAGAATCTGATTTCACAAACTAAAAACAAACAAGAAGACAACATAGTTTAGAGTCATCATTGAGCCTACCAAGTGGATATACAATCTTTCAAAAAGAAAAGTCAGATCTATAGATTTTCTTTGGTAGGATGGGCACCTTACCAATGTTGATTCTTCCTATCCATGAACATGGAATACTTTTCCATGTGCTTGGGTCTTCTTAGATTTTTTTGAGCAGCGTTTTGTAGTTCTCACTGTAAAGGTCTTTCACTTCTCTGGTTAGGAAGATGTCGAGGTATTTCATTTTTTGTGTGGCTATTGTGAATGGGATTGTGTTTTTTATTTGGTTTTCTGCCTGCTTGTTGTTGATGTTTAAGAATGCAACTGTCTTTTGCACATTTATTTTGAACCTTGAGATTTTGCCAAAAGTCCTTTGTCAGTTCAAGCAGGTTTCTGACAGATTCTCTTGGATTTTTGAGGTATAGTATCATATTGTCAGCAAAGAGGGATAACTTAACTTCCTCTTTTCCTATTTGGATACCCCTGATATCCTTCTCTTGTCTAACTGGGGTAGCTAGGACTTCCAACACAATGTTGAACAAGAGGGGTGACAGTGGGCAGCCTTGTCTTATTCCAGTTTTCAGGGGAAATGGTTCCAGTTTCTGTCCATTTAACAATATGCTAACTGTAGGTTTATTGTAGATGGCGCTTACTGTTTTGAGGCATGTTCCTTCTATACCTAGGTATTTGAGGGTTTTTATCAAGAAAGGATGCTGGATTTTATCAAAAGTTTTTTCTGCATCTAATGAGATAATTATGTGGTTCTTGTTTTTACATCTGTTGATATACTTAATAAAATTTATGGTCTTGTGGATGTTGAACCAATCCTGCATCCTGGGGATGAAGCCTAATTGGTCATGGTGGATGATTTTTGAGATGTGTTGTTGGATCCAATTTGCCAGAATGTTTTTTGTTTGTTTGTTTGTTTGAGTTTGAGTCTCACTTTGTCACCCAGACTGGAGTATAGTGGCCACTCCCAGCCACCGCAGCCTCAACCTGCTGGTGCTCCAGCAATCCTTCAGCCTCAGTCTTCCAAGTTGCTGGAACTACAGGCGTGCACTACCACACCCGGTTAATTTTTTTGATTTATTGTAGAGATGAGGTCTCACCAAGTTGCCCAGGTGGGTCTTGAACCCACGGGCTCAGGCAATCCACTTACCTCAGCCTCCCAAGGAGCAGGATTACAGGCTGAACCACTGAGCCCGACTTGCTAGAATGTTGTTGAGAATTTTTGCATCTATGTTCATTAGGGACATTGGCCTGTATTTCTCTTTTTTGTTGGATATTGAACAGATTTGGGTATCTGTGAGGTGTTAGCTTCATAAAATGTTTTGAGGAGAATTCCATGTTTCTAAATTGCCCAGAATAATTTCAATAGGATTGGTATCAGCTCCTCCTTGCATGCTTTGTAGAATTCTGCTGGAAAGTCATCTGGTTCAGGAATTTTATTTTTATAGGTAGTTTTCTTATGACAGAGTCAATTTCCTGGGTTGTTATTGGTCTATTTTGTGGCTTAATGTCTTCATATTTCAACCTGGGAAGGTTGTGTGATGTCTGCAAGTCCTCCATTTCGTATAGGTTATCAAGCACGTTTCCATACAGGTGTGCATAGTAATCTCTGATAATCTTTTGTATTTCTTTGTGGTCAGTTGTGATGTGATACTATAAGAAAGGGATAGGCAGTAGTGGGAAATTGCCAAGGGAGGAAGGATGGAACTGGCAGTTGAGGGAAACTTCCAGGGGAAAGAAGTGCACACTTCATCAGCAAGGGTACTGCGTGATGAACATTTGTATATCTAACCCTGAATTGTACCCCACATCTTTAAAATAAAAAATAATAAAAATAATAAAAAAAGAAAAATGAGCTGACTTGTAAATTAAGTCAAAAGAAGGGTAGAGTCTTCATCTCCCTGGAACACGATAGGATTTACTGCTTAATTATATGCATGTCTATTTCCAGGTTTAAATTTCCCCCAGGCAGAGACCATGTTTCATATTTCATTGAAATTCAAATAATACCCACCACAGTGCTGGACACACAGAAAGCCCTTAATAATTATACATTTTTTCATAAATTAATAAAGACCAGAAAAATGGAAGAGAAGTAGAAGGGAAATGCACAGCCCTGAAAAACCCAAGTATAAATATCATCATTTTCCCTTAGATGTTTTAAACTCCAAGCAGCTAAATTCTCAACAATCAATACATTAATGTGTGTGTGTGTGTGTGTGTGTGTGTGTGTCTGTGTGTGTGTGTGTGTGTGTGTGTGTGTACAAGTGTGCATATGAATTCAATTGCATTGAAGATCTACAACAAGAATGGAGCATTTAGAGGATTTCTTTGTCCTTTTGTGCAAAACCTATTCTTCATGTAGTGGGTTGGCTTCCTGTGCCACATCCCCATCTCCAAGGAAAGGGAGAAATAGTTTGCTCTTTGGGAGACAGCATTTGCCTCACTCAGCCTGACCCACGCTTAGAGAGACTACACAGCAGGAGAATGCCAGATGGCATCTGTGATGAGAAACCTAGATTTCAAAGGGCAACTATGAGAAAATCATCAAAATTCTGCTACTAAAAACAAGTGGAAGAGAACCTAGCAGCTGGTCAGGCCTTCGGCAATGAGCGAGTTGGCCAGGTTAGTCTCTGGTACCCTCTTCCTCTAAGGAAAAAAGACCCTGTTGTTTTCTGCTGCTGTTATCCTTTGCTAGCTATTTCTGTGTCTCTTATTTTCTGGGGAAAAAGTCTTCTATCTAAAACAAAAATTTTTAACACCCTTAATGGGGGCTCTTCCCACAGCATTCAAATATCCTTGTGGCACGTGACAAAACACCCACTTCTCTCCTTAGAGTCTTTTCTTTCTGCTCGTATTTTTTCCTACTTGGGACGTCAGGATGGTGATCGTCTTCAAATTGCATCCTATCTTTTGGATCCCCTCCCTCTTTTTTTCATCCTTTTTCTCCTGTCTATAAGAACAAAAGAGGGAGACAAAGAAGAAAAGCAAAAGGAGACTAAGAAGGGAGAGAGGCCTTCTTACAGCAGGATGAGAGGGGAAATGAGGAGGAAGGGCTGATGAGAAGCCTTAGAATGATATTTGGGGTTGTCTTTGTATCATACATGCTACAGCACTCATTCTACTGGGCTTGAAGCTTAGTAGATTTTTAAAATGTTTTTCTTTCATTCAAGAAAACTTTACAGAACTACAATGACTATTTGTACTAAATTCTCTGTTTTGAATTTAATACTTGATTCACTTTCTAAGAAATTCTCTACATACAGCACAACTTGTACATAATATGGTATGATAAACAAAGGAAAAAATAGAATAGCCATTTACTGAGCACTTACTTTGTGTTCTATCTTTATCTGACCAATCTCTGCCACCCTGTGAGATTAACACTACTCTCACCAGCACTCACAGGAGGGAAACAGTAGGTGCTAATGAGTGTTTGTAGTCTACACCACAGGAGGGGAGAGAATTGTGGCAATGTGGGACCAAAATAGAGAATTTCTAAAAGAGTCCTCCTACATTCTTCTGGGAGGCTGGTTATAGGACTGCCAGGTTCCTATGCCAGCTGCACAGACCAATACTTCAACAGCAGGGTCGCAGAAAGGGTTTGATAGTCACAAGGCACCAAGTGAGAAAATGGAAGGAATTTTTCAAGTCTGAAATTCATTTCCTCGAAGGGTTCTGAGCAAGCATTTTGTAAGGGGATTCCTGGAGGGGCAGGGGCTGGAGAATGTGGGTTGCTGATTGGTGGGGGAGAGGGGAATGAAGTCATCAGTTTGGGGCGACTGCATTTCTTTATGAGTCAGCTTTGCCTTGGATCCTCCAGACCTGCTGGCATCCGGAGGTATACAGAACCTGAAGAGACATACACAGAAAGCTTATCTCCTCACAATGGCTTGGGTTTTGTCTGCAGAACAGAAAAATAGCAGAACCTTGACGCAGGAGCCATGTTCTCTGGGGTGTTAAGGAGTATTCAGCTGCCAGTGAGTAGCCAGAGGGCAAGCTGCCTTAATGATGGTTCCTGCAAGCTTAGTTGGATGTTATACATTTTTTCCCTTATCTGATTTTACAAAATTTTCTTGGGAATGGGTTCAGGCTGGGAAACCCTGCCAAAGTCCTGCCAAGCACTTCCTGTAGGCGGAAGTCAAGTGTCCCAAGTCCAAGCCACTTCTATAAAAGAGAGCTGCTTAAGCCAGCACTGTTCTAGAAGAACAGTGTGCCCCAATGGAAGTTGCAAGTAGGCCGGGCCATTATGATGACAACATCCGATCATTTGGCAAAATTGGGCGCAAGGGAAATGAGAGACACAAAGGATTAAGAGTAGAGTCGATCATACTCAATGATCTATCACAGAAACAAAGAGCAGAGTTCCATATGTTCTTACCCACAAGCAGACCTTGAACAATTATAATACTATAAGAAAGGAATTGGCAGCAGTGGGAAATTGCCAGGGAAGGGGTGGGATGGGATTGGCAGTTGAAGGAAACCGCCCGGGGAAGGAAATTGCCAGGGGCACTCCTCATCAATAAGGGTACATAATCACCTTTTGTATACCAAATCCTGAATTGTATTCCACATCTTTATAATTAAAAAAACAAAAACAGAAAATCCAAGATAAAACGAAAACGCTATCAGCAAATACTTTTCATGTATGATTTGAAATGGTCCGAATATACTCCACTTTTTTTTCTGCCAAATCTAAGATAACATTTTCATTTAGGATTATTATGCACCAAATGGTTACAACATATTTATATCTGCTGACTTTTAAGCAATAAAGCACTTTTGCAGATTAGAGAACAGAAGCAAGAAGTGTATAATTTCTCAGAGGAAATTAATGAGGCGGATTCTGAAAAAAGAAAAAAAACTAATGGAGATGATGAGTTTTTCGGTAGTCATGAGCAAATACTCACAAATTTCTCAGGGCATCAGGCTCAAAAATGCTAAATGGAAACTCACTATGAATTCTGAGTCACGAGAGTAATCAGGGCTCCATTGGAAGTGGAGCCAGAAGACTGAGATGGACACACAGGTTGGATGACAGCAGACTGACAAAGGTGTCTCCAAAGACACAAATTACGCCCTACTAAAAGGAGCCAATTCTGAATTTCCAGACACTAGCTCTAGAGCAATTCACGCTGTGGTCAAATAATTCCAGAAGCCTAAGGAGGTGATCCAAGAGAGTTTTTCGTGTGTTCTTTTTATTTTAATTTTTAAATGCAGTAAAACATACATAACATAAGATTTACCATCTTAAGAAACTGTAGATTCAGTAGGGTTAAGTGGATTCACATTGTTGCAAACCACCGTCACCATCCATCTCCAGAACTTTTTCAGCCTCCCAAACTTGAACTCTGTAAACATTAAATGGTAACCTCTCTTTCTCCGTTTCAGTCCCTGGAAACCACCATTCTACTTCCTGATTCTAACAGTTTGACTTCTCTGGTACCTTGTATAAGAGGACTCACACAATATTTGTCCCTCTGTGACTGGCTTATTTCCTGAGCATAACGTCTTCAAGCTTCATTGTGTTATAGCATGTGTCAGAATCTCCCTCCTTTTTAAGTCTGAATAATGCTCCATTGTATGTACGTACCCAAAAGGATCTTTTTAAATAATAATTACTTGTGATTATTTTTAATTTTCCAGGGCCTTTTTGTTTAGCTTTCTTGCATTGCGTCTTCTTGATTCCATGAGGAAGAACTCTGTTCTCTGTTTCCTGGATGGTGAGGATGGTTTAGTGCCGTGTAAATATGTAAGCAACGTCTCACAAAGTCTCTTTCACTTGCTCTGTATCTAGCAGTACTGCCCAGCCTTGAGGGGGAACGAACAGCATGTAGGGGGCAGAAAACCATGCCCCACGGGGCCCTACCTGTGCTCTGGGCAGATGATGGTCAGACAGCCATAGACAACAGGGCTTGCTGGACTGTCCCAGGAGCCAACACCGTGGGGAGACAGGTACTCTGTGTACCTGGGATTTTGACCAATGTTGGCATTTCCAGAGACTGTAAAAGGAGCTCAGACAACAGAAAGCAGCTAACACGAAGGGCTGTGGAGATCTCAGAAATACATGACAAGGCACGGATAGAAGCCTTGCAGCAAAGTGAAACCACAACAGCAAGAGGGTACTCAGGCCTTTGGATTCAGTGTGAATGACGCCCCGTGCTTTCCTCCGTCTCCAATTTGCAGACAGCAGGCTGTGGGCCTTCTCAGCTCACATAATCATAACATTAGCTAATTCCCACGGTGAATCTCCTTCCTATCGATGTATCTACCTATCTATCAATCATTTGTCTCTCATTCATCTATGTAGCTGTATCTAGCTATGATCCATGTGGAATCCATGTATGTATGTATGCATGTATGTATGTATGTATGTATCTAATCTATCCTTATCGTCTATGTATGTATCTACATCTATTATCTATGTAAGTATGTATGTGTGTATCTATATCTATCATCTATATATCTATCTATCTATATCCATCTATCTATTATCACTGTGTATATGTATGTATGTATCTATCTAAACTATTATCTATCTAATCTATCCATTATCTATATATTCTATCTATCTATCTGAACTGGTTCTGTTTTCTGGGGAATCTTGACTAACACAACTGGAAAGCAATTGGCAGTGATGCTAACAGTTTCCTGAGGGATACACCCTCAGACCTGCTATGCACCATGGGGTCAACCAGGAAGAAAGCCACTGCAGAAGGCAGAGGCTCTGATGAGGTGATAGGTGTGTTCTCCTCCTGGAGGTCACAAGAGTGACACAAGAGGGAGCATGTTGAAGTCTGCCACCCTGAGAGTGGAATATCTGAGATCCCAAGTCCAAGAATCCAAAACCCAAAGTTTTTTGAGCACCAGTGTGATGCTCAAAGGAAATGCTCATGGAACATTTCAAATTTTGGATTTTCAGATTTGGGATGCCCAATCAGATACTACAAACATTCTGAAAACTCAAAAGAAATCCATATCTGAAACACTCTTGGTCCCAAGCATTTGGAATAAGTGGCACTTATATTGCTAAAGTCTCAGGAACATACTGGAACGGAGTGATTTGCGGAGCATTGAGTAAGGACTATTTACTAACAAGCTGGAAGTTACAAAGAGGGATGCCATTCCTCGGGGCTAAACAGCAGGCTTCTTTCACCCCTCCACCCAAAGGGCAGAGAGCAGTTACCAGAACTGTACAAGAGCTGTGCCCATTGGGAGCTGCACACTAGTTTTGCTGTATCTCATGGGGAGAAAACATGGAAGAAAACCAAACTGCCATTCTCTTCCCTCTCCCCAATCTCTGCCCGTGTTCCCCAATTACTGAACCCAAGGAAATCCACAGGGCAGAAGAATATTACGCGGTTCATGTTCCATCAGCCTCCCAGAACAATGAGCAGGGTGGAGATGAGGGGTAGAATGAATGGAGCACTCTTCCCACTGACCTGGAGCTGACAGTCACAGTGGCCCTCCCTAGGGTTCTTGACCAGTGTGCCCAGGGGATAGTTGATTTATACGAGTTAAATACCTCCTTGGGATTCCCAGAAATAAGTGGCAGTTGGGAAGGGGTGTCGGAATTCCATGAGGCACTAGAATTTCTGCATGAGCAAGTAAAGCTCAGAGACGACTTGGAGATGGTAGTCATGTCAACCAGGCTGTCTATATCCACAAGTTTGCACAGCTAGGGTATTTGTGTTCCGTGAATATGCTGATTGTCCACTGAGATTCAGTTTTGTTTGTACACAGGCTCTGAGACTAAGAGGCATGCTCCTCGTAAGAAGGTTCTTCTCAGCCGGGCTTGGTGGCTCAACCTGTAACCCTGCACCTTGGGAGGCTGAGGTGAGTGGATCGCCTGAGCCAGCGGGTTCGAGACCCACCTGGGCAACTTGGCGAGACCTCATCTCTACAATAAATCAAAAATTAGCTGGGCGTGGTAGCGCACGCCTGTAGTTCCAGCTACTTGGAAGACTGAGGCGGAAGAATTGCTGGAGCTCAGCAGGTCGAGGTTGCGGTGACCAGGAGCGGCCACTGCACTCCAGTCTGGGCGACAGAGTGAGACTCCAACTCAAAAAAAAGAAGGTTCTTCTCGGCTGGGGATGCAGAAGTTGGATGGTTCCTTAACCTGGAGCCCCAATAAACAATCCCACTCTCATTCTGACACTTACCAGGGGGCAGTCAGTTTCTTCACAGTATAAAATGAGATCATGGTTAAGAGGAAGTACTCTGACCTGCAAGGTAGGACAAGCATGGTGATGACCAACAGCAGCAGAGGCAGCTGGGTGCCCTGCGTTCCGTTCATAGTCAATACTGAATGTTACTCTAGGGGAGGGGAAAGTTTTTAATCCATGGATTACGGATTTCTGGGGTGTATACGTACATATTACCCCAATCAAGTACATTTTTTTTTTTTGAGTTGGAGTCTCCCTCGGTCGCCCAGACTGGAGTGCAGTGGCTGCTCCCGGCCACGGCAGCCTCGACCTCCTGGGCTCCGGCAATCCTTCTGCCTCAGCCTTCCAAGTAGCCAGAATTACAGGCACGCGCTACCACGCCCGGCTGATTTTTTGATTTATTGTCGAGATGAGGTCTCGCTGCCCAGGTGGGGCTCAAACCCACGGGCCCAGGCAACCGCTCACCTCAGCCTTCCAAGGCCGGGATGACAGGCAGCGCTACCACGCCCGGCTGATTTTTTGATTTATTGTCGAGATGAGGTCTCGCTGCCCAGGTGGGGCTCAAACCCGCGGGCCCAGGCAATCCGCTCACCTCAGCCTCCCAAAGGCGCGGGATGACAGGCTGAGCCACCGAGCCCGGCTTCAAGTACATTTTTTAAAAGTCAATATGTTTTGCTCATTAACAACAAGCTAGGACAACAGATGAAAAATATAAGAAGCATACGGTTTGCCTCAGAATGCAGGGCTTCTCACAGGCCACAGCTATTTCTTATTCAGGATCCACCTCTTCTTGTGTGGACCGGAGAGAAAGGCAAGTGTGACTGAGTTCTCCCCTGCACGTGCTGGTCCACCCCAATGTCAGCTCGGCAGCCTCCACGTCTAACACTGTCCTGCAAGAACACCAAGACCCCTGGGAAAGCAATTATTACTATCTTTGTCTTTAAACACTTCTGTGTCCGCCTGTGTGGCAGCAGTGCCATTTTCTGTGACAGAAACTGTCTTGAGGTTAGGCAGTCTGCCAGGCTCAGTGATTGCGTGATCGTGACGCTGGATTGTGGGTGAGTGCCCACCGGGCTGGGGCATGCTGGTCTCCTGGACTCCACACGCCATCTAAATGGTACCGGTGCTATGCGTTAAGTCCAGGTGGACCCAGGGGAAGCACACACTTTGAGAACATGGCTATGCTGTCTCTGCCCTTTCTAGAACCCTAAATGTTGAGATTCCCCAGATTTTCTCTTCTACCTCCTCTCCTCTGACCCTGCACATCCCTCAGCTGGCTTCCCATCTTTCTGTGGCTCTGGGCAGTGTCAAGCTGCACCAAAATATCACACATGAATCTCCATCTCTGAGCTTAATTTGTTCCCTCCTGAGGCCCAGAAGATCCGTCCTGTGCCCAATCATGGCCACAGCCAGTGTTTGCCTAGCACTTACTTTTTGCCAGGTCTTCAAATGATGAGTATTATTATTGTTCTCCTTTTACACATAAGAAATTGAGTCCATGAGTTGTTGAGTTACTCTTCTGTGGCTACATGGTTCAGTAGAGGGGGAACTGGGATTCGCATTTTGGCTACAGAACCCATATTCTCAGCTGCCACCCTAGATCGCCTTCTATATATCTTCCACTACAGAACCTCAGATTCAGTCTGTCCACAACCAGTCTCGCTGTCCTTCTCAAATCCACGCCATTGTTTCCTTTGGGTTTCATAGCTCTGTCACAGCTTGCCACCTACCTACCCAAGACAGAAAGTTAGCGTTCCTCTTTCATTACTCCTCATCCCTTCCCTGCTGAAACTCCCTCCTTAATATGGTATTTCCAAAAGCCATCTGCTTCTCTCAAACCCAACACCAATGGCTGGCTCAAGCAGAGACCAGACCACAGTGCTCATCTGTCAAGATGAACACCCCCAAGCGACCTCTTTGCCTAGACTCTGAACTCTTCTATCCATTCAGATTCCAGCTTGAAGATGGCTTCTTCTGTTACCATCATGGTGAAGCTCACATCTCTTAACACAGACTGTGAAATCTGTGGGCTCAGGATAGGACTTGACTCCAGTTCATGTCTTTCCATAACCAACCTCCCCACACCTTCTGCTCCAGAGCCTGAACTGCATACTGTCCTTAGAATGAGTTTTCCTTTGGGGTTTTTCTACCCATTTATATCTGCCCATTTCTTTAGCTAATGCCTTCTCATCTTTCAAGTTTCAGTGTCCGTGTCACGTCCTCTCTTCTGGATGTGTCCTGACCCTTTCAACTGCCCTATCATACTTTCTTATTGCCTTTACCATTATGTCTTGCAATTGCTTGTTTACTTATCTGTTTCTCCCACTTAACTCTTCACATCTTGAGGGAGAACTCTGTGACTTGTTCTCTATTCGATCCCTGACATCCAGCACGATGGCTGATACGGTCTACTTGGATAATGGGCTGAGTGGATGGTATAATGTTTAGGAGCACAGACTCCAGAGCTAGAATTTCCAGGTTCAAGACAGCTCTGACATTTAGCAGCCGTGTGACCTCCAGAAAGTTACTTAAGTTCTATATGCCTCAGTTTTCTCATGAATAAAATATGAACAATAATAATAACAATACATGGATTGCTAGAAAGTAAGATGAAATAAGACAGGGAAAGCACAGGGGCTGGGGTCTGGCATAATAAGTTACACTGAGTGTTTACTACCAGCCAGGTACTGCATTAGGTGATTCAGGGAAGATGAGGAAATGTTGATATTTTACTTCAGGGAACCAAAGAGAAATACTACGAAGCATAAAATCACAGGGTGCTTTGGCAGGTTAGAGCTGAGCACCCTGATCAGCGCAAGGTGCATCTAAGCTGAGTGTGAAGGGTAGGCAAAAGAATGCCTTGCCCTTGATGAAATGATTATAATTCCCTGAGAGCCAATCCTGATGACCGCTCTAGAAATTAAAACCACACTGGTCAGAGATGAGTGTCATGGTAGAGCTTGTATTAAGTGTGGGGCCTTACTTGGCTTTATGCTATTCAAGTCTCAGGAAGCCTATGTCAAACCAAATCCGGTTTTAAGTGCTCTAGGGGAATCTAGTATGAAAGGGACATTGCATTTTAAATAAACTCTTTATACTGGAAAAGGACTTATATATGAGGGATAATTCTGTAGAATGAGTATGCATCCCCTGACACACCCAAAGTTCCTGCTTCATGTCCTCTTCACCAATTCAAATCTTGCAAGGTCTTATGCAAGTGGATATTTTTATCAGTAAACCTTTCCTTCAGCATCTCAGCTGGTGAGGGTGTCTCCTGCACACTTTAACTTTTCCTCCCCCTCACCTTCAGTGTTCTCCATTACCTACTTTTTGTATGTTTAGTCTGATGTGTATGCACATCTTTCATGATCCCTGAGTCCAGGGATGGTAACTTGCATTCCTCTGTGCCCCTACAGTGTTAGAAATGTGATCGGGTATTAGGCACCCAATGTATGTCTGCAGGTAGAATTCGGATTCTCATGAATAAGATTTGCTTCCCATGAGGTATAACCAAACTCAAACTGGTTGCTTAGGAGGAATTATAGACTCCAACTCCAACTGCCGGAGATGAATCATTGCATCCAACCTCAAATTCTACAAGAAAGGAACATTTATAAAGAGAAGGTTAACTGAAAATACATCAAGGAAAGGCTTCTTTCTAAGTGTTCTGGGTGGTCTTACAAAGAGGAAATGCAAAGAGATGAAGAAAAGAGTCTGTGCTTGTGTGTGAGAGTAGATATTATTAAGTCACCCTCCATGTGAAAATGTGACATGGAAGGATGGACCATTGTCACCAAAAGGGAGAGAAATCAAACTAGAATCCCTGTCCCAGCCAGGGCTGCAAAGACGGGAAACTACCAGGGGAATTCCAAACACATGGCTCTGCCACAATGTCTGGTAGAAACAATTTATTTAAAGACACTTATGTAAAATATAGTTTGATGGTAGCTATTAAAGGACTGTAATACAGAAGCAGGCTGTAGTCAAAGGTGTCATGAGTGCACAGGACATCTTGGCCATTATGGCTGTTCTTAGTACAACCACTTTATTCTTGTTTCGCACATGATTAATCCCATTGCTTTGCAATATCTCTAACCTCAAAGCTTTGGGGAAGCATGCTAGGAAAATATTCTGTACTCATCAAATATATTTATAAGTTGGTGCAATATTTCTTTCTTATGAAATATGCATATGAAGTGCTTAATACTATAGAGACCTTGAAAGCCCTATATATTGCTTGTTCTAACTCAAGTCTCTCAACGAATAGCATTTGATTGATTCTTTTAATTCAATATTTGTGCCAATTCAAGAATATTAGCACCGTGGTACTTAAATAAATCTCCCTGAATAACAGAGTAGTCATGTAGATAAGAAATATCCACATACTGGTGGAGGGAGAACTGACTCTATCAATGTGCAATGGCTTCTTGAGAAATAAAAACCCCAGACAGGAAGTTTTGTGGTTGTCAAAGTATCACAGATTTGAGGATTTTGTGGAATGTAGCTTTCTAACTAGTCCCAGAAATATGTTCTGTAAGATTGCCAAATAGGAGTGTCTCCTATAATGACCTGAGTGAAGCACCCTTCCACACACAGCACAGAATGTAAAAAAATGTAGTTTGGCCATTTGTACTACTCTTTTCTGTTAACCGGACATGACCTTGCAGCTTGGGTCCATGTAGAGCTGTTCTCCTCTGGGTCTGCCCTGGAGGAAGGTGCTGATCTTTCTTATTATGTCACCTCTGTCTCACAACAGCTTGTAGTTTCTTCTTCCAGATCCATCATTTTTGAATAGCTGTGGTCTTTCTCCATCTCAGAAGAGTTCAATCAAATCTGTCTTAGCCATTCCTCAATGTCTTTCAATATCCCCCTGAACTGAGTTTTTTATCTCCAGCAATACAACGTTTGTCAGCCTACAGCTTAAGTTCTCCTCTTGTCTTTTTTATCTCTGTTTTACTTTTTTATTTTTAAATTTTCTGACATGCTAGCTACTTCATTCCTTTTATACCTCTCGTTTCACTCTGAGCGCTCTCCACTCTTATTGAATTTCTGGTTTCCGTAAGGACTCCAAGTACCTTCTTTGGGCTGGAGCTCTCTCTGGAAGTATCACTCCTTCCCCTCCTGCCACACTAGGGATATCAAACTTCGTGTCCCTTGTTCTTCCAGGTTTCTTTGTGTGGAAGCAGCTGCATAGAAATTACATCTGCAGCACTTCTTCTTTTTTAAATGTTTGGGGATACTTAGGAGTTTTTTGTAGGTGGTAGTGGGGATGAAATAATGACCCAGGAGATACGGCACTACAGATATGCATCAAAGAATTCTGGTTCATTCTAGGTATTCATGAGAAATCTACCCTAAATTAATAATATATTAGATACAGGGGTATCTTAGACATCAAACAACAGATTTACTATGTAGTACTACAGTCATCCATCAGTAGTCAAGACAGATTGGCTTCAGGAGCCCCATGGATACCAAAAATTGTGGATGTTCAAATCCCTTGTATAAAATGGTTCCAAATGTGCATATAACCTATGCAATACTTTAAATCACCTCTAGATTATTTATAATACTTAATACAATGTAAATTATATATATATATATATAAAAGATACATATATTTATTATACTGAATTTTTGATTTTTTTTTTTTTTTGGTTTTTTTTCAAGTATCTTCAGTCTGCTGTTGGGTTCATTCAGATATGCAAAACCCACGACTATAGAATGCTGAGTATGTAAAAATAATTTTAAATAATGTTGAAATAGAATATAGATACATAGATGTATGTATATACATACATACAGAGAGAGAGAGGTGCACAAATTGTGTGTGTGTGTGCAGCTCAGTGAATTACCACAAAGTGGATACATGTGTGCAGCCACCACACTGGTCAAAAAATAGAACACAGCCGGGCCGGTGGCTCAGCCTGTAATCCCACACCTTGGGAGGCTGAGGTGAGTGGATTGACTGAGCCCACAGGTTCGAGACCCTCCTGGACAACTTGGTGAGACCTCATCTCTACAATAAATCAAAAAATTAGCCTGGCGTGGTAGCACGCACCTGTAATTCCAGCTACTTGGAAGGCTGAGGCGGAAGGATCGCCGGAGCCCAGCAAGTTGAGGTTGCAGTGGCCGAGAGCGGCCACTGCACTCCAGTTTGGGTGACAGAGGGAGACTCCAACTCAAAAAAAAAAAGAAAAGAAATAGAACACAGTCATCACCTAGATGTATCCCTTTGCAACCTTCCCTTATTGACTACTCCTTCCGCAACTTCTGAAAGTTAGCATAGGTTAGTTGAGTCTGCGTTTGCCCATCATGGTGAGGACAGCACAGTGTGAGTCATTTTTCTCTGACTTATTTTGCTCCGTGCTGTGTTGTAAGAATCAACCATGTCATTTCACATGGCAACCGTTTGTTTCTTCTCATTGCAGTATAATATTCTGCTATATGACAACAGTGTCATCAATTGATCCTGCTAGCTTGTTTCCCATTTCTTGGCTATTTTGAATAATGGTGGATGGTCTTCAGTCTCTGAGATAACCCCTCATGATCTCTACCTCTTAACAGTCATACGCTCGTGTGATTCCTTCCCGAAGGATGTGGCATTTTCTTGGTCATCCTTGCTTACTCACTTGGAGGGGAAAGCCAGCTGCTATGTGGGCCCTGAGAACAGGTCCATGGGACAAGGAACGAGGGTAACCTCTGGCCAATGTCTACGAGCACCTGAATCTTGCCGGGAATCCTGTGCTGGAACTTGGAATCAGATCCTTCCCCAGTCCAGCCTTCAAAGCCCACAATCCAGCCTTGGGAAAAGACCGACTCTTTGAAGTCTCATGAGAGACCTTGAGCCAGAGGCACTCAGATAAGCTGCACACAGAAAACACAGAAACTGAGATAATAAATGCTTACTATTGCAGGCAGCTAAGTTTAGGGAGTAATTCGTTCCACAGAGAAAGAGAACTAATATAAACCCAGGAATGACATTGTCACAGGTTGGATGTGTGCTCAACTTTAGTTGCTCCTACCAATTTCCCAAAGCTGTCGTAGCAATTAATACTCCAGAAAACAAAAATATGAGAGTTCCAGGCCCTCTGCCTCCTCACCAGTGACTGCGATTGTCAGTCTTTTTTAACTTTTGCAGTTTTTGCAGGGGCATCTTACCAAGGGGACAAACCAAGACGATTGAGTACCTCTTCGTCAGACTGTGAGCCATTTGGAAAGCCTGCTTCATGAAGGGTCTGGTTTCCTATAGAGTTGCCTGTAGTTTTCTTGTTGATATGAAATCTTTTCTCAATATTTTTGAATTTAAGGTCTTTGTTATTTATACGTGTTTCAGGTGCTGTCTCCCAAACGAAGGTTTTTTTGTTTGTTTGTTTTTTACTTTCTTGCTGAAGTATTTGTGTGGATATAAGTTTTTAATTTAAATGTAGTCCAGGTTAGCCTTCATAATTAGTATTTTTGTTTCATGCTTAATACATTTTCCTCTACCTTAAGATTATGAAGTCATTTTCTTATGGTATCTCCTTGAAGTTATGATGCTTTGCCATTTATATGTAGATGTATGATCTACATGGAATTAGTATGATGACAGGTAGGGGTCAAGATTTATTTTCTTCTGCATGAATGATCAATTGACTCAGCACCACTTCATTGAGAAAAAAACTCTCTCTTTTCCACTGCACACCATGGCTTAATTTGCCACAAATCAAGTGCATATGTACAGGGTTTGTTCTGGGCTCTATTTTTCACTATTGGTCTATATTTCTATTCCTGAACCAAAAGCATGTTGAATTAATTACTGTGACTTTATAGTAAATCTTTCATATCTGGTAATGAAAGTCCTCTCACTTCTTCAAGATTGTCATGGATATTCTAGACCCTTGGTGTTTCAATAGAAGTTTTAGAATGAGTCTGTGATTTCATAAAACAAATAAATTCTTCTGGGATTTGTATTGGAATGCATGTAATCTATAGATCAATATAAAGATCATTATTGTTTTATAATACTGACCGATTCAATTTATGAATATGGTATGTTACTTCAGTTATTTAAGTGGTCTTTACTTTTTTTAGAAAGAAATTATAATTTTCTTTGTAGAGGACTAACACATTATTTTTTCACATTTACTCTTTGGTATAGGAAGCTGTTGAATACTTTTGAAATCTTCCTTTCTATTACATTTTATTTTCTGTTACTTACCCACATAAAAACTAAATTGTTTTTCGCAGAGTGGCCAAGTACACAAAAATCTTGCTAAATCATTAATTCTAAGAATCTATCAAGTCCACTATTTTAGATTTTATAAATATAATCTTATCATGAACAAATAATAATGCTTTATTTCTAATCCTTACAGTGTTTTTTATGACTTTCTTTAGAATATTGAGTAGACACAGAGGTAGAAGATATCTTGACTAATGTCAGGAAAAAAAGCTTTCAAGATTTTACCAATAAGTATAACACAGTAAATTTAGATAATCATGATAAAAATCAAAAGTTAACTTTTATTTTTAGTTTGCTAACAGTTAGGGTTTTTAAAAAATTATAAATGGTGTTTGATTTCTCTAATATTTTTATATTTACTTAAGTGATCATTTGTGCTTTTTCTCATATTCCTTTAAAGTGGTAAGTTACATTGAATAATTTTTGAACATCAAACCAAAATCACATTACTAGGATAAACACAAGTTGACCATGGTGTATCATCTTTTGTATACTGCTGGTTTTGTTTGCTACTGTTGTAGGACTTTTGCATGGTTGTTCTTGAGAGAAATTGGTCTCTGACTTTCTTTTCATCAACGTTCTTGTTACATATTAGTATTTAAGTGTTGTTATTCTCATAAAATAAGTTGAGAACTACTGACAATATTGCCATACTATGAAAGATGTTAGAAGCATTGAAGTTATTTCTTTTTTATTATTTGTACAACTCAATTAGGTGAAGCCAGTTAGGCCTATGATCTTCTTCATGGGAAGATTTTCCACTATGAATTAGTGAACTTCATTTTTAATAGGTAGTGGTTAATCCAGATTCTTTATTCTTGTGTCACCTAAATCTTCTAATATATCCATATAATCTTACATGCACTATCTTCTTAAAATATGTATAATGTTTGTAAGTTTCATAGTGATAGTCCAGTTTGTCATTCTTGGTTTCACATCTCTTTTTTCTTAAATTCTTAATCAGTTTTGTGAGGTGTTTATCAGTTTTGTTAATGTCTTCGAAGAACTAACTTTGGGATTGTTGATACTCTTAAGTGAATGTTTATTTTTATTCCATTAATATCTGCTTCTATCTTTATCATTTCCTTTTATACGTGTTGGGTTCAATCTGTTGTTTGTTCTTTTGCTTCTTTTGAAATGGACATTTGGATTCTTACTCTCAGGTTTTCTTTCTAACATATGCGTTTAAGAGTACACATTTTCTGGGTTTTGGCTGCATTCATCAAGTGTTGATATATACATTTTTGTTTTTTACTTTTTATATGCCAGTTACCAGAGCATGTCCTTCTTTATGTGCCCAGAACAATAATCTCTATTAATCTTGTTTTATCAGTATGCTGAGAGTGCGCCTGAACATTTCAGCCTCGTGGCCACCAGTAGTCACACTGAAGAGAAAAAGGGGACAAACACAAGGCCCAACTCTCAGTTGCTTTCTGCTCTTCTAAATCTTGACCCTACAATGCAATGCCTCGGCAGCTTTCTGATACCCTCAAGCAGAAACCTTGCATATTTCAACCACTATTTCTAAATGTGCTCACCTGGAAATTTGGTCCGAAGCTGCTAGTCTAAAATTGTCAGAAGCACAACCTGTATTCACTTTTGGCTTACTGCTGAAGTAATGATATCAAGAATGAGCATTTATGTTGCTTGATGTGACAGAAAACTAGTAGAATAACATCACAAGATTTTTGAAATTTTGTCTCAGAGCGTTTGAATATAAAGCTCAACTTGAGAGCTTTAACAATTTAATAGACCATTCTGGACGTCATCTATAAATGGAGGACATTACCATCTTCTTCATAACAGTTGAAACTATTATAAGTCTTGTACAAATAATAACAATTATTTTTGCTTCTAGAGACTTTTGACAATCCATGACATTTACAATCCCATACCAGCAAAATCACTATAATTCTTTACTTGAATACGTAAAATCACAAATATTTATATTTTGAAGTTGAGAAGAATTCAATAGTGTTTGACCCACTTTTGGAATATGCTGTCGTTAGCCTTAGTCCTTGTTAAATTTAACACTTCCAACTCTAATGAAATAAACTTTAATGAGGCAAAATAATACATTAGAACTTCTCAAAGGACACCATATCCAGACTCATCTATCTCCAGTCTAACTATTAAGAATAAGTAGTATAAAGCCATAATCGATCTGCTGAAATTTTAAATCTAAATTATTCACTGGTTTACCTTAGAATATGATTAGACATTGTGATAACGATTAGAATGCCATTGTCTATATAATAATTCATCCACTGCCAAGAAAGCTCAAGATTCAAAGAAAAAATATAATAATATTGGCTCATTTAAACAGGTTGATTAGCAATGGAAAATCTTTCTCTAAAATAAAGTAGAGATTATGGACAACAATTAATTACTATAATATCTTAAAAGTTATGAAATGAAGTCTAGGTAATTCATAAGTATGTTTCATTAAATACCATTAGGCAATTTATCTTTTATACTGTTTTTCCCCCACTAGCCATGATAGTCTTATTAAGCAGTAAATCAACCTAAGTTACTGTTCTATAAATATATTTAATACTCATACATTTCAATGTGCATGATATATTACCTTTGTTTAATACTTTTTCCTTCATCTCTTTCCCAACTTAAAAAAATGATACTTTTCAAATGGCATTTTAACTCCGTTAGGAAAAAATGTTTATGTGTGATGCAAATAAGCCACGTATACATCTACATTTCAGACTTTGAAAGCTGCCTTATCACAGTGCCGTTTGCCATGTCAAACATCCCTCCAACGAAGTGATTAGACCATTCATTCTGGCATCGCTAAGTACTATTTGCTTCAACCTGGAGTTCATTGTTGGCTAAATTATATTCTTTTCTGTTTATGAAATACTGTGGCAAAGCCTCACCATAGCAACTAAAAGTCATGAGAAGAACTGACAAAAACTCTGCTGTTTTCTCCTTTGTGAATAACTTTATGTTGATTCAAAAGTCAGGAAACTAATCAGAGTCTCTCTCTCTCTCTCTCTCTCTCTCTCTCTCTATATATATATATATATAGCCCAAAAAAAGCGTTTCTGAATCCATTCTTTCTATCTGCACGCTCCAAGTCTCTGGCATTCCTTTCATCTTAATCGCATCCGAAGTCTACCCTTGGATTTCACAATCCCTGCTGCAGGATTTCAAGCAGCAGAGAAAGTTTCAATAAGGAGTACAAACAGAATTGCAGCTCAAAGTGGTATTTGGAACATAAGTGAAGTCTCTTTTGTTATTAACTAGTTTGACAAGTTACACTTTACTTGGGTCTTTGATTTTGTCCCAATGACTTTCGGCTCTCTTCCTTTACCGTTTGTTAGCTCTCGTTGATGACAGCTTTCTGGCTGCTGAGCTGGGAGGTCACCGCATGAAGGTAGAGTATGTATTTGAGTTGTTCCGGGTTTCAGCAATTATGCCGCAATCCCAAGCCTTCCTGGGACTTTCCTGTGGAGTAGAGCATAATTGCGTGTTCTTGTGTGTGCTATGTGATAAGGGATAAATACCTAGAAAGTAAAGGGAGCCCGATTACTTGCAAATCAGAAATAATGCTTCTAGATGTGTGCACGTCTCCACTAATGCTACCTGAATGCCTTTGTTTTCTTGCATTCACTTGCTCTCTCTGCAGCTCTTGTTCCTGACCCGCATAATTAAGGAATCTTCACATAGGCTCTCTCCAGCCCTCTGAATCCCGGCATATACCACCCTGTGCCTGAGTTGGGACTCTATTCTCCCATTCACTTTTTCTATCTCACTTGCTTTCATTTGTTGTGCATCAACTGAGCATTTTTTTCCCGAGATACCTCTCTCCAGAGTAAATTAAATCCCCTTGTTATGATAACCAGACCATCCTGACCTTCTCCTCTTTTATACTTTGCCCCCTCCTAATTGCTTATGTATTATATATAATTACGTGTTTCATATGTACACCCCTACCGTGTCTGTTTTCCTTCTGGTGACATTCCCCAAGTCCACCGCAGAGAGGTGATCAATAACACTTGTTGACCTCTGTGGCCGTGCCACAGGGGCTTGGAGTGATTTTTCTTCTTTTCTCAAAACCACCATGAATGTGCTCCCCAGTTACAGCAGAGAAATATAATAGATAAAAATCTTGTAGAAAGTATAAACACATGAATCATCAGAAAACATTTAGATGTGTATTGATCTGTTACCTACAGCATATATGAAAACTCTGCTATGCTACAAACACTGCTTCAAAACAAATCTTTCTTCCCCACCACTGACTCAAGTTTCCCCCCTGGAGGAGCCTTGCAAAATGGTTTCCAGCATAGAATAGCAAGTCATTTCTTCCCCTCCTTGTCTACGAGATCTGACAATTAAGTCCACAAATTCATGCTTGAGAAAGTGTCACATGCCTCATTGCTGAATATCACTAGGGTCACCTTCGAAGTACTTCCCTTGGGAAGCTATGCGTGGATGCCAGCAGAAAGTCCAACCATCAAAGCAATTTTGCAACTCTTTTTCTGGAATGGCCATCAGAGCTGTCATCATATTACCCTTGATTTCTTGGATGTCATCAAAATGTCTTCCTTTCAATATTTTGATAATTCCTTTATCTTTGGGTAAAGAAAAAAGTCACTTGGGGCCAGATCAGGTGAGCAGAGAGAATGTTCCAACACAGCGATTTGTTTACTGGCTAAAACCTCCCTCACAGACAGTGCTGTGTGAGCTAGTGCATTGTTGTGATACAAGAGCTCCTTCAGGACCATTTTTTTTGCACATACTTTTCTCATGCCAAGATTTTCAGTGAAGATTTTCCTAACTGTTTCTCTATCAATGTTTATTTGGTCTGCTATGTTTCTCATAGGCAGCTGATGATTTTGACACACAATTCGATGAATTTTTGCAATATTTTCATCAGTTCTGCTCATTACTGGTTGTCCTGACCTCTCTTCATCCACGATGCTTTCTCTGCCTAAGAAACCATCTAATCCATTTGTAGACTGCCACTTTCTTTGTGGCATTATCCCTGTAAACCTGGACTTACATGTCCCTGATTCATTTCCACTCTTGCCAAGTTTAACAAGAAATTTAATCCTTGTTCATTGCTCTAATCCAAGCTCTGAAATTCTCACCATGGCACAAAAAAAACCATGCAACAACAATAATGAACGCCACTCAGCAAGACACTGTCACACATTGGTACAAACACAGCTGTGAGACACTAATATACCAAGGTGATGAAACGATTCCAAGGTGTTTGTACCATGCTGCCAACCTAAGGGCACAGTGGCAAGTCTGGGAATGTAACTGGCAGACCTCATATTTGTAACTTTTCACCCCTCCCTTCTGTCTGTTCTCACTATATTCAGGCAAAGCTGATGGCTTCTTACCTTCATTCCATGACTTCAGAAACTGGATCTCACAGTGCCTTTCAAAAGGGGGGGCTATTCAAGGCTGTGGGTGACTACCTTATCTCTGGAAAGTAATTTGGTGATTTTAAATGTCCATAACTTTGGCTACGAAAAGTTCACATTTTAAAATTCTTCCAAAGAAATCATCAGTTGTATATGGATGTTTAATCTACACTATTATTCATGCAATGATATCTATAGCAGTAAAAACAGAGAACCCAAAATTCCCAACTCTTGTGGAATGATAATATTCATAGGCACATTGTGTGAACACTTTGCTCACAATCTTCTTTTTTTTTTTTTTTTTTTTTGAGTCGGAGTCTCACTCTGTCACCCAGGCTGGAGTGCAGTGGCACGCTCACAACCACCGCAGTCTCGACCTGCTGGGCTTCGGCGATCCTTCCGCCTCAGCCTTCCATGTAGCTGGAACCACGGGCATGCGGCACCACACCCAGCTAGTCTTTCGAGATATTAGAGAGAAGATGTCTTGCCATGTTGCTCAGGCTGGTCTTGAACCCCTGAGCTCAGGCAATTCTCCCACCTCTACCTCCCAAGGTGCTGGGATTACAGGTGTGAGCCACCACGCCCGGCCAGTTTACCATCATTTTTAAGATGATAACATAAAGGAAATGCTTACCGTGCCATGTTAGGTGGGAAATTCAGTTCCACATTTGTGTATGCTGTATGATATGGACCGTCTAAAATCTCTTTAACAAAAATGGCTAGAAAGATGCTTTATAAGGAAGCAATTGTGATGGGCAGAGCTTACGCGGCTCTGTAAAATCTGTCTGTCCCCTGCACCGCCATACTGGAGGTCTCCGGTTGTAAAGAATATTCCTCTGCTCAGGTCTCGCAGGTTGAAACAGGATGTGGATCGTGAGTGAAAGGCTTTCTTTCCAGGGAGAACGGCTGTTTCTTTCCTCCTTCCATTCCCAACCGGTCTTCTGTTTCTTCCACCTTCTCATCTCTCTTCATAGCATTTCACCTCTGCTCAAATATTTCTTTTATAATTTCTCAGGATTCTTAGCTACGGTACATTTTGCATTGCTCAAGTTGTAAACCTTTGTTTAAACTGAACAATTAAAATCTTGATAAGTCTTTTCTCTGGCCTTCCATCACAGTTTCCTGCAGAGACTGCAATAAATTAATACAAATCAGGTGGCTTAGAATAATAGCAATTCGTTATCTTACGGCTTCTGGTGTCAGGAGTCCGAAAGTCGGTCTCACTGTGCTGAACCACGTTCACAAGATGTCAGCAGGGCCGCATTTCTTACCGGGATGCTGGGGCTGCATCCGTGGCCTTCCCTTTTCTAGCTTCTGGAGGCTGTCCACATCCCTTGCCTTGTAGCTGCGTCACTCCGACCTCTGCTTCCTCAGACACGTTTTCTCTTTATCTCTGACACTCCCGCTTCCTTTTCTCTCGTACGAGGATGCTTGGGTTACACGGGGACCCAGGATAATCCTCCCAACTCAATCAAGATCCTTAATTTAGTCACATCTACCAAATTTCTGTACCATATATAGCCTGGCGATGAGGATGTGACCATGATTTTGCCTACCAGTGTTCACAACAGCTCACCATATTTAGACACACTGGAGAAACCCCATGCTTAAATGCAAAAGGTAAAAGAATCACTCAGAGCCCAATACAGACACGATAAAAAGTCACTAGCAGCAAGTTACATGCCAGTGTGAATGCCTCTGGACATTTATTATTGCTTGAGAGGGGCACATGAAAGTGACATCACCTGAATCGGGAAGAAACAATATCTCTTGGAACTTACATTTGTGGAATATCTGTTTTTGCCTTTAGATCATATGATTCCTACTTATTTTTATTATACTTTCCAAATTTCCCGCTAAGCGTATATTGCTGTTTATTTTTAGGAGGATGGTTAAAGTAAATTTCAGGTTAAAAAAAAAGTAGAAATATAAGGCTCCTCAACAATGAGTTAGAGAGTAACAACCTACCCATCTTTCAGGACCAGTTCAAATCTTGCCTTCTTCAGGAAGCCTTTAGAAGGCTCTGACCAACCACCCCCCCACGTCCTCCGTCCATAGTGTTGAAGCTTAGCACCCCTTTTCATATTCCTCCAGAGCTTTCTCTGTATTCTTAACGTATAAAACAGGATTGGCTTGCGTTCAGATCCATATGATACAGCTGAGTCTTTCCACCGAATTGTGAAGCCTTGCAAGAAAGAGAATGTGTTTCATCCATTCCTATACCACCCAATTCCTACCATCATTCCAAGTCTGCCACAATGTTCTGATAGATAATTGATGGTAAGGGGCTATGATAGATGTATACCTATATACATGTACTATATCCGACTTATAGTGATAAATATTTTTGTAATAAAATCACAAACTCTATAAAGGCCAACAACCATTGAATACTCCCCCCCCCAAAAAAGCAAGCAATGATGACTACGTGACACTTTTTTATTTAATAGCCTGTTTAGAATTTGTTCTTATTCGGGAACCTTAATTCATTAAAAGGGCACTTGGTTTTTTTCCTTTACAGATAGCCTTGGGACAAAATAGTAAACCAAAGCAATTTATCACCTTGCCAGTCTAAGTAAACATTACGTATGCCACGGTGAAGATATTCTAATTAGACCTAACTAAGGAAAATTAACACCAAGTTCAAATTATCAAGTATTTTTAAAGAAACGGAGTCTTATGGTTTTAAATTTAAGGGGAACCTCTGGCTAACTCTTGGCTGCAAATAAGCAAAATTACACTCCACTGAGTGCATTATTTGTTTGTGCTCAAATGAATGCCATTGAAAGACTTGATGTTCTCCAGGTTCCTGGATTCCAGGGTTTTACCTGTGAAGGCTTGCTGCTTTCTGCTTCAGTCAGTGCTCCCTCCCCGGGTGAGCTCCTACCCCAGCATCTGAGCTCGTCCACGCTGTGGTCCCACCTCCATCTCAGTCTCATCTCCTGTCACATCCCTCACATGTCTCGTCTCCAGCCGTTCCGAACTCACGCACCCTCTGCCACTGTGCAGGGTGTGCCTGGCAGGATGTGACCTCTCTCCCTTCCAGCAGTGGTAGTTTTCTGTTCCTGAACCCTTCCTCTGTGCCAGGGATACCTTAGATGGTCTGTCTTGGTGAATCCACCACATCAAGCCTGGCAAGTAGGTGTGGTTGTCAATTTGGCCTGAAAGGAAACTGAGGCTCTGGGAAGTTCCTGACTTAACAAAGGTCGCACAGTAGGTGGCAGAGACAGGGCACAGCTCCGGTTCTCTCTGGCTCCAAATTCTCTACCACCATCCCTGAGCAGTCTCTGTACCCCCCCTGGAGACAGCTTCAGCTTCCCTCGTGCCCAGTTAAAAAAATCTTCTCAGCCGGGCTCGGTGGCTCAGCCTGTAATCCTGCGCCTTTGGGAGGCTGAGGTGAGTGGATGGCCTGAGCCCGCGGGTTCGAGACCCGCCTGGGCAGCGAGACCTCATCTCTACAATAAATCCAAAAATCAGCTGGGCGTGGTAGCGCACGCCTGTAGTTCCGGCTCCTCGGAAGGCTGAGGTGGAAGGGTTGCCGGAGCCCAGCAGGTCGAGGCTGCGGTGGCCGGGGGCGGCCACTGCACTCCAGACTGGGTGACCGAATGAGACTCCAACTCAAAAAAAAAAAAAATCTTCTCCCACTTTAGACTTTTCAGAACTTTCTCGGGCAAAGTTAGTGACTCCTCTCTTCTCTGTAAGTAACTATAAAGACCTGCTGCTCCTCTGTGCTCTAAAGGCCACATTCCACAAGGATGCAATGCTTCAGACACTCATCTCACATGGAGTGCCAGGGCCAAGCCCATCAGCCAGTGCAGCTGTCCACACAGAACACCCTCACGAGCTCCTTCTCCCGGGGACTTACAAAATAAAAACCACCCACACTGTAAGAAATCAATACATGTTATTCGCTATTGATGGAAAGAGTATATCCTACCACACGAAACAAGGTTAACTTAAGAGCGATTGCGTATCAGAAACTAAATGATATCTGCTGTCTTGGGTGCTTAACAGTTTCTGTTTAGGAAGAGACTAGTAACCTGCTTATGTGCCTCAATAATCACTGTCATGATGGTAATAATGAACCTGGATGTGTTCTTCAGCTAGGAATTCTACGAATGGTAACACCGCTAGTGATTACATTCTGCTCCTGCCTGGGTGTGATCTGAGGTTTTCCTGAGTGTAGTAGAATGAGCCAGGACTAATCTTTGCAGGAAGAATCGCTTCCTGATTGGGAGCAGTCCTTAAACTTCCGAGCCTATCTGTCAGGGCCACAGGCACCGTGACATTTGCCTCCACCAAACAGCCTTCCCGGCTCCCTGAAGCAAAGAGGATTGCTTGCAACTATTTCACTTCCAATTTTGTGAGGACTGTAACAGAAATAAAGTTAGTATCTCTCTATTCCCAGGCTATGGGCTTCTCAAGGTCAAGGTTTGATTCTGATGTATCTTTGAGTCTCCGGTTCTGAGTAAAAGCTTAATAATGTTTCCGAATCAGCAAATAAATAAAAGAATGGACGGACGTATTTCGCAAGATGGAGAAGAGGTTCATGCCCACATGCTGGTTGGGCCGTTTGCTTGTGTATTCAGTCAAAGAGGAACCTCCCTGTGTGTTTCATTTCCCGGAAGTCTTAGAGAGGCAGGGAGCAGATGACGCCGAAAGCGACACAAAGTTCTTGTCATTCCATGTGAAGCCACATCTGTTCATAATTTACCCTTTTCATAATTTTGCCAGATAAAGATGAACTTAATAAAACCCTTTTTAAATTGCAGTCATGTGCCACACAATGATGTTTCCGTCAACTATGGACCGTATGTATGATAGTGGTCCCATAAGATTGTAACGGAACTGAAAAATTCCTTTTCCATGTTTAGATCCACAAGTACTTACCACTGCGTCACAATGCCATACGGTATTTAGGACAGCAACATGCTGTACAGGTTTGTGCTCCTAGAAGCAATGGCTTATACCATGTGGCTTGGGCGTGTAGTAGGCTCCACTGTGGAGGTCTGTGTAAGTGCACTCTGTGATGTCTACACGATGAAATCACTTGACGATGCATTTATAGAAAGTATCCTCATTGTTAAGTGGCTCTTGACTGTAAAAGTGTCCTTCAAAGAGAGATTACATTAGTCAAATACTTAAGTAAGCTAGAGGTCCTGCGGGACTCCTGGATGGTGTCTGGATCAAGTGGGGAAAATTTGCAGCTGAAGTTGGGAGGTGAGATGGGGATAGAATGTTTTGTACAGCCTGGAGTTTCCACGAGGGTGACGAGAGGGGAGAAATGGACACTGGAGATTGGAACCAGGGGCGGAACCACAGAGGAACTAAAGCAAAAAACCCAGAAGCCTGTGGTCCTTCTACCTTGGGGGTCACGCATGGATCAGCAGAGTCTGTGGCCCCCACGGGTGCGAGGTTCCACACCTGACTGGCTGCCCAGCACCGCTAGCCTCTCCTCTGCCCTCCTTGTGCTCACTTTGGGAAAACCTCCTCCAAGTTCCTGCCTGCTCTATTCGGGCTGGGAGAGAAGGAGAAGGGGAGGAGAATTGAGAAGAGGAATAAAAGCCCCTTCTCTCATGTCTTTCCTTGCCTCTCAGTAAGAGCTCAGATGACTGAGCTTGACCCTTGAGCCCTAGGGCCTTGGCCAAGGAAACAGGAGAGGGAAAGCCCCCATGTGTGTTTCTGTTCCTCCCATTGACTCTGATCTTTAACTCTGTTTCCACAATATATCTACAGATATTTTAGTTTTATTAAAAAGTTCTACAATTGGCATGGTGACTCACTAATGTAATTCCAGCAGTTTGAGAGAGCAAGATGGAAGGATTGCCTGAGTCAAGGAGGTCACAACCAACCTGAGCAACATAACGGGGCTTCCTCTCTACAAAAAAATCAAAAACTTGGTCAGACATGGTGGTGTGTGTTTGTAGTCCCCGCTACTCGGGAGACAGAGGCAGGATTGCCCAGGAGGTCGAGGTTGTGGTGAGCTGTGATCATGCCACTGCACTTCTGCGTGCGCCACATAATAAGACCCCAAGGAAATAAATAAAATTTAAAAAGCATGTTCTTTTTTTAATCCTGTAGTGTATCGCCCCCCCTTTTTTTTACTCCAAAGGACTTTTGAATGACTCAGTTAAAAAGTCCAACAGTGCCTTATACCTTCTATTTTGGCATTTTCTGATTTCAGTTTCAATGAGAAGAGATGTACATTCACATCAAGAGGGCTTGATACACTTGAGACTTTATTCCCTAGTTAATTTGAGCATATTCCTTTCAATCTTGTCCCCACTCTTGATATATTCAACAAAATTGCCGCCAGTGCTAAAAAAAGGAAACCTGAATCCAACCAGAACAAACGTTGACAGGTCTCACACTCAGTTCTGTGCATGGCCTCATTGTACAGGGCATGGGCTTTAATCTTGGTAGGAGTGGTATCAGCATCATGCACCTGAACTCCCACACCATCATCAGGGACCCTGAGGCCTCCTGCACCCCACTGCCCACGGGGTCCCTCTGCCAAGTGAAGGCTTAAGGAGGTGGACATGTAGTCGAAGTAATTCCTGTGTTTCAAGAATAGTGATCATGCAAATGCCTGGAACTGAAAGTCTAACTGAGCCTTAGGGAAGGAAGAAAAAAAAAAAAAAACAGAGGCGGATGACATCCCAAGTCCACCTATAAAAGCCCCTGTGGAAACTTTTGCCCTAAAATGAAAGTTAAAGACAGAGCAGTACATGTGTAGTTTCCAACCAACATATTTTGTATATTTTGTATTCTCAGATAAGCCATACCAGGCACTCCACTCTTTCAAAGCAATTCTCGCCAAGAATTTGGTTGTTGCAAATGAGGATAAGAGTACACTCGGAGGCATTTTCCCCTCCCAGGTCTCCTTCTCCACCCAGAATGAGCCAAGTAAGAGAACAAAGAGAGAGTGAAGTGAGAGGTGATTGAGGTGTGATGACTTCCCTGCCAGACATATCATGCCCACATGTGTTGTGAATCTCCAAAGAAGGGTAAGATTCTTTGTTGAAGGTCAGATCATGGTGACATTCCACATATTCCTTAATTTGCAGCATATCTGTCAAGACCCGCAGACCTCGACCAAGGGCTCCCAAAGAAAGATCCAAGAGTCTGTAGTCAGGCAGACCTGGATCTGAGTCCTGAGCTGTATTTACTGGCAACGAGAATTACTTATATGAACATCTGTCTCCTTGCCTATAAAAATAGAAGCACTTGCATTTTCCTCCAAGTGCATTATGAGCATGAGATAGACAGCAGAGATGATGATTCTAGCTCGGCATCTGGTACTACCAGGACCTGAGCAGATGCTGGTGGATTTCCTCATAAATTCTAACTTCTCTGAGATCTGTCATATCACAAGCACTATGGAAAACAAAGAATCAGAGGATTACGTTTACTTAAGCAGAAGAGGGCAAGAATACTTGGGTCACCACAAAACAAAACACGTGGAAAAAACAAGACATTTATAAAGTTGTAGACAGTATGTGAGTATTCAAGGGAACAGAGGAAGTTGCCATCAGAATTAATCAAGGAGGGCTTAGATTATTTCAGCAGCCTTTTCGCAGAAACTGCATGTATGTAGATATTAACCACAATAGAGTTTGGCTAGTTCTCTGAGATCCAAAAACAAAGGTGCCCGTGGAGAATCCACAGTGGTGATGAGAGCATCCAGTCTCCTGGAAAATGAGGTCTTGCTCTTATTCATTTCATAAAATGCATGGAGCCCACCCTAATGCATTTGCCTCGTGTTCTTTTGAAACGAGGCACCAGGTATTTGAATGGAGGAATGAGTGAATGGACTAGTAAATGGATGCTTGGGCTAGGCCGGGAGATGAATACTATGTGTCAGCCATTGTTAAGCTACTGGCCTAGGAAAGTCAATTTGGGGTATCAATGCACTTCTAAATTGCTTAGAAAATGTGATAAGTGGTACCCCGAAAACATGTCATGTGCAAGCTGTATCTGTTTCCCTAGGCCCCTTTAAAGAAAGCCCAGACACAGCGCCGAGATCCAGCAGGCAGTGTGTAAAAACTTTAAGAACGTGGCCCTGGCCTGTGGAACACTTGTGGATCCTACTCCTGTTCTCCACTAAAATGCTCCAGAACCGAACCAGTAATTCCTGGGGTAAGGACTGACCCCCTCACGGTCTTGCCTCAAATCTGGTAGGAACAGTCAGGCCTAGCAATCCCATGATATTGGTGCCACAGAGCCCTCTGCAAGATGCTGCAATGATGATAAAATATAGATCAAGACCATAAAATAACACATTATGAGCCTGGCCTCACAGGAAGGTGGTACAGGTGAGTTCCTGTTCATGTGGTCTCCTCTCAGGCTTGAATGTATGTGAATTCCACTCTCCCCTCTCCCTGAGGACTTGTTCTCTTTAAAATTATAAATGCTACTGGGTAATATTTTTAAAGCATCTGTCATTGGAACTCAGTGGAAATCATCCATGAGCAAGATACAGTAGAGAAAGGGGGAGTCCATAGTTCATACTAGATACTGCAGGAAAAGTCAGAGAAATTGCTGGAAATGGACAGGTTAGGGGACCAAAAAAGGAAGAAGAAGAAAAGAGCTCGTACTATTTCACAGTTGTTATAGACTCAGTCCTGTTCATAATCATATCCCATTCACTGAATTTGAAAAAAAGAAATCTGCTGAACTCTGTCCTGGTTGCTGAGATATGCCTGTACCTCAGGGAATTTATAGTGTGCTATGTGCAGTAGGTGGGTCTAAACTGACTTATGCAGCAGAGACCTGAGCAAACAGAAAACAAAGAGTGGCCTACTCTGTTTGGGACCATAAAGACAAAGGTCCGTGGAGGTCACAGCAAAGGAACTCATCTTTTCTTCTCTCTTTCTTAACTATATAAGTACAGGACCCTTTGAAGAAAGCCATTAAAAAAGGGAGAAAATGTGGCAGAGCAGGAAGTCGTGCATTCCTGGTCTGGGAACTGTTTTGAGCAAAGGCCCAAGTGGGGAGAGGGAAAGTAAGTCTGGTAAAAATGACACAAACTGCGGAAACACAAATGCTCTTTAGCAGATGAAAAGATCAACCCTGACCTGTCTACACAAGGGATAATTAAAAGGAGCAATTATGGGTGTACTCAGAAACATGCATGAATTCCGAAGAAATTACTCTAAGTGAAAGAAGCCAATCTCAAAAGGTTTGGTACTGCATGATTCCATTTAAATGACATTCCCAAAATGACAAAACCATAGGAGCTGAGAGCAGACCAGTGGTTGATGGGGGGTGAGTCAGGCCAGGGGATGAATACATACTGTCAGAACAGGAGAATTTGTTTGGGTGATAAAACTGTAATGATGGTTACACACATCTCTCCATTTGTTCAAATTACTAGAACTGCACGTACACAAAAAAGTCAATGTTATAGTGTACAATATTTTAAGCAAGTAAATTCAAACTCTCCCTAAAAGTCGCAAAGGCGAAGGATAAGAGAGTGTGTATGATAATAGGTGACTCCATTTAAATGTGAATATCATTTAGGGTCAGATTATGAGGAAACTCAGATGGCAATGGCTTGGGAAGCACACAGAGAAAGACTGCATTTCAGGGTGTCTCATTTGCTCTTCGAGAATCTCTCCACAGCACAGAATAAGAAACCTGGACTTGCAGGGACTGGCTTCTTGACAGTCAACACGCCATTATTAGTGGCAGAACCAGAATTCCAGCTTATGTCTGTGTCTCTCTAAAGCTTTCAGGCTTTGCAGTGAAACACATAAAACAGGAGAGCACTGTTTCTATTACATTACCAGTAGGACCCCGATGGTATAGAAATAGCCTGGGGAATACATACTGTCTGCTGCTCTTGGGTTGTGTTGTGCTTATGCTCATGCTTGAATAAAGCCAGATCTTATAATAAAATGATTACTTTTTTTCAAAAATATGTGTTTGGGAGAATATTTCCAAAACTGGTCAAATTATTCCAAGCAGAATTTAATGCCAAAAGGATTTCAGTATAACCAGAAAATTAAGATAGTGCTTTCATATGGATGAGTAAGGGAATCAGAGCTGCCACAGTTCAACAGTGGAGAAAGATGTTACAGAAAGTTGTATAAAAAATTCTCTGTCATTCTCCAGTTTTCATCAAATAGATACGACAATACTGGTTACAGTGGAGTCAGAAAAACAGACATTTTCTTAGTGATGTAGAAATGATCTTACTGTCCAAGACTAGAGTAAGTTCAACATTTCATGACAGCTTGTAATCATTCTCTGGAGGGAAAACTCAGTATAGATTTTGCAGGAAAAAATGATTCCCTGACTTTTTCTAAAATAATTAAACACCCAGTCAAATTCAGTGGCTGACCTCTTCTGAAATCAAAAACATGAAAATCTGAAGATTAAAGGCACAGCTTGCTCTTTCTCCCAGAATAGTTAAATCTTTCTGTTAATCACTGCACAAGCCTATGGTTTCACATCCAAGCATATATCTTCATGGATCCTAATTTGAAATAGCTGATGGCAGCAGGCCCTGGGAACCCCCTAGAGGGAAACACAGCTGCTGATGGTGGTGGTGAACCTCCTTCAAAGCCTCCAACTCTTAGCATTCAGGTAGGCATTTCTCATGGCAACAGAGCAGCTTAATGAACTTTCATATATTCTTTTCATTATCTAAAATCAATCTATCATCCTTGTCTGATTCCGTTTCTTTTTTCTCTTCTGCAGCCGTAAGTTTTCAAAACTTGGCTCATACAATTCAGAGCGCTTTCATGCTATTCCAGAATGAACGTGTCACTCTCTGTGCATTTCTCCATAAATCTGGGACATTACATGGTGTGTATGCTCACACGAGAAAGTCCAAGGGGGACATTAGAATTAGAATACTCCACCTCAGCCTATATGTTGGCAACCACACAATCCTTTTTTCGGATGTGACTGTTCCCCTTCATAGTATTCTTACTGACCTATTGGAGTTTACTCACATTTTGCATTTTTGTTGTACTGGGTTTTATTTTAAACAGCTTTATTGAGGGAGAATTTACACAACATAAAATGTGTTTTAAGTGTACTGCATTGGTTTTTGTGTTAGATTTCATACTGCTGCCATAACAAATCCCCATAAACTTGGCAGCCCCAAACAGGAAAAATTTAATATCTAACGTTTTCTATAGATCAGAAATCTGGCTGGATTTAGCTAGATCCTCTAAGGGTCTCTAGACTGAAACCAAAGTGTGAGCAGGGCTGCACTCTCTACTGGGGGCTCTGGGCAAGAACCCACTAAAAAGACTTTGCAAGTGGTTGACCAAGTTCATTTGCTGTGGTTGTAGGACCAAGATTCCTGTGCCCTTGCTGAGTGAGTGCCTGGGCCAGTCTTCATTCTCTGAGGCTGGCTGCATTGCCACCTAAGCCCTCCAAGTGACCCCCTCCAGCCATGGTGGCGGTTGAGGACCTCTTGCACTGCTCATCTCTCCAGCATCCCTCCCACCACCTTCTTCTGACTCCAGTCGAAGAAAGTTCCTAGTTTTAAGGACTCGTGTCATTAGAACCAGCCTATCTGGATAACCACGGATAATTTCCCTATTTTAAAGCTCACACCCTCATTACTTCTGCAAAGTCCTTTTCCCATCTGACCACATATTCACAGCTTCCAGAGATTGAGGCATGGGCATCTTTGGAATGACACTCAGCCCAATACAATTTTTGTTTCATGTGATCTTCCAAAGATCTGATGACTGGAGTAGCGTATAGCTTTCATGAAACAACCTGATCCAGTACTGGAGTTTTCATAAGAATTTCTTGCGTTTTGATTCAAGGTATATTGACTTCTTAAGGCAAGAGGATGAGTCTGACATGTTTTAGTGCTCTTCGATGCCAAGTACTTTCAAATCAAAATTCCCTAGCACCATGGAGGTAGGCATCATTGCCCCATGATGCAGACAAAACAGACGAGGCTCAATGAGAATGAGTGACTTGCTTCAGGTCACATAGTATGGGTGGAGGGGGCCGAGATTTGAACTTAGGTCTTCTCTACAATGCAAATCCTGTCTCCACAAGGCAAAGATGAGCAAAATTTACCATCACTTCCCAAGTGTCTCAGTTTCACTACCCAAGGCGACCTTGTCCTGGAGACACACATTTTTCCCTTTATTCGGTCAGCTCCTACTTATTGAGCTCCTGTTTTGAGGCAGCTACTCTTGCAGGGCATTGAGGATTCAGCAGAGAAAACAAAAACACAGCAGGCCCCACGCCTGGCTTCCATGGAGCTCACATGCTGAGACAGACGCAGCCTAACAAATGCATTAGTTACATGGTGGCCTTCAAAAGTGGTAAGTGCCACTCAGAAAAACAAAGCAACGTAAGAGGCAGGGGAGGGCTCAGGATGAGTCTGGATGAAAGAGACAGGACACAGGATTTTAAATGAGTCAGCGCAGGCCTCACTAGGAAGGTGAGGCTTGTGCAAAAAATTAAAGGGCGATTAAAGGGTGAGAAATGCCCCAGTGACTGATCTGCCTCAATCATGGGTGCCCCGTGGCGGGCCTCCTCTGTGATTGGTATCCCAGTGACAGGTCATCTTCTGTGACGTGTGCTTCAGTGACAAGTCCTCTTCTGTGAAGTGTGTTCCATAGTCTGGCTCTCACGTAAGCAAAGTGTGTATAGGAACAGAACAGACTGCCAGCTAGAAGCCAGAAACGTGCCGCGCCATTAAGTCGACCCTTGTGCTCTAAGATCAAGATGATCTGCGGCCTCGTGATCAGAAGAACAAATACATGCTGAGTGGGTGCCACAGGCAGGCCAAGCACTTCACAAGTCCCACGACAACCCTGCAAAAGCAGCGCTCGCCATCATTCCTGCTTTTGCAGCTGAGCGTGCAGGCTTTAGGGTGCTTCTCCGACCTCCTCTGGTCACTGGGTGGCCCACACCCAGAGTCATGTCTCCTGGCCACTGTACCCTGTTTCCTCTGAGGAGAGACAGCAAGAGGACAAGGGATATCCCCCGGCCGTTGTGCAGAAAACCCTGATCTCCACTCTACTTCTCCCTTCACACAGAAAATCCCCCCAAACAGGGAGATACAAAAGGCAGGCTAAATCTTACACACACGCCTTAACTGGAACCAACACGCAAGGAATTTACTTTTTATAATGTGTTCTTATGCAGGGAGGAGGCCATGAGAGGCTTGGAGAGAACCTTTCAAAATGTTCTCAAATTTGGACAAATTACAAATCAGGACAGTTAAGAGCAAAGCAATAGACAGGCAGAGGACACCACGGGGTTTTAAAATCTCAGTGTGTCCCAGACAGCCATGGCACCTGGCTTGGGTTCAGACTCCACCGGTGCATGTTCTTTCTTCACTGCTTCAGGAAATGTACCCCTCACGTGCCTGACATAGCAAAGCCGATCCCGACAGACAGGGCACAGCCAATAAGTTGTTCCTGAATTTACCTTCCCTATTAACTCACATGAGAGCTTCAAAATCGCAATAGTCTTTTCAGGAAAGGTAAAGAAAAGGGAAAGTAGAGAAAAATAAAATAAAAGAAAGAGGAAAGAGAAAAAACGGAAGGACCAAAGATCATAAGAATCAATTTCCACTGTGGTTTTCCCTTTGCAACTTAACTTTGCCCAAAGCCAGGAAAGAAATGCCTATTTCTTATCTCAGATCTGTTGAGATTATAATGTTTATGTCTTTGACTGCCAAGTCTCATATTTTTTATATTACTTTTTATCAAAGATCCAGTGAGGGCAGCTCCTTAGACTTGTTTCTGCCTTTACTCTTCTTTCTTTTAATAATGGCTCAGAAATCCAACCACTCTCTGCCCCAATCCACTGGTTTTCGTTAAAAAATGAAACATTTCTTGGATAAAACTTGCAAGTGTATAACCTGCTCAGCTTAAGTAAACCTCATCATGATATCTTGTAATTCTCAAAGTTTTGCTTAGATGCCTCTTTGAAAAGTTTTGCAGCAATGCCCTTGAAAAGTCTGATGGCTTCAAAAGCATGCTTTCACAATGGTACTTTGCCTTTTAAAGATTGAAAGTTCAAGTTCTGGAATGAAGCGCAAATCCTGGTTTGAATGGATGAGATTTAGGGTTTGTTTATGCTGAACATGCTTAGGAATCAAGGCTGTGGGCCAGGTCCTGGGGCCAGCTGAGCACTGCAGAGTCAAAGGTCAGCAGGTGGAGGTGGAGATCTACATGTCAAGAGACATTCTGAGCATTTTTACTGAGCAGGACCCCAGGACTCTTATTCGTTCCTCAATTAACAAATTTCGATGCTGCAAGTTGGCGCTGGGTGACATTACTTTTCTCATGCAGTTTTTAAAAAATAATTGTGCAGAAGGGTCATATTCATGCAGAAAAAAATGCAGACATCATACGTGGACAGATTGAGGAAATATGACCCAGTGAGTTCCCTTGTGTAACCAGCGCCCAGGTCAAGAAATAGTCATGTATCAATAGCATCAACAATTTTTTGTATGAGCTCACAAGTTGCCAGTTTATATTTTCGTTTGTTTGTTTTATAGATGGGAGTCTCATTATGTTGCCCAGACTGGACTCAAGTTTCTGGGCTCAAGCCATGCTCCTGCTTCACCCTCCCCAGTGGCCGGGTTTATAGGCACATGCCACCTTACCCTGCTGGGCTGCCAATTTAAATGTTACTGATAGCATCCTGATGGGCTGAGATGCCTGAAGGAGGCCAGGGTGCAAGAAAGTGCAAGATCCCTGAGAGGAGGAAAGTACAAGAACGTATGTCTGAAGGTTCCAGCGGGATGTTGAGAAAGAACTTATATGAGGTGATAATGGCATCCTTCACTCCAGTGACCAAGGATCAGCTCAGCTTCCCCCAATCAGCCTAGCCCAGGGAAGTCAGCTACCCGGCCGGATTTTGAAGTATCTGACACCTTGAGTGCCATTTTTTTTGCCGTGAGTTCCCTTGACTAAACATCGACACACACACACACACAAACACTCTCACTAGCCAGGAAAGAAACCGGACTTCCATCATCACAGACATCAGCAAAATCCAGCTTTCCATACTGATTTCAAGTTGCAGAAATGAAATATGTAAAAAGAGATTACAATCATATAAGTGGTCTGCTTCTCAGCTGAAACCAATTAAATTCTTGACAAGCAATGCTGTTTGGGAATCTGCAGTTTCAAAAAACTCTACACGATGTAAAGTTTAAGTCACACATCAAACGTACCACATAATTATTTTAAAATTTAAAATATTGATTTAAGTGTCACAAAAGCCACCTCAGTTAGATGTCTCATGAGTCTTTTCTTCATCGCACTATTACTAACACGAGTTCTTAGAAACTGCACAAAGAACAGAAAACACAGTATTTCTGAGCACTTTAAAGTTGCCTTATAATTGTCCTTATTTCATGGATCATTTATTTCCACGCTCATGCGAAAATATAGTTTCACAGGATAGAGCTCTTCCAAGAGGGCAACTGACTTCTGTGAGTGACTGACCACACTAATAAAGGGCAGATGCCACCAACAGCTACTGATTTCCTAGGAGAGGAAAGGGAAAGAGCCAGCGACAAGTGATGACCAGAACGTTCTACGGAGCCCTCCTCATGTGACCACGGCCATGCATGCAGGTTTCGGACAGGGCCCGGATCGTCACCCTATAGTGTCCCCGAGCCTGAGCAGAATGTCTCTGACTAGGGGAGACTCCCCCGGAGTCCAAATCCCCTGGACCCCCAGCTCACTTCTTCTGTGTTGTGACTTTGGAGCAGAGCCAAGCTTCCCCATGCCAAGTCTCTCCCGTGCCACTGACCTTGGAGTAGCCTCGGGCAGCGACTCAGCCTCTCTGGGCTTTAGGTCTTTCTCTGCACAGCAAGGATGGGAAAAGTATTTCCCTCCTAGTGTTGAGGTGAGGTTGAAATGAGATAACACACCCCTACAGGAGTGACTGGCACTTAGTGAGTGCTCAGTCCAAAAGAATTTGTCCTGTTGTTGGGTCTGCAGCCATCATTTATGCTGCAAGATAGAGTTAAAATCTGCCATTCCTCACGAAAACGACTGAGCTTGGGAAAGCATGGGATGCATCTAACACTGATAAACACCAGCCTGGAGTAAAGAAGATGGAATGAAGCGGTGGAGAATCAAAGCGTAATTAGGGTCTTATGTCACTAGATTGGTGGGGAGTTCAAAGAGTGCAGGCCTGGACACAGGTGTCATCTGCGCTGCGGCCTGCCGGTTGGCCTGGCCAGACCCCCGCATGAGCTTCTGTGTGCTTGTCGCACCAATGGACCATCTCAAGTTCTCACGATTTATAACCTGGGAGGAAGTGAGACCGCATCAGGAGTCCCGTCCTGGGTATGAGGGTGTCCCAAGACAGGACCCAGAAGAGACACACGGTAGCTGTGGCTACACCGTCCCCAAGGCGAGCCCTGAAGGTTATTGTTGCCACAGGGAAACTCAGTAGGCTTCTCCCTATGAGAAGTTCTGAAATACAGTTCTAAAAACAAGGCCAGAGAAGCAGGCAGGAGACAAACAAGTCACCTCCCAGTCTGTTTTCACCATCCATTCACTGTCTCAATGTGGGTCAACTTCATTTGTTCTTCAAAGTCAAAACCAGGGATAAAGTTCCATCGTTTGCCTCTTCCATCGTTTGGTCAACAGCCTGGTATGATACGGCACAGCTGAGTTGTCTGACCAGGCAAGTGTGAGACATGGACAAGAGTAGGGGAAGCTACATCCGCCACAACAAAAGAAGCCAGAATCCAAAGAGAAACCTGGAAAGTGGTGTCCAGGCAGTGCTGGGACCGGCGGGAAGTATCAGTATTAGAAAGTGTGGATGACAGGATGCACTGAGGGGCGTGACCACGCTGGCAATCACCAGCCCTGAGGGAGCACTCGCCAGCCCCACCACTCGGAAGAGGTGGGTGCCTGCCCCAGATTCATGAGATTCAGCTAGGATACCTTGTGGACCCACCTCTAGGCAGAGCATCATTTATCTTTCAACATCATTTTCACCGAGACCAGGAAATAGCCATTTCTGAAACTTGGTGTGTTAGGAAGACAAAAATCTACGTGGGAAAACATAAAATGATAATCTGACCTTCAAATTCCTGACTGAGACTGTGGCCCAAGGACAGAGTACGCTAGAAAAAAGAAAAAAAGGAACTATGGTTGTAGGAGATTGTTATCCAGCTCTCTAAGCTTGGGTGTTGCTTGATCGCACAATCCTTTAGAGACACCTCTCCTCAGCACAGAGTTTCAGAAACTCTAGCAATAAAACAAGCTAAGGAAAATATTGAGCGTTAGGTATGTAACTGCCAGGGCCAGATATAAACAATAAAGTGAGGGCATATTGATGACTCTCGAAACCTGACATAAATACAATTAGCTGCGTGTCCACCTCTGGCTTTTCTTCTGTTTCCAGCAGACAAGCCTTACTGCCGTGCCTGCTGGGGAAATGCTATTAGGCGGGGCTCCCCTTGGCTGAGAATAATGAAGATGACACACTTTCCCATTTCAGGACTTCCATGTCAAGTTCTTTTCGTTGTCGTCTTCTTTAGAATCGATGCTTGATTTTAAAAAGTAGCATCCTTCTCCTCCTCGGCTGCACATGTCTGAGTGAGCAGGTGCTCACTGCGTGCACACGGGACACACTGTCTCCTCCCAGACCAGGAAAGTGTCTGAGCCTGTAAGTGGCAAAATGAAGAACTCTTTTATTTCACAAAAGAATGCTGCAACCCTGACCCTCACAGATGACATGGTTTGCATGGAGTAGTTACATGCATCTCCTTTAAAAGCACCTGCTTTAAAAGCAGCATTCTGGGCCATCTAAACACATTTTTTCAGCAGAGCTCCGCTGAGGGAAGTCAAAATGCGAGTGGAGGATTTATTTCATCTGGATTTCTTGAGCTAATTATTTCAGGGCCTCATCTGCTTCCTATTATTTCTGTAAAAAGTGAAGAGAAGTTTTCCCCCCAAATTAAGGTTCTGGTATCAAGAACAAAAGGTTATTTTTTATTAAAATGTGTAGGCTGCTTTCCAAATTTTTTTTTTTTTAGTCTCAGGCGCAGGGAAGCTGAGAAGATGAATGTGGGTCGAATTTAGCATGAATAGGCACACAGGATCAAGAAAGAAAGACCACTGTCTCAAAATGGTATGTGAGGCGCATTACCCCTCTGGGGTGCAGGAGGGGCCTTCCCGTGACCTGTGTGCCAATCCCATTGTTCCAGGGTTCATGAGGGCAAGGTATGCCCCTGCCTCTGGAAAAGGGGAGCTCCCTCTTGCCACCCCCACAGCCTGAGGTGGCCCTGCCCGTCCTCGAGCCACATCCCAAGTTCTCCAGGACCACTCCCTTTGGGCAGGGTGAGGGGCTATTCTGGAGAACTTCTGTCATTCTTGCCACGCTCTCCATGAGCTTAAATCTTCTTTTTCTGTTTCTTCACCTCTTTCGCACATATCCAAAAGTGTTTAATTGAAATTAGGTGAAAAAATGTTTTGAGCAAATGAGAACAAGATGAGAGTGGTGACCCAAGAGAACAAAGGAATAGATTCTTTTTTTTTTTGGGGATTTATAATCCCCTAGAATCAAGGTCTATTGAGTTGACCTCACACATTCTCAAAAAAACTTCAAGATTTTAATGACTTGTTGCCTGTAGCCGTGGTGTTTTATTTTCTTGTCCTTTAATAGGTTTGAATCATGTGTTCAACAAATATTTATATTTTGTGCAACGTGCAAGGTTTTATTCCAAGCTCCAAGGACATGGGGTGCAGGAAAAGTGGGCAAGGAAGAGGAGCACAGGGCAGAGGGAAGGGACGGGAAGAGGGGCCTGGACTTCATTAAGAGGGCAAGGGCTCTTATTCTGAGTACAGAAATGCCACGGGGCAGTTTTAGACATGTGGCTCTGCTGAAGGCATCATAGGGTGAGGACGGGGCTTGGGGTTGCACAAACAGAATATTTCAGAAAAGCCCACTGCAATCCAAAGAGGAGCAGCCAGTCCCTTTCTGGCTACCAGGGCAAAGGAGGACACAGAGCTGAGGCTTCCTCCTCCAAACATTTCTGAGTCAGAGAATTCCCAAAGGTTCTGAGAGCACACTCTGAAAACATCAAGGGAAAGGATGCCTCCAGGCCCGCCAGGCTTCCTGTGTGAGCCAAGCTGCCGTGTGGCTGTGTTCAGAAAATTCTAGGTTTCTGTCTTGAATGATCTTTCCTTTGGAAAAGCCTATATTTCGCACACACAAATAAAGACATATATTTGCAGATCGTATATGCTTTTTTAATCAAATAAAAGTTCTTTGAAGTAAGAGAAAAATTCCATTTACGTGTTCAAGGCTGCTCCCTGTCTGATGGACTACAGTGCTGCCAGTCCACAGACTACAACTTGAAACCAAGGTCTGTCTAGAGCGTCTTTCCTGGAACCCATTAATTGACCGAGAACCCATTAATTGACCGAGAACATCTAGAGGGGCAGTCAGGGGCGAGTGGATTGTTGTCATTCCTCTCAGTCCTGCTTCATTTCTCAGTGCTGATGCTCTACCTAGCCGTGGGTGGCAGACGCCCAGGACCTGCCATGGCCTCTTCAAGCTTCTGCCCTGTCCCCGACACGGTCTACTTCCCACCTGGGCGCCTCTGCCCCTCCCTTCACTTTACACTTGGCTGGTCCACCTGTGGCATGATGAGATCGTTCCCTCCTGTGACGGCAGACTTGATCATGCCAACCACTCAGTGCAAACTCTGCATTCACTCGAATTTGACTATCATACATCAGTTTCGTTTTGTGAAACTTAAAACTGCCCCAGCTAAATGGTAGGTTAGATAAAAGCGGAAAGCACACCCTACACTTCTTTGGACCTCCTATGGCGTTTGCTTGTAATGACTCTTCAGTAAAAATACCGTGACAATCAGACCGCTCTCAAAGCCAAAGGGATGTTGGAAACCCTGTAAATGAAGACCTCTTCACTTTCAGTGAGCTTCAGCTTTGTGAGTGTGTAGGCTGCAGTCCCAGCAGCTCTGATCCAGCAGGCCAGGACGAGATGGTCCATGGGCCATCAGTACCACCTGGGATTCTGCCTTTCTAATACAAGCTCCCAGGAGGTGATGCTGCCAGTCCACGGACGACAACTTGAAACCAAGTCTGTCTGGAACATCTGTCCTAGAACCCATTAACTAACCCAGCACATCTAGAAGGGCAGTTAGGAGCACACGGATTGTTGTCAAGGGTTATACACTTTTCCGAAGTGCTACACAATAGTTCTGTATATAGATATTTGCAACTTTTTGTGGAGAAGACTCATACATGCCACTGGATCTTCAAAGGTGTTAATACCCCTGATATCAGGACACTGATTCAAGGCTCACCTCCTCATCTGCAAACCAAGTCCCAGAAATGTTGAGTAATTTGGACCTTATCATTCAGCAATTCTGATGACCTCAGGCCTTATATCCAGAGACCTTAACTCTGGCCTGTACTCTTTCCACAAGACCACATGACATTGAATTGAGACATTACTATGCCTGCCTAGGCTCTCTGGACTAACATGTCTAACTGCTTAATGAATTCGGGAGATTTTGGTTGTCCCATGTACATAATTATTTCCGCCTTCTGCAAGAGAATAGCCAAATGATCTGACGTTAATAACTCAACGATATATACAAATATGAGGTGGATCCCCCCAAAATGGAGGTATTTTTTGGAAGGCAGGACCCTTGTAGTACAGCCTTCCCCTGCTAGGTAAGTGTTCTAAGAACCCACTGGCATCAATGTACCAGCTAGTGTTGTTGTGAGAGGCTGCGTTCGGCTGCAGTTACTTTTTTCTGGAGATTCTTTCTATGCGTTTACCCATTTCATGAATGATTTATGAGTGCACCTGTTCATACCATGCCGATGTTCAACAGTCCTTACGAAAACTGCAATGACCCTTGTGCTTCACCCTCCCTATTCACTCAACTTGTCCCAAACAACTTTTTTTGGCATTCCTAGATTTTAAAAAAATCCTCAAAGGGAAACGTTTTTGTCCATGTGGAAGAGGCGAAACAAAAAATGGCAGAAGCACTAAAAGGCATCAAAATTGATGTGTTCAAAAACTTTTGAGCAGCAGAAAAAGCATCTCAATAGCTGTATTACATCAAATGGAGAGTACTTTCAAGTTGACTGGAGTTTAAACATGAAAGAATAAATACAGTATTTTTTATAAATAAAATCCAGGTTATTCCCCCCCCCCAGGTATTTTGAACTGCTGAGCACATCAAATTATCATTTTACCTTAATTTGTATTGCTTGTTTATTTATTTGTATTTATTTATTCTGCTTCTTTATTTCAATAACTTTAGGGGATACAAACAGTTTTTAGTTGAGGCTTTATGTGTGCCATTTTAAAATGCCCAAAATAATTGTACATCTTACAGTGCTGGAAAAGGATTCAGTGCCTACCTATATAACATATGAATAAATACAACTTTTTTTTGCTCCATCATGTTATTTTTTTTTGTTTTGTTTTGAGTTGGAGTCTCACTCGTTCGCCCAAACTGGAGTGCAGTGGCCGCTTCCGGCCACCGCAGCCTCGACCTGCTGGGCTCCAGTGATCCTTCCGCCTCAGCCTTCCAAGTAGCCGGAATTATAGGCAGACGCTACCATGCCCAGCTGATTTTTTGATTTATTGTAGAGATGAGGTCTCGCTGCCCAGGCGAGTCTCGAACCCGCGGGCTCAGGCAAACCGCTCACCTCAGCCTCCCAAAGGCGCGGGATTGCAGGCTGAGCCACCCAGCCCGGCCATCATGCTATTTTACGCTTCATTTTCCCTTATTTTAGGTTAGTGTAACATGAAAAAAGCTAATGATCTATTTTTCCATTTTTAGGTGGACTCTATTATGATATAAGCTACCTAATTGGAAATAGTATCAACATAATCAGTTTTTATATAGATGGAAGTGTGAGCGTGTGTGTGTGTGTGTGTGTGTGTGTGTGTGTGTGTGTGTGTGTGTAAAATACAAAACAACCCTAAAGAAAGTCAGTCACCTCACTGTAACAATAAGGGGTGACCACAGAGCAAGAGAGCACTGAGCATTCAGCAAAGAAAGAAAAAGTGAAGAAGGACAATAAATCTATTGAAACGTCTTCCTTGAGCAAAAGCAGAGGAGGAAATACTTTTGTCCATGTTGGTCATAATGTGTTTCCAGTGAAGTGAAGTTGCGTGGTGGTAAAAAATATCAACTTCAGAGCTACATATTTCTAGTTTCAGATCCTAGCTTCCCTATTTCCTGGCTATGTGACCTGGGCAATTTATTTAACCTTTCTAGACACAGTTTTCCCATCTGTGAAATGGAGACAATTACCTACTTAATAGGATCATTGTGAGGATGACAGGAGTCAGTTCTTAGAAAGTACCTGGCACAAGGCAAATGCTACATGATGCTTGTTAAATAAATTATTTTCTTGTACCTGTCAAGAACCTGTATTACAAACACATTTTTAGTACTCCATTAGATAACTTAGCCCACCAAGCCCAAGCATTACTAAAATCAAAGCAACTTCTTATTTCCATTAATTCTAAATCTCATGGATTTTTTTAGTAGAATATCAGTGGAGTTTCATTTTGGCATGACTATCATATTGTCTTATAAAAATATGAACACTAAACAGCACTGTAATATTTTCTACAAAGGAATAACAGTGAGACGTGATCAGGCTTTCCTTTAGCTATCCTTAATTCTATAAATTATGGAATAATGCCTCCTCAGTGTTAGGACCAAATTATTTTAAACCTAGAAATCTAAATAATATTGTCAATAAGATTATAAAGACAAAACAGATAATTTCAGACATGCCAAAAAATGAGAGAGTTTTACATTTGAATTTATTTATCGATACATTTTAGCAAAACAAAAAGGCTGTCTAAGAAAAAAGAAACTTGAGGAATCCAAGAGGCATGAGTGTAAGATTAAATATTCCGAATGAAAATTGAATAGCAGGTAAAGACAGTGATCTGTCCAAATTAGGACTGAAGCAAATAAAACTGAAAAAAAAAAAAGCATGTGTATGCGTGCTTTATGTATGTATATATTTATATATATGTATACACACACACACACACACACACACACACACACACACACACATACACGAAAGAGTAAGTTTTTATTTTTCTTTTTAAATTGCCTAATGAAATTGTGTGTTTTGCCGGGCTCAGTGGCTCAGCCTGTAATCCAGCACCTTTGGGAGGCTGAGGTGAGTGGATTGCCTGAGTCCGCGGGTTCAAGACCCGACTGGGCAGTGAGACCTCATCTCTACAATAAATCAAAAAAATCAGCTAGGCGTGGTAGCACATGCCTGTAATGCCGGCTACTTGGAAGACTGAGGCGGAAGGATCGCCGGAGCCCAGCAGATCGAGGCTGCGGTGGCCGGGAGCGGCCACTGCACTCCAGTCTGGGCGACAGAGTAAGACTCCAACTCAAAAAAAAAAAATTGTGTGTTTTTATGGAGTACAACACAATGTTTTGAAATCTGTATACAATGTGGAATGACTATGTATTACTTTACATGCTTATAATTTTTTGTGATAAGAATAAAAAAATATTTTCAAGGAAAAAAATGGTATCTATTGAACAGATAAATAACATAATTAAGACATGGGAGATGTTACTGTTAAGAATATCATGTATCTGCCAAAAAAAATTGTGTATTCTATTAGAAAATCAAGGGAAATAGCACATGGCAAAAAAAATATATAGACATGAAAAAAAGTACAAGGTGAAATGATATGAAATAATTTTTAAAAATAGAAATAATTTTACCTTACACTTGCAACTTTTTGAGTAGGAACTATCTAGTAACATAAAATTACACTATTTTACCTTAGAATACAATCATAACACATGGTCCTAGAATGAATATAATTTTATAATTATAGTATTTTAACAAGTATTTGCTTTCAAACTTTCTGATCGACAAAAAATACTAATAGGAAGGATTTCATTTTAGTGGCTAAACATAATAGAAACAAGTAGCTCTGACAACACAAAAGCGATGTCAAGATGGCAGAGTTAAGAGAGCAAGAGTGGCCAAGAACAGCAATGGGGGGTGCTTTCATCATTTTCTGCTGTAGGGGAAGCAGTAGGAATCGCCTACGAGAGAATTTAAAAATTCAATACTGATGATTTAAAACTCAAAATCTCACCAATTAAAAATCAGGCAAAATTTTATTACACCAACAAATATCTTATATCAGCATCTACAATAATCATCATACTTAATAAAGAAACTGTACACATACATCTTTTAACATATTTTAAGTCCAATCTTATCTTACCATTGCCATGCCATTTAGGTTTAAAATAGGTAGGCCTAGCCAACTCTGCAATGAAAGAAAAAGATACAAGAAGTAGGTAGAAAGAGGAGAAATGGAATTGACATTTTTATGGAACAAGCTAAAATCAGACTATTAGAATTAATAAGAGATTTCAGTGAGTTTTAAAAGGCCAAGTTCTAAGACTTCATAAAGAAAAATATTAGCTTTATTAAATTTTATAAACCAAAATCTGTCTCATATTCTCATGTTCTTAGATGAGATGACAATAGATCAGTTTCCATCACATTTAAAATCAACACAGTCTTATCATTTCCAGGTGGAATGTTTACATAACTCAGTAAAATTATTCTCAAATTCATATGACAAAATAGCTAATTCAATGATTGGAAAGAAGGTCATATCAGCGGTTTTTGTCTTTCCAAATAACAATACATACTACAAAGCCATGGTTTAGGTTTAAAAGGCACAGTGCTGATGTGAACACAATTAGACCAAGGAACAGAATAGACCAGTGGAATTGGACAGATTATCTCAGAGACAGACAGACCCATGTATCTATACAAGTGTACACATATATGAATCTAAGAAATATATCATTAAACAAATGAGGAAAGAGAGACTACTTAGTAGATGGTAATCTAAAAAAACTGGAAAAGAAGAGTATTCTACCTCAATCCAACAACTGCTCCACCGAGTACAATGTGGATCCCAAGAGAATAAATGCCTAACGATGAAACACAACATTATAAAAAGAATAGAACAAGACATAGGAGAATATCTTTATGAGCTAAGAAAGACAGCGAGACCTCATCTCTACAGTAAATCAAAAAGTCAGCCGGGCGTGGTAGCGCATGCCTGCAATTCCGGCTACTCGGAAGGCTGAGGCGGAAGGATCGCCGGAGCCCAGCAGGTGGAGGCTGCGGTGGCCGGGAGCGGCCACTGCACTCCGGTCTGGGCGACAGAGTGAGAATCCGACTCAAAAAGACATGCTAGTCTTAAAGTTCTAAAAGCACAAACATAATAAGGCCCCAAAAAAGTGCTTCAAAGGGAATCAATTTTGGAGCAAAATTCTTCATCTTTCATATTAGGGAGACATAGATAAGAACTAAAGTTCATTCATCATATTTTGAAATATAGTAATTACCCCCAAAAGAATTGTAATCAAACACTAAATTGATGAATTTTAGTGACTGCAGGGTATGGATATGTAATTCTGGTAATAGTCTAGAAAGTTCCCCTTTTGTTTCATAACTTTCAGTGCTCTTTGAATATTTTATATTTGTGTATACTAATCACTTTTAGACGACTTTCCCCCTCCCTTCCTGGTGCATGGAAACTGTCAGGCGGGAAGAAGTTCACTCAGGGAGGAATTCAAAATCAGATCTAGAGTCCGTGAGCTTTCCTTTTTTTAATAATCTTGCAAAAGCATTCCAATGAAAGGTTTTCCTCTTATGTAAAATAAAAGGATAAATATTCTCTTCACGGATCAAAACTGATGCTAGGAAATCTCTAAGTTAGTAAGATATAATATAATATCTTATATAATATAAGGGGAATTTATTGTTGATGAAGCTGTGCCAGAAGGACCATCACCAACAGTGCTATTTACACACTCTAACTGTACTTATTAATCCTGGATTTTATACCCTTTAGCTGAAGACACATACATTTTTTTTAACTAGCCAAGTCATTTTTCATTTACAAATTTAATTTTATGTGCTTAATTTCTTAATTTTTCATTCTTTTTCTTAATTTTCCTTATATTTCAACTCTTCAGACTTACATGGATCACAACAAGTGGTTTCATACTTTTCATGAAAGAAGGAAGGAGGAATGGGAGGAAGAGAGGGAGGGAAAATGGAATTAGTAAGATGAGTAGTTAGTCAGTGTGTAACAGAAAATCCAAACTAACAGTGACTTAAACAGAAAAGGATTTTTTTTCTCATGTGAAATAAGTCCAAGAGTGACAGGTTGCGTTCTGATTTCCCCAGTTTCTCAGGTTTTTTCTCTTTCTGCCATATTCTTGCCAGCACACTGTAACCAGCCTCAAGGTCAACAAAGTAGCAAGTAAAACTCGACCATCGACCTTCTTTGCAGACATCAAGAAGTACCAACTAGAGAAAGAGAGAGTAGGAAAAGGACACTTCTTCCCTTTGAATGGCTTCCTTTTATGGTCCTTTCCAGAAAATCTCATGTAACGCTTCTAGTTCCATCTCCCTGAACACCACATCACTATATTTCTATGAAAAGTCTTCCTTCTGGCCAGATAAGTATTTCCAGTATCATGACATTTTATTTTCTTTAAGAGAGTTCTATATATGTAAACTGAAAGAGTATGTATTGATTTGAGTCCTAAAGGATCTACAGAATTTATTAGTTACAAAATATTCTTTGAAATCCAAATCCGTAGGCTATGAATTAGATCTAAATATGTTTACGCCTACAAATTAAGCACCCACTCACTGTTTATAAATTATTTAATATTTTAATTGATTTATAGAAAAGAAACTCTGTGGAAATTAATAACTAATGACAGTACTATGGACCTCAGCCTTCCAAAGTCAATTTGTCCTCTTATGATAAATATTTTCTTATGCACACTTTACTATCCTGAGACTATTACATGGCTTTAGAATCCATATAATGCCCTAAAAACAGCATTAGTGGGTTGCAGTTTACATGACACAGTAAGCCTATCCAGTGCCAATTAACTTAGCATTAGACAGAGATGTGGAAGAGAGAGCAAGGCTGCCTGCAAAAAAAAAAAAAAAAAAAAGAAAAGAAAAAAAGCATTATGGAGATTTCAGATAACCAGAAATGACTATCAGTGTCCAGAGCACAAAATACATGTTAATCTTGAGAGATGAGCTTGCAGACATGCGTGCAAATCACATCAGCACAGGTGAATCCCAGATCTGGGTGTTGTCAGCTTAAATACCTCACTAGTGGCGTATCACTTGGATAGTGAGCATCCACCTTCCATTATTTAATGCGGCTGACAGTAAATTATAAATTATAGGTGACAAAACAGACAATCTTGACAACCAGGCATGGCATTAGGAACATTCTCAGATGAGCAATCGGTAACTAGCAACCCACCAAGACTCTCATTTATCTCCAGTGGATACACACTCCTTGACTTGATTTTACAAAAAGGTTGACTAAGGACCAAATTGCTCTTCAGCATCCCTGGAGCTGGAGGCAGGATCACGGTCCAACTCTTATAAATCCTTTTGCAATAAATAACTGGCATTTCAAAATACACATTCTTCTGGGCAACTGTACCAGAAAATATAAAATACTGTAGTCAGTTTCTGTTCTGTAGATGTGTATGTCATGTTTATATTTGCAATTCTTCCACCGCAAGAGGTACTGCTGTTAGTTGATACAATTTTCTGCTGTTAGTTGATACAATTTTCTGCTGTTAGTTGATACAATTTTTCTGCTGTTAGTTGATACAATTTCACGAGAGGTAATGCTGTTAGTTGATACAATTTTTCTCTATTTTTCCTCGAAAATAGTGAACAATAAAGTATTAACTTAATAAATTATGGATGGTGGAACATTTGGAAGTGGAAGTTTGCTGGACTGTCATATCTATTATTTCCCCTCCTCCACTCCATACACCAAATGCCAATAATACTCTCTTAATCATTATAAATATTAAAAATCACCCCAGGTATTTTAAAACTGTCATCTAGAGTTGGGGGAACGATTGGTCAATAATAAACTGAGGACCACTACCTTAACATAATCTATTTATAGCTTTTATTACAGTAATTTAATATTATTTCAATTTGGGGGGAGCGGAAAACTACAAGTTACTAAAACCTTTTTTGTGATTTAAAAAATATTTAATCAAATAAGCCTTTACAGTCTAAACAAAAAGTCAAAAGGAAAAACCAAAAAGCACTACTAGGAGTAGCACTCTGCTGGTGTACATTCTAGCTCTCATTACAAATCTCTACTATCAAGCATATTTTTCTATCTTTATTTATAAACATATTTTTTATTTTAAAATTGTGGGATACAGTTAAGGGTTAGGTATACAAATATGCATTGTACAGGCATCCTTGTTGATAAGGGGTGTCTCCCCGTCCCCAGACAGATACTGACTACCGTTAATCCCACCTCCCTTCCCCTCCCTACCCCATATAGTTTCCCACCACTGCCAATCCTTTTCTTATAGTATTATGATAGATGTTCAAGGTCCACTATATGAGTGAGAACATGTGATACTCAGATCTTTGTTTCTGTGAGAGGTCACTCAGTATTATGGACTCTAATTCCATCCAGGTTGCTGCGAAGTTCATGATTTTGTTCTTTTTTATGGCTGTGTAGTATTCCATCGTGTATATGTACCACAATTTTTTAATCCAGTCCTCTTTTGATGGACAGCCTGGTTGATTCCAGGTTCTTGCTATTGTGAACAATGCTGCGGTAAACATACGTGTGTGGGTATCTTTTTTTATAGAGTGATTTGAGTTCTTCAGGGTATATTCCCAGGAGGGGGATTGTGGGGTCATATGGGAGGTTGATATTTAGAGCTTTTAGGAATCGCCACACTGCTTTCCACAGAGGTTGCACTAGTTTGCACTCCCATCAACAGTGTAGAAGTGTTCCCTTTTCACCACACCTTTCCAGCAGCTGTTATTTTTTGAGTTGTTGATAATTGCCATTCTGACTGGAGTTAGGAGGTATCTCAGTGTGGTTTTAATTTGCATCTCCTTGATGATTAGTGAGGTTGAACATTTCTTCATGTGTCTGTTGGCCGCTTGGATGTCGTCTTGTGAGAAGTGTCTGTCCATATCTTTTACCCACTTTATAATGGGGTTGCTTGTTTTTTTTCTTTTCAGCATGTATGTGTTCCTTGTAGAGCCAAGATGTTAAGCCTTTGTCGGACCTGGCGTTGGCAAGTACTTTTTCCCAGTCTGTGGGCTGTCTCCCGGCTCTCTTGATGGTTTCTTTGGCTGTGCAGAAGCTTGTCAGTTCAATGAGGTCCCACTTGTCTATCTTCTCTCTTATGGCCCATGAGTTTTCGGGCTGCTCAGGAATTGGATGCTAGTTCCAATTTCGATAAGGGTGTGTCCTGCATTTTCCAAGGTTCTTATGGTTCGAAGTTTTACATTTAGGTCTCTGGTCCATTTGGAGTTAATTTTTGTGTATGGGGATAGATAGGAATCTCGTTTGAATCTTCTGCATGTGGTGAGCCAGTTTTCCCAGCATCATTTACTGAACTGGTTCTCCTCTCCCCAGGGGTAGGTGGTGGAGGTTTTGTCAAAGATGAGTTGGTTGAGAAATTGAGGTTTTGCTTCTGGAATCTCGTCTATTCCATTGGTCTATATGCCTGTTCTTGAACCAATACCAAGCTGTTCTGATTACTTGAGCTTTATAATAAAGTTTGAAGTCTTGTAATGTGATACCTCTTGCTTTGCTTTTTGTTTTGGGGGGGTTTTTTGTTTGTTTGTTTTGGGGGTTTTTTTTTGCTGAGGATTGTTCTGGCTATTCTTAGTAATTTGTATTTCCATATAAATTCCTGTATTGTTTTTTCTAGCTCTGAGAAGAATGTTGCTGGTAATTTGATGGGTATTGCACTGAATTTGTAGATTGCCTTAGGTAAGATGGACATCTTCACAATGTTGATTATTCCAATCCATGAGCATGGGATATTTTTCCACTTGTTTGTGTCATCTTTGATTTCTTTGAGCAGTGTTTTGTAGTTTTCACTGTAAAGGTCTTTCACGTCTCTGGTTAGGAAGATGTCAAGGCATTTCATTTTTTGTGTGTGTGGCTATTATGAATGGGATTGTGCTTTTTATTTGGGTTTCTGTTTGTTTATTATTGGTATAAAGAAATACGATTGTCTTTTGCACATTTATTTTATACCCTGAGACTTTGCCAGTCCTTTATCAGTGTAAGGAGGCTTTTTACAGATTCCCTTGGGTTTTCAAGGTACACAATCATGTCATCTGCAAAGAGGGATAATTTGACTTCCTCTTTTCCTATTTGGATACCCCTGATTGTCTTCTCTGATTGCTCTAGCCAGGACTTCCAATACTATACTGAGCAGGAGAGGAGAGAATGGGCATCTTTGTCTTCTTTCAGAGGAAATGGCTAGAAAGAGGATACTGATTGTTCTCAGTAATCTCAATACAGATATAATATACATGTTTAAGGTGATGGATATGCTAACTACCCTGGTCTGATCCCTCCACATTATATGTCTTGCAACATCACTGTTACTAAGAACAGGTACAATTGTTATGTGTCAATTCAAAAAGACTTTCTGACATCACACAACCTGCCTAGGTTGAAACAAGGAGAAATCGAGACCAAATTTCTGGGGAAATTGTTCCAATTTTTGTCTGTTTAGGAGTATGCTAGCTATAGGTTTCTCATAGATGGCTTTTACTATTTTGAGGTATGTTACATTTATGCCTAGATGTTCGAGGGTTTTTATCAAGAAGGGGTGCTGGATTTTATCAAAAGCTTTTTCTGTATCTAATGATATACTCATGTGGTTTTTGTTCTGACATCTGTTGATGTATTTAATTACATGTATTGTCTTGCAAATGTTGAACCAGCCTTGCATCCCAGACATGAAGCCTATTTGGTCATGATGGATGATTTTTGAGATGTGTTGTTGAATATGGTTTGCCAGGATCTTGTTGAGAATTTTGGCATCTATGGTCATCAAAGATATTGGCCTGTAGTTCTCTTTCTTTGTTGGGTCTTTACCTGGCTTGAGTATCAATGTGATTTTAATTCATAAAGTGATTTGGGGAGGGTTCTATCTTTCTCAATTGCCTGGAATACTTTCAGTAGGATTGGTATCAGCTTCTCCTTAAAGGTCTTATAGAATTCTCCTGGAAAACCATCTGGACCCGGGCTTTTTTTTGTAGGTAGTTTACTTATTACATAGTCAATTTCCTTGACTGTTATTGGTTTATTTAGGGTCTCAATTTCTTTGTTTCAGCCTAGGCAGGTTTTGTGGTGTCAGAAAGTCTTTTTGAATTGACACATAACAATTGTACATATTCTTAGTAACAATGATGTTGCAAGACATATAATGCAGAGGGATCAGACCAGGGTAGTTAGCATATCCATCACCTTAAACATGTATATTATATTTGTATTGAGATTACTGAGAACAATCAGTATCCTCTTTCTAGCCATTTGAAACTGAACTTCAGTATTTAGCTATTTATTCTGGTCATTACAAGCATACTGTTAAACTTATCTTACATTATTTATTCATTTATTTTTAGACATTTTAATTGAGCTCAAGAATGATAGATATTTTATTTATTTAGGGCAGAAACATACCCTTTTTTTATTTCTTCTATACAGTTAACCACCATTTTTAGTTATATCAATAAAAAGCTAACCAGCAATTTTAGCTGTCAATAAATAATTTCCCATCTCTTATCACTATGTAAGCACTGTTCACTGTAGAACCTAGCCATAAATAGTTTTTTGTTTTTCCTTTAGTTACTAGCTGCCTCTTTTTCTTTTGAATGTTTTTATTAATCCAATTTATTTTTTCTTGATGTTCCATCATTTACTATCTCAGCTAACACATAAAGACCAAATTATCCTGAAGCCCTCCTGGTCTAGCTGCTGTCTAGACCTACTGCAGTCCAGTGAATTCTCTCTAGTCTTTTCTGTTTAAAGCATAGTTTTTGGATCTTTTGCCTTTCACTTTTTACAATTATTGTTAAATATTAGTTTAGCTCGAAAAATAATCTTCCAATAGCTTCCTAAGAAAGACTATAGGGAGGTAAACTTAGTATTTTTGTACATCTAAAAAAAATTATGTATACCTAACCCTGAATTGTACCCCACATCTTTATGATTTAACAAAAAGAAGCAAAATTTTGCTTTTTCAGTTGATTGACAGTTAAGCCACATGCCAAATTCTAATGGCAAATATACTTTTTCAACATTTAAAGGTACTCTTCAATTTACTGCTGTTTGGGGAAGTATTTTTATGCTTTTTTGTAATTGCTAGTTTTCCAGAATTGCTTTCTGTTCCTGGTAAGTTAAAATGTTGTGATGATGGTCCATGCTGTTGTTTTCACTCATTATAATTGATTCATAGTGATTCCACTACGTTGATTAACTAACAACTAATCCTTCATAATCAGGAAGAAAAAAAATCTCTTTAATAAAAGCTTCTATTGCCCAGGAAGCTGCTTTGGTGACCTGTGGAGTTAAAAAAAAAGCTTCCAAAGCTATGCATTTTTTCCCTAAGTTCAGTTCTGACTGTATTCCCTATATGTTTATGTGAAGAAGTCATTTTTAGATTTTTTTCTTTTGGCCTGTACAGTTCTTATTCCTTCTTCGATGCAGAAGTTATTTAGAGTGATGTTTCTAAATTTCCATACTTGTAAGTTGTATTATTATTGCTGCTGTGCTTTTTTGGGGGGGGGTGTTGTTTTGTTTTTGCTTTTCTCTTTACTTTTTGTCTTGCTTTTTAATTTTACCATATATTTATTGTTGCCAGAAAATGTGACTTGTAAAATCCCAGCTTTCTGGCATTCATCAAAGCAATCTTTTCTAACATCTTAAATATAATGTTATACTTGGAAATGACATTTATATAAATCATTGAATAAATAGACAAGATTGCCTACAGGTTGGGCAATGCTTGGAGCTCTGATTGCTCCAAGTATTGCCCAACTTCCTGGATAACTCAATGTTAAACAAATGCCTGATTTTTTTTTTCAATTTTCAAGACTAATTATCAAATAGTATATTCTATTTACAAAGGTTTGTTATGCCTGCTATGTTAAATACCAAGGTCACTTATAACATCTCTGTGTGTGGTAGAGTAAACCCTCATTTTGTATTTCTTTAAGATTTTTCAGAAATGTACTCTTATACATGAATGGTAGGAACTTGCTCAAGTTCTACAAATAATTCTATTAGGATTCTTAAAAACTTGCTTTGAATATATAGATGAATTTGGAAAGAATTGATATCATTATCATATTGAAGTTTCCCATTCATGAACGTCATATATGTTGACATTTATTTAGATCTTATTTTATATTCTTTGATATTACTTTGTAATTTTCTTCATAAAGATATTGCAGATTTTTTAAAGTTATTTTGCCTAGGTACCTTATAGTTTGTGTTATAGCAACACAAAGTGGACTAAAACAGACTCTTGTAATTTTTAGAAATTTGATTATGCTGCATCTACATTTTCCATAGCTTTTAACATGTGAGTTTAATCCTTAATGTTCTTCAGTTTCCTTGTGAGATATCTAGGTAAAAATTTGGATCTATTTTTTCAGGACGCATATTTAAGATGCATTTGAATTGAGAAGACTTTACTTAAAAGAATTGTTGAAAACTCTTAGCCATTAGTTCTTCAGATATGACATCTCCATTTCCTCTAGTTCGGTACATTTAAGCATGCACAGAATTCTCTCAATACGCTTCACCGCCTGTTGACATCTTGAACATATTTTTGTCTTCTTATCTCTGTGTTTGTAATGTAAATTCCTCATCCTTATATTCTAATTCACTAACTCACTCTACTGAAATTAGTTGAAATTTTATTACATTTTAGTTTTCCTTCTAAGTTGAAGAATACATTTTTATTAATCAATAGTGTAATTTATTCATATTGGACTATACCATTTTATGATTTTTCACTTTAGTATTATGAATATTATACCTCTCTACTATTTTAACACCTGAATGTCCTATATATTCACATGTATGACATATATTTTCAATCTTTCATATATATCTATACCCCTATGATCTTAAAATAAAATTGGATTATATCATGCACTAACATTTTCAAGGGCATTGTATAGTCTCCAAATGCATTGTTTTTCATTACTTTCCAATAGCCAATGATATGACAGCTTCATAATGTAGTTAATCATTTTGTTATTTTTCTGTCTTTATTTGTTTCCAACCTTTCACTTTACTGCAATTAGATTATTTATTTAAGATAAATGTATGAGGCAAAAATCACTGGTTTTTAATAGGTAAAAATACATTTTAATCTCCATATAGATATTATATAATCATTTTAGAAAAATTAAACAAATATAAATTTCTATCACTAGTGTTTGAGAGTCAACTGTACCTTCACCAGTAATATGATTTTCAAATTTTGCTCATTTTATAGTTGAAAAATCGGGCTGGTGATTATTTTATTTGTATGCCTTTCATTATTCATGGAGGAATCTGCTTTTGTGTTTACTAACCATTTCATTGTTTTTCTTCTGTGAATTTTCTACTCATATCCTTTGAACGTCTTTCAACTGATATTATATAGTTTTTCCTATAACCAATCGTGGGCCTTATACTACCAATTGTTTCAAATATCTGGAGACAGAAGGAATAGTTTTGACAATTTGGGTGAAGAGGTGGAATAAGTTAATACAAGTACATCAGTTAAAGCAGTGTCTGCCACACAGTAAATCTTCAAAAGGTATTAGCTATTTGTTTAATATTAGCATAAGATTTTTATTGATACATTGCAATTGGGCAATATTTAATGGGGTACACGCTGATGTTTCAATACATATATATATATTGCATAAGGATCAAATCAGAGTAGTTAAATGTCCATTAATATTCTCACCAAAAAGAAATGTCTTGGAATATATCATGCCTTATGGCTAACAATGGCCACGTGACTAAGAACAGAACACCAGTATTTATTGTGTCCTAACTAATTGTGACTTTGTAGTCATTGACCAGCCTCTCTCGTCTTCCCTTCTCCTTCCCCTCCAGTCTCTAGTAATTGATGCTTCTATAATATTAACATTTTTTTAGATTCCGCATATAAGTGCATTGAAAAATGACTTATTTCACTTGACTGGATGACCTCCATGTTGTTGCACATGGGAAGATTTTATTCTTTTTTATGACTGAATATTATTCCATCTTGTATATGTACCACATTTGATTTATCCATTCCCTCACCATCAAACCCTTAGGTTGACTCCACATCTTCGCCATTGAGAATAGTACTGCCATAAACATGGGCGTACACATAACTCTTCCACAGACCAATTTTATTTCCTTTGGATGTACACCCAGCAGTGGAATTGCTGAACCATATGGCAGTTCCATTTTTTATCTTTTTGAGAAACTTCCCTAGTGTTTTCCAGAATGACTGTGCTAATTTACAATTCCACCAACAGTATGTAAGTGTTCCCTTTTCTTTTCATCCTTGCCTGCACTTGTTTTGCTTTGTCCTTTTGATAACAACCGTTCTAACTGAATGAAGCGACATCTCTTTGTGGGTTTTATTTGCATTTCCCTGATGCCTAGTAATATTGAGCATTTTTTTCATATACCCCTAGACAGTTTATATGTCCTCTTTTTAGAAATATCTCCTCTCGTCTAAAGCTCATTTTTAAAATCAGGTTATTTTTATTTTATTTTATCTTATTTTATTTACTATTGAGTTATTTGAGTTATTTAATACTCTGGATATTATCCCCTTGTCAAATGTATGTTTTGCAAATATTTTCTCCCATTCTGTAGGTTGTTTCTTCACTCTGATAATTGTTTCCCTTGATGTACAAACTTTTATTTTTTTAGTTTTATGGACTCCCATTTGCTTATTTTTGCTTTTTTGTCTGTGCTTTTGAGATCTCATTTTAAAAACCCTCGCCCAACCCAATGTTATGAAGCATTTCTCCTATGTTTTCTTCTAATAATTTCATAGTTTGGGGTCTTACATTTACGTCTGTGATGAATTTTGTGCTGGTTTTTGTATATGATGGGAGATAGGGGTCTAGTCTCATTCTTCTGAATCTGGATATTTAATTTTCCCAGCATCATTTATTGAAGAGATTTTTTTCCCCCAATGCTTGTTCTTGACACCTTTATTGTCAAGAACTTGTCTGTGAGTGTGTAATTTTATTTGGGGGCTTTCTATTCTATTGTACTTGTCTACTTGTTTGTAGTATCTATACCTGTAGTACCTGTACCATACTGTTTTGGGTCCTATATCTTTGTAGTATATTTTGAAGTCAGGTAGTATGATGTCTCCAACTTTGTTCTCTTTGGTCAGCATTGCTTTGGTTATTCATGGTCTTTTGTGGTTCCATGTGAATTTTAGTGTTGCTTTTTATTTTATTTGTGTGAAAAATAATTTGGGTCACTTAATAAAGATTGCATTAAAACTGTAGATCACTTTAGCCGGTATGGCCGTTTTGTTTTGTTTTGTTTTTTTGATCTGGGGTTTGCTCTTTCACCCAGGATGGAGTGCAGTGGCACAATCACAGCTCATCAAAGCCCCAACCTGCACGACTTGAGTGATCCTCCCATCTCAGCCTCCCACGTAAGCAGGACTACAGGTTCACACCACTACACCCAACTAATATTTTTTTTTTTTATTATTTTTGTAGAGACGAGATCTTGCCATGTTGCCCTGGACTCAAGCGATCCTCCTGTCTCAGACTCCCAAAGTGTTGGGATTGCAGGTGTGAACCACTGTATCCAGCCTAGTATGAACATTTTAACAATATTAATTATTTCAGTTCATGAACACAAGATGTTGCTGTTATTGTTAAAAATGAAAGTTTTGTTGCTTATGCTTGGGGGTAAAATTTCAACATATTCACATGTATCAGTACTGGTAATTAGACTCAAGTGATGGGGAAAGCGGTAAACTCTACTGTGAATATGTGAGATGAAAAATGCCAAGAGTCAAATTTTGGCATGAAAATTGCTTAAGAAAGCATCGCTTTGGAGACCAGCACCCCATTGCCAGGAGTTCTATTGACACTGGAGTGATTCGCATTACTTGCACCCAGGGGCTTTTTTATACCCCCTAAATGAAGACTTCAGCAGTAAAATCATCTCACTGCAAGGAGACACTCACTCTGGAAAGCACTTGAGAATGTAGACTGAAGTCAAAAAAGATTCTCATGTTTGCATCATGTTCAGTTCATAAGCGTGTTGAAAAGAATGAAACATTTCTTAAAAGTTTACCGTTTGAATGCATAAAGTTTAATTCACAGAATTTATTTACACATGGCAGATGCTCAATAAATATTACCTTTTTGAAGAAAACTAAAGGTATTTCTTTGGCAATCCATCACAGCATCTTAAAATTATTACTGTGTTTTAATATGTATATTAGAAAGCATTTTTTCTGAAAATTTCAAATTGTATGAGAGTTTTACCATTATATAATTTTTAAAAATTTTCCCTTTGTTCCTGACTCATATATGTGTCCATCACTGCAAATAAAGTATCATGGTAAGGAGCATTAATCTTCTAAACTTATTATCATAAAATCATACAACCAAATATACATTTTTTTTTGAGTTGGAGTCTCATTCCTTCACCCAGGCTGGAGTACAGTGGCACACTCACACCCCAGCATCGACCTGCTGGGCTCCGGTGATCCTTCTGCCTCAGCCTTCCAAGTTGCTGGAACTACAGATTCACGCTACTGCCCAGCTAATTTTTTTATTTATTGTAGAAACAAGTCTCACCAAGTTAACCGGGCTGGTCTCGAACCCGCAGACTCAGGCAATCCACTCACCTCGGCCTCCCAAAGTGCTGGAATGAGAGGCTGAGCCATCGAGCCCAGTCCTCTTCTTCTAAATTTTAAAAATTTCGTTCCTCCTCTGCTAAGATCAATTTGGTAGTTTTTTTTTTTCTGATACAGTTTTTTTCTCCACAAAGAAATACTGATCTACATAAAACAACAGCACACTGTCAGAGAAAGGTGTTAGCTATCACGTAACTGAAGCGTATCCTTAAAATTACCAAAACTGTTTTAAAAGTCTATGCAATTTTGATTGCTCTAGCTAGGATTTTCAGCACTATGTTGAACAGGAAGGATGAAAGTGAACAGCCTTGTCTTGTTCCAGTTTTCAGGGAAAATGCTTCCATTGTTTTGCCCATTTAGCAATATGTTGGTTGTGGGTTTATTGTAGATGACTCTTACTATTTTGAGGTATGCTCCCTCTATGATTAGGTGTTCAAGGATTTTTATCAAGAAGGATGCTGGATTTTATCAAAAGCATTTTCTGCATCTAATGATAAGATAAAGTGATTCCTAGTTTTACATCTTTTGATGCATTCAATTGCATTTATGGTCTTGTGGATGTTGAACCAACCATACATCCCAGGGATGAGTCCTACATGGTCATGGTGGATGATTTCTGAAATGTGTTGTTAGAACTGATTTGCCAAAGTCTTGTTGAGTATTTTTGCGTCTATGTCCCTCAGGGAATATTGGGCTGTAGCTCTCTTTCTTTTTTAGATCTTTACATGGCTTGGGTATCAGTGTGATGTTAACTTCATAAAATGATTTGGGGAGAGTTCTATTGTTCTCAATTATCTGGAATGCTTTCACTAGGATTGGTATCAGCTCCTCCTTGTATGTTTTGTAGAACTCCACTGGAAAGTCATCGGGTCCAGGACTTTTTTTTCTGTGGGTAGTTTTCTTATGACAGAGTCGATTTTCTGGGTTGTTATTGGTCTATTTAATGTCTCAGTGTCTTCTTGTTTCAACCTGGGGAGGTTGTGTGATGTCAGAAAGTCCTCCATTTCCTTTAGGTTTTCAAGTTTGTTTCCATACAGGTGAGCATAGTAATCTCTCATAATTTTTTGTATTTCTTCAGGATCCATGGTGATGTGATCTTTTACTTTTCTAGATGTGCTTATTTGAGCTATTTTCTGGGGAAAACAGTGTGGCAATTCCTAAAAGATCTAAAAATTAACCTTCCATATGACCCAGCAATCCCCCTTCTGGGTATATACCCAGAGGAATGCAAATCACTCTATGAAAAAGATACCTATACAGGCATGCATATTGCAGCATTATTCCCAATAGCAAAAACATGGAACCAACCATGTTGCCCATCAAAAGAGAACTGGATTAAAAAAAAGTGGTACATATACATGATGGAATATTATGCCATCATAAAGAACAAAATTATGAACTTTGCAGCAATGGATTTTGAGTCTATAATACTCGTTGACCTATCACAGAAACAAAGAACTGAGAACCACATGTTGTCACTCATGAGCAGACCCTGAACAATTATCATACTACTACAAGAAAGGGTTTGACAGTAGTGGGAAACTTCTAGGGGAGGGAGGGAGGACGCACTTCATCAATAAGGGTACCTGATCTCAAACCAGGTGAAGTGAGGACCAAAGTGGGTCCCAAACTTTACCTTTTCTATGAGCATTTATATACCTAACCCTGAGTTGTATCCCACATCTTTAAAGTAAGTAAAAAATAAAATAAAATAAAGTTCACAATAGCAAAAACATGGAACCAACCATGCTGCTCATAGAAAGCAAACTATTAAAAATGTGGTATATATACAAGATGGAATATTACACAGTCATGAAGAAGAAAAAGATTATGGCAACTTGGATGATTTAGAGTCTATAAAAGTCTATGCAATTTTGTTGATGTGTATATTATGCATCATTATGATATTTGCCATGCACATCCCTGCTTTATTTAATGGATTGCAATGACCTTGGGTTTGCAGGGTTTATCAACACTTATTGATGAAGTGTGCCCTCTCTCCCCCTCCTGACAGTTTCTCACTACTGTCAATTCCTTTCTTATAGTGTTATGATAATTGTTTAGGGTTCACTTACGAGTGAGAACATGTGGTACTCAGTTCTTTGTTTCTGGGATAGATCAATGAACATTATATACTCTAAATCTATCCAACTCGCTGTGAATTTCATAATTTTGCTCTTCTTTATTTTAGTATAAACACATTCCTGCTAATTTAGGAAGCTTCTATCAGTCAAGCCATAACACTTCTGGTAATGGTACATGGATTTTCCAGGATTTCCCTAGGTGTCAAGAGCTTGCAGAATTTGCAAAAAATATATATAATTTGCCTAGAGTAAGATGAAATGCTGTTATTAAGATAACAGTTTTAATATCTACCAAATAACAAAACCATAAAAATACTATTTTAAACAACATAAACCAACATTTTAGGAAACAAAATTGTGCCAATTCATGTCATGTAATTGGTATTTTTAATTATTCATATAGATTTTAAATGTAAAAAAGTATACAACATATATAACTCCTCAATTTACATTTTCACTTAACCTCATATCATAAATAATTTTCTAAGTTTCATTACATGACTTTAAAAACATCGTTGCCAAATATTACATGATAGGGTTCAATCACAATGTAAATGATAGTAGTGTTGGACTTCTAGATAATTCACTGTTATTTTATTTTAATGTAGATAGCAATATTCTCAAACATATCTCCTTATCTACCAGTATTTTTATTATAATATTCCCATTATCACTATCACCACTAACAACAAAAACAATAGGATACGGAGTAAAGAAAGACAAGCATCTTCAGACACCCTCCAGAGACACTTCCTCTCCAGGAGGGGTTCTTGTCCTCTCCATCACTTTGGTGTTAATAGACTTGTCTCAGCATTTGTAGCAGAGAATGCCCTTCTACTGGAATATTGATGAATGTCCCTAAGTATTTATCAAGTATATATTCTAGGGGGGGCCAGCCCCCCAAAAGAGATTTAGAGGGTCCCTGGAATGAATTCAGTGAAATGAGCAGAAGCCGTTTATTGGGACCAGCCGTGAGTCTTTTATCCCAAACTTTCACATGTTAAATCACAAGACTTTCACGTGAGCACAAAGCCAGGTAGGTGACAGGCGTCCCCCACCCACCAGGCGTTTCCTTAGGCATGAGGAAGGACAATCCCAATCAAATCACAAGACTTTTACGTGAACACAAAGCCAGGTAGGTGGGGGGCGTCCCCCACCCACCAGGCGTTTTCCCAAGCATGAGGAAGGACCATCCCAAAGTTATCTCACTGTTCCTCATGCTTGGTTTATACTCCTCAAAAGCAATATAACTGACTAAGATCCTAATACCTTTCTTATCTGTGCTAATTTTACCTGTACTATAAACAACTCTTAATTATGGCTCAAACCAGTTCCTAAAGAATGTGGCCCAGCCCAAAGTTTGTGCTGGGCCATTTCTGGTAACCCTAGATAATCATCTATACCATCTAACGCTGGAAACAGTCCTCTAAATGTATATACTAATTTTATAAATATATTTTTAAATCTTATAAAGAAGCTTGTATCATGTATAAGCCTCCCAAATGTGATCTGAGTTTGAACTGTGTTAAGTTTAGAGCCGAAACCACAGTCTGTGAGAAACGGGAACACTGGATCTCTAGAGTCAGCCATGCCCGTCACATTCTCAGAACTTCATGCTTAGATCATAAAAGTCCCTGCCAGTGGGTAACGCTAAACAACAAAGAAAGGAGGAGGGAATGGGCCTTCAGCTCCTGAACCAGCTTGGTGGTCTCAAGGTCCGCAGCCTGCCTGGATCCCTAACGCTCAGGCGGGCCTCCACGGCCGGCTCCCAGCAGTATACTCTCCAAGTGTGTAGATTATGTCAAAGGAGAAGCATATTTCAAATACCCATACTTCCACAAAATAAAAATGGCCTTTTATCTGAAGTTCTCCATTAAAAAAGAAATTCTACTAAAACTGAGACTGACTTTTTATAAGTTTCGCTACTATTAGGATTTTTCCACTGGTGAATTACTTTTTTATATTCTTAGATCCTTATTATATGAGTCTGCGGTGTTATTTATATTGATGCATAGGCATTAGCTGTATATTATGGATATGATCCATTACCTATTACATCTATTCCACTCTGTTTTATGTTTTTAAACTTAAATAGAAACTTCATTTTCATGAATTTTCTTAATATTCTTCGTCTGGCTTAATAATGCTGCCTGTAGGGCAAGATGATCAAAATACTTTCTTACATTTGATTCTACTTTTGAATTTTTACATTTCTCTTTAATTTATCTGGATTTTGTGTGCACATATGATGTCAGCTTGTCAGATTGCATGGAAAGATCTGTTGGGATTCCCTTGCATTTAAAGGCTATTTTAGGGAAAGCTGCCTTGTTTACACCATTTAAGCAACCTGCACCCCATCCTCCACCCCGTGTCCTCACCCCGTCCCTAGCCTAGTTTGTCCTCAGTAAATGACAACTTCATCTTCTATTTGCTGGGGCTAAATATCATCAGCTTCAACCCTGACTAGTCTTTTTTACCTACACCTCATCCAAACCATTAGCAACTTCTCTAGGCCCTCCTTTTAAAATACAGCCAGGGTCTGATCACTTCCCAGCAAGTTCAACCCCACCCAGGATCCCACTGAAGGTCACTGCTTCCACTGCTAATTTCCTTTGTTGAGTCATTTCTTTTTTTAAAAAAAAAACACAATATTTTTTATTTTGATATTGTGGGGCACAGTTAAGGGTTAGTTATACAAATATGCTTCGTTCGAGCATCCTTGTTGATAAGGGGTGTTTTCCCGTCCCCAGTCAGATATTACTACTGTTAATCCCACCTTCCCCATAGTTTCCCACCACTGTCAGTCCTTTTCTTATAGTATTACTAAGGATGTTCAAGGTCTGCTATATGAGTGAGAACATGTGATACTCAGATCTTTGTTTCTGTGAGAGGTCACTCAGTATTATAGACTCTAGTTCCATCCAGGTTGCTGCGAAACTCATGATTTTGTTCTTTTTATGACTGCGTAGTATTCCATCGTGTATATGTACCACATTTTTTAATCCAGTCCTCTTTTGATGGACAGCATGGTTGCTTCCAGGTTCTTGCTATTGTGAACAATGCTGCGATAAACATACGTGTGCGGGTATCTTTTCAATAGAGTGATTTGAGTTCTTCAGGGTATATTCCCAGTAGGGGGATTGCGGGGTCATATGGGAGGCTGATATTTAGAGCTTTTAGGAATCGCCACACTGCTTTCCACAGAGGTTGCACCAGTTTGCACTCCCACCAACAGTGTAGAAGTGTTCCCTTTCCACCACACCCTCTCCAGCAACTGTTGTTATTTGAGTTGTTGATAATTGCCATTCTGACTGGGGTTAGGTGGTATCTCAGTGTGGTTTTGATTTGCATCTCCCTGATGATTAGTGAGGTTGAACATTTCTTCATGTGTCTGTTGGCTGCTGGGATGTCTTCCTTTGAGAAGTGTCTGTTCATATCTTTTGTCCCCTTTATAAGGGGGTTGTTTGTTTTTTTCTTTTCAGCACGTTTGAGTTCCTTGTAGATCCAAGATATTAAGCCTTTGTCAGACCTGGAGTTGGCAAATACTTTTTCCCAGTCTGTGGGTTGTCTCCCTGCTCTCTTGATGGTTTCTTTGGCTTTACAGAAGCTTGTCAGTTTAATGTGGTCCTATTTCTCTATCTTATCTCTTATGGCCTGTGGGTTTCGGGTTTTGTTCAGGATTTGGATGCCAGTTCCCATTTTCATAAGGGTATGTCCTGCATTTTCTAAGGTTCTTATGGTTTGAGGTTTTACATTTAGGTCTCTGATCCATTTAGAATTAATTTTTGTGTATGGGGATAGATAGGGGTCTTGTTTGAGTCTTCTGCACATGGTCAGCCAGTTTTCCCAGTACCATTTACTGAATAGGTTCTCCTATCCCCAGTGGTAGGTGGTGGAGGTTTTGTTGAAGATGAATTAGTTGAGAAATTGAGGTTTTACTTCTGGAATCTCAATTCTATTCCATTGGTCTATATGCCTGTTCTTGTACCAATACCAGGCTGTTTTGATTATTATAGCTATAAAATGAAGTATAAAGTCTGGAAGCGTAATGCCTCCTGCTTTTTTTTTTTTTTTTCTGAGGATTGTTCTGGTTATTCTTGGTCGTTTGTGTTTCCATATGAATTCCTGTATTGTTTTTTCTTAATATAATTGCCAGAATGAGCCTCTTAAAATGCAAGTTAGATCACATCACTCCCCTACACAAAGACCACCAGTGAACAATGAACAAGTGCTTAGAGCCACCTGCCATGCTCTGCATGCTGGTCTCTCCTCTCCACATTGCTCTCCAGTTCTCAACTCACCAGACACTCTTCCTCCAGCACCTAGTGTTCTTACTAAAGTACTTCTCTCGTGAGGACTGGATGAGTGTTCTATTTAAATAGCAGCCCCACCCTACTCATCCAGCACCCTTCTCATTGCCTTATTTTTCTTCTAAAATATTTATCTCCATGTGACATAGTATTTATTTTTACTTCTTTTTTTAAATATCTGTCACTCCTTCACTGCAGGAATTCCCTTTTCCTTGTGTTGTCTACTGTATGTGTTAAAAACCCTAGCATATAATATGCACTTAAGGAGTATTTGTTGAATAAATAAATATTGAGTGTTTGCATTCAGAAACATTCCATGTCTCTCAATTTAGTCACTTTTATTTTGGTCTTTCAACAGAGGTTGTAAGGTTTTTTTTTTTTTTTTTGAGTTGGAGTCTCACTCTGTCACCCAGACTGGAGTGCAGTGGCCGCTCCCAGCCACCACAGCCTCGACCTGCTGGGCTCCAGCGATCCTTCCACCTCAGCCTTCCGAGTAGCCGGAATTACAGGTGTGCGCTACCACGCCCGGCTAATTTTTTTTTTTGATTTATTGTAGAGATGGGGTCTTGCCTGCCCAGGCGGGTCTCGAACCTGCGGGCTCAGGCAATCCACTCACCTCAGCCTCCCGAAGGCGTGGGATTACAGGCTGAGCCACTGAGCCGGGCTGGTTATAAGGTCTTTATATAGGTTTTCATGCTTCTATGTGAAAGGAATATGTTTTCTGTCATATTTTAAATTAGTTATTGATAGAGTATAGAAAATCTATGAGTTTTTGAATATTGACTTTTGATCTAGCCAACTTGATGAAAAATTCCTTGATATGCCTTGCTGATTTCTTGATAGATCATAGATTTTCCACAAATAATGCCAATTTTTCTATTTCCAACATAATTATTTCTTATTTTTCTTTTGGACTGCACCTTCATTAAAATGTGTGTGTGTTGTATGCATGTGAGACTATTACACAAACAAGGAAATGAGTGATAATGATAAAACTACGGACTGTGGGACATGACAGGGACACACAATTAGATGCTGTTATGGTATCAGTACATTCTTAACTGGGCAGCTTTTCTTATTCCAGGTTCCAAAAGCAACGACTCTTATGTTCTACCATTAAATATGATGCTTCCTGTAGTTTTCTGGTAAACAATTTTTATGAAGTTAAGAAAATTTCCTTCTATAAAGTTTAGCAAATTTATTATCAGAAATAGTAGAGTTTCATTAATTGTTTTTTGGCATCAGATGAGATAATCATGTTTTTGGAATCTTTAATAGATAATATGGTGATTTATACAGATAAGTGTCCTAATGTTAAACTACTCATGCATTCCTTGGATAAATGCTAGTTAGTCATGGCGTACTAGTCTTTGCTTTAAATGCTTTCTGTAATGGTTGATGTGTGTGGATGGATGGATTTCACGTATATAGATATATTATATATATATAATCTCATATAGTTAGATTATGATGCATTATCAGAACAAATTCAATAATCAAAAGTCTATATCTTAAGAATGAACTAATACCACGACAGCATCGTGTCCCTGTCATCTCCCTGTCATCTCCCACTGTCTTGAATTTTGTCATTATCACTCATTTCCTTGTTTGTTAGTATTCTCACATACACACCACACACTCTCTCTCTCTCTCTCTCTCTCTTTCTCTCTCTCTCTCTCGACCCCTCAGTACAAACAAATAGACCCTGAAGGAAGATTTTAGCTTTTCCAATCTGTTTTCATAAGACCCGGTTGAACATGGATGAAGTTCTTTGAGGATCACAAAGGTAGAATAAAAGATAAGACTGAGGAGAAACCTTACTGTTCATCAGTAAAGAGTACCTACTTAGCTTCAATTATCTCACTTCAGTCTTTTCATAGAAAGCCAATGATCTTCCACAGAGGAAGTTGCTATTTATTATTCAGAGATGGGTATTTCAAAACGGAGTCTTAGCCAGTTTTCTTTCTTCTCTCTCTTTGATCTGTGAATTGGCTCCAACCTTGCTTGTGTCGAGAGGCAAAACTTGGGCTTCCTGCCAAGCCTTTTATCTATGTATCCTGGGCAAAGGTCTTAAAAATGAACCCTGGGATGTTTTATAGGTACTATATGAGCTCCACATGTGTCAGCTTAGAGAGAATATTGTTCTAGGATATTTAAAGGTCACCACAGATGTTTCTTTCAGAGGCAGACCAAGCTGAAGTGAAAAGAAAATACTTACAAGAATTAGATATAAATCCACAGAATTACTGATTAATCTATAAGTGGTGTGGAAATCAAGTCTTTGTGGAATATCCTATAGTAAAATTATTTGATCCTTGAATTTGATTAAAAGGAGAGAGCTTATGTGACTTAATAAGCTTTAATATTTGTCTGTTTTTATATGGCAAAAAGAACATACTCCAAGTCTTTGATTGAAAAGGATCAAATAAATTGGCACAAATTTGAAAAAAAAACAAGTTGTTTTTTTTTTCACATTTTGATTTATTTTATTTTATTTTTTTGGAATGTAATAGTAGTTACTCAACTTTGTAAATTTACAAAAAGTAACTGAATGCTACATTCAATTTTATGGATTTTGTGGTATGTAAGTTATATTTCAATAAAACTCATAGAAAAAAGTCAGGTCTTACAACATGCAATGCTGTAATTACAAAATGTTCAACCCCTCACCAACAAAATGAAAGTGCACAAAAGAAAGCTTTAAAATGTCTGAGCAGAACAGTCTATTTGGAGGTGCAGTTCACAGTGAAAATGGGGCTGAGTGCTCTCACTTGACCAGCAGTGCAGAGCTGCTAAGTGTTACTCAGGAAATAGTTCTTCAATGGCCACGTGGGACCAGAGATCACTGGCAGTTTCTACGTTCAACACAGTACCTTGCTTCTTCAAAGTCCTACTCAGCAATAACTATCAGGTGCTAGAATGGACTAGCAACCTAAACATGCAAAATGACTAAACTGAAGCTAAAGCTACTTGACAATGCTGTTTAAAGCATAAACAATAATTTTAAGTATTTGAAATGTGTAGATATGTGTGTATCTTGGTGCAAAAATCGTCACAACTGTAAATTGAGTGTTGCCTAGACAGTTAGCTCTGTAATTGTGCAACTGAGCACTGCCATCCCTAAACCAACAGAGAAAAATCAAAGCCTCAAAGGAGGCAGAGGTGGATGAAATAAGGGTTGCAGTTGGAAAGACAATGGTACTGGCAAATAGGATGATGGAATTGCTGGCGATTGGAATTGGTGTCAACACACTAAGATGCATGTACTTCAACTCAATTTGGAAAAACAAACAGACAAAGAAAACCACATATACCTGATTCTAGGCTTATGAATTCATGTCATACCTCACACAGCAGAAGGCTCATGAACCTAACACTTAGAAGACTCTTTCGGGCTGAAAAAGTCACCCAAATTAAACGCCCTTTGTTACATGCCCTTACTATCTTCCTGACAAATAATGACTCTTTATCTCTGTTGTTATTACCTCCCAGCATTCACTTTGATTTCAGGAATCAGCCCTTTCAGCACAAGGCAATAACAATCCCTAGGGCTGTACAGTACATAACCCGCACAACTGTACACATGGTCCTCTCTTGCCTTGAGCAAGACCATCAAGGTGAGCCATGCTCCAGGAGAGGAAATGTGACCATATTTAGGCCAATCAGATACCTCTACTAAATTGTAACACATTCAACCCAAGGGGGATCGCTGAAAAAACTCTATTAGTTTCTTCTAACTAGGTACCAGGAGTTGACCTGATTTATGATTTAAGACTATATTCAGCCTTTCTGCACTCTGTGGGCTACTTGTACTCCGACCAACATAGATAGCTGTAATTGTTCAGAGACTCTGTGCTGGCAAACTAAGAGTCATGGCTGACTTGGTGCCTATTCCATTGATAAAATTTAGATATTTGTCCCTTCAGATCTCATGTTGAAATGTCATCCTGATGATGGAGCCAGGGCCTAGTGGGAGGTGTCTGGGCATAGGGGCCGGTCCCTCACAAATAACAAGGTGCTTTCTCGTGGGTTCTCCCTCTTAGTTCACACAAGAGCTGGCTGTTGAAAAGAGCCTGGAATTTCCTGCTCTCTTCCTTCTGCTCTCCCATGGGACACACCTGCACGCCTTGCCTTCCACCACAGTCAAAGTTTCCTGAGGCTTTACCAGAAGGCGAGCGGACGCTGGCACCAGGCAGAACCGTCAGCCAAATAAATCTTTTTTCTTTGCAAGCGAGCCAGTCTCAGGTATTGCTTTAGAGCACTGAAAAACAAATGGAATGATACACCTATGATGAGTACTTCCCATTTCTCCACAAACCTCGTGCTTTGAGCAACGCTGGGCATAAAATAAGTTTCCGTCTTACTGAGCTGATATTTGTCTTCTAGAAGCTTCTAACCCAGGTTCATCACTCTGTTTTCTAAGGCTGTCAATCAAATTGAATCCTTTTTCCACTTAATAGGTCTCTAAATTTGTGAAGATTGGTTCTGTGTTCACTCTGCCCAAATTTGGTTAAACCTTCCGTTTCTTCTGCTGTTCTTTTTTTTTAAAACACATATCACCTCATGCAGATATTCCCTTTAGACATCTTTGCATGAACAATATGTGTAACCTGTGGCTTCCACTTATAGCCAATTAAAAAAAAACAACACATTTCCAGATGTATTCTTGCTTACAACTTGAGACTGCAAGGATGAATAAGGATCTTTTCAAAGGTGCACAGTATTCCACCTGGGACTGGAGCACAAATTAGCAAGGAGGTGTGGGCAGGTTTGTGGGACTTTGCTTTATGTCAATAATACTCTAAAACACTACTTTGTGCACGGCAGACCATTTGTAAGTAGTCTTTGTTCTTGTCAGTTTACAAGGGAGACTCCCCAAAACCCCAGAATTTATTGATAGAACATTGTGTATTTATTCTTGCATGTTTAAACTTGTCACCTTTAAAGTACTCTCCACTTGCTGCAATACTCTTTCAAGATGATTGTCCACAGCTCAAAATGGTCTTCAAATCGTCTTTTTTAAATACTTTTCAGTGCTTCTGCCTTTTTTTTGTTTCACTTGCCATTTTTTGTTTCACTTCTTCCACACTGGCAAATCGTTTCCTTTGAGGACTTCTTTCATCCAGGGAAAAAAACAACAAAGTCACTCAGAGTGATACCAGGGTGGGGCACAGGGGTCACGCCATTATTGGCCAAAAACTGCTGAACACTCAGCACCGTGTGGGCTAGTGTGCCGGCAAATCATCTGCTGTGAAATGAGCAAACACACTGAAAGACTCTCAAAAAAAAAATTTCATCCGGGCCGGGTGGCTCAGCCTATAATCCCAAGCTTTGGGAGGCTGAGGTGAGTGAATTGCCTGAAGTTCGCGGGTTCGAGACCCGCCTGGGCAACTTGGCGAGACCTCATCTCTACAATAAATCGAACATTAACCAGGCGTCGTAGCGCGCGCCGGTAGTTCCAGCTACTCGGAACCAAGGCTGAGGCGGGAGGTTCGCCGGAGCCCAGCAGGTCGAGGCTGCGGGGGCCGGGAGCGGCCGCTGCACTCCAGTCTGGGCGACAGAGGGAGACTCCAACTCAAAACTAAAAAATAAAAAAAAGAAGGTAAGTACATTCAGCTCACAGCTCGCAAGTCCCGTGCGAAGCAGTGGGCACGATGACTCCACGCGTGACCCAAGGACTCTCCCAAAACACACACCGAAAATCCCAGCTGCCCTCAGCCAGAAAGACCCCCCCAACCTCAGGGTGCACCTAACTCGCGTGGGTTTGGCTCATCCTGTACCCTTTTTTATTCTTAATTTCAGTTCCTGTTTTGGATTATGGGCTTATGTACTAAAGGTCTTACAAAAGACCACAGTCATAAAAGCCAAGTCAATAATCGTGGCAAATACCCATAAAACTAAAATAGCAAACTGGAAAGAACGAATCAACACATGCTCTGAGAAGAGCTTCTCTGTGAATTGCCTTGAGAAGCTTTTCCATGCTAACTATTGGGGGCACGCCGATTCTGGGGGTCTCGGTTTGTGGCAACAATCACAGGGCGGCTTTGCTCCGCCAGCAGCTGCTGGGACGTCTGCGCTCACTTCATCCCCGTCTGACTTCGGCCCTGGCAAACCCACAGCCCTGTTTGGACTTAGGATTTGGGGTCAAGACCCTGAGCCTGTGGACACGAGCAGACCCCCCAGCGCAGTACCCGGGGCCTCAAAACACAGGGGTGGTTCTGGCTCCCCCTCCCCAGGCCACACCCCGCCCCATCTCCCCCCCAGGCTCCAGCCACCCCAGGCCCTGCAGCTCCGCGGGCGCCCGGCGCACGCAAGGGCGAGGGAACTGCCTCCACAGCCACGTTTCTTCGCGCCACCTGCGCCTTCCACAGTCGCGTGTTCTGGGTCCCCCAGGGATGCCCGGCTGCCCGCAGGTACAGCCCAGAGACACAGGCAGCAGGAAGGACTCGGGATGGGGGTTCGAGGCTTCTGAGTTCTGCTCTCGGAAGTGTAACAATCCGCGAGGATTACCCAGAGCCAATGCGGGAACTGACGAGGCCTCCGTGACCGTCGATGGAGCCCAGGGGCTGGACCAGAGGACGCCCGCGCGCTCCTGATTCGTTTGCTGTGATCCTCGGGCCTTCCTGCCTGCCTGCCTACCTGCCTGCCTGCCTGCCTGCCTTCGTTTTTTCAGTTGGAGTCTCACTGTCGCCCAGACTGGAGCGCAGTGGCCGCTCCCGGCCACCGCAGCCTCGACCTGCTGGGCTCCCGCGATCCTTCCGCCTCCGCCTTCCGAGTAGCTGGCACTACAGGCGCGCGCTACCACGCCCGGCTAGGTTTTTGATTTATTGTAGAAATGCGGTCTCGCCAAGTTGCCCGGGCGGGTCTCGAACCCAGCCTCCCAAGCGCGGGATGACAGGCGGAGCTACCTTTCTAAAGAACAAAGAGAAGGCAGGATGTCCCCCGCTTCTGCCTCTCCCCACGCGTGTGTTTCATGATGACCGTCCTGGCAGGCTCAAAAACCCACAAAAGGGAGGCCACTGTTCCTTCCCACGCGTGTTTGAACACCGTCATGCCATAAAGCCACGAATCCGCCCCTTACCCGCGTTTCTCCGGTTCGGGCGGTCCCGAGACGCCTCCCGGGCCAGATGGGGCGTCGTCGGAAGCCCAGCGGCGGGCGTCTGGCGGCCGGCGCCCCTCCCCTGCGCCCCTTCTTGGGGCTGGGGCGGCAGGTGGGCCCGAAACGGCGCCGCCCCCCCGCCCGGGACCTCTCTTCGGGCTCCGGCTCGCGGGGCAGGTGTGTGTTCAGCTCTGCGACACGGGGTACAACGTCCCCAGTAAGGACGCACACCGTGGAGGCTGGGGCAGGGGGCGCATCCTGGCTTGCGGGGTCCAGCTTGGCCCCGTGGCCCTCCGCGCGCGGCTTCACGGCGCCCCTCCCTCCCACCTGCCTGCCCCGTGGACGTCAAGGTCGAGCACCGGCTGCACAGAGGCTGGGACTCTCAGAAGCTGCTCACCCAGTCGGGACAAGGCCTTTTTACGCGTGAGTATACCTCCCCGCATTCTCTTATTGAATGCCGGCTGATGCACGCTTCTTTAGATGGTTTCCAAATAAAACTTCATCTGCCCTGTTTCACCAAGCCCTGCATATACTAGAACTGACAGTGCTTTTAGAAAGAGGCCGTGAAGATGGACCTCCCTCCTGTAATAGGAATAAACTGAAGACGGAGGAGTGAAGCTATGTCTGTACTCAGAGCCAAAGCAGGGCCTGGAGGCAGGGTTTCTGATCTCAGTCCTGTGCCCTCTTCCTCCGACATGAGGAAGCTTCCAAGTTCTAGAGAACAAAATCTAACTAGTTAAAAATCTAACTAGTTAAATCTAATTAGTTAAAATCACTTTGCTTCCTCACGTGCACTGAAGCACTTACGAAATCATCGGTGTTTCACAAGCATTCAACCCAGTTCTAGAGAAGGACTGGGGATACCATATCGTCTTCAAAGTGTGGACTGAAAACGCTCAGTATCTCTCCCAAAATGCATCACTCATTTATTTAGTCTCCGAAGAAATGTTTATCGAGCATCTGATACGTACAGACACTGTTCTGAGTCTTGGGAACAGAGACAGACACTACGGACAGGGTTCTCGTTCCCGTGGACTCAGGAAAGATGAAAACAGACAAGTATGCATTTCACATAGCTATCCTTTAAAAATAAAATTAAAATGGTGGGGGTATATGAGATGCAAACCCTGGAAGGTGGAAGGCCGATTCCAGGAGCTGGCGTCTGAGTAGGTAGTCGATGACGTCGGGAAGCAAACGCTGTGGATTTTTCTGGGAGAAGACAGTTCCATTCAGAAAGAGTCACAGATGCGAAACCCCAAGGAACTGATGTGCTACGACCAAATGGATCACGAGGAAGAATGACAGGAGATTAGCTCTTTGCAGGTAAGAACCTTGGATTTGACTTTGAATGCTATAGAAAATCGTCGAAGAGTGTACAGCGGAGGATAAGATGCTCTACTTTACTTTTTTTAAACGCTCCCTCTGGTTGCTGTATAAAAAATGTATCTAGCCAGGCTCAGTGGCTCAGCCTGTAATCCCGCGCCTTGGGAAGCGGAGTTGAGTGGACTGCCTGAGCCCGCGGGTTCGAGACCCGCCTGGCCAACTTGGCGAGACCTCATCTCTACAATAAGTCAAAAATAAGCCAGGCGTGGTAGTGCGCACCTGTAGTTCCAGCTACTTGGAAGGCTGAGGCGGTAGGATCGCCGGAGCCCAGCAGATCGAGGCTGCGGTGGCCGGGGCGTGCCACTGCCTTCCCACCTGGACGACAGAGTGAGACTCCAACTGGAAAAAAAAATTATCTGCAGGGACACAGGGGTAGAAGGAGGAAACCCCATTGATGGTGACTTCGGCTGGGGTTTTAGTTGTGAAGGTGAGATGGAACTGGATTCAGAATATATCTTGAAGATACAGCAGAAGAACTTAAAAATAGATTGCATGTGAATCGTGAGAGAAAGAGAGCAGTCTAGGTGACTCCTGGGTTTATGGCCTGAGCAACTACTTGCCTGGTAGAAACCCTTCGTCGAGAGGGCAAGCAGGTTTGGGTGTCAAAGAACATTCAAGAGATCTGTTTCTTCACGTGTTAAGGTAAACGATGCTTTTCAGACATCCAGGTGGAGATGTCAAGTAAGTGCAAGGATGTGCTCATGGAACCACATCCACAATATCTTTGGATGTGAACATCTTAGTGTTTTAGCATCTGCATTTTGTGGATACACTGATGTAAGCTCACAACGTGATATTTGCCATTGGGGCTGTAAATCAAGGAGAGATTTAGGACTTAGACCGGCTCAGAAATAAGTGTCAATGCTCCAGTGCTTTGTTGTTTTCTCCTTATCTACATGAGGGACACATAGTACAAAAATGAATAAATGTTATGCTATCCTGGCAAGTGGATGCAAATACTTCCCCCCTCCTCTCCGTGTACACAAATCTTATATGTCTTTCAAGGATAGCTCAGGTTTTATGGCAGATGTCCAAAATTGCCTCCTCCACAAAGATCTCTCCTACTTTGATCTTTTTGCTCACACCTCTGCTGGTGCCAAGAGTCAGTGCTGTATCACGTGGCACATAGTTATTCCTGGACAGCTTCCTGGTGTTATTTTTGCCTTTCCATTAGATTACAACTTGAGAGGAGGTGTCATATGTATATTGCTCTCATATCACTCACTATGACAAAGACTGAGGAGGTCTCCACCAAATCTGTTTCTCTTTCCTTTGGACACATAGCTAGTCCCAGTCTCTCTCTCTCTCTAGCTATCTGTCTTCTGACTGGATATTGATGTCCAGGAAGACACATGTTAGGTAGGACAAATTTTCTGTCACCCTGGATCCCTGAAGTACTACATGGAGCAGAGCCAAAGCCAGCAGTTGAACTTTTCATAAGTGAGAAATAAATGTTACTATGTTAATACATTGAGATTTGGGGGTGTTGCAGCAGCTAGTATATATGTTGATCAATGTCTTGTGCCTAGAACAGGCTTACAGAAATTTTATTTGCAAGGCTATTGGAGACTTTGCAAACAATTGCTGTTTGTGCCAAGCAAGTAAAGTCACTTTCTCAGATCATGTAGCTAGTAAATTGTTGGTAGACATGGAGTGGTCTGTTATCAAAACTATTTTTTGATGTCTTTACTGTTTTGTACTCCAATATCATTGATAATTAATCTTGTGACAATGAGTGTGCTATTGCAACTTTAGACAGTAACAGAAATAACATACATACACACACACACACGCACACACACACACACATCTTCCAAGGTAAATTTCAGCAAACGAAAGAGGAGGCTCAGTGGCTGGGGTAAACTATGCAGAGCAGGAGAGGAAGAAAACGCAGAGACAAATGAATGGAACTGCAATGTCGCTTCCTCTGAATGCGATAGCACACATGATTAACTGCTGTTGGCTATACACAGATCACGGCATTCTGATTAATTGCCGCGTAGACTCCACTCGTCAAAAGATACAGAGTAAGGCCTCCAACATTTCATTCCAAATGCCTTGTGCAAGATAAACCCTCCCTTGCAACTGAAGTCTGAGAAGAAAAATGTGAGGAAGTAAGCTAATAGACAAGCAGTAAAACTTGTGAAAATTGAGGGAGGATCAAACCCAAAAGAACTTCCCAGAAACAATATATTTAAATGAATGTGTATGTACATCTATCACAACAGTTCCATGTCAGTGAACTTCACCAGGATTTGAAATCTATGTATTTCAAACTTAAAAAGCAAATAGGATAAAACACACCTCTAACCAGCAAAATTTAATCCAGAAAATCAGCCTCTTTAATACCATATTATGTGTATATTATGACATGTGCATATTTTCTGAATACAGTGCTATGTCTAATACAATTTATCCCATTACAGAATTTCAATATGGATAAACACAAGCTGTATCTTCATGGGTTTGGTCCGATGAATCTCCTTTTGCAGTATTCAGGAAAAACAAAAACAAAAACAAAAACAAAACTTCACTAATCAGATTGATCACATTCCCGGTCCAGACCTTCTGACGTACAATGTGGGTCACAGTAGAGAGGAGGGCCTGAATAAAAGATCAAGGATTACTTATCACCTCCTTTGGCTATGTGAAAATAATTCAGATTTACAATCATGAGGATTTGAAATCATTTTCTTACCCTTTATGTAATTTGACCTCACCTTCCCAGCTATCATATTTCTGGGTATTTGACAGAGGAGAAGCAGGCTTTGAAAGTTTAAGTGGCTTCCAGAGGCCACCCAGTTGGTTCTTGAAGCCAAGTCATGGACTGAAATCCCATGTTCTTTCTACTAAGTTGCCTTTTTCACAACTTACATTTCTGAAGCAGGTAGCATTTACAGACCATTGAGGCAAGCGGGACAGATAGTATAGTCCCAAATTGCAGATGAGAAAATTGAGGTTCTGAAAGTTAAATCACTCACCTAAGAACCCCTAACTAATCTGTCAGTGAAAAAAAACAAACAACTAGATCCAGTCAAGGAGTCTTGGATTCAAGTTCAGCCTTCTTTCCCTTGTACCATATTAAGAACTGAATGTTTATGTCTCTCCAAGTTTATATGTTGAAATCTCCCCCTCAATGTGGTGGTAGCAGGAGTTGGGAATTTTAGGAGGTAATGATGCCATGAGGGTGGAGCTCTCCAGGATGGGTAGTGCCCTTAAAAAGAGACCCCAGGGAGTTCTCAGCTCTATTTGAACTCTGCGAGGATACAAGGGGGAGAGACCTTAAAGAGTGTCCTCACAGAGCCAGACCATGCTGGCATGTGGATCTCAGATTTCCAACCTCCAGAACTGCGAGAAAACAAATTCATGTAGTTTGTAAGCCACCCGGTCTGTGGTACTTCATGAAAGCAGCCCAAACTGACCAAGACATAGTGCTCCCACCACCAGGCCAGAGGTAAAGTCTCATTCATAAGAGTCCCCAGCTTTGGAGTGAGAACCGGGTCACACTCCGGCCGCACCACGTACTCTGAGCCAGTCGCTGAACCCTCACAGGGCCACAGCCCCCGTCTGCCTCATGTCGCGCCTCAGACTCAGACTCGGTTTGGTAAAACCGACCACACGATTTACTACAGCTACTCCCAACAACGCCGTCTCAGTGAGGTCTCTCTTTGCGACTGGGACCAGGACCTACCAGGTCAAGTAAACCCGGAACAGACTCCCTCCTCCTCCTCGTCCCACACGACCAACTCATCGCGGGTTTGCGGTATAACTGTCTCTCAGAGTCGTGCCTTGGCTGCTTCCACAACTCCTAAAGCCCCCACTCTTGTCTCCTTGGTCTTTTTTCTTTCCATTCCATTCTCGACTCTGTAAAGAAACCCGTCTTACTAGATCATGTCACTTTGCCAAAAATCCTTCACATCTCTCTGGCAAAAACGAAAGCCCCCTACCTACTCCTGCGTGACCTGGACTTACCCCACCCCCGCCTTCCCAGTCATCCTAGTCCCCTGTGCCTGCCCTCCCTTATGTACTCTGCACTAGGCTGGGTGTCGAGCTTTCCATGCCTTCTCTCGTTGGACTTGCAATGCTTCCACCAGCCTGCACAGTATCACAGAGTCTTTGCCCTAAATCAATCTGCACTGCATTGTTTCTTCGGCATAACACGGAAAGTCAAATAAACATAGGTTTGAATAACAGGGAAAGTCAAATAAACATAGGTTTGAATTTGGAAGCTCCATTTTCAAGCCTAATCTCTTATTATTGTACAGCCATATGCTATTTAAAGCAATTGTTATTAAACCAAAGGAGATTTGCTGAGCCTAGCTTAACAGTATAACATAAGACTGTTGAAATCCAATCACATTTGCAGAAGGATCAAAAAAAATGATTAATCACTAATGCTTATAAGAGACAGATACTTGGCCACAATTCTTTAAATTAGAGCTGGACTTGGGAATTTTCAAATTGCTTTTTGTTCAGTAGAGATTCTAATGTGTGTTTGACCTTCGTCAGTGACATGTGGACACACCTATCTGCGTACACAGCTCCTGATACTAAGAAACTTGTTACAACCCAGAAAAACTATCTCCTTCACATTCTATTAGTTTTGCATTTCCTCAGTGTGGAAGTGGAATTGAAGAATGACTACTTCTGTACTTTTAAAAAGCATCTAAAGGTACCAAGGAGTTTGGTATTGCAGAGTTTACACTTTATGGGGTAATTCAATCGATGATATTAAAATTCCCATTAGTCTTACCAGGGGTAGACCTTCCACCAAAGTACTTGTGTTGTCAACTAAAGCAGCTAATCATTTGTTTTTAAGTTTCTGGGAGCCTACAGAGGAAGGGAGGAGAAGTTGAAGAATATATATGATAGGAATTAGGTAATCCAAACTTAGTTACTTTAACATATGAGGAATTTACAACTTACTTTGGGGGGCAATAAATGGAATGCTGCCTGTCTCAGGAAAGTTCATGAACATTACAGGTTATGGCAGTCAGTGTAAATCAAGGTTTGATTTTTCTTATAGACTATCTCACAAATTTTAGGTTAAAAAATAAAATTGTGTGGGTTAAAAAAAATGGCTGTATCTGTTGGCTGCTCATATGTCTTCTTTTGACAAGTTTCTATTCATATCTTTTGCCCACTTTGTAATGGGCTGTTTGTTTTTTTCTTTTCAGCACATTTGAGTTCCTTGTAGATCCTAGATGTTAGGCCTTTGGCAGACATACAGTCGGCACATGAAAAAACGCTTAGCCTCAGTAATCATCAAAGAAATGCAAATTAAAACTACACTGAAATACCACCTAACTGCAATCAGGATGACCATCACCAATAACTCAAAAACCAACAGATGCTAGAGAGGATGTGGTGAAAGGGTAACACTTCTACACTGTTGGTGGGAGTGTAAACTAATAAAATCTCTGTGGAAAACAATTTGGTGATTCCTAAAAGATCTAAAAATCAATCTTCCATATGACCTGCAATGTCCTTACTGAGAATATACCTGGAGGAACTCACATCACTTTAATGAAAAAGATTCCTGCATGCATATGTTTATTGCAGCATTATTCACAATAGCAAAAACATGGAGCCAACTGTACTGCCCATTGAAAGAGAACTGGATTAAAAAAAATACGGTACATATACACAGTGGAATATTTTGCAGTCATCAAGAAGGACAAAATTATTACAGCAACTTGGATGAACTTAGAGTCTATAATACTGAGTGATTTATCACAGAAACAAATAACTATCACATGTTCTCACTCATAAATGGACCTTGAACAATTATTAGAAAAGCAATTATTAGAATAACAATTATAAGAAAAGTATTGTTGAGGCTGGGCTCGGTGGCTCAGTCTGTAATCCCAGCACTTTGGGAGGCCGAGGTGAGCGGATTGCCTGAGCCTACGGGTCTGAGACCCGCCTGGCCAACTTGGCAAGACCTCATATCTACAATAAGTCAAAAATAAAAATCAGCCGGGCGTGGTAGTGCATGCCTGTAATTCTGACTACTCGGAAGGCTGAGGCAGAAGGATCGCCGGAGCCCAGCAGGTCGAGGCTGCGGTGGCCGGGAGCAGCCACTGCGCTCCAGTCTGGGCGACGGAGTGAGACTCCAACTCACAAAATAAAAAAGAAAAGTATTGTCAGTAGTGGGAAATTGCTGGGGAGGAGTGGTATTGGCAGTAATGGGATTCTGCCAGGGGATGGGTGCACACCTCATCAACAAAGGTACCTGCATAATGAACATGTGTATGCTTAACCCTGAATTGTACTCCCACACCTTTAAAATAAAAAATTTTAAAAATTGAATTAAATTTAAAAATGACTGAATGAAAAAACAACTTTATAAAAATCAATATGTGCCTGTATATTTCAAAATGATATTATTTATGCAATTATACTTATTTCGTTGGAAAGAAATGAGGAACACGATTACATTACTCAATCATTGGGATGATTTTTCCGGGATGCTTTGGTTGTTAATTATCAAAAATTCCAGCATGATAGCAGTGGTCTTCACTGCTCAACCAAAAACCCCACGTGACTATTGGCATCCGAATGTAGATACCAAGAAACTCCAGGATTATTCATGCCAGCTGAGTTATGCGCAGACAGAAGTGCCTGAAGGTGCAAGACCAGCAAGATTACTGCACACAGTTGAGTCTCTGAGGTCAACCACACTGGGGACAAAGGAGCATCAGAAACACTTAATAAATGCTTCTTTTAAAAAAAAAAAAAAATCTCTTAAGCAGCATAGGTTACAAAAGAAAAAAAAGATAAATTGGAATTCACCAAAATTTAAGCATTTCTGCATGAAAGGACACTATCAAGAGAGTGAAAAATCCCACAGAATGAGAAAAAATATTTGCAAAGCCTATATCCAAGAGGAATTAATATCCAGGATATGTCATTTTAAAGAAAAACTCCTATAACTCAGCAGCAAAGAAATAATCCAAATCAAACTTGGGCACAAAATGTGAATAGCTATTTCTCCAAATAAAACATATGAATGTCCAACAAGCACATTAAAGATTCTCAACATTACTAGCCTTCAGGAAAATGCAAATCAAAACTACAAAGAGATACCACTTCACATTCATTAAATAGGACAATATGAAAAAAACATGAAATAAATATTGGCAAGGATGTTAAAAAACTGAAAACACTTATGCATTGCTAGTAGAAGAAGCATAAAGTGGTACAACGTCTGTGAAAAATGGGCCGACAGTTCCTTTAAAAAGCAAACATAGAATTACCATGTGATCCAGCAATTCCATTTCGGTTTCAAAGAAACTGAAAACAGGGACACAGAAACATGTATTTGTACACCAATGCTCTAGCACGTTATTCATAATAACCAAAATATAGAAACAACCCACATGTTCATCAACAGATTAATGAAAAAACAAAGTGCAATACAGTCTGCCCCTGTATCTGCAGGTTCAGTGTCCGTAGATTCAATCAACTATGGATCAAAGAATAATTGGGGAAGAAAAAATTTAAGAAAAAAAAGATTAAAATAATACAAATAAAAATCATTACAGTATAACCGTATTTACATGGCATTGACATTGAATTAGGTATTATTATAAGTAATGCAGAGATGATTTAAAGTATACAGGAGGATGCACCGAGGTTATATGCAAATATACCATTTTGTATCAGGGACTTGAGTATCCACTGATTTTGGTATCTGCAGGGGTTCTTGGAACTAATAATCCCCCAATATGGAGGGATAACTATGTATATATGTACAATGAAATATTTTTCAGCCTTTAAAAAAATGAAATTTTGATACACACTACAACATGGATGAACCTTGAAAACATGCTAAGTGAAATAAGCCAGACACACATGAGCAAACATCATATGACTGCAGGAATAGAAGACACCTACTACAGACAAATTCATAGAGACAGAAAGTATAATAAGGCTGGGTGCAGTGACTCATGCCTGTAATCCCAGCACTTGGAGAGGTTTTTCTGGAACTGGGGGGGAGGAGGGATGGAAAGATATTGTTTCATGGGTAATAGTTTATGTTTGGGATGATGATAAAGTTCTAGAAATTGGTAATGTTGATGATTGCCCAATATTATGAGTGTACTTAATGCCAGTGAGTTGTACCCTTTAAAATGGTAGAGGTTACATTATGTGTATTTTACCACAATTTTAAAAAACCGCCTAAACAAAATGAAACCTCTTTGAATTGTTGAAAGAGAAGTATAAACGCTTCTGTGCATCCTTTGGCTATGTGGGTTAAATGGCATTAAGCCGAGAGTCCACGGCCATACCACCCTGAATGTACCCGATTCCATCTGAAATGAAGCCAAGGATTAGATTATGGGATAGAGGCCCCTCACCCCCAAACTTAGGCTGTGCAAACCACCTCCCACAATGTTGACTTTTCTTAACTAAATGGAAGAACAGGAGATTCAGGAAATAAAACACATCACTGAAATTCAAGAAATAAAACAGAAATGATGCAGGGGAGGGCTTTGCACTTTTTTTATTATAATCTTAGCTTTCTTTTCTGTGAATAAGTAATTTTGTGAAATAAAGTGATAGAATATTAAAATATTCACCTCATCATCAGACAGTTACTGAAGACAGTAGCTTTGTGGGGCAGGCCTTCAGCCAGGTAAATGTAATCCTTTAAACAATGAACTAGGTGTTCATAGTAATCCAGTTCACACAACAAAATGAAATGGGAGCGTTTCGATAACGGGTCAGTGGATGCACACCTAGATTAAGCCAAGACTAAAACTGAGGCCCTCTGGGAAGAAAAGTCCGATGTCTGCTTGACTTCACTGCACACAGTAAAACAGAACACTTACATACACACACACATACACACACACACACACACACACACACACACACACACACACTTTTAAGAATCACGTATCCAGTTGCTATCATTCCTCCGACTCTTGGCCTGGCCATTCCCACACATCAACCCATATAACACGTGAATGTGTGTGTCTGTATAACTATTTGGCTACCTTGGGAAGAACAGGAGTTCTAGCTGTTCTCCTCTGCTGAAAACGGAGTCTACCAACACCGGTTGCAAGCCCCGTCGAAATTAGCCCAGGTTCGTGTTGTGCCTCTTTGAATGAGACTGACTATTCCCAGTTGCTACCTTCAGTCTTGGATTGCAAGTGGTTGCTGTTTCACCAACCAAGCAAACGAAGAAAAGATAAATGTGGCAAACCACCACCACATCCTTGCTGTTATCTCTGAATCATTTTGCATCTTCTTTGCCTTCAAAGGGATCAGGTTTTAAACTCTGGAAATTCAAAGCCATCAGGGCAATGAAGCGGCCTGGCTGCGCTTGTGATAACTGAAGTTCCTCTGCCCAGGGCAGACCATGACTCTCAAAGGAGAGCTACTTGTCCAGGCAGGTGCTCTTCCCTCGAAACGGTGCAATTTCCTGTTCCACTTTCTGCAAGATGGTCAGCATGTGTAGATTTATTACCCCCTGAGATTTGTGGATTTCTTAGTTACTGAGCTTGTTTTTGAAGTTGCAAGCATCACATTGCATTGATTTCTGCATGTGTCATTAATGAAATATTGTGACCGGGTACTACCTTTCGTGTGGGTACCAGTATGACTGCCTGACACTGCTTGAGGTACAGCTCAGCAGCTGCTCAGAGGACACATCCTCCACAAACTATAAATCCCCTCAGGCTTTATCACTCCCATGAAGCCCATCACATACACATACATGTGTGTTTTCCTTGATGGGACTATTGGGGAACCACATTTACCAAAATCTGGTCCTTTGAGGGTGGTTTCTGCAATGGAAATTTGCCATTCCTCCCTTTCATTATATTAAAGAAAATTTTGTTTTACATGGGATTCTTATCCTCTTGTTTTATTGTGGGGCAGGGGGTCAACATCCAACAACACTCAGCTTTGCATTTCCGCTCACATCGGTTCCTGTTGCGGCCAGACACAGCCTGTCATCCTGGGGCCTCTTCACCCCTTGCAGCTCTGGGTGACGCCCATAAATCTGACTTACACAAGACCATCCTGCCGTGACTTGCCGAAGAGACAACCAGTGATCTTCTCACCCTGCCTTCCTGGGCTGGCCCCACGCGTGCGTCCGTTACAGGACTTCGTGCCGTGTGCAGGCATCTTGCCTCTTGCATCTGCAGATGGATGGGAATGGGGCTCAACAATCATAAAATAACAAAACCGTGTGCTCTCTACCTGCCACTCCCAATTTCTCATTAAGCTCCTTCCTGTAATCCTTCCCAACAGATAACACAAATCCTGTCAATTTCCTTTCTGCCTTGTCATATGCATCTTGATTTACGAGGGCTGGCTTCTGCGAACTGAAAGCTAAGCACAAAAGTGTGACAAACTTGGTCCACGGTAATCGTAACAATGGAGGGAGGGTGGTTCTTCGTGTGGCATCCACTGGACATGCATGTCTGCAAGACCCTGTGGCATCATCGGGGCCCGTGTCAAGTCTGCCCATACACCCACATATTGACCATAGGCATATCTGTGTGCATGACACCTAGGACCAGAAATTATGTGGTAGATCCCCAAGTCTCCCTCACTACCAGGCACCTCTGCTAGCTGGCTCACACCAGAGACCTCTGCTAGCTGACTCAGCTGCCTCACATTGGGAGGTGCTTGGCATGTTGACAACCCAGTAAGAAGGAGTCATGATTTTAAAGAACCCAGCTCCTCCCCCATGAAGAAAAACCCAACATGTATACAAGTGAGCATTCGGTTTTCCCTTTGCAAGGGTACGGGGATGTGGAAAGTTCTCCCTACCAGCATTCCTTCAATTCCCAGAGCTGGAAGGAAAGGAGGGAGAGGAGAAGCAAAGAGGGTAGGGAAAAATTGAGGAGAGAGAAGACAAGAGTCAGGAACGAAGGAGAGAAAGGATGGTTTTTGAAGACACAGAACTTAAAATGGGGAGAAACGGGTATAAAGTTTACAACCTATACTTATAAAAGCACAACCTTGAAAGGTACTATTTAACGAGCGCTACCTAGAGGACAATAATGATACCTGACCTAGTTATATCAGGAAAGTGGTATGGAATGTTTAAGTCTTGGCTGGATCCAGTACCTTTTGCCAACAATAGCAACACTTTGGGGGGCCGAGGTGGGAAGACTGCTTGAGTCTAGGAGTTCAAGACTAGCGTGACAATATAGCGAGATGTCCTCTCTACAAAAATTAACTAGGTGGTGGCACATGTCTGTAGTCCCAGGTGCTTGGGAGGCTGAGGTGGGAGGATCCCCACCTGCAGTGAGCCATGATCATGCCATTGCGCTCCAGCCTGGTTGACAGTGAGACACTGACCTAGCAGCAACAACACAAAAGTCTGTCTCCTTTTTCTTATGAAGCAAGAGTGCTGTGCATCTGTGTGCGTGCACAGGGGTGAGTGTGTGCATCCGTGTTGTGCGTGCAGGTGTGTGAATGAGTACTAAAAGAGGTGGTCCAGAACTCAGAGGGAGACCTCAAATATGGTGAAACATATTATTACCTTTCCCCTGTAATATCACACACCTCGGTAATTAAAGGATGTGAAGCGGTTTTAAGCCTCCCCCCTTTTTTTTAGTTGGAGTCTCACTCTGTCGCCCAGACTGGAGTGCAGTAGCCGGGAAATCGCAGCCTTGACCCACTGGGCTCCGGCGATCCTTCAGCCTCAGCCTCCCAAATAGCCGGAATTACAGGCATCCGCTACCACGCCCGGCTGATTTTTTGATTTATTTTAGAGATGAGGTCGCTGCCCAGGCAGGTCTTGAACCCGCAGGCTCAGGCAGCCCACTCACCTCAGCCTCCCAAAGACGCGGGATTACAGGCTGAGCCACCGAGCCCGGGTGAGTGTACCACATTTTTTAATACAGTTTGCTTTCAATGGGCAGCATGGTTGGTTCCATGTTTTTGGTATTGTGAATTTTATTTATTTTATTTTTTACTTACTTTAAAGATGTGGGATACAACTCAGGGTTAGGTATATAAATGATCATAGAAAAGGACTATACAAAAATGCAGGGGCTGGGGAGAAACAGAACATGACGTTATGCTTTAAAGGAACCCTCCTGATATAGTGGTAGAGAAGACAGTTCAGTATTGTATAACAGTTGTTTAGAGATACTTTCAAAGCTGAGAAACAGCATGAATAAAGCCTCTTAACAAGGGTCATGCACGTCCACTCACCACACTCCATCCATGGCATGTCTTGAAGAAGGTAACAGGGTAAGGACCCAGACTCTGGAATTGCCAAGTCTTAGGTGAGGCCCTAACCACGGAGGACTGTTATCAAGATTCCCATGCACAGTGGTCTTTGTACCTGTTGGGATATCAGGAAACCTGATAAGCACAACTGTTCTCATTCATCTTTAAAAATCTAGACTGGACAGATTAGATGTTCAAGACTGAAGCAACATAATAAGGATGCAGAAGAAATGCTCCCCCCAAAACACATAGCTCCACCATAACTCTGAGATGTAATGGCCGTTAGCTGCATTCTAGAGATGAGATGCCTGTCCACTTTGAACCCAGAATGCATTGCTTGAGTTTTGTGGACAGATGAAAAACGATGTTCCTAAACGTTTCTACGTGATGGTCACTGCATTTTAAGCAGATTAGACTAAAAGGCGTACTATGAGTCTATCACATTGATTTGTCATGTCCTAGACAAACATTATTTTTAAAAAATGAATACATCTCTAATATATGAGAATGAATTAAATTTAAAATACATCCTCATTACTTAAGAATTTGCGAACTCAAAATCACTCGTAATTTAGACTGTACACAATCGAGCTGTCTCAGCTTGTTTGATATCTTTGAAAAGAAATGGACTGAAAAAACAGTAAGCCACCAAAATGAAATGATGGCGGCCATGTCTGGATTTAGTGTCTCTCTTTTTAAACCCATTCTGTGTCTTACACTCCTTGCCTAAGTCCCTGGCAGTGCCAGTCATCGGTGCCAGTCAGTAAAGGCCTGCTTGGTTCTAGGTCTTGCCAAATTAAATATGTAGAAGACCCAGAATGTATGCTCAAAAGACTCTCAGTATAGTACTAGACACTCTTACACAAGCAACCCTACTAAATTGTGGAGGGTACCCTGATCCGTATGACAGATTTGGGGGAACACGGTGGCAGGTGGGCTCAGCAGAGTCAGAAAACCTACCTCGCCTCTCCCAGACTCTCACCATCGTCTCTTTCCCCTTCTTCCCATTAAACCCCAGCAGTGGCGGCTCCACATTTTTTCCAGTGACGTGATTGAAACATGCCTTAAAATCATCCTTTTTCTTCCTAGTGCTCATGACTGCTTCTTGGTATATTATACTTCAGAATTCTGAGAGTAAAGGCAGAGGAGCCACACCCCCAAGGGTGTCTACTAGCTGAAGGCCAGTCTGCAGCTGTCCGCACAATGTATCTCTGAAATCCCCTACTGTGTTTAGCCAACATATATCAGTTTGATAGAATACCAGTTTATATTATATTCATGCTTATTGCAAGGTAGAAGTAGTTTTTTCCCCCCCAAAGTATTGAACACATCTGTAAACCCTACTATATGACTCAAGCTGACATGGTTACATCTCGAAGCTCTAAGAATGAGCACCAATCTCCTCCAAGAGAGCCCAAGAGATGAGATGAAACCAATGCCTCAAAACAACATGTGGTCCTCACAGTTGTATTAGCCAGAGTTGTCCAAAGAAACAGAACTATGGGAAGCGTATACACAAAAAGAAAGAGATTTATCTAAATGAATTGGCCTATGGGGATATGAAGTATAATATGTCCAAAATCTACAGGGTGGGCTGTCAGATTGGAGATCCCAGAGAGCTTATGGTATCATTCAAGTTCTGGGAGATCAGACTTTTGTTCTATTCAAGCCTTCCACTGATCAGATGAGGCCCACCCACGTTATGAAGGACAGTCTGCTTTACTCCAAGTCCACCAATTTAAATGTTAATCACAAACACACACACACACACACACAAACACACACACACACACACACACACACACACACACACACACACACACTCCTCACAGAGACATTCAGAATAATGTGTGGCCAGCCATCTGGGTGCCATGGCACAGCCAAGTTGACAGGTAAAATTAACCACCACTACTCTAGTAACTGTGTCCTTCAGACTGGGTCCTCTGCCCACCTGATCCAATTGCCTTGTCTTTGGCAAGCTAAGGGTTCTCATCATCATTCATTTTTTCCTACATGTATCATGGTTGTGATAAAGCAAAAATAAATTCAATTCTTGACTTCATGGAATCATTCAACTCTGGTGAGAGGAAGTTCTCGTGTGTCTAAAGAAATAGACAAACACTAAAACACTAAAACAAACACTAAAACAAAGGCAAAATGGCAAGGGCATAGCTGTTATCCACTAGACCTACAAAGTTCTAGGAGGCAGTGATTTAGAACTCTGACCTTTTCTAAGTAGTGAGTGGAAGCGTCCCTGAGAAAGAGGTGCTTCATGGAGTGAGGACAGTTGCTCAGGCATGTGGGACGCCGCCTCCCTAACTGCCTCACTGCAGTGACGTAGCAACTGCCATGTGCTAATGTGCAAAGAAATTACAGGCGCCATTGTAAAGAGTGCACGCATGTCTTCCCTTCCATCCCTGGAGCTGCACTGTTTGATTCAGTGCAGTGGGATGAGCACCAAGGAGGCGACAAGTTGCCCTCCAGGGTTTTGAGGGCAGAACTGATGACAACGGAGCTTTCCTTCCGTGTCAGGACGGCAGTAAGGCCACAGGGAGGGACACCGTTCTGATCTTCAGGAGCCAACACTCAAGGAGGGTAGAAAACAGGAGAGCCATGCATCATTCAATTTTTTGAATTCTGCACCACTCTCCCCGGGTATTGGGCTGACCCCTGGGGAGCCCGAAGCAAGAGGTGAGAGATGGTGGTACAGAGAAACTCCCAAGAAGGTGAACTGTCAGCTGGATCTTACACGAAGAGTCCTAACTGAGTAAAGAGAGAAAAGTCATCACAGAATTGGAAAGCACACGCAGAGGCCCAAGGGGAAGAAGCACATTCTGAGGCTTCTGAGAAGCTGAAAGCAAGTCGTCCTGGCTGGGATTCAGTTGGTACCAGAAGGAAGAAGCTGCCATGGGGAACAGAGGAGGAAGCAGGGGTGCTTCTGAGAAATGTTTTTTAAACTTGTTTGGCCATGAGCCGTGGCAAGAAATGCGCTTTGTGTGCACACATCACAACACCGGTTTCATGGGCTGCAACGCAGGCTTAGACCTACTGGCAACACATTCTAATCTTTCCAATCCCAGTTCATCGTGGTTTTTAATAGAACGCCGCTCATCACCCACTAAATTGATCCTATGACTCACGTCACTGCTACGCAGAACATTCTGCCAGGCCCAACTCTAAGGTATACTAAAAAGTTTTAATTTCGTCTTGAAGGCACTGGAGAACGAGTTGAGGATGTAAGCATTTTATAGAAATCCCTGTGGGAGCAGGAGAGAAGGGTACAGAGGGTACCACATCTAGAGGTTGGAAGTCAGTTCAAAGACCAGTGATTCATGAAGGCATGGAACCCGAGAACCCATGGTGAAGGAGCAGGATGGGAAATGGCTTGCTGTTAGAGAGCCAGAATGCTCAGGGTCGAGACCAAAGGTACAGAGGGCGGAAGGGAGGGAAGACACCAAGGGGTGTTCATTTCCCAGGTCAGGCAGGACATGGAATATAGAAAAATGAGAGGCATATGGAGGAGGCTGCCTTGGAACTGAGGAGGGGCCTTGGATGTCCCAGTGGACGTGGCCACCCAGGTGAGGGCTTATGAGGCGGGCTCGTGTGGCTTGGGGGTAGGGTGCCCATCCACCAAGGGCGTCTGAAAACCCTTCAAGTGGTCTAGAGTCTGAGCTATTTAGATCATAATCTGAGGCTGTCATTTACCACTTTCACCTGCATCCTTTCCTGAACACCCATTGGAGTTTCCAATGTGATAGGAAGTAGACTGATTGCAGAGACAGATGAGAGTATCTGCCTGTTTGCTCTAAAATTAGACATCAAAGAGATTGGTCACAATGTAAAACAATGCCGCTCTGTTCACTAAGTCTCTCGTGTTGAAAAACGTATTTAATTTTCATAGAATATTACATTATTTATGGTAACGTAATACGCTTGCTATTTTTATGGAATTAATCAATATTTTTAAAAGGCAAACACTTCTCAGTTTTAATTTCTGATAGATTACATGCCAATAGATAGAACACATAAAAACAAAATTGTTAGAAGTGTCAAGGACACCTGGGACCAAAAAAATTGAAATTCAGTGGCCTGGACGTTCATCCTCTCCCTTACTTCCACCTCTTACCCAAGACTTCCACGTGCATTTTCAGGGAAGGACGGAAGGGAGGGAAGGAGGCTGTGGATTGAAAATAAAATAATAGAGACAATTGTCTTATACCTATGGTATAAGAAACAGGGTTAGGTTTAGTTTAATGATCCTCGTGGATAAATAAATAGAATCCCACAAGCCTAATTTTAGCAAACAATTTATTCCCCAAACTTGACATGGAGTTTCTTTCCTTTCTTTCTAGGTACTAATGAGCAGTGAAGGTGCAAAAAGAAAAGCAAGAAGCTTAAATAAGTTCCACTTTTGAACCTGGAAGTATTGCATAAGAGTCATATAATTAACTTTCTAGCCAGAAGATGGTGAATATCCACCTCATAATTGATAGATTATTCATTCCAACCCAACTACTGCACCATTAATGCCTACGTGGATATTGCTTAACATAAACTTATTATTCTGAAAACTATCATTAATTGTGAGAAAAGTCTCTGTTGCAATTTAATTTATTTTCAAAGACCTATCTAGGAATTATCTATTGAGCCTCAACATTTGCAAAATTAGTGTGTGGTATCGGTCAGGCAAAGTCGATTACTTTTCCAAGAACATAATGGCTTTATGGTTTGTTCTGAACTGCAAATTGAGAGATTAAGTGATACAAGCTTATTCAAAGCATGTTACATGTGTACTATTATTCTCTATCATGTTTTAAAGCCGTAAAAGGTCCTTAGTAAATCATCAGTGAGCTAGGCTGAAAATGGTTTATGCAACTGCCAACCAGATTTCTGACACCTCATCCACAAAATAAGTGTACGGGGTTCAAGTTCAGACAGAGGAGGTCAGATATGGGGCCGTGAGACAGGTCGGTCCCCACTCACATACTCGGGGAAAAGTCTCATCCTAAGTGGCACTTTAATGCATCCCTTCGTAAATGTCGTGAAGTCCTCAAGTTCCCAGAGCGGTTTTCACAGTTCGCATTAAAGTGATTTATTAGATGCCATTTAATGTTTATAATTTCATTTCATGTAAATAAATGAACAAAGCTGAAAAATAAATTTCTACCAAACTATGAGTCCCTATTCGAACTTCCAAAAATATCGTCAATATTCATATAAAAGGCTCCTGGACATCAAGGGTTAGGATACCTGATCAAGTAGAGATACAACGGAAAGTCCCACCTGGCTCCATCCTGCTAAAAACCCTATAGGGCTTTAGGATGTTGTCTGCTCAAAGCAAAGACTAGAAACTTGCCATTTCTGATTTAAAGTGTTGTTGTAGTAAATAATAATAATAATAATAAAAGTAGAACAATTCATCTAATTATCCCACCCTTCTTTTATACTTGGGCTCATTGGAAGTTGCTGGATTAGGGATAGAAAAACCATAGGCACAGGCCAAGTCCAAGACAGACACCTGTTTTTGTAGAGTCTACAAAATACAAACCATTTTCACTTTTTTTTTCTTTACATTTTAGAGCTAAAGTCTCACTCTATCTCCCAGACCAGAGAGCAGTGGTGCGATCGTGACTTACTGTAGCCCAAATTCCTGGGCTCAAGCTAACCCCCAGCCTCAGACTCCCAAGTAACCGGGACAACAGGCACATGCCACCATGCTCCACTAATTTTATTTTTTTATTTTTATTATTATTTTTTATTTTTCTTCTTTTTTATTACAATAGCTTTAGGGGGTATGCATAGCTTTTGATTACATGGTTACAGTGGCGAAGAAATCTGGGTTTAAGTGTACCCACCATCCTCACCTTATACATTTTACCTGATGGGTGATATTTTTGTCCCTTCGCTCCTTCCAATTCTACCTACCTTCTGTGTCTTCAGTATTCATTATACCATTCTCTATGGCTTTGCATATCTTTAGTTTTGCTCCCAATCATTAGTGAGAACATACGATTTTGGTTTCCTATCCTTGAGTTCGTTCACTTAGGAGGATGTTCTCTAATTCCATCCAAGTTGCTGTGACATTATTTCACCCTTTTGATGGCTAAATAGTATTCAGTAGTGTATGTGTATCACATTTTCATTATCCACTGGTCAGTGGATAAGTTTTTAGAGTGATTTCACATCTTTGCAATTGTGAATTGTGCTGCAATGACCATGCGAGTGCACGTGTCTTTTTTATATAATGACCTCCTAGTATTGGGATTGCTGCGTCAAACGGTAGATCAACTCTTAGTTGTTTGAGAAATCTTCATACTGATGTCCACAGAGGTTGTACTAATTTACACTCCCACCAACAGTGTATAAACGTTCTTCTTCTCCACATCCACACCAGCATGTATTGTTTTTTTAATTTTTTCACAATGGCCGTTCTGGCTGGTGTAAGGTGGTAGCTCATGTGGTTTTAATTTGCATTTTTCTGATTATTCGTGATACTGATCATTTTTCCATATGTTTGTTGTCCATTTGTATATATTCTTCTGAGAGATGTCCATTCGTGTCATTTGTCCAGTTTTTAATGATATTATTTGGTTTTTTTCTTGATTTGTTTGAGTTCTTTGTTGATTCTGGATATTAGTCTTTTGTCAAATGTAAAGCCTACACATTTCTTCCATTCTGTAGGTGTCTATTTACTCTGTTGATAATTTCTTTTGCTGTGCAGAAGTTTTTTTAGTTTGATTAAGCCCACTTATTTTTGTTTTTGTTGCATTTGTTTGGGGGATTTAGCCGTAAGTTATTTGCCTAGGCCAATGTTCAAGAGTTTTTCCTAGGTTTTCTTGTGGTATATTTATAGGTTCAGGTTTGACATTTAAGTCGTTAATCCATCTTCAGTTAATTTTTGTATATGAAATGAATGGGGATCAAGTTTCATTCTTCTGCATGTAGCTATTCAATTTTCTCAGCACCATTTGTTGAATAGAGCATCCTTTCCCCAGGGTAGGCTTTTGTCTGCTTTGTCAAAGACCAGTTGGTTGCAGGTATTGGGTTTATTACTGGATTCTCTACTGAGTCCATAGTCCGTTGGTCCGTGTGTCTGCTCTTGTACCAGTACCATGCTGTTTTGAGTAATATGGCCTTGTGGTATAATTTGAAGTCAGGCAATGTGATGAATCTTGTTGCTTGGAATTGCTTTGGCTATTCTGGTTCTTTTTTGGTTCCACATGAATTTTGGGATTTTTTTTTTTTTTTTTTGTGAGTTGGAGCCTCACTCTGTCGCCCAGACTGGAGTGCAGTGGCCGCTCCTGGCCACCGCAGCCTCGACCCGCAGGGCTCCGGCAATCCTTCCGCCTCAGCCTTCCAAGTAGCTGGAACTACAGGCGCGCACTACCACACCCAGCTAAATTTTTGATTTACTGTAGAGATGAGGTCTCAGCAAGTTGCCCAGGCAGGTCTCGAACCCGCGGTCTCAGGCAATTCATTCATCTCAGCTTCCCAAAGGCGTGGGATTACAGGCTGAGCCACCGAACCCAGCGGGATTTTTTTTTAATTCAGTGAAAAATGACATTGGTAGTTTGACAGAGATTGCAGATTACTTTGGGCAGCATGGTCATTTTAACAGTATAGATTCTTCAAATCCATGAGCATGGAATGTTTCTCCATTCGTCTGTGCCCTCTATGATTTCTTTCATCAACATTTTGTAGCTCTCCTTATAAAGATCTTTGTCCTCCATGGTTAAATATATTCCTAGATATTTTAGTTTTTTGTTGCTATTGTAAATGGAATTGAGTTATTGATTTGATTCTCAGCTTGGTTACCATGGGTGTAAAGCAGTGTTGCTGATTTATGTGTTGATTTTGCATCCTGAAACTTTACTGGATTTATTTACCAAGTCCAGGAGCATTTTGCTGGAGTCTTTAGGATTCTCTAAATGTAGAATCATGTCATCAGCATACTGAGCTAGTTTGACTTCATTTTTTCCCATTTGGATACGCTTTATTTCTTTTTCTTGCCTGATTGCTCTGGCTAGGACTTCCAGTGCTATGTTGAACAGGAGTGGCGAAAGAGGGTCTCCTTTCCTTGTTCTAGTTCTCAGGGAAAAGGTGTTCACATTTTCTCCATCTCAGATGACATGGGCTGTGGGTTTGTCCTATATGGCTTTTATTGTTTTGAGAAACTTTCTCTTAGTGTCTATTTGCTGAGGGGTTTTTTTAATCATAAATTGATGCTGGATTTTATTGAATCCTTTTTCTGTGACTACCAAAATGATCCTATGATTTTTTTAAAATTCTGTTCATACAGTGGATCATGTTTATTGACTTGCATCCTTAAGATAAAACCCTCCTGGTCATGGTGGATTTATTTTTATGTGTTGTTGAACTTAGTTTGCTAATATTTCGTTGAGGATTTTTGCATCTATGTTCATAAGGGGTATTGGTCTATAGATTCTTTTTTGTTGTTGTTGTGTCTTTTCCTGGCTTTGGTATCAGAGCAATACTGGCTTCATAGAATTAGTTAGGAAGAATTCCTGCCACTTGAATCTTAGGGGATAGTTTCAGCAAAATTGGTACCACTTCTTTTTTGAAAGTCTGATAGAATTCAGCTGTGACTCCATCAGGTTCTGAACTTTTTGCTGCTGTTGTGAGACTTTTAATTATTATTTTAATCTCTCTACTCATTATTGGTCTGTTCAGGGTTTCTATCTTCCTGACTCAAGTTTCATGGGTTGTATGTTTCTAAGAATTTATCCATTTCCTTTAGATTGTCTAGTGTGTTTGTATAGAGGTATTCATAATAGTTTGGATAGTCTTTTGAATTTACTTCGTACCAGTTATGATGTCTCCATTTTCATTTCTGAATGAGTTAATTTGAATCTTCTTTCTTCATTTCATAATTAATCTAGTTAGTGTTTTAGCAATTTTGTTTATCTTTTCAAAGAACCGACTCTTGTTTCATTGATTCTAGTATTTTTTTAAATTTTGGTTTCATTTAGTTCTGATCTGATTTTCATTATTTCTCTTTTTCTGCTAGCTTTGGGTTTGGTTTGTTTGTTCATTGAGGTGTGATGTTAGTTTGTTGATATGTGATCTTTCAGTCTTATTAGTGTAGACCTTAAGCACTACAGATTTTCCTCTGAGCACAGCTTTGGCTGTGCCCCAGTGGTTTTGATAACTTTTTCATTGTTGCTATTCATTTCAAGGGATTTTTTAAATTATTTTAAAGATGTGGGGTACAATTCAGGGTTAGGCATACAAATGTTCATTGTGCAGGTACCTTTGTTGATGAGGTGTGCCCCTCTTTCCCCAGGCAGATTCCTGCTACTACCAATCCCGCTTCCCCGCCCCACTCCCAGCAGTTTCCCGCTACTGCCAATTCTTTTCTTATAGTATTAGAGTCTATAATACTGACTAATGTATCACAGAAACAAATAGCTGAATATCACATGTTCTCACTTGCAAGTGTACCTTGAACAAGTATCGTAAGGAATTTTTAAGTTCCCATCTTCATTTCATTGCTGACCCAGGGATCACTCAAGAGCAGATTGTTTAGCTTCCATGTTTTTGTTTGGCATTGTAAGTTATTCTTGGAGTTAATTTCTAGTTTTATTTCATTGTGGTCTGAGAAGGTGCTTGATATGATTTCAATTTTTTGAATTTATTGAGATTTAGTTGTGTACAATGTTCCATGTGCTGATGAGAAAAAGTATACCTTCCAGTTTGAGGGTGGAATATTCTATAGATATCTGTTAGTCGCATTTGCTCTAGGGTCCAGTTTAACTCCAATGTCTCTTTGTTGACTTTCTCCCTTGATGACTTGTCTATTGCTGTCAATGGAGTGTTGAAGCTCCCCCCACTCTTTTTGTATTGTTGTATATCTCTTTTTTCCCCTTAGGCCTTGTAGAATTTGATTTATAAAGTAGGGGAGTCTAGTGTTAGGCACATGCATATTTGCAATTTTTGTCTTATTGTTGGATTGATCACTTTATCATTATATAATAATCAACTTTGTCTTTTTTTACTGTTGTTAATGTAAAGTCTGTTTTATCAGATGTGAGAATGGCCACTCCTGCTTGGTTTTGGTTTCTATTTGTGTTGAATACTTTTCCCTACCTCTTTACCTTGAGTCTATAGAAGTCTTTGCGTGTTAAGTGTATCAATGGAAGGCAGCAAATATTTGGGGTGTGTGTGTGTGTGTGTGTGTGTGTGTGTGTGTGTGTGTGTGTGTTATACATTCAGCCAATCTATATCTTTAGTGGGCATTTAGAACATTTATGTTAAGGGTTAACAATGATACATGAGGTACTATTTCATTTTTCATACTGATTGTTATCTGGTTGTTTTATTTCTTTTTTGGTGTTACATAAGACCTGTGGGCTTTATGATTTCCAGCATTTTTCTTTATTTCAACCTCTTGTTTCACTATTAAGAATTTCTTTGAGTGTGTCATGTAGAACCAGACTAGTGACAAATTCCATCAGTGTTTGCTTGTGTGAGAAAGCGTCCCTTTCTCCTTCATTTTGAAACTTAGTTCTGCAGGACACAAAATCCTTGACTGACTATTATTTTGTTTAAGGAGATTGAAAATGGGGTCCCAATCCCTTCTGAAACTTGTAGGGTTTCTTCTGAGAAGTCTGCTGTTAGTCTGATAGGTTTACCTTTGTATGTTATTTGACGCTTTTGTCTCATTGCTTTTAAAATTCCTCCACATTAACTTTGCATAACCAGAGGAGTATATGCCTTGGGAATGATGTTTTTGCACTGAGTTTTCTGGGGGTTCTTTGGACTTCTTGCATCTCGATGTTTAAAACTCTGGCAAGATGGGGGAAGTCTTCCTCAATTATTCCCTCAAATAGCTTTTCCAAACCTGTTGTTTTTCCCTTTTCAGGAATACCTATGATTCTTAGGTTTGGACACTTTACATAATCCCACATTTCTTGGAGACTTTGTTTTACCTTCTTGACTCCTTTTTCTTTGTTGCTGTCTGTTTTAATTTGAAAGACTTATCTTCAAGTTCTGAGATCCTTTCTTCTGCTTGTTCTTGGCTACTGTTAAAAATTTTCACTGCAGCCGGGCTTGGTGGCTCAGCCTGTAATCCCGCGCCTTTGGGAGGCTGAGGTGAATGGATTGCCTGATCCCGCGGGTTCGAGACCCGCCTGGGCAGCGAGACCTCATCTCTACAATAAAAAAAAATCAGCCGGGCGTGGTAGTGCATGCCTGTAATTCCGCCTACTCGGAAGGCTGAGGCGGAAGGATCGCCGGAGCCCAGCAGGTCGAGGCTGCGGTGGCCGGGAGCAGTCCACTGCACTCCAGTCTGGGCGACAGAGTGAGACTCCAACTCAAAAAAAAAAAAAAAAAATTTTCACTGCAACTAGGCTCGGTGGCTCAGCCTGTAATCCTGTGCCTTTGGGAGGCTGAGCAGAGTGGATTGCCTGAGCCCACGGGTTCGAGACCCGCCTGGGCAGGCAAGACCTCATCTCTACAATAAATCAAAAAATTAGCCGGGCTTGGTAGCACACGCCTGTAATTCCGGCTACTCGGAAGGCTGAGGCGGAAGGATTGCCGGAGCCCAGCATGTCGAGGCTGCGGTAGCCAGGAGCCGCCACTGCACTCCAGTCTGGGCGATAGAGTGAGACTCCAACTCAAAAACAAAAATTTTTTCACTTCATTTTGTACTTCCCTAAATGATTCTTTCATTTCCAGAATATCAGCTTTTTTATAGTTTTTTATTTATGTCCTGAGTAGTCTTTTTAAAAAAAATTTCTTTATGTTGGTTTTCAACTTTCTCCTGAAGCTCATTGAGCAATTTTATAACCAACTTTTTAAATGATTTTGGTTAGGGTCCATTGCTGTAGAGTTGGTGTGACCTTTTGGGGTTGTGGGAGAACTCTGTTTTTTCTTACTGTCAGAATTATTTTTCTGGCTGCCTCTCATTTGATCAGACTATTTCTTCTCATTTGAGGTTGGCAGATGGCTAACATAGGCTGTAGGGTTCCCTTAGTTATATCTAGCTTTGCTGTGGTGAATTCCTCAATCATCAGCTCTGACAGTCCTGTGCTGGGCAGCTACACTGGCTCACGGTGTGCTGAGTGGCTGGAGTAGCTTGGAAAGTGGTGTTAGCTGGGGTCTTGGATCAGGCCTTACCCAAACTGGGATATTACATCAGATGTGATGAGCTATGCTGTTGACCTCGGGCCAGGAGTTGTCACTTGTAGGAGAAAGACAGCTGTGATGGTGGTTGTGGACTTTGCCTGGCCTGAGTTGCTCCAAAGAAGTACCCAGCCATGCTAGGTAGAAGCTAGAAATTTGGGGATTACCCACATCCTCTGTTTGTTTTGAGCCCCAAGGGAAGAAAGGAGCTGAAGTACCCCACCTGTGTGAATTCTTGGATACTCCGGTGAGGATTAGGAAAGAGCCCCAGGCCTCTGGGTCAATGCCCTTGTGTAGGACAGGCACAGAGAGTTTAACGGGAAAGTGAGGGGTTGTTATGGCAATGAGTCCCACCTGGCTTCTCACCTCAGCTTCAGGCAGTTGGCCTTCCATGTCAAAGTGCAGATGGCCCCTGGGCCTTGTGTGCTGTCACAGCAGCTTTTCCCAGCCAGGAACTGTCTGCCACAACAAACTTTGACCCTGGGGCCCATCCATTCTCAGGCTTGCCAGAAAACAGCTTCCCAGAAGGGTTGAGTTCCTAGGATATGGCGGGTGGAGCTTCTCAGGACTTTCTTCTTTTTCTGCACCACTCCACGTGGGCTTCCACCAAGCACAGCTGTGGATAAGGCAGTCTCCCATGAGGGACTGGAGTCCCACAAGGGTCAAGGGCCTTCCAAGTCCACAGCAGGAACAAAGAACTTCTGAATACCCCTCACTCACCTTCCCTCACAGCGTCCAGAGATTGCTGGCGATCGGTGCCAAGATCCAGAGGAGAGTCTGGCTGGTTCCAGCCCTGGTGTTTGATTTTTTTTTCTTTTATTTGCTCTGTAGGGTGATTATCACGTCTTTGATGGATTGTGGGGCATGCTGTAGGTCTGTTTCTCTCTGGGTGCTGAAGAAACTCCCTCTGTCTTGGTTTAGTCCATAGGAGAATCACACTCTAGCTGCCTCACTTTGGCATCTTAATCCTCCTGCATTTTTTTTTTTGAGAGTTGGGATATGGTTATGTTGCCCAGGCTGGTCCTGAACCCCTAACTTCAAGCAGTCCTCTTTCCTTGACCTCCCAAAGTACTGGGATTACAAAGATTTTACATTTAAAAATAGTTTTTAAAGTCTATAGCAGCAGAGGTGAGTAGTTGCAATAGAGACCACGAGCCCTCAAAGTCTAAAATATTTATTACTTGGCCCTTGACAGAAAAGAGGTCCTACCCCTATGCAGATGACTGTAGGCTGCAATGACAATGGTGGTGAACGTGCCACTACATATCGGGGACCTGTCTAGGTGCTGTGCAGATTTAACTTTTAAAATGCTCTATAAGATAAGCACTCTGCATCTTGTAAGCTACCTCCATCCTCCTCCTTTTCAAGATATTTACGTGCTCTACATTTTTAAAAACAGGCTAACCTTGCAGACAGTGATCGTCTTATGAATCATAACTGCAAGAACCTATGCCTTGTGCTGTTTCCATGCTAAATTCCTTTTCTTTCCATTTCAATTTCTTCTGGAGCACCTGTTTTTCAACCCAGGGTTTGAGACCTCAAGAGGCTCGTGGGAGCTCAGAGAAGATCCAAAGAGACGTATAAGAATGGCTAGAGAGTTGATTTACAAAACCAACAATCCCTAAATGAATGTAGACTGGGGGCAAGAATGTGAAATTTAAGCTAGGGCATGAAGTTTCTCAAGGGTGTGCAAAAATATGCAAATATATATATATATATGACTCCGATATAACAACATAAGGACAGACCAGAATGAAATCAGTGAAAGAGGCAAGAGTGGGTACACTTGACTCTAAGGGACTGAGTGTTCTGGGAGTGACTACCTGTTGAAATAAGCCCTGGGGTTTCCCCACTGAATTCTTTCAAAGGATGGAGAGTTTCCTTACCTAAAGGCAGAGGGATGGAATAGGTATCCTCTTCCTGCTCATCCTGACCCATGACATCTAGGACAAGGCATGAGATTGGCTCTTTCCAGATTGGCAGAGGAATGGAATAGGTATCCTCTTCCTGCTCATCCTGTCTTATGACAACTAGGACAAGGCATGAGATTGGCTCTTCCCATTCCCCTTGGGGAGGGTGTAGGAATCTTGTCTGGGACCAGACAAGATTCCTACACCCTCCCCAAGGGGAATGGGAAGAAGACACACTCAGGAGCACAGTAGCCTGCTCCAGGGGGAGAAAATGAGCTTGTTTTTCTGTTTTCCTTATACTATCCCTGCTAGGTATATTTTATCCTGGCTGGGAGCATTACCCTCCTTTTTTGGAACTGGTGTCTGTGATGGCTCAGAAGACAAGGAGAAGCTCAAGAGGGTGTGGAGGAAGTGGTTTTACTGAATCCAGAGGGGTCTCCTCAAGTCCCTGTGTCTGTTACCACTGGTTACCTACCTGGTGTGGGGCCCAAGTGCACCTATGAGTGCTTTAAGGTGATTGTTGAGAACAAGAACCAGATGTCTTGTCTTTGCCGTCTTTTCTTAATACTGCAAAACTAGATTTTTTTTTAAACCCCAGGATAGGGCAGGGAAAATGAGAGGAAGAGGGATGGAGCAGCATTGACCATGAGTCGACCATGATTATTGAAGCTCGAAGACGGGTTCATCAAGTTCACGTATTATTCTCTCTACTATATGTTTGAAATTTCTATTAGAGAGTTAAAATGTTTCAGTCTTGGTGCTCCATAAAGTTGGTAAATTCCTGGTTCCAAAAATAAATTGTTTTACCAGATTATTTTTTTTCACTCCAGTGCTCAAATCTTCACAAACCTTGAACAAAAATTGATACACAGGTTTCAGTTTCACTTGCTCTTAAAAATAGCAAAATGTAGGATTTCTCTTCAGGAGTGATCAGATGTCCCAGATGGTTTGACTCAGACGGATGAAATCCTCCTTCTTAGAAGCAGGAAATTACAGCTGCCAAACTGATGTTAATCTGAACTCCCAGGTTGAAGGGACATCTGAGGAGCTCATGGTCATTGCAAGATCATGCAATGCCCAGCTCTCCCCTGTTCGGGTAAAATATAGCAAAAGCAGAATTTAGGAAATGTCCGACATTTGTCTCCTATGCAAAAAGAAAAAGATGAACTCTGTGTCACCATGTACATGGGTGAAATGTTGCTCATCATGTATTACCCCTGATTCCTCACCTGTGTGTGTGTCTCAACCCCCCCCACCCCTCTGCTCTTGGATTCCGTGAAGCAAAAGGCCTACAGATCCCAGATCAGCAATATACACTATGATGCTCACACTTTTTGTGGAAATTCCAATTTTGGGATTTCTGTGCTTGGAATTTTGAAATCTGGGAATTCCAACATTTTCAAATTTCCAGAATTTTGCAATTGCGTGTGGATTAGACTGTATGTTGACTTTTGCTATGAAAATACACTGGTCCTACACTTGTCATTTCTTAGTGACCCGAGGCCAGCTGATGCTTTCCTTCCTTGTCTCCTTGCTCTGCTGGGAGCTGCTGAAATCTCTGTCCATACCACAGAGACAGGGTCTCCCCCAAGCCTCCCTCTTTCAGGCCATGAGAAGCTGCCCCGAGTCCCAGATCAGCAAGGGTCTGTATTGGTCTTCTAGGCAACATAAAAAATGACCGTTATTTTAGTAGTTGAAAACAATACACAGTGATTATCTTACAGTTCTCTGTCTGGGAACAGCTTAGCTGGCCCTCTGCTCAGGGTCTTGTAAGGCTGCAATCAAAGTAAAAGCTGCATCCGAGGTCTCATCCGAAGATCAGGGTTTGCTTCCAAAGGCATGTGGATGCTGGTCAGATTTGTTTCCTTGAAGCCACAGAATTTATAGCAGGAGAAGACAATCTTTTAAAGGACCCAATTAAGTCAGGTCTACTCAGGATAATCTCCCTTTTAATTAACTGAAAAGCAATCGATTTGGGACCTTAATTACATCTGCAACATCCCTTCACTTTTGCTTTATAAGTAACCTAATCCAGGGAGTGACATCTGTGATACTCACAGGCTCTCCCCACTCAGGGGAGGGGATGAAAACGACACCCACAGGGTGTATGCACCCGTGGGAGAAGGGGGTGGGAATCTCAGAAGCCATCGAGGATTCTGCTTCATTGCAGAGTACACCGCTTCCTAAGGCTTTGAGATCTTTGTAAGTTAAGACAGCTATGGTAACAAGTAGGGACAGGTTCTAACTGGAAACAGGATCAGTGGTTCGAAATCCTGGTTGTACCTTAGAATCCTCCAGGGGCTTTTAAAATGCTGAGTCAGCAGCCTCCCTCATCCTCAGAGAAATGCAAATCAAAACAACTTTGAGACACCACCTAGCCCCAGTAAGCATGGCCATCATGAATAAAACAAACAGCAACAGATGCTGGCAAGGATGCAGAGAGAAAGGGACACTTCTACACTGGTAGGAATGCAAACTAGTGCAACCTCCTTGGAAGACAGTGTGGCGATTTCTGAAAGAACTAGACACTGACCTTCCACATGACCCAGCAATTCCCCTATTGGGAAGATACCCGGAGGTACTCAAATCATTCTACCATAAAGATACCTGCAAACGTACGTTTGCTGCCGCTCTATTCACAACAGCAAAAACATGAAACCAACCATGTTGCCCATCGAAGTTGGATTGGATTTTTAAAAATGTGGGCTGGGCTCGGTGGCTCAGCCTGTAATCCCGCACCTTTGGGAGGCTGAGGTGAGTGGATTGCCTGAGCCCGCGGGTTCGAGACCCGCCTGGGCAGCAAGGCCTCATCTCTACAATAAATCAAAAAATCAGCCAGGAGTGGTAGCGCGCGCCTGTAATTCCGGCTACTCGGAAGGCTGAGGCGGAAGGATCGCAGGAACCCAGCAGGTCGAGGCTGCGGTGGCCGGGAGCGGCCGCTGCACTCCAGTCTGGGCGACAGAGTGAGACTCCAACACACACACACACACACACACAAATGTGGTACATATACATAATGGAATATTATGTAGCCATAAAGGAGGACAAACATAGGGACATTGCAGTAACTTGGATGGATTTAGAGTTGATCATATTCAGTGATCTATCACAGAAGCAAATAACTGAGTTCCACATGTTCTCACTCATAAGTAGACCCTGAACATTTATCATAACACTATAAGAAAGGAATTGGCAGTAGAGGAAAACGGTCAGGGGAGGGGGAGGAGAAATGGCAGTTGAGGGAAACTGCTAGGGGAGGGAGGAGCGTACCTCATCAACAAGTATCTAAATCAACTCCTGTATACCTAACCCTGATTTGTACCCCACCTCTTTATAATAAAAAAAGTTGAGTCAGAACCCCACATGCAGACTCTATGGTGCTGCCTAGCACCCTGGAACTCTTTGAGCACCCCAGATGATTATACTCTGCAGCTAGGGATGAGAACCACTCTTCTAGAGACTTGTAGGAAATGGATTTTCCAGCAAAAGTAGGGCAGTGACCAACACAGGAATCCCAGGGACTGGAGGCAAACGCAGAACAAGTGACGTTGCACAAAACTTTATCTCAGGTGATCCTGAGAAAGGGGATTTGTTGGGGTAGGTAATTCTCCTCGTTACTTATTTAAAAAAAGAGGAAAAGATGTACATCTAAGACTTGTCACACCGTTGTTAAGGAGAATAGCATAACTAGGATTCACCCCTCGATACTCATTGGCTCTTATGACTTCAGGCAAATTGCGGAATCTCTCTGCTCCTTGGCTTGCTCTTCTGTAAAACGAGGCGGTGTTAGTACATGGCTCCCAGCACTGTTAAGGAGATTCAGTGAGTTGCTTTGTGAAAAGATCACATTTGAGTCCGAGACTGAGGGATCCAGACACAAGCCCCGGTTCCCAGAGTGGGAGTAAGACACCTGTCACCGTCAAGTAAGAGTCCTGCAGCTGTGCAGAACTGCTTGACCGTCTTGGAGCTTGAACGCATATGAAACTGGACTCGATTTCACTGGGGAACAGGTTGAAAGCTGACGTGGATCCACCGGCTCTCGGAAGTTGCTGAGTGAGAGGCAGACGTTGATTTGGGTTGGCATCCAGCACCTGACGTGGAAGCTTCTATCTCACCTCCACCACAGCAAGGCCTACACTCCATCTCTGCTTCTTCTGAATCATCCTGCCCTGGTCCTTACCTGTCTGTCTCTGCCGCCATCACTGGATTAAGATACCTTCTGTACAGTTACTGTCCCCCACATCGGTGTCTCTACGCTCCCGGTTCCCAGACTCCAGCTCGGCATTTTCAAGTGAGTACTTGCAAAACGTTGTCCCGAGTTCACGAGAATCTCAAACCCCACATCTCACTCTGAGTGTCCCCTCCTCAGTGACAGTGCCCTCGCCTTCCTCAAGGCCAAATCAGGCACCTGGATCCCGCCTGGAATCCTCTTCTTCCTCCAGTGTGGCCGAGCTCAGTGGAGTCCTTCCACATGTCTGCCCAACTCCACTGCCCCATGGCCAGGGCTACAGACGTTCAGTGACGCTTCACCCGCCTTCTCCGTCTCCAGTCTTCTCACAGCTGCCACTGTCACCTTTCTAAAGCATTCCGGAGAGGTGGCCATGTCACTTCCCTCTAAAGGACCTCATGGGCTCTCTAAGGGCCGCAGAGCTGATTCCAAGCGCCCCTCCTTCTCAAGGCTTTCTGTGGCCCGGTCCCACGGGGGAGCTGGTGGCCCTCGCTGTGTCACCACACCCACCGGGGCCAGCGCTGATGTCGCTGGGGTCTCCGCTCCGTGCCTGAATCCCAGCTCCTCTGCTGGACTGCACGCTTCACGAAGGCAAGAACAGTGCAGCCACTGCAGTCCCTGCTTATGGTATGATGCAGTGAAGACTTGTTTTATCTGCTGACACTGCAAAACCACAGTTCTCCTCGGGGTATCTGTGTTGCAGGCCCTGAGCTTTTGAGGCCATGAAACATGCTGACGACTCAGCTCCAAACTAGATGAATTCCCCTTCTCTGTTCTTCCGTTTTATATATATATACATACCCTGTTTACGGGCCACTTAGGTAACTTCATCTCAATCCTTAATAAGATTCACGAAGGTCAGTATTGCTATGACCATTCAACGAATGGTAAAACCGTGCTTTTCGGAGATTCTGTCTCTCCCCCTTAGACCACAGGTAGAACCTAAACTGAAAATGCCCTGTAGGTCTCGACTCTTGGAGAAGGGCGGCGGCACTCAGCTGCTTAGAACCACAGAAGAGAAAACCACGACCCAGAGGCTGACTCACTTGGGGTAGACAGAGAGGACTTTGCAGTGGCAGGACAGTTCTGAGCAGCCGGGTCTGCTGGGGAGAGGGGCTGACCCCAGGGTCCTCCTCACCCAGGGAGAAAAGGCTGCTCACAGTAGAGCTGCTTCGTCTGAGTTTTGTTTGCCTTCCATTGCAATAGGTAAAAATTCTGTTTTGAGCCCTTTTCAAAATTCCTTGGGCTAAAGCTAGGTTATTTTGGAGCTCAGTGGAGGAGAGAGAAGCAAAGCCCAGGTTTAATAATAACTAACAGCACCCGGAACCACCGCTGCATCCAGGGAGAGGCTGCAGGGGCAGGTGACCGAGCTCGCGCCATCTGGCTGCGTGAGTGCTTTCGGAGGTGGAGCATGTTTTCAAGAATAAGTGCCCTATATTTCTCTGGGCTGGAAACTGCGCCGACAGCTGCAGCGTGTCGGGGCAGCACTGAAGAGGTTAACCCAGCCAGCAGCTTCTTGTCCGTGTCTTGAAGAGCTGAATGGCTCTGCTTCTGCTTTCTCTCTTTTCTCGCTGACTTCCTGAGCAGTTCATGGGAGCAGAGGGGCCTGGGCAGGATAGCTGGTGGCATGCGTCCTGCTTCCACGTTTGCCTTGTGTGGTTGACTTTACTTCGTGGAAACCTTCCCGTGGGCTTCATTATCCTAGCCACTCACGGGGGAGGTTAGGCCAGCCAGGCTCTCGGAAGGCAGGACGAGGTTTGTTGTTTGTCTTGTGGAACCCCCTCCCTCCTATCCGTCGCCAACCGGCTCACGGTATCCAAAGGTTGCTCTGGGTGGGAGAAATGTGACCGAGGAAAGGTGGAGAGATACGAGGAGGAGACAGTGCAGAACCACCAGGGCTTCCCATCACAGGCTCAGGGGTCACAGGTGGAACCTGGACCGAATAACGACTTTAAGGAGAATCGGAAACCTGAGATGACTTTCTTCTGATATTGTCTCTCTGGATGCGCTCGGCTGGAGAGCCCAATGAAGAGCAATTTGTCTTTGTTCTGACTTCTTTTATTTTTTTCAGAATGATCTTATTTTTTATTTTTTAGAGACAGGGTTTTGCTCTGTCACCTGGGCTGGAATACAGTAGATACGATCACAGCTCACTGCAGCCTCCAATTCCTGGGCTCAAGTGATCCTCCCACCTCAGCCTCCTGAGCAGCTGGGACTACAGGCATGTGCCACTACATCCAGCTAATTTTTGCATTTTTTATACAGAAGGGGTGTAACATTGCCAGGCTGGCCTCCCAAAGTGCTGCGATTACAGGCATGAGTCACGGCGCCTAGCCCCAGATTGACTCTAAATTCTTTTTTTCTTTAATGCATATTTTTTATTTTAAAATTGTGGGGTACAGTTAAGGGTTAGGTATACAAATATGCATTGTGCAGGCACCCTTGTTGATGAGGTGTGTCCCTCTGTCCCCAGACAGATATTGACTAGAGTTAATCCCACCTCCCTTCCCCTCCCTGCCCCCGCATAGTTTCCTCGCCACTGTCAATCCTTTTCTTATTACTATAATAATACTTTTCGGTAGTTGTTCCAGGTACATGAAGAAATGTTCTGACTTCTATTCTTCCACTTAAAGTCACCACCCCAGGAGATTCGAATTTCCTCTAGATGTCGATGTGCCCATATCTGCAGTGACAAACAAACTCGTCACTTATTTTCAGAGATCTTGTGTTCACAGTGCAAGAAGTAGCTTTTTGTAAAGAGGAAAATAAATTACAAACACGCTTTACTCATCTCTCTCAACTGCACAGTGTCAAAAATGTGTGATTTATTACCCTGTTTTCTTTCAGCCTATTGTGCTTCCCCGAGCCTTTCCCCAAGGCCCGCTTGGGGCTTGATTAGTCCACATGAGCATTTCAACACACATCGCATTGAAAACAGCTCCCAGGACACTTGGGGTTTCTTGAGTGAGAGTTTAGGGGTCACAGGGCGCAGAGGAGGAGGTCCAGAAACCGAAGCCACCACAATGGGCCTCCAGAAACCGTGAATGGCCCTATTCCCTCTGGCTCCTTGTGTTGCATTTTTTTTTCTTCTCCTTCCTGGTGACAAGCCCTGCATTATCTTGGTTCTAAAGATAACTCGAAGTTTGTTGTGATGGTTTTACGCGGGGGAGAGCTTCCACGCAAGACCGGCTGGTTCTAGAAATCTTCAGCAGAGCCCCTTAATTTCATACAAATATATTGATGTGAGCTCTTTCAATGTCTGTGGTGTTTTGGGAGCCTAGAATAGTGTCTGTCCCCTCATGTTGTGGTAAATAGTTGCCCATGGTATTAGCATTGTAATCATGGATATTCAATGATTGCCTCCTATGTGCATTACTATCTCTGTGGAAATCACAACTACACATGGCCTTTTTTTGTTGTTAGTTCAATTAATATATATTTTTTTTAGTTGGAGTCTCACTCTGTCGCCCAGACTGGAGTGCAGTGGCCGCTCCCGGCCACCGCAGGCTCGACCTGCTGGGCTCCGGCGATCCTTCCGCCTCAGCCTTCCGAGTAGCCGGAATTACAGGCATGTGCTACCACGCCCGGCTGGTTTTTTGATTTATTGTAGAGATGAGGTCTCGCTGCCCAGGTGGGGCTCGAACCCGCGGGCTCAGGCCATCCACTCACCTCAGCCTCCCAAAGGCGCGGGATGACAGGTTGGCCACTGAGCCCGGCTGTTCAATTAATATTTATTGAGTATATTTTTCAGGACCAGCCACTATTAGTCACAGAGTCCTCAGTGATAGATGAAGCCTGGTCCCCAAGTTACTTGCAGTGTTGGGGAGATGCAGATGTAAACGGGCATGAATCGTGCGCTAAGTCTTGAATAATAGCATGCAGAAGGCTGTTACAGGAGTGATCCGGTAGAGGATGACTAACTTGGAACTGGAGATGTTGCAAAGAGTATAATATTTGAACTGAGCCATAGGGTGATATATGAGCGAGGGTTCTCCAGCGAAGTAGAATCAATAGAATGTAGAATGTCTGTGGATGTGTGTGTGTGTGTGTGTGTGTGTGTGTGTGTGTGTGTGTGTGTGTGTGTTCATATAGATTTTAAGAGAGACAGAGAGCGAGACGTGTTTTAAAGAATTGGCTCATGCTGCTGTGTCGGTTGGCAAGTTCAAAACCTGCAAGGTAGGCCACTGGGCTGCAGACCCAGAGAAAAACTGCAGTTCCTGTCCAAACACAGTCTACTGGCAGAGTTCCTGCTTGCTCAGGAGAGCTCAGTCTACTTCCTAAGGCCTTCAACTGATAGGTCAGGGCCCATCCACATCATGGGTGATCAACTGTTTTACTCAAGGTCTACTGGTTTAAGTGCTGATCCCATTCCCCAAAAAGCTCCTTCACAGAAACATCTAGAACAGTGTTTGACCAAATATCCAGGTGCCATGACACAGCCAAGCTGACACATAATATTGACCACCATAGATAACGGTTGAAAGGTCAAGAGAGAAAAAACTAAACTTAGAGTTATTTTGCAACCCTGCCTGGTCTTCCAGATGACCTCTAAATTCCTCAGCAACACAGTCAAGGCCAAGCACGGGAAGCTCCTTGGCCATTTCTCCCAGAAGCACGTTTTCTACCTCTGCATGTCAGTCATACGCTAGCAGCTAGCAGTTCCCCAGAGAGGCTCTGAGCCTTGGTCTGGTCGGGAGCATCATCCTTCTCCAGCCCAGCTCCCTACCAGCCTAGATGACTCCCTGTGCTACAGAAAGCACGCCCACCCCACCCGGCTCCCCCACGTTGCCCCCTTTCCGCTTCCCAGGTGAGTCAGGAACTTAGATTAAGGAACTTAGTTCCATAGTGAAGTCTTTCAACTTTATCTTTGGTCAAAGGGAGTCATTAAAGATTTTTAAGCAGGTCAGATGTTGAGCTCAGATTGGGTCTGACTTCCTGAAAAATCACTGTGGCAACAGACAAAGATGAATTAGAGGAGAAAGAGATCAGAGGCAGGAGCGAGGGGGGAGGATAATGAACTCAGAACATATATGGGGAGACAACAGATAATTCATCAGGTAGAAAAAACAACAAGGTCAAAGCTAAGATCACAAATTCCTACCATCCCAGTTCAGATGAGAGAAGAGAAAATGAGGGTTTATTGAAATCCCAGTATGTGCCAGAAACTCACACTGCCTAATTTTATCCTCAGAGCAATGCTTCTTGAGGGCATCCCTTTTTTTTTTTGAATTGGAGTCTCCCTCTGTCACCCAGACTAGAGTGCAGCGGCCGCTCCCGGCCACCGCAGCCTCGAGCTGCTGGGCTCCGGCGATCCTTCCGCCTCCGCCTTCCGAGTAGCCGGAATGACAGGGACGCGCTACCATGCCCGGCTGATTTTTTGAGTTATTGTAGAGATGAGGTCTCGCCTGACCAGGCGGGTCTCGAACCGGCGGGCTCAGGCGATCCACTCACCTCAGCCTCCCAAAGGCACGAGATTACAGGCTGAGCCGCGAGCCCGGCTAAGTTTCTTTTCAATATGAGCTATAAAACTTCAGGGCTTTCCAAGTGGCTTCCTTGGGAACTTATCTCAGATTCTCTTTGAACTGTAAACGGTTAGTGCTTCTGGCTCCACTCAGATACGTTCCACGCCAAGCACCATGGGATCTTTTTGTCACAAGCCCTCCAGACCTGAACCTCTCTGTTACCCGGTGAAGTGAGTTCCCAGGCAGCCTATACTGGACCTATGTTGGTCTAACAATATACAAAATTGACTGCAAAAGCACATAACATATTTTTCTAAAACAAAATTAAATATAACTTCTTATCTGCATCCTAAAATTGCTGGCTGCCCTTCCAATGCCGTTTGATGTGAGAGAAAGTGTGAGAGAAGGAAAGTCAAGTGTAAAGAGAAATGGCCTCATCAACGGGGATGAAACATCGTGTTTTTGCAAATTTTAAAAAATTTGTGTCTCGGTGAACACATTGCTAGAGCCTTTCTTAGTACCTTGAAAGTGACCTGGTCAAGAAGGGGCCCCAATCAAAGGCAAAGTCAATCAGAGGATCAAAGTCAAATCTAGATCCACTGACCTAAAAATCCATTTTTTTCCTAAAACTCTGAATGATCCTCAATGTTACTTTCTGAAATGTGCCATTTTAGCATCGTTTGAAGTACTCTTCAGAAGCATTAATTGCATTCATGCTGCTAAATAATCATTACCAACATCTACTTCTGGAAGTTTTCATCTTCCCAAACTGAAACTTTGCAAATAATAACTACTCATTCTCCACTCCCTTCAGTGTCTACTAACCTCTATGCTACTTTCTGCCTCTATAATTTTGACTATTGGAAAGTAGAATCAGTACAATATTTATTCTTCTGTTTCTTGTTTACCGCACTTACATAATGTTATCAGCATTCATTCCATGGTGTAGCTTGTATCAGAATTTCATTCTTTCTTAAGGCTGAATAATATTCCATTGTCCATGTGTAACACATTTTGTTGATTCATCCATCCTTCAGTGGACACTTGGGCTGCTTCTACCTTTTGGCTACTGTAAACAATGCTGCTATGAACATGGGTATGCAAATACCTCTTCCAGTTTTTACTTCCAATCTTTTAAATAAGTACCCAGAAGTGGAATTACTGAATCATATAGTAATTCTGTTTAATTTTTTGAGGAACCACAATACTCTTTCCCATAGCACCTGTTCCATCGTACATTCCTACCAACAGCACACAAATGTGTCAATGTTTTCACATCTTTGCCAACTCTTACTGTTTTCTCTACTTTCATCTTATTTTGTTTTGTTTTGGTAATAGCCATCCTAATGAGTGTGAGGTGGGATCTCATTGTGGCTTAGATTTTCATCTTCCTAATGATTAATGATATTGAGTATTTTTTCTTTGTCCTTATTGACCTTAAAGCCACAGAATTATCCATTATTCCATTGATGGTCTCATAAAATCTTGATTTTTAAAAAAATTCATTAGTTTGTTCACTCAACAAAATAAGTATAAATAACACTCAATGGGTCATACAGTAGAGGAATCTCTTAAAGAATGGAGAGTGGTTAATAACCAAGAATAAGACTGTTGCAGTATTTGTCTTCAGTTGGACTATACTAGAGATGTAGGTTTTCAGTTTGCTGGTTGGAGAGATGAAGAAAAAATGGATTTAAGACATCCGTCTTTCATTTGAACTGAGATTTTGCCCATAGATTTGCAAGGTAACAATATCATAGCCCAAAGTACTCGAACTCTCACATATATGTTTGAGAAATTCAGAGACAGTATATATCTTTGTAGGTTTAATTGCATGTTTTCTATATTAGAGGAGTCAGTGGACCCACACTGCAAGAAGTATGAACATTATAAAATTTACAGAGTAGGTGAAGTTTCAATTAAAAACAAAACAAAACAAACTGAGACCTAAAATATACAGTGGCTTCCAGGATATCCGGACTGCAGATAACACAGTGCAGTTTAGAAAAAGTCATTGCATTCATGGATTTGCCATGGCTGGGGGTGTTTTAGTGGGAGAAATACTTACCATCTCTAAATTTTTACAATTATGATTTAAATATCTCTAGAGAGCCTTCGAGCTTATTCCAGAATCTCTCCAAACAGGACAGTTTATAACCCTCTCATAAATATGTGTGTCTAGTATTAAAGCAAGCTACCACATCCTTTACCAATATGTGCCAACGTTTGACAGTCTCTGCTGTCAGTAAAAGTTAGAACACAGGCATTTATATCAGGCCTCTTCCCAAACATGGAGCAGAACCATGGGTAATGTCAGTGTTCACACTGACATCCTTTGGTAAAAAACACATACTTATGGTCATGTTTTAGTAGAAGTCATCTGTAGACCTTCTTCCGTTTCCAGCAGCCTCACAGAATGAATCAGACACCAGATGGAACACTGTGCAAATTGATTCAGTCTGACCTCCTGCCTAACCATCCATTTGGCAGACATGATCAGTGTCTGGACTAGTTTTGACTCTAATACTGTCACAAAGGAAGAGTATAATAGGCAATTGCAGATGCTAGGACAATTGGTACAACTTCCTAAGATATTAATTGGTCTATAAATTACATTCTGTGTCTGAAAGTGGAAACTGTTGCTCAGTCAATAACTCCAAATGGAATAATTGAAATGGTGCAATTTAGCCTTGAATGTCTAGAATATGTTAACTAATACATCTACGCAGTGAAGTACCAAGAAGATTAGTCACTGGCATAGCCTCCAACATAAATTTCAGAGAATGTTGCTATTACTGGGGAAATGGTTAACTTCTTCTCAGGGTATAGGCACACATTTAACACAAGAATGTTGAAGTTAGGAACCGGAATGTGAGGCCTGCCAGAATGTTCAAAAGCCTCTACCAAGATTTACTAATAGAGTTGTGAAATACTCGAGCCCATTAATGTATAGAGAGATTGTGTTTATGACTAAGCCAGGCTGCTAAAACTAAGTAACCATAGAGCTTTATTCCAACCACTGTTTTGTGAAGATTTATACCTCAGTCAGTTTATAACACTCAGAACCAATCTTATTCAGAGCTACAGCTGAAAAAAAAACTTATTTATAATTTTTCTTTTTTTTTTTGAGTTGGAGTCTCACTCGGTTGCCCAGACTGGAATGCAGTGGCCGCTCCCGGCCACCGCAGCCTCGCCTGCTGGGCTCCGGCGATCCTTCCGCCTCAGCCTTCCAAGTAGCCGGAATTGCAGGCATGCGCTACCACGCCAGGCTGATTTTTGATTTATTGTAGAGATGAGGTCTCACCTGCCCAGGCGGGTCTCGAACCCGCAGGCTCAGGCAATTCACTCACTTCAGCCTCCCAAAGGCGCGGGATTACAGGCTGAGCCACCGAGCCTGGCTATAATTTTTCAAATCGCTTTAGTCAAGTGTTAAAAATGAGGTCCTTATAAAAAGTTAATTTTTTAAATGTTTCAGAAGAACCCTCAAAAAGTTTTGCTTAATATAACGTTCAATGCCTTAATTCAATCGATGATTTTAAATGTCTATTTTTAATATTGAAATAGTCACTCATTTGCTAAAGTCAGCAGTTGCACAAATGTCAAATCATGTCAGTTTCAAAGAAAATGAACATTGTTATAATTTAAGATGATTATAAACTCAAATAAAAAGTGCTGCTGGTGTGGATGACAGTTTTTGAGATCAGTGTAGCAAGACAGAAAAAAAATGTGTAGCAAGATAGAGATCTTTTTTAGCTGAATCCTTTATTTTAAGTGATTTTTCTATCTTTTTTTAAACATTCATATTAAATTTCCACTCGCTTTGAGAAGTTGCATATGGAGTTTGTCATACTGGTCTTCAGTTTTTAAACACTAAAGTGGGAATTAACCAGCCTCCACTACTTTGGAAATTTTATAATGTTCATACTTCTTGCAGTGTGCATCCACTGTCTCCTCTAATATAGAAAACATGCAATTAAACATACAAAGATATGCACTTTCTCTGAATTTCTCAAACATATATGTGAGAGTTCGAGTACTTTGGACTATGATATTGTTACCTTGCAAATCTACGGGCAAAATCTGAATTCAAGTGAATAATGGATGCCTTAAATTCATTTTGTCTTCATCTCCCCAATCAGCAAACCAAAAACCTACAGCTCCAGTATAGTTCAACTGAAGATACATACTGCAACTCTCTTATTCTTGATTACTACAAAGATAGTTCAGATGGGAAGAGGTTAACATGCCAAAATACAGATGGAAGTTTAAATTGGAGGAGGAAGAGCTCATATCAGGTGTGAGGAGAGCCCGGATGTCAGCCTATGAGTCAATCGTCTTATCTCAGTAATCTGCTCTTGAGTAAACTTCCCTTTAGTGGAAAAAAGGTTATAAACTACTTCCTTATGCAGATGGTACTCAGCAAGATTTCTGTTGTTAAAAAAGGTTGGGGCGGGCAAGGGGAATGATGGAAGGGCAAAACCAAGTGTAAAACTGACTTTACAGTCTTTTAGAAATGCAGGTAGAACTTTGCTTTTGAGGAGACAGACTCTATGAAGTCTCAACAGAAACCTCTGATGCTTGTGAATCTCCACAGGGCTTCATAGCCCAACAGAACTTCCAGCTGATTCCTTGTATGTAGAACCTCTTGCTTCCAATGATCTGAGATGAGGTAAACAATAGACAGATGGCTCTACTTGTGTTCCTGTTCCTTCTAAGGACTAAACTCTGACTTTTTCTTCTCTCTCTCTTGTCAGAGTCCTCACTAAGGGGCCTGAGGTGCCACACCCTACAAAGACTCATCAAGCGTGTTTTTATTATCCTGTATAATATGGCTTACGCTCCAATCTGACTCTGGCATAATGTCATGTAACAGATAAGGAAGGCAATCAAAAATATTTTATAGCCCTGCAAAGCCATGTCTTTGGGAAATTTCCATCTGTATAGAATACCCTTCCTGGAGTTTCACAGAAGAGCTAGACATTTGCTATCGATGCTTGCTCAGTGCAGCCACATATGGTCTGACAATTAAGTTCATGAACTCCACTCTGTGAGCTTACACTGGCAGCACTGTACGGACAACTCGGTAAGATTTCAAAACCTTAGTACATCAGTGTCTCACAGCTGTGTTCGTGTCGACGTGTGGCAGTGTCTGGCTGAGTGGCGTTCATTATTGTTGTTGCATGATTTTGTGTTGTGTCATGAGAATATCAGAGTTTGAATTAGAGCGGCAAACAAACATTAAATTTATTGTTAAAGTTGGCAAGAGGGAAGTGAAATCAAGGGCTTGTAAGTCCAAGTTTATAGGGATAATGCAATGAAGAAAACCGCGGTGTACAAATTGATTAAACGTTTATCTGAGGGGAGAGGAAGTATCCCTGATGAAGAGAGGTCAGGATGGGCAGTGATGAGCAGAACTGGCAAAAAACATTGCAAAAATTTGTTGACTTGTGTGTCAAAATCATTGGCCGGCTGAGAAGCATAGCAGACTAGGTAAGCGTTAATAGAGAAAAAGTTAAGCAAATCATAACTGAAAATCTTGTCATGAGAAAGGTGTGTGCAAAAAGGTTCCAAAGGAGTTTTTGCATCATGACAATGCACCAGTTCAGACAGCACTGTCTGTGAGGGAGTATTTAGCCAGTAAACAAATAACTGTATTGGAACACCCTCCCTACTCACATGATCTGGCCCCAGATACTTTTTTGTTTTACTTGAAGATAAAGGAAATATTACATGGAATACATTTGATGACATTAAGGACATCAAGGGTAATATGATGACAGCTCTGATGGTCATTCCAGAAAAAGAATTCCAAAATTCCTGTGCTGGGTGAATTAGGTACAAGCATCAGTGCATAGCTTCCTAGGAGGAAAACTTCAAAAGTGACTGTAGTGATACTCAGCAGTGAGGTATATAGCATTTTTTCTAGGATGAGCTCCCAAACTTAATTGTCAATCCTTAGTGTGGCATCATCTACATATCAAGAAATTTCCTTAAAAAATAAAACCCTAATCTCAACACATCTTCTTTACTAATTTCAAAGTTCCTTAAGACAAAGCCTATCTCTTGCTACTAATTGCCGATCTGTAAATATTTGAATCCACCTATAACCTGCAAGCCCCAGCTTAGAAATGTTTTGCCTTCCCAGGGTCGAACCAATGTAAATCTTACGTGTATCGATTGATGGTTTGTCTGTAACTTCGGTCTTCTTAGTGTGTATATAACCAAGCTGCAATTCAACCACCTTGGGCACATGTTCTCAGGACCTCTTGGGATGGTACCACAGGCCCAAGTCACTCACATTTGGTTCAGAGTAAACCCTCTTGAATATTTCGCAGAGTTTGGCCTCTTTTGTCAAGACTTCTAATGGGAATAAGTGATTGCGCTCAATCCTTGCCTCTTCTTGAAAGTGTAAGCGAAGTTGAGAGAAAAGCCTATCTCTGCTCCAGCACGAGCCCCCTGCTTTTTCATATATTTTTCATATATTTTCTTGATTCTCTATCCAGTACTCTGGGCCTACTGTGTTCTAGCTTATTCCTTCACATTCCTCTTCCCCAGAGCCAATCCAATTGTGATTACCCTTCCCAACTTAACATATGTATGAAAAGAGTTTCTTTCCTGGAAATTCAATATACTATGTAAAGAAGCTTCCATAATTTTCAATTTCAGGCAGAGATTTTGAGAAGAGGCATTCTTTGTGTTCTTTTTAATTTTTTTTGAGTTGGAGTCTCACTCTGTCGCCCAGACTGGAGTGTAGTGGCCGCTCCCGGCCACCGCAGCCTCGACCTGCTGGGCTCCGGCGATCCTTCTGCCTCAGCCTTCCAAGTAGCTGGAACTGCAGGCGCGCACTACCATGTCCGGTTAATTTTTTAATTTATTGTAGAGGCAAGGTCTCGCCAAGTTGCCCAGGTGGGTCTCGAACCCGCGGGCTTAGGCAATCCACTCACCTCAGCCTCCCAAAGCGCGGGATTACAGGCTGAGTCATCCAGCCTGGCTAGATTTTTTTTGGGGGGGAAGATTTTAATACTAATTCAGCCACCTCATTTGGCAGATGAGATGATTCAAGGAGGCTGTGACCTGTCTTTGTTCTGTAACTGGAGCAGAATCAGAAACATTTCTCTTTTTTATGATTCTCCTTTTGTGAGCACTTTCAGAAGGCACTGTGGGAGTGTAGGAGAAAGGAGTGATGGAATTTGAAGAAAGGTTGGGTTTGAACACTGCTTCTGTCATCTCAGCTGTAATCCCTTTTCTGTGAAGATGAGAATGAGAATAATAATAGCTTTTTTGAAATGTAAAGTTCTGTGAAAATTAAATGAATGGATGGTTGCAGAAGGCCTGGCACAGACGTGACATAATAAAATGACAACTAATGCTGTTAATAAGTGGCAGGCATTTGTAACTCTATAATTCAAGGAAGGGGTAAAGGAGCAGCAGAGAGACGTTAGGAGAGACTGGACAAATGACTCTTGGCCTAGCATTGGGAGAGCCCGATTACAAGAACTGACTATGATATTCAAGTTACATAGTTCTATTCCCTTAATATCTTCAATGCATGGTCTATAGGCTAACTGCAGGAGTGTTTACCAAGCTCAGATATAAGGGCCAAGATGCTCTTGAGATCCCTATTTCTAAAATTTATTGGTCTAATGTGAATCTGAAAAATTAAACCTAACTGCCAAAGAGTAAAGAATTGTTTGGGAGAAAACAAATATAAAACAGCCTGTTTCAAAAATTCTCAAATTCAAATCAGTGTATGATTATGTACAAGCATTCAATATCATTGCCTTCCACTAAGAGTTTACACCAACTTTAGATCTAAAGTTGTATGTATCAGAGTCTTTGTACGCCAGAGAAAAATGTGGAAAGGGATTTGGAGATCACTGATAAAAGCAAATGCCAATATAGGAGCAATGCCAATATAGGATCATGCCATTCACAACACCATGTTATGTGCTATAGACACAATATTTGACTCTGACGTGTTCCAAGAGCACTAAGTGCATGATAATTGATACATCCCTAACCCCCTCCCCAAAAATTTTTAAATGTTATAAATTGCTTACCATGTTGATCAAAGTAAGAATAGGTTGGCTGTCTACAATTTTGAAATAAAATAAAAAATTATAAATAAAACCAACATATTAGAATCCACATTTGCTTAAAAAGAAGTTGGCAAGAAGAAAGACGAAAAGGAGAAGAAAAACATAGGGCCTCGTTCCTAAAATAATTTATAACAATTTTTTCAATATTATTTTTTCTGAATCAATAGAATATGATTGATATCTATAATCCTTGTTTGCACAGCCAAAGATAATCTTTTCTGAAGAACAAGATAAACTCTCACAAAAGTAGCATCGTTTTTTATGTTAAGAGGCTTGTAAAGCGATTAGAATCTAAAATCCTTAGCCTGGCGTTCAAATCTCCCCACAGACTGGTTCCATCGACTGTTGCCAACGTCCTTTCCCATCGTAGCAAATCCCTCACCATTCCTCAGCTGCGTCTCCATGCTTACTTTCTCCAAAAAATGTTGTGTTTTCATCTCCACACTTTGCTCCTGCATTTCCTTCAACTACGATGGGCTGTTGGTCTTCTTCCTTTCCCCCACTCTTTTATCTCCTTTTTGTCAGTTCCAACACTCTCAGATTTCCCATTTACAGCACTTGGGAATTATTTTCTCTTTTCTAAAAGTATACGTCATTTTGTCCTTTCACAGATGTCACTTCAGTTGCTGGCATCCCTGTCTCTTCCTCTCAACCGTGAGCCTCACAGGCAGGAGATATCCTAAAATCATCTTTGTGTCCCCAGAGCCTACTCATTGTCCATGCATAGTAATTTTGAAAAACGATTGAAGAGACAGAAGATTGGCCAAATCAACAAATTAATTTTTACAAACACTGATCTAAAGATCTCCTTTTGAAGCAGAAGCTGTCACACAGAGACATTGAAATCACAAGTATGGATATTAATTGTTTTCATATCAATAATGCATGAGCTCCGAATATCAAAGGACATCCTTAAATGGAGCCTTCATTCAACATACACATCAGTAGTGACAGTTAGAATGCTTTCTATTGTAAGCAACAAAAACACAAATACAGCTTAAACAGTGATGAATAGTTATTTCGTGTGGCAAAATGCTTCAAAGTAGAGCAACTCAAGAATTGACTCACTGAAGTAAGTAATCAAAGGCCTAGGTTCTTTCCATGTTCCTGCTTTGCTCTGCTCCTTGAAGTATGGTATTCTTTTTCCATTAAGTTGCCATCCTTCAGGATCTGAAGACGGCTGTCCTGTTTCAACTGTCACATCAGCTGTGACATCACTCTCCACTTTATGCAGCAGGTCCTTTGTCATAGAAAATTGTTCAGTCCCAGCAAAACAGGAAGGTTGTTTATTCTACAGCAAACTCAAGACAAATGACAAGTTTTTATTCACAAGTCTTCAGAACCTAAGAAGAAAGGACTTGTAAGAAAGGGATCCACCTTATTTTGCTCCTATTTCACAGAATTCCATCTTATAGATGAGGTCAAAAAACACCGTAAGTCTTACCCAAAAAGTAATCAATGCCAGTGCATACATCGGTTTCTAAAATCATCCTCCTGTAAAAGAAACCAGATCTCCTCAGAGAAATGGCTGATTCTAGAACTGTGGCATAGAATATGCAGGATGAACTTGGAACTACTTAAAGTGCCATAAAGATGTGCTCAAAAAGCAATGATCCAAATATGTCAAAGGGTCAGAAGAGTCAATCTGAAAGAGCTAGCAGTCAAAGCTTGAACGATTTAAGCAACAAAATAACACAATATCAGATTATAATGCAAAGTTGAACATGTTCACAAATACATATTGATATAAACAAGCAAATAAATAGATGGGAGGGAAGACAAAATTCCTGTACCAACGAATTCCAAATAATTGATGTAGATACTACTTCCCTCAAAGAATTGTGTTTAGTTACTTGCTTCCAAAAAGTAGAGCTTTACGATGAAGAAAACTGGCAAACACTACTTTGGCTAGGTGGTCCGGGTTAGCCTCATTGTTGGTAAGTGATGTTGACAGTATGTATCTTTATTTCACTGTGACTAGAATGGCACTTCACGTCTATAGTCATTTTTCAAAAACCCATAACCCCACTCTAATCAGAAAAAAAAATCAAACAGATGCAATAAAAAGATAGTCTACAAAATACCTGACCAACTTGCCTAAATACTGTCAAGGACATCAGAAACCAAAAAAGTCTGATAAACTGTCACATACCAGACAAAACTAAGGAGACTTGATGACCAAACCCATTGTGGTATCCTGGTTTGGATCCTGGAACAGAAACAAGAAAATTAGAAAAAACTAGTGAAATAAAATAAAATGTGGAGTTTTAGAGCATTGGCTTTTTAGCTGTGCCTAATCTACCTTAGTAATGTCAGATGCTAGTAACAGGAAAAATCGAATGAGGAGTATACAAGGACTCTCTGTACCATTTTTGAATCTTTTCTGTGAATCTTAAACTGTTCTAAAATTAAAAGTTTATATATTTTTAAAAGGTAAGATGTGTTCAAAGCATGAAAAAAAGTTAAAAGGTAAAATTGACAAACTGGACCTTATCAAAATATAAAATTTTTGCTTTGTGAAAGACCCTGTAAGGAAGATGGAAAGACAAGGCAAAAACTGGAAGAAAATATTTGTAAACCATATATATGACAAAGGACTCATGTCCACAATATATTAAGAATTCTCAAAACTCAACAACGACAAACACATAAACATTTCAACTGGAAAACAGGCAAAAGACATGAAAAAACATCTCTTCAAAGAGGATATACATATGGCAGATAAGCACGCAAAAAGGTTTTCAACATCGATAGGTATTAAGGAAATGTCAATTAAAACCACAAAAAACTTTCCCTTTGCACCTATTAGAACAGCTAGGAAAAAATAATCATGTTGACAATACCAAATGCTAGTGAGAACACGGAGAAATGAACTCTTTCATACATTGCTGATGGAAATGGAATAGAGTAAACCTCTCTACAAGAGAAAAGGACAATTTCATACAAAATAGCAGGCACTTGTCATATGAACCAGGGATTATTCTCTCAGTCATTTAACGTAAAGGAAGGGTAACTTCGGTTCTCACAAAAGCCTATACGTAATTGTTCATAAAAGCTTTATTAGTAATTACCAGAAATTGGAAACAACCCAAATATCTTTTAGTGGGTGAATAGTTAAGCAAATTCAGGTACTCATGTACCGTGGAATATTATTAAGCAACAAAAAGGAGTAAGCCATGGATATGCATAACCCGGAGGCATCTCAAAGGAATAAAATCTCAAAATTCTGCCTACTACTGTATAATTATATGTATAAACTTTCTTAAAGTGATAAAATTATAGAGATGAATAAGCTAGTGATTGTCAGAGGTTAGGCGAGTGCTGGGGAGGGGATCTTCTGTGGCTATAAACGGGCTAGAAAAGGGCAGCGTGAGAGATCTCGAGATGGAATAGTCCTGTGTGTTGACTGTGGTGGCATCACAGAAATCTATAGATGTGGCAACATTGCACAGAACTAAATACACACATGCACAAGCGAATGCACTTAAACCTGGTGAGATCTAAAGAAAGCGAGTGCTTTGTTTCCTCTACAGATACAAGGATGTCAGTTTTTAAAATGTTAAATGTCTTGCTGAAATCAAGATGGTCTTGATCTATGCCATTCCCTGAGCTTTAATTGTCACATATGAAAAGCGCCAAAGAAAATGTGGTTAATCTGGCATGGCCTGGTTTTACATAATCCATTCAGACTCACCAAGATTCCTCTCTTTCTTTGAAATACTGTAAAAATGTTCTAGGGTTTGTGGGGAAACAGTCCTCAGTTCCAACTGAGTATTATCATTAAAGACGTACCTTTCTTCTGTGTTTTAAAAAATGGAATAGTGGACACAGCCTTTATAATGTTGACAGTCCAGAAGGATAAAGAGACACAAATAAAAATGTGCAAACAGGGAGATGAGAGACACAGGAGTAATTTACCTTAGTCAAGAGAGTTGGGAGCTTTAAGCCTCACAGTGCAGATGAGATTTAAGCAGATTCTAATGAGCAATTCCTGCTTATTTCATAGTTTCTGAATGACTAGATTAACAAAAAAATGAGAAAAGCAAGCCCATATTTGTACAAAAAAATTGCAAATAAATTTTTGGTTTTTAATCGTAATAAATCCAAGTATCTAAGTGATGTTAAACAGAGATTGGTTAAATAATGCATAGTATATAAAAATGAAAATTGATAAAATAAATGAGAACAAGCCTTATGTGTTATGGAAAGATGTCCAAAGTATCATAGCAAGTAAAATACATGAAAACAGAAAATTCCAAAGATATAAGAGTATACATATAATTATACATACATGCATGTATAGCCATACATACGATATCATGTTATTTAATTGTGATCATAAAATTTATGTGTATATGCATTAAAATCTAGATTGATACACAATAAATTCTTAGCATTTGTCTAAGTGGGAAAGTAAAATGGGTAATTTATATTCTACTTATGGCTCTAATGTTTGATTTATTGATGCGAGCATTGTGCAGAAGGGAAAAAGCAGATAAAAAGATGAGTCAGCAACATACCATCCAAGAAGCAAAGGGAGTTGTAGCTTGGAAGCTTCCTTTGAAGTGTCATATCTAGGGAATGCCATGTTTCCCGACCCATCCAAAGCATAGTCTAGCAGTTGGAGAATAAAGAATGATGTTGAATAGCATAGTTAATGTTTCCTAAATAGAATGGGGTTTTAATAATCAAGACTGCATTTTAAAAGATAATTCATTTCTTATTTTTTATCCTGGTTGATGACACCTCCGCCCATCTTGGGGCTGTATTTTGAGGTCATGTGAGCCACGCTTCCTCTTTTGACTGTCACTTCTCTGCCCATGTCTCCTCTCTTTCTCACCAGCCTTCTCTGTAATGCTGTGGTAAGAGCCTTGTTTCTGAAAACCATCTCCCTTGAGGCTTCTTTCCCTCAGGGTACACCGCCTGTTAGCTTTTCTCTGAACATTTGGAAATCTTTATCTTCTCTGCGTCATAAGTTTGCAGTTGATTCTGCCTTTCTTCTCTTTGCTCCTAAGATTTCTAAGGTAACATGATCACTTTCCCATTTTCTATCATTTACACATTACACATTTACACATTCTTTTGTTCTTTTGTAGAACATTCAAGCAGTAAACCCTTTAACAAGTATACAAACATGCTTTACATCTCATTAAACTTATAAATAACTGAAAATATATATTGTTAAACATAGTTTATATGTACATATTCCTACACATTAATACTTTTTTTCATACTGCCCAAAGCAAACTCAAAGTCGATTTTTGCCACGGATTCCTCTGACTCCCAAGTCCCAGGGCCTCACTCCTGAGCTGAGAAGACTGATCCCCTAACAAGCTAAATGCCCATCTTAGAGGACTAGAGCCAGAACTAAAACCAGGATGCCTTGCTTCGACTTTCAATTTGTCATCTTTCCTCTATATGGAATGAGGTGGAAGACAGAAGGGGGTGGAGGAAGGTTAAAAAGCAATTTCCTTTATTGAACAAGTGCTTTTCTCTTACATGAGTGGGTCTGTAGCAGAAGGTGAACATCATGTAAAAAAGGAATCATATCTTGTTTTGAAAAATAATTTAATTTCCAGACAGACCATTTCTTGTCTTTATTGCAAACTCCAGTCTTTGAAAGAGCCCCATTCAATGTACTCTTGCAACATAATATGAGACTCAGTATTTTAACAGGAGTCAACTAAAGTGTCTGAATCCTACTAGTCTTATATCTTGAGCTCTTTATTACTCTATAGAATACATGTTGGGGAAAATTTCTACCTATTCTCATCGAGCAGTCTAGTGTCCTGCAGTACTCAACTTCCCCATATGCCACCCCCCCATATTGCTAAAATATTAACATTTTCACAAGGAAATGGCAGGGAAAACCAATTTCGCCCATATGCACTTGGACTACGTTAATGTCTTCACAAGACTCAGCTCTGCCCCATGAGGACTTCAGAAAATGAGTGGACATCTACGAAGCATCACTAAAACTCTGAGGTAGACTTTTTGTCCGTCCGCCATCTGAGGCTCTTCAGGTAATAAAGAGAAATCACAACAAGAAGTCATCGGCTGAATGAGAAGGCCTGAGACCCCGCTGCCATGGCGACATTGAAAGCTAGTAGCCAAGTCACCCACGGGATGGATCATCCCAGCAGCTGTCAGTGATGTTTCTGCAGCACGAACAGGTAGGAGACTTCTGGTTGTCTGTGGGATTATACATACTTTTAGACGCAAATAGATGCGCAGCAGAGAGCCTCAGAGAAATTAGTGTCCTTCAAACCAGCCTGTCGGACTCTACTTAGGAAGGTTTATTTCACTAGCTCACAGATCTGACTGGCCAATGTTTCCTGGTCACAAAACACAGATAAAATAACTTATACTATCATTCTCCCTATTTACCTGGAGCAAATGATTGCTGTCCCTCAACTCATGGGCAGCATAGTTATTTAAAACTAAGTGACGGCCAACCCTCATGGTTCCATGGCACATTAGGTTGGAGCATGGAATAATAGGATTCCAGAGCTGGAAGACACCTCTCAATGCAGTCCGCGTCATTCCACCCACAGCCACCATCAACAGGTGACTCCTGGATTCCAGCCTCTCTTCTCAGGGCCCTGGTCAGCCTATGTGACTTCAGCATCGGGTTTTGTTTGGAAAAACTTTTACACATTTACTGCCTGAAAGTTCGTTCTCATCCTTCAAGGCACAGCCTAAAGGACTGCTTTCTTTGGAAGACTTTCCAGCAATCCCAGAAACAGGCGAGAATACGCTGAACCCTGTGTGTCTTTGTCCCTATTTTTATTATAACACCACATTAGAGCTATCTGTTTGCCTGTCTGTCTCCTGCTTCCATTCTCCTAAAAAATTCCAACCAGATTCTAACTCGAGAACTAGCACTTCGTGTTATGTCTTCCTCATGTTTGGAGGCAAACAGATTAAAGGATAAAGAAGAGGGAGGAATTCAAGTTACAGTGAAATTAGGGTGGATATAAGCGATTATATCTGTATACACATATGAACAGATTCTTTATATATTTATCTTTGGCATGCTTTTATGTGGTTGTGATGTTATTATATGATCAAGACTAGTATTCTTAGCCATTCACAATACTTTCTAAATAGAGACCTATGAAAACACAGGGAGGGTTTCCAAACCCTCTCTTAATCGTGGCAAAATAAAAGAAGAAAGGCCTTGTGTGGTTTTAGTTAAAAAGCTTTTCTGTTTCCAGTCTAAACCTGAGGTATCCACCTAAAACAGCTTCTAAGAAGCAAACACTGGTGTAGTCTTTCCTTTCGTATCACTAAAATGCTGAGAAATACAGAAAAACCATCAATCGCACACCTGTTTCCGAGATCTAGGATTGACGGTTCTAGTGGAAGCATCTGGAACATTTCCAGATTCACCAAGGTCGCCGAACACAGAGCCCAAAAGGAGTGACCGGTCCTTGGCCTGATGCAGGAACCATCTTTGTCCCAAGCTGTCCAGCCCTGCCACCTCCACTCCCGCTGACGCCCAGTCCCATACTTACTGCTATTTTGACCTAGGATCATCTCCCTGCAAGGCAAAGAAGTCTGCTGAAACTGAACTGGCAGAAGTAAAGGAGTAACAGGTGTCACTCAGAGGACCCAAGGGCAGAAAGAACAGTCACTCGGGGCTGAAACCAAATAGAGAAGCTCCAAACTCACTTTCTTCCTCCAAGTCTCAGAAGCTGCCCTTCTCAGCTGTTTTTCTCTGTGTCTCCCTGTCTCGCAACCGGCTGCCTGCAGGTGGGACTCTGATGACCTCTCCCTCCAAGGGCTCTCCTGGGTTCACTCAAGATTCTGCTTCTGTGCTTCCAGGGGCAGGATCTGAGTAGCCCTGTCTGGATGGGGTGCACAGCGTGGCTGGGGGAAGGGGTTGCACAGCACACAGCCCCATTCCTGGATGCTGAGGCTGATGCTCTGGCAGTGTTCTTCAACCCGCCGGCGAACAATTCAGCAGGAGAGGGGAGAGGATGACGGGACTCATCATATTCTGAAATGTGTGTGTATTAGCCTGCTAGGGCTGCCATAGCAAAGGACCACGGACTAGGTGGCTTAAGCTACAGAGAATTTTTAGTCTCGTGGTTATGGAGGCTGGAAGCCTGAGAGGGTTCGTTTCTCTGAGGAGCATGAGGAAAGCCTCTGTTGAGGGCCCTCTCCTTGGCTCATAGATGACCATTTTCTTCCCGTGTCTTCGCATCTTCTTCCTCTATGCATGTCTCGGTGTTCAAATCTCCCCCTTTTATAAGGACCACTGTCACACTGGATTAAAGGCCCACCCTAGTGAGTTAACTCTCACTTCATTACCTCTGCAAGGGCCGTGTCTCCAGTTAAAGTCACACTCTGAGGTCCTGGGGTTAGAAATCCAGTGTATGAATTTGGGGAGCAGGGGAACGCACCACATATACAACCGTATAGCTCCTAAAAATGAGGTTTTTGTACATACATGGTGCCATGGGAAGTCTAGCATTTGATGTCCTCAGAGTGGCATCCTGAATCAGTGCACTAAGAGCTGCTCAAGCTGGCTGCTTATCTATCAGAAACCAAGAACCGGGTTCTGTGGGCACCACCATGTCCCTCAGGCATGGCTCTGGGAAGACATTTACAGACAGACTCAAATGCCCAAGAGGCAGCTGGTAACTAAAGACATGTGAAGACAGCAATAAACAAAATTCACAGTTACTACTATCATACTGGCAGAAGATTAAAGTAAGACTTCATGGTGAAGAGAGTGTGACCAGATGAGCACACGCTCTGCTCATGGAAATACAGAACTAGAATCACATTTCTGGAAACAATTTGGCGATTTCATCAAGGGCAATAAAAAGTTATGCAGTTTGACCCGGATCCCTGACTTTAGGATTTTTTCTTCAGAAACTATCAAGGGCTACGATGAAAATTCTCTAGGAAACAATATTCTTTTCAGTATCAGCTATAGAAGAAACTGGAAAACAACATTAATGTCCAATAAAAGGGGATATGGTATATTCAAATGATGGGTACAACAATAAAACTGAAAGCAAGAGTTTCCAAAGTACTAGTTTTAATGACAAATATCAATCTTTAAATTAGTTTTAATGACAATTATTAATAAATATTACGGCTAATGATATAACATTAAGTATATATTGTATGCTTTAACATTCATATTTCCCCAACTTCTTAGAGGGAGTGCATTTGTAAAGCAGATATAAAGCAAAAATAATCAAATTTTTCAACATTGCTTCCCTTTTTATTTACAGTTCTCTTCTTTCTCTTCTACCTTCATATTCTACCAAGACTAGAGACTGCACAGGACTCGGTTCTCACAAAGTCTGTTTTTCTCTTTGATTCATTAGCTTTGGGTCTACTTCTCATTACTACTGCATCCATTAATACTTTATCCACATCCTGATGCTCATGAAAATTACATACGAATCTCAGTGTGTTTAACCTGCTCTTCCTACGTAAGAATGCACTTGCCTCTTTGCGTTGGCTTGCAGAGTGGCACCGGATGAAAATGCGTTCGTGAATAAAATCACAGTAAGATTTACAGGGGCTTAAAATAGAAATGCCTGATAGAATCACTGTCATGTATAAACTATATATTTCTATGATTTTTTTTTGTAATGTCTACGTGAAGATCCTTCCTGGTAGAAATATACTATCCTTCAAATATGATTATAAAACATACAGTGACATTATTCATATGGCATTACAAACTTATCAAGAACTCTTCCACTCCTTTCTTTTCACTTAAGACAAGATGATGTTTTTAAAGAAAGAAATTTACTATGTTAATTTCCCAGTTGGAATTCTCTGCGTGGATGCTCGTCTGGGCTACCTGGGTGCCCCTGTGAGGCTGAGTGTTCATTCTGTGCAGTTGCCAACGGCCTTGGGCTAATGGCTGCCAACTGAGTGACCCCACTCCCCAGGAGTTGCCCTCAGCCAAGGACAGCAGCTCCAACAAGGTCATGCTCTCCCCTTAGGAATAACCCATCTCTAATGACTAGCCCCTTCAGGGACACACAGCCTGACACCTTTGCCTTTAGTCCGAACAATTATGAAGGGTCATCTAAGCCCTAGAGCTCCTCGTGGGACCTGCCCTGCTGGTCACTTCTCTCTGCCCACCTCTCCTTCCTTCATTTCCCTATAGATGTCATTCCTATGAACCCTCCTTAATAAATACCTGTGTGCAAATAAATTTCTGCTTCAGTATCTGCTTCCTCGGGAAACCGACATAAGACTTGCTGCCAGGAGTGGTCTGAGGAACCTGACTCTAAGATGGGGTCTCTAAATGAGCATCTAAAATGGTGACGTGGGTCATCCCTGATCAGCTGGCTGTGAGAATCCTGACACTGGTGGTAAATGGAGCGTGAATAGCCACCGACATCCTGTAGCAGTGAAATTGCCTACAACTTTCCACAGCAGTGAATGATGGGATACAAATGGAAAGGAATGAATGAGAGTGCAGATTGTCTCGGTGCTTGAGAAATTTCAGAAAACCAGAACATTTAAGAACTATGGAATTAGGGATCTATTTTTGAAGCAATTAGTACACTGAAGAAAAGCAATGAAACGCTGCAGGTCATTAGTCTAAGAGTCAGAGAGTATTGATGGCATGATACAGAAAGTCTCTCATCTGCTGAAGAGTAGAAACAGCTTAGGATCAAGCCCAGGACAAGCTTATACAAATAGCGGAGCTTCAGAAGAGGTTAAATTCTCAACCCCAGCAAGACTTCTATGCCAAGGGCAGAACCCTTGGACAGGAGAGGGGCTCTGAGACATGGGATAGGACTGTCTGAGTAAATGTACTTGATAGTTGAAGGGCTATATTCCTTTGAGGTCTCTGCACCTGCCAACATAGCCTACTCTCCCCTGTTAAAGGCTAGGACCCTCACCCTTGCTTGAAAAGGAGGAGCAGAGCAGGTCTCTGCCTTGAAACTCATAAACTCCCTTAGTGCCTAATCCCTTCCTTGACACAGACCAATAACTAGGGCTAAGTCATAACACTAACTCATCAGGAAGGTTCAAAACTTACTAAAAAAGAAGGAACTATACTCCAAAGAAGCCACAAGATCTAGCCAGTGTGTACCAGCAGGAGCTGATACATGGGACCACATCTTGAAGGTGCTGCATCAACACAGGTGAAAAGGTGTATAAGAGAAAGTGTATTGATATGGAAGTACCCTCCCATGATACAGAATGGGACATCCTCGCAATGACACTGTTGCGTTCGAACAGTTCTTGAAACTCTGAAGGAGGCAATGGTCTGAGGACACGGAATCAACATGGCAGAAGGGCCATGGAAGACAATGGAATAGGGGATCTAAGACTCAGAGGAAGGGACATCGTAGGGGAAATGTGCTCTGCAAAGCCAGAACACCAACAAGCTGATTATGTTCTGTGAGCAGTGTGGAGGATACCCTTTATCAAAGCAGTAAGAACTGAGAAACAACCGCCTCCCAAGAATCTCGAAATGACCATGCTCGATAGGCCAGGGCTTACAGTAGGGGCTAATGTTGCATCACAAAACAGGGCTCCCTGACAGCAACAAAGATGATAAAGAAAAACACAGGTTCAATGGTGCACTTAAATACGAGAAGCAAGAGACGATGCGTTCGCTAATAAATGCAAGGTCATTACCACAGCCAAAAAGCTCTGGAGGTAATGGAACATGTCATAGAGATAATATAAATGAATAGACAACAGGGGCAATGTTCAGTTTCTACGGTCAATGTAAATCAAAGATGAAGGATCAGAGGGCTGAGGATAGCTGCCCCAACAAAACGTCACAATCCCTTTTCCAGATTCAGGGCCTGAGCATTCAAACACAGACCCCACAGACTCAAGAAGAGGCCAGGTCTGTAGGAGGAAAAACCCTGCCGTACTGTGGGAAGTATATGCTCTAAGAATATCTTCAGGTCTTTTCTAAGAAGACATAGAGCACTTTGCTTGAGTAATCATACACCGGGGAAAGGAAAATGCCCACACATTTCATGACTGAGGTATATACAGTGTCCGAGCTTGTAAGTTGCAGAGACCCTTGCCCTTCTGTTGCGGGGGTATATGAGGACGGAGTGATAAATGGAGTCCTGGCCCAGGTCTGGCTTACAGTAAGTCCAGTGGGTCCACGAACCACCCAGCCGTCACTTTCTGTGTTCCCCAAATGGTCATTGGAAAGGATGCATATGGGAGTTGGCAGACACCACACATTGACTTCTTGGCATATCAGGTAAGAGCTATCATAGCAGGGCAGGCCAAAAGGAAGTCTCGGCACTCTCCCCCTTCTGCCAGTAATACACTGCATAAGGACGTTTCTGTCAACAACAGATTTCACATACGGCAGTGATCCCACAAGATTATCAAGGAGTTGAAAAATTCCTGACATCGCAGCCATTGTCCCGGGTAGTCATTGTACCATTGTAGCAAAATGCACTACACTCATGTTTGTGGTGATACTGATGTCCACAAACCTACTGCACTGCCAGTTGTATAACAGCATAGCTCATGCAGTTATGTACAGTACATAATACTTGACGATGGCAATAAATATGGCACTGGTTTATGTGCTTACTATACTATATTTTTTATCATTATTTCAGCATGTACTCCCTCTACGTCTAAAAAAAAATAGTTAACTATAAAACAGCCTCAGGCAGGTCATTTAGGAGGTGCTCTAGAAAAAGGCACTGTTATCATTGGAGTGACAGCTCCGTGCATGTTACTGTCTCTGAAGACCTTCCAGTGGGAAAAGGCATAGAGGTTGAAGACCGTGCTACTGACGATCCTGACGCCGTGTAAGCCTAGGTTAACATATGTGTTTGTGTCCTAGCTTTTAACAAAAGATTTTAAAAAGAAAAAAAGTAGAAAAGAACTTACAGAACAAAAATGTAAAGAAGAATTTTTGTACAGCTAGACAAAGCATGTTTTTTAAGCTAAGCGTTACTATAGTAAAAAGTTTTTTAAAAATAAAGTTCATAAAGTAGAAAAGTTACAGTGAGCTGATATTAATTTATTATTAAAGAAAATATTAATAAATTTAGTAGCGCCTAAGTGTACAGTGTTTGAAAAGTCTCCAGGAGTGCACAGTGATGTTCTAACCCTGCACACTCATCCAGAGCCACTTCCGGTCCTGAAAGCTCCAGTCAGGGTAAGTGCTGACCATTCTTATCTTTTACACTGTATTTCCAGTATACTTCATTTGTGTTCACATATATTTAGACACAAAAAATGCTTAGCACTATGTTCACAATTGCCTACAGCACTTGCTGTCCAGGTTTGTAGCCTAGGAACCACAGACCATACCACATAGCCTAGGTATGCAGTAGGCTGTACCATCCAGGTTACGTAAGTAGACTCTGTGACATTCACACAATGATGAAATTGCCTAAGGATGCATTTTTCGGAATGAATCCTTGTCATGGAACAATATGTGGCCATATAGTAAATCAAAAATAGTTTTGTACACTGGGTGGATTTCAGAGATTATTATTATGATTAAAAACATAGAATATAGCAGGGCTGGCCCCAGCATAGCCCCATTAATTAGCCAGTTTCACCCAGAAATATCCAGACAGACACTAAAGTCCAGCAGTGGACTGCCACAAACTCAGCCATGCAGTAATCCCAATCACAGTCTTTGCCCCATGGGGCATTGTTGTTAATGTAAGGTAGCACTGCCTCAGGGGTATGGTATGCAGCTGCACATCTGGCAAATGCATTCTTGAATTGACAATCACTTGGAACACGCCAGAATAGACATTTACAGTTTTTCTTCAATGCTCGTTAACTCTGCTACCCTCTACCATGCTACAATCTGAGGAGACCTGGACCACCCAGGTATCCTGCCCACTGTATTGATGGTGTGATACCAAACAGATCAGATGAGTGAAAAACAGCAACTATGATAGAGGCCCTGGTAAGATACATAACATCATTTCGCAGGATGAGAGATACATCTTAAAAAGATTTAGGAGCTCATCGTTTTCATAAAATATTTGATCTGGACATGCTGGACCTTTCATTGTAAATGAAAAATTGCTGCATCTCACACTTTTATAGCAGACGAAGGGACGCATGATGCCTCCTGAGCTTCTTTAGGCCTTGGGAATTTCCACACATTTCAACCCGCTGACCAGGTGTATTGGTCAAGGTTCTCCAGAGAAACAAAACCAATAGGATGTGTGAATATATAGAGATCTAGCCTAAGGAATTGACTCACACAATCACACCATCATGGAAGCTGTTTAGTTCATGATCTCAGGATAGGCAGGCAGGCTAGAGATCCAGGGAAAAGCAGATGTTGCATTTTTTTATGGAAATCAAGTCTGTGGCAGAATTTATTTTTGCTTGGATGAGGTCAATCTTGGTTCTATTTGTGCCTTCAACTGATCGGATGAAACCTACCCACAATATGAAGGGCAACCTGCTTTGCTCAAGTCCACCAATTTAAATGTTAATCTCATCCAGAAAAGTTCTCACATAAACATTTATAACGTTTAATCAAATATGTGGGGACCATTAACCAGCCATGTTGACATAGAAAATTAACCAGGGCACAAGATAACATGAAAGATTGACATCTTCCGATGGGACCCAGAACACAAAGTCCAAGCTGAGTGCAAGACTCCCTGTCAACTGGCCTTCCAGACACTACAGTGGATCTTAAAGGTATCAGCGGTCAGAAAAAAAGTTGCCTGAGCCTAGGGCACCGAGTAACCATGCAAACAAAACTGTCCAGTATGACCTGGGTTCTGTAAGATTCCCAATCATAATATTGGAGCACAGCAGAAAATCTTTATAAAATGGAAGTGATACATATGAGATCAGGCATGAGTGGGGTCAGAAGACACAAATACCTATGTGAACAAGAACCCACTGTGATCCACCATCACTGCACCGTTGCATGTCTTTTAGCTTAAGTTGATAACCACAAGTAGTGTCCCTTATGACCAGCTCACTGAGTGGGGGAGGATGGGTTTTGGTTCGTGGATCAATTGGCTCCATAGCTGGGAACAAGCCGGAAATTGACTGCTACTACTCAAGTTTCAGTTGAAGATAGCAGTGAAAACAATTTTTATCTCAATGGGCAGAGCTTAGGGCAAGCTTTGTGTGTGGAAAGAGAAGTCTCCTAAGGTAAGAATGTATGTGAACACATGAGAGAATCCCGATGACTTGTCTGGTTACTTGGGACCTGGAAGGAGGCAGGTTGGAAGATGGAGAGAAGGAAGTCTGAGGAAAAGGCATATACGTGGCCAGAAGGGAACGAGCAAGAAATATGAAGAGATTTGTATATCGTGGCAATGCCTGCCAGAGAGCATCCACCATTGAAGAAGCACAACACAACTGAGAGGACATATGATTCAGCCAATTGACATCAGTCAACCTCCATCACTGGCCACCCAGACCAGGTACCATGGGAGCATGAGCAGAGTTGCCATGGTAGCAGGCACATAGACTACACGTAGGCTGTGCCTCATCAACTACTCTCCAAAGATGATCTAGCTGTGGACGCCACCAAAGATCCAAACTACCAGCAACAGAGACCGAAGTTGAGTTCCCAAGGAGACACGACCCCTTAAAAAAATAAACAACTCACTTATTATAGTTTCTAAAAACTCAACAGTAGCACAAGGGCTGGATGCTATTGTTTGCTATCAGATAACCCCTGAGGACTCAGGGAGTCAGTAGTGAGCTTCAATAACTCATGGTTCTCAGGTGCTCTCTGGGAACTCCTTGCAGCCAAATTTTGTTCTAAGGTCAATTCTCCCACACCAGCTGAATATACTACAATTCAATTCTCACACTAAGTATGCAACATTAGTACAGACCCAAAACGTTAAGAGCAAAGTCCTTCACAGGCTGTCTCCATTTCACATACCAGGAACAAGACTTCACGACCACCTGTATTTCTGATCACCCAGCTATCAATGTGTGGGTTCCAATGACCCCCTCGGGTTTGACAATTCTCTGGAAAAACTCACAGAACTCACTGAATTGCCTCACAGAGAGCACTGACTTAAAAGGATTTGGCTTATGATTTTTAAACTGTGTGATGGTGAGAAAGTGATACTCAGTAAAAACCCTACTGTACTTAGAATTTTAATCTTTTTCTAGGCTAACGATAGAGGTAGGATTCTCTCTTTCTCTCTCCCTCTCTCTCTTCCCTCTCCCTCTCCTTCTCCTCCTTCTTTTCTTCTTCTTCTTCTTCTTCTTCTTCTTCTTCTTCTTCTTCCTCCTCTTCCTCTTCCTCTTCTTCCTCTTCCTCTTCCTCCCTCCCTCCCTTCCTCCATGCTGAGAAGAGATAGCAAGCCAAAGTTCCCCGTCAGCCATGCAATCGCAGTGATAAACACTGAAACTGCCTTCCACGGTCACCAGTTGCCAGATGGTTTGCTCAACTGAGATGGAAGATGAAACGCTCTTAGGGCCCAGCAGTCCCCACACCAAGAATGAAAATGAAAGAAAATCTAAGGTTTCTTTAAGGGAAACTCCTATCCAAACTGGGGTCTACCCAACTGGCTCAGTAATGCCAAACCACACCGAGGTTTTGCAGTGGGAGAAGGGAGGGCGTTTCTTTGCAGGGCACCAAGCAAGGAGCATAGGGCAGCTCACGCTTAAGACCCAACCTCCCCAGTGGCTCGCGAGCAAGGGTTTTTAAAGGAAATTGTGGAGCAGTATATAATCAAGTAAGGACCTTTTGCAAAAAACTTTGCAAACGTACGTGCACCTGATGTAAAACAAAACGTTTGAAGTGCACGTGTCTTTTTTTAATGGCAACCTGTGCTAACCAACAGTCTGTGGCTGCTAACCACGAACTGGGCTCACATCCCACGAGACCATCTCTGCTGGGCATCCACACCCTCATCTCACCACATCTCTTGTGTCCGGGCCACTCCACATCCTGCTTCCTCCATCTGGAATTTCTGGAAGCTCTTCCACCTCCTCCTCTTGCAAAGTTCCGCTCAAGCAGCAGTTTGTGCGAGAAACCACCCCAGACTCCCTAAGATTTCACAGGCCTCCCCGCCCTTGGGATAGAGTTTAAAGCTCCTAATTCCACAGAGTACCACATTTGTCTACTGGCCAGTCTTCCCCATAAAACGATAAGCAGTGTGGGTCTCTCAATCATCCGTGCGGTCCTGACATGGTAGAAATTTAACACACAGGTATTGAGTTGATAAGTGTATGAAGAACTGGCACATATTGCATTTTCTTTCCATGAGAAATTTGTTCAGACGCCTTCACCCCCTTTGGGTGGCCATTGTCATTCCTCCCCTTGAGTGAGAAAATGGGCTTGTAAAATTAAAACTACACTGAGATACCACCTAACTCCAGTCAGAAGGGACATCATCAATAACTCAAAAAATAACTGATACTGGAGAAGATGTGGCGAAAAGGGCACACTTTTACACTGTTGGTGGGAGTGCGAACTAGTTCAGCCTCTGTGGAAATCAGTGTGACAGTTCCTAAAAGTTCTAAAAATCTGCCTTCCATATGACTCTGCAATCCCCCTACTGGGAATCCCCCTACCTGGAAGAGCTCAGGTCACTCTATAAAAAAGATACCTGCACACGCATGTGTATTGCAGCATTGTTCATAATAGCAAGAACATGGAACCAACCGTGCTGCCCATCAGAAGAGGACTGGATTTTTAGAAACATGGTACATGTACACAATGGAATACTACACAGCCATAAAGAAGAGAAAATCATGAACTTCGCAGCAACCTGGATGGAATTAGAGTTTATAATACTGAGTGATAATACTAGTAAGAAACAAAGAGCTGAGTATCACATGTTCTCACTCATAAGTGAACCTTGAACAACTACCTTACTACTATAGAAAAAGGATTGAAAGTGACGGGAAGCCGGGCTCGGTGGCTCAGCCTGTAACCCCGCGCCTCTGGGAGGCTGAGGTGAGTGGATTGCCTGAGCCCGCGGGTTCAAGACCCACCTGGGCAGCGAGACCTCATCTCTACATTAAATCAAAAAATCAGCCGGGCGTGGTATCGCGCGCCTGTGATTCTGGCTACTCGGAAGGCTGAGGCGGAAGGATCGCCGGAGCCCAGAAGTCGAGGCTGCGGTGGCCGGGGGCGGCCACTGCACTCCAGTCTGGGAGACCGAGTGAGACTCCAACTCAAAAAAGAAAGTGATGGGAAATTGCGGGCAGGAGGGTGAGGGGGTGTGAAGGTGGGATTGACAGTAAATATCTGCCTGGGGAAGGGGGGGACACACCTCATTGATAAGGGTACCTGCATGGTGAATATATGTATACCTAGCCCTGAACTGGGCCCCACAATTTTAAATAAAAATTAAAAGGGGGGGGGAAGGAAATGGGCTTGTAGATTCTGAGGCACGTACATGGTGGGGAGTAAAGTAAATTATGAATTGTAGAGATCAAACCAGAAAACTCAGAATCCTGAACCTTTGCCAACAATAGAAAGGAGATTAACACGAGGTTTAGAATAGCATCCTTACAGCATTTTTAGGTAAGCAGAAAGGACCTACAACTTACCTCAGTGAAATCTTTAGAGGAAAAAAACATATTTATATGGGTCCTACTAGCTTCAGGAAAATAAATACAGACAGGATGATTTTTTTCCCCCGTCTTCTTCTTTTTTCGGAAATAAAGCCCAAATTGCCCCACTTAAATGCACAAACTGCCAGATTTCTTTCTGGTTTCTTTTTAAATCCCTGTAAATGTCTTGACTTGAGAAGATATACAAGTCTATAAAAATCCTCATATTCCAATTGTATGTAACCAAATTCATATACTGCTCCTTTATTGATTAAGAAAAAAATTACACTTCTTCAGGAAGATGACTGATCACTGCCTTCAGAAAGAAAGGTGCAAGTTATCTGTAAATTACTGTCACTCTAGTAGCAAACTGCATTAATTAATCTACCTTCCACAGATATCACTTCACCACTCCTGGAGGCATCAAACAGGTTTTGGCACACTTCACAGAAAACCGATCACCTGATGATAAATTGCTGTAATCACTGAAAATTCCAGTAGTTTTCCTGTCTGTGCTGCAGAGAAAGTTAGTCCAATGACATCGTGCCAACTGGGTTTCAACTGGAAGGCAACATGGAACTCCTGTCATCTGTGACATCTGCTTGCAGGCGGCAGAGTCCCTCCTGGCTCACATCCTCTGCTCTTTCAGGAGTCCCCTCCAGAAGGGACAGCCCTGCCGGAGGTTCTGGGCCATGTCCTCAGCAGCAATCAGCACTTACTTGCGTATTATGGAGTCTGAGACTGCAACTACAACAAGGCGTGAGTACAGTGACAAAAAACAAAACAACACAAAGCATTCGGTTTCTCAACATTCAGAGCATTTCCTGGAGTTCAAGAAAAATCCTCGGAAGCATGGGAGATTTTCATCCCAGAGTTACGAACATAACGTTCTATTCTAGGCTTGCAGCGATGTAGCTGGGCTCTGCCGTATACCAGCACATGGTCCGGTGTCTTTTCCCAAGATGCCAGCCCCTGCCTCTCATGGATGGTGCCCGTCCGGGGGGTACCGGACTCACGTCCCCTCTGCAAGGTATGCCCAAAGTGCCTGGGAGTCCGGAGGTGGCCCCTAACCCACGATGGAGTGGGGCAGCGGCATAAATACCCAGCTACTTAATCCCGTTGGTTTGAGCCAAAGTCATCTTCCATGGCACCTTGCTGGTCGCATATTTTAATTGGCATCCAGTCCTTCTCTTCTCAACCAGGGTGACCAATCACCCAGGTTTTCCTGAAACTGTACCCATTTTAGCACTGAACGTTCCACATTCCAGAAACCTCTTGGTCCTAGGCAGACCAGGACAGCTGGTCACCCTCTGGATCCTCTGCCACCAGGAATTCCTGGGAACGCTTCCCAGTAAGTCACCCTCTCACAATGCCTTGTCTTGGGTTCCCCCTCTGGGAAACAACCTCAGATGACAGTCCGTTTTTAAAAACCGTGGCTAACTAGTAAGAAAACCTCATCAACTTTCCACTCATTCAGCCGTATCACAGCAAGGCATTTCAATGAGCGAGCCCTCAGAACACTTTCAAGGAAGAGAGGTCTGTCAGTCAAGGTACACACAGTGCCTCGCCAATTTTCACCACACCCACCGCCACTGCCCAGCACCTGTCATCATCACCTCTCACTGGGACCGCTGAAGTAGCCACCCTGGTATCTTCTTCCTCGCCTCCCTCTAAAAAAAAAAAAAAAAAAAAAATCAAAGTCCCGTTGGGCCCATGGGCCCACACTTGTAGTCCCTGCTGCTCCAGAGGCTGATGCAGGAGCATCTCTTTTGGCTGAATCAGTTTCTGTCCAGCCTGGGCAACACCCTCAGCCACCTTCACCCTTAAATAAATACAAAGAAAATTTTAAAAATTGTGAAACTTTAAATAAAGGCTCATGTCCTTACCATGGGCTCAAAGGCTCCACCGTGGCCTGTTCTGTCCTCTCCCCCCGACCCGGCCTAAGCTGAGCCCCACCTGGCTGGCTGCTGGCCAGTGACCAGCCCGTGGCCTGTGTGGCACCTGGCTCCCAGCTGGAGCCTGACCCTCCAAGTGGAAACCTAGTGGAGAAGGAGCTGGTGTGTGGGGTTGTTGTGACCTGTGAGTCGCAAAGTCCTGAAGGAATGCTCGCTGAGTTGTGGGATTGTGGTTGCTACTTCCCTCCCAGACACACATGATGCTGCCCCGGCCAGGGTAGCCTAGGGGAGGCAGCAGGCTTCCCTGCAGACACCCCCTCCTACTAAGGATGAACAGGGGTGTCACTGGAAAACAGTAACCCAGTCAACACAGAGTATCTCATAGAAGAAAATAAGGCTCCAATCGGGATGTGTGCATCTGAGCAAAGGGCCCCATGGAAAACATGGCTCTTCTCCTCCAGAGTCTCTGACCTGGCTTGACTGCGGGCAGGAGACAGCTGAACACAGCACGGGGTTCTCAAGGTGAGGTCCCCAGACCGGCATCACCTGGGACGTGTTGGAAATGCAAACTATCAGGGCCTGCCGCAGTCTCTAGACCTGCTGAATCAGAAACTCTGGGACAGGCCTAGCCACAGGAGTCTAAACAAGCCCTTCAGGGGATTCTGATGCACTCAATTATTAATCCTTCCTCTGGAATTCCTTAGTGATTGTTTCATTGGAATCGCTTAGATCAGAGTGTCCCAACCTTGGGCCAGATAACTCTTTGTTTTGGGAGGGTGTCCTGTGCCTTGCGGGATGCTTAGCAGCACCCCTGACCATGAGATGCCAGGATATGAATATACCAAATCTCCAGATCTTACCAAAGTTTCCTTGGAGGACAAAATCGTCCTGGCTGAAAATCTTTTCCATTGACAGCACCTGGAAGGCAGGAACAGCCTCCTATTGTCACAAAGCTGAGCGTGCCGACATCACAAATTGGTAGCAGCCGCCCATCTCCGACAGCTTGGTCCCAGAGCATCTGCTGTGGGTTGGCTTCCCTGGGCGCAGACCTCAAGCTTGGCATACGGGAGGGTTAGAGGCCAGTAGGCACGATGACAGCTCCTATGACGGGGAAACGAGAATGGGTAGAAGTGGTCCAATGGAATGCCGTTGAAAAGGAGGCCCCTTGACGGGCTCAGTGGCTCAGCCTGTAATCTCAGTGCTTTGGGAGGCCGAGGTGAGTGAATTGCCTGAACCCGAGGGTTCGAGACCTGCCTGGGCAACTTGGCGAGACCTCATCTCCGCAATAAATAAAATTAGCCAGGCGTGATAGCGCGCGCCTGTAGTTCCAGCTACTCGGAAGGCTGAGGCGGAAGGATCGCCGAGCCCAGCAGGTAGCGGCCACTGCACTCCAGTCTGGGTGACAGAGTGAGACTCCAACTCAAAAAAAAAAGAGAAGAAAAGAAAAGGAGGTCCCACAGGGAGCCCTGGAGTGGGGTGGCCCTGCAGAGTTGTCCCGGTAGAGGCAAAGCAAATGGGGCTTGACAGTCACTCCCCAGTTGATCAGCCACACTGTAGACCGCATGCTATTTCTTTGGGCATAGCTGGAGGTGAGCTGAGTTCCTTCAGCTTAACCAACTCCCAGAGCGGCTCTGGGCTACGAGCTTTCAGGGGCCAACACGCCTGCCGGAAGCAAGCACATGCGTCCTGAGTGCTTCTGACCCCTGCAGAACTGAGACCTCCCCATGAACAGGAAACCTGGGATTCCAGTGCGTGCCGCTAAGTGCTTCAGTCCAAACCACAGTTATCTACACGCCCTGAACAAAGAACCTCCATGTACTCAGATGGCATTCTTTTCCTTCTAAGACATACCGTGCCCAGATCCGATAATCCATATCGTGTCCCTCTGAATGCATGCAACCCTACTTGGTCTCATAAAAATTTGATCTGTGGAGTTGTCCTCCCAGAATCATCACAAAGAAGTCCATGTGAGCCAGGGTCAGGGATTGTTTTCTGGCTTGGATTCGACTCTCCCCGGGAGGAGCTAATTACAGTTGAGAAGAAGGTTTCGGGGTGTGCAGTCTCATCTTTTGGCTTCTGTTCAGAACGACAAACAATCAAGCAGTACTTAGCGCTTGTCAGCTCTGGCCAGCTCTGCACCCGACATAGGGCCAAGGCCTTCAGCCTGCAGACTCAGCACCGCCTGCCTTTGGGCCAATCAGAATCAACTCCACGGTGTTCTTGCAGCCCCATGCTCTTCTGCAGAAGCCCCCAAAATTTGCCCGGTCTGCTGCATTAAGCCAGATATCTGGATATTTTTGTAAGCCTAAATGCTCTCACATAGGAAGTATGATTCACATGCGTCATCTGTCAGTGAAAATAGACATACATTAAAGCTGACATAGCTCGTGAAGAGGGAAATGCCTTCCACGGTGTTTTTTCCTTTCAGCAATCTGTGCCCCACAGAATGCCTTCCGTCAGCCGGCACCCTTGATGGGAAGCTCAAGTGTCTGGAGGACAGGAGTCACCGTCATGCCTCCGTTCTGACTGTGTAAACTCAGGAGCCGGGCCAGGGGCTGGTGGGTCCCAGGCTGAGATGGAAGACAAGGCAGTCTGGTAGAAACCTCACATCCACCATTTGTCCCAAGACTTTGTCAGAGAGTTTTGATTAAAACCAAATAAAACAAAACAAAGCAAAACACTCTGTGCTTTTGTCAGATCGTGTGTCTGTGGCTGCCCTCCCCAACCCCCACTGAAATTGTCTTACACCTTTTGAGGGGCTTCTTCAGCTTTCGATTCCTCAGCTACCCTGGAACCCAGGGAAAGAATTCCCAGCTCCCGGAGAAAAGTGGTATCTGTAGCTCCTCTTGCCTCTCCTGGCAAATGAGATATCTGACCTTCTCAGGAGCTCACAAGGAGATGGTATCCTCATTTCCTCTGAGATATGGGTGCAGAGTTAACCCCCAACCCTGTGAAGGGCACGAGAGCATTCCAGTGTGATGGGAGGCCTCCATCTGTCAGCCTTCAAGCCTGCACCTGTTTTTGCCTCAGCAATATGTGGAAGAGCAGTGGTCTGTAAATAGATTTAGGTGCGTGATCATTAAGTTCCACAAACTATCAGTTTAGGGTGTCAATGTCCCATATAAGGATCTCTTTTGCAATGAGAACGCCATTGCAAAAGTTTTCAGAGGTGTTTTCCTCCTAATAACACACATTTTAAGGAATGAAAAAGTCAACAAAATAAGTATTATTAATTCATCACATCAATTGACTGTGGTAAATACACTATTGACAGTATGTGCATATTCAATCACATTATAAGCATCATATGACAACATGCAATGTCTAATCTCTTGAGAGTCTCGGTCTTAACTGGTTTTTCATTGTCAGAGGAGAAAAGAAGACGTTGCCCTGCGCTTGGGATTTGACATCTGGTCTGGCTTACACATATTTTGAGGAAGTTCCTGAAGGCCAAGTAAGATTGTTCAGAGAATAAAGCATAGGCGATGATTTTTACCAAACTCATCACCTATGAAATTATTTGGCATTATTCCCATTATCCTCCATTCAGGAAATCTTCTCATGAGTCCTTCTCACCTGTTTAATTCCTACTGTTATGATATAATTACTGAAAATTTTCCCCGGGAAAAAATTGAGTTGTCCTTCAGGAAGGGTATAAATTCGAATGCTTGCAGAAAGCCATCCAGGAATACGCAATCCATACACGACTCTCCCTTTCTTTAAAATTTCCATGGCACCCAGAGTTCACAGCCTCCATTTAATACTAAGTTGTATAAAATTGGTTTCAAGTATGTGTACTATCTACCCAACCCATCGGTATGCACGCTGAAAAATTAACTCCTAGCCACGGAATGTACTAGTGTGTGATCCTGGACAAGTCCCAAACGTTCTCTAGTCTCTACCCTATGGAATTTTCATTTCAGGGATAGTTTGATAATTACAAAAGAAGTTTGACCACTGATAAATGTATCAAAAATGGAGAATAAGATCCACGATGTTATCAACTTATATTATGAACAGCAGTTATGAAAATTCTTATCTGGATAGGAAAAATTACAGGATGGACCAAAGTTGAAGTGCCATCTTATCTAAAATCATTGTTTTAGTATGATTTGGTAAAACTATATATATAGGAAGTATGACTCACATTTAGTTATCTTTAAGTGAAAATAGACGTAAATTAAAACTGACATGATATGTAAAGAAGGAAATGCCTTTCCTGGATCGTTTTACCTTTTAGGAATCTGTCGTCCACACAATGCCTCTCATCATCTAGCATACATACACACACAACACACACACACACACACACACACACACACACACACACCCCGGGGTGCCAAAAAATTTATACATGTTTTAAGAGATGTTATCCAGGCTTTACTTTTCAAAGTTGAATTGAATTATGGTAGCGATGTGTAGTATGATGCTCAAAAGATGACATTAATCAAATGAATGCTAGAGTCATCATGTGACAGGCAAGTGTATATTGAGTATTATAATTTTAATTGTTTATATCTTTTTTTGGCACCCTCTGTATATAGCAGCCTGGTAAGTACAAGTTAGAAATATAAGATAATTAGGTTCTGAGTTTGACAGCCTACTGAGAAGAAGTAACCATTATATAGCATTCTGGAAGACTCTCACCCCAAATTTAAAAGCTACTAAAACAAAACACTTATAAGCCAGTTTATTAAAAAATAAGAAAAGGAATATTTATATTTTAAAACATTATCTGCAATAAACAGAGATGAGCTCAAATATTTATGTATGCAAATATTTGTCATCAGATTACATATATGATTAAAAACTGGAAAACACCATACATTTCTAAAAAATAATGAAAGAGTGATTTAGAAAAAGATATTTAATAATATGGTAAATATTCAAAATATGTTGTTAAATGTTTTAAAGTATATAACATTTTATAAATTATAATTTCTTACTATTTTAAAATACAAAGGAAAAAACGTAAGGATACATTTTTTAAAATGCTGTAGTGATAAGCACTTGGTAATAAAAGTTTATTTCTTAATTATTTCTGTTTATAAAAAACTTTCCACGATGTACATATATTACTTTTGTAATCAGTAAAAATAAATATTTTTTTCAAAAATATGATGCTCTGTAATAGAAAGATAGTTGTTAAAGAAAACTTCTGATTCTGAAGCCAAATCTTTATTAGCAGCAAGAAAAATGGCAAAGAAGATAACATTTTCTCTGATTTTTTTTTTGAGTCAGGGTCTCATTCTGTCGCTCAGACAGCTAGAGTACAGTGGCATGACCAATACTCACAGCAGCTTCAGTCTCCTGGACTCAAGCAATTTTACTTCCTCTGCCTCTTGTGTAGCTGGGACAACAGTCACATCCTCACGCCAGGCCAGTTTTTTAACTTTTTCCTGGGCTCAAGCCGTCCGCCCGCCTCAGCCTACCAAAGTGCTGGGATTATAGGCATAAGCCATCGTGTCTTTTGTAATCTCCCAGTCCTCAGATTTCATCTTCTAAATACTGTTCTCCAATAAAGGAACCCAGGGACCTTTAGGGTAATTACTAAACTCCAGAACTGAGGCAGGGTGAGCCTGGAGCATCTTAAGAGTCAGAGAGCAAGAACTTGCTCAAAGAACGTGTGGCAAAGGACCCAGGGGGCATCTCCAAGAGCCCCCCACAGCCAAGTTTGGGACAGTTTAAGCAAAAATATATTTCCAAAAATAGACTGTAATCCATAGAATGAAGCATGTGTTTATGAGTTCATACTGACGTGAAGAAAGCTGATAGATGATTGATAGGTAATGATGATGGTTGATTGAGAGAGAGATAAAGAGAGAGTGAGAGAGATTTCTTGTGGGAGGAGGCAAACGGGAGGAAAATCCCCTGCTTGCTGTAGAATTCCAACTCGTAAAAAAGGCTTTAATAATTGTACTGCGGTTATGTAAAATACTAACATTCGATGAGGTGTGTTCTAGTTTGGCAACTTTTTTGTAAATTTAATCTTTTTTTCAAAATGAGGATTTTAAAAATTAAGGCGACTGAAACAATACTATATAATTGGTTTGTATTATGAAGCTAATATGTTATGTTTATAGAAAATTGACAAGGAAGAATGAAAAATATTCACAATCCATAGATCTCTCATGCAAAGGTTTGTTTCTATTGCCTGTGCTTCTTACTGGCTATTACTAGCAAACTAATACATGTAAATGCACTAATAAACCAACATATTTAAACTAATACATTTAAAGACAAGAATATTTGTAGAGCTAAAGAGAAACTTGCAATGTCTCCTGGGTTTATTTAGGTCTATGACCCTGAGCTCTTATATAGGACACTACACAGTCAAGCTTCTAGTGCTCTGACTCCTGGAATTAAATCCACATGTTGAAACATGGCAGGTCGGAAGACCAGAATCAGGCATGCCAAAGAGGACCTCTTCCTAACCACTTGGAGCAGGTCTCCGGCCTTGAAACCACCATCAGCTTGTTCCATCTGGAGAGCACTAGCACGAATTTCCACTGGTGGCACCAAAACCTTCCTACAGGCATAAAGGAGTCTTCTGAGAGGCCAGAGATGGTAACAAGATTTTCAGTGGCAGAGAAAGAGCCAAAATTATGTTTAAATGATCTAAAATTGCTTCTCTTAATATGGAAGCTTGATCCAACACTCAATATCAGAAGTAATTACAAGGCATCTACCTGGTTGGTGTCGTTACTTGTGAGCAAACAAACAAAAAGCACTGAAATATTCTAGCCCTCCGTCCACATCCATCTACACCGTATTTCCTGGTAGGATGTTTGTGTGCCCCCAAGCCATCCCCAGAAATGGCAGCTTACAGCTGGACAACAGGGAAAGCAAGCTTATAGTTCTGTGGGAGCCAGCATAGCAATCCTGTTCTCTCCGGCAGGAACTAGGTTGTTGCTATAGCAACAACCAAATGATGGACAGATTTTTAAATGGGCTGTGGTCTACTGTGATAAGAACTCCCAGGATATCCAGTCAGTATTTTCAAAGTGAGCTGAAACATGCACACTGTGTAATGACACTAAATGCTATGTTCAAGATCAATTTTAAATGCCTTTTTTTAAAAAATCAAAATGCTAGAGAGTCTGAACTATTTTTAGTCCTAAATAACCATCCGTGGTAATATCAGTTTTATTCACTACCACATCAAGTCAAAACTTCCATTCTTTGTGCAGCACTTATATGCTCTAAGTAAGGTTGAATTGAGTTAATGAAAAAGTATAGTGTAGAGAGATCACAGTAACTTCTTTCTGAGAGGAATCTAATGGCAAGTGTTGTGTAAGTCCTAAGAAATCAACATAGTCAAAACATGGTGAAATGCTTTTGACCTCGCTTTGCTGGTCATTCTCTTAAGAATGGGCTCGGTGGCTCAGCCTGTAATCGTAGCACTTTGGGAGGCTGAGGAGAGTGGATTGCTTGAGCCTGCAGGTTCAAGACCAACCTGGGAAACTTGGCAATCCCTTGTCTCTACAATAAATAAAAAATTAGCCAGGCGTGGTAGCGCACACCTGTAGCTCCAGCTACTTGGAAGGCTGAGGCAGAAGGATCACTGGAGCCCAGCAGGTCGACGCCGGGGTGGCCCTGAGTGTGTGACTGCACTTCAGCAAAGTGCAAAAAAAAAGAAAAGAAGATGCCATGTGAACAAAGAAAGTGCATCGTGGCTGAAATAGGAAGGAATAATTTCCATACTACAATAGCATTTCTAGGTAATCAAGATTCAATTCTGTAGCTGAATTTTATGCAAAATGCCCCTAATTTCAATATATCTAAAATGTTTTGAATACCCTACTTTAGAAAAAAAAGTCATAAGCTTCCTAGAACTGTTGGAATTTGGAGCAAGTAGCTTCCTCAGATCACTGCTTAGAAAAATCCCTGGTAATCACTTGTGCCATACATAGCTAATGTCTGAAGAAACAATCTTAGAATCCGGGCAAGACTTTTAGGGTATCTCTAATCATAATTTAAATTTATCTGATTGAATTTAGATTGGATTTACTAAGAACCACAAGCTTAAAGTCACTGGACTCGAGGCAAAGATCTTCTGATTGATTTTTTTTTTTTAATTTTTATTTTTTAAAAATTGGAGTCTCGCTCTGTTGCCCAGGCTAGAGTGCAGTGCCACAATTATAGGTCCCTGCAGCCTCAAATTCCTGGGCTTAAGTTATCCCCCTGCCTCAGCCTCCCATGTTGCGAGAATTCAGACTAATTTTCTCAAATAATATTTTTATGGAAGCATATTATCTGTATCATAAGTGTAATCACCTCAACTAAATTTCACCCAAAGAACATCCTGTCAATGCTGCATCATATTTTATCTATGTCTTCATTAGAAGGATGATCTGGCTCAGTTCTGGAAAATGCCAGCCATGTTTAAAATAACTTTTTCTTGATGTTAGATATCAAAAGAAGTGACCCAATGTTGGTAGGTTCAAATGTGTTTTTCTTTCAATGATTGTACTACTATTTTATTGTTTTGAGTATATTCAGATGTGACTTCCTTTGAGGACTAAAAAAAAGCAGAGAAATATTTATGTTTTTAAAAGTTGGCCTGGTGCAGTGGCTCATGCCTTCAATCCTAACACTTTGGGAGACTGAGATGGGAGGATCACTTTGAGGCTGGAAGTTCAAGACCAACCTGAACAGATTAACACCACCTCATCTCTACAAAAAATAAAAAAAAGTTAACCAGCCATGATGGCCTGGACCTATAGTCCCAGCAACTCAGGAGACTGAAGTGGGAAGTTCACTTGAGTCCAGGGATTCAAGTTTGCAGTGAGCTGTGATCACACCACTGCAGTCCAGGCTAAGCCACAAAAAGACACCCTGATTTTTTGTGTATGATGTATTCAAACGAATATATAATATATATATATATATATATATATATAGAGAGATAGAATAAGAGAGAGAGAGAGAGAAGAGACAGAAAAAGAGAGGTATATATATATATACACACACAAAGTTATATATATATGTATATATATATATATATATATATATATATATATACACTACAAAATATATATGTACACATGCATATACATATATGCTGAGATTTGGTGGGTTATTCCTGCAAGGTGGCTTTTTCTTTTTTCTTTCTAAGAGACCAAAAATGATTTTAGACAAAGAAAAAAATAACTGCTAGCATGGATGTTTTCAAATATATGACCAGTGAGAAGAGCCCAAAACTCAATGTATCTGGGCCAGTGTTATAGCTTCAGAGATGTCTCTACTTTGATTATTATTGTTGGCCTCACCACAGAACAATTTGCAAAAGCTCCAGGGTAAATATATCATTTTGAGAACCTTCGACATTTTACCCAAAGCACAACTCTAAACTTAGATTGTTTTCTTAGAGATTGCTTCTAAAATTTTTATCATGTATCTGAAATAAGATAACATAGTCAGTGATTCATTCAAATACCTATTATTCTCAAACTCATGTTCATAAAGAAAAAAAGTGACCTCTGCTTCTAAAGGCAAATATACACCAAGGCTTAAAGTCAATTCTATTTTTCACACTCTACTGCATTAACTAATGAATCAAGCACAGACTATCTTTTCTTCTGAAGACAAGTTTTCGAAGCCAAGAGGAAAGGAACTGGGTAAATATTTTATCTTACATTTACCGCAAAATATTTAAAAATGAAAGTCAATTTGCCTGTGGAGTCTAAACTAGCTAAGAGACTTCTGGATCTTGGGCTCCTTGTATATATAAAGAGAAGGGATCCGCCTATGCAGCTTCCTGCCAGAACTAGCATGTCATGCTTCTCTTTTATGAATAAATCAAGTTGTGAGAGCCAGGAGGGAGGTCAAAGCTGAGGCTAGGAACTAGGTCATTACAGTCAGAGGAAGCTGAAGACCCGGCAAGTTGGAGCAGTTTAAGAATAAATAATTGGATCGCCAGGGATTTCGGGAAAGGATTGGGGATCTAGGAACAGCAATAAATGTGCAGAAATTAACCTAATTCTGGTGCTCTTTGATTCTCCTGCTGAGTAATGGTGCATGCAGGAATCCACGGCATCAAAGAACTGTGTGTGCCTCGTGTCCAGGCAGAGTTCAGGGGACATGCATCACAGGAGTCTGCGATTCCCCCACCTTAACAGAGAGGGCAGGATATGAGGTTTGAGGGTTTTTTAAAAAATAAACTTCTAAACTTTTAGAATAGTTTCAGGTTTATAGAAAATTATCATATATAGCACAGCAATTTCCTGCCCAGCGTTCCCTATTATTATCATATTCTTTTGAAACATTTGTCACTATTAATGATCCAATACTGATATATTATTGTTAATTGAAGTCCATGCTTTATTAAAATTTCCACACTTTTTGCCTAATATTCTTTTTTTTGGTTGTTCCAGGATCCTACCCAGTATACTTACACTTAATCTTGAAGTCTCTGTCCGCTCCTTTTGGCTGTGACAGTTTCTCAGACTTTTCTCATTTTGATGACCTTGACAACATTGAGGAATATTTGTAGAACGTCAGTTGGGTTTTGTCTAATGTTTTCTTAAAAAGCGAAGTGGAGTTATGGGTTTTGGGGAAGAAAACCATAGAGATAAAGTGTCATTTCATCACATCATATCAAAGATGCATACTGTGAGCATGATTGGTCACTGTTGATGTTATAACCTTGAATTTAACCAAAGCAGTGTTTGTCAGATTTCTCCACTACCGAGTTATACTTTTCCTTCTTTTCATACAGTAATATTTAGCAGGAAGTCACTAGGTGCAGCCCACAGTTAAGAGTGAGGAGTCATGTTTCACATTGTGGAGAGCAAAGATTCTATATACATTATTATTTGGAATACTTCTACACAGGAGACTTGTCTCTTCTCTCGGTTTATTTGTTGAATAATGTATTTATGCCATTGTGGACTCATGGATATTTATTTCAACCTTTGAGCTATTATCCAATCCTATGTTATTTTCTTGGAACAATTGGAATTCTAGCTTTGACCATTGGCAGTTCTTTTTTCCAATTGGATCCTGGGTCTCTTTGGGAAGCCACCATCATTGCGAGGTTTGTTTGTTGTTGTTTTTTGTTTGTTCAGTAATTTCTGAAATTTCTGGAATCTGGAATTTGGATTTTGACAAGAGTGGTTTACCTAGAACAATTTGGTCCTATGCCAAGGTTTTGTTCCTTAGCTATTTGTTCTGGTTAACTTTGCAATTACCCAAACAATCTTTACAATTAGAGACTTCTGATTTTATTAAATATAAATGAAAAATATGAGATTGCTTTTTTTTTTTTTTTTGAGTTGGAGTCTTACTCTGTCACCCAGGCTGGAGTACCGTGGCACGGTCACAGACACCCCAGTGTCAACCTGTTGGGCTCAGGAGATCCTTCCGCCTCAGCCTTCCAAGTAGTTGGAACTACAGGTGTGTGCTACCATGCCCAGCTAATTTTTGATTTATTGTAGAGAAGCGGTCTCGCCAAGTTGCCTGGGCGGGTCTCGAACCTGTGGGTTCAGGCAATCCACTTTTCTCAGCCTCCCAAAGTGCTGGAATGACAGGCTGAGCCATGGAGCCTGGCCAAGATTGCTTTCTAATTGTGTTGGCCCCAGGGATATTGTTCTCACTTCCTTTAGCTAAAGATATATCTCTTTTCAGCACTGGGAAAGTTTTCCTTTAATGTGTTTGACAAATATTATCCCTCCATTTTCTTTGTTCTCTTTTCCTATAACTCCTATTGGGAGAGCCTCCTGCATTGATCTGCTTGAATTTCAAATATTTTATTTTTTATTGCATATCTTTTTGTCCTACAATTAAAGAAGTTTTCTTACCCTTATCTTATCACCCTTATAATATAATTCCATGCTTCACTAAATGACTAAGTCACATTCTGAGAAGTGCATTCCTAGGCAATTTCATCCTGTGAACATCATGAAGTGTACTTACACACACCTCGATGGCACAGTCTCCTACGCACCTAGGCTACATGGTACAGCCTTTTCCTCCTAGAACACACACCTGTATAGCATGTTATTTTACTGAATACTGTAAGTAGTTGTAACGCAATGCTGTTTATGTTTCTTAACATATCTAAACCTAGAAAAGGTACAGTAAAAATACCTGTAAAATATGAAAAATAGTACATGGATGTAGGGTCCTTACCAAAAATGGACCATGCAGCACTGGCAATTGTTCTGAGTGGATCAGTGAGTGAGTGGTGAGGTAAGTGAATGGGAAGGCTTAGGACATTACTGTACACTACTGTAGACTTTCTAAACACTGACCACTTAGGTTATATTAAATTTATTATTTTTTTCTTTCTTTAATGCTAGATTAATCTTAGTTTACTTTTTTACCTTATAAAATTATTTAAATATAGTTTTTGCTTTTTTGTTCTTTTGTAATAACACTTAGCTTAAAACACACATTATATAGATCCATGTGTATTATCTTTCTTTAGATATTCATTCTAAAGGCTTTTTCCCTTTTCCCTCCCCCACTTTTTAAACGATTTTGTCAAAAACTAAGGCACAAACACACACACCAGCCTAGATCTACATGTGGTCAGGATGATCAATATCACTGCACTGCACATCTTGTTCCCTGGTCTTCAGGGGCAGTAACATGCATGGAGCTGCCATCTCCTGCGACGACAATGCCTTCTTCTGGAACACCTCCTAAAGGACCTGCTTGAGTTTGTTTGTTTGTTTTGGTAAGTCAAATTATACTCTAAAATAGCAATGAAAAATATAGTACAGTACCACAAAAATGATGTTATGATCTTAGTGTACCATATCAAGAGATACTTGATCTTGATTTGCCTCAAAGTTCACTTTGATCCTTTGGGGAAAGTGGTATCTACAGGTTTCTTTGCTACAAAGTCATTAGTTTCTCCTTTTGTAATTACTACCTATCTTTGGGAGAGCCATTTTGAAATATTTATGTAGTCTTACATTTTCGCTCACTGATTTTAGCCTGGATTAATCACTTCTAAATGTCTGCCTTGCTGTATTTTTATAATTCTATCATTTCTTCTCTTCATTGGCTTTCAAAAGTAGGGGGGGCATTTTTCTTTTCATGTATTTACTTATTTATATCATTAGAAATTGATGCATTCCTTTTTTGGGTTTTTTGGAAAGCAGGAATTATTGAAAGAACAGAAAAGCTCCCACAGCAAAAGGAGACCTGAGGGGGTGGCCCAGAAACTGATGTCTTCTAATTTTATCCAATAGATAATAAATAATTTATGTTCTATCATTATTTATTTTGATAGTCAATTTGTCTCAGAATTGGCCAGTGGAAACGTCTTTGTAACTTGGACTTGGGGCCTTTTGGCATGTCCCGTCATTCTCTGGACACTTTCTTCCTGCCTAGTACAAGAAGATGTTCTGTTATTCATCTTGTATTTTACCTACCACAACTTTAGAATCAACCTTTTCTAAAGGAAGTCATTTCTTCAAGACATTTTATTCACGAATTGTATTTAGAACCCACGATCCAGGTGTTTACTGGTATTGATGTCTATTCCTTCCAGGCCTCCTCAGCAAGAAGAGCTAGGAAATATATGAATTATGTGTGTGTGCGCACGTGTGCGTGATTATTAGTTTAATCAGAGAGACCTCCAGTTCCACTTCATACCATGGAGTTCATGGCACTTTCCATTCTCTACATACTTGTAGCTCATTTCTCCAACAGATGGAAACCAGAGATTCATGATCCTTCATAGATTACTCATTTACATAGTCCTTTGACTTTGATCAAGCAACCTGAGGCCTAAGAATTGGCCTATCTGAACCCACTAATACCAGTGCTAGTATACACTGCCCTGGGGCCCAAGGACAGGCACGCTTAGGTCACCACTGCCACCACTGGAACCTAAGGATTACCACTTAAAGTTTTTATCTGCAGCAAAACTTCAATACACTTCCATTAACAACTTTATCCTAAGCTACTGAGGAAATCACAGGCACTACTGTTGCTGTCTACCGCAAAATAAATCATGTCAAGACTATATTACTTCACTACTACTACTTTGATCAAAGTCAGAGTTCCCTACCCAGCCAACACACTAAATCCATATTCAGGAAAAAGTCTTTCACTACAAAAGCAAATTCAAAAAAATTGGAAGAAATGTGTGTTACACCCGATGTGCAAATATCAACATAAAAACCTAAGAAATAGAAAATAAGGAAATATGACACCTCCAAAGAAACACAATAGTTCTTCAGCAAGATTCCCATGAAAAAGAAATGTCTAAAATCCAAGAAAAAGAATTAAAACTAATGATGTTAAAGAAACTCATTGGCCGGGTTTGGTAGCTCAACCTGTAATCCCAGTGCTTTGGGAGGAGGCCAAGGTGAGTAGATTGCCTGAGCTTGTGGGTTCGAGACCCACCTGGCAACTTGGTGAGACTTCATCTCTACAATAAATCAAAAATTAGCCGGGTGTGGCAGTGTGTGCCTGTAGTTCCAGCTACTTGGAAGGCTGAGGAGGAAGGATTGCCAGAGTCCAGCAGGTTGAGGCTGCAGTGGCCGGGAGCATGCCACTGCACTCCAGTCTGGGCGATGGATTGAGACTCCAACTCAAAAAACAAACAAACAAACAAACAAGAAACTCATTGTGATACAAGATAACTCAGAAAAACAAACAAAGAAATTAGAAAAACAAATCATAATATCAACAAAAGTTTACCAAAAAATAGATATCATTAAAATGAATGAAATAGAAATTCTGAAACTGAAGAATTCATTGAATGAAATAAAAAATATATTCAAATGTTTCAACAACAGACTAGAGAAAACATAAGAAAGAATTTTAGAACATGATAACAGGTCTTTTGAAATAATCTTGCCAGATAAAAAGAAAGAAAGAATAAAAAAGAATAAGTCATGCCTATAAAAAAATATGGGATACCATAAAGTAACCAAATATTTAAATTTGTGTGTCCAGAAAACAAAAAGGGGGGACAAAACCCACTTAACAACATAATAGTTGAAAACTTCCCAAGTCTAGTAAGATATTTAGACAGATATAGGGGAACATAAAGATTCCTAAATAGATACAATGCAAAAAGATCTTCTCCAAGACACATTATGGTCAAAATGTTAGAAGTGAAAGACAGAGAACTCTAAAAATAGAAAGAGAAGAGTTTCTAGTCACTTATAAAGGAAACCTCATCAGACTAGCAGTTGATTTCTCAAAAGAAAACTTACACGTTAGGATAGAATGGAATAATATATTTAAAGTTCTGAAAGGAAAAAAAAGTCAGTTAAGGATACTATACTCATCAAAGTTACTCTTTATCAGTGAAGGAGGGATAAAGTCTTTTCCAGACAAGCAGAAGCTGAGAGCCTACAGTGAATGTTTCTTACATCTGGAAACAAAATAATGCTTTCTGCCGCTATGATATAAAAGTCTCTGGCAGAGCTAACATACAAATGAGGAGGGGAAAAGACTCAAATGCTCTTTACAAACTGCAATGATAACCAACAAAAGAGAGACTAGGAGCGCTGGCTCATGCCTGTAATCGCAACACTTTGGGAGGCCAAAGGAGGAGAATCACTTGAGTTCAGGAGTTCAGGATCAGCCTGGGCAAAACAGTGAGACCCTCATCTCTGCAACAATAAATTTTTTTGAACATTAGCAGAGCATTGTGCTGTGTGCTTGTAGTCCTAGCTATTCAAGAGGCAAAAGCAGGAAAATCACTTGAGGCCAGGAGTTCAAAGTCACAGTGAACTGTGATTTTACCACTGTACTCCAACCTGGGAGCAAGATTCTGTCCCCGGAAAAAAATAAGAATAAATAAGAGAGAAATAAAGGAACAAAGAATATGCAAAACAATTAGAAGTCAATTAATAAAATGACAGGATTCAGCCGTCATGTATCAAAAATAACCTCGAATGTGAATGAATTGAACTTTCTACTTAAAAGATTTAGGCTGGCTGATGGATAAAAAGACATGATCCAACTATATGTTTCCTATAAGAAACACATCTGTAAAGACACATAGAAACTGAAAGTAAAGGAATGGAAAAGGATATTCCATGCAGATGGAAACCAAAAGCAAGCAAGAGTACTTACACTTATAGCAGATAAAATAAACCTTAATTCAAAAATAGTAAAATGAGAAATATGGCCATTATTTAATAGAAGAGATAAAGCCCAACACAACAATAGTTGTGAACTTTAGCATCATACTCTCAGTATTTGATGGATCATCTACCAGAAAAATAACAAAGAAATAGGACATAACGTGAACTTTAGACATTTATAGACATGCCATCAAACAGCTACAAGATACACATTCTTCTCATCAGCACATGAGACAGTCTCCAGAATACACCATACATTAGGACACAAAATAAATTGCAATCAATGTTTAAAAATCAAAATCATAACAAGCACCTTCTCCTATCACAGTGGGATCAAACTAGAAATAAATAACAATAGGAGCTTGGGAAGCTGTACATATACACTGAAATAAAGAAAATGTTCCTGAATGACCATTGGGTATAGGAAGAACTTAACGAGAACATCAAAAAAATTATTGAAGCAAATGAAAATGGAAGCACAACGTACCAAACACTATGAGACAGAGCAAAACAGTGCCAAGAGAGAATTGTATAACAATAAAAAGCCACAGCAAAAAAAGTAAAACATTTTCAAAAAACTAATCTAATGATGCACCTCAAAGAACTAGAAAAGCAAGAACAAGCTAAATCCAAAATTAGTAGAAAAAAAAATAGACATCAGAGCAGAACTAAACAAAATAGAGACAAAAAATATATTACAGAGAGTCAAGGAAATAAATAGTTGGGTTTTGGAAAAGATAAATCAATAACTACAAGCTCAACTAACCAAGAAAAAGAGAGAGAAGGCTCAAATATGTAAAATCAGAAGCACAAAAGAAACATTATAACTGATCCCACAGAAATACCAAAGATTGACCAGAGACGATTATGAACAACTACACATGAACACGCCCAGAGAACCGAGAGGAAAGGCTGAATACGTCCAACTTACCAACTGAATCAGGATGACCAATAAAGTGTAACAAGATCAAATCGGTAAGTAAATATCTTCCAACAAAAAACAGTCAGACAAAACTTCACCTGCATCTAAACCACTTACATATGCAATCCTGACTTTTACCTCACAACTTTAAAATACAATTAAGTTGAATTTTTAAAAAAACATTCAAACAGTCCAGGACTGGATGACTTCAATGTTAAATTCTATCAAACTTAAAAAGAAGAACTAAAGCCAGTTCTTCTCAAACTATTCCAAAAAATTACAGAGGAAGAAATTCCTCCTCACTTATTTTAGGAGACCAGCATTACTCTGATGCTAAAAGCAAACAAAAACAGAACAACAAAACAGAAAATTGCAGGCCAATATCCTTGATAAACACAGACACAAAAATCATCAACAATATATTAGCAAACCAAATCCAACAGCACATCAAAGCCCCTGATCAAATGAGATTTATTCTAGGATAAATACGGTCCAACCTACACAAATCAATACATATACTACATCACATCCACATAATGAAGTGCAAAAATCATACAATCATCTCAAATATGCAGAAAATCATTTCATACAATTCCAACATCCTTTAATGATTTTTCTTTAAAAAACTAGGCATTGAAGGAACATACCTCAACATAATAAAGACCTTATATGACAAACCCACAGCTAACATACTGAATGATGAAAACCTGAAAGGTGTTCCTCTAAGAACTGCAAAAAGACGAAGATACCCATTTTCACCACTCCTCAGTGACACACTACTAAAAATCTTAGTTTGAACCATCAGGCAAGAGAAAGAAAGAAAGAGAGAGAGAGGAAGAGAGAGAGAGAGAGAGAGAGAGAAAGAGCATCCAAATTGGAAACGAGGAAGTTAAATTGTCCCTCTTTGCAAATGACATGATTTTATAACTAGGAAAACCAAAAGCCTCCACCAAAAAATTCTTAGAATTTATATCAGTTTTAAATATCTTAAACTGATAAACAAATTCAGTAAAGTTGCAAGATACAAAATCAATATGCAAAAATCAGTAGCATTTCTATGTGTGAATAGTAAACTAACTGAAAAAGAAACCAAGTAGGCAATCTCATTTACAAGAGCTAATATATATAATATATGATATCTAGGAATTAATACAATAGCTACATATACTTATATTTATAGATTATAAATTATAAAGATGATTATTTAAATATATGCAGTTGTTGCATTTATTCCTAGGTATCATATAAATGCATATGTATATATATATGTATCATATATATGTGGCTATTGTATGATGAACTAATGGGAAGCAGGTGCAAAAAAATGGAATGACACCTTGTGCTCATGAATCAAAAACATAATATTATTAAAATGTCCAAACGACCTGAAACAATCTACAGATTCAATGCAATCTCTATCAAAATGCCAATAGACATGGAAAACAGTTCTAAAATGTGTTTGGAACCAACCAAGAGCCCAGATAGCCAAAGCAATTCTGAACAAAAAGAATAATTCTGCAGGCCAACACTATTTGACTTCAAAATATATTACCAGGCTATAGTAGTCAAAACGGCATGCTATTTATATAAAAATAGACACGTAGAACAATGGAACAGAACAGAAAATTGAAAAACAAGTCTATGTACTTACAGCCAACTGACTTTTGACAAATGTTTCAAGAACATACATTGGGAAGAGAGTACTCTTTTCAATGCATTGCGCTGGGAAAACGGGATATTCACATACAGAAGAATGAAACTGGAACCCTATTTCTATGTACGAAAAGCGACTCAAGATGATTGACAGACTTGAATGTACGACCCTAAACTATAAACCCACCGGAAAAAAACTTAGGGGAAACACTTCAGGACATAAGGCAAAGATTTTATCATTAAGTCCTTAAAAGAACAGTCAACAAAAACAAAAACAGACAAATAGAACGCTATTGAACTAAAAACCTTCTGCGTAGCAGCAGAAACCATCAACAGAGTGAAGAGACAACCTGTCACGTTGGAGAAAGTGTTCAATGGCAAACTATCCATCCAACAAGGGGCCAATATCCAGAATATAAAAGGGACTCACACAACTCAAAAGGAAACAAAAAACAAAGAATCCCATGGCAAAGTGGCCACGGGACATGAATAGACACTTCTCAAAAGACATACAAATTGCCCACAAGTATGAAAAATATTCAACATTACCAAACATCACAGAAATGCACATCAAAACAACAATGAAATCTCATTTTATCCAGTTACAATGGCTATTCTATCACAAAGACAAAAAATAAGAGAGTAAGGACAGGGCAAGGATATGGAGAAAAGGGAGCGCTCAGACACTGCTGGGGGAGACAATGAGTTAGTACTGCCACCATGGAAAACAGTAGGAGACTTCTCAAAAAACTGAAAATAGAGCTACCACACAATCCAGCACTACTACTGGGTATTTATCAAAAAGGAAAATGAATTAGCATATCAAAAGGATACTTGCATCCCCGGGCTTATTGCACAATAGCAAAGACATGAGATCTATCTAAGTATCCATAAACAGATGATTGGATGTTTTTAAATGTTGTGTGCTACACACACACACACACACACACACACACACACACACACACACACACAATGGAATACTATTCAACCATAAAAAAAGAATAAAATTGTGTCATCTGGAGCAATGTGGATAGAGCCAACGATCATTGCATTAAGTGAAATAAGCCAGGCAAAAAAAGACGTCCCAACTCATGTGGGAGCTGAAAGCATGCATTTCATGGAGGTAGAGAACAGAATGAGAGATATCCGAGGCTGGGAAGCATGTGTGAGTGGGAGAGACGGAATGAAGGGAGGTTGGTTAATGGGTACAAATGTAGAATTAGATGGAAGGAATAAGTTTTAATGTTCAAGAGCAGAGAGACTATAGTTAACAACAATATAGTATATATTTCAAGATAGCTAGAAGAGAGGGCTTGAAATGCTGCCAACATGTGGAAATGATAAGTGCTGAAGATGATGAATGTCCTAAATACTCTTACTTGATCATTACACCTTCTCTGCAGGTAACAAAATATCATGTGTACCACATGAATATGTACAAATATTATTTATCAATTTAAGAAAAAAGTGTTAAAAAAGTTATTTGATCTAGTTTCTCTCCCCCACTCCCATCCCCCCGGAATATTTTAAAACTTTTTTTCACTTTATTTTCAGTTTTCTAATTTATACTCTCCTTGTCACCTAATGTGGTTTCTTTTAAGTGTTTGTTTGGTGATGGGTTTTTTGTTTTTGATTTTTAATTTTTTATCTTAAATATGTGGGGTACAATTCAGGGGTAGGTATACAAATGTTCATTATGCAGGTACCGTTGTTGATGACGCATGTCCCCGCCCTCCCCTGGCAGTTTCCCACTATTGCCAATCCCTTTCTTATAGTATTACGATAGCTGTTCAAGGTCTGCTTATGAGTGAAAACATGTGATACTCAGTTCTTTGTTTCTGTAATAGATCATTCAGTATTATAGACTCTAAGTCTATCCAAGTTGCTGTGAAGCTCACAATTTTGTCCTTCTTTATGCCTGCATAATACTCCATCATTTATATGTACCACATTTAAAAATCTAGTCCTCTTTTGATGGGCAGCACGGTTGGTTCCGTGTTTTTGCTATTATGAATGATGCTGCAATTAAACATGTGTGTACAGGTATCTTTTTAATAGAATGATTTGAGTTCCTTTGGGTATATTCCCAGTAGGGGGATTGCAGGGTCATATGGGAGGTTGGTTTTTAGATCTTTTAGGAACTGCCAAACTGTTTTCCACAGAGGCTGTACTAGTTTACACTCCCACCAACCGTGTAGAAGTGCTCCCTTTTGACACATCCTCTCCAGCATCTGTTGTTTTTTAAGTTATTGACGGTGGTCATCCTGACTGGAGTTAGGTGGTATCTCAGTGTGGTTTTAATTTGCATTTCTTTGATGACTAGTGAGCTGAGCAATTTTTCATGTATCTGTTGGCTGCTCGTATGTATTCTTTTGAAAAGTGTCTCTTCATATCTTTTGCCCGCTTTGTAATGGAGCTGCTTGTGTTTTCTTTTCAGCACGTTTGAATTCCTTGTACATCCCAGATATTAGGCCTTTGTCAGACATACAGTTGGCAAATATTTATTCCTGGTCTGTAGGCTGTCACCCACTCTCTCGATGGCATTTTTTGGTGTTGCAGAAGTTTGTCAGTTTGATGTGGTCCCACTTGTTTATTTCATCTCTTATGGTATGAGCACTTGAGGTTTAGATCAGGAATTGGTAGCCAGTTCCAATTTCCATAAGGGTGTCTCCTGAGTTTTCTAAGGTTCTCAGAGTTTGAGGTTTTACGTTTAGGTCTCTGATCCATTTAGAGTTGATTTTTATGAGAGAAGAATATCAGGGGTATCCAAATAGGAAAAGAGGACACTAAGTTATCCCTCTTTGCAGACGACATGATTCTATATCTCGAAAGCCACTTAGCACTAATAAAGGACTTTGGCAAAGTCTCAGGGTATAAGATAAATGTGTAAAACTCAGTCACATTCCTATACAACAATACACAGACAGAAACCCAAACAAAAGGCACAATCCCATTCACGATAGCCACCCCCAAAAAGAAATACCTTGACATCTTCCTAACCAGAGAAGTCAAAGACCTTTACAACAAAAACTGCAAAACACTGTTCAAAGAAACCAAAGGTGACACAAACAAATGGAAAAATATCCCTGCTCATGGATTAGAGGAATCAACACTGTTAAGATATCCACCCTACCCAAGGCAATCTTCAGATTTAAAGCAATGCCCATTAAATTACCAGCAGTGTTCTTCTCAGACCTGGAAACGACAATATAGGAATTCATATGGAAACATGAAACAACCACAAATCATCCAAACAATCATCAGCCAAACAAACAAACAAACAAACAACAACAACAACAAACAGAGAGAGTTATCACACTCCCAGACTTTAAACTTTATTATAAAGCTACAATAATCAAAATGGCCTGGTATTAAGAACAGGCATATACACCAATGGAACAGGATAGAGATTCCAGAAGCAAAACTTCAGTTTCTCAACCAGCTCATCTTTGGCAAAGCCTCCACCACCAACGACTGGGGAGAGGAGAAGCTAGTCAGTAAATGGTGCTGGCAAAACTGGCTGACCACATGCCAAAGATGAAAATGAAACCCCTACCGAACACCATACACAAAAATCAACTCTAGATGGTTTTTTGTTTTGTTTTGTTTCTGCCCCGTGTTTTGTCAGGTTGTGTTTAACATCATCTTACTATCCTACACCTCTTCTTGAGTTACTGCATTTCTACTTCATCGATTACTTTTAAGTTAGTGAAACTTTTATTTTTTGTAACTTTTATCTCTCCCAGAGTAGTAATTTTTTGAATACCTCTTTTCCTTTGGTGGTCTTGGCTATTCTTCTCATCCCTCTTTTTGAAAGCGTATTTGCATAGATGTTGGATATTAACAAACCTTTTCTAACAAACCATTCGTCTGGGCTCTTTTGAGCCAGATTTTTATAGGACGAGAGAAGTGAGTATGCGATTCTGTATTTGTTGACTTCCACAAAACACATGCTCTCTGCCTCTCGGTCTCCCCAAGCAACTGATTCCTGCAAAACTGGGCCTCCTTCTTTTCTTTGCTTTACGGTGCCACCCCGTGTCACCTCATGTCACCCCAGGGCCACACTCTATTTTTTTCATAATTTCTCCCACAGTGTAGGAGCCACGCTTTCTCAGACTCCACTTTTGTTTGCGCTTTTGAAGTTCGGTGGCCACTGAGTTCTGTTGATGAGAACTTTCACATATAACTGCCATATCTACAGATGTGGCTTTATAAATATTATATTTTCTTAAGTCCCTGACCTCTAAAGTTTACAGTTTCCAGCTGCCAAGAGGTAGTAGCCACTTTCCCAAGGAATTATCTGAAATGCATTCAGTGGATTCCCCTAAGATAATGCCAAATCTATTTTTATGGATGTAAGTGTTCCAAATTTTTTTTAGCTCGGTTATTCAGAGAACAGAGCCTAGGAGCATAACTCACATGATGTTGCTTTATTTAAAAGTGTGATCTCATGGATTGGGGGTTGGGGAAAGACAGACAAAAGCAAGGAATGGAAGAGAGAACACAGGAGTATAATGCTGGGCTCCTCACCACTTCACATCAAGCATGCCTGGCTGCTTACTTATTGTTACTGTCCTTTGAGAGGCTCTTTCTTTAGCTTTCATTACAGTCTGTTCATAGAAGAAAAAAATTTAGATGCTGACACCTATATCCTATTACCAAAAGGTTCACTCCACAAGGTGGTGATTTTCTTCTACTTCCCAGTTGCACATACATGGTTGTGCTATGGTCGGATTGTTCCTGTTCCCTCCAAAATTCATTCAGAGACTTAATTCCCAGTGCAATCATGTTAGAGGTGCGACCTTTGGCAATTGATCAGGTTGTGAGGGCTCTACCCAAATGAATGGATCATTTTTTAAAGGGTGGGGGGAAACTGGCTAGACTGTTTTTTGACCTTCTCTCTTCTGCAGTGTGAGAACTCAGTGTTCAAAGCGCCATCTTGAAAGCAGAGACTAAGCCCTCACCAGACACCAAACACACCAGCACCTCAGACCTGGACTTCCTAGACTCCAGAGCTGTAATAAATAAATTTCAGTTCTTTATAAATTGCCCAGTGTTGGGTATTTCATTACAGCAGCACTAGTGAACTTAGACAGGCACCAAGGCGAAACCACTGTTCTTACACCTCAGCATCAACAGGGAAGCCCAGGTAACAGTTACAAGTGGGCAAGTAGATGTCTAGAAGATTGTGGCCAAAGGAAGCTGGCTGTTCAGATTTGGCTTGGCCATAGCTTGTGGTTTACCAACAGAGATCCAGTTTAGGTCTGTGACTAAAGTATAACTATTAAAAGCAGTTCCTTTTACTTCTAAAAACTCTTGAATTGCGGCACATTCTATTGTTACTTATGAAAATCAGTAATGGATGAGCCAGAATCAACCAGTCCAAGTCCCTGGAAACAGGGAAGTCTGAGGTGATCAGGAGTGGCATCAAAGTACTGTTCAAGGCACAGCCAAGAACAAGTTTCTGGATATCTCCAACCTTCAAGTATACTCTCAAGTCAGCCACACCCGCTGAGAGGATGAGAACAGTTTTTCCTTTGTTCAGAAATGATAACACTGATGTTCTGGGGATCTCGCTTTCTTCATTTGTCTGTGAATATCTTTAGATATTCATATAAATAAAAAGGCACAATTCATGGGGGTAGAATCGGGTGATGACCTACTCTCTCCCTGGAGGTGCCGAGGTACTTAGGCAGCTGAGATATCCAATGTGACCTTGCACTGCGGTCTCAAACTACAAACTGTAATTTCAACCACAAATGAATTTAATTGCAACCCCAAATGATCAATTTATATTATTTTAATGTTGATATACATTGATGGAGTCTAATTAATGATCCTAACAGGCTCCCAAAAAGTGTCTCTACTCCAAACTACTTCAAAAAATACACGTAATTTGGAAAGTGTTCCACGTGGCTAAATTCAGCCAAATCCTAGAAAGCATTATCAAGTAAACTGTATTTTTCTAAATAATCCCTAAATATTTTCAAACAACCCAGACATAGTATCCAAAGTACTGTCCTGTTCATGATAATCTTGGCTTCAAAGTTAGAAGTTAATTAGGTATACAGAAAACTCCTATGAAATGGCAGAGCTAAAAGTAATTCATTTTAATTATGAAACGTTCCGAACATATCCTGGCCGGCAGTCTTCCGAAATATACATCACGAGTGGCTCCAATATGCAAATCACAAAGCAAGGGGTAAGATTTTTTCAAAATGTGTTCTCTCCCACAGACTTGAATTTGCATTTAAAAGCACAAAGATGAATTTCTGAAAGATAGGGTCACAACATCAGTAAGGAGAGGCAAACTAAGAGAAGTATCTGCTATTAACCGCCAAAAAGCTCTTTTGATATATTCCTTGCTAAGGCACATATACAGAAGCTGGAATGAGTTGGCTATGGGGCCCCTTCAACTGATACAGCCAACAGAATAAAATTTGTATTTGATTTGAGACTAAAATGATTACGGATAAAATGCTGAAAAATAAAAACTATGAGAAGGGCTTGGGCTTTCTTACTCTACAGAGATATTCACTTTCCTTGACTCTACAGTACTACTGAATAGACCCTGTCCCATAAACTTAATAAAAGGCTCTAGGAGAAAAATGTGTGTATTTTTGTTTCTGGCAGACTAATTTTTTTAACTAGCCAACATTAGCATATCACATGGTAATGGATCATTCTTTTCTTTTGTCATAAAAAGTTTCTTACTTTTAGAGATACAATTGTCTTAAAAGAATTAATATTGCAGTGGCACGCTGCTTTTCAAAATTCCTGCTTGTTGGTGTTTTTGAGATATTTAGCAGCTTTAGTATTAAGAGCATAATTTTGAAGCACTTCAAAACATCGTAGATTCCCTATGGTTAAAAGTATAGCTTCATTTTTTGTCTTTTTTGAATCACATTTTGCAGAAAACTTATACAGTTCTTTCTGAAAGTCGGACATGCTTTCTTACAAATAAGTAGTCACTGGCTGAGGGAGAGAAATAGGAATTAATTACAACAACCATTTCAAGCTTCCTGGGAGTTTTGGCAATTTCTGCTATCTTTGAATGTATTGCCTTGGTATGACAGGCTGTGTGTGTGTGTGTGTGTGTGTGTGTGTGTGTGTGTGTGTGTGTGTATGTGTGTGTGTGTGTTGAAAATAGCTGCATTATTAAAACTGTAGTTGTCAAACTATGTTTCTAAAATAATTTAAGCAATAAACTACAGATCCAAAACTAAGTTAAATCTCAAATACTACTACTACTTTTATTTTTATTGTAAATAACTCAATAGATATACTTGTATTTAGAAGATACAAATACTTTCAAGACATGGCCAGATCCATGACCAATAATCAATGTTAGTCAGCAAATATTTATAGGGAATTTCCACCTAGGCTATAATGGAGTTGTTTAAAGCAAGCATACATGCAATTCTGGATAAAAATGTATTTAAAATCTATTTGAAGGAATTGAAGAATAACAGAGGTAGACGTATTTGAGCATCCAAATTTTGGAGGGAAAGGGAAGCTCATGAGGCGCACCGACTTATCTCCATGTGGCTCTCACTCTTAAAATATTTTATTTATGTCCCATAGCAAGAGTCAGAGCCTGGTAAGTGAATGACAATGAGTACAGAGACGCTGATAGAACTTTAGGCAACAACATAAGCCTGAAAAGGCAAAGCGTAACTGAAGCCCACCACGGTAGCAAAGATAGATGTCAAAAATTCAGCATTGGACTTTGTCAATTTTCTTCATCACTTATCTGTTTCCTTTTGCGTTGACTTCTGCTTGTGTCTGCTTTCTCTTGCAGACAGTAGAGAGTTGACTCTGGGTTTTCTCTCCAGTCTGAAAACCTCTGCCTTTTAATCGGAGTATTTTTATAATTTACATTAAAATAATTATTGATAAGATTGAATCTAAGTTAGTCATTTGGTTATTTCTTTTCTATTAATCTCATCTGGGTTTTTGTTGTTGTTATTGTTGTTGTTACTCTCAGCCTTTTTTCCTACTTTCTTCCACAACACTTTTTCTCCGAGGAACATAAATCGTTCTACAAAAATGACACCCATACATGCATATTTATTGTCACAGTATTCACAATAGCAAAAATATGGAATTACTTGTCCATTGAAAGTGGACTGGATAATGAAAATGTGGCACATATACAGGATGGAGTATTATACAGGCATAAAGAAGAACAGAATCATGGAGTTCACTATGAATTGGATGGAGTTGGAGACCATCGTACTAAGAGAACCATCACAGAAACAAAGAACTGAAGACCGCATGCTGTCACTCACAAGTGGGCCCTGAACACTAGTCACACTAGCACAAGGGAGGGATCACCAGTCGCTGGGCACTGCCGGGGGAGGGCAGGAGGGGGAAGAGTGGGGAGCACATGATAAAACAAAGCGTACGTGGAGCGCTTCAGGGGAGTGAGGGCCAATTAGAAGCACGAATTTTACCTGTATGCAGCCTAGTTACATAGCTAATACTCACCGATACCCCGTATTTCTATAGTAAAATAAAATTAAAATCAAAGGAAGACACTTCAACTCATGCATTAAAAAATGAGCACTCAAAGGGCATCAGAATAACAACCGTAGAAGTCACAATGACATTGTTTTCTTGAAGTAAGGAGGCAAATCAACAGTTGCCAGTGATCTCTATATCTACACATTCTGCCTTGTTTCCGAATCTTCAGTGATAGCCAGAGTAAAAACCACCCCTGTGGTAGTCATAGTGCTGTTTAGAAAAATTCTGCAGTTTCTTCTTCGAAGCACATGGTAGGATTGTTCTTCCCTTGCTCTCTGAAATTAGTCATGGACATGTTATCTGTTTTGGTCATGAAACGCAAATGGAAATAATAAGTATCACTTCTAGGCAGAAGCTCTGAGATCAAGCACGTGAACTGCAACACTCTTTCCACTCCACCTCAGTGATAGCACAGGCAGTATGAAGTTAGAGTCTGTCAGCCTGAATACCTGAGTAACTGCAACAGTCCTCCTGCTGACCATGCTAGAAATGGCATATAATAAGAAATAAACCATGTGGCGAACAGCCAAGATATGGAGCTGCTTATTACTGCAGCACAACCTAACTCATCCTGTCTGATATACCCTCCAAAATCTTTTAGGTGTGACAGTGCAGATCTTACAGCTTTGTGCACATACACACACAATTTGAATTTCTTTTTAGCCACAGTTGTGTTATATTTTATTGATATTCATGTTCTGATTTGTGTTTTATATTCGATTTTAATTTATATTGTTTTATTTTATATTTTATTTAGCATAGAATTTAATTTTTTAACTTCAGAAATTATTATGCTAATATGTTTTGGGTTATCACTAGTGCTTTCTATTTCATTCTGTTTTATAATAACACACCTTTTATTCTCAGCATTCAGTCTATTCTTGGAAAAATGAACTAACCTATCAAGAAGTAAATTATGGAAAAGGTAACATGCATATTTCTTACATAGTGTTTTATATTTCCTCAAACATAAGAAAGTTACAAAAACATATTTTTTTCCAATGAAAATGAATAAGTACTGAGTTCAAAAACAACTCATATTATCTATATTTTATCAATGATTTATAAATTACAGAGTAAAAGTCATTAGTCTGCACCAGTCACTAAAATATCCTAAGTAGATAATAAAGTTCAAAATCAATGCAAATAACTTATAGAAGATCATAGAATTATGAGCTTTCTTTATTAATTCAACATATACTTAGTTAACATCTGCTCTGTGTCAGGCATTTGAGATACAGTGGCAAATCAGACAAAGCTCGTGAACTCATCAACTTGTATTCTTACAGAAGAGTCAGATAATAAACATATTTATACAGTATCATATATATTTATATATACACAACTTATGTCCTGTAAAAGATTTTATGTATATAGACTATATATATAAAAACTTTACATAAAGACTTTACATAAAGTCTTAAGAATCTTAGGACATTATACATCATCGAAAATCTGAATTTTCTCTCTTCACATGCCTTTCCTTTGTGCCTCTGTTTCTTTTTTGAGTCTATCCTATTTTCTTCCTCTGACAGCTATTTTTTTCCCTAACATTCTGTCTACACTATGGCTTCTGATTAGTAATAATTTTTACTTCTTCAGAATGTCACCTTCTTCCAGACTCATATTCTACCTCGTGGCCTTTCTTGAAGCATCTTATTAGTTTTAAAGCCAAATTCTAGCTCCTTATATCTATGCACATTTCTCAGATTAAAGTCCCCAAAGAGGTTCAGCCTGGTCCAGCAGGCCTTAACATAAGACATTTTAAAAGCTCGTAGACCACCCACTCTTGGTTGAAGTGCTTTTCTCAATCAGCCATAGCCTAAGGAACAATATCTTCCCTCTGCACAGAATGCATTGGGGACATTTCATCAAAAAATATCAAGAGTGGGAAAATCTCCCTTGAAGAAGCAGTAGGCAGGATTCAGAACTATTCTGCCAGTCATAAGTAAACAATGGGGGAAAAAAGCTCTCTACTTAGATTTTAAGTTTTTAGTTGCCTACTTAATTACTCAATCCAAAATAAAGATGGAGAGCCATTACAGACACTTTATGTTACAATGGCAAACTAAATTGAAATTAAATAATTAAAAATCCAACACATCTAACACAATATGGTGATTTAGTGGGACACGGGTTCGAAACCCGCCTAGGCAGGCGAGACCTCATCTCTACAATAAATCAAAAAATTAGCCGGGTGTGGTAGCGTGAACCTGTAATTCCGGCTACTCGGAAGGCTGAGGCGGAAGGATCGCCGGGGCCCAGCAGGTCGAGGCTGCTGAGACCAGGAGCGACCACTGCACTCCAGTCTGGGCGATAGAGTGAGACTCCAACTCAAAAAAACAAACAAACAAACAAAAAATCCTCTTCAGATAGCGAAAACAAACAAAACAAAAAATTTTGGTTATCTTTGTTATCTACAAATCTCTGGGAAAAAATTCTGTCTGTAATAGCTGGTCAGCTCTTATCTCTGTACTTTAAGATAAATTTAATAAAATCATCAAAATAGGAACAATTGAAATGGTTAAGGAGATGGGATAAATTAAAACAACTCAGATTTGAGAGTCTTAATAGACAAAGGAATGGTAGTCAGACTGCACGTGATAAGAGGACTCTGTACCATAATGTGTAGAGACCCGCCCAGGAAGCTAAAACACAACCTCCATAGACATTGGTCCAGGATGGTCAGGTCTTCGTCAATGGCTGGCAACCCCCCTATTTTTCACCCTTGCTTCCAACACAAAACCAACCAGAGAAAGCAAACTATGCTGCTCCCACTCCAGTCATATAAGACATCCCATTTCTGGTCAGCCTCTCTCCAACTTCCTGGGACAACAGCCTACAGTCAGAACAACCACCTTCAGTACCTGAACCTCCTTTTTTAGAAAAATCTTATTAAGTCTAATAGTTGCCACAGCATATCTTATGTCCTGCAAGCCTAAAGTTTACCATCCATCCTTTTCAGGAAAAGTGTGCTGTTCTCCAGAATGTATAATGCACCAGTTGCTGCCGGGGTCAGATCGTTCCTGATTCATATATCATCCGTTCTCAGCCTGGTGTTGACAGAAGTAAAAAAATCAGCATCAAGGTTCTACTAAAAGTCAGCTACTCTTCTTAAGAGTCAGGTACAAAGAATGCAAAAATGAAAAAACAAAAAGCAGTCCAAGCTGGGCGCGGTGGTGGGCATCTATAGTTTCAGCTATTTGGAAGGCTGAGGCGGAAGGATCGCCTAAGCCCAGCAGGCCAAGGCTGCAGTGGCCATGAGCATGCCACTGCACCCCAGCCTGGGCGATAACATTGAGACACCAACTCAAAAATAAATGGATAAATAAATAAAACAAAAACAATCCACCATAAAGATTTATAGTCCTGCATGTCTTTGCATCTCTGCCAAAAGCAGGTGATAGTGACTAATGCCCTACTATAGATTGCTCTGAATAAAAAGCCTCTGTTTATTTTTCATTGGTGGCCTTTGTTTACTTCCATAAGAGAAAAAGGTTAGGAGGGAAGAAGAGAACTATCTATAAAACCAGAAATGCAGACACTTATTCAATATATTTTGCTCTTCGAGGGAGGCATAATAAGTTACTTAATGTCTCTGAAATTTAAAGTCAAGGTCAGGAAAAGTTCCCCATGAAGATGATTATAACAAAGTAAGCATATCAGACAGCCATAAAGAAACCTATTCTTAAGAAATTATTTGCAAAGTTGATATTGCTAGATACAGTATTATCTGTTTCTTCAAAAATAAGGCTTCAAAAAAATTGATCAAGAGACCAGTAAGTATGAGATGCAGAAACGAAGACATCTGAGGGTCTGTTCCAGTCTCCATCCTGCTCCTCCCATCAGGCTGTTCCAGATCTTTCCAGCACTCTGCCGACCATACACATTGCCCTGCTGGACTATGACTCGCCCCTCCCCACCGGCCTTACACTCCATGCTGTGTAGGGTGCATCATTGAGCGAATACTGTCCCAAGCATCTCACTGGTGTTTCATAAGTTAATGGCAGCTCCCTCAAGCAAACTCTAAGTTTCTGAGGGCAGGAACATAGAGGATGCATTTCTTGAACAGTTTCCTATAGTAACAGTGTAATTTAACTGACCTTTAAAGTTGACTCCAGAAGAAACCGCAGTCACATGTCTTTGTGATACGACTATAAATTCCTCCATCATACCGCTCTCCATAAGCATCTTACAGTCGCACTTTTTTTTTTTTTGAGTTGGAGTCTCACTCTGTCGCCCAGACTGGAGTGCAGTGGCCGCTCCCGGCCACCGCAGCCTCCACCTGCTGGGCTCCGGCGATCCTTCCGCCTCAGCCTTCCAAGTAGCCGGAATTACAGGCATGCGCTACCACGCCCAGCTGATTTTTTAAAATTTATTGTAGAGATGAGGTCTCGCTGCCCAGGCGGGTCTCGAACCCGCGGGCTCAGGCCATCCACTCACCTCAGTCTCCCAAAGGCGTGGGATTACAGGCTGAGCCACCGAGCCCAGCTTGTCGCACATTTTTATATCAATGTTTATTACCAAGTAGAAAGCCATTAGGGCAGTGACTGTTTTTTGTTTTTGCATTTGCATTCTTCGTACCTAGCAGAGAGAGCAACTGGCTCATCGTAGCTCCTTGATGTTGAATGTGTTTTTGTTTGTTTGTTCATTTGTTTTGCTGTCATCTCCTAACAGAGACAGAATTATATATGAATCAGCAATGATCTGACCCAGTCAACAACTGGTGCATTATACATTCTGCAGAACAGTACACTTTTCCTGAAAAGGACAGATGGTAAACTTTAGGTTTGCAGGACATAAGACGTCGTGGCAACAACTCAATTCTACCCTTTTCAGGGTAGACAATAGCAAATAGGTAGTTATGACTGTGTTAATACCACTTTCCTCACCAAAACAGACTGGGGCTGGATTTGGTCTGATGTCCACAGTATGCCTGCCCTGACATGGAATGGCCGCCTTCAAAAAGAAGTAGGAACAGAAGCACTCAGCTAATTCAAATCCAAGCAATACCTCATAACAGTCATAGTCTCAGGCTCCAAACCATTCTCGTCAGGCTCTTCCATTCAGCGTTAATGAAAATAAAGATGGATCCTGCCTGAGGAACCCTTGCTCTAGAAATAGTAGAATCTCCATAATAATGCCTTTCCATTGAGGGATTACTTTCCATAGGCCAGGCATTTAATACATATCATCTCATTCAATCCCAAAGTATGCTACTAAGTAAGTCTTATTATTATTTCTGTTTTCTGCATAAAGAAAAAGCAAGATAAGTTAGTGAAATGTCTTGAAGAACACAAGGCTTGAATGAGGAAAAGACAGTTTCAAGCCCAGGACTACTCAACTGCAGAAGCTTTTCAGACTCTGCAGACCCCTCAGCAGGACAGGGGAGAATCAGTATCATGGAACATGTGTATTTTATAACATTGACCTACGCTGATAAAAAAAAATAGCCTCTACTGGAAATATGATGTTTGATTTTCTTTTAAGACTTGAAATCTATCAACCTCTAATTAGAAGGAAACTCTGCATCATGGAATTGAACCGCTAGAATTTAACTTAACAACTGCATTGAAGTGCTACTCATTATCTAAACAAATTGCAATAAATTCCACATTTAAAAAAAAAAGCTTCATGTAAAAATTGTTCTAGCTATTTCTAAAATAGAAAATATCATTTTCCATAATAAATCAGACCAATTTTATTTAAACACATTTGAAAGGTGTTTAAACTTCTGGTTTTCAAGTTCTCACTAAGGAGAGATTGAGCTTTTAAAATGTAACATTCAGTCATGCCTTTGTCAAGCCCTGGCATAGCTTTGTGACTGGGCCATGCTTTCCTAAGCTTTGGCCCCCTCCCCTACCCTGAGGAAGTGAATCTTCTCTCTCTCTTTCTCTCTAATTTGCTTTCTAAATAAGCTGTATTTTCCAATGCAATACAAATAAAAAGAAACTAAATGTAACATACACACAAGTTGCTATATTCTCCACTTCTGGTGATATTTTTTATTTCTTCTTTCTTAGCCACATTCTTCCTCAATACAGATTCTGGTTTTAAAAAAGCATGAGGGTTTTTCTTGCCAAAAAAAAAAAAACACACACAAAAAACTAGGCCTGTTATATAACTGACTGAAAACATACACTCAAAAGACTATAAAAGTTAGTTTGTTCTGCAATAGTCATTGACCTGAACTCAGAAGTGACTTTTCAAAGGATGTAACTTAACAGAGGCCATGCAGAACAAAGACTACGTTCCCACATATAGGACTGGATTTTTTTCTTTTTGAGATGCTAATAAATAGCGTTTTTTGTGTATGTTTCTTGAGTTTTACACACACACACACACACACACACACACCCCAAGAGTTCAAGCAAATTATCTGTTAGAGTTCAAAGGCTGCCAAGCGGGCATCCATCTGCTTAGGAATCTTTCCACTGATGCTGTGCCCCTCCCCAGCCCTTACCCCACACTCAGGGACCCTCCTATACTAGGGGCATCTCAAAATCCTCCTGCTCACTCAAAGGTCTCCTGGTTTCATCAACCTTCCCTGATAAAGACATCAGGAAACCTAACCTGTGGTGGCATTTTCCTTCCTTCTCAAGGGTTTTAAAAAGTCAAAATTTTCTTTTATTTTAAATAGCAATTTAGCATTCAGGTTGTTTTTAAGCCTCCCCTGTCAAAGACTGCACAAGTGAAGGTTCTTATAGCACTCTCACCCACATGGTCCATATGGTATATTTTGGGTAGACAAGATGTTACACACAAGCTTTAATAAATGCAGTGGGGCTAAGTGAAGTCAGGAATCGTGACAGTTGCACTAACTGTTAAATCATGATTTTGCCTCACTGTAACAAACAAAAACAGACAACTCGCAGCATGGAGGTGGGGGAGGATCCTACTCCTTGCATCCTCTGTGGGAGTTTTTGATTGTTGTTGTTTACCATTTTATGGACATGCATTCAAAGTTTCAACTCTATAACATCATTCTCTTTTTTTCACTTAATTTTGTGCTCATCTGCTTTTTGTTTTGTTTTGTTTTTGTCTTATTTTTTATCCTTCTATCATACCTGGAATATAGAGAAAGAAAGTACGAACATGGGATGACAAGGTAGTGACTCCCAGGTCTGCTTGGAGATCAGATGAGAACGTAGCAGATCAGACCTGCCTTGACTTGATTTTTTTGTCTTGCTTTTTTTTTTCCTCACTAACAAGAAATTAGTGGCTCACATGACATCAGCTACCATTGGGATGAATGCAATGGTTGTTTGTAATTGAAAAATACCGAAATGATTATATCGTGAGCAGAAAAGCTAAAGAGGAATATATCTTTGTTGTTTGATTTCAAGTATATTCCCAAGTTGTTCTCGATGTTGACAGAGGGGCAACACTCAGGCAGTCTTCTTGTCCAGTAGTGCCAAACATCTGGGCAAACACCGGAGAAGAAAAATCAGTTGAATCACCTGTCACTGAATCGTCATGAAATGAAATGCCCAGGTCTTTGGAAACATCAAATACAACCTTTTGATGTTGTCTTTGAAGCTAAAATTCTCTGAAAGTTGCCTTGTGTTTCTCACATAAAATCACAGTGTCTTGTGTACAGAGTGATGCTGAGAAGAGAGAAATGGGAACGTGATGGGAAGGGTGTTATAGGTGCTGGTATATTCCCCAGCAGAGGAAAACACAGGAGTGGAAAGTCTCTCACAAAGCGGAGTTCTTAAGACATGGAATGGAGAAAGAGGCTAATGGCTAACGTTTATTGAGGGCTCCCTCTGTGCCTACATGGGGCCAAATGCCTCACATACATTCCCTCATTCAAGTCAGCCTCAAAACAGCACCAGGGTTGTCGTTTCCGCTGCTACCGTTACTACTAATCACACTAATAACAGTAGCTGTGACTTATAGGGTGACTGCTATATATCAAGAACTTTTCTAAGCACTTTATGCCTACATTTAGTCATTGAGTCTTCTCAATAACCTATTAAAATAGCCCCATCTAATAGATGAAGAAAACAGAGAACCAAGAGCTTGGCCTACCTGAATCAACATGCTTAGCAAAGCCAGAATCTATGCGCAGCAGGTATTCTTAGAGGGTGCCACACATTCCATATGTCCCTGGAAATCTGGGACAGTCTCAGTCTAAAATGTTCTGCCTGGGGTCACCCTTCATTCATTTACCAGATGCGAATTAGGAATAACTGTCCTTTATGGGATGTTCATTGTATAAACACTGCTTCAAATGTATTACATCTCTGTATTTGATTTTCTTTCTACTTAGAACACTAACATTCAGAAGGGTTAATTAATTTGCCCAAGGTTACCCAGCTGCTAAATAGCAAAGACTAGAGTCATTCGGTAAGACTGAAGTCCTGCAGCACATGTGACAGCCGGTTTCTGAGCTGGTACCATGGCAAGGTCTCCGCTAGGTCTCAAGGGTGCTGAGATGAAAAGGCAGACTCCTTGTCAGAGAGGAACCACTGAGGGAGAGTTCATTGAGGAAGGCATAAATAAACCAACGATCGCAACGTCTTAAAATGGTTGTTTTAATTAAATGGAGTTCAGGGTCAGGAAAGCAACTCCTATAGGACACGGCATTTGACCTGACACTTGAGGGCTCTGTGGAAAGTTAACTGTAAGAGTGACGTTGAGTCAGACACATGAAAAACTGCTCAACCTCACTCATCATCAGAGAAATGCAAATCAAAACCATACTGAGACAACACCTAACCCCAGTAAAGAATGGCCATCATTCATAAAACAAAAAACAACAACAGATGCTGGAGAGTTTGCGGAGAAAAAGGAATGCTTCTACACTGCTGGTGGGAATGCAATCTAGTGCAGCCTCTTTGGAAGACAGCCTGGTGATTTCTGAAACAACTAGAAATTGACCTTTCATATGACCCAACAATCCCCCTATTGGGAATATACCCAGAGGAACTCAAATCATTCTGCAAAATGATACCTGCACATGCGCGTTTGTTGCAGCTCTATTCACAACTGCAAAGCCACGGAACCAACCATGCTGCCCATCGAAGCTGGACTGGATTTTTTTAAATGCGGTGCATATGCACAATGGAATATTATGCAGCCAAAAAGAACAAACGTATGGACTTTGCAGCAACTTGGATGGATTTAGAGTCGATCACACTCAGTGATCTAGCACAGAAACAAAGAACAGAGAACCGTATGTTCTCACTCCAGCGGACCCAGAGCAATTATCATGATACTCTAAGAAAGGGATTGGCAGTTGAGGGAACTGCCAGGGGAGGGAGGGGCACACCTCATCAACAAGGGTACCTGCTTAATCAACGTTTGTATACCTAACCCTGAATTGTACCCCACATCTTTAAAATAAAAAAAGAGTGATGCTGAGTTAGAGGCAAAGAAGTGCCTGCGAGAGAAAAAGAATATGCTTTCTTGTTTGGAATATCAGCCTTCTAATGATGACACAACTGCAAGAGAGTCTTTAACAGGCAAGCAGTGTTCCACTATAAAGCCAAAATCTCTTTCCCGGGCTTGTACCATGCCACAGCTTGGAATGCCCCTTCCTCCCTCTCAGCACCCTTCCACCCCACCCACTCTCAATTTCTACTCAGACTTAAGACTCAGTATGCCTAGGGCAGATCCAAATCACATCTTCCTTTTAGGAAGTGCTTACCCCCCTGTATTGCAACTGCTTATTTCCATCTGTCTCACTCATTGGATTGTGAGACTTAGAGATCAAAGTGGAGGGCCTCACACATTCCTCAATAAATTCCAGAAAAGTAATCAAGTTTTCAGAATGAAGATGGTGGGGGGGCTCGACTCTTCTGTCAGAGGGAGGGGAAAAGTAATCCTTTTAAAATATACTCAGGCTGAGTGGATTACCTGAGCCCGCAGGTTCGAGACCCGCCTGGGCAGCGAGACCTCATCTCAACAATAAATCAAAAAGTCAGCCGGGCGTGGTAGCACATGCCTGTAATTCCGGCTACTCGGAAGGCTGAGGCGGAAGGATCACCGGAGCCCAGCAGACGAGGCTGCGGTGGCCGGGAGCGGCCACTGCACTCCATTCTGGGTGACAGAGTGAGACTCCAACTCAAAAAAATAAAAATTTTAAAAATTTAAAAATAAAATAAAATATACTCAAATCTTTGGTCTCCTTAATAAATGCCTGCCCTCAAGAGAAACTCTTTTCCCCAGGCCTAAGTGACTTAAGTTTCACAAGAATCTAAAAGAAGGGAAATACCCAGCTCCAACCCCATCTAACACTCCTGTCCCACATTATGAAGGGAGGGAACGAAAAAGCATTTACGGTAGTTAACAGCCTAGAAGCACAGTCTCATGAAAAACCTAAGACCTTGTATTCCAACTCTAGAGCACTTCCTTTTCATAAAACACCTTACACCACCTATATAGGGCTCATGTATAATAACAGAACTGTAACTTTAAAAAAATTGCAAGGCCCAGACCCTATTTAAGATGGAGTCACTAGGGAAACTCAGTAAACACAGCCTAACATCTAGCCATATAAACATGAAACTTCAAACTAAAGGTCTATTGACCCAAGTTTCTTTATCAGATACATGACATTTGATATTCAACAAAAATTACAAATCATGCTAACAGGCAAAAACACAGTCTGAAGAGACCAAGCAAGCATCAGGGCCACATTCAGATAGGGCAAAGACTTTGAGGTTAATCAAAGTACCAATGATTGACATGCTAAGGAATCTAATGGGAAAGCAGATGATATAAGCAGAGAGTTTAAAACTCCAAGAAATGATCAAAAGGAAAATCAAACACACTACAGCAAAAATGGAGAAGTCCTTTTATCGGGCTTATCAATGAGTGGATACTGCTTAGAGAAAGTGTCAGTGAACTGGAAGTTATGTCAGTAGAAAGTTCCCACACTGAAAAATCAAAATACAACAAAATAATAAACCGAAAAGAATATCCAGGAACTATGAGACAATTAAAGAAGAAATTACATACACATAATGATTAACACCAGAAAGAGAATACAAAAAAGAAAGAAACAATAAATATTTTAAGTTATGATGACTAAGAATTCTTCAAAATTAAATATCAGATCTACCACAGATCCAGGAAGCTTAAAGAACACCACATAGGATACATTTGCTTTTAAAAATACACCTATACACCTCATATTCAATTTGAAGAAAAATAAGGACAAAAAAAATCTAGAAAGAAGCCAGAGGAGGTGGGGCAAGTCTTTAACCTGTAAAGGACCAGGAAAAAAATTGCATCAAGCTTCTCTCCAGAAACAGTGCAAGCAATAAGAACGTGTAGTAAAGTAAAAGAGTGTATTTAAAGCATTGGAATACAATAATCCACTATCCTAGAATTCTGTTTCCAGAAGAATGTTCAGAGGTTTTGTCAAAAGTAAAGGAGAAATAGACTTCCTCTGAGAAAGAAAACTTGAGAAAATGTGTTGGCAGTAGACCTACTTTGCAAAAAAGTTCAAAGAAACGCTGCACAGAGAAGCATATGTAGGTCAGAAACCCAGATCTACACAAAAGATTATATGAGAATGAAAAATTAAAGGTAAAATAAAATCTAAAATCTATCTTTCTTAGTCTTAACCAAGGGACAACAATGTACTGGGTGACTATAACTTACAGATAAGTGAAGCGAACGATAAATATGTCATAATGAACAGGAGATAGGAATTGAGAATACTCTACTGTAATCTACTTACATTAACTATGAAGTGCTATAGTACTCTTTGAAAGTGGATTTATATTAATTATAAATGTATATTGCCAACTCTAGGGCAACCACTAATTAAAAAAAATGTGTAAGTCTTTGCTAAAAGAAGAGAGAAAATGGAGACATATACAATGCTCATCAAAATAGAAGGCAGAAAATCAGTGAAAGACAAAAAAGAAAGAAAGAGGAAACAAAGAGTAAATACAACCAACAGTTATAATGTGGTAGATATTAATCTAACTATACCTATAACCATTTTAAATGTGAATGACCCAAATATACCAATTAAAATACAAAGACCATCGTAGGAGATTTTTAAAAACAAGACCCAACTATTCATTTCTGCATAAATTCACTTTGAATATAATGCTGTGGATAAATTAAAGTGAAGAAAATATGAAAAAAGATATTCCATGTGAACACTAATCAAAACAAAGGTGAAGTAATTATATCAGACAAAGCAGATATCAGAGCAAAGAAAATTATCAATCAGGGATTTAAAAAGGCATCGCTTTAGAGTAAAGTAGTTAATTATTCAAGAAGACATAGCAATCCTTAATGTATACGCACCTAACAACAAAGCATTAAAATAAATAAACAAAAAATGGTTGAAATACAGTACAGAAAAAAATAGTTATATCCACTATTGTAGCTGAAAATTTCAGTATACCTCTATCAGCAATTGAGAGATTCAGCAGGCAAAAATTCAGAAAGCATATAGTTGAGCGGAACAACACTACCAATCAGCTGAATTTCATAGACATTTGAAGAATACTTCATCCAACAACAGCTAAATACACATTCTTCTCAAGCTCACACAGAACACTTACCAAGATCAAGGACATCTTATGACATAAAGCACATTTAAAAAATGGAAACCATATAAAGTATGCTCTCAAATTATGAGGAGAAATCAAAAGTTAGAAATCAAAAGAAATAGAAAATCCCAAAATATATGGATATTAAACATTCACTTCTAAATAACACACGAATAACAGAAGAAGCCTCTAGAAAAGTTAAAAAGCATTTTAGACTAAACTAAATAAAAATACAACTTACCAAAATGTGAAAGATACACAAATAACCATACTTAAAGGTGAACTTATAGTATTAAATGTGTATATGTAATCCAAGCTTCAATCATAGGAAAATAGAAAAAGATGATCAAATTATGCAGAAGAAAAGGAAAAATAAAAATTAGAGCAGAAATCAATGGAATTGAAAACAAGAACACAGGGGGGGAAAATCAATGAAACCAAAAGTTGATTCTTTGAAAGGATCTATAAGATCAATTAGCTTCTAGCCAGGCTAACCATGAATAAAAGAAATAACAGAAATTACTAATATCAGCAATTTAAAAGGGGTCACCTCCATAGATCTTATAGACATTAAAAAGAAAATAAACATTTTGAGTGACTCAAGGATAACTAATCGAATGACAAACTTGATAACTGATATAAAATGGACCAATTCCTTGAAACACATAATATATTAAAACTCACACAAGGAGAAAAAGATAACCAAAGCAGAAATATATGATGAAAAATTAAAACAATAATTAACACCTTCAACAAAACAAAACGCCGGGCCCAGAAATTCTGTGCAACCAAGCATTGTTAAACTAGCCTTTATCTTGCTAGCTACTTCTTCTTCTTCTTCTTTTTATTTAATTTCAATAGCTTTGGGAAGTACAGTTTTAGTCTGGGATTTAAATGTACCCACCACCCCCACCTGTGCACATAGTACCGAGAGGTGATCTTCATCTTTCCACCCCTTCTTCCCTTCCTTTCTGAGTCTCCGGGGTCCATTACATCATTCTCTGTGTTTTTCATATCCTTCGTTTAGCGAAGTGAGAACATGCAGTGTTTGGTCTTCTGTTTCTGGGTTAGTTCACTAAGGATAATGTTCTCTAATTTCACCCAAGTTGCTGCAAAAGACGTTATTTCATCCTTTTTGATAGCTGAATAATATTTCGTAGTGTATACATACAACATTTTGTAATGCACTGTTCGGTTGATGGGCATTTATGTTGGTTTTACATCTTTGCCATTGTGAAGTGTGCTGCGATAAGCATGCAGGAGCAGGTGTCTTTTTTGCATAACGGCCTCTGTCCCTTTGGGTAGATACCTAGTAGAGGGACTGCTGACTCAAATGGTAGATCTATTTTCAGTTATTTGTGGAATCTCCATACTAATTTCCATAGTGGTTGTACTAATTTACACTCCCACGAACAATGTATCAGTATTCTCTTTTCTCCACAGCCATGCCGGCATCCATTTTTTCATGGTTTTTTAATAATGGCCATTCTGGTTGGTATGAGGTGGTATCTCACTGTGGTTTCAATTTGTGTTTCCCTGATGATTAATGATGTTGAGAATTCTTTTCATCTGTTTGTAGGCCATTTGCATATCTTCTTTTGAGAAGTGTCTGTTCATGTCATTTGCGCACTTTTAATGGGGCCATTTGCTTTTTTCTTGTTGATTTGTTTCTTTGTAGATTCTGAATATTAGTCCTTTGCCAGATGCGTAGTTGAAAATATCCTCACCCATTCTTTAGATTGCCTGTTTGCCCTGTTGATTATTTCTTTTGCTGCACAGAAGCTTTTTGGTTTAATTAAGTCCCACTTGGTTATTTTTATTTTTGTTGCATTTGCTTTTGGGGTTTTAGCAATAAGTTCTTGCCTAGGTCAATGTCCAGGAGAGTTTTTCCTAGGTTTTCTTCTAGGGTTTTTATGGTTCTCTAAAGAAAAAAGTCGATTAATTAAGCAGAAAAGGAAGCAAAGATGAGGCAAATCCCTTCCAGCTCTGTGACTCCATGCTCCCTTAGTGTTGTTCATTCCTTTGCAGACCCCTAGTTTTAGAAATCTCCTTGCATTTATACTTATGTCCACAGGTGTCTACATCCTATAATCTACATCTTAACTTCAGGGCTGCAGACCTTTAAAAAATTTTTTTTTTATTTTAAAGATGTGGGGTACAATTCAGGATTAGGTATACAACTGTTCATTCTGAGGTACCCTTGTTGATAAAGTGTGCCCCCCCTTCCCTGTCAGATTCCCATTACTGCCAATCCCACCCACCCTCCAGCAGTTTCCCACTACTTTCAATTCTTTTCTTAAAGTATTATGATAATTGTTCAAGGTCTGCTTATGAGTGAGAACATGTGCTACTCAGTTCTTGGTTTCTGTGAAAGATCACTCAGTATTATAGACTCTAAGTCTGTCCAGGTTGCTGTGAAGTTCATGGTTTTGTCCTTCTTTAGGGCTGCGTAATATTCCATCGTGTATATGTGTCACCTTTTTTTAAAATCCAGGGCTGCAGAACTTTAAAAGCCATTTCATTTTAAAAACAGTCCATGAATACTACGTTTATTCCTGCCAATACTTACTATCTTATTCTTTCCTACTCCTGGATGTCCATGTCTTTCTCTACTGTTTAACGTATCCAGGGACGCAGACAAGCATAAGCTCCTCTTTCCTCTAATGGAATCAGGGCATGCCCGTTAGACATATCCCCAAGAAGATGAAGGGTTAATGTATGTCTACTTGTTAGAAGTAGAGCTTCTCAGGGCTGTCCCTGTTTGTGTCCCATCACAGAGCCTGCGCGCTCCTTCGGGTCCTGGACGTCGGCCTCAGGGTGATTTTGTGGTTCCTGCAAATAAACGCAATTGCAAACAGTCTGGTGGCCACGCGTGTTTTCTGCCATTCTCCTTCTCCTCTCCCTGTCCTCAGGCAGCTCTGCAGTCAGAGTCCTTTTGCTCAGTTGATACAGTACCGAATAAATTGAAAAAAGAGACAGAAAAAGTAACAGAAGAGGAGATTCTGGTGCTTACTTCATCATGATTCAGACAACGAACATATTTAAATGTTAGTTGGCAGAGCTGTAATATTTACTACTTATGTGTCTTACCCTATAATACATTCATATAAGTCCCTTCCTTTTAGAGATGAGATCTGAGCTGGGCTCAGTGGCTCAGCCTGTAATCCTGCACTTTGGGAGGCTGAGGTGAGTGGATTGCCTGAGCCCGAGGGTTTGAGACCCTCCTGGGCAACTTGGCGAGACCTCATCTCTACAGTAAATCAAAAATCAGCCGGGCGTGGTAGCACATGCCTGTAATTCCAACTACTCGGAAGGCTGAGGCAGAAGGATCGCCGGAGTCCAGCAGGTCGAGGCTGAGGTGTCCGGGAGCGGCCACTGCACTCCAGTCTGGGCGACCGAGTGAGACTCCAACTCAAAAAAAAAAAAAAAAGAGATATGGTTTGACCTTTTGGAGGAAATCACACTTCATCTTTGTGCCCTGATGGTCCTTTTCAGATTTACACACAGTGAAAATGACTTTCAAGCATTGATGCCATCCTCAGGTTGTTTCACAATTCACACAAAGCTGAGGACGAGAATTCTCGTGGGCTCATTGCCCTGGAAAAGAGATCATTTCAGTTCACTGTTATCCATTTGGCAATGACATCATGGCTGTGTAAAGAACTTCAGTTAGAATCATCCAACGTTAAGAACATCGACCAGTTCCTCCACTTGCAAATAAATAGGGAGAATGATGAGGGAGCAGGTAGCAGAATCATTCCACTGAAGCGGGTGCAACTGCAGCTAAGCTCAGGCCAACAGCCACTCGGACATGTCACCTCACTGAGCCTGCGAGTGTGTGATTAGAATGCTTTTCTAACCCAGCTGTTGAAGTCCAAGCAGCACAAGCAAGTTGTTTTGTTTTGTTTTCTCACCATTACATTTTTTATTTTAAAATTCTGGAGTACAATTCAGGGTTGGGTATACAAATATTCATGGTGCAGGTACCCTGGTTGATGAGGTGTATCCTCCCTTCCCCAGGCAGTTTCCCACTACAGCCAATCCCACCTTCCCACTGCCCCATGCCCCCACTGTTTCCTGCTACTGTCCATCTTTTTCTTATAGTATTACAATAGTTGTTCAAGGTCCACTTATGAGTGAGAACATGGGATACTCAGTTCTTTGTTTCTGTGAAAGATCACTCAGTATTATAGACTCAAAGTCCATCCAGGTTGCTACGAAGTTCATGGTTTTGTTCTTCTTCTTTATGGCTGCATAATATTCCATTGTGTCAAAACCTCCACCACCAACTGCTGGGAAGAGGAGAACCTATTCAGTAAATGGTGCTGGGAAAACTAACTGGCCACTTGCAGAAGATTGAAGCAGGACCCCTATCTGTCCCCACACACAAAAATCAACTCAAAATGGATCAGAGGCCTAAACGTAAAACCTCAAACTATAAGAACCTTAGAAAATGCAGGAGACACTCTTATGGAAGTTGAAACTTGCAACCAATTCCTGATCAAAACCCCAAGTGCCCATGCCATAAGAGATAAGATAGACAAGTGGGATCTCATCAAACTGACAAGCTTCTCCAAAGCCCAAGAAACCATCAAGAGAGCAGGAGACAGCCCACAGACTGGGAAAAAACATTTGCCAACTCTATGTCTAACAAAGGCCTACCATCTAGGATCTACAAGGAACTCAAATGTGCTGAAAGGAAAAAAACAGCCCCATTACGAAGTGGGCAAAAGATATGAATAGACACTTCTCAAAAGAAGACACATGACCAGCCAACAAATACATGAAAAATGCTCAGCCTCACTAGTCATCAAAGAAACACAAATTAAAACCAGGCTGTGATACCACCTAACTCCAGTCAGGATGGTCATCATCAATAACTCAAAAAACAACAGATGCTGGAGGGGATGTGGCAAAAAGGGAACACTTCTACACTGTTGGTGGGAGTGTAAACTAGTATAGCCTCTGTGGAAAACAGTGTGGCGATTCCTAAAAGCTCTAAAAAAAACAAGCAAGATTTTAAACATGGAATCAGAATGCTTTGAGCTGAAGGACTTTAAAAATGAATAGATTTATTATGCCATACAATGAGAAATATAGGTGCCAGGGCGTTTGCCAACTGGCTGAGAGTTACAGCAACATCCCAAGGATTCACGAACTTTTGGCCTTTTGCTGTATAGTTTGATGGGCTTTCCTGGTGCAGGAGGGCTAAAGCTAGGTGAAGCAGCCCATCCTCACATAGCAACACCCGAGACCTGGGGAGGAAACAGTCTTTCTCTGCACCACTTCTTAGTAAAAAAGAAGCCCTTTCTAGAGACCCCACCTCCACCTCCAAACGTGGTTAATTCTGCTTGGATACTTAGCCTGTTTTTAAAATCAGACTGAGTTTTAAGAGTTCTTTGAATATTTTGGTTATCAGCACTTTATCAGATATGCGTTTTGCAGAGATCGTCATCCAGGATGTGGCTCTATTTTCATACTTTTTGCAGTGTCTTTCACAGAGCCAAACTTTTTCATTTTAATGAAGTCCAACTTAATCATTTTTCTTTTCTCCCACTGATCACACTTTTGATGTTGTGTCTAAAAAGTCATCACCAGACTCAAGGCTGGCTAGATTTTTGCCATATTATCTTTCAGAAGTTTTGCAGTTTTGAATTTTGCAGTTATAGTTATTCTATTTCTCTTATCAGTGATGATTATAAGGGTGGTCAGAAATACATTTGCATTCCTACAGCAATCTCTGGTAAGAAGGATGGAATGGCCATAACTGGTGTCAACGACGGAGATCAAACTTCTTCCAACATTGGAATCATCCGGTATGTTTGTCAGGAGAAAGAGAAAACTGGAGCCCATGTGGGGATTTATGATAAAAAATTATGATTATGGAGGCAAGAGAGTCCAAAATATGCAGTTGGGATGAGAAGGTCGGAAAACCAAAGGAGCTGACGATGGGCATCCAGTATGAAGGCAGTCTGACAAAGAAGTCCCCCTTGCTTGGAGAGGTCCATCTTTTTGTTCTGTTTGGACCTTCAAACTGGTTGCATTATGAAAGACATTTTCTTAAAGTTCACTGATTTAAATGTCAATGTCATCTGAAAAGACCCTCCAAGTTGGCACATACAATCATCTCTCCCAAGTCCACATTGGCCAATGTGGCACCCATATGTATCTCTTTCAACTGTACTTAATCTCCACACAAAGACAAAATCAAGTTCCTACTTCAGCCTACCCTGAGTGAACCAAAAATGCACTAAGCCCTTTCCCCAAAAGAGAATGAAAGTCCTTCGATGATGTTTCCTTTTCTTGATATCCCATAACTGAAATACTATGATCTAAAGCCAATGCAATTTATGTTGGAGGACAAGAGGAAAAGAAATGGAAGAAAGCAAAGATATTTGCTTTATGTGTATGTGTAGACACACACAAACACATACACACCACACACACAGTCATGTGCAGCATAACCATGTCTCAGTCAGCAATGGACAGTTGCACACATATTGGTGGTCTAATAAGATTGTAATATCATATTTTTACTGCACTTTTATGTGTTTAGATATACACATACTTACCATTGTTTTGCAGTTACCTACCATATTCCATACAGTAACATATACGAAGATTACAGTGTGTAACTTTCTGCAACTGGTTACACAGCTATAAATGCTATTCAGACTACCTTATTTCGCTATTCATTTCGAATTCCTTTTACCTTCAGCAAGCACCTCAGCTGGTCATGGTTCTTTACCTCATGAGGTGACCCAAACCTTCACTCCTAAAAATCTGGGCTGGGATTGGTGGCTCAGCCTGTAATCCCAGCACTTTGGGAGGCCGAGGCAAGTGGATGGCCTGAGCCCACGGTTTCGAGACCCACACTGGCAATTTGGCGAGACCTCGTCTCTACAATAAGTAAAAAATTAGTTGGGTGTAGTAGCTCATGTCTGTAGTTCCAGCTACTTGGAAGGCTGAGACGGAAGGATCACCGGAGTCCAGTAGGTCAAGGCTGCGGTGGCTGGGAGTGCGCCACGGCACTCCAGTCTGGGCAACAGAAAGAGACTTCAATTCAAAAAGAAAAGAAAAGAAAAGTCTGGGCCATTAGTCTGCCCAAGTTGACCAGGTGGCCGTCTTAACTTTCAGTCCAGTGGAATCTTGTTGTGTCATTTGGTGGAAGCATCCCTCCCTTTGAAAATAAGTTGTCTAGACAATCAAAGCATAAAGTCATGAAGACAGGAGGCAAATATTTTGTTAGTGGGCCACTCCTATTTCCACTTCTCGATTCCTGGACCCAAGAATTCTGGCTATAGGAGAAATCGCACTACATACTGGATGCAGATTCAGAGCATATGCAGCCTCCTGGAAAAGACTGCCCCAGTCACACAAGGTACTGTCATCTAGCTGGTGCTGTAACTGAGTATTCAAAATCCCACTATACCATTCTATCAAGCCAGCTGCTTTAGCATGACAGAGAACATGGTAAGATCAGTAAATTTCACGAGCATGGATCTACTGCCACTTTTTTCCTGTAAACTGAGTCATTGATCAGAAACAAAGCTGTGTAGGATACCATGACTGTGGATGAAACATTCTGTAAGTCCACAGATGGTAGTTTTGGCTAAAGCACTGCATACAGAGAAAGAAAACTTGTATCCAGAGTAAATTTCTAATCCAGTAAGGACAAAATGCTGCCCCTTCCATGATAGAAATGGTCCAGTGTAAACAATCTGCCACCAAGTACCTGACAGATCACCTGGGGAATAGTGCCATATCAGAAACTCACTGTGGTCTCTGCTGCTGTCAGAATGGGCACTCAGCAGTAGCTTAGTGGCTCAAGGTTAACCCTGGTGAGTGGAAGTCTGATTTACTGAGCCCATGCACGACCTCCATTCACAGTGATACTTTGTTCATCAGCCCACTGTATGACAACAAGGGTGACTAGACTAAGAGGCTGACTGGTCCACAGAACAGGTCATCCTATCCACTTTAAAATGCTCTTCTGTTACGATCACTCTTTGGTGAGCATTCACTTGGTACACAATTATCTCCATACTTTTGCCCATTTAGAGGGTTCTATCTGTATGCTTTTTCTTCAAAATCCCTTCGTCACCAATGTTTTCAATCATGTGCTTTCCAACTTCCCGATCATCCGTCCAAAATCACTGGCCACAGTCCCTGAATGGTTATATAACAGCACATCTGGTCCCTTCTCTTTCCATCTCTTTCCAGGCAACGTGAGAGCAGCCAGGTGCACTGCTCCAAGTTATGTCCGCTGGGAGGATTTCCCCTCATGATAGTTCAGGAATGCCCCAGAAAGGAATCGTGAGGCTGCGGCTGTCTTCTTTCAGGAAGCACCTGCATGCTGTGAAGCACCACCTGTAAACCAGGTCTGAGTCTTCTCCTCCTCTGCACATGGATCAAAAGGAACTTCCCATGAGGCCACGGGTGCAGGTAGGAGAGAGAAGAAATTACAGCAAGAGTGGAGGCTGCAAGCCTCACTTCCTCATGTGACTGACTTGTGCCTTCAGGGCCTGCTTGGGTCTTACCTTGTATGTACCACTTCCTTTAGGTGGAGGACTCCTCCGGGTGCCCAACATTATGGCTTAGTGGATCACAGAACGCCAGCTTGTGATGGGCATCTCAGGACTCATGATGACTTGGTAGCCCATGATTCAGGATTCAGTCTCTACTAAGGCCCAATAGCAAGCCAAGAGTTGTTTCTCAAAAGGAAAGTAGGGCTTTCCTCCAAAATTCTAAGGTCCTGAGCTGTGACCACCTAAAGGGGGCCACTGAGGGCACCACGGCATTCCTACCAATTCCCGAGGGTTCAGCTACCATTGGGTCTGCTGGATAACAAGGCCCAAACAATAACACTGCTACCACAAAAGCTTGGACATGTCGTGCAGCCTTCTCCTGTTCTGAGTGCCACTCAAAATTAGCAGCGTTTGAGTCATTCTGTAAACGGGTCACAGTGACACACTCAAATGAGGAACATAATGCCTCCAAAATCCCCAAAGTCCCGCGAGGCTGTGTGTCACTTTTGTTGTTGCTATTGTAGCAGGAACCAGATGCAACAACTCATCAGTTACCTTGGAAAGGTTATCTCACCATGTCCCACACCACTGGACCCCTAGAAATTTCACCGAGGTAGAAGGCCTTTAATTTTTTGGACAGATTTCTTTCTCACTCTCCAGCCTGCAAATATATTACTAAAATGTTTTGAGTATTTGCTACGTCTCTCTCTCACCAGATCCAATCCGCATAATGTCATCAGCGAAATGAACCAGTGTGATGCCTTGGAGTAGGGAAAGGGGATCCGGCACTCTGTGAACTAGATTATAACATAGGGCTGCAGAGTTGATGCACCCCTGAGGTCGGACCGTGAAAAGGTGTGTTTCTAGCCCTGCTAGCTGAAGGAAGATTGCTTGTGGTGCGCCTTCTGGAAAGAGGTGTGGAAAAGGGTCTATGCCAGACCAATAGTTGCATTTCAGGTACCAGGAGATCTGTTAATTTGCTCAAACAATGAAACCACATCTGTGCAGCAGTTGCAATTAAGTGAACATCTGGTTAAGCTTATGATAATCCACTGTCATCCTCCAAGATCCACCTGTCTTCTGCATAGGCCAAATAAGAGAGTTGACCGAGAATGTGGTGGGGTCGCCACCCGCCATGTTCAAGTTCTTGATGATGGTACTAATTTCTGCAGTCTCTCCAGGAATGCGATCCTGCTTTTTCTTTTCTATTTTTCTAGGTAGAGGCTGTTCTAGTGGCTTCCACTTGGCCTTTTCCACCATCACAGCCCTCACTCCACAGGTCAGGGAACCAGTGTGAAGATTTTGCCAGCTGCTGAGTATATCTACACCAATTGCACATTTCCAAACTGAGGAAGTACTCATAGGATGGATTTAGGCACCCACAAACCCACTGTGAAATGGATCTGAGCTAAAACACTGTTGGTCACCTGACCCCCATAAGCCTCTACTCTGGTTGACGGTGATGTTTTGGGTCACCTGAAACTAATATTTGTTCAGAGACATTGTCCAGTAGTTCTGGACTGATTATTTCCTTTTCCCCAAAGTACAGTTACTCAAGTAAAAGACTATAGATCCCCTTTGGGAGAGAGATGAGGCAAAGGTAAACAGTATAAGTGTTTGGTAGTCTCTCAGTTCCTTGCTCAAAGAGATTCAGCCTGCTCTTCATTCAAGGATTCTGAGTCTATAAACTGGCTCAAGTTGAGCCGGGCATGGTAGCACTTGCCTGTAGTTCCAGCTACTTGGAAGACTGAGGGGGAAGGATCGCCAGAGCCCAGCAGGTTGAGGCTGCGGTGGCCCAGAGCGTGTCACTGCACTCCAGTCTGGGTGACAGAGTGAGACTCTCACTCAAAAAAGAAAAATAAAAAATAAATAAATAGATAAACTGACTCAAGTCTGGAAATGATTGAGGGATCGTAACTCTGTTTTTATAATTCAAGTTATACTTGTATTCACCTGACCCAAAACTTTTCTGCTTTTACAGATCAGGCAAGGATTTAGGAGGCTCTCTATCTATTTTACTTCTAGGAACACCATGATCAACCAGCCAATGCCATAAGTCTGCAGGAGTCAGACTATTCTGATTGCTGCTGTGACTCTGCTGTTCATTGCCTTAACCGTGCCCACCTTGCCTTTGGAGGTTGGGTCCCTCCACTTGGCTTCTGCTACTCTAGGATCCAATTGCTCCCACAACATTCAGGGCTCCCAACTCAGTGTCTGCAGTTACCACCGAAAGGTCTGGTCTGCAAAGAAGAGTGATTATGGAGCTTTTCAAGGGTGATAGGCCCCCCTCACAAACTTACTTCTCAAGGTATTGATAAAAGTATGTCTTCTGAACTCTCCCAGTGCGAGTGAGTAGGTCTTCAAGGACATGTACTCCAACATTCCCCTCTGAAGCATTTGAATTCCTTTTTCCACATCGAATCAAGGCAGGTCAGACATTTTCAGTTTGCTCACCACGGGGCATCTCTTGATCCGTTTTAGCCAACCAACCAAACAGTTAGAGCCCTTGGTAACTCCACAAGCCGTAACATGCAATGCCAAATCTCTACTTAGTGAGTTCATGTCAATAAATTTGGCCTAATCCAACTTGTGCTCCTTCTATCATTGTCCCACACCTTAGTGTCCATTTTCACACATATTCCTCAGATTTCTGTCTGTACAAATTAGAAAACTCAAGTAGTTCTCTTGGAGTGCGGCATACCTCCTCACGGGTCATACTTCATAGCTCGCCATTAGCGATCTGCGGGGATTTGAAGCAAAGGTCCATAAGCAATGAGGTATGGTGAGGGGAGGTCACCAGAAGACTCAGCGTTATCTTACGTGACAACTGCCTGAGGAGCGGCCATTACAGCTCACCCACACAATACAGAGTTAAATCCCTAGGCAATGGTGGAAAGGATGATACCACTGGGGCTAGGCATGCTGCTTTCATTGGGATCAAAGCTACTGCTTCCACCAGGGGTGGGGAGGCTCTTCCACTAAAGAGATTCAGAATTTAGGGGCTCAATTTCCCTAGTTCTATCAGTGTCTCCCCACATGTCCTGTACAAGATGCCAATTTTTTCCCCAGTCAATGCCCTCACTCTAATGGTAAACACACATTGAAGCTGAGAGTCCAGCCTGTGTAGTAATCCTACCAGTAACAGGATGAGTTTCTGCATTTGATTTTCAGCAGTCTCAGCCTGCAGTTACAAGAGATAATTTCCTTCAGGGCACACATTGAAACCTTTAGATCATGTATATGGGACTTGAGGCAGGAATTCGAATCCCTGAGCTCAATTTTTTCTTTCACCACTTTGTCCAGCAACATTAGAGGCAACCGGCCAACCTTATTACGTTCATTAGTTTTCCAAAAATGTTTGAAAATATTACATATACAGTCACCCAGCTCCTTGCTTCCTATGATTAAGAGTACCCAGAGCAGATATTTTGTATATCTTTATTGCCAAATCACACCATGGACAATCAGTGCTCTTTTTACTACTGAAGACACAGTCATGAGTGTCTTTTTTTTTTTGAGTTGGAGTCTCACTCTGTCGCCCAGACTGGAGTGCAGTGGCTGCTCCCGGCCACCGCAGCCTCAACCTGCTGGGCTCTGGCGATCCTTCCCCCTCAGCCTTCCAAGTAGCTGGAATTACAGGCATGCACTACCACGCCCGGCTGATTTTTTGATTTATTGTAGAGATGAGGTCTCGCTGCCCAGGTGGGTCTCGAACCCGTGGGCTCAGGCAATCCACCCACCTCAGCCTCCCAAAGGCGCAGGATTACAGGCTGAGCCACCGAGCCTGGCTTATGAGTGTCTTTAAGTACAGCCAGACTACAGAGCCAGCATAAACCCCAGAACAAACTCAGAAGACTCATGCTTAAAGTTATGTTTCTCTGTGATCATTCCTGATATCAAAATCCGTACGAAAAGGCCTAACATCTAGGATCTACAAGGAGCTCAAAAAGCAAACAGTCACTTTAAAAAGTGGGCAAACGACATGAATAGACACTTCTCAAAAGAACATATACGAGCAGCCAACAGACATATGAAAAAGCGCTCAGCCTCGCTCATCATCAGAGAAATGCAAATCAAAACCACACTGAGATACCACCCAATCCCAGTAAGAATGGCCACCATTAAAACAAACAACAGCAGATGCTGGTGAGGATGCAAAGAAAAAGGAGCGCTTCTACACCGCTGGTGGGAATGCAAACTAGTGCAGCCTCTTTGGAAGACAGTGCGGCGATTTCTGAAAACACTAGAAATTGACCTTCCATATGATCCAACAATTCCCCTGTTGAGAATATACCCGGAGGAACTCAAATCATTCTACGAAAAAGATACCTGCACATGCATGTTTATGCAGCTCTATTCATAATAGCAAAAACATGAAACAAACCATACTGCCAATCGCAGCTGGACTGGATTAAAAAATGTGGTGCAAATACACAATGGAATATTACGCAGCCATAAAGAAGGGCAAACATACGGACTTCGCAGCAACTTGGATGGATTTGGAGCCAATCATACTCAGTGAACTATCACAGAAACAAAGAACAGAGCGCCATATGCTCTCACTCATCAGCGGACCCTGAGCAATTATTATAATACTATAAAAAAGGGTTGGCAGTAGTGGGAAACAGCCAGAAGAGTGAGGGTGGTGTTGGCAGTTGAGGGAAACTGCCAGGGGAGGGAGGGGCACACCTCATCAACAAGGGTGCCTGCATAATGAATATTTGTATACCTAACCCTGAATTGTACCCCACATCTTTAAAAAACAAAAATCTGTATGAGTCTGGGATCTCCAGAGAAACAGAAACTAGGGATGGTAAATATACCTATAGCGCACATGCGCTCTCTGTGTGTGTGTGTCTTTTTCTATATATATGTAATTACATATATGCTTAATTATATATGCATATATATTTTGTATATATATGTAATTATGCAAGCTGGTGAGTCCAAAATCTGCCGTGTGGGCCAGTAGGCAGGATGCCCAGGAAAGCCAATGTTGTAGATTAAATCTCAAAGCAACTTTCTGGAGAATTTCCTCTTGCTCAGGGAGGTCAGTCTTTTGCTTCTGTTCACGGTATCAGCTGATTGGATGAAGTTCCCTCACATTATGGAGGGCAATGTTATTACTCACAATTCACAGATTTAAATGTTAATCTCACCCAGAAAGACCCTTCAAGATTACACATAAAATTATCCCTTACTCCTAGGGAGCTTGACAAAACCCTGAAGCCTAGGTTTCATCCCCACCCATTCTGACTTTCTTGGTCTGGGGTACAGTGTGAGTATCTGAATCTTTAAAAGTCCCCTGGGTGATTTTCTTGTTCTGCAAAGGCTCAGAACTGCTGGATTCACTCGATGAGGATTCACACCCTTCAAGTTGAAGGAGAGCTCAGACCTTGTGGATGCACAGGCGTCCTGATGCCTGAGCAAAATTGGGGTTAGCGAGAAGAGGTTGGAGGGAAGTGCCACAGTGACTGGTTTTGGATTACAGCCCATTGTCGCTGCCACAAAGCTTAAAAATAAATTATTTTTCTAATGGTTTTTGTTACTTATTAATATTTGCCATCCTCCTGGTTTGACATGGGGCTATTTAAATTTAAAGTCAATTAAAAGAAAAACTTGAATCCTCGGTCACACTAGGCACTTTCACATGCTCAATAGCCACCTGTGACCGGTGTCTACTGCACCAGGCAGTGCAGGTATAGGACATTTCTATCTCACAGAAAGTTCTCTTATGTGGCACTGATCTGGAATAATGGAAGAAGCACAGCTCCATTTGCTCTGTGTTAGAAACTGAAGATATGCAGATTATGAAGGCACAATCCTGCCCACCTAAGGCTTACTGGGCAGCTGAAGAAGCCCAGTGTGTACATGCATAATTGTAAGAAAATGTGATATTAACAATCATACCATAATCACTACACAAACTTTTGGAGAAGAAAGGTATCCTGCACTACTTTTCCTTTTAGCCATCTACTTTTTAAATTTTTTTTAATTATAAAGATGTGGGGAACAATTCAGGATGAGGTATACAAACATTGATCATGCAGGTACCCTCGTTGATGAGGTATGCCCTCCCTCCCCCAGCAGTTTCCCTCAACTGCCAGTCCCACTTCCCCTCCCCTGGCAGTTTCTCATGACTGCCAGTCGCTTTCTTACAGTATTATAATTGTTCAAAGTTAATTCTAATACTATAAGCCATCTACTTTTAAAAACATTTCAGGCCCATTTTTTTCCCTCAAACATTAAAACGATGTTGCCATATACTATCAAGGAAAAAAAAGTCTATAGACTTAGTAAAAGAAGCATGTTTTAAGGTTCTGCCCAACTCACAAAAAAACCACCTGCCCACTACTGTCCCCAGTTTAAAAGTTCACCCATAGCAGCCGTATCTGCAAAGTGGACCCCAAACTTTCAGTCGTATTTGAAAGGATCAAGAAGGACTCAAACTAAATCGATCCTCAAGAATCGTAATTGGAAATGAGAAGCACAAATCCTGGTATTTGACAAGAGCTGAGGATGTTGGTCCTCCCTTGGAAGACACAAGATTCAAAAATCTGCAACCAGAATGCCAATTCTTAAATTTATAGTTAAGCAGGCCAGAAAGGTCTTTTGAGCCTCCTGGCATACTCAAACTACCCAGACTGTTCCGTCATCAAAGGGTTGTTGGGTGCACACGGCATCAGAGTTGATTCCATTAGAGTGGGATAACGATAGGTGGCCTTGGACGGCTAAGGTCACACGAAGGAATAACTTATCAGGCTGATGAGACATGCCAAGGAAACAGGGCCTGGAGGAGTGGACCGACTTTGGAAGTTTGGGGGTCAGCAGAACTACTTCTCCATCATTCTTTCTCCCGTCACTGGCCAGTTCCTGCCACTAGAATTCCTAACCAAGACCTATCTTAAGAAGTCGTGCTAGCGCTTGCTTGTTCCTGATCTGTTCCACATTCCCTTGCAGAGGCTAAGATGGCTCTTCCCTCCTGACCCTGTCTGAAACTGGCTGGGAGGGGGAGGTGACCTTTGACCTCTGAGGTCGTGGAGCTGATGACAAATCCTACAGCCCTGTCCTCTGTCTTGTGGAGAAATCTTCTTGCACTAGCAGAGAATGGCAGACATTTGGAAACCTTTACGGGAATTCGCAAACCTCTAAAAGTGAGTTAGTAACGCTGTTTTCTCAGAGATCAGAAATGCTGGAAAGGGAGAACAATAGAAAGGGTTTGCTTTTCTAACAGAACTTTAATTTTCCTGCGGTTTTAATTCTGTGGAATGCATCTTTAAAAACAATAAAAGATGCTGAAGTGAAGTGAATGATCCCTGAAAAAAGATACGTTCGAGTCCTAATGCCCCAGAATCTATGAATGTGACCTTGTTTGGAAATGGGGTATTTGCAGATGTAATTCAGTTCAAGATTTCAAGATGAAATCATCCCAGATTATCGAGGTGGGCCATAAATCCACTGACCAGTGTCTTTAGGAGACACTCACAGCAACACAGAAGAGAATCCCTTGTGAAGATGGAGGCTGAGATTGCTGTCATGCAGCCCAAACCACAGGACTCCTGGAGTCCCCAGAAGCTGAGGGCAAATAAGGAAGAATTCTCCCCTAGAGCCTTCTGAAGGAAGGTGATCCTACCAAAACCCTAACAGTGGACGTCTGCCTCCACCACAAGGAGAAAGTACATTTCTATTGTCTTAAGTCACCAATTTTGTGGCAAGTTTGTTACAGCAGCCCTAGGAAATTAATATAAATGCTACATTAAAAAAAAAAAACAATTTGCTGGATCATTGAAAATGTTGGCTATGGAAGGTATATGCCAGAAACAGTTTCCTGTTTGTATTAATTTTTGGTCTAACGTTAAAAGAAAATTAAACAAACTGCTAAGTGTTTATCCAAAAATATTTTCTTCCAAACTAAGCCAGATTTGGGGAGAGTCCTGGCCTGATTTCACAGCTGGCTTTGAATGGTTTTTCTTAAGTCAAAGGTCATGCCATTTGTGACTGCCACTAGAGGTTGCAGAGAATGAAAAGTCAAAAGAGAATCTGTATCTTCAAATAAATTTCAGACTTCTTATGTGGGGCAGGATGTTTCTAACCACGTGAGTACGTTGACAGATACACTTACGGCATTTAACAGGGCTTTCATTTTCTGCTTCCAAAATCTTACATCTCAGGTTAAGATAAAACATGCAGAAAGGATGGAATTGCTATTGTCCTTCAGGAAATGGGGGATTTACGTGTGCATTTAAATGGATTTCTTCATAGTTTTGCCTGTTTCTATGGCTTGTGGGACCCAAGGAGGAGAAACGATGCTCCCCTTTGAGCCTCATGGGTCCCCGACAAGGAAAGTATCCTATGTGATTGTAGGAAAAATTAAACAAGTATGTTTTCATTGATTCTTACAATGCCCCGGTATGGTAGTTCAATATTATTTCTGATCTCTTGACAGAGGAAGAACAGAAGTGTCAAATGATTTTCCTCGACAGTCTTCAAGTGGCTCAGGAAAGCAGAGCCCTGCCTCCCAGGCATTTGCGTGAGAGCACCGGGTTCGAAGTACTAATTCATTCATCCACACTGCTCTTCTGCCTAATCACATTTTCAGAGGGGCGATGCCTGTCCTCAAGTCAAAGCCAGAGATGGATGGGTTCCAGAATAAAGCTGGGGGACGAACCATTTGCACTTGCTGTTATCTATTACCAGCACCAGAGAAATGTGAAGGTGTATTTTCCACCTACCCCACAGTGGGCAGCCACTCTCAGAGGCTCAGATGCCTGAACTACTGCTTAGCAACTCATTTTCCTTTTAGGATGCAGCTCAGCCTAAAGAGATGAGGTGTGGTGTGGCTTGAGAACATGGGAGTTGCCCTTGAAAGAAGACTCAGATGGGAAGTTCTTACAAAACAAGACTTGAAAAAAGAGAAACATCCCTTCTAAGTGTTCCCACAACGTATGGAGAAACAAAAGTCATGGAGGAGGAACTTCGGCTAAAGAAGGTACGTTTTTGTTTTTTGTTTTTTTTTGCTGTTGTTTTTTGTTGTTTGTTTGGTTTTTTTTTTGAGTTGGAGTCTCACTCTGTCGCCCAGACTGGAGTGCAGTGGCCGCTTCCGGCCACCGCAGCCTCGACCTGCTGGGCTCCGGCGATCCTTCCGCCTCAGCCTTCCGAGTAGCGGAATTACAGGCACGCGCTACCACGCCCGGCTGATTTTTTGATTTATTGTAGAGATGAGGTCTCGCTGCCCAGGTGGGTCTTTAACCCGCAGGCTCAGGCAATCCACTCACCTCAGCCTCTCAAAGATGCAGGATTACAGGCAGAGCCACCAAGCCCAGCTGAAGGTATGTTTTTAACCTGGGTATTTTATGCTGGCCACCAAAATGTGTCACGGGGCATCAGAAGTTTCCCCTGGTACCTGCTTGGGCAGAGTTGCCGATGCCGTGATGCTGTGCGCTTGCTCCATCAGACTTTGCATTGTCATGCACCAGGCTGACTTGAAGCACCATTATTTCATGTTTGTGTCTGAGGACTTTCTCTGGCAGCTGAAGTTCTCTCAGCTAGCACCAAGAATTAGCAACGCCCCTGCTTTGCACCCCAGGCATCCCTTGAACAGAGACTGATGGGAAATAATGCATAATACCCCAGCTCCTTCACATTCTGTGCTACCACTGTCCAGATTAATCATTTGCTTCGCAATGCCCTCTTGACTGGCTAGCTTCCCTTTCCTGCTTTCCTTCACCATGCTTCTTCCCACTGGTGTTTCATGGAATCATCTCCAAACAAACATACATAGGTCTCAAAGTCTGACCAGCTGAGAAACAGAAACTAAGCAGGTGGGCAAAGTGATCTGTGCGGAGAAACTCAGCCTGTCTAATTGAGTCCTGGCTGGGCGTTTCCAAAGGTTTCTCTGCTGGAGTGTTATTTCATCCTCTCAAGAAAAGGTCAACCAAAACATTTATCTGGTCCAAATTCATATTTTTCTTCTTGCCTTGTGATTTAGTTGTTGATAGAGAAATACTTTCTAATCTACTATTTGTAAAAGACCAAGGAAGGATAATACTCCATGGTGCCAAGGTGGTATCAGTGGGGGGCCTACGAGAGTACCTAAACTTCTCCACCAGCAGCTATACCAGAGAGTCCAACCCTGCTCCCAGGTATCAACAGAGTCTAGAGGTCTTTCACAGCAACCTTGAGAATAATCAAGTAACATCTGCTTTCCCTTAATGGAAGACTGTCAAAGGACTCCTTCCAAAACACAAGATTTGAACAAAATTCCAAGTTTTATAAGACTTAAAATATTCAGGTTTTAACTTTTAAAATCTCTTGTCATACAAAACACTAGGAAGATCTCAAACTAAATGCAGAGAAAAAAATAGACAACAAGACCAAATGACACTGATGTTAGAAATATCTGACAAGCATTCAAGGCAGCTATTCTAAAAATGCTTCAGTGATCAAGGACCCATTCTATGAAGGCAGCATCACTCTGATACCAAAAACAGACAAAGAAAGTAACAAAACAAAACAAAAGCCACAGTCCAGTATCCTTTACATATATATATAACAATTCTTTTTTGGGGAGGGGGCCTGGTTTACTTTATTTTTTTGTGCGAAAACCCTATGTTGTTGCCACCGCTGGAGCCTGGGTCCTCTGCATGGAGACTCTGGTGTGGGTCTTGACGAGATGGTCATTGAATTCCTGATAAGGAGTCTTGGTGAATACTGTCTCTTTCCAGAGGTCAGGGGTCCAGTAACTATAAGTCTTAGAGATGGCATCAAAGGTGGCCTGGGCAAAGTTACCCAGGGTGGCAGTGCAGCCCCTGGCTGAGGTGTAGCAGTCATCAATGCTAGCCTTCATGAGCAGTGTCTTAGACACGAGGGCGAGATCATGCCAGTGCCCCTGGGTACAGGGATAAGACGTACCAGGACAGAGCCACAGCAGCCAGTCACCTTGCAAGGGACAGTGTGGGGCTTGCCATCTTGTTCCCCCAGTAGCTTCTCCACACAGGGATGATGGACAGCTTGGCCAGGGTGATGGCCCCCCGAGTGGCAGTGGCTGCCTCTTGGGAGCACTGAACACCTAGACCAACATGGCCATTGTAGTCCCCGATGGCAACCAACGCCTTGAACCTAGTCTGCTGGCCAGCATGGGTCTGCTTTTGCACAGGCATGATCTGCAAAACCTCATCCTTCAGCGGGGCACCAAGGAAAAAGTCAATGATATCAGACTCCTTGATAGGCAGGGAGAAGAGACAGTAGATCTCCTCCAGTGACTTGATCTTCATGTCCTTGACCAAGCGGCCCAACTTGGTGACGGGCATCCACTCCTTGTCCCCGGCCTTGTCTCCGCGAGCTCCGCGGCCTCGCCCCTGACCCCAACCCCGCCTGCGAGCTCAGCCTCGGAGGCCGCTGCCAAAACCTCCTCCAAAGCCACGGGGCTTCCCATTCCGGGGCCCCCAGGGCCTCCGGGTCCTCCTGCTGCACCGGTGTCATCTGCCATTTGGGGTCCTTTTGGAGAAAAAGCAACAATTCTTTTTTCTTTTTTTTGAGTTGGAGTCTCACTTTGTCACCCAGACTGGAGTGCAGTGGCTGCTCCAGCCACCGCAGCCTCAACCTGCTGGGCTCCGGCCATCCTTCCGCCTCAGCCTTCCGAGTAGCTGGAACTTAACATCATATTAGCAAATAGAATCAGCAACATAAATAGACCAATCAGGTCTTTAAGTCATGACCCAATAAGGTTTATTCTAGAGATGTGAGGCTGGCTCAATATGCGAAAAGCAATCAATGGCATCCACTATATTAACAGGCTAAAGAAGCAAAGGCATATGATCATATCGAATGATGCAGAAAAAAACATTTGACAATCATTGTCAAATTTAACGCTCATCAATGATTAAAAAAAAAACTATCAGAAAGCAGTGGCTCAAGCCTGTAATCCCAGCACTTTGGGAAGCTCAGGTGAGAGGATTTCCTGAGCTCAGATGTTCAAGACCAGCCTAGGCAACTTGGTGAGACCTCATCTCTACAATAAATTAAAAAAAATAGCCAGGTGTGGTAGCATGCACCTGTAGTTCCAGCTACTTGGAAGGTTGGGATGGAAACATTGCCTGAGACCAGCAGGATGAGGCTGGGGTGGCTGTGAACATGCCACTGCGCTCCAACCTGGACAACAGAGTAAGACCCTGACTAAAAAAAAAAAGAAAAAGGAAAGAAAAGAAAAAGAAAGAAAGAAAGCAATGAATAAAGGGGAACTTCTTGAACTTGATGAAAAACATTGCTGAAAACCTATAATTAATACCATATCTAATGGTGAAAGACCAAATGTTTGCCTTTAGCATCAGAAATAGCAAGGATTTTCACTATTGCCATGGCTCTACAGCATACTACTTGAAGTTCTAGCCAGTTAAATAAGCCAAGAAAATGAAACAAAAGATATGCAGATTATAAAGAAAGAAATAATGTTGTCCATATTACAAATATCATGATGGTCTACATAGAAAATTATAAATAATTTGCAAAAAAATGCTAGGACTAATAATTGAGCTCTATAAGGTTGCAGGTTATAAGATTGACATAAAGAAATTAGCTTTATATCTACATACTAATAATGCACATGTGGAAACTAATATATTTTACAAATAAAATTTTCAGAATAAATATAACAAAACCTGTAAATAAGTTGTATGCAGAAAAAACTACAAAATGCTTATAAAAGAAACCAAAGATGTTAGTAAATGGAAAGACATACCAGGTTCATGGATCAGAAGACTTAATACAGTAAAAAGTCAGTTATCTCCAAGTTGATATACAGGTTTCACAAAATTTCTATCAAAATCTCAGGAATAATTTTGTATATAAAGATGAGATTATTCTAAAATTTAGGTGGAAAGGCAAAAGAACTAGATAAAATAACTAAAACTTTTCCAAAAATGAAGAACAAAGAAGGAGGAATCATTGAACCCAACTCTGAGAGTTATATAGCTGCAGTAATCAAGACTGTGTGGGAATAGGAGTGGTAAAGAAATACAATTCCAGGGTTCAGATTAAAGAACTTAGAAAGAGTCCCACACAACTACAACCAACTGATAACTGACAGTGGTGCAAGGGCATTTTATTGGAGGAAGCATAGTGTTTTCAGCAAAGGATACTGGAGTGATTTGATATCTACAGGGAAACAAGAACCTAGACCTAACCATCACACTTAAGTAGCAGACAAGTGAAAAACATAATCTTATTAAACTTTTTGGATGGCAACATATAAAATCTTTGGCACCTAGGTCTCAGCGAATAGGTCTAAGGCATGATTCTAAAAACATAATTCATTAAAGAATTGATACATTAAGTGCCACCTATAATAAGCCTACAGCTAATATATTACAAAATTGACAGAAACTGGAAACATTTCCCCAGAAAACTGCAACAAGACATGGCTGCCCACTTTCATGCCTCTTGTTCAACATTGTGTTGGAAGTCCTAGATAGGGTGATCAAACAAAGAAAAGGAAATCAGGGGTATCCAATTAGGAAAAGAGGAAGTCAAGTTATCCCTCTTTGCTGATGATATGATCCTATACCTTGAAAATCCAAAGGAATCTGTCAAAAACCTGCTTGCACTGATAAAGGACTTGGGCAAAGTCTCAGGGAACAAAAAAAATGTGCGAAAGACAGTTGCATTCTTATTCACCAACAACAAGCAGACAGAAAACCAAATAAAAAGCACAATCCCGTTCACAATAGCCACAAAAAATATGTAATACCTCGGCATCTTCCTAACCAGAGAATTGAAAGACCTTTACAATGAGAACTACAAAACATTACTCAAATAAATCCAAGAAGACACAAACAAATGGAAGAATATTCATGCTCATGAATTGGAAGAATCAACATTGTTAAGACGTCCATTTTACCAAAGACAATCTATAGATTCAATGCGATACCCATTAAATTACCAACATCATTCTTCTCAGACCTGGAAATGACAATACAGAAATTCATATGGACATAAATGATCACAACTAGTCAAAACAATCCTTAGCAAAAGATACAAAACAGACTTCCAGACTCCAAACTTTACTATAGGGCTACAGTTATCAAATCAGCCTGATCTTGGTACAAGAACAGGCATGTAGACCAATGGAACAGGATAGAGATTCCGGAAGCAAAGCCTCAATTCTCAACCAACTCATCTTTGACAAAACCTTCAACAACAACCACCGGGAAGAGGAGAACCTATTCAGTAAATGGTGCTGGGAAAATTGGATGATCACATCCAGAAGATTGAAACAGGACCCCTACCTATCACCATACACAAAAATTAACTCTAAATGCATCAAAGACCTAAATGTAAAACCTCAAACTGTAAGAATCTTAGAAAACGCAGGAGACACCCTTACGGAAATTGGAACTGGCAACCAATTCCTGGTCAGAAACCCAATTGCCCATACCATAAGAAATAAGATAGACAAGTGGGACCTCATCAAACTGATGAGCTTCTGCTAAGCAAAAGCAACCATCAGGAGAGCAGGGAGACAGCCCACAGACTGGGAAAAAATATTTGCCAACTGTATATCTGACAAAGACCTAACATCTAGGATCTACAAGAAACTCAAATGCGCTAAAAAGAAAAAAAACAAATAGCCCCATTAAATAGTGGGCAAAAGACATGAACAGACTCTTCTCAAAAAAAGGTATAAGGGAAGCCAACAGACACATGAAAAAGTGCTCAACCTCACTCATCATCAGAGAAATGCAAATCAAAACCACACTGAGATACCACCTAACCCCAGTAAGAATGGCCATCATTAATAAAACAAACAACAGATGCTGGCAAGGATGCGGAAATAAAGGAATGTTCCTACACTTCTGGTGGGAATGCAAACTCGTGCAACCTCTTTGGAAGACAGTGTGGCGATTTCTGAAAGAACTAGAAATTGACCTTCCATATGACCCAGCAATCCCCCTATTGGGAATATACCCGGAGGAACTCAAATCATTCTACCATAAAGATTCCTGCACACACATGTTTGGTGCAGCTCTATTCACAGTAGCAAAAACATGGAACCAACCATGCTGCCCACTGAAGCTAGACTGAATAAAAAAATGTGGTACGTATACATGATGGAATGTTATGCAGTCATAAAGAAGGACCAAGTTACGAACTTTGCAGCTACTTGAATGGATTTGGAGTCTATCATACTCAGTGATCTATTAAAGAAAAAAGAACAGAGTACCACATGTTCTCACTTATAAGCTGATCTTGAACAATTATGAGTAAGTAAGGGATTGGCAGTAAGGGGAAACTGCCAGGAAGTGGGGTTGGGATTGGCAATTGAAGGAAACTGCCAGGAAGAGAGGAGCTCACCTCATCAACAAGGATACCTGCATAATTAACATTTTTACACCTAACCCTGAATTGTACCTTACATCTTTAAAATATAAAAAAAACTTGATATAGTAGCAACATTTAAATCTTTTGCTCTGCAGAAGATCCTGTCACAAAGATGAAAAGACAAAGCAATATTTGAAAATCACACATATGACATCGACACTATATAAAGAACTCTCAAAACTCAACAGTAGGCCAAGATCAGTGGCTCACGCCTGTAATCCCAGCATCTTGGGAGGCAAGATGGAAGGCTTGCCTGGGTCCAAGAGTGCAACACCAGCCTGGACAACATTGCAGGACCTCGTTTCTTCAAAAAATAAAAATAAAACAGATAATTAGACAGGTGTGGTAATGCACACGTGTAGTATCAGATACCAGAAAGACTGAGGTGAAAGAATCGCATGAGCCCAGGGGGCCGAGGCTGTGGTGAGCTGTGACTATTCCACTGAACTTCAGCCTGGGCAAGAGAGTGAGACCCTGATTCAAAAGAAAAAAAAATCAACTTCAAAAACAAACAGTCCAGTATAAAAAAATTCCTGAAGGTATGAAAAAATACATGAATGACAAATAAGCAAACCAGTAATCATTAGGAAAGTGCAAATTAAGACCATGTTGAGCTATTTCTACACATTCAGTAGAGAGATTAAAATGAAAAAATAGTGACAATAACAAATGCTGGCAAGGAAACGGAGACACTGGATCATACAAGCATTGTTGTTGGGAATGTAACATGGTCAGAAACCCTCAAAGAACATGTTTTTTTTGTGTCTGGTTTATTTCACTCAAGGTTATATTTGTAAGATACACCCGTGTTGTTGACTATGGTTTATTCATTTTCATTATTGCATAAAATTCCATGCATGAATATATCATAACTTATTTATGTTTTATGGTCGAAGGGCTTTGGAATGCTTCCTGATTAGGATAATAGAAATAATACTGCTGCAATTTTTTTATTGGCATAGTCAGTCTCTTATTAAATTCCAGTCATTCTGTTATGGAGAATAATTACAGGTTTAATTTTCATACCTCTGATTACAAAGGAGCTTGAACACCTTTTCAGGTTTACTGGCCATTTGCTTGTCCTTGTTTATGAGGTAACTGTTCAATTCTCTTGCTTGTTTTATATAGAGTGGTTGTCTGTTTCTTAGTCATTTGTAAATGTTGCGAGTGTCTTCTCCTATTCTGTGAACTGTATTTTCCTTTCACAATGTCTTTGGGTAAATCTCTTTCTATACAGTACAGAGGAATTTTCTGTGCCAAGGGAAGAGAGAGGCCAAGACACTCATTTGCTTCCATAACAATGGCCTAGTCTTGAAAGGAGAAAGGTGAGCCAGGCTCAGTGGCTCAGCCTGTAATCCTGCGCTTTGGGAGGTTGAGGTGAGTGGATTGCCTGAGCCCGCGGGTTCCAGACCCGCCTGGGCAACTTGGCAAGACCACATATCTACAATAAATCAAAACTTAGCCGGGCGTGGTAGCGCGCCTGTAATTCCGGCTACTCGGAGGGCTGAGGCAGAGGATCGCCCGAGCCCAGCAGGTCGAGGCTGCGGTGGCCGGGAGCGGCCACTGCACTCCAGTCTGGGCGACAGAGTGAGACTCCAACTCAAAAAATAAAAATAATTTTAAAAAGAAAGGAGAAAGATGAAGCCCTTAAGGTAAGGATGCCGCCTGGTGCAGATTTGGTGTGCTGAGGGAACAGCAAGCAGTTCCCTCCAATTGCGGTGCCAGTCCCGGTACCCACAGCTGGCACTGACTGCTTAAGATACAAAAGGTGTGATGTCAAGGCTGAGGCACACACCAGACTTTTTTTAGAACACAGATAAGATCCTGCCCTTTTCTCCATTCCTGGAAATAAAATGGGAAATACTGAGACAACATAAAGTGTCTAGCAGTGAGGAACTGGAAAAGGAGCTGGCAAAATTCTGTTAGCATCGATGGTGCTGGGATATTGTGGCCTGAGAAAAAATGGTGGACAAAGAAGGAATTGCTTTCTCAGATTCCCTAGAGTTGCTGATCTCATAATAAAGATGGCTGTTGGGATACAGAAGTCAAGAGAGAAAGCAGCCAGTGTCAACTGAAGATACAGAGAAGGTGTCCGATAAGCAAGGACCTCACCATTGAGTTGGGAAAAAAAAGCCACGATATCAACAACTTAGGGAGAAGAGAAGAAGCGTTTAAATCAAACATCCACAAACTTACTTGGTATTATTTACAGTGCCCTTCTGTGTCTCAGAAATGTTTCCAGGTGCATAGAGCATAAAATAAATATCCAATAGTGTAGTTCCATTTATCAATTAGTTGGCCCACACCACTTTAAAAGTACATATGCTTTCGATGGGCAGCAGGATTGGTTCCCTGTTCTTGCTATTGTGAATCATGCAGCAGTAAATGTGCTTGTGCAGGTATCTTTTTTGTAGAATGATTTGAGTTCCTCTGGGTTTATTATTCCCAGAAGGGATTTGCTGGGTCATATAGAAGGTCAATTTCAACTTCGTTTAAAAATCACCACACTGTTTTCCATAGAGGTCAGACTGGTTTACATTCCCATCAACAGTGAAGAAGTGTTCCCTTTTCTCAGTATTCTCACCAGCAACTGTTTTTTGTTTTTTGTTTTTTGTTTTTATTAATGATGGCCATTCTTACTGGAGTTAGGTGACATATCAATGTGGTTTTGATTTGCATTTTTTTGATGATTAGTGAGGCTGAGCCTTTTTTCATGTATCTGTTGGCTGTTCATATGTCTTCTTTTGAGAAGTGTCTGTTCATGTCTTTTGCCCATTTTTTAATTTTAAAAATGTGGTACATATGCATGATGGAGTATTATGCAGTCATAAGGAAGGACAAAATTATGGATTTTGCAGTAACTTGGAAAGGTTACAGTATAGCATACTCAGTGATCTCTCACAGAAACAAAGGACTAAATACCACATGTTCTCACTCATAAGTGGGTCCTGTACCACTATCATAATAATACAAGAGAGGGATCAGCAGTAGTGGGACACTGCCAGGGAAGGGGAGGCCAGGTACATCACTAAGGGTACCTGATCCCTAAAGCAGGGGAAGTGAGGACAAGTGGGAGGCCCAAACTTTGCCTGCACGTAGACCTGACTTGTACTCCATGTCTTTAAAATAAAATAAAGGAAAAAATACATATTTGTGCTCACTGCTTCGTACAGGCAATCAACGTGTTTGTCTACTTGCTAAAATGTGTTTGTGAACCTAAAATCAAGCTTCATGGTGCTTTTGTAAATCATTTAAGGGAAACACATAGGGTGGAGAATGCTTTGATCACTTGACCCACATGTCTCCAACTGAGCAAGAGCAAGGAGATTCTCTTTCTTCTTGTTAAGGTTCTCATACTTCAAACAAGTGCCCCTTCTGGGGTCTGCTGAGTGCCACATTTCTCTCATTTTTGTGCTTTATGTCGATAAATGTGCTGTTCAAAATTGTCCCAGACATAGTGCTGATGGGTTGTCTAGTGTCCCTACACACAGGAAGGCTGTGATATGCCTTATGGAGAAAAAAATGTGTTAGATAGGCCTCATCAGTCATGAGTTATGGTGCTGTTGGCCAAAAGTTCAATGCGAATGAATCGACAATATGTATTAAGTAAGACATCTTTAAACATAAACTCACATAAAACAAAGGTAGGTTAACTGGCTGAAGAAAATGGTGCACCAGGAGCTCTCAGGAACCTATCCTATATTCCACCTAGGAACAATGGTTCAGTATTCACTAATTTAGTGTTCCAAGTGACTTTTTAGAACACGACTACATGAATAATGAGAACTAACTGTAGCTATTTGAAAGACAATACATATATATTGAAAGAAAAAATATAAATTTACTTCATTTTGAATATCTCAAATTATTCAAGAATGTATGTGCCTCCAGACTGCTGCACAACTTCTCAAATTTGGAATCAGATTGAACCTGAATTTCTGATTTCACTTTGATTTTCATATGATAGTTGCATTCACAACAACTATAACAATACCAATTTAGAAATAATATTAGCGATAAAAACATTGCACACTCTAATATTGAGACTGGAAAACTACATGATCCCATGGATACACTGAATATTCTATGATTCCCTTGGAAATTTAAAATAGCCTGCAGAATCTCAGTGAGTTTGCCATGACACCTTGGGCACTTCAGCACACTGTTGGGGAACCATGGGTCTAATGAAAGAAAACACAGAGACAGAGTGAAATTGAATACGGGTGACCTTTGAAAAGCATGGATTTGAAGTGGGCAGATCTGTATCTACATGGATTTTTTTTTCAATCAAAGTGATGTTGAGCATGCCAATCTCTCCTGCCTCCCCCCTACCTTCTATACTGCTTTCCACCACGGCCACCCCGATACAGCAAGACTGACCCCTCCTCTTTCCCTTCCCTAGTTTGTTTGTTTGTTTATTTATTTATTTATTTATTTTGAGTTGAAGTCTCACTCTGTCGCCCAGACTGGAGTGCAGTGGCCGCTCCCGGCCACCGCAGCCTCGACCTGCTGGGCTCCGGCGATCCTCCCGCCTCAGCCTTCCGAGTAGCTGGAACTACAGGCGCGCGCTACCACGCCCGGCTAATTTTTTGATTTATTGTAGAGATGAGGTCTCGCTGCCCAGGCAGGTCTCGAACCTGTGAACTCAGGCAATCCACTCACCTCAACCTCCTAAAGGCGCGGGATTACAGGCTGAGCCACCGAGCCGGCTGTTCCCTTCCTTAGTTTATTCAACTCGAAGGTGAGAAGGATCAAGACCTTTATGATGGTAAGCTTCCATTTAATAAATCGTAAATATATTTCCTCTTTTTAATAATTTTTTAATACTATTTTCTTTGCTTTAGCTTGCTTTGTTTTAAGAATGTAGCATATAATACACAAAGTATAGAAAATACATGTAAATTGGTTGCTTGTGTTATCAGCTAGGCTTTCAGTCCACAGTAGGCTATTCATGGTTAAGATCTGAAGGAGTCCAAAGTTATGTGTGGGTTCTATAGTGCATAGGAATTCAGTGCCCTGTATTGTTCAAGGGTCAACTGTATTTTGCTTAAGGAATAACCTATATGGCTATTTTTCCAAAGTGAAAAAACATGTATTTATGAGAAATGGCAAAAATGTGACTGGAGAATATAGTCTTGAATCAGCAGATAAAGACAAAATGCCACTTTGAAAGTGTTCAGTTTTTGTTCTGTAAGTAATAGAGATCCATAAAAGTTCTAGAGAAGAAAGAGTAGATTGACAAATCTGCAGATACATTTATATGACAAGTAGATATATCTACGCATATAGATAAACTCATATTGTGTGTGTGTGTGTGTGTGTGTGTGTTTTCATGATGTTTTAGAAGCACTACATGGTGGCCATGAGGGATGGATTGAATCGGGAAGAAGCTAGAGGTAGGGAGGCCAGACCATACAATAATTTTGGTGCAAGCGACAGGAACCTGCCCCAAAGCAATAGGAAGGTGGATCTGGAGCCACCCCAAGCCTGAACTGGGCTCCGGTGTTTTGTCCCCAGGTCCCGAGATCTGAAGACAGAAGTAACTGCTGGAGAGAGAACTAGTGACCCCATTGGTGACAGGAACAGCAGCCAGCGGAGAAACTGGCCAGACTCCATAACCTCTAGGCAGAGAAGTGATCCAAGACAGACTCTGTGGCACAGTAGAACCGTTCAACATATTCTTGAAAGATATATTTTCTTTTTTTAATTGTACATTCTTCTTGTTCATTCTTTCAGTAGTAGAAGAAGAAAATGCTTGAATAATAATCCAAGATACGACTTAGAGAAAACAAAAAGTTCACAGGGTATCCACATTCTTTGTTTTACTCCAAATGGTTAAAATTTAACCACGAGTGTTCAGAAGATGGTTGCGGAAATTACAAAAATTTCAAACACCTGCCTCCAATTTAAGAGAAAACACAAATAATTGCCATTTCTACAAGTCATAATAAATGTACAAGAACAGATTGTTTATTTATTAATGCAGCTAGCTCCTTCTTTCATCAGAATGCAATTTTTAATATCGTCCTTATTAGGAGCCCTGGAGCAGCCAATGAACACAATATATTAAAGTATCAATTTGACATATTTGCATTTTTTTTTTGAGTTGACGTCTCACTCTTGTCACCCAGGCTGGAGTGCAGTGGCACGCTGCTCATGACCATGGCAGCCTCGCCCTGCTGGGCTCCTGCGATCCTTCTGCCTCAGCCTTCCAAGTAGCCGGATGCACACCACCATCTCTGACTGACAGATTCACTTTTTAAAATAAGTTATAATACTTGAATTTATGCAATCAGATGTAAAGTATACAACGTCTTCCAGTAATGAAATGTATGTTATATAACTACTTTTCATTTTACCCCTTTTAAAGTATATTATTTTTGTCAGTTTCAAATTTTGTGAACTTAATGAGTCTAATCTTTTCTTTTGTAAGCACACAATGGTTGTGCTACTGCTGATGGTGCTTCCTGACAGATGAACAGAAATAAAACTATGTATAGGAAAATGTTCAACTCAAGTACCATTTGCCTAGTAGAGAGCATGACTGACTTTTAGTTTTACTGCAGATGGCTTGAGAAAGCTGAGGATAATAAAGGACCATGGTGGATTTCCGGGAAGATGGTGGTGTATCCAGTCAGACTGCATGAGTCCCTCTGTGTGTGTGAGTGATAGTATGGATGATTCTGCATGCACTTCTGTGTCTAAGTGGGAGTGTGAGAGGCTGACTCGAGTGGGGACTCAAGAGTAAGTGGCCAGGGCCTGCCTGGTGAAGCCGCAGCTGCTCTGCTTGGATCCAAGTGCTTTCCGGAGCACAGAAACTGAGGGCCATTTTTAAAAATCAGCAGAGCTTTTCCTGGGAAGAATGGCTGGAGTGATTGCTGACCCCGATACCATAGCACCGGGCTGAACGCTTGCAGCGAGGGCCACAGAAGAAGTGCAGTGAGGGAGCCTGAGGCAGAGCCCAGAGGAAATAGTGGGGAGAAGCCATCCCAAGCCTGGCCTGGGCTCCAGAGCCTTGCTCCTGGGTCCCAAGATCCAGAGACAGAAGTAACTCTGGAGAGAGAGCTGTTAACCGCATTGGTGACAGGAACAGCAGCCAGCGGAGAAACTGACCAGACTCCATAATGCCTGGGCAGAGAAGTGATCCAAGGCAGCCTCTGCAAAACAATAGAACTGCATCTAAGAACAAGGCGCTATCTGTGTTGTGTTAGGGATGCTCTTTGTAACCTTAGAGAACATTGCCCCCAGTGCATAGGCCCTGGCAGGTAATGGCAGATGTGGAACCCCAGCTGACCCACCCTCCACCCTGAGCCAGCCGCTGGAGGATAGATGCAGACAGCAGAATTGCCCAAGAAGGAGGCTGATGAGTGCCTAATTGACACCTCACTGCCCCTAGCAACAGGTGGAAGAGATCAGGAGGACAGAGACAAGAGACCCCATGCTTCTGCCATGAATTGGATGCCCTGGGAGCTGTGACAAAGCTGGGAGAGGAAGGAAGAGGGTGAGATCTCAAGAAACACCATGTCAAGTTATTTCAGCCCTCTTCCCTCATGCGAATGTGAGACAGCTACCAATTGCAGGCAGCAGGGGGTGAAGATTCTAACATCTTAAGTTCCAACAGCAAATAGGGAACTTGGAGGTAAGAATCCTGCAGTCCCAGAACCCATTGCAAGAAGGAGTCGCCCACCTCAAAGAGACATACTAAAGCTGAGAACTCTTTATCAAGGTTTTTTTTGGGGGTGGGGGGAGATGAATTATTGGTTTGCTTGAATATCTTGTTTGGCTGCTTTGTTGGTTGGTCGGTTTTCTGTTTTCTTTTCTTCTTCTATTTATCTTTGTACTTTCTCTAGTTTTTTAAATGCTTTTTTCTTTCTTGTTTTCCTTTTTTCTATTTTTCTTTCCTCTTGTTCTTGCTTTCTCCTCCTTTCTCTTTTTTATCTCTTTTCCCTCTTATACCCTGTCTTGAATTCAGGGGCTATGTAAGCATACCCACGGTAAGTTCAACAAGTCCCAGCTGGCCCATTCACCAGATAGCAAACATTATGACCTGCCAATAGATTCTGAATCCGTGCATCCCTTCCACTTCCTAGTAACTGCTCAAAATTGTAAAGAAACTGCACAGCACCACACCCCAACCCTAATTCATAATTGAACAAACCTGGGGCAATGGCAGAGGAAGGACAAAGGTAGAGCAAATATCAAAAGTGACTGCTTCTCCATTTTTCACTGAGGAATGGAGTTAAAGAGAAAGATAAAAGAACTGCTACAAATGAAGAAAAACCAACGAAAAGCTGCCAGTAACCATCAGAGACCCAGCAAAGATTCAGTGATAGAAAGAGCAGCCATTGGGGTGCAAACAATGGTTATATCCCAAAATGAGAGTACCCAGAAGGTGCTTATGGAGATCAGAGAATCGTTGGGTAGAATGAAAAAAAATCAAGAAATGAGAGGGCTAAAACTAAATGAAGTTGCAGTGGAGCTGGACAGGCTCAAGAAAGCATACTCAGAAATAACAGAAATAAGTAATTCCATTCAAGAAATAAATAGCAAATTGACAAGCATGGGAGGCAGAATTGACCAACCAAAAGAAAGAATCTCAGAGCTGGAAGACCAAAATATGGAATTAGCCCAATCTATTAAAGTATTGGGGGAAAAAAACTTAAGACGAAAGAGGAAACTCTCCAAGAGAGGTGTGATTTTATCAAGAAACCAAACCTACATCTGATCAGAATACCTGAAATAGAAAGAGAAATGGAAAACACCTGGGAAAAATATTCCATGAGGTCATTCAAGAAAACTTCTCTCATCTTGCCAGAGAGATGACTACACAGCACAAGAGAGCCAGAGAACCCCTGAAAAATATCTTATGAAAAGACCAACCCCTAGACACATAGTAACTGACTTGAAAATCCTAAAGGCAGCAAGGGAAATAGGTCAGACTACATACGGGGAAGACCAGTCAGAAATGCTGCAGTCTTATCTACAGAAACACTACAGGCCAGAAGGAATTGGACCCCAATCTGTAATGTTCTCAAAGATAAACAATTTCAGCCAAGAATTTGCTACCCAGCCAAGCTAAGCTTCATCAACGACGGAGATTTAAAATCCTTCCCAGATATCCAATCCCTAAGAGAATATGCTGCTTCAAGACCAGCTCTATAGGAGATACTTAGAAGGTGCTATGCACAGAAGGAAAAAAACGAAAGAAAGACCATATACTTCACAAGATGACAAACAAACAGAGAATCAGCAGAACACACAATATACACAAAAAATGAAAACACACAAATACAGGAACACAAAAACTAAAAAACAACCAAAAAAAAAAAAGCCCAATGAAAACATTATGTCAGTGACAAACTCTCACATGTCAATAATCAGCCTGAAAGTGAATGGATTAAATGAACCACTAAAAAGATATAGAATAGCAAACTGTATAAAAACACATGACCCAGTAGTTGGCTACCTTCAGGAATTTCATCTCATGACAAATGACACCCACAGACTCAAAGTTAGAGAATGTAAAACAAATTTTCAGGTGAACAACTCACAAAAGAAGGCAGGAGTCCTCATCTTATGATCAGACAAAACAGCCTTTAATCTATCAAAAATTTTAAAAGATACAAAAGGACACTGTATAATGATAAAAGGTTGATACATCAATAAGAAATATACATCCTAAACATATATGCACCCAACACAGGAGCACCAGCTTTTATAAACCAGCTATTAAGTAAACTAAAAAAAGATATTGGCTCTAATACTATCCTGGCTGGGAACTTAAACACCCAACTAACAATCCTAGACAGATCATCAAGACAAAAAAATCAACAAGGAGATCTGGAAGCTCAATGTGACACTTGACCAAATGGACTTAGTAGATATCTACAGAACATTCCACTCAACAACCACAGAACATACATTCTACTCATTAGCACATGGAATGTGCTCCAAGATTGACCACATCCTTGGCCATAAATTAACCATAAACAAATTTTCCAAGATTGAAATACTGCCATGCCCCTTCTCAGACCACAGTGGAGTAAAAATAAATATCAATACCAACAAAATTCCCCCAAAACTCACAAAGACATGAACACTAAACAACACCATGCTGAACAACTCTTGGGTCAACATAGAAATTAAAAGATTCCTGTAAACAAATGAAAATGAGGAAACATCTAACCAAAACCTCCAAAATGCCATGAAAACAATACTAAGAGGGAAATTTATATCTCTATGAACACACATCAAGACAGCAAGAGAGAACAAGTTGACAGCCTAAGAAATCACCTAAGAGAACTGGAAAAGTAAGACTGACCACCCAAACCCTAACATCAGCAGAAGAATTCAGATCACCAAGTAAGAACTCAAATACGGGACATAGAAGACAAAAATAACATAGGAAAAAAATCAACCAAACAAAAAGCTAGTTATTTGAAAGAATAAGCAAGATTGATGAACCCCCTAGCCAGAATGACCAAGAAAAAAAGAGAGAAAATGCCCAAATAAACACAATCAGAAATGCAAAAGATTAAGTCACAACTGATCCCAAAGAAATACAGAAGATTATCAGAGATTGCTATGCACACCTGTATGGAAACAAACTTGATAATCTAAATCAAATGATGGAAGATTTTCTAACATCACACAACCACTCAAGGCTGAAACAAGAATAAGTTGAGATTCTAAATAGACCAATAACAACCCAGGAAATTGACTCTGTCATAAGAAAACTACCTACAAAGAAAATCCTGGACAAGAAGGATTTCCAGTGGAATTCTACAAAACATACAAGAAGGAGCTGATACCAATGCTACTGAAAGAAAGGATTCCAGGCAATCTAGAAATATGGACCTCTCTCCATATCATTTTATGAAGCTCATATTACACGGATACCCAAACTGGGTAAAAATCCAACAAAGAAAGAGACCTACAGGCTGACTTTCCTAATGAACATAAATGCAAAAATTCCCAACAAGATTCCAGCAAATCGGATCCAACAACACATTTCAAAAATAATCCACCAAAACCAAGTAGGCTTCATCCCCAGGACACAGAGCTGGTTCAACATCTGCAAGGCCATAAATGCAATTAAATCTATCAACCGATGTAAAAACAAGAACCACATGAAAATATCATTAGATGCAGAAAAAACTTTTGATCAAATCCAGCATCCCTTCTTGATACAAACCCTCGAACACCTAGACATAGAGGGAACATACCTCAAAATAGTGACAGCCATCTATTATAAACCCACAGGCAACATTTTGCTAAACGGACAGAAATTGGAAGCATTTTTCTTGAAAACCGGAACAAGACAAAGCTGTCCATTTCACCCCTACTGTTCAACATAGTGTTGGAAGTCCTAGCTACAGCAATCAGACAAGAGGATATCAGGGGTATGCAAATAAGAAAAGAAGTCAAGTTATCCCTCTTTGCTGATGATATAATCCTATACCTCAAAAATCCAACAGGATCTGTCAAAAATCTCCTTGCGCTGATAAAGGACTTCGGCAAAGTCTCAGGTTACAAAAATAAAAGTGTAAAAGTCAGTCGCATTCTTATACACCAACAACAAGCAGTCAGAGAACCAAATTAAAAGCACAATTCCATTCACAAGAGTCACAAGAAAAATGAAATACTTTGGCACCATGCTAACCAGGGAAGTGAAAGATCCTTACAATGAAAACTACAAAATACTGCTCAAAGAATTCCAAGACGACACAAACAAATGGAAAAATATTCCATGCCCGTGGATTGGAAGAATCAATATTATTAAGATGTCTATTCAACCAAAGGCAATATACAGATTCAGTGCTATACCCATTCAATTACCAACATCATTTTTCTCAGACCTGGAAACAATATGAAACTATAAATGGCAACAAATAACCAAAGCAATCCTTAGCAAAACAAACAAAGCAGGAGGCATCACACTTCCAGACTTGAAACTTTGTTATAAGGCTACAGTAATCAAAACAACCTGGTATTGGTACAAGAACTGGCATATCGACCAATGGAACAGGATAGAGATTCCAGAAGCAAAACCTCAATTTCTCAACCAACTCACCTTTGACAAAGCCTCCAACAACAATCAATGGGAAGACGAGAACCTATTCAGTAAAAGGTGCTGGGGAAACAGGCTGACTGGGTTCAGAAGAATGAAACAGGAACCCTACCTACCACAATACACAAAAGTCAACTCCAAAAGGATCAAAGACCTGAATGCAATGCCCTAGATGTTAAGAGTCTCAGAAAATGCAGGAGACACCCTAACAGAAATTGGAATAGGCAACCAATTCCTGATCAAAACCCCAAAGCCCATGCCATAAGATATAAGATAGACGAGGGGGAACTCATCAAACTTAAAAGATTCTGCAAAGCAAAGAAATTATCAAGAGAGCAAGGAGTCAGCCCACAGAATGGGAAAAAATTATGTCCCAACTGCATATCTGACAAAGGCCCAACATCCAGGATCTACAAGGAACTCAAATGTCCCAAAAGGAAAAAAAAAAAAAAGTGAGCAAGAGACATGGATAGACACTTCTCAAAAGAAGACACATGAGCAGCCAACAGACACATGAAAAAATGTTCAATTTCACTAATCATCAGAGACATGCAAATCAAAACCACACTGACATACCACCTAACTCCAGTAAGAATGGCCATGAATAATGAAATAAAAAGCAATACATGCTAGCGAGGATGTGGAGCAAAGGGAAGGTTTCTACACTGTTGGTGGAAATGCAAGCTAGTCTAGCCTCTGTGGAAAACAGTGTGGTGATTCCTAAAAGAAATATAAATTGACCTTCTATATGATACAGCAATGCCCCTTCTGAGAATACACATAGAAGGAAATTAAATCACTCTACAAAAAAGATACCTGCACATGCATTTATTTGCGGCACTATTTACAATAGCAGAAACATGGAACCAGCCATGCTGCTCATTGAAAGTGGCCTGGATTTTAAAAAAGTGGTGCATATACACAATATTACATAGCCATATAGAAGAGCCAAATTATGGACTTTGTAGCAACTTGAATGGATTTAGAATCTATAATACTCAGTGTTTTCTCATAGAAACAAAGAACTGAGTACCACATGTTCTCACTCATAAATGGACCCTGAACACTTACCATAATACTATAAGAAAGGGATTGACAGTAGCCAGAAACTGCCAGGGGTGGGGAGACACACAACATTAATAAGGGTACCTAATCTCTAACCAGGCAAAGTGGGGACCAAAGGTAGGTTCAAGCTTTACCTGTGCAATGACCAGTTGTATACCTAATCTTGAATCGGACCCCGCATCTTTAAAATGAAATAAATTAAAAAAAAAAAAGTTAAAAAAAGTACCACGAACTTTTGGAGATTCTGGCATACCCCATCTTAACTGGACTCAATGAACTGAGAAGCCTATTTTGATCAGTGACTAATGGAACATAGTTCTCCAACTATAAAGAAACCTAGAGATTCATCTCATCCTATTAAGAAAGTTAGTTTTTAATTATCAATCAGCATATCACCATGAAATCTACTTTTTTTTAGTAATGAAAATACCTCTGATTTTCCCCACAGCAAACTGCACGGCATATTTTTTCACTGATCAGGACTCTCTGAAAGGGATATTTTCAAGAGATTATGCAAATGCACGATTGGAGGTCTTACTTGGATATTAGAAATAAAGAGGTGTTTGTGTCCTCTGGTTCCCAACTTCCTAGCGCAGACAGCTAGTTGGAAGGTGATGCCATTAGACAAGCTACAGCCTCCTTGACTTTTGGATTATTTTGACTCCTGTTAACTGAGAAGGATACATCAAAACTCAATTTAGTCCATCTGCCAGCTGATCTGCAACACTACTTCTGATGTTCTTCAGTTTCATTTTTCTGTCAATGCCAAATCTATTGAGTTTTGCAGGCAGAAAATATTGCTGACTTGAGAGTTCAAAGGACCCGAGCATATGCATTTCGGGCTATTTTGTTTTCAATCTGCATTCCAAATTTTGTTTTCAAGTCAAGCCTTATTAAGTCAAACTTTTGCCTATTGGTATATGCACCCAGATCAGCACACAAGGGCACAGTTATCACTCATCCTCCCTCCAGATCCCAAACACTGTCCAGTAAACCAGAGACAGGACTCTCTGTAGAGAAGCTGGCTGGAGGAATGGTGGGAGTAAGGAATTTGACCACAAAGTCTGAAGAGTTCTAAGTGCTCAGTGGGCAGGAACAATCCTGGGCCTGGCCCTAGGAGAAGTCAATGGGTGCCCCAGACAACGTCTGTCTGAGCAGAGCTGATACCCTGCTGATGAATGCTAGACCCGTCAAACACACCCACCTAGGGAAGCCTACATTTACAGAATAGGTTGAAGGACAGGAACTACAGTGAAGACAGAGGAAATGCAACCTGATTTTGCAAGCAGGAGCACAGTACAGCCAGCTGGAAGCCACATTGTGAATGTCAGGTGAAGAGGCAGAGATAGCGCTGATCACCCAGCATTCACGTAACAAATATTTGCAGAGCGTGGAACACAAAGGATGATATCCTTGTTCTTATTGATTCAAGCAAGACAAAGAGACACCCAAGGAATGTGTGTGTAATTATACTTTAGAAGTATTACTTCCCTGTGCTATTTAATAAATAATGAGCATCCATAATCATTGCTTCTTGCTATTCCCTCTGCTCCTGATATGTGGCCGGCTCCAGGTGGGCTCACTCCTTCACCTTTCAACCAGGGATTCTCTGGTCAGCGCTTTAGAAATAGCAACATTCGCACTCCGGCACTCTCTGTCTTCCCCCCAACCCGGCCTTAGTTTTCTTTGTAGTTCTTATCATTATTTAAAATACTATATACCTTATGTGATTATTCAATTATAGTCTATGTCCTCTTCACCCCACACCAGAATATCAACACCATGAGGCATGGAATTTTCTATTATCTTTGTTTTTCCATTGTTATCTTAGATTCAGGAGGTACACATGAATGCTTGTTAAATGGACTTATTGTTTAGTGGTGGGAATAGGGTCTCAAGTGGCCAAGTCCTCGGATAGTGAACCTGGCAACCAAAAGTTAATTTCTGAACCCTAAACACCCTTCTCACCCTAACTTCCTGATGTCCCCAGTGTCTTATATTTTCATCCTTGTGATGATTTAGCATTCACTAAGAAAATAAAGTGCTTGGTTTTCAGTTTGTGAGCCAGTTCACTTAAGAGGATGATCTCCAGGTCCATCAATGTTGTTGCAAAGGACACGATCTCATTCTTTTTTGACAGCTGCACAGAATTTCATGATGTATATATACCACATTGCCTTTATACAGTCAACTGTTGGTGGACTAACCCCAACCCTAACCCCTAGCCCCTAACCCTAACCCCTAACCCTAACCCTAATCCTAACCTCTAACTCTAACCCTAACCCTAACCTAGCCCTAAATTTGGGTTTTCTTTATCCAGTCAACTGTTGGCAGGCATTTAGGTTGGCTCCATTATTTTGCTATTGTGAATAGTGCTGCAGTGAACATATGAGTACAGGTGACTATCTATGTATCTATTGATTTTTGTGTAGATACCTAGTAGTGGAATTGCTGGGTCAAAAAATAATTCAGCTTTTAGTTCTTTGAGAAATTTACAGTTTTCCATAGAGATTGAACTAGTTTATAATCCCACCAACAACGAATTCGTGTTCCCTTTTCTCTACCACCACACCAACATCTGTTGTTCTTTGCTTTCCAGTAGTAGTTATTCTGACAGCTGTAAGGTCATATCTCATTGTGGTTTTAATTTGAATTTCTCTGATGACTAGTAACGTTGAGCGTTTTTCCATACATTTGTTGGCCGCTTGTGTGTCTTCTTTTGAGTAGTGTCTATGCATATCCTTTGCCCACATTTTGTTATGGCTCTTTGTCCTTTCATGTTGAGTTGTTTGATTTTCTTGTAGATTTTGGACATTAGCCCTTTGTCTGAAGCAAAAATATTTTCTCTCATTCAGTAGGTTTTCTGTTCACTGTGTAGACTACTTCTTTTGCCATGCAGAAACTTGCTGGTTTAATTAAGCCCCATTTGTCTGTTTTAGTTTTTGCTGCAATTGTTTTTGGGATCTTTGTCGTAAATTCTTTATCTAGGCCAACATCCTGAAGAGTATTTCCCAAGTTTTTTTCTAGAATTTTTATAGCTTCAGGTTTTACACTTAAGTGTTTTATCCAACTTGAGTTAATTTTTGTATATGGTGAAAAGGGTTCAGTTTTCATTCTTCTGCCTATGTCTAGATTCATTCTTACGAGAGATATTAGCAACCCCCGAATACTTTTTTTTCCTTGCTAAGTCAAAAATGTTTGCCTTTTCACCTACAGGAAGCACTTTCCAGCCCCCTTTGTCAGAAGCGAATGGCCAACATCACCGCTCTTGCACTTTGGGGCCATTACAAAGTAAGTACAAGTGGCTTGAACATAAGTACTACCCTACTGAGATCACCCAGATGACTGCTGAGTGACCAGGAGGCAGGATCCACTGGACAAAGGGAGAATTCAGGTCCCGGGTAGAACAAGGTGGGACAGCCAGAGATTTCATCACACTGCTCAGAATAATGCACAATTTAAAACCTGAGAATTGTTTACTTTCGAAATTTGCCATGGAATATTTTCAGACATTGGTGGACTGCAGGTAACTGAAATTGGAAAGTAAAATTGAAGATAAAGGGTAAGTACGATATGTGTTAACATAAATAACATATTTTAGTTAAAAAGCAACTCAATTTTTATAAAAATCGAGAGAGGATAATATTGCTTCATATTTTTTTGCAAATCTCTTTAACATTTGTCTTAAAAACAGGTAGGTTCTAATGGCTGCTGTGCAGTTACCGTAGCAATTTCACATGCCACTCAGCCTTGAGAAAACTCCACTGTACACTTATGAGAGAATGAGAGTGAAAAAGGCAACTGACAGTATTATTATGTAAAAGTTATGCTTCTGACTCCTGCAACTCTTTATGAGATGGTCTGGAGAAACCCTGGGACCTCTGGCCACTCTTAGAATTGCCCCGTCCTCTCATGTGGGAAGATGCCCAAGCAACCTACCTGCATGCAGACAACCCAGCTAAGATTTTTGAGCTGTGCCTGCAAGACTGTTCTTCTACAGATAGTAACATTCTCAGAAAAAAAGTATAACCATGACCATCTATGTATTTTTCTCTTTTCACTTCTCAATAACACAATAGAAAGGAACATCCTTCACCACCACTAAATTAGAAAGAAAAAAAAAGGCACCTGGTAAAAAGCGCTAACCTTTTCCGAACGAATGATTCATTGTGTCTCGTCAGTACCGCCACCATAAGTTACAGCTGAACTAAAAGGGCAGAAAAGACGGACTCCATCCCTCTTGTATTTTTACATGTCACAAGATAATTAGTTCTTCCAAGCCAAGTCACTCAAAAATTTAAAAATTATTTCTCGCACGTAATATAATGCAGTTTACTTTGGTGTTTTTGTTTTTTTGCTTGTTTACTTCTGTTATTCCTGAATTAAGAAATGTATGGCTATCTAAATTGTGCTGTTTAATATATAACTTCCAATTGATCCCAATCTTGTAAGAATACTCTTGGGAAGCATGTATTGATTTTAATCGTGTGAGAGGGGACTTAGAAATATGTTGGAGAGAATGACTTGAGCTGAACAAGAGAAATATGAGATAATCTAGCAGTACTTTTTAACAACTGTGTAGAGGTAAAAAAACATGGCCCACTGTTTCTACTTTGTATTCATGCTTCTGATGTCTCTTAAATTAGTGTCATTATCATCCATTAGTTTCTATAACTAAAGCTATTTTGTACCATTTCTATCATTGACTGAAAAAAAAACCTTAAATCACTGTAAGGTTTAGACTTCTGAAAAGGAATGGTGTTTTCAACGTTGCTGTCACTGTGTGACAGTACAGGCTGCTTCACCTTAAAGAGATTAGTGTTTTGTGAGAGACATATAACAAATCACAGGCTAATCAAGGAAAAAATTATCCAGCAGTGGAGGTGGGCTTTAATTAATTATATTACTAGCTTGTTAGGGAGAGTTCTTTGAAAAGGTAATCAAAGAAACATCACATATGGGCTGTTTGTTCTCTTTGGACTATTTTTTCAATGGAAACATCTCGACTAGTCTTCAGTCCATTTCCAAATTCTTTCAAGGTTTGGGGGTGGAATGAAGTGTCCTTCTGGTAACTTTCTGATTGATCTCCCTTTTCTCTGTGTGGAAATAAACACAGACCACCCAAAGAAGAACAGATAAAGGGATTACTTGTGTATTGCCATCTCAAGGGAGTCAGCCATTATCTCTTGCATGCTGGCAGAACTCAGAGGCAGGCAGAGGAATGGGAAAGCTTTTAGTGGAAAAAGGGGGAGATGTCAGGTGTGCCCTGACTGGAGGCTGCTGCATAGAGGTGGTTTCCTGTGTGGTAGATTGAGCATATAGTTGGCTCATGCTCTCGCCTGGAGAAAAAATAAGGTAGTAAGAGCAAACACCTGTCTGTCATTAACTTCTATATCCAGATTCTAGAAAACACTCTTCCTCATGGCAAAAAGCCAACCACTCAATGTAAAGGAACACTGAAAACAGAAAAATGCCAGTGTTGCAGGTGGTATCATCGATGGAAGCTACAACTAGTGAGTGAAAGTTTGAGAACAGACAGCCTCAAAGTATGATTGCACATGTTACCTTTTAGAAAGGAAGGACTGGTGACTTCACAGTGGAGAAAACTGACAGGTCTCACCTTAACCAAGTAACCAAAGTTAAACTCACCCATTACTGGAAAAAATAAACATAATGATCCTTCTGTCATGATGCACTGGAGAAACACAGCATTCCATGGAACACCTGGCCAAAAAGAAAAAGATACATGATTTTAAAAAAAAAACTGCAACTGAATTTAATCTAACAGTTATCATGGGGAAACGACAGACATGCTCAAACTGAAGAACATTTAACAAAATAAATAGTTTGAATTCTGCAAAAATGTTAATTAAGGTCATGCAACGCAAGTACAGTGAGAAACTGCTTCAGGTCAAAGAGGCTAGAGACATGACAGCTGCATATGATATATGACTTTGGATTGGATCCTGGACAGAATGTCGGAGTTTTTTTGTTTTTTGCTACAGAAAACATTAGTGGAATGGTTGATGAAATTTCAATGAACTCTGAGATTAGACAATAGTATTACTATTTCCCTAATTATGATCATTGTATTCTGGTTCCATAAGAGAATGTTCCTATTCAGAGGGAATAAAATGAAGAATTTAGGGTTAAAGGGGCATGTCACTTACTTTCCAACAGTTCAGGGTAAAACATAGTCTATGAATGAGAAAGCAAACACAGCCAAGTGTCAATATTTGAAGAATCTGGACAGATGGCATGGCTCATGCAAGTTTTCTGTGTCAGAAATTGTTTCAAAATAAAAAGTTAAGAGTTACAATATAAGCTTGTTATGAGGATTAAACGAGTTAACACTTACAAAGGACTTAGAACGTTAAAATATGAGTGATTCGATGCCATTATTATCATACAGCTAAGAAGTGGCATATTTTTAAAAAATTTATTGTGAGTAAATGTCTCTGAGTGAGAATTGCAGGTTCATATGGTATTAGTGTGTTTAACTTTATAAGACACTGACAAATTGTTTTCCAGGATGACTCTATCATTTGCATGTCCACCAGAACTATATGAGAGTTCCTGTTGTTTCTCATCTTTGCTAACACTTTGTGATGTAATATTTTGAAAAAGAATGCACTTTTTAGAGCAGCTTTAAGTTCGTAGAAAAGTGGAGAGGAAGGCAGAGAGATCCCCCATCCTTCCCCAACCCGTTCAGAGCGCCCTCCGTTATCGTCACTTCTCCCCAGTGTGGTAGATTTGTTACAACTGATCAACCTACATTGATACGTTGTTATCACCCAAACTTATTGCTTTGCATCAGGTTTCATTCTTGGCATTGTACATTCTATGAGTTTGAGCAAATTAAAAGTGATTTGTATCTAACTTTATAGTATTATTCATATCAGTTTCACTGCCCTAAAGGTCCTCTGGGTTCTGCCGGTTTATTCCTCCATTCTCCCAAATCCCTTGTCTTAGTCTGTTTTGTGTTGCTGTGACAGAGTATCTGACACCGGGTCATTTATGAAGAAAAGAAGCTTCTTGGGCTCACGATTCTGGAGGCTGCAAAGCCTAAGAAACATGAAACTAGAAGCTGCTCAGTTTGGGGTGAAGGATTTGTGTTGCATCATACCATGGTAGAGAAGTGGAAGAGGAAGGAGATGTGGCAAAGGGAACCAAATACAAGGAACAACCTCACTTCATAACAACCACCATTGTGGGAACTAATTCATTCCTAAGGTAAAGAACTCCCTCACTATTACAAGAACGGCACCAACCTGCCCACAAGGGCAGAATCCCCATGACCCAAATGCCTTTCATGGGGCCTCACTTTTTAAAAGTTCCACTTCCCAACATCTCCACACTAGGATAAGGTTCGAATGTGAGTATGGATGAAGACACTCCAATGACAGCACCCCTGAAAATCACTGCTCTTTTTCACTGTCTTGATAACATTGCATTTTTAATACTATCATGTCATTAGAATCAAACAGCGTGTAGCCTTTTTAGGCTTGCTTCTTTCACTTAGTAGTACGCATTTAAGGCTCTTCTGTGTCTTTTCACAGCTTGATAGCTTATTTATTTTCAGCGCTGAAATAAATAATAAGAAAAATATTATGAAATAATAAGAAGAAAAGCACTGAAAAGGCCAATTCTATGTGGCCCTTTGATATGGCCTTCTAGATGCTTTCACTTCTTAATTCAAAGTTTGGAAAAATCCAAGGAGATAATGAATAGAAGTCTTGACATAAACTGTGAAGGGCTGTGCCTTTGTGACTCTAAGCTTTTGATGTAAATTCAGATTCTTGTTGGCAACTCTCAGGTGACGTTTTATTTATATTGCTGATGAAGTTCCTGAGACCCAGAAAGCTCAGATAATATCACTAAAGTGACAAAGCCAGAATTAAAACCCAGATGCCCAGGTTTCAGTCCTGTCCTTTCAACACTGGATCGTGGGCTGCAAGGAACCGTTTCTTTCACACCCTAACATGTTTTCCTGCTGCTCTGTCTGGTAGTTCTTGTTGCCAGCTTAAGGTCAGGTTGAGCCCCGGACCCCACCTGAGGACGACCTCTGTTTCCTTGATAGAGCCCATGGATGAAGATAGGAAGGCCTAGGGGAAGCTAATTGCATTTCAGTGTCATCTCGCCTATAGCTGAGGCTGCAAATGGCATCTTTCTTATATCTGATGCTTATAAAATATTTTTTTCTCTCTCCATCGGAAAATATTGAGGAAAAGGTAGAGGAAACCCCTCTTGTCCTGGGATTTCGTCCACTGCATATATCCAGTTACCTGAAGCCGTTTCTTCCTAAAGGTGGTCTATGTCCTCGTGAACATTTCTAAAGACTAAATGAATTATTGTTTTTTTAATCTATGGGTTGTCTAGGAAGCAAATGTTTCTACCCAATCTTAGCAGTGCACAATGGGTTATTAAAAAGCCAGCATCGGAAATTCATTTTTTATACTGACGCGCCACATACAAATGTTTCCCTGATTAAGTATGAAAACCCCAGATATAGATGATTTTCCTCCCTGAGGTACCAACTTGTCAAGCAAAGGAAGAAGTCATTGTGGTTTTTGCAATGCTGCAGAATGAAAATCTCAGGTAAATCAGAACTGGAAAACATTGCACTGAAAGAAAACACTCCTAAGAATATCAATCAGCAACAATCTTCTCATCTGTAAGACAATCTATAGGTTTATTGTGAAAGGTGAATAGCATAATGAACAGGAGAGAAATATGTTTCTATGAACAATAGCTAAGTGGGAAAAAAATAGCCAAGGTTCAGCAGCGGTGCAGCTAGAAAATATTTGTTCTCCCTCTCGGCCCCAGCTGAATAGCTTCTTAGCTGGCAGTCTGAGTTACCTTACTTGGCTGTGTATCAACAATGTGTTTCAAGTTCCCCTAGCGGTTGGTAAGGAAAAAGAGAGTGGAAGATAACTGAGTTGAAAAACGAAAAAGGAAATGCCGGTGATGATGAGCAAATGGATAACAGCAAGTGAACTTCTGATTACTTGATATTTGTAGGACCAGATTTACTCTGTTTTTGTTGTTGTAAATTTTCAAAGAAAGCAAAACTGTAGTGCCAGAGGAGCTCAGGAATCCCTCATGCATCTAAAGACCAACAAAATACATAATCGGCTCCTGTTGGGGGTCTCTCTGAGCAATTAAATTAAAGGACCCGTAATATTTTATTTACCATGATACTCCGACAGAAACAATCATCAGTTTATAGGTGCTTTTATACAAACTGTCTTTATCATTTCTTTGGGAAGCAATAGATCAAGTCATTTTAGGTCCTTTTAGGCTTCTTGCTGCAACCACAAGTAATGAACTCAATCCACTTAACATTTTACATCAGTGATTTACGTATTTGCCTTCAAGTTGCAATTTTTCTATTGGTGTAGAGCTGTTATTTGGTCACCTTTACTTAACTCTTTAAAATTTTCTTAAGGTAATCAAGACATCAACTTTGGAAGCATTTATGCAAAAAGAACAGGAAGTGTATAAAACACAGATACACTATGAAGTGTTTAAAATAGATTTTTTTTTTTAATTTAAAGATGGTCTTTTAATAATGGGGACTATCATTTATGAATTACTACAGTTTAGTAGGCATCACACTTCAGGCACTATGGGAGACACTTTTAACACAGAGTCTCTACTTCTTACCACAGATCTTGAAGGGAGGGACTATACTCCCCATTACACAGAAGAGAAAAACAAGACCCGCGGAGCTTGCAACCAGCTCAGAAAGTGACCGTTAAGGGGGCGAATCCGCAGTATTCACTTTCCTCACCCTGTCAGCGCAAGCTTGTCTCTACCATATCACTCTTGGGGGGGCGGGGGGCGAGTCACTTTAAGCCACACTGTGTGTATTTCACGTTTATGGAATATACTTTTTTCCTTTGTTCTAAATGGGTGTCCCACTTTGTTCCTTAAGGCAGTTCTGCAGAATTCCAAGGGCCAGAAACAGGTAAAACACACAACTGGGACAACGCCGAGCAAGCGTTTTCGGCCCACCCTTTTGTTTCAGGACCCTGCATTTTACCCAGTCGTGTTCAGTTTAACTCTGATGTTGTTGGAAATTTCTGTAAACTCTCTCAGGGAGTGTCTGCACTCCTAGGTCCAGCTCGGAGTCCCAGAAGCACAGTAGGCGCTCAATAAATGCTGAATGGATTGGGTAACGAGGTGATTGCTTTGTTTCTCTAAATAAGCCTCACTTCGTTCAGGATTTGAAGACTGCGTATTTGGTGAAAAAGCTCCTTCTCCAAAACGTTCGCCTCTGGGGACACCGAGGGGGTGGGGCGGGGTGGCGACGGCACCACGGGCCCATAGCATCTCCCCCAGCCTGGCTCCACGATGAGCTCTCCCACCCCTGAGCAGCTCTCTGGGCGAGCCAGACACCCCGCGGGGACGCAGGCGGCCCCGACCCCCCAGGCGCGCTCGGGCGGCCACGGCGAAGTTCAGGAGAGAGCGCTGCCCGGCGAACAAAGGGCGGCGCGCGCCTGGGTCCCGGGTCCCCGGGCCGGCTGCCGCCGCCTCCCGAAGACGAAGGCTCGCGGTGGCGGAAGCACAGTCCGCGCGCGAGCAGGCGGACACCCGGCCCGCGCCTCCCGCGGCCCCGCCCGCGCGCTCCAGCCGCCGGCCCCCGCCGCCGCCGGTCCCCACGCGCCGGGCGCCCGGTCCTGGGAACTTCCCGGTGTCTCTCGAAGCCGAGGGCCGGGAGCGGGGAGGGGCGGGCGGGCGGGGCTCCGGGAGCCCGGGCCCGGGCCTGCGGAGCGGCCGTTCCCGAACCGAAGGGGGCCGGCAGCCGCGTGCCTCCCAGATCGGGGCTCCGGGGAGGCCCCGCGAGCGAGAGCCCGGCGGCGGGGGGGCCGCGCCGAGCGGGCGGAACAAAGGGAGCCCCGCCGGGAGGATGCCGCGCGCCCGGGCGCCCCGCCCGGCCGGCCGGTGGGCGCCGCCGGCCGCGCAGGTAGCCCGACCCTCGGCGCCGCGGGCGCTGCGCGCGAGCCGGAGCCCCGATCCATCCACGCGCGGGGCCGGGCGTGGACCCGCGCCCCGCCCCGCCTGCTCGCGTCCCCGCGTCCCGGTCGCGCCGGGGGCCCGAGTGCCGGGGCGGGCAGGTCACCCCGGATGGAGGCGGCGGCCGGGAGCAGCGCCCTGCCCGGGCGCCGCGCCGCCCGGTGCGCGCTCGCCCTCCCCGGAGCCGGGGCTGGCCGCGGCCCGAGCGGCCGGGCCGGGGCCGCGGGGGCGGCGGCGAGACTCCGCGGGGCGCGGCGCCCGCCGGCCGGAGAGCGGGGCGGGGGGCGGCGCGGAGGGAGGGGCGGGCGCGGGCGGGGCGGGGCGCGGCGCAGCCTCGGTGCGGGCCCGGAGCCGCCGCCTCGCCCGGGGCTCCGGGCCGCGCACCCCCCGCCGCCGGCGCCGACCCGCCCGCCCGCCGCGCCGGAGCTGCCGCCGCGGGGACCCGCGCCGGCCCGGGAGGCGACCCCGCAGGCCGCCGGCGCGCGCGCGGGGCCGCCCGGGCGCCCGGGGGGGCGCGGAGGGGCCGCGAGCCCGGCGGGCGCCCTCGCCGCGCTCGGCGTCCGCAGCCCCGGAGCGCCGCGGCGCGCGTGGGCGCCCCCCGCGGGGCTCGGCGCGGCGGGCGGGGCGCGAGCGTGGGGGCGCGTGGCGCGCGCCCGGCGGCTCCGCCGGCGAATGTGACACGCTCGTCCCGGACTCCGCGCCGCGCGGCCAGGCGCGCCGAGCACACCGCCGGGTCGCACGCGGGAGGCGCGGCCCGGGGCGAAGGCTGGTAAGGCGGGCGCCGGGCACCGGGGGCGCGGAGTGGACCCGACGACGGGGCGGACCCGCGCGTGGGGCCGCCCCGGGCCGGAGATTCTGGCGCGGGGAGCGCGCGGGGGGCTTGCGGGCCGGGCCCGGGCGGGCGTGGCTGTGTCCCCGGGGCTCGGAACGGCGCTCTTCTCTTTTATTTGGACCGCCGAAGAAAGTGATCGTCGTGTCTTTCTGCAGCCCACCCCACGCAGAGCTGCGCGCCTTAAAGCTCGAGCGCGTCCTGTTGCTCGCAGGTTCTCCGCAGTTAGGGTGATCGGGGCCGGGGGGCGCGGCCTTGAGAATCCCAAGTACCCGAGGGTTGATTCTCATGCACCTGGCAGGCGGCAAACTCCGCTGCGGGTCGCTTCGCCTCCCCCCGTGCCCCGAGTGGGCGCTGGAGGCTCTCGGCTGAGCGGAGAGGCGACGTCCGTGCAGTTGGGGGCTGGCGGGGCTGGTGCCGGGACCGAGGGAAGTTGCACTCGCGGCTGGCAGCGAGCGATGCCCCCCTCCGAAAAGAGCTGAATAGCCGTGTTTGCAGAAGCCGCGCTTTCCAGGAATTTAAATGAGACTTTGTGTGAGCGCCTTCCAGGTCTCCCCTGCTCGTACCGTATTTGTCTTGTCAGGCCGAACTCTCAAAGCTGTTGTGGAATCCGAGAAGCACTTTGGGGGGAGAAGCCACGCTCGGCTGAATTTTTGCGAACCTATTTTTATTGGTCGTGCTGACGATTTGGCAAGAGGGCAAAGCACTTTGGAGATCTTTGTCTCGTGTCACCCTGCCGTTCGGACCCTGAAGGGACATGCTGGTCCTGCCCGCTGCAGACCCTCTGCTTGGTTGAGGGAATCCTTGGCCGGCTTGCAGCATATTTGGTGTGTGTTCTTTTTTTTTTTAAAGGACTTTCTGCGCCTTTGGAAAGCCCCATGATAGTTACTTTAAGCTTAAGTCTTTAGAAATTCTGATCAGCATCTTTTGCCAGTTGAAATCGAATTTATGACTGAGGAAGATTTCCAAGAAAGTGAAGTGCTATATATCATCCCGTTGTTGCAAAGTTAGGGTTAACATTTATCTTAAGAGGAGGGATGATGTGTGGTCTTGAAACTTTTTGTGCCCTCCCCTCCCCCCATTATTTCTCTAGAAACTGAGACCCCAAATTTTTATAGCATTTGAAGATTTGCATTTTGTACTAATTTCTTAGGAAAAAAAAACTGTTGGCAAAGGTTAATGGATATTGTGCTCAAGGTTGGGAAAAAAAATCTCAACTGATGGGTGAAACGCCTTGAATTTTACAGGACAGTTAAAAAAAGCACTCTCACATGTTGGAGTTTTTGATCCAAGCTTCCGGCACTAGATATATATACATTGTAGCCTCTTATCGGTTTACTTGGTGTAGCTGCACTTCTGGAGTTGTGAGCTGAATGTCTTCTGGAGATGGTGACACGAATCTCCAGTCTGAGTGGAGTTCTGAGCTCCGCGATTTACAAGAGGCTGTGAATCCGCTTGGAAAGAGAGAGTGCAGAGCAAAGCCCAGCGTTTGGTGAGTTTATGATGTGACACACACAATCTGGGAAACCAAGATAAAGAATTGAGGATATTTAGACTGGAGGATTCACGCTGAGATAACTCAGTATCTGAAAATGAGTGAATGATTTGTTTATTATACAGAAGAGGAGAAATCGCCTGCGCTCGGTGTCTGCTGGGGATAATTAAGACGGAAGGAACTTACTCTCTGGGGTGAAGGCAGAGTGGAGTCTGGGGAGTGGTGGCCAGTCCAGCCGGCAAGAGCGGGGGCCGCTGAAAACCTCCTGTGCCTGCCTGTTTCTGGAGGGTTTTGTTTGTTTGTTGTTGGTTTGTTTCCTTCCTTCATCTCCTTTCAAGAGATTCTCCTTTTTCTGATATGATATATGCCTGCAAGTCTCTGGTCTATGCCTTATACTGATTCTGACTGGAATTGTATTCTCTGGGTCTAGAATTTATCCAAGCATTTCTCAAGTGCCTAAATCTCTGAAATGACAACCTCATTTATAAGCTTCTACAGCTCCTGCTTAAGTAAATAAACGATGGTTTCTTTAAAAAAAAAAAAACTTGGAAAGATTTGTCCTCTGGGACACTCTTAATTAATTTGCAGATTTGCTGCCTCCTTCACGGTACTTTGAATAAAAATATCTTATGCATGATAATAGGGATAGTCTTTTAAATGCATTTTCTCTCCAAGTATATTGTATTATTCCCAAATGATTGTGTTTTTCCCTCTCCTGAATCTTCTGTAATATGATCTTAATATTTAATTGATTAAAATAAAGTACTTTATTTGACTTGCATAAGGACCTAAAGGAAATAGATAGTGCCCTCATGGCAGGTGTATGTTTTTATTTTTGAAGCACTTAAAGTTCATCCTTAAAGCAAACTGTGGTATGAAAGTCACAGATGGCTACAAAAGAAATGATTGCATAGAATCAGATACTGATTTTGGAAGGTGGAAGGGAAGCACAGGTGCACATCTACACAGACATTTTCAGGGCTCTTAACGCTTACTGCTGATGTCAATGCCAAGAATTGAACAGCTGTAGATGACCAGCTACTGTTAGCAGAGAATCACACTTTCAGTTTAATATAGCTGCCATTCTGTCTTGTGTTACAGAAACATGGATTTATTATGCCTCTTCCCAAATCTGAAATTTTCGGCCCCACCTGACTCACATTGAATTCATAGGGGAATAGTTGTAATGCAAAAATACTTGGAAGTTCCCTCGTCCATGGGTGAAGTACATTTAAAAAGGCATGAGGTGTGACCTGGGCAGTCCTAAGGCTTTGTAGGAATTAATGAGCTGGTCTTGCACCAGCATCAGTCTTGGCCCTGCCACTTGGTAAAACCAGTGTCCCGGCAGCTGTGGGGCCACTGCCTTCACTGGGCCACCGGCACGCTCTCAGCTGCCCCATGGTACCAAGTGCCACCTGGTTTGGGGGAGGAATTGCTCCGGAGATGGAAATGACCCCAGAGGTGTGCTGCCCACTGTGGAGGAATTCTGTCTCCACTGAGCTATTTTGTGCCCCCCTGGCTTCTGCTGCTCCCAGTGGTCTTCTCTGGGGAAAATGTCCAAATTCAAGGCACAGGAAGGCTAGACATATGAGTGGGTTTGTAGTTTCGCATTGGACTTTCTTAGTAAGCGAAGTGGCCGGGAAAGCTATTGGCTGGTGCCCCCGCAGTGACCAGCACTGGTGAAGTCAGCCTCAGCAGAGCTGTTTCCTAGGCTGGGAAAGAAGGCTCGGATTAAATCCTCTCCAAGGCGTCTCCTGTGCTGGGATTCCACAAAACTGATAGTTGTTTATTCGGGCATACTTAAAAGCTGATTCTGTGCAGCCCAGGGAGAGAACAGTAATTCAAAGAATAATAGTAGCAACTGGCTTTTGCACTTGTGATGCACCACACCCTGCCATTTGTTTTGGACTGATGATCAAAGTGCACTTTAGGCACAACCATGGGAGGTCTTATTATGCCCATTCTACAGGTGAGAAGACTGAACCTCAGCAAGGTAAAATGCCTTGACGGAGGTGAGATTTGAACCCGGGTCTGGGAGTCCAAAGTCTGTGCTGTTCCACTCAGCTGAGAACCACTCAACAGAGGAACAGGAATGACTCCTTCTGTGGAGCCAGAGACCAACCATGACCAACCGTGACTGTGAGCTTTCACATCCTCAGACCACAGCTGAGCTTGTTGGGTGGGGAAGATCGTATACAATAGAAGGGCATGGCAGGGAAGCCCATGTCTACAGAAGGCACATGTTCATCAGGAACTGGAAGCAGAAAAAGGTTTGAGGTTTGAGTGGCCACTTAAAATTGGGCCTTAAATTTGGAATATCCAGGCAGCCAGTATTAGAATGAAATTCAGGCTGATGCGAGGTGTGTCATATCGTGTGAAATTTCCAAGGACAATTTAGCCTAAGATTCAAGAAATTATCCATCTGCTTTCAGTTACTGGGTTGGTAAGAGAGCAAACTCAGAAATTAGTCTCTTAGGACATTTAGACATAGATTGGGTAAAGTATTAGAGAATATGCCATAAAGAAAAATATTGCAGTGTCTTGATCATAAACCTCTGTTTTCAGAAGTTTATAATTCATATATTAAGTTCTACTCTAGGCTGCTTCTACTGTTTGGGCCTGAAAGGAAATGCTTTATTAAGTTTAAAACAATTGGTGTTCCATGCTCAAATTGCACATTTTTTCAAGTAGATATTCTTGCGTGTTGGTAACCGTTGTGGTTTCTAAACTGACTTAGCTTTAAATTAAATATCGGAAAGGGTAAGTCTTAGACAATCCAATAGCTTTCATTATGCAGAAATAAATTTGAAGAGTAGGTACTTTGAGAGTGCAGTGATGACTTTTGAAATGTAAATATATTATTATGTGCTAAAAACCTATATTTGTATATTGACCACAAATGGGTAGAAAAAAATACAGTTAATATAGTATTTATTTTTTAAATGCTAGGATTAACTTGCAGTTACAAAGTAGAATTATAAGCGTATGATTAAATGAATGAATTTGTTTTTTACTATTAGAAGAGACATCTTGCCATGCAAATTATATTTTAAAATTCAAAAAATATGTACTCCCTTAAAAATCTCCGTATGAGAAAGAGAACTGGCTTTAAAAAGAATGCATGTGCATGTGCGTGGACACACACACACACACACACACACACACACACACACACACACACTTGCAAGTGCAGGAGAAATAAGTCCCTATATTAATGTGTTGTTACATCAGCAATTAGGAGTGGGAACTTGAATTAGGACACTTGAGCACTATTTGGGATTCACAGCTGTTGAGTAACAAAATCAGGACAAAAGCCCAGCCCTTCCAACTGAAAGAACATTCTTTTTCCTGTGTTACTTATCTCTGAGGGAATTTCCTGTTCCATATTATATGCGGCTTGTGGAAAGCTAACAAAAATGTTTAGGGTTTAAGCTGTACTTTAAGCTGTTATTATAAATAGGATGTATGTGGAAAAGCATGCATTTACTTATGTGTGTGTATATGTGAGTAGCATTATTTGTAAGTGTTCTTTAGGGTACCTTTGGTGGTTTGCAAAATGCGTCTGACTGCTGAGATGAACTGAGGTTGGCTTCTCAGGCAGGGAGGCCATCTGTGAACTGGCCGGGCTGGTAATGAGAATGCTGCCTATTACCTGGCTCTTGGCTGCAGTGAGAGAGGCTGAGACACTGGAGGTGTTTCAGGTCAACCTGAAGGTCACCAAATAGTGTAGGTGACTCAGTCTCCTGGAGAGCAGACTACCGTTTGAAGTTTCCCTGAATTATAGTGTTCTCTAATCACTGTAGACATTAGTAAGAGAATTAAGACCGTAAGCTTAGAAGTTTTCTTTTAATTGCTATACCCTCTAATTCTCATGGTAATTGTAAAATAATTTATGCCTAAATGGGAAGTAAACTAGTGCAATATGGCTTTCTCTTAAAAATATATCAGTATATGTATAGAATACATACAGGATGTGTTACATAGGTCTATTATTTCTAATTTTCAAAGAGCAATTTTCTCTCTTTGAGCACAGTATAGTTCAAAAACATACTCCCAATGTTCAAAATTAGTAGCTGGGAGACTTTAACTAATTAAGCAATTTGCCTGACTCAATACTTGGTGTGCTATAATAACATTCAAGGGGTGCCATGGAGTAAGGTATTTCATTAACCATTTGAGGTAGAAAAGTTTCAGAAGTTGACTTAATCATAATAGGAAACCGTCGATAAGGTGTGGCTTGGAAATAACATGATTGCTTCCTTAAGTTAAAGCCAAACATGTTTATACTTGCCTTATACCACACTTTGTGCCACAGAGCTAGAACACATCATTGCCACATTATAAACATACCCTGTTAATACCCCACATATCATTCTTGGATACATACAGAGAAAATGCAGGATTGATTTTTTTTTGAGGGGTGTTTAGAGTTTTCCCAATATTATCTCATGACTGTTAAGCACAGTATTAGATGTAAAACCAGAAGAGGGTGAAAGAAAAGCTTTAGCTTACAATCCACATTGTACCTCTTAAGAGGTAATTAACACAACTCTAGACCAAGGAACCTTTGCTGTTTCTGTAAGATATATATAATTCAACCATAATATGGAACTCTGTGAGTATAATCAAGTGCATAATACACGTGTTTTACAAGTAAAATGAAACTTACTAGCTTTATCTCAAATCTTCATGTGGGTCCCTGTCTTTCAGTTCCCAAAATTGAATGACTCTTGTACTTACTACACTGTGTTGAAAATAACAGGTTAGTTTATGATATAGAAATACAGTCATCCCTTGGTATCCTCAGGGGATTAGGTCCAGGAACACTCTTTTGGACTCCACAGTCCATGGATGCTCAAATCTCTGATATAAAATGGTATATAGCCTACGAAGAGCCTTTTGTATGCTTTAAGTCAATTGTTTCCAGATTACTTCTAGTACCCAATGCAATACGAATGCTGTGTAAACAGTTGCTATACTGTATTTTTTTGTACTGCATTTTTATTAATTTATTTTTCCCCAATAGTTTCAATCTACACTTGGTGGAAAACACAGGGGTGGAGCCAGTGGGTGCAGCGGGTTGGCTGAATGCCTTACGCGTTTGGTCTAGGAAATCCGGCATCCATGTGGTGCCTAGGCAGCAACCCTGAATGTTCAGTGTGGTGGGCATAACCCAGCCAAGTACCAGGGTGCTGACCTCCAGGTCGCTGCCTAACCTGGGCAGTGGGAGTTCAGTCAGAAGGCCACTCTGTGCTGAACTGAAAGGCATGCCTACAAATTGATTAATTTGCTTCCCAGGGAAGCAATTCCCAGGGAATATATTTCCTGTGAACCTACGTAATGTCTCTCAGGTGTCAATTCAAGTTGTGTATGTCGGTAGAAGTAGGTATGGAAGGTGGTCATGTCTGTTTTTGTTTGTTTGAGATATATATATTATATAAAATCATGGGAAGAGAACAAGGATTGAATGTTGGGGTAAGATGTTTAAACACTTCTCTTGTTTACCTGGTGTAGGTGCTAACCAAATTTTTACAGAGATGAGGTTAAGCCTCTTGGCATGTTTTACGGTGTGCTTCAAAGTAAAATTTTCTTTATTTGGCTGACAATCTCTAGCACAGAAAATAAAAAACAACAACAAAAAAACAGAGACCAAGTCTCAGGTCTCATTGCTTGTGATGGAAGAATGAATGGTAGATATTAAGGTTGCCTAAAGATGTGCTTGTTGAACTTTAGGTGCTTGGGTGAGCGATGCCATTGAACAAAACAGGTTTGGAGCTCACAGGCCTTCTTGTCTTTCTATATATATGAATGAATATCAAACTTTTCTACTAAAAACATTATATATGATATAAATGTGTGTAACATTTGTTACATAAAATATTATTTTTAAATCCAAGTTTGCTTCTGTGTGAATTTGTTAACTCCGGGTGTGCTCACATATCAGATCTCATCAGCTTTGAGTGCGAAAGGTTGAGGCAGAACAGTGTCCCCGAACGCCCTCTGGGTCTCAGAAGACATGCAAGAGGTAAACTTAGCTATACCCCCAAATGCAAATCACATAGGCAGAAGAGGACTTCCCAAAACACCTAAAGGTGGTGTTGTAGTCAGTTCACACTGCCCTATGTTTTCCTCATGGTCCTCAAACCAAAAATAGATGATGTCAGGTGGACGTTGGGAGGTCAAAAGGGTGCAGAGGAAAATGTCATTACCCACCCTCTCCGCCACATTTTTTTTCCTCCCAAGAGGCTCTTTGGTGTCCTGACATCTTTCCTTCCTCACATCCTTCCTCTCTAGACATGTCTGTATCAGCAATGTGCTTCTTGGATCCATGTGTGTGGGGAGAAAGCCAGGGTACCTACTTTGTCCGAGGCTTTAATTACTCAGACTTTCAGGCAATTTTTTTATTTGTCTTGTTTTCTTCAGTCTATACCTAAACCAGAGCATTGCTGCATGGGAAATCTAATTATTCAATCCTTTGCCAATGTCATCTTTGCAAAGAGCATGTATACAGTTTGATGAATTTTCATAAACCGAGTATACCTGTGTATCCAGCAGATCAAGAATCAAATGCTACCAGTCCCCCAGAAGTCTCCTTGTGCCCTCTTCTGGTCACTGTCTGCCACAGGGTGACCACTATTCTGATTTAGAACACAATAGATGATTTTGTGTCACCTGCTTACATTAACGTTTAAACAAAACTTTAAAATAATTTGGCATACTTACTTAGAATTAAAGCAAAGTTAACCAGGAATGAAGTACTGTTTGTGCTATCTAGTAAAAAAGTTTGATGTCCATTCATTTTGGAAACTTTCATGCTGTATGAAGTGCATTTTGTTATTAACAACTTTAGTTTTACTATTTGTTCAATGCTATAGATCTCCCTTTCAGTTGACTATAACCAGAGGACAAAAATAAATTTTAAAATGTACTAAAAGCCAATAGTACATTATGGTCTAAATCTTGAAGACATTTTAATATACTATTCTGGTTCATTAAAAATAATACTGGACATATACATTCATGCGAAAAAAAAACTCTAAAAATTGAATTTGTGCCTGGGCATGGTGACTCATTCCTGTAATCCCAGCTATTTGGGAGGCTGAATTGAGAGGATTCTTGATCCTGGGAGTTCGAGGTCTCAGTGAGCGATGTTCACACTACTGCTTTCCAGCGTGGGTGACACAGCGGATTCTGTCTATTAAAAAAAAAGCAATTGCTTTAGTAACTAAATTTGATTTTATATGGCGTTTACTTATAGCCTCTGAAATGTGAATTTGGAATCATATTGCAAGTGGCCACTGACAGATGGATATAATTCTAGAAGTTTTTTACATGCTATAATTAAACTCTCTCTCTAAATGTTTTTAAGGAGCTAGAAGGGAGGAAAGTTCATCAGGACATGGAAGATTAAAGGCATATAGAGTCTTTGGGTTTTTTTGTTCTTGTTCTACGTTTGCAATTTGAAAAGAATAAAAACCTCAATCAGTTGCCAGCCTGTCCTTGGCATGTGCTGATCAACTGCGAGAGATGTTTCCACTCTACCAAAACTGAAGTTCAAAGGGATATAAAGAAAAGATAGGCCGGGCTCGCTGGCTCAGCCTGTAATCCCGCGCCTTTGGGAGGCTGAGGTGAGTGGATTGCCTGAGCCCGCGGGTTCGAGACCCGCCTGGGCAGCGAGACCTCATCTCTACAATAAATAAAAAAATCAGCCGGGCGTGGTAGCGCATGCCTGTAATTCCGGCTACTCGGAAGGCTGAGGCGGAAGTATCGCTGGAGCCCAGCAGGTCGAGGCTGCGGTGGCCGGGAGCGGCCACTGCACTCCAGTCTGGGTGACAGAGTGAGACTCCGACTCAAAAAAAAAAAAAAAAAAGAAAAAGAAAAGATAGCATGGTGTCTTCAATTTCGTGGAAAAGAAGAGACGAAGAAACAGAAAGGTGATTTAAGTGGTAAAAATCGTAACAGGCAGACTGCTTACTAAACAGCAGAGATACTCAGAGTATATTGTGTAAATCTGGAGTTTTCCTAAAGCCAAAGAAGTTGGCGTAAATCCAAAGCCAGATGCAAATGGCACCATTTGGTGTGGAGCTGCGTGTTTGGCACCCGTGTGTGTGCAGTATCAAGGCTCTGGCGATGTGTTTTCTGCTTCCTGGCGAGGAAGCAGTCTCTGCTACCTGCTGCTACAGATGCCGGCCTGTCTGCAACAAGCCTTGGGCTGGTGCTATTTCAGTGGTTTGAAACCATGTGATTATGCTTCATGTGCTGGTCCAGTCTCTTCCCTCACGGAAACAGTGACATTTACAGTTTCTGGAGGCTGAAGTGCTTCTCCAGCTCCGGTTTCCAGTGTTTATTATATTCCTTGAGGAAAAAATGGAGTGGGAGCCCTGCACTGTATGTAGCAAAAGGATCGTTTCATGCTCAGGATTCATCTGCCCACTCTTGTCCTCCTCCTGCACGTGCGGTCCCATTCTCCACCTTCCCAAAACCTAAGCTCGACTGTGTGCCGTCCTCTCCTCCTTGGATTCCCCAGTCAGCCCCACTGCACGCAGGTCGTGGTCTGCAGTTTTTAGAACAGCACGTCTTCTGGCTCACGGCCTCTGCTTTCTTACTTCCCTTTCAGCCACATCCACTTTCCTGCTCTCTCCTTGGCCAGATTGTTAAGGATCCGGTTCCTTCTCCCTCCCTCTGCCACCTCCCAACCCCTGCCACCCACCAACTCCTGTTAATTTTTCCAGCAAGCCTTCTCCAACACACACACACACACACACACACACACACACACACACGTGCGTGGTGGTGTGATTTAATGTTCCTGTCTGCACTACAGCACATCCCTCTGTTGCTGCACTTATTGCTTTGTTAAAATTCACTGTGGCCCAGCCCAACTCTAAGTTTCTTGCAGGCAGCTTCCAGAACTCTGAGTTCCAGCTACTTAACACATGGCGAGGTACTGAGCTCAGTGGATGCTTCCTAAAACTTGGCTGAATGGATGGAGCTAACAGTCCTGCTAGGTGGAAATGATGGCCGTCCACTCCCTCAACACGATGTTTAAAAATAAAGGGGAGTGGACAGGATTTTCCCCTTCTTTATTCAAGTTAAATCTCCATGAATAGAGCATCCCAAATTCTCTCAGAAGATTCCTTGAGGACAAGGGTCTGCGGATGAGGTGGACTATTCTGAACATAGGCATTTTTATACTTTAGGGTTAAAGCTGACCACTTGGGAGAAGCACATTGACTAGCGATGTCAAGAAGTCAAAGCTAAGCCCTTCAGCCTTACGATGCGTGTGCCACTTGTAAAACTCGCAGGGAACACCTGAAGTTCACATTTCTTTTCAGAATTATTAAAAATATGGAGCCGGGCTTGGTGGCTCAGCCGGTAATCCCACGCCTTTGGGAGGCTGAGGTGAGTGGATTGCCTGAGCCCGCGGGTTCGAGACCCGCCTGGGCAGCGAGACCTCATCTCTATAATAAAATCAAAAAATTAGCCTGGCATGGTAGCGCATGCCTGTAATTCCAGCTACTCGGAAGGCTGAGGCAGAAGGATCACCGGAGCCCAGCAGGCGAGGCTCCGGTGGCCGGGAGCGGCCACTGCACTCCAGTCTGGGCGACAGAGTGAGACTCTGACTCAAAAAAAAATATGGTTAGGCGCCTTTGTTCCTTTCTTCAGCAAAGCATTCAGATCTAAGCATATACCGTAGGTAAATAATTGGGGAATAAATTGGGTGGGATCTGTCCATGGAGACTTTATAAAAGCACTTTGTTTCGGATTCATAAATGTTGTATCAAACGCAAACCATTAGAACGACGCACGTTTTCGGCGCCAGGTGTGATGATAAGCTGTTCCAGGACGCATGTGCGCAGCAGTGTCTCGTTACTGTGCTGAGTTTTTCCCGCCTGTCCCCAAACCATCTATGAATAGATATTTCAATTTGTTATTTCCCGGGGAATATACAATATCATTTGTCCCTGAAGAATTATAAACGTAGGGCCTTGACTTGAGGTCAACCCAGCCCTGCTGCACAGGGGGAAACTGACACACCCCTGGAACCTCACTGCCCTGGAAGGCACCGCCATCCTGTCCCTCTCCCCGTGTATCAGAAGCTCAGCCTCCCCCTCGGCCTGCCTGGGTGCATGCAGGAGATGGCCACAAGGCTGAGGGACGCCCCCTGTGAACAGACAGGGGTCAGGGAGCATTGGGGTCATTAGAGCTTCCGTGGAACTTTGCATCTTTTCAGAGTGTCTTCCCGGACTCACATCATCCTTGAGCGGGTTTCGTTTTGCTTTGTTTATTGAAAGTTTGCCGCTTCCCAAAAGGTCAAGTTAAAACTGGGGGCACGGCTGGCACATGTGAGTTAATAAAAGGGGACCCTTCCTTACTCTGCAGCTTCTCTGGAATTGGAACAGGAAATATTACCCAGGATGGACGTTTTGGGCATTGCAGGATGTGATGGAGGCACTTACAGTTTAAAGCTAAATGAAGGTATGGGGAGCACTGGAATGAATGATTTCTGGGCTCCGTTTCCATGTACTTTAGATACAAGGGAACTCTCGCACGACTTCTCAAGAAGAGCCTGAGTGTGGGTGTCTCACCTCCATGGAAATCATTCTAAACTGCTTTCATAAGCACGTTAAGTGGATTTTAATGACTTCATGGGTGTTGACTGTTCGTGGTTGTGTGCTGACTGTGGCAGTTTGGCAGTTTTTTGTTGTTGTTGTTGTTTTGTCTGTGACGCCAGCACTGGCCCTGGAGTCAGCCACCAGGCCAGTAAGAAAACACAGTCTCCTGTTAGGAGTTGGATACCAGAGCACAGAGGTGCTGTTGTCATTTCAAGTAATGAAAGTCAAGCGCCACGCGGGTCATGCCATCAGTGACAGACCCCATATACCATAGGGTCCTCTAAACGGATAATGGAGCTCAGAATTTTCTGTCTCCTAATGACTTGTAGCTGTCACGTGTGTGTGGTGATACTGGTGTATTGCTCTGCCAGTCGTATAAAGTATAGCACGTACAACTGTGTACAGTACGTAATACTCGATAATGATAACAAACGACCATATTACTAGTTTGTGTACTTACTCTGCTATACTTTTACCAGTATTTTAGGGTACATCTTTTCTACTTACTAAAACAAAAATACTGTAAAAGAGCCTCAGACATGTCCTTCAGGAGGTGTTCCGAAGAAGGTATGGTCGTCGTGGGAGTTGACAGCTGCATTCATGTCCCTACCCCAAAGACCTTCCAGTGGGACCAGACGTGGAGGTGGAAGACGGTGATATTGATGATTCTGACCCTAGGTAGGACTAGGCTGATGTATGTGTGTGTGTGCCTTCGCTTCTATCAAAAAAAGAATAAAAAGTAGAGTAAAAATTAAAATGTTTAAACTTAAAATGTTTAAACTTTAAAAAAGTGCTTGCAGAATAAGAATACAAAGAAAGAAGGAATTTTTGCATAGCCGTACAATGAATTTGTGTTTAAACTGTTATTGCAAAAGAGTTAAAGGTTTAAAAAATTTTAAAGTTTATGAAGTTAAAAAGGTACAGTAAGCTAAGGTTAATTTATTACTGAAGAAAGAAAAAATTTAATTTTTTCATAAGCTTGGTGTAGCCAGGGTATATACAGTGTTCCTGAAGTCTGCAGTGGTGTATGGTGATATCCGAGGCCTTCATGGTCACTCAGCACTCACTAACCAACTCATTTCCAGTTCCCCAAGCTGTATTCCTGGTGAGCAACCTACACACCTCTTTTTAGTTGCTCATACAATATTTTTTTGAGTTGGCGTCTCACTCCATGGCCCAGGTTGAAGTGCAGTGGCATGCTCACGGCCACTGCAGCCTCGACCTGCTGAACTCAGGCAATCCTTCCCACTCAAACCTTCCAGGTAGCTGGAACTACAGGCGTGTGCTACCAGGCCCAGATAATTTTTGATGTATTGTAGAGACGAGGCCTCGCCACGTTGCCCGGGCTGGTCTCGAACCCGCTGGCTCGGGCAATCCACTCGCCTCAGCCTCGCAAAGTGCTGGGATGACAGGCTGAGCCACCAAGCCCGGCCGCTCATACAGAATTTTAACTGTCCCTTTTCTGTGCTTAGCTGTGTTTAGATACACAAATATCATTGCCTGTAGTATCCAGTGCAGTGTCTCCTGTTCGTGTTTGCAGCCCAGGAACTACAGGCTGCACCGTACAGCCTAGGTTTGTGTGAATACCCTCTGTGATATTCACACAAAGATGAACTTGCCCAAGGATGCGTTTCTCAGAGTGTATCTCTGTTATTAAGCAAAGCAGGGGTGTATTAAATTTGAAAATCTGTGAGAATTATTTCACTTTTCTCAGTGACCTTAGATCCCCGCTTACCACAAGGCCTTTTCATCTTCCCGTGAGCCATGCTACACCAGCTGAAGAGGGTTGACATAGCCAGTCGGTTTCTCTGCACTGTTTATTTATGCCGTTGTCCTGGAAAAGGTAATTTTGCTAACCGAATGTGGTTAGAAAGGTCTATGACTGTGTTCCGGAATGTTGGTGTCAGCCAGGAAGGCCTCATGCTGTGTTAAAACCAACCTGTCAACCTGAAGAATGTTGTGCTCTTCAAGAAACCCATAATCTTTGGATATTGTAACCGGATTCAAAGGATCCCAAGCTTTCTGGAGAGGACATGGGTGCGCCTTGGGTAATGGGTTTGGCTTTTGCTTGTTTATTTGTTGGATCTTTTTCAGCTGATTTATGTCCCTTGGGAAGGTTTATTCTCAGGCAGTGAAAGTAAACACGGTGTTGTGGCTTCCTAGAAAACTGGTAATAAATAAAACGGATCTAACAAGAAGTGGCCTGGGTTTACTTGTTTACATTTCATGAATATCTGAGATAATTGGAAATTGTCCTCTCAGTGACTTTCCATTAAACATTCCATTTACACACCAAAACAACTGTCTATTCATTTTCCGAAAGGAAGCAGTTTCTTGGTGCCCAGGGGACAGAAGACAGACATCACGCTGGCAGTATGCACGGTTCCAGACTCGCTCTCTGCTCTGTGAAAGGTGGGAGAGTCTTGCTATGTGGGGGCCAGATGGGGACTGAGAGCAGCCCCCCCAGCCAGGTGACTGTGGCACAGGGCCAGCTCTCACACCCTGGCCTCACTGTTTGCAGAGAGACCTCAGGCACGCCCCCTTTGTTGTCTGTGTTGGTCGGTCACACCAGGTGAAGGGAAAAGTGGCACCACACAGAGACTGGCCTTATCAGTTACCGTCTCCACAAATGCATCGATGAAGGATTCGCTCTCTCCCAGGCTGAAAGGTCAGGTGCCCTCCAGGTGGGGGCCCTCTGTCCAGTCCTGCTTTCGTCCAGAAATGGCATGGCCCAGACAGGACGCCGGGAGGTGGGCGCCCTGTGCAGGTGCGGGGAGAACTGCCCGCTGGGGTGCCCTGGGAGCCTGCCAGGCTTAAACTTCAGACTCCCTGTGTTGCCCATGTGAGCTTCCCTGTCTGTCAAGTTAATGAGAAGAGCTTAAAAACAAACAAGCGCTTTCTCCCCTTCCCAGGGTTCTTTCATGTCCTGGAAGGTCTGACTGACAGCTTTGAAAGCCCCACTCTTGCAGAGGGAGCTGAGGCCGCGGGAGGGAGCGCCTGCACTTGGTCAACTATCAGCCCTCCCCTCCCTGATGGGGAAATGCAGGCAGAAGTTGGGGGGGATCTCCCCACCCCCACCTCATCCACAGGCTTCCTAGGCCAGGAGCGGTCGGTGTGGAGTTCAGAGGGCAGCTGGGATTTGGGGACCCCTGGGAAAAAAGATGAAAACATAGGGAGTGCAACCCCTTCGGGTCCCCTCCCATTGTGGGAGCTTTTCTGTCCTCTCAATAAATCCTACTTTCAAAAAAAAAAGAAGAGAAAACATGGGGAAAGATGTGTTTTTGTTTGCTGCAGAAAATTCACGTAGGAACCTAGTCTGATGTTCCCCAGAATGTCTGAATGGAAGAGGCATGCTCTGGTCACGGAGAGTTGGCGAGGTCCAGGCCCCTCCCTTGGTGCACCTGTTTGGAAGATGCCCTGCAGACAGGAGTTTTAGTGGGTGGGCTGATCCCTCCCAGGCCTTCCTCTCCTGGGGTACATGTCTTATCTTGAGGGATATTCTGGTCACCACCCCAAATTCCCTCGAGCCCCCCCTCGGATTCTTAAGCTATGGGAGCTCATTTAAATCCCTTTGTGTCCCCAGTGGTTAGCAAATTTCCTTCCATGGATGTTTGTTGACTGAAATAAACTTCTTTCTTAATAAAGGCGAGTTTAGAGTGATAGCCTGGCAACAGGCTAGTTTGTATTTTTCCACCAACTTCTTGCAGAATGCACTGACGCCCCTCCAATGAATCATGCATTTAATAAGTGGGGTTTTTGTGCCACACACCGTGATTCGCACTCTCCTGCCACCCTTCACACATGTGGGAGCAGAAATTTACAGAAGAAGATTGGAAATTTCCTTCCTAAGAGAAGCGCGTTGGCTTGTGGCCAATGTCTCCGAAGCCCCAAACTCTGCACGGACATTAGACTGATGGCAGCTTCGTGATCGTGGATTTTCTGCTGGATTCTCCTTGGTTCCTGGTTTCCCGTTCACATCGTGTTCTTCCCTCGTCTCTGTCTGATGGGTCGGCACTCTGGTGTTAGCAACAAGCATGGCGGAAGTACTTGCTGGAGGCTCCAGGACAGTTATGTTTGCACTGGGACTTGTACACAGATATTCAGTTTATTATGACCAGTTCTAAAAATTTATGACCTACGGAAAATTTATTTTCAGGATAACTGAGGTCAGGATTGGACATTGAATCTGAAATCCATATGGCCCTGAGTTGTGCAGGATGTGAAGCATGTTGTGAACTGTAGACGGCAGCCCTGGGAGAGATGAGGGTTTGGGAGTTGAGAGTTGACAATGAGGGTTTAGTCCCCACTCCAGGGTCCTAACACGGGGGCATTTCCGCGGGTGACTCTTTTTCTTTTCTTCTGCTTGTTCTATCAGGACGTGCAAAAGGCAACTGTATTCTGGGCTTCAGTTTCTTCTGTAAAATGAGAATAAATGACCTGGTTCCTTTTGAAAAGCAGTGTTTTTAAGTGCCAGCCGGCACATCTGGGCTGGGCTCCAGGGTAGCATGTGTGGCTATTACTATTAAGATACCAAAAAAGTGTCCGAGGAAATGGACTTGGCCGCATGTCTGGCACTTTTGGGGGGGCGGGGGACAGGGGAGCTCTTGTTTCAGGAGCCCTGCTAAAAAGTGACACGCGACATGGATTTCGTTTTTGTGTTTTTCTGTTTTCCTCGGGCGTCACCTTCTTGTGTAATTTTAATCTAACTTACAATCCGGGCAGTCGTTTCGAGGGGCTTTGGGAAGAAGGAGCAGAAGTATTGAGGGAAAGTCCCTGCCTTTCAGGCCTCTGTGGGACCCGAGCACAGAGAGTCTTCATCTGCTGCTTCTAGCTCACAGCTGACGTTCAGCAGAACAAGCCCTCTTTGAAACCGAATGCCTGCTTGGCGGCAAACGCTCACCCCAGGTCCTCCTCCTTTCTAGCTGGACCAGGGCTCCGGAAGATCAGACCGGCATCAAGTGCAGCCTCTGGCAGGGGGGACCACCAGGTATTAGGGAGAAAGCAGAAAGACTCTGCAGTGGCATAAGCCTCACCACCTTTTCAGTTTTTGTGAGGGTTCTTAGAAATGACTTCGACTTTTTTTGTCTCTAAAATCGTAGGCTTTGCCCATGCGCTGCCAGTTAAGAGAGTTAGATGTTCCTGGCACACAGTGAATACTTGTTCAGTGAATGCAGGAACGGAGAAAGTACAGCTTAAATGATTCAGAGGAAGAGAAAAAAAATTCAGAAAGGGGTTAAGCAATTCATTGTTGGATGTCCAGATTGCCAAAAGTGGAATCATGATTTTTAAAAAATTCTGAAACTGAAGAGTCCTGATGCTTTACATGAAAGGCTGAATAACATGGTGTCAAACAAAGAGACTTTGGAGTCAACCTGGGCGCAGATGCTGCCTCTGACGCCTCCAAGTTTTGTGACAGTCAGGGTCGGCTGTGGAACCTCGAGTGAAATTAAAATATGAGGCATAGGCTGGGAATGGTGGCTCATGCCTCTAATCCTAGTGCTTTGGGAGGCCGAGCCAGGAGTTTGAGGCCAGGCTGGGTAACAGATTGAGACTCAGTCTCTACAAAAATTAAAATTAAAAATTAGCTGGGTATGGCCGTGCATGCCTGTGGTCCCAGCTACTCTGGAGGCTGAGGTGGAAGCTTGAGGCCAGGCGCTAGAGGCCACCTTGTTGTTGAACCACTGCATTCTAACCTGGGCCACAGAGTGACACCTCATCCCTCCTCTCCAAGGAAAAAAAAGAAAAAAAAAGAGAACCTGCCAAGTGTCAAAGTGTGTTTGGCAGATTACAAATTTGTAATGACTGTGGGTCACTAAAAACAAATTTCAGGTCAGGCTCAGTGGCTCAGCCCATCATCCCAGCACTTGGAGAGGCCGAGGTGAGTGGATTGCCTGAGCCCACGGATTCGAGACCAGCCCGGGCAACTTGACGAGACTTCGTCTCTATGATAACAAAAAGAATTAGCAGGGTGTGGTGGCGCACGCCTGTAGTTCCAACTACTTGGAAGGCTAAGGTGGATGTGTTGCGGGAAAACAAAGAGACCGTGACACCTAGGCTGTCTTAGGAAGTAGCGGTTTATTAGCCCCGGTGCAACTCAGTGAGCTAATGCTCCAAGGCTGAGCAACTCAGAGAAAGAGGAGAGGGGTTTTATCTGTTAGTTTAGGTAAGGGAGGGGGTCGGGTTGTATGGCTATACATTTTTCTTTGTGATTTACAAGGTGGTGTTTAGCAAAACCAGATTTTCAAAGAACACATTTTCTCCAGTGTACACGTGACAAGCAGGGGTTGTAAACCGATAACTTCACAAAGAAAGGATGTGGAGGTGAGGTTGTGAATGGAAGACTATCCTGCATTTCCAGGAAAGCGACCTTTGGCTGTTTGGCTTTCTCAAGCCCCATGTCTAGCAGGTTTTGGAGCTTGCAGTTTGATCTTTAAAAGGAATAATTTTAACTGTTTTTAACCCTTGTCTGCCACAGATCGCCAGAGCCCAGCAGGTCGATGCTGGGGTGGCTGTGAGTGTGCCACTGCACTACAGCCTGGGTGACAGAGTGAGATTACACCTCAAAAAAAAAAAATCAAAATTTTTTTAAATGGTGGAAGCCTTTGTTCAAAAAGCAAAAAAGAAACAGAGCCCAGCCAGGCTCAGTGGAGCAGCCTGTAACCCCACGCTTTGGGAGACTGAGGTGAGTGGATTGCCTGAGCCAGCGGGTTCGAGACCCACCTGGGAAACTTGGCGAGACCTCATCTCTACAATAAATCAAAAAATTAGCCGGGTGTGATAGCGCACGCCTGTAGTTCCAGCTACTTGGAAGGCTGAGGCGGAGGGATTGCCAGAGCCCAGCAAGTCGAGGCTGCGGTGACCGGGAGCGGCCACTGCACTCCAGTTTGGGCGACGGACTGAGAATCCCACTAAAAAAAAAAGAAATAGAGCCCTTAAAGTCACTAAAACCAAACATTCAACCCTTCCCTTCCCAATCCTTCCTTTCTCCCTTCTTTCCCTTCTCTCTCTCTTCTCTCTCTTGACTTGTCATGGTGTTTTAATATTCTAAGTAAAGAAAAAATTGTCATTGCTGGCGTGATTTTTTCCATTCGTCTGTAACTCCCATGAGGCCAGTTTTACATGCAGATCTAGGTGCATTGGACTGATCTGTGTCATCACCCACATGATGCAGCTTGTGTTTCGTGGCCGGCATGTGCCAACGTATGTTTTCCTGACCAGAACCATGCACCTGCTGAAGGTAGCTCTGCTGCTTTCATTTCATTTCTTGGTCCACTGCGAGTTCTACCAACGCCTTCTGCCTTCTGCTCAAGGATGAGCAAAGCCGGGTTTTCCTTGAGTGTCCTCCTTCTGAGCAATCGTGGGTGGCTAACACGGGACATCAGAAAGGATACAGTGGATCCCTGGTGGACTGTGTCTCCTGGAGCACAGTCCCGGCTCTCACAGAAAACACGGCCTCCCAGAACCCTCAGAGCCCCTGTCTATCATGGGGGCACCAGATTTGCATCAAGTTCAGCTCCTGGGTCTTGGGGCCGCCCAGAATTTTGACCTCACAGGCCTCCCAAGGGCTGTCTGCGAGTGGACGTCGAGGAACAGTGGACACGACTTGATACACACATCACCTGTGTCTGTCTCATGGCTCCATGCCGTCCTGTCGACTCCCTTTACAGAACACAGAGCCAGAGACAAGGTTATGGAGCACTTCAAGCTGGTGATGGGAGCACATTAGAACAAGTGTGGCCTTCCTGAGCGTGAGACCCTATGTGACGGCGCAGGACGCATGCCAGAAAACCGGTCCTGGCGATGAAGGCTAGTGGCTGCTTAACCTCAAGGAGCCTCCATTTCCTCATAAAATTGAGGCCACAGTATTGACTAACATGGGTTGTTCTCCCAGTTCAGTGAAGCCATCTCTGTGATTCATGGACTACTTCCCTGGGGACATAATACACCTTTAACCAAAGTCGATCCCAGCCACTTCTGCTCTTGATATGCTGGCCCTGTCGTGGTAAAGACAGCTGAATGCAAATGCAAGTCAGGTCATTGACTATCACCTCTAGAACCAAGCAGCTGCAAAGAAAGTTTTAGAAGTCACGAGCATATCGTAGAATCTCTTTTGAAATGAGTCAGTATCTGAACAAATGAATCATCAGATGAAACAGAATGCCTCAGAGGCTTTGAAGAGCTAAGGCTGGATTCCGGTCTCACAGCTCCTTAACTGGAGACAACACGCTTTCCTCTGTGCCTCAGTCTCCCTGTGTCCAAAGTGAAGGCGCTACGTGTTTCGCGTGGATCTTAAGTTGCTACATCATGGCCTAGTGCCTTACCACGAGGGTGGCCCTGAAGAAAAAGTTAAACCACATACATAAGCAAATGTAAGAAGGGCGAGTTGGAGTTATGCCGAGTTTTACTGTCACCATTCCTACTGCCGGGGTGTTCGCTGTGGGGTCAGCTCTGCACAGCTTTCTCCCTCTCTCCAGGCAGGCCTCGCTTGGCAGAACTGGTGCACACGTGCTGTACAACACCAGCCCATACCCTTTTGTAGCCACTTTTCACTCCAGGGGAAACTCTGAACCTTCTGTCTTTGTTTAAAGGGTCGGGCATAGGCCAGACTCGGTGGCTCAGCCTGTAATCCCAGCGCTTTGGGAGCCGAGGTGAGTGAATTGCCTGAGCCCGCGGGTTCGAGACCCCCCTGGGCAAATTGGCGAGACCTCATCTCTACAATAAATCAAAAAATTAGCCGGGCGTGGTAGCACGCGCCTATAGTTCCGGCTACTTGGGAGGCTGAGGCGGAAGGATCGCCGGAGCCCAGCAGGTCGAGGCTGCGGTGGCCGGGAGCGTGCCACTGCACTCGAGCCTGGGAGACAGAGTGAGACTTCGACTCAAAAAAAAAAAAAGGTCGGGCATAAATAAAGCACTCTAGTGAGGTGGAAGTGCCTAACGTGAATGCTCTCGTAAGGTCAGAGTTTTCTTGATGGGGTGAGATACCGTGGTGTGCTGGAGCGGGCTCATCGATTTTCAGGAATTTTGCAAGCCAATTATTCAACAGTATTAAAAGCAAACGTAGTAAAGGCTTCCCGCTCATCACTTCCTAATTATCTTACTTCACTTTGCTATTACCTGTGCTCTTGAGGTGATCTGCATTTTACGTGCACGTGGGGTGAGAATGCCATACGCCGTGGAGAGGGAAGAGAGAAGAAGGCAATGAGCGTTCTTTGAGCCTCCGTGCCGGAAAACACGTTCATCTCCTTTCATGTGACGCCCAGTTAAAATCTTCTCAAAGGCAGACGGGGCCCCAAACTTGCAACCGAAGAGACTGACCTGTGGTTTAATGACCTGCTCGAGTTCATACAGATAACACACGAAAACACTGACGTTGGGAATGTATTTGAATGCAGGTGTCTGTGCCTTGGCTGCTTATGGTCTTTGCCGTCTCAAAGGGAAATGTGAATGGATTTTGCAAAGGGTGTGATGTTCAAAGCGATGGTGAGATGTCTTAGTCTCATCCGTGCCATACTCCTTCTTCCATGCGTCCCTTTGCACATCAGACATGGAACGTAAAAGGGACCAACCCCTGGTCACGCAGACACTCTGCCCAGGGAGGAGCAGTTACATACGAGGTGCTGGCCAGGACAAGGCCGGGAGCTGCGAGGGAAGGATGCCGAAGGAAGCAGACCTCACCGCGGCATGTGTCTCGCCTGGGGTTTGGTCTCCAGGACTTCAAGGGTTGTGAGTGGAGAGGATGGTTTTGGGAGAAGTAACGGGAGTTGTAAGATTGTCATCAGACATGCATCTGTGGGTGGTTTGGGGATTGTCACTCGTGTGTTTGACATGATTGTTTCTGTGAGAAACTCTGCCTAGGGGCAAACCATCCCCAGCGTGGGGCACACATGGAATGCAATTGCTCATTTATCCTAGCCTTCTGAAACCCAATGGAAAGCTTCCACAAGACAGGCTCAGGGGCCACGCCCCTGAGGTTTTGGCTCAGTAAGTCTGAGGTAGAACCCAGGAACTTACATTTTAAACACATATCTTTGGCCAGGTGCAGTGTCTCACACCTGTCATGCCAGTGCTTTAGGTGGCTGAGGTGGGAGAATCACTTGAAGCCCGGAGTTTAAGACCTTCCTGGGCTCTACAGCGAGACCCCATGTCCTCAAAAATTTAAAAATCAGCCGGGCGTGGTGGCACGTGCCTGTAGTCCTACCTGCTTGGGAGGCTTAGGTGGGAGGATTGCTTGAGTCAAGGAGTTTGAGGCTGTAGTGAGCTATGATTGCACCCCTGCACTTCAGCCTGGGTGACAGAGTGAGAAACCTGTCTCGAAAAATAAAAAAAAGGAGCACGCACCCTTAGAGATTCTGATGTAACACCAGGCCCCACACTTTGCGCAATGGTATTGTTCTATAACTTCTGTGCCGCCTTCTTAAATAAAGCCAAAGGACAGACATCACGATGATAATACCGTTCCACCTCCCTTTTATACTCGTGTCTCTTGATTGCCCCCGTTCCCCTTTGAGATCTTCGGAGCAATTACTCTTCTTGTTTTGCAGCGGAGAGAGCAGAGGTTGGAGAGGTTAATGAGGCAGCTCTAGGTGCTAGCATGTGGCGGAGCCAGACTTCTCAGGGTCTAGCTCGTGTCTTCTCCTTGGGTTCCCAGCGCCCTAGAGTGCCTACTGCCTACTTGGTATGAGACTCAGAAATGTCGGGCATTAGACAGGGGGCTGCCTGTGCTCCTCCAAGTATTTTGGACTCCATTGCGATGCTACACAGTTTACAATGTAGGAATTCCATTCCAGGGACCCCCCCCTTACTCAGTTTCTGCAGCATTCTGTTTCGCTGCGGAGCTTTAAAACACGCAAGAAGTGAAATCCACGAGCTGATCTATTCAGCACCATTCAATGACCAGAAGCATGTTGTGAGCAGAACAGATTTCTGAGGGTTGCAAGTATTTCAGCCCCTTTCCATCACTTCATGACTGCGGATGAGACAGAACGAGGGAGTAAGCGTGAGCCTGGCAGTTTGTCCTCTCATCCTGTGTCTGTCTCCAGCTAGCCTTGAGTCACAGGTAACTTGCTTCATTTTCCAGACCATAGGTTTCTCATGTGTGAAATGAGAAAGTTGGGAGTCCTTATAAGGTCTGTCCCAGCTCTAATACACACAGTGGCAAGCTTCCCAGGGAGAAAATATTCCCACTGATACGATGTTCTTTGGCTTTCTAAGGCAAAGAAAAGTATTTCATAAGCAATGAACTCACAATTCTACTATGGTTATTCATTTATTTTTGGGTTTGGAAAAATAGAAGCATGTTTTATCAGAGAATTAGATTCCAAATAGTTTAGTGGTTTGTTTTCTGCAGCATTGAGTCACTTTTCCCAGCTGCTCTGCCCTGTCACTGTCTAGAAATTTTTCTTCCATGCCTGCCTCAGTTTAGTGCCTGGGTCATAAGGTAAAGCAAAATAAAATTGCCTCCCTTCAGCCTGTGCTTCTCACTTGCTTTCACTTAGAACTGATATTTTGTTTTATTGCGGAATTGAGACTAAAATTTTTACTCAAACAATAAGGGCAACCAAGCCAGAAATGCTTTTTTTTTTTTAGCACATAATGTAGCATAAAACCACAATAGCTATACATTGCTGAACTTGAACTTCACATTCTGAGAGCACCAGAACATTTTTCAGGGTATATTTTTTCCTTTGAAATCAAAGCAATAAGCCTACACTGTTCAGAAATGAATTCCAGATATAGATTTTCATCAAACTCATCTGACATTTTAAATAAATTTTAGACTGATGAATTCAGTGTTTCTGCGATAGAGATCATAAACATTTTCTTTTAGGAAAAGCAATCTAGGGAGTATGTATTTGTACTGCAGTTAATGCTGTGTTAAGTCAGTGTGATATAGCTGCTGCAAACATTTGTAAAGCAAAGAAAAAAAAGCTTTTATTTAAATCTTGCCGAGAGCAGAAGTAAAATGAGCAAGTGCACGTTGGAGTGAGGCAGCGTAGCGATCGGTGCTGCTTCATGACGGGCACAGCTGCATTAGCATGTCACTTAAGCTGCGAGTCCTATGTGGAATGATCACTTGTAATTCTGTGCCTGGCTGTGTGGCTTACGAGAGATGTTTGTTGAGTGAGTAACTGTTGGGTACATGCTTGCTTTTCTGCTACAGAACTGTCATTTACTCAGTATGGAAATTAGATGTAGATACCCTGATTGTAATACCATTTGTATATTCACATGAGAGTATGAAATAAGAATACGTGAACATCTATTTTATTTAGTAATGAAATATTCTTGGCTGACACAGGCACCACGAAGACAACTTAATCAGTCATTTCCACTAAATTACAGGATCATGGAATGTAAGACTGTGTTGTATTGTCTTTTTAATCACCATGACCAGCACAGTGCCTGGACATATGATAAATGCTTGATATACACACACAATTGTACTGCGTATATATGTGTGCACATCTGTATATAGAGAGAGATGAATATTTTCATCAAGGCATAGGGGGCAGTTTATACGCCATGAGTTATCTACAGATTGAGAAAAAACTTTCCACAGGTCAGAGAGAGGTTTCAGCAGTAATGGAAAAGGGCAGGGTGGGCTGTAGTGAACTTCAACATAGACATGAAGCAGAATTCATCAGATCTTGTGATTCTTGGTATTATCTCAGAGATGTGCAGTTTTCGGGTGGTATATTTCTTCTCTTTTGCTGCACCATTTTCCTGTGTTGCCTTGGTTAGTTTTATGTTCAGAGTGTGTTGATTTAGCCAGAACTGTGGACTCACCCTTCTGCTGATCCTTAATTTCTGCCACTGCCGTTTCAAGAGCAGACTTGGGTTTCCAGCTGTCAGGGTTGGTGCCTCCTAAGTGCGTTTGGCTATGAAACCTTTGGTCCTGCTGAAACCGGCAAAGGTTTCGTGCAAGTCAGTTGAAGTTGGGAAGGTGTGGCTATGTTGTTATTTTCTCTTTTCTCTTTCTAGTTCCATTCATCACAAAATCAACTTCCATAGAATACTTCTAAGATTCCATATCCCAGCTGCATGTGGGTGAGTTTTAGCCAAAGCCATCTGCAGGGGAAAGTCTTCACTGAGCTGGGATGGGGATGCTGAAATCCATCGCATTTGATTTATGTCATTAGATGTGATAAACACATTAAAATTATGATATTTTTGAAGGTGGATATTAATCTAATTCACAGAAGCCAACGTTTCCAGGTTCACTTTGTGTTTGTGGATTAGGCAACAAGTGATTCCACCTTTGCAAAGAGGACTGGCCATGTTGCCTTGCAATCACGCAAATTGCAGTGCTCAGAGTACACTTCTCAGCTGCCTCACCCTTTCCCAGCTCGTTTCCCCAACTGGAAATGCACCCTGTCTCGGCCGGACTCTTTGGCTCAGCCAGTCATCCCAGCACTTTGGGAGGCCGAGGCGAGTGGATTGCCTGAGACCGCGAGTTCGAGACCCGCCTGGGCAACTTGGCAACACCTCGTCTCTACAATAAATCAAAAACTAGCTGGGCAGGGTAGCGCACACCTGTAATTCCAGCTACTTGAAAGGCTGAGACAGAAGGATCGCTGGAGCCCAGCAGATTGAGGCTGCGGTGGCCGGGAGCGTGCCACTGCACTCCAGTCTGGGCGACAGAGTGAGTCTCCAACTCAAAAAAAAAAAAGAAAGAAATGTACCTCATCCCCTAGTACCTAACTCCGCATCATCCATCAATCCCTAGCCTAAATTGTTCTTCCTCCAAAATACCTTCCCAGACTCCTCAGTTGGAATTATGCCCTGGAGTTTTTTGTCTCACAGCACCTGACTCAGTTCCTCTCCACCTCTCTGCCCCCGGAAAGACTGAACACTTACTATGTGTCAGGCACTGTTTCAGGCTCTGAGGATGCACGGTCAGCCAGGCAGACAGGTCTCCTTCCTGGAGCTTAGGGCTCTCTAGAGCAGAGATGCAGTCAACACATAAGCGTATCAGGTGATGATCAGTACCAAAAATCCAAACAGAGCTGGCCAAGAGTGGGAGAGAGGTTGGGACGCCGGAGGGAACCCCTTTCTGAGCAGGAGACCCTTTCTGAACAGGTGCCATCTGAGCTGGGAACTTCACCAAAGCCAGTGGAAGCCATGCCAGTTTCTAGAGTATTGACCAGGCAGGGGAAGGGGCCAGGGCCAAAGCCCTGGCCAGGTGTGAGCAGCAGGGGTTAAGTGTGCAGAGTGAGCAGAAGGGGCCCAGGACAGGAATAGGAGACAAGATCGGAGACAGGCAGGGGTGCAGTCTTGTAAGCCGATGCTAGGCCTTTTAATTTATTCAGAGTATAAGCAAGAGTAACGGAGGGTTGAGGACAGATTATTGGTCATATTAGATTTCTGTTTTACAAATGTGACTCTGACTGCTGCTTGGAGCATCCACAGAAGAAAGGCAAGAAGAATGAAAGTAGGGAAACCAGTTCAGACGTTCTTACAGTGGTGCAGGTGAGGGTCTGGGGCCACATGGGGATGACAGAGAAGGGAGTGCATTGTTGGAGCCAGCGTGTGTTTTGGAGTCGGGGTTGTCAGGGTCTGCTGGTGGTTGGGACTGGATACAGTATAAATGGGAAAAGGAATGAAGAACAGCATCCAAGTTTTACACCTGAGCAACTGGGAAGACAGCCGTGCTGTTTACTGGATAGGGAAGACAAAAGAAGGAAAGGAGACAAAGAAATTACTGGTTTGGGTGTTAAGTGTGAGATTCCTAGAAAACATTTACCTGGAGATCTCACGTGGTTATTTGGCTCTGCAGTTCAGAGGAGAAATCAAGGCTGTAGATACAAACATTGGAGACATCCACATATAGACAACGCAGCGGTAGCTGTCCATGTGTGTAGCAGATGTAAATTTTCCATCCACATCCAAAAGGGTTCAAGAAATGAAACTTTATCTAAATTCAGTGAAAGCTATATTTTGAGACCCCATTCCACTCAGTACTGGAAAATTTAACTACCCATTCAGCCAATCCCTTTAGATAATTAAATAAAGTCAGCATTGTAAACATAGGTGATTTGGGCTCTTCGTTTTCCCCCCAATTCCTGAAAACTTAGATAGTTTCATGACATCGGGTGGATTGCCTGGTCTTAGCATCCACTTGCAGGCATGTTGCACTGTCTGGGCATTGGTTCCCTGTCTGGTCTCCCTGTCTGCCTTGTAGCATGTTACAACATGTGCTGCCCTCTGCTGCCACACCTCCCACACCCATGCCTGCTCATCCCCTTCCAGTCTGTGGGGCTGTTCTTTCGTGCCATGCTGGGCACACAGTGCTTTCCAGTGTGTGTTTTTCTGCGAGTGTGTACACTTGAGTTCCTGCCAGAGTCTCACATCTACGGTCCAAGGTGCAGAGTTGGGGTAAGGTTCATTCTACCTTCAACCCACAAACTTACCAAGGTTCTAGTGTCCTCTCCTCACCTCCTGAGGTGATTCCACTCACCTCAGCCTCCCGAAGCGTGGGCTTACAGGCTGAGCCATCGAGCCCGGCGCTGGGAAATATCTTTGAAGGTTTGTGTTTTATATTAAATATTCAACTGGATTTATATTTGACTCCAGTGGGTTTGGGGTTGGCAGGGTCAGGGAGCCCTCTTTAGATATCCTTGCCAGTGTCTGACTCAGTATTCAACTCCCACTCTTCCTTTTCAAAAGTCCAGAGAGTAAATTTAGCTCCTCTTGGGCAGATGAAAACTGGCTTCCAAACTTTTGTCCTCCTTTCTCTACCCCTTGAAATACAGCTTTTGAACTTAAAAGCCAAGGATTGACATAGCTTCCCTCTGGGTTTTGTGTGTGTGTGTGTGACAATTATCCTCTAGAGATGGGAAGCCTTATGTTTGCCCCTGTGCATAGAGGAAGGTCGTGGGGTAAAAGAAAATGGGGGGAAAATCAATTAAGACCACACAGGACTGAGAACAGTGACTCATACCTGTAATCTCAACTCTTTGGGAGGCCAGGATGGGAGGAAACTTGAGGCCAGAAGTCCAAGGCCAGCCTGGGCAGCATAGTGAGACCCCATCTCTACGAAAATCTTTTTTAAAAAATTAGCCAGGTGTGGTGGCACTGGCCTGCAGTTCTCGGTACTCAGCAGGCTGCGATGAGAGGATAGGTTGAACCAAAGAGGCCAAGGCTGCAGTGAGCTATGATTGTGCCACTGCACTCTACCCTGGGTGACAGAGTGAGACTGTTTCTAAAATAGAAAGCTCAGATTTGTATTTCTGTCTTTCTCACATCTCCATCAGCTCAATCAGGGGAGAGATTTTATTTGTCTCATCGGTGTACACCTAGAGTCTCATGCAGAGGAGGTGCTCAGAAGCCTGCAGAATGAGTAAAGTAATGGGTATGTGTTGAATGATTGATCAGGCCTGTGCTCAAGTGTACACACTCGCAGAAAAACTGTTGTGTCGCAGTCCACATAGGAACAGCAACTCAGAAACTGGTCATCACTGGAGTTTGTTGAACATTTCAAGCTATTATAAGAGAAAAATAGTTCATACAGTTAGTAACCTATTCAGTTGTTTCATAATCAGGCATCTTTTTACGGACTTTAAAAAATGAAACCTGGACAAGCATATTGGAGAGAAGACATCTGACCCATGCTAGGCTATGCTTCAGTTGATGGTGAGACCTTATTCCTGCATCTCACCCCAGCCATCTCCCACGGACATGCTGCTCACACTTTTCTGGAAGGGAAACTCTACGGACAGAGGACACTCAGCTCTGGAGGACCAGAGGGCAGGGCTGAAAGCCCAATGCTGGGAAATATCTTTCTTTTTTTTTTTTGAATTGGAGTCTCACTCTGTTACCCAGACTGGAGTGCCATGGCCGCTCCCGGCCACGCAGCCTCGACCTGCTGGGCTCTGGCGATCCTTCTGTCTCAGCCTTCCAGGTAGCTAGAACCACAGGTGCACGCTTCCATGCCCAGCTAATTTTTTGATTTATTGTAGATATAAGGTCTCGCCAAGTGACCCAGGCGGGTCTCGAACCCGCGGGTTCAGGCAATCCACTCTCCTCAGCCTCCCAAAGCGCGGGATTACAGGCTGAGCCACCAAGCCCGTCACTGGGAAATATCTTTGAAGTTTGGGTTTTATACTAAATATTCAACTGGATTTACATTTGATTCCAAAATACGTGTGTACATGAGTTTTAATGTAAAAACCCCAATTCTATTCAAATCACCACCCAGGAAGACATGGCTAGGCCTATTCCATGACTTCTGTGGATACCCGTTCCCACTGCAAGGAGCAAGGTGTCAGGTCATTAACAACTTGGCATTTTCTTTTAATAAGGTCTTACAAGTTTTATCGTTAAAACCACTCTTCAGTAGGGTTCATGCTCCAAATAACCTTACAGAGCAAGACACTGCCATCTTTACTTGCCCAGAGAGCATGCCCAGAAAACTTTGATTTTCACTGGCACCTCTCCATCTGTCAAGGTGAATTTTTTTGTCTACACCCGCATCATGTTTTCGTTTATACTTAGTTTGTGCGACAAAAAAAATTGACCGAGATTCCTGTGGCATATTATTAAATCCAAACATTGACTATTCCCCATATCACGAAAACAGAACAAATTGGTAAAACATCTGAATTTAATGTGATCTTGCAAATGCACTTTTTCTTTGGTTACTCTCAACAACACTGGAGGTAAGGAGAGCAAATGTCATTTTTGTCCCCACTTTGACGGCCTAGAGTGATCTCAGGTCCTGTTCTAGCGCCACCACACGTTCGCAAGTGGTGCTTTAAGTCACCTCGCTGTGACCCATGTTTCTCATCCAGTAAAGGGGCTAGTTCCTGGTCATAGGATTGGAGGGAGACTCAGGTAGTAACTGCACGGCATCTCAGACAGTGCCACAAATATCGGACGGTGTATTAGTGACAAAGCCATGCAAAGAGTATCGCCTGCAAGTGAAGAACAGATTGGATGACCAATTCTCCCATTTACCTTACACATACAATCTACACTGTGGGCAAACCCATTTGAGGGGACCGCTTGATAGAAGTTTCTCTGTAGATTAGGAACTCCTTTCTCGTGGGAAGGACTAAAGGGTAGAGCAAGAGGCCAGAGATGTTCCTCTTAGGGTGTCCGTTGACCCAGAGAGAGGATGGCTAGGAGAGATTCTATTGTCCCAGGCAGTTGGGAGTCACGGTGGCAGATTTGAGGGCTTAGCAGATTTTGCAGGCACACAGCAGAGCTGGGAAGTTTCGATGCCTATTATTTATGGGAGTGACAATGCATTATTTGCATTTTCTCATTTAAAATATGTTCATCTGTAACAACTCTATTTGGTTGGAACTATCTTTCTTTTACAAAAGATGAAACCGACTCAAAAAGGTAAAGAATCATGCTCAAGTTCACGTGGATGTGAGATTCGGAACTGGACTCCTTCTTCCACTGTAAACTCAGTGCTCTTTCACACTTTTCATCAACCGCTGTAGTCTTCAGTGATTTTCCTGCCTGATGATGTTATCCATAGAAGCTTTGATTAAATCTGGAGTTCAGTATAAAATGTGAGATCGATGTTTTGTGTTACTAGATTAGCAGGGATCATTGCCTGGGGGCGGGGGTTGAAGTAGAGATGTAAATATAAACAGTTAATGATCTATTTTGCTTATTTTTATAATGTTTCGCAACTTTTATCACAACTTTATTTTTACAATTTTTGTTGTCTTTTAAAAATTTAAACATTTTAAATAAGGAAACTAATATCATTAGTGTATTATATAAATTAATATGATAAGGATGTTTGTGTGCCTAGATTAATAGATACTAACATTTTGCTATATTTACTTCTGTTTTTTTCTTTAGAAGAAAGGAAATATTTTAGTAATGACCCAAGCATCCCCCTTCCACCCAATCAAATCTCTTTCCTCCCTCCTCAGAGGCAGCTGCTAGGTAAAGTTTATACTTTGTGTTTAAGCATTTCACGTAAATGGCCCAGCTGAACGTGTTTGCAATCCCTTTTTTTCCCTCAGCCGTTGCACTTGAAATTTACTCATAGAGAGGGTGCTGAGATATTTAATTTTTCCTCTCTTTTCTTTCTTCTAACACAGCTCTTGCCACATAAAACAGACTCCTCTCAGTGGGAGAAACAGATGCCATGTGAGGTCTTTGGAGTCTTCTGAATGGGTGCTCCTAGGCATCCTTTCTTCTTGGGGTTCCTGTGAGAGACCCCATGGTTTGGACTGAAGAGAGATTTCAGAAGTGGAATCTATAGTACTCTGTCTGTTCACTCTTTGGTTACTCAAGAATTTAAATCTTAGTTTCCCAAGAACTAAGTCAGTTCTCCAAAAGCAAGGCATCATGTGATGATATCCAACATTATGTTACACTTAATAAATATTTGTTGAATTCTAGCCGCATAAATTATAAGAAGGTGATTTACACAATGAACCCATTAGAAAATGCCAGGCATTCAGGTCATCGGAGGGTGACTTTTGGTGACTGAAACACCAGAGAGAAGTCTTCATTCAGACAGAGCTTATTTAGTGCGTATTAGCTTGAGTCAGGCACTCGTGTTTATCTAGGACATGTCAATGTAAGGTCACTTAAAAAAAGGGGGACCCGCAGGTACACCGTCAAATATATACACATGGTGCCGATACTCATACAGTAAAACCCATGGTTGTTGTACTACTTTTTCCACTTCATAGAATTCCAAAACCTGAACTGAAAAAGAATTCTTACAGCACTCTCACTTTGGGTCAGGCACTGCATTGAACCCATCAACTTAATTTATTCATCTCAAAGCGTAGTGATGACCTAGGCTTTCTTATGACTCCCCTGGGATGAAACTGAGGCTCACTCAAAATTGAGGCACATCCAGAATGACACAGTGAATGACAGGCTGCCTGGCCACAGGGCTTTCTGGTCAACCGTACATTGCCTGTTACCCCCGTTATAGGTAGTATCATCTTGCTCTGTGACACCCAGTGTCTAGGCCAGGGAGGATGGCACTGCCTCGCCACCTGAGTGGCACCCACATTCCCTCATCATCATATGCTCATCCACTGGCTGCCCAGTGATGCCCTGGAACCCTCCCCGGCCAGAATGCGAGGGACCTACATGACTTTTCCTGAGACATGGTAGCCTCTGCTGGGACAGAAGCCTCCCTGGAAGGGCTACCTGCCAGCCCCCATCCTGTTGACATTTTAGGAATCCACGTGAACCACTCCAGTTTCCATGGCAGGTGTGCAGCACCCCGCCCCCTTGATGATTAGACGACAGTGCTGCAGCAAATCGACAGCTCCAGTCATGAGCCTTGGCTCATTGTTGGCATACGGTATAAATATTTGAGTCCTAGGGATTGTAAAATCAACAGATCCCCGTGTCCAAAGCAGACACATGCGTCTCAGGAAGCCAGCCGACCCTCCCAGGAGACAGCTTGTATTGTCAGTGCACAAGCAATGATAGACGTCTGGACTCATGTCCTTCTTCCCCTGCCTCCACTGGAAGCTGCCCAGAGTGGCTCACATATGTGAGTCTTTGCTGTTTAAACTATTTCCCATCTGCCCTGCCTCTTGAGCAAAGCCCCGTACTGCTGGAATTACCCGACCCAGAAAGATAACACCATCATTTTGTACGAGCGACTCACCACCGTCTGGCCTGAGCCCACCAGCAGCCTGTCCAGCCTGCATGTTCTCGTCCCAGGCACACTTGGTTCAGGTGTCCCACTGGCTTGAAATCACTGACTCCCTTCCAAACCGATGTGTCCCTCAGCGTCCAACGCTAGACTTCCCCCTCTCTGAAGCCCTCGGGATGGCTTTCATCCATATTGCTCCTCAGACATTCAGCAGTCCCGGGGCTGAGCAACAAAGCGGTCAGCATCGTTTTGTCTTCCTCCCAAGACGGCAAGCTCCTGCCCTCACGGGCCTTCGCACCAGAAAAGTTAAAGCCCGTTCCTGCGAAGCAAAATCCACTTGGTGGGTGTCCCAAGCCTGAGCCTTCTCTAGTGAATGCCAAGCAGGTGGAGGTGTGGATTCAGAGCCCAACTGGGAAAAACCAGTGAACTCCAGCGAACAAAAACAGGAATGTTACTGGATCACTTGGGCTGGCAATAATTTAGGGAGCCAGGCTGAAATTAGGCGTAGTAATTTGTGATGACAAGACGTGGTTTCCACCTTCAGGGAGCCTACGGGCCCCCCTTGTCGGTCGCTTAGGCGTAGGATGTGGCAGAAGACAAAAATCCTCTTGAAACTTGAATGCTGATGCTTGAGTGGCACCCAGCACTTTTTTCAGGCTTCACGATTTCATAAAGAGAAGGCTGGGACAAGCCGGGTTCGGTGGCTCAGCCTGTCATCCCGCGCCTTTGGGAGGCTGAGGTGCGTGGATTGCCTGAGCCCGCGGGTTCGAGACCCGCCTGGGCAGCGAGACCTCATCTCTACAATCAATCAAAACATCAGCCGGGCGTGGTAGCGCACGCCTGTAATTGCGGCTCCTTGGAAGGCTGAGGCGGAAGGATCGCCGGAGCCCGGCAGGTCAAGGCTACGGTGGCCGGGAGCGGCCACTGCACTCCAGTCTGGGCGACAGAGTGAGACTCCAACTCAAAAAAAAAAAAACCAAACAAACAAACAAAGAAAAGACTGGGACTTCAGGACAGTGAACCAGAAGGGAATAAATTGGAGTTTCGGTTTATTCGTGGGCCTCATGAGAATAATAATGTTTACTAAGGGGTTTGAGGTCAAGGTTAAACTGAGATGAGGAGTTTAGATGAAATAGTGTATCTACCTCCAGCCCCCAACTCCTGTGGCCACCTCCAGCCCCCAACTCCTGTGTTGCCCGCTGTTGATGACACAGGCCTGGCTCACAGCAGCCCTCTCTGTGCCTGCAGTTCCCCAGACACTCCATCCAGGCTGAGAAATGCAGATGGGCACATCCTCCCTGCTAAACACCCCACCTCCACCCCCCAGAGCCCCCGGGGAAGCAATCCCACGGCAGCCCACCTCCCCAGCCCGCTTTATTAATTCCAGTCATGCCGTTCTTTTATTTCACAAATATTTATTGGGAACTTTCCACGCAAACCCACTCTGGCTGGCGGGAACACAAGACTGAGTAGGAGGGAGTTCCCGCCTTCAGGGAGCAGCCACAGGCCTCCCCGTTGTAGGTTGCTTAAACATTTTGTGGCCCCCGGGGAGCCTGACTGCAAGGCTTTAAGGTTTTAAGGTCACGCCTTGGACAGCTGAGCTTGTCGGGGTCTGCCAGCCCTCGCCGGGCCCTTCCTAGCACAAGGGTTGCCACCGCCATTCTGGAGTTGGAGGATCTTCGTGAACAGGGAGTACCATCTGCAGGGGGATGCCCTTCCTAGACAGAGCCTGGGAATCCTGGGACAAGCGTCTTACGCAAGGAGGGCTGCCTTCTCCTGCCTGGGTCCCAACTGGACTGGCTGACCTTTTTCTTTCTGCTCTTCTGGCCATTCGCCTAAGAATGGGCTGGGACTAGCATGCGGATAAGTTTGGGTGTGTGTCCTCGGCTTCTCCATCTAGGGGTCTGGAGACTCTTACATTTACCAAAAAAAAAAAAGAAGAGGGCCCATTTGTAAAAGGAGCTGAGGAGGGTGTTAAGAGATCAAAGAATTCCAGCTGGGGGAGATATCTTCCTCTTTCCTGCAGACTGAGTGTTTCCTGGGATATGTGACAAGAGCTAATTTTAGAAAAATGATGCCGGAAAGAAAATGACTCCTGAAGGCTATTAAGATACATGAGTGCCTCACAATAGCTCACACGCTAAATCTCCTTTATTGTTTCAACATTAAAATAAATACTCAGGCTTAAGATCAGTCCAGATGACTCTCCAACACCGAAAAAGGACGTGTTTCTCAGACCGCGGAAAAGCTGGCCAGCTGGCAGTTGTAGCAGACGCATCCATCACAGCGCGCTCAAAAAGTACTCTCCATTCAAGAAATTGGCGATAAAGCTTGTCAACCACAGGGCTTAGGGGGGACATCATTAAAGTGGCAAGGCCTAGAATTAACTTCTCTTTGCCCTTGAACAAAATAAGAAGTTAGCTGCATTAACCCTAAGCTGCATTGTAATGTTCCTCGGAGGCAGTGTTTATATTTCATAATTTCATCTGACAGCTTGTGATAAATGGTGCCTTTTGGAAAATATGATTTCTCTCAGAACAATTTGAAAGGGAATTTAAACACTCTTTGTACGAGCTTGAATATCCATAGGAAATGCGACTCGTTTCTTTGTTTGGGAATTAGTATCTAAGAGATGGCCACTGACCTTCCTGGGTGAGCAGAACAATCACAGTAATTTCCAGCAGTGGCGCACTTTTGATTTTGCCTGCAAAAATAGAAGCTCCCAGGAGGCCTGGCTAGAAAGGACATGGGAGAAAGGGTAGGGAGGAAAACAAAGTAGTTCAAATAGGCAAAGAACGTGCATTGGGGATTTCAGCCTTTGCACCGCCGGGGAATAACGTTGGAATCGCCACTGAAAAGAGCAGACAGCCACACCGCAACCGGCATGAGCATCTTGTCAGCGCTCTTTCCAGGGGAAGACTGGCAGAACCTCAGCCGCCCCCATCACTTAATCCATCCCCAGCCAAGCACAGGGAAGGTGTGATTAGGACGCATTTTCCATTGGCACCTGGGGACAGATGATTTGCTTGGTGGGCCTCTTGTATCCTCCTGGTGCCACTTTCATCAGGCCAGCTAATGATGAGACACGGCAGTAAGTATTACAGTCGATGCTCTATCATTATAATATTTCGGATGTACTATATCAGAGGAAAGAAATGTGCTTTCTATTGCTTAGCCAAACCTTCCTTTCGGTGAAGCTATACGGTCATTTCCAGGAAAAGAAGGATCCAGGGCTATCCCACTGACGATGTCCCCCACCTGTCTTTCCCATGGGTTTGTGACCAGTGAGCGAACGACTGGGACTCCAGTGTGACGTGATGTGTGTAGCATGCTGCTAGCAGAGGATCTGACATTGCCTTGAGACTTAAATCTTGGAGGATGCTCCCTTAATTGGCAGCAGAAGGTTTGCAGCTACAGAAGCTGTAGGGAAGGCTTTTGGATGATTAAAAGCTGAAACCTAATCACAAGTCGAGGCGGTGAGCCCACTCCTGTCTATTATCACAGGGACCCCTTGCGTCTTACCTAGCTAGGAGTCATCTCTTTGCCTCGAGATAGCTACTCCTCTCACAGTGCTCAGAGGGCCTTACGAATCCTACCTCTCTTTACTTCCCAGCCCACCAGGCAGACAGAACAAACTGCGGTGGGGTCCTTGTCCCGAGGCAATCCCCCAATCCTGCCAGGCTCCTTGCCTTCCCTGGTGTCCCCTGACATCCTCTTGCTCCTCTCTCTCCCTTTCTTGGATGGAGACTTCCCATCTCTCCAGGCAGGAGCAAGGCTATTTCGTGTATGGAAGGCTATGTCTGTGTCAACCTTAAATAAGAGGCTTAAAAATGTGATGAAATATGGAGCTTATTTGAGTGCTAGGCCTGAGGATAGCCACTGAGAAAGAACCGACTCCAAACGCCGTGTTTCTGTTGTAGGACCCCCGTGAGTCCAACAGGAATAGCACAGAACCAGAGAGCCCGAAAAGAGACCCAGAGACAGCGGGTGAGACACAGAGTTTACTGGAGACTCACACACAGGGTGTCCAGGGATGACGGACTGGACCAAAAGCAAAAACAAAAACCTCACTTCTGTGTTGGCAAGCGTGCTAATTATATGGTGACTTTCATGTGGTGACCTCCACCTAGTCCAAAGCAAAGGGCCTCGGTCCTTGCACGTCCGGCATCCCAAGGAACGGGCCAGAATCCAGACATTCTTCCCAGATACGGCATAAACATCCGGGCTGGCCACTCCCATAGTCCGTACCTAGGAACACTGAACACATGGTCACCCGGGAACATAGGGTCATTCTCAGGGTGTGTTTGAGTCATACTGCCAAGACACACCCACCATACGGTTTCTAAAGTGAAATCAAGGTTTCCTTTCTGTCGTCAAAGATGGGGACAGTACAGCAAGGACGTTTTCTCTATGAGACCGCACCACAGCAATTGATTGGTTACAGGTTGTTATAGTCTGAGGAATATTTTGTTACTCTGTTAGGAGGGACAGTGATCTGAGGAAGTGTTATCTCGGGTGCCACCTGGTCTTCTTAACTACTTACGGGGAAAAAAAGGCAAAAGTCACAGCCGCATGCCACGTGACTCAGGCTACATAGCCACATCCCTCCCAAGGCTCAGGATAATTTAGAGTTCCAACAGCTTTCAGTTTGAATGACTTGAAGTTTGAACTATTTAATTGTACATCTGATCATCGGAATCCTGCCCTGAAATTGAGCAGGCTTGCCTTCTCAGCTCAGTTCCTGTGGCTTCTTGATTCATCCAATCAAGGCAACATTACTTCCATCTGAAGAAGGGGCGTTTTCCTTCAGCCTCCCAGGCTAGGAGTTTCTAGCCCTTCTCAACAGCTCAAGGTTTTTTTTTTTTCCTTGTCTCTCTTTCCACCACTCTGCACACACCTCATCTTTGCCTCTGTGTTTTAAAAATATCTTCTGGAGCAGATGCTGAGATCAGAAACCTTGTTTCTCATTTTTCATTCACCCACCAGACCTGTTGCTCCATTCAGAGAAACCAGGTCACAATGATTCCCCGTCGGAAGCAGAAAGACTGCCTTTTATTTATTTATTTATTTATTTTTATTTATTTATTTTTGAGTTGGAGTCTCACTGTGTCGCCCAGACTGGAGTGCAGTGGCTGCTCCCGGCCACCGCAGCCTCGACCTGCTCGGCTCCGGCAATCCTTCCGCCTCAGCCTTCCAAGCAGCCGGAATTACAGGCATGCGCTACCATGCCCGGCTGATTTTGGGATTTATTGTAGAGATGAGGTCTCGCCAAGTTGCCCAGGCAGATCTCGAACCCACGGGCTCAGGCAATCCACTCACCTCAGCCTCCCAAAGGCGCGGGATTACAGGCTGAGCCACCGAGCCCGGCTAAGACTGCGTTTTAAATTAGCTGCTGCTCCTTCGCCTTCCAGGTGTGGAGCTTCTAAAAGTCGTGGAACTTCCTGAGTGACAGGACTTCCTCACTTATGCTAATGAGACAACTCACTTCCTGCCCCTAGATAGCTTCAGGTGGGACTCCGGTCACCAGAAAGACCAACCTGGTGAAATTACAGGGTTGGGACTTTGGGTCCCTTAACCTCCAGTGAAAAGATGAGGACTGGAGATGGAGTTCAATCACCTGGGCAATGATGCAATCAGTCATGCTTGTCTAATGAAACCCCATGGATACGAGGCTGGGTGCGGTGGTTCATGCCTATAATCCCAACACTTTGGGAGGCCAGGGGGAGAGGATCACTTGAGGCCAGGAGATCGAGAGCAGCCTGAGCAAAAAACCAGGCATGGTGGCATGGGCCTGTAGCCCCAGCTACTTGGGAGGTTGAAGCTGGAGGATTGCTTGAGGGCAGGAGTTCGAGGCTGCAGTGAGCTATGATTGTGCCACTGCACTCCAGCCTGGGTGACAGAGTGAGACCCTGTCTCAACAAACAAACAAACAAACAAAACAAAAAAAGCCTAGGCACTGGGACTCAGTGAAGCTTTCTGGTTCATGAACGCATTGATGTGCCGGGAGGATGACATACTTGGAATCCAACAGAGAAAGGGTGTTGGAAACTGCGTTCCCTCCAGATCTCACCCTACGCGTGCATCCTTCACAATAAAACTGTAACCATAAATATAGCACGTTCCTGACTTCTGTTAGTCATGCTGGTAAATGGTCAAACCTGGAGAGTGTCTTAGGAACCTGGGGACTGGTAGCTGGACAGGAGGAAGTATGGATGGCCTGGAGACACACACAGCTGTAATCTGACGTGAGGGCAGTCCTGTGGAGGGCTATGCTCGTAACTCACGGGGTCTGCACTAACTCCTGGTAGTATCCGAATTGCATTTCAGGGCACCCAGTTGGGGTGGAAACAGAATAACTATTATTAAGGGTAATCTTCCAATTTGGGGTAGAAATCTTGAAATATCAGAAATAGCTTCTTGACCTTTGTGATGTATATTATAGCTGGAAGCATTGTCCCCTGAGTGGAGAGTTTAGACAACTCATGTAGCAGAATGCTGCTCAAAGTCTAGCCCCAGAGTATGCACAGCCACAACCTGTTCATTACCAGTTCACGCTGAGATACATACAGAACATGAAAGTAGGCACTTTTACAGCAATTGGGCCATGCCAAGACATTCCGATATGGAAATAAAAAAATATCAGACAGTGACAGCTTCAGTAAAAAAAAATCAACCTCTACCACAGATAATTTGAGGAGCCCAATTTAGAAAGCATAGCCTCAGGTTGATATGATCAGATGAACCAGACCTTAGAGTAAAAAGCATGAGCCATAAAAGCAGGAAGATGTATTTATTTGAGTGCAATACCAGCTGCTTGCTATCCCTGTGCTTTGGTGCAAGTTTCTAAATCGCTTTGGACCTCAGGATCCACATCTAGAAAATGGGTGTAGCAATAAATCCTACCTAATTAGGTGCTGGAAAGGCCAAATGAAATAATCCCGGACAAATGCTAAACACAATTTGGCATATAGCAAGTTAACTGCTGATGTTATTTATTTTGTGCTCGCCTTTTGACATCAGTGGTTCTGGCTTGGTTAAAGCATATTCTGGATATGTAAGTTTGATTTATGACTGCATGTGAAATCTATAGCATTGCTTTCGTGTGAATACAAACTGAGATGAACACTTTTTTTAAAGTCACAATTTATACATGTGAGTGAACGTTGCTTTTTGTAGAATTCCTCTGGGATGCGAGATCCCTATCTCAAAATACTGCAGTTTTTGGAAGCACTTTTGGAACTTCTTATTTGGCATTCCCGTTAAAGCCCGTTCCAGTGATCTCTGATGTAACAAATCACCTTAAAACTTAGTGTTTTAGAACACAGCAACAGCTCATTATTCCGTGAGTTGACTGGGCTCCACTGGGTTTCCCATAAGACTTGCAGGCAGATGTTGGCTGGGGAATGGAATTACATGGAAGCCCAGTAGGGCTGGGGATCCGTGATGTCATCTTCCTACCTCACGTTTGGTGCCTGGGCTGGGATAGCTGGAAGAGCTCAGGGCTGCCTGGCTGTCAGCTCTCATTCCATGTATTTTTCTTTTCTGTAGGGCCCAAGAGAAAACATCCCCTTCATCCTTTGAAAATGTGCTGAAAAATCAACTCATAAAAGGCAGATGAATTGGAGAAAAGGCATACAAAGTTATTAGCGTGTAGATGGTATTATTTCTTTTAACAGTGGCTATCCGATATCCCCAAGGGGCACCGTTGTTTCTACGCCCCCCTCCTTAGGGGAAAGGGAGACGGGGAAGTGTGGGTGATGTTAGGAGGACATTAAATGATTTTTAGGGGAATTCAGTGGGTTTAAAGAACATAAAGTAGCCTGGGAAAAATTCTGTGGGGCTCACAGAGCAGACAATGGTTTGTGATAAGCCTTTCCAGGTTAACAGACTTCAGTCTTCCTTCTTTTAATATGCATTCCGTTAATGAAAACTCAGAGATGGGGCCAGAGGTAATCATTTTCTTTGGGGTACATCGTGACTGTAGGCAGATAAGAAAACATCGGAGTGCTTAATCCTGTACTTTGGGAGAAACAGAGGATTTAGAGACCAGCAGAGGAAGAAGGTCAGAGAGACCTTGCAGCTTCTTCTTTAGTTCAGCATGTCAAAGCGCCATATTGTGGAGCGTTCACTTCTGGGCCCCAACAATTTCTACATGGCTAACTTGGGCTTCCTCAATGCATGGCGAACTAGACTTAGGGAGGTATCTTCACTGGTGTCTGGCTTCCCCCAGAGCGAGTGTTCTAGGGGCCAGGAAGTGGAAACTGCTCGACCTGGTCACTGGAATAGGTCCCCCACTGCCATATTCTGCTCGCCCAAGCACTCACCAAGAAGAGGAGTCTTCCTCAAGAGGAGGAGAATGCATAGACCCTACCTGTCCCTGGGTGGAGGTCAAAGAATCCGTGTCCACCTTTAATCTGCTATAGATCCACAGAGAGGAATGTGGTCGTCTTATTTTAGCCCATCTTTTGAATAGCTTCCTAAAGTGACCACACTGAGGCAGGAACACTCATTTTGATTTCAGTTCCTATCTGTTTGAGTAAAAAAGCCCAGCATCACATTATGGCCTTGCATGCCTTTGTGTTTTTAGCAGCAGTCAGTCTATGCTGAGGAAGGAACATCGGGTCACAGAATTCCCCCAGCAGCTCCTCTTGTAAGATTCTCTCTACATTCTGAGAGTCTGATTTCTACTGATGACCTCCTTGTAGAATGTGTTGCCCCCTGTCCTCTTTCCTGCCTTACCAAACTCAAGGGAATCTCCTGAAAGCCCACAAGCTACCATGTCACTCCTTTGCTCTAAGAAGTTTACTCCCTAGTTCTCATAAGCCTGTGAGCCACATGTCAGGGCAGGCATTCGAGACCCCTCATGTCTAGAAGTGGGTAGCATTACAGTTCCGTCTTCTCCAAATGGTCTCTCTTACACACACACACACACACACACACACACACACACACACACACACACACACACACACTCACATCATTTACTCAAGCAGAATTTATTGAATAGCTGCCTGTGCTTGACTTTGTGCTCAGCTTGGAACTCCAACGAGTTCAAACATTATTCCACAAATATACTTTATGTATATTTTCTTTTCAGAGTTTTGCTTAAGTTCCTAAAGTTAGTGAGAGCATTTATTTTTTATTTAGATTTGAGGGGTCCCTGTGCAGGTTTGTGACATGGGTATGGTGCGTGATGATGAGGCTTGAGACTCTATCAAACCTGTCACCCAAATAGTGGGTGTGGAATTCAACAGGAAGTTTTTCAACTGTTTGCCCCTTCCTCCTTCCCTTCTGTCTTTAGGAGTCACCAATGCCTTTGGTTGCTATCCTTATGTCCATGTGCATGCCCAGTGTTTAGCTCCAATTTATAAGTTAGAACATGTGTTACTCAGTTTTCCATTTCTGCATTAACTCTCTTAGAATAATGGGTTGCATCCATGTTGCTATAAAGAGCATGATTTTGTTTTTGTTATTTTTATGGCTGCATAGTATTACGTGGTGTAATATCACATTTTTTAATCCAATCCACTGTTAGTGGCTGCTAGGTTGGCTCTGTGTTTTTGCTATCGTAGGTAGTGCTGTGATAAACATATGAGTCTAGGTGTATTTTGGTAAAATGATTTGTGTTCCTTTGGGTATATACCCAGTAGTGGGATTGCTGAGTTGAATGGTAACCTGTTTTTAGTTCTTTGAGAAATCTCCATGCTACTTTCCACGGGAGCTGAACTAGCTTACATTTCCACTAATAGTGTACGAGCATCCCCTTTTCTCTACAACCTCACCAGCATCTGTTGTTTTCTGACATTCATATTAGCCATTCTGGCCAGTGTGAGATGGTATCTTGTTGTGATTTTTATTTGCATTTTCTGATGATAGGTGATGTTAAACATTTTTTCATGTTTTTTGGCCACCTGTATGTCTTTTGAGAAGTTCCTGTTCATGTCCTTCGCCCACTTTTTGAGGGTGTTGGTTTTTTTTTCCTGTGGATTTGTTTAAGCTCCCTATAGCTTCTGAACACTTACCTTTTGTCAGATGCAGTTTGCAAAAATGTTCTCCCATTCTGTAGTTTGTTCATTCTTTGGATAATTCCTTTTCCTTTGCAGAAGCTCTTTAGTTTAATTAAGTTCTACTTGTCAATTTTTGTTTTTGTTGCATTTGCTCTTGAGGACTTCCTCATAAATTCATTGCTTAGACTAATGTCCAGGAGAGCGTTTTCTAGCTTTTCTTCCAAGATTTTTATAGTTTGAAGTCTTATGTTTTAGTCTTTAATCCATTTTGAGTTAGTTTTTGTATATGGTGAAAGGAAGGGGTCCAACATCATTCTTCTGCATGAGGTTAGCCAGTTTTCCCATCACGATTTGCTGAATAGGGTATCCTTTCTTCATTGTGTACTTTTGTTTTGCAGCTTTATTGCTGAGTTCTCTATTCTATCCCACTGGTCTATGTATCTGTTTTAGTTGTTGTTGTTGACCAACAACATGCTGCTTTGGTTACTGTAGGCTTGTAGTAAAATTTAAAGTCAGGTAATGTGATGCCTCCAGCTTTCTTCTTTTTTGCTTAGAATTGCTTTGCCTATTCGGGCTTTTTTCTTCCATGTGATTTTGAGTCTTGTTTTATGTCCTAGAGCTGTGAAAAATGGTGCTAGTAAGTTGATAGGGATTATAGAATCTGTGGATTTCTTTAGGCAGAATGGACATTTTAATGGCACTGATTCTTCTAATCCATGAGCATGGAATGTTTTTCCACTTGTTCATGTTGTCTTTGATTTTTTTCAGCATTGTTTTGTAGAGATCTTTTACCTCCTGGGTTAGCTGTATTCCCAGGTATTTTGTATGTGTTGTGACTACCGTAAATGGGATTGTGTTCTTGATTTGGTTCTCAGCTTGTATGCTGTTGGTATGTAGAAATGTTACTGATTTTTTAATGCTAATTTTATATCCTGAGACTTCACTGAAGTCTGTTATCAAGTCTGCAAGTCTTTTGATGGAATCTTTAAGGTTTTCTAGATATAGAATCATATCATCTACAAAGAGAAATCATTTAACTTCCTCTTTTCCTATGTGGATATCTTTTATTTCCTTCTCTTGCCTGATTGTTCTGGCTAGGCCTTCCAGTATTATGTTACATAGGAATGGTAAGAGTAGACATCCTTAGACATCCTTGTCTTGTTTCAATTCTTATGGTAAATGCTTCTAAATTCTGCACATTCAGTATGATGTTGGCTATGGGTTTGCCATAGATGGTTCTGATTATTTTGAAGTATATTCCTTTGATGCCAAATGGTTGAGGGTTTTTATCATGAAGGGATGTTGGATTTTACCAAATGTTTTTTCTGCCTCTATTGAGATAATCATGTGGTTCTTATTTTTGATTCTGTTTAGGTGATGGATTACGTTTGTATTGAACCGGTCTTCCATTCCAGGAATAAAGCCCACCTGATCATGATGAATGATCTTTTTAATGTGCTACTGGATGCGGTTGGCTAGTGTTGTGTTGAAGATTTTTATGTCTATGTTCATCAGGGGTATTGACCTGTAATTTTCTTTCTTTTCATGTGTCTTTGCCAGGTTTTGGTATCAAGATGATACTGGCTTCATAGATAGAGTTAGGAGGATTTCTTCTCCTCAGTTGTTAGGAATAGTTTTCATAGAACTGAGACCAGATCCTCCTGGTGTGTTTGGTAGAATTCAACTGTGAATCTGTCTGGTTTAGGAAATTTTTTGGTAGGTAAGTAATTACTGATTCAATTTTGTGACTTGTTATTGGTCTGTTTGTGGTTTCCGTGTATTTCTGTTTCAATCTTGAACTTGCACACTGTTGGTGGGAGTGTAAGTTAGTATGGCCTCTATGAAAATTGGTATGGAGATTTCTGAGAGAACTAAAAGTGGAGCCACCATTTGATCCAGCAGTTCCACTACTAGGTATCTACCCAAAAGTACAAAAGTTGTTATATTAAAAAGACACCTGTACCCAAATGTTCATTATAGCACAATTCACAATTGCAAAGACGTGAAATCAACCTATATGCCCATCAGCTGACCAGTGGATAATGAAAATGTGGTATGTATACACTATGGAATACTAGTTAGTCATCAAAAAGAATGAAATAATGTCTTCTGCAGCAACTTGAATGGAATTGTAGAACATCATTTAAGTGAACTAAGGAACAGAAAACCAAACACAGCATGTTCTCAGTTACGGACAGCTACACTAAGGATCTGCAAAGACATAGAAGATGATGTAAGGGACATTGGAGGCTCAGAAGGGGGAAGGAGGGAAGGGGTGAAGGGAGGAAAAATCATCTATTGGGTACAGTGTTCACAGGTGGGGCTGGTGGGTACATTTAAAGCTCAGACTTCTTTACCACTGTACAATACAACCATGCAACCAAAAATTATTTGTAATCCCTGAAGCTATTTAAAATACAATAAAATAAAATAATAAAACAAAGCAAAGTCTTGGGAGATTGCATGTTTTCAGAAATTTGTCAATTTCTTCTAGATTTTAGTTTACACACATAACAGATGCTTGCAGTTATCTCTGGGAATCTTTTGCTTGTCTTTGGGATGAGTTGTAACATCAGCTTTTTGTTTCTGATTATATTTATTTGTATTCACATTCTCTCTCTCTCTCTCTCTCTCTCTCTCTCTCTCTCTCTCTCTCATTGTTCTATAAATCTGGGTGCTCCAATGTTGGGTGCATATGTGTTTATCCTTTCAAAAAAACAGCTTTTCAGTTCATGGATCCTTTGTGTATTTGATTTTTTATTTCAGTTTTGTTTAGTTCTGCTATGATTTGGGTTATTTCTTCCCTTCAGCTAGTTTTCCTTAAGCTTGTTCTTGCTTCTCTAGTTCCCTTAGTTGAAAGGTTAGGCTGCTTATTGGAGATCCTTTTACCTTCTTGATGTGGGTATGTAATGCTACAACATTTCCTCTTAGCACTGTTTTTTCAGTATCTCAGCTGTTTTGTTAAGCTGTGTCTTTTTTTGTTTGTTTCAAATAATTTTTAAATTTATGTCTTGATTTTGTTGTTTGCTCAAAAGTCATTCAGGAGCAAGTTGTTTAGTTTCCATGTATTTGTGTGGTTTTGAGGGTTTTTCTTGGTGTTGATTTTCTTTATTTTGATGTGGTCAGGAAAGATGCTTGGTATGATTTTGAAATGTATTAATATTTCATTTATGATTGAGCACGTGGTCAATCTTACATTATGCTCCATGTGCAGATGAGAAGAATATATATTCTAAGGTTGCTGGATGAAGTATTCCATAGATATCTGTCAGGTCCAATTGGTCACATGTCGTGTACCAGTTTAAGATTTCTTTGTTAATTTTCTTCCTGAATGATCGATCTAAAGCTTTTGGTGGGATGTTGACATTCCCCACTGTTATAATGTGACTGTCTAAGTCCTCTCTTAGGTTTAGTAGTAATTGTTTTATAAATCTGGGAGCTCCAATGTTGGGAGCATCTATGTTTAGGATAATACTTCTTAATGGGTTGAGCCTCTTATCATTACATAGTGCCTTTCATTTTATTTTCTTTCTTTCCGTTCCTTTTCCTTTTTTTTTAAACTGCTGCTGGTTTTAGAGTCTGTCTTGTCTGATACAAGAATAGGAGACCTTGCTCTTTTTCGTTTTCGGTTTGCATGGTGACCTTTTCCATCCCTTTACTTTGAACCTATAGGTATCGTGAGAAGTGAGATGGGTCTCTTAAAGACAGCAGAAGGATGGGTCTTGTTTTATTCAGTTTGCCACACTGTCTTTTAAGTGGAGCATTTAGGCAATTGACATTCAAGGTTACTACTGATGTGGGAGGATTTGTTCCTCTCATATTGATTGTTAAAAAGTTTCTTTGTATTCTCTGTTTTGTGGTTGATTTAAATGGTCTGTGCACGATGTGCTTATGTGTGCTTTGTGTCAGGTGACATTGTTCTTTCATTTCCGTGTTTAGAACTCCCTCAAGCATCTCTTGTAGGGCCAGTGTGTTGGTGACTAATTCCCCTAGTGCTCGCTTATCTGGGAAAGACCTTATTTCTTTTTCGTTTATGAAGTTTAGTTTGGCAGTTAAGAAATTCTTGGCTGGCATTTCTTTTCTTTATGATAGCTAAAAATGGGCCCTGATCTTTTCTGGCTCATAGGGTTTCTGTTGTGAGATCTGCTGTTATTCTGATGGGTCACCCTTGGTAGGTGATCTGGTCCTTCTCTCTAGCTACCTTGAAGATTTTCTTCTTTCATGTTGACATTGAATAGCTTGATAACTACAGACCTTGGGGACGGTTGTCTTGTGTAGTATCTCACAGGAGTTCTCTGAATTTCTTGTATCTGCATGCCAACCTCTCTAGCAAGATTAAGGAATTTTTCTTGGATTATGCCCTAAAATACTTTTTCCATATTGTTTCCATTATCTTCTCTCTCAGGAATGCCAATCAGATGTAGGTTTGGTCTCTTTACAGAATCCCATATTTCCCAAAGGCTTTATTCATTTTTTAAATTCTTTGTCTGACTGAGTTGATTTCAAGGATCAGTCCTCAAGCTCCAAATTCTTTCTTCTCCTTGGTCTAGACTGTCTTTAAGGTTTGCAAGTATATTCTGGAATTCCAGAAGTGAATGCCTCAATGCAGGAAGTTTGGTTCTTTCAATGGCCATGTCAGTTTTCAAGTTTTGGATAATTTTCATGACCGGTTTATCTTTGTGTTTCTACTTTTGATTGGATCTCACCGAGTTTCCTTGGATTCCTGTCCGTATTCTGAATTCTATATCTGTCATTTGGACCTGTCCTTCTAGTGAGAGTCCATTGCTGTGAGCTGTTGCAGTCCTCTGTAGGTGTCAAAACACTCTGCCTTTTGGTTTTGCTGGAGTTCTTACGCTTGTGCTTTCTCATCTGGGGGAGCTGACTCCTTTTTCTCTGGAATTCACTTGCGTTAGGATGGGGTTGTTAAAGATCTTTTTTTGTCTTAAGCATATAGCTGTGATGTTGTATGTGGTTGACTGGGTTTGTTAAGTGACCCGGCTCACCCTTCTCTTCCCGACCCATCGGCTGCAAGGACAGAGGCAGTGCATGTGGTGACTGTGGGGGTCTAACAGCAACCTCTGAAGGTTGTGACCTTGAAGTCATGCCGAGTCACAGCTGCAGCGTCCAGGAGGGGATGGGGCAGCTGTGAGGCACCAGAGTGCCTGTTGCAGAAGCAGAACGGTCTCGCCTGGTAGGAAGCCAGGAGGGGAAGGGGCCGTGGAAGCAGGGTATGCAGCATACATCCTGTGGGCACCCGGACTTGTCTTGCCTCTCCACTCCCTCCCTCACCCATGGGCAGCACGGGCAGAGGCAGTGGTGGTGGCTGCTGTGAAGGGTCTGGCAGCGACCTCTAGGAGTGAGGCCCTCAGAGAAGCACTAAGCTGCGGATGCAGTATTCAGGTGAGGCCAGGGCTGCTGAGCCCCACCTGGTCAGTCACTGTGGGGGCGGGGTTCTGTGACCTCCATTTTGTGGGCACACAGACCCATCCCATCTCTCTACTCCCTCCTCAAGCCACAAGTGGCAGGTGGTGCCCCACCTGGCTAGTAGCCATGGGGGTGCCCTGTGTCCCTGTTCGCTCCCTGGCCCGCATTTGGCAGGGCAGAGGCAGTGGTGGTGGCAGCTTCTACACGCTGTCGGCTTTCTGGACTCAAGCCATGGCTGCAGCATTCACGCAGGAGCAGGGCAGGTGTGGTGGGGACCGGTCTCTGAAACGAGTGAGATGCTCTTGGCGAGGAGCCAGAGAGGTGAGAGGTCAGAGGGGGCACCCTTGCAGTGCGATCCACAGCTGAGCGATCCAGCCTGGGGTTGCACGAGAGCTCCTGGCCTCCTTTTCTGGTGGGTGGCCGCGGCGGGTGCTCAGCCCCTCTGGGAGCAACAGCCCGTTGGGTGCCACGTGGGCTTGAGTGGTGCCTCTTGCCAGCCCCTGGGCTGCTTCCTGTGCCAGACTGGAGCAAGGGGTGTCAAGAGGGGCTTTGCCATGACTAGGGGTGCAGTGGCCCATGGCATATGTGTGGACCTGGATTCTCTGGCACTCATCCCTTCCTGCATGCCACATGCTTTCCTGGACGGGGGCCCAGCCTCCCTGCCCTCTGCTCTTCGTGGTTCCTGTCACTTCTCGGCTGAACTTTAGCGGGTTCTCCCAGAGGATACCCGAAGTGCGAAAATCTGCTTGCTGTTTCAGCCCCTCTCCATGAGGGAGGCACCCCCTAGCTGCTTCCTGATTGCTTCCCTTCACAAGAATCACCATGCAGCTGCGAGCGTCAATTGCGACACCGTGGTGAGGAGGGTTCGTTCTCTTTCATTGCAGCTGACGCTTTTCACTCTGCCTCCTTCTGCAGCCTTCCTCTGGTGCAGTCTCATCTAGAACCCAGCAGGCTTTCTCCTCCTCTCCCCCTAATTTAAAGTAGTCCCCGCAGCTGGGTGCGGGGGCTCGAGCTTGTAATCTCAGCCCTCTGGGAGGCCAAGGTGAGAGGGTCGCCTGAGCCCACGGGTTCGTGCATTGCCCACTGGGCAAGTTGGCGAGACCTCATCTCTACGATAAATGAAAAGATTAGCCAGGCGTGGTGGCGTGCACCTGTAGTTTCGGCTACGTGGAAGGTTGAGGTGGAAGGATCGCCTGAGCCCAACTGGTCGACGCTGGGGTGACCGTGAGCCTGCCCCTGCACTCCAGCCTGGGCGACAGAGTGAGACTCCGACTCAAAAAAAAAGAAAGAAAATAAATAAAGTAGTCCCCTCATGTCCCTCCAGTGGCTCATGGTAAGAGTGAAGGAGAAGGGCATTCGCGCATGCTTGGGGCATTTATGAAGTCAACAGGCACCTGGCATAGCACTCACCCACAGTGGCAGCCACGGAAGCCTGGCTTCATCCACCCCATCGGTGGACTTCCAGGGTGTTCCGGGCAGCCTCCCTGGTGTGGGAGACCATGAAGGATCAGATACGGTTGTCATGTCTTAGAAGCGCACAGCAGTGCTGCTGTAAAACATATGAGCTTTGACTCCTTGGCGACCCGCCTAACGAGTAGATAAGGGAGGGCCGCGTGTACTTAACTCTCCAGCTTTGCTTTAGCACATCGGAACTCTATAAACACAGACGCAGGGGGAGTCGGCTGGCCAGTGCCCTGCTAAGTGTTTCTCCAAGTGCGGAGGTAGACACGTCCCTGAGTCACCTGGGGAAGGTGTTGCAGTTACACACTCACCCACCCCACTCTCCCAAGCTTCTCAGCTGAGACGCCCCAACCCTTGTCCTGCAGAGGTGAGGGGGGCAGCCATGACCCCTGGACTAAACTAAAGCTCCTGAACGATCCGAGCTTCTGATCCCCCCTCCACAGCCCCGGTGCAGAAACGCCTGCGTGGGTAGAGCGTCCCCAGCGGCGTCTGAGCCGGCTTCCCGGTGGGCTAACCCCAGCGTCTGGCTGTTTTTCAGGTTCCGTCCACCCCCCGCCCGCTCGAGGACGCCGGGTGCCGGCCTCCGAGCCCTGCCATGAAGCCACGCTTGAAGCAATGGCGACAGCGGATGCTTCTGGGGATATTCGCCTGGGGCCTCCCCTTCGTGGTCATCTTCATCTACTTCACCGACGGCAACCCGGCCGAGCCCGTGCCCAGCGCCTTCTCCTTCCTGGAGACCCAGAGGCTCCTGCCCCTGCAGGGGAAGCAGCGGGCCATCATGGGCGCCCTGCACGAGCCCGCCTGGCTCCGAGGCGCGGACGCGAACCAGGCGCTGCCCCGCGGACGCCCGGTGGCCTCCTTCCAGGCGGGCCCTGAAGACCCCCAGAAGTGGGGCCGGGCGCGCGGCGGGTCAGAAAAGGAGGAGTCTTTTTCGCCCCAGGTTGGGAGAAAATCCCAGAGTGCTTTCTACCCGGAGGACGACGACTACTTTGTCGCTGCCGGTCCGCCAGGGTGGCACAGTCACAAGCAGGGGACGGCGGGAGGGGCTTCCCCGGGGCAGCCGGGCCTGCGGGAGGGGGCCCCGCCGGCCGGACAGGTGCAGGCGAGGCCGGCGAAGAGGCGATCGCGAAGGAGCCGCGTGTGGGCGGCGGGCGACGGCGGGGACAGGCTGTCCGCCTCCATGTCCAGGGCCTTCCTGTACCGGCTCTGGAAGGGCCAGGTCTCCGCCAAGATGCTGAACCCGCGCCTGCAGAAGGCCATGAAGCACTACCTGGACGCCAACAAGCACGGGGTGCGCTTCCGCGGCCGGCGGGAGGCCGGGCTGAGCCGGGCGCAGCTCCTGTGCCAGCTGCGCCGCCGCGCGCGCGTGCGGACCCTGGACGGCACCGAGGCGCCCTTCTCGGCGCTGGGCTGGCGGCGGCTGGTGCCCGCCGTGCCCCTGAGCCAGCTGCACCCGCGCGGCCTGAGCAGCTGCGCCGTCGTCATGTCCGCGGGCGCCATCCTCAACTCCTCCCTGGGCGAGGAGATAGGTAGGTCTCCGCGCGGGGACGGTCCCCGAGGGCTGGTCCCGGCGGTGCGCGCCTCTGGACCTCACCGGCGTCGAGGCCCGGGTCCCCGCCCCCGGGCTTTCCAGGGACCGTGGCAGAGCGGGCTGGTGACGCCCCGCTGCTGGGACAGAACGAGTACCTGTCGAGACCCTGACAGAAGCAGTCTTTGGGGGGAACTTAGAGAGGGAAGGGGGCTCCCTGGCGCCCCTCCTCACTGCTCCTGTCTCAGACTTCGCCTCCAGTGGAGCCCCGGGTCTACACCCGTCGGCCCCCAGCCTGGCCCTGGAAGCCTGCCGACCCCATCACGGGGTGGCAGTAAGGTAGAGGAACAAGAGGAGGGGTTGGGAGGGCAGGAACACGCCCAGTCAGAGCTCGCCCCCAAGAGAAGCATCCGGGAGGGTGACGTTGGCTGCCTCATGCCTAAGCCCTCCTCCATGGACTCTGAGAAGGGCCCGGCTGCTGTTGAGAACGTCTTTCAGATGATGAGTCCTGGCCTCCCGACCATTGGCACGAATCCAACCGGGGCGGCATGGCCAAGGTGCCTAGTGGGGACTTCTCCCTGGTGGTCACTGCCATCTCTGCCAGGGGCTTCCGTCCTCCGTGCCGGGCTCATTCTTTAAATCCATGTCAAGAGCTCTGGAGCACGTCTGCCTCCACCAGGGTTCTCCAGACAATCAGACCAGGAGTAGATACTGCAGAGACAGAAAGATTTAGGTCAAAGACTTGCCTCAGGTGATATCCGTAGGGCAGGCCAGCCGGCTAGACACTCGGGTGAGGTTTCTCCGGGGCAGTCACAAGGCAGAATTCCCTCTTCCTCAAGAAACTTCAGTCCTTGATTCTAACGCCTTCACCTGGCGGGAAGAGGCCCCCTACACTGTGCAGGGCCGTCCGCTTTACTCAAAGTCAGCTGATTTACATGTTAATCGTGTCTTAAAAATGCCTTCACAGAAACACCTAAACTGGTATTTGACCCAACAACTGGATACCGGAGTCTGGCTAAGTTGGTACATCACATTAACCTCCAGCTTCTTCCCAGTTTTCAAGTACAGTGTCAGTCCAAGGCTCTTTTGGTCGAAAGGGCAGAGTAAGGTTCAAGCATAGTGCCCTCTCCAAAGCGGAAGTCCTCCTTCCTCGCTGGACGGCAATCATCTCCCCACCTCCCCTAGCCTCTTGGCCCTCCTTGCCTGAGATGCCTCGTCTCCTGTGTTGACAGCTGCTCTCTCCCTCCACGGTCGTGGGTCTCTCTGCTCCTGGGAATTTCCATGAGGCCCAGGCTAATTCCATGGCCGCAGGGAGCATGCATCTTGGCCCCTTAGGCTCACCCAGTCACTGGGCAAATGCTTTTAGGCCCTACTGTGCCCACTGCTCTGCACGAGGAGCAGTTAAACAAATGTGACCAGTTGCAGCCTCAGCCTCAAGTCCAGGCGTGATGCAGCCACGTTTCAGACAGCCTCACGGTAACTGGTATTTGGCTGTAACTCGTCTAGAAGTGAGATTTAGAGACCTCGCCTCCTGGTTGCAAAGGAGTAGTCCTGGCTTCTAGTCTTTGTTGTGAGCAGACTCACCTATTGTTCTGTGTCCTGGAAGAGTTCCCGACTTTCCAGAGCCCTCTTGGACTGAGGCGAAGGCACTGTAGCAGGCTCAGAAACCCAGACCTCAGCTCAGTTGTCCTCAGGAATGAGGCTGAATTCTTGAAAAGTAAAGAAAACAAGACAGTAAGTCTGGACTTACGCTCGGGGGTCCCTGTGCTGACATTACAGCAGGCTCGTAATAACACAGTCCATGTGTCACATGAGCAAGTAGCCATAGCCAGGGCAGAGCAGCTCGCAATTTATTAAAAGCAAGCAGGGGTTTACAGGTCCCCGGGGTGAAATAACACCACGGCTCTTTTTCACTTCTGAGGACCTGTATTAATAACGTAGAGAAGAGATGTAAGTTTTATGCTTGCAGCAGGCAGTGGCTTGCTTCTGGCTTGGCTTGGTTGTGAACACCTCTGCATTAGAGCTGCATATCTGGGCGGCTCGTGCATGTCACAGAGAATTTCCGCGCTCTTCATCCCTGGGTGAACATCCCTGACCAGAGTCTCGTAAACGCTGCTTACACTGAGAAGTCCTTGTTTCTGGGGAGCATGAAATCCCCAAATTGCATCTCTGTCCACTTAGAGTATCCAGGTTTAATGTACACTGTGCACACTTCCATGAGGCTTCTTGGCTGGAGCTATAGAGTCACCACTGAAGAAAGGGCTTGGGAAGGATTTGGGGTTTGAGGTTTTTTTTCCTGTAATCTCAATGCTGTTTTGTCAACATTTCTTTGAATCAGAGTTTGTAGTAACCCATTAAGAACACATCACACGCCTCCGTTTGCAAAAACAAAAACGCTCACTTCTTTAAGTGGTCATCTGCTAACATTAGCACTGTGTGTGACGCTGGCCTCTGTGTCCTACTCACCTGGTTGTATACATGCAATCCCTTGTAGTTATTAATGATGCTCATCATAAAAGTAAATTCATGTAGCAGGCCATCCTCTAGTGACTGCAAGCTCGCTCGCTTGCTGCTTCAATTCAGCACAGGAGACCGTGGGGGAGTGCCCAGGCAGGGCAGTGACCAGGTGCTGGTGACTGGCTGGCCTAGTAGCTCCTGGAAGGTGTTTAATTTTCCTTCTGGATGCACCTGTCTGGCTTATTTTCAAGATCAGTGCGGCATGGCTCTGGCCTGGAAATGCCTTCTCCAGAATGAAGCTTGGCTTTCTTCCCTTGTGCCTGCTGTCTTATCTGCTCTTTCTTTTCTAAATATGAATGGACAGCTTCTGTTTTTAAGGCACATCGTCCAGGAAAGGCACACCAGGTGTATGTACACAGCACAGCCTCCCTTTCCGACCCCGGCGCGGCTCACTCAGGGCTTTCACCGGGCTTAGCACATGTCCCGATGAGGGGGCCTCCCTGCCCCCCGCGCAAGTGGCCTTTCAACTCTCCAGACCAATACCACTTCCCAAGGAGTCACGCGACATCACCTTCCTGTGCCCTGTACCTCGTGACCTCCTTGGGAGGGTTAAAACACAGCTCCCCGTATGGTGACAGGTATTCCAATGCTGATACGTCTCCAAGGTGATGCGATTTAACTGACGTTATGAGTCAGTTAAGAGAAGGGTACCCACTGCTCTGGCCCCTTGGACACTCCACCTCTAAGCCTCACAGCTCAGGCTGTGTCTGAGGGACAGGAAGCAAGGTGTCAGAAGAGAACTGTGGCTGGGAGTGCTGGCATCACACTCCCTCCCTGGCTGCTGGGCGGACTCCCCCTGGAGCATCTGCAGCCCCCTCACCTTCAGGAGTCTCCCCTGAATATCCATGCTTGTCAGAGGGTTGCCTGAGGTCAGTACTGCAGGACCCTTTCGGGTCCACAAGGCCGAATCTATTTGGGGGATGATACTCAGAGGTATTTTCAGCTGTTGACATTTGCACAGATGATGCACAGGCAACAGTGGATAAAACCGCAGGCTTCTTAGCGCAAATCAGGGCAGCGGCACCCAAAGCTCAAGCCTTGAGTACACATCTTTCAGATTTGGTGTGACAGATTGGGAAACAGGAGAAAAGCACACATGCATACGAGCACACTGCGGAAAAGCACTTGTGTGATTACATCGTGAGCTGACCTAACCACTTCTGTCATGAAATACAGTTTTACTGGGGAAAAAAAATGACAGACAGATATACTCTAATTACTCAGATTTACTTGGCAGATATTTTCTCAAAGAATCAAGTGGGCCTGTCACTTTGAGGGGAATAATTAGCAGTATTGGTTGGCAATGATAAGATTCAAGGTTTCGGCTACAAGCTTGGAAGCTTCCCATACTTAAAAACTGATGAGATTCATGGCGCTAGTAACCAATGTGGTGTTTTGATACTCTATAATGAGACGCATCAATATTTGGAAGTAACTTACTGAGCTGATAGTTTTCAGATGATCATTGTACAATATTACACAATTATGTAATGAGTAAGAGATCTATTTGAAGTGCAGAAAGAATGATAAATTTTAATGTAACAGTATAAAAAGCTCACTGATGCTTCAGATTCCACACTACAACTAATCTATAAGATACGAGTACGCACTGAGTTTTGATGAAGTATCAAAGAATATTTACAGTTCTCTGGAAGGATTTTTTTTTTTTTTTTTTTTTTGAGATGGAGTCTCACTCTGTCACCCAGACTGGAGTGCAGTGGCTGCTCTTGGCCACTGCAGCCGCGACCTGCTGGACTCCGGTGACCCTTCTGCTTCAGCCTTCCGAGTAGCCAGAATTACAGGCATGTGCTACCATGCCCGGCTAATTTTTGATTTATTGTGGAGATGAGGTCTCACCAAGTTGCCCAGGTGGGTCTCGAACCCGCGGGCTCAGGCAATCCACTCACCTCGGCCTCCCAAAGGCACGGGATTACAGGCTGAGCCACCGAGCCCGGCTTCCTAAAACACCCCTTCCTTTTTGAACAATGTATCTGGTCTTCCTATACTTTAACTAAAACAACATATTGCAACAGATTGAATGCAGAAGCAGATACGAGAAACCGACTGTCTTCTTAAAAAAACCAGACATTGGTGAGATTTGCAAACACTGGAAAAAGTGTCAGTCCTCTCACTATTTTTTTATTTTTGGAAATATAGCTTTTGGCCAAGCGTGGCGGCTCATGCCTGTAATCCTAACACTTTGGGAGGCTGAGGCGAGAGAATTGCTTGAGGCCAGGAGTTTGAGACCAGCCTGGGCAACAGGGAGACCTTGTCTCTACAAAAAAAAAAATTAGCTGGATGTGGTGGCACTTTCCTATAGTCCCAGCTACTGGGGTGGCTGAGGTCAGAGGACCACCTGAACCCGGAAGGTCGGGGCTACGATAAGCCATGGCCATGATCATGCCACTGCCCTCCAGTCTGGGTGACAGAGTGAAACCCTAACTCAATAAGAAATAAAATATTTGTTTTTATTTTAAAGTTTATTTTAAAATAAGTCTAACTTTCTCATGAGATAAATATCAATAGATACCAATCACATACATAAAAGATTTCTTCGGCTTATCAATAATTTCTAAGAGTTATCATAAAGGAGTCTTGGGACAAAAAAAAATTGAGATCCAGTGCTTTGGGTAATTTAATTTTTCTAGCTTAAATATCATTTGAATTTTTATTATAAAATATTACTCAAAAAACAAATAGTAAAGCAATTCATTACTAAAGAAAAGTACAAACAGTGCTTAAATTGTGAAGTAAAGACCTGGCTTTTACTTGGAAGCGTTCAGGTATTTTGGCATCATTTACACAAAGCATAGACCCCCGTAAATCCAGAGATGGACAGACTTTAAGAGCCAGTTGGTAAACATTTTCAGCTTTGTGGACCAGAGGTTCTCAACAGCTCAGCCTTGATGCTGTGGACAGTGTGCCCAGAAAGGAATGTGTCTGTGTGGCAGTGGAGCTAGATTTGCTAAAACAAGTGACGAGCCATGTTTGGCTTGTAGGCTAAAGCTCGCCAACTGCTGCAAAAGTCCCCTGAAGAACGTGGTAGGAATGTTTCATGACATCACCAGGTACCCCTTATGCATCCGTGTGTTCCAGCAGTGTGCTAGTTTTCGTGCGCCAAACTGGAATTTGCATCTCCTGCGTTCAGTCAAAGCACTTTATGAAACATTGCTTTGAGGGTGTCGTGCGTGGTGAGTTTCCAGTGCCAAGAGAGCATCAAGAAGACACCCAAGGAGGGGACAGCAGGACAGAGGAAGATGAGCTGCTTCTGGGGCCTGTGTGAGGTGTGGCCACTGCACACGCAGCAGCTGTGTGTTCACGTGACTCTTGAGCGTGTCGGAAATACACCACCTCACTTCCCTCTTGCTCACAGGTGAACATGTGTCATTGCCCTAAATCAATTTGGAATGGACATGGGATGTCTGCACCCATGGCAGCCCTTAGAGCATTCCCTCGTTGCCCGTTGGCTCTGGTTTCAGGCTGGCTTCTGGGAATTTCGAGACACATGTATGCTTACAGACAAGTCTGTCCAGTCCAATGAAGTGAGAAGTAGACTTAGGTTGCTGCTGAAGCTCAGTGGTGTCCCATTGCAGAATCTGAGAGCCCTGGCAGCTAGCCACCGTGGTGGTCTCCCCCTCCTCTGTGGCTGTGACAGGCAGGCAGGCAGGCCATCGCTATGAGCGCAGAGTGCCCTAGGCTGCTCTCACGTGGGTTTTGGCCTCGCAGCGGAACGTAAGGTTGCGCCAAGGTCGGGGCTGGCTTTCTCTTCGAGCACACCCCAGCACCAAAGTGACAAGCCTGTGGCTTCCGATGGGTGAGAGTGGCACCTGATCTTGAGGACAGCAGCATTCCCTGCAGTTCTTACGCACCCTGACTGGCCTCTGGGCTCTTCGAGCCAAAAGAAGCCACAACCCAGCAGGCTCTGCCTTCTACTGTCCTTACCTGCTCCCAGAGAATCACCTTCAAAACGTTCAGAAGCTTCGAGAGAATGGCTGCATAAAGCTTGTCATTCATAAAGAATGTTGAAAAGATAGCAAACACCTCAATAAAACTTGGATGGTAGGTGGTACAAGATCACCTGGGATGGGATGGATTTATATCCATTGAATTTTTCTTTTTCCTAGCAAAGATCTCATTCTAAATCAACTGAATTATCTGAAAAATGTGTATGTGGATGACTTTGCTGGTGGTTTCTAATTAGCTTCAGGTATTGAAAGATTTGCTTTAACGTTTTTTCTAGATTATCTGGTTCTACAGAGAAAAAAGTAAGCTTGTCACTTATGTGCCCTTAGATTCTCATGACGCAGTTTTGAGGTTTAACTCTGCTCCTACACGTGGTTATGAGAAAGATGTTGGGAATAAAACCACCGTGCGCATCATTAACTCCCAGGTAAGACGGTGGAGTGTTTGCACAGGCTTACATTTTTAATTTTAACTGGATGATTCAAATAATTTGGTTATCCACGACTGTGAAACTTGCTTATTTCTATGAGTTTTGGTACTATAAAATTTAATGAGGAAAAATGCAGATAAGTGGGATTTTAGATGTGATATGATTCAGGAGAAATAGCTAAGTAATATTTAAAAATCAGTATAGGGATAGAAATAAATATACTTATAATCATGAACATAGCCTGTTGCATTTTGTGAGCTGAGAACAGTTCAACTTAGAAGAAACAGTGGCAGTAAGTAGTGCAGGGGAGAAAGGGGAGAGAGTCTGAGGGTTCACAAGACATCTTGGAAACTTTAGTCTTTTTTTTTTGGAAAGATTAAAAATGGAAAGGCATCGTTTAATTGAAAATGAAAACACCTCTTCAAGTCTTAATAAGAACGTGTTCCAGAGTTACAGCAAATTTATTCTCAGGAAAAATCCACAACAATTTTTAGAGTTTCTAAAACATCTAGAGAAAATGAGTTGCTGAATGACTTACGGTGAGTTGCTTGCAGAACAGAAGATGAGCTTTCTGTGTATTCCCTGTATGAGGCAGCCCACAGCAGGTGGGACGCGATTAGCCTGTTTCCTTAATGCATAGATATTGACTGTGAGGTGCACTCCTCACTGAATAGCAACTTCTCGGAGAGGTAGATACAAACCCCACCAAGTAAAAATATGTCACCTATAAGGTATGCATCCTCACTCTAGAAACTTAAAACTGTGGGGGGCGGAAGTACATTGCAATAGCAGTGAAAACAAAACTGAGGAAAAACAGTATTTTTTTTTTCCCAAGATGCTAAAAGACGATTGGTTAGGTAAGGTTGGAGAATTCATCCCGAGCCAGGTAGGCCTGGAGTGAGAAGATCATACCTGACTCCTGGAGGCCCTCACTTCATCCACACCTGCAACTCTCTCTCCAAATTAAGTGCTAAAGCAGTGGCAGAAGAGGGCCTCAGTTAGCTCGGGAGTTACACCCTTTAGGAACTGAATTCAATACTGCTAGACAAGAGCACAATACTGATGAACATATCATAACTTCTTGTTTCCTAGAAAAGCTTATTTCCCCAAACAGTCTTGAAGTGCTTCCACATGCAATGCCAGTCTCCCTCTCCCAGAGGAAAATACATCCAAGACATTTCTTCCTCTGGTTTGTGTTTAATTTTCTTTTCTTTTTTTGAGTTGGAGTCTCACTCTGTCGCCCAGACTGGAGTGCCGTGGCCGCTCCCGGCCACCGCAGCCTCGACCTGCTGGGCTCTGGTGATCCTTCTGCCTCAGCCTTCCGATTAGCCAGAATTACAGGCGTGCGCTACCACGCCCGGCTGATTTTTTGATTTTATTATAGAGATGAGGTCTCTCTGTCCAGGCGGGTCTCGAACCCGCGGGCTCAGGCAATCCACTCGCCTCAGCCTCCCAAAGGAGTGGGATTACAGGCTGAGCCACCGCTCCCAGCTTGTGTTCAATTTTCATGGACTTTGCAGCAACTTGATGGATTTGGAGTCTGTAGAACTCAGTGATCTATCACAAAAACAAAGATCAGAGTACCATATGTCCTCATAAGCAGGCCATGAGCATTTTCATAATACTATAAGAAAGAGATTGGCAGTAGAGGGACACAGCCAGGGAAGAGGCGGGCATATAACATCAGGAAGGGTAACTAATCTCAAGCCAGGCAAAGTGGGGTCCGAGGAGTGGCCCAAACGTTGCCTGTACAGTGGCCACTTATTACCCCTGAATTGTACCCCACATGTTTAAGATTTTTAAAAAAAGAAATGCTGTGTTTGTATCAAGTAAGATTATTATCAAAATTAAGCATTAGAGGAAAAAAAAATGCTGTTTTTGTAACACTGGTTTCGAAATGGTTGTTCTCTGTGTTTACAGATTCTGACCAACCCCAGTCATCACTTCATTGACAGTTCATTGTATAAAGACGTCATTTTGGTGGCCTGGGACCCTGCTCCTTATTCTGCAAATCTTAACCTGGTACGTGTTTCCTTTGGTGCAGCTACTCCAGTGCACTTGACTTATTAATTAATTCAAGACAACAATTAAGCTCTGACAGAATGAAACTGACCATCAGTACCAATTAAGTGCATGTGTGTGTGTACACCATCTTTGTACCCAGTTACAGTGCACACTTGTGAGCATTAGCCATCTAATGACAAACAGTTTGTTTTTCTGGAGGATTGTGGGGGAGGGTGTAGAGTATCAAAGTGTTCAGAGATTCCTAGTTAATTCTGGAGGGTGGGCTGATTAACCTCAAAACTGTTCCATCATGATAGGGTTATATCACCTTCTGCACGGTTGCAAGACCTATTGAAATAAATTGGCAATAGTTGGCAAGATAATCTAAACTTTGCAAATTCCACAGCTTATTTTTATTTAAGTGGAGCCTGCTCCAGGCTTTTATTGAGTGTGTTCCTCTTTGGCTTCTGCTTTTGAATCTGTTTAATTTTATGCAGTAGAGCTGAAATGATTTTATTACTGGCCATCTCAATACAAACAGGCTATATTTGGAACATTCTGGTATATCATCACCTAACTAAACCAGCAGCTAGTGACTTTTGGTGAAACCTTGCCTGAAAAGCCAGTGTACTTATTTTTGTAATGAGGGCTGGGAAAGATGGATAACATTTAGCCTAGTAAGTGATGCTATCTGCCATGCAAATAAGTGTCTTTGGCTTGTTTTGCCCTGACCAGAGAGGGTGCGGTCTTCTTAAGATGAATATAAGAAACAAATGTGGCTTCACCAAGGGGAAACTTACCAAGATACAACATGGGCCCCTCCAGAAGGAGATTTGGCCACTGTTTACCTTGAGACCGAGGCTGGACATTTATCCAGCATGATTGCCAACTGGCTCCAGAATCACCTGGAGGGTACTTTTCAATATCTATTTGTCAGAGCCCCATTTCCAGAAATGTAGTCTATATATGACCTCAATGTGTATTTTTTGAGAAAGCTCTCCAATTGATTCTCACTTGTACCCTCCACTGAGAATCAAGCATCAAATAGGTGTTTGAACTTTTCAACTTCCTTCCCAGCTTGAGGTTCCTGGGTTTTAAGCTCCGACAGCTTTCTTGCTGACATGAACAGACCGAGAGCTTCCAGCTATTAGACCTTGTTTCTTCCTTTGTTGGAAGCATCCAAGCCCAGGGCACAGAGCTGGCCCTTGGACGGTGCTAAAATCCAAGAGACAAAGCTGCTTTCCACTAAGGTCTTTGGGGAGGGAGGGTAAAGGAATGGTCCCCCCTCTAGTCCGATGTTTCTCTTGCTTCCTTGCCAGAGGTACCTGGCATGGGGGCTTAGTTTATCAAAGACAGTCGAGTCCACTCATTCTCCGTATTTTAAAGCCACAGAACCTTTTCATAGGTGGAATATTACTTGTGAACTTACAATATGCCCGCTGTATACCCACGGTGTCTCTTTGAAAAATCCCTCAGAGCTGAACCTCTCTCCACACACCCTTTCCAAATCCCATGTTGTGGTAGCACCTGAAATACTTCTGGAGACTTTAAAAAAATCAACCGTATCGATCTTTCTCTATACAATAATTTACAGACAGTAAATACAAGTGTACATTGTGATGAATGTTAACAAATTTATACATTCCTATACCCACCATCACAGTAAAAATCTGGGGTGTTTCCATCACTCCAGAGAATTTCCTTGTCAATCCATCCTAGTCAATCTTCCCAGCCTTAACTCCAGACTCAGACAGCAATGATTACTCTTCTGCTCTTGTAGATAAAATTTGGGAAATATATTTTTTAAATATAAGAATCCAATCCAATCCGGGGTCAGCAAACTATGTCCATGGGCCAAATCCAGCTATCACCTGTCTATGTAAATAAAATTGTATTAGAACACAGCACGCCCATTCGATAGGTATTGTCTATGGTACTTCCATGCTACTGTGCCACTATTGAGTATTGGCAGCAGCATCTCTATGGCCTGCAAAGCCCAAGGGGTTTACTGTCTGGCCCTTTTCAGAAAAAAACCTGCTGACCCCTAGTCTAATCTACTTCCCTTCCTGCTGGAGCCAGCACACTGGTCTCTCTTTGTTCTTGTGCCCTCATCTTACCTGCAGCAGGCATGGTCATGGTCTTCCCCTGCCCTCCAGTCCCAGCTTAGCCCCTCTGCCTCAAATCCATGTGTGTAGGTGCTCCTTTTGCCCTTTTGCTATCTAGTCCCCTCTACTTGATTGTGTTGACTTTTTTTCCCTTAGTGGTACAAGAAGCCAGATTACAACCTGTTCACTCCATATATTCAGCATCGTCAGAGAAACCCAACTCAGCCATTTTACATTCTTCATCCAAAATTTATATGGCAACTCTGGGACATTATCCAGGAGAACACGAAGGAGAAGATTCAGCCAAACCCACCGTCTTCTGGTTTCATTGGTAGGTGTATGTTCAAAACTGGAATGATTAGGCAGACAGGCATGTTGAGAATCCATTATCTGAAATGCTGGGGACCACCAGAAGTGTCTTGATTTTGGGTTTTTTGGGACTTCGGAATATTTGCAAACATGTGACTAATCCAACACCTCTAATCTGAAAATTAGACCTGCTTCAGCGAGCATTTCCTTTGAGTGTCATTTGGACGCTCAGAAAGTTTTGGATTTTGAAGCATTTTGGAGTTCTGATATTTGGGTTTGGGATGTTCACCTGGTATTTAAGAGCAATTAACAGGTTCCTTGGAGGGAAGTCGATTGAGGAAAAAAGAATCACTCACATAACAAGCTACCCCAAACTTCAAGGTGTAAAGCAGGAACTGTTTTATGTTTCTCATGATTTGGTGGGTCAGGACTGGCCTGGCCAGATGACTTTTACTGTTTCATTTGGCATCGATGGAGGTCATCTGTTTAACTGCTTCATGGGATGGCCCCGCTGGCACATCCAACCCTTGGTGGGGATGGCTAGCAGCCTGGCTCAGCTGGGACTGTGACTGCGTGCCTCCAAGTCATTGGACTTCTTACATGGCAGCTCAGCCATCCTTGGGAGAATATTCCAAAAACCAGGAAGTAGAAGCAGCCAGTTTCTCAAGGCTGGCACCTGGAGACTGGCACAGGGTCACGTGTGCTGTTTTGTGGGTGAGAACTATCACAGGGCTCCCCAGGTTTCAAGAGAGAAAATATAGACCCACACCTCTTGAGGGAGGCAAGGAGGACATGTCCAGGAATCTGCAGCGTCTTTAACCCGCCACCCACTCCCATTCACATTGCCTATGCAATGCCAGGTTGGAGCTGAACCTGTGACCATAGTATAGTGCATTGAGCTGCAAGATTAGGAGTAGGTAGGAGATTTGATGAGACTAGTTCCAGTGTCTGGTTCAACTCTCTCAACCGGAGAGTCTGCTCGCTGTCATCCAGAGATGGACTTTTTATAACAAGAGAATCCTGCCTGACTTATATGTTTCTCCATCAGGCTTTGATCCACAAAGTTTGTTATTTTACCACATTTATTTATCTTTGTTTCAGCTTATCGCTCCATTATTTATTTGATTTTACCTGAGCCGGGTAATATTGAGGAATATCCTAGATGCCGTTGGCCATACGAAAGGCTACAATAGAACCAAAATATATTGGTTTTGTCTGTAAAACACTGCAATGTTCTCTACCTCAGTTTCAGTGAATTTGCAACCCTGCATCTTCCTTAAGCTGCATAGTGAGTCCCCGTAAATAAAGGAGAAATTTGTGGAGTTAACACTGCTTTGGTTTTGGGTATGGGACACACAAGTGTCCTGAATTGAGGCTTGAAGATTTTAGAGTGGGTTTTTGCCCTTGTAATAATGTGAAATATTTCACATAGAATTCAAGAAAAAGATTACACAATGGCTACATATTATTTTCCTTAAGCACAGCTTGATTTTTCCTTTTTAAGTCATTCCTTTGACACTTTCTGTTTCCAAATCACTCTTCTGAGATCCTAAATTCTTTGTGCTTTTCTGTCGTTTCACTGATCCTGTTGATTTAGGCAAGAAGGTATAATCTAGTTTGTCAGCAAAGGGTAAACAGGACAGAGTAATGCCAGATGGCATGATAGGATGTGGCAGAAGTTTAATAGGGTATTTTTCATGTCATCACCTTCTCATGGATTCTTATGGCCGATACTTGATTACAGCAAGCATTTTAGAGCACAGTGAGGAGAGCCTGACAGACACACTTATGATCAACATGTAGTTTAAGAAATTCAAGTTAGATAGTCATAGCTGGAAAAGGTACTGTCCCATGTGTTTTCATTGAAAGAAATTATACCACACATGGCTAGCTTCCTTCCAAAGCCATTTCTGAAGATTTGGAGTTTTCAGAGCCTGATATTGTTTTATGTGCTTTTTTTGACATGAAAAGGTGGGAGGGTTGGGGGTTGGGATGCAGTTTGATGTCATTGCAGGAGTATAAGTTGGACTTGTCTAAGTTTGAGTTTGAGGCCGGGCTCAGTGGCTCTGCCTATAATCCCAGTGCTTTTGGAGGCCGAGGTGAGTTGATTGCCTGAGCCTGCGGGTTCGAGACCCGCCCGGGCAACTTGGCGAGACCTCATCTCTCCAATAAATCAAAAATTAGCCTGGCGTGGTAGCGCGTACCTGTAGTTCCAGCTACTTGGAAGGCTGAGGCAGAAGGATCACCGGAGCCCAGCAGGTCGAGGCTGCAGTGGCTGGGCGCGGCCACTGCACTTCAGTCTGGGTGACAGAGTAAGACTCCAACTCAAAAAAACAAAAACAAAACAAAATAAAATAAGTTTGAGTTTGAATTCTCCTCTGCTGCTTGCTAGCTTTATGACCTTGGGCAAGTGATATAACTTCTGACACACGATACCCTCAAGTGAGAAATAAAAAAAAAAAATGAGACAATCCCGCCAAGAATAAGGTAATTTGCACTGGCCAATTTGCAATCGTTACTACTTTCTAGCACTGTCTTACCCGATAGGACTACTTGGATTTCAATTAATTGGAATTAAATGAGAGGGAAACTTCCATTTCTCATGCCCACTAGCTCCATTTCAGCCACATGTTCCTGACGGCAGCCATTGGACAGGCAGAGAGGGAGCACTTCCATTGTCCCAGAAATTATGTAGCTTTCGCTGTTGACAAGAGAATGAAAGACAACAAGTTGACAAGGAGTCTCTAAGTTCCCACTGGGCAGGCCACGCTCTGCGGGTGGGGAGAGAAGCGGCAACAGAAAGACGTGGTCCGGCGTGGTTAAACTCACCTGCAGCTCTTGTAGCCTCCCCCCGTTAAGCATGTGCGAGTCCTCACCAAGAACTGGCAGTGGATCCAGCCTGGGTGAGCTCTACTGGGCACAACCCCAGCACCCTCTGACCACTGCCAATGCTACTGTTGTCCTGTTCCTTCCTCTTTGATCTTATCAAAAATAGGCTGACAGTCAGAGACTCTTGTATCATTTATCAGACATCCTTAAATAGCAGTAAAATGAAGTCACCCACCTCGCAATCCATCTGCCATAAGAATGTTAAAATCCAATGAGTGTTTTTGTTGTTGTTGTTGTTGTTGTTGTTGTTGTTACCACAAACTGTTCTCCCAATGTCCCCTCCTTTTCTGAGGTCGTGTTGAAAGGGATTGACTTGTCCCAACCCCTCATTTCCAAACTCTCCAACCTCTATGGCCAGTCCCTGGAAAAAGAACCCATCGATGAACTGTTATGACGGGTTAGGGCATTTCGGCTTGTACCAGTCGCATCTTGTGCCCCAGGCATGGAGTCAGCAGGGCAGTCATCATTAGAAGAGTGCCTTGACAGTGTCCCCAGACCCCTATTTTCCTAATCCGCAGGGTGCCGCCTGGAGGTGAAGCAGTGTGAATTACCTTCTCCCCTGGTGTGCTCCCCAGATATATGCACAGCTACACACATGGCTGGCTTTATCTGGCCTTTTTCCCTCAATCATTTTGGCTGAAATGTTCACTGATGTGTTCATCCATATGTGAAACGTAGTCTCTCATGTAATGACTTACATTTCTAAACCTACTGCATACGCTTTCCTTTAGGAATCTATGAGATAGGGGGACTCTGAACTGTTTTGAACACAAAAGACATTCCTTTGTATGGAAATGTATTCACTGGCAGTTAGATTCTCAGGGAGACACTCCTTAGCCCCTTCAATGCAGGGCTGTGGGTGCTATCGGAGGCCTTGTTACCGGACGGAATTCACCCTGTAGAAGGAAGGTGGCGAACAAGGAAGGGAAGGGTCATCTATCAAGGAGATAGAGCACCTCCAGTGCAGGCAAAGGGCTGGGCCCCAGGAGCATGGGGATGAAGAAGCCAAGCCAAAGTCCTGCCCGCTGCAGTTTTCAGTGTGAGGGCTGTTGGGAGAGACAGATGCAGATAAAATATGGTTACAAGCTTGATAAGCACAATGATGGAAAAGAACAAAGCATCAAGGGCTGAGCAGTGTCTGTGGTGCCCACTATTGTGTCCTTGTGTTATGGTCCGAGTAATGCTCGGCTGCTAAGAAATCATAGGGACAGGGAACTGGTAGAAAGAAGTGTATTTCTGAGTTTGAATCCAGGGGACAGAGCCAGACTCGAGGTCCTTCCAGAATGTTTCTGCTCACTCTCCAGGCCTTTACAGTTCACTTGTATAAGTCCAGAATCTCGTTAGTACCTATGCATTAGTCACGTGACCAGCAGAGCACGGTATAGAACTTTGAGTTTTCGCCACATTCATCGATAGTGACATTTTTCGGTCCAGACTTCCTGGTGCCAGGTATCAGCGGTATCTCATAGCTTTCATCAGTAGGGTCCGGCAGAGGCGTTAATCAAGCTTGCCATCCAGTAAAGGGACTATACAAGGCCTAAGACATCCTGCATTATGCAAAAGTTATACAAATCACAGAACTTATGATTGCAAAAGTCATACAAATCACAAAATTTATGATTACATCGATACAAAAGTTATACAAATCACAGAACTTATGACTACTCAGAAAAAGAGAATAAACGGGGATTTGATCTTTCAGTTGATTGGGCGGTTGTCTACAGGAAAGTCAAGGATCCCCTGAAGCTACTTACTGGTAATGCATAGAAGATAAGGGGAAGTTCACCTTTTATTTATTCACCTTTCTCAGGAATATTGCTCAGAAAGGTACAGGAGTGCTTGCACCCTTGCTGTGCCCTTCTCTTGGGCTGTGACAATATGGACAGACATTAGCAGGTCTCTGTATCACTTGCTTTCAGCCTGACGCATAGTAGGTGCCAAAAATAATAATTATTTTTTTTTAGCCGGGCTCGGTGGCTCAGCCTGTAATCCCAGTGCTTTGGGAGGCTGAGGTGAGTGCATTGCCTGAACCCATGGGTTCGAGACCTGCCCAGGCAACTTGACGAGACCTCATCTCTACAATAAATCAAAAAATTAGCCGGGCATGGTAGCGCGCACCTGTAGTTCTGGCTGCTTGGAAGGCTGAGGCGGAAGGATCGCCGGAGCCCAGCAGGTTGAAGCTGCGGTGGCCGGGAGCAGCCACTGCACTCCAGTCTGGGTGACAGAGTGAGACTCCAACTCAAAAAAAAATTATTATTTGGTGAAATAGTGAGTATTCTAGGTCAGTGGTTCTCAAAGTTTAGCATGCTTCACAATCATACAAAAACCTAGTGTACTAGTAATCAACTGCTGTGATGCAAAACTTGGATACTGAAAAGAACAGAAAAAGCTTTTACCTCACACAATTTCTGTGGACCAGTGACCTGGGAGCAGATTGACTGGGTGATTCTGGCTCATGATCTCTCATGAGGTTGTAGTTAAGCTGTCTAGAATAAGGCTGGATGATCCGCTTCCAAGATGGCCACTTGCATGGCTGTGGGGTTGAGGCCTCAATTCCTCACCATGTGAGCCTCTTCAGACTGCTCCTTGGGCATCCTGACATGGCAGTTGACTTCCCAAGAATAAGAGATCTGAGAGGAAGCAAGGAGGAAGCTTGCTTAAAGCAGATTCCTAAGCTTACTCCCAGAGTTTCTGAGTTGATGTACATGGTGAGAATTTGCATTTTTAACAAGTTGTCAAATGATGCTGAAACTGCGGGTCCTGGGTCCACCACATTTTGAGACTCACTCTTTAAGCTCTTTGAAGTCTTAAAGTTGGAGAAATTTAGAAATCTATTCCACCGGTTCTGTACTGATGGATGTACCAGCAAGGTGATACTCATTTGGCTCAATAGGAGGACACAAGATTCCTTAATAACTAAGTACTAATCATTTATTTATTGAAATGTTTAAACACAAGGGGAATTGTTATTTTTATTTGTGTTTAGTTAAGCCACTATAACATATTACTAAAAATATGGCTTATGTATGTCTTTGTCTTTTGAAATTTTGCAGCATGAAATCCTGTATTCCAGCATTATTAGATTTTTAACTACAATAATTCCTTTTTGTTCTTTTGAAAACAGAGCTATAAAATTGACTCCCATTGCTAATGAATTCATTTTCTGTTCTTAAAATGTCTCATGAAATGATATACATAACAGCTTACTATAGATGTTCTTCTTAGAAGTGGATTTTTTTTTTTATGTTTCTGTCAAGTTGGGACCCAAATTCTTGGATATACTGAGGAGCAGAGTATGAGTTTGGAAACCAAAAAGCAAAGTCCCAACTCTCACTGATTTCAGTAAAGCCTTCTCTCAGTAACATTTGGGGAGAAGGTTCTGTGAAATGGAAGGAATGATTCTCCTCCTAAAATTTGTATGTTGAAATCCTATCCCACAAGGCGATGGTATTAGGACATGGGACCGTTGGGAGGTGATGAGGTCATGAAGGTAGAACAGCCCTCATGAATTGGATTCGTGCCCTTATAAAAGAGATCCCTGACAGTGCTTTCACTCCTGCCTCCACGTGAGGACACAGCAAAAAGATACTCATCAATGAACCAGAAAGTGGGCCCTCGTGAGACATTGGATCTGCTGGTATCTTGATACTGAACTCTCCAGACTCCAGAACTGTGGGACATAGATTTCTGTTGTTTATATGCAACCCAGGTTATGGTATAGTTCTAGCCATGAACTGTAGTGTGTGTGTACGTGTGTGTGTCTCGGTCTGTGTGTGTGCCTTTGTGTGTATGTGTCCTGTTGGGAAAAGAGAAGTCATAAGAAGAAGAGCCGAGGAGCGATTTCTGCCCAGTGTACCTGTCTGTGTGTTCCTTAGTTTGTGGGCCTGGAGATGCTGTGACACCAGAATTGCCATCAACCCCGGTGTCCCGTAGGTAGGGCTGAGCTTTTTCTTCGGTTCTACGGAATCTAGGTATTATTTCCTACTGAGAAGTAAATCAGATTTTCTAGTGAAATCAGATTTGGGCAGAAACACTTGGTTTGCAAATAAATACATTCTTCTTGTTTCATCTGCAAATAATAGAGCTTCTTTTTCTGCTTAAAAAGAAAGAATAAGTTTTAGGATTTTAGGAACATCTTGACCTAGCTTTGAAGAAAGCAAGTTCTAAGAAATTATTTACTGACTAGGCCATGGTGACTGAAGCCTGTAATACCAGCACGTTGGGAGGCCAAGGCAAGAGCCCTGAGCCCTGAGCCCAGGGTTTCCAGATCAGCCAGGGCAGCTTGACAAGACCTCGTCTCTACAATAAATTTTTTAAAAAATCAGCCAGGCATCGTAGCACGCACCTGTAGTTCCAGCTACTTGGAAGGCTGAGGTAGAAGGATCGCCAGAGCCCAGCAGGTCGGGGCTGAGGTAGCTGTGAGTACGCATGCTGCACTTCAGCCTGGGCGACAGAATGAGAATACAACTTAAAAAAAAGAACTTATTTACAAAAAGTAATTTTATTGTCAGAAAAACATCTGACTTCACAAGTTTGCAATTCATATACATAATTTATCGAAGATAATACTGTATGTTTTCCTTATAACTGAATTATAAAGCATATATAAGCAGTTATATTGACACAATATACATTTTAATATTAAATTAATTAAACTATGCTTTCATTACAAGCTACTTTAATAAGATTTTTATAAAAGTTTGAATATCTATAATGTATACTGAAGTTATAGTCCTCTCAAATTTCTAAATGACTATATTTAAATCGTGTTTTTTATATTTTTACATCCGACTTCTATTATTATTGAGCAATTGTGCCTAACAAAATATGCTGAAGAATCATTATTAAGGAGTTGAATATTTACTGCAATTAAATATGAAACCTCAACTCAAAGTTGCATACTGATTATTGATCATTAATTTTCAAAACATTTAAAAAGAACTAGACTTTTTTTTTTTTTTTTACTTTTGGTAGCATGGTCATTACTTGGAAATCAGTAAGATCCTGATTATTTTTTAAGGAATCCCATTTTATTAACCTAGGGAAGGCAAAGGAGCTTTAGGGAGGTTGTTGCAGGACAACAGAGAGACCGTGACACGGAGGCTGTCTTAGGAAGTAGCGTTTTATTGATGCCGGTGTGCCTCAGTGGGCTAATGCTCCAAGGCTGAGCAACCCAGAGAAAGAGGAGAGGAGTTTTATCTCTTAGTTCAGGTAAGGGAGGGGGTCCGGTTGCAGGACTATACATTTTTCTTTGGAATTTGCAAAGTTGTATTTAGAATAACCAGATTTTCAAAGAACAAATTGTTTCCAGAATATACATGACAAGCAGGGGTTGTAAACCAATAACTTCACAAAGAGAGGATGAGGGGTGAGATGGTGAATCCATTACTATCTTGCACTTCCAGGAAAGCGGCTTGTGACTGTTTGGTTTTCTCAGTCCTGTGTCTAGCAGGTTTGGAGCTTGCAGGTTGATTTTTAAAAAGGAATTTTAACTGTTTTTAACCCCTCTCTCACACAATGTCATCCATTCCCACGTAGATAAGAGTAAAAAGTTTTTACTAGACCTTAAAGAGTAGAATGACTCTCACTTCGTCAGATTTTCTTTGCAGCTTCTCTGAAGAATCTTCTAGAACTCTTTGCAGGCCTTACATACAAAGAAAGAAAACAACATTATAACTCAATATTTAAACTTAAAACACCAAATAACTGCACCTCACTTCCTGGTACAGCCATCCTGATTTTATTTTTGTGTGTACTTCCAAACCCTGGCATTGAGCATCATTGTAATGAATGAGACTCTCTCAGTGTGAGGCACCACATCAGTAAGACTTTGTTTAGTGAATGAATGAATAAAGAAATGAACAAATAAATGGGGGATTGTAATTGCTGCTGTCTTATAGACTCTTACCTTTGATTTTACTGGTCACATGTAGAAGGAAGACCACTGTTCTTGCATATCACTTTATGTGTGCGCTGTGCCTAAGACTTTGGATTCTGCAGAGACCGGAATCAGATCTTGGTGCCACCACTCAACTAGCCGCATGACCTTGGGCAAGTTACTTAACATCTCTAAACCCCAGTTCTTTGATCTGTAAAATGAAGATGCTGATAGCACTTTTAACATTGATTTATCTTGCCCGAGCCCGCGGGTTCGAGACCCACCTGGGCAGGCAAGACCTCATCTCTACAATAAAATCAAAAAGTTAGCCGGGCGTGGTAGCACACACCTGTAATTCTGGCTACTCAGAAGACTGAGGTGGAAGGATTGCCGGAGCCCAGCAGGTCGAGGCTGCGGTGGCCAGGAGCGGCCACTGCACTCCAGTCTGGGCGACAGAGTGAGACTCCAACTCAAAAAAAAAAAAAAAACAAGCACAATCACTAATACTTATTATTTACTATTGTTGTGATGTGCCTCATCTAAAACTTATGCTTGGTCAAATAAGACTCTACTTCCAAGAAGAAAAGAACTGCTCTTTCATGAAGTTCTATAATAAGGTGAAAGTAGACTTTTGTTTTCTTGGATATTACAAAGGCCATATAATTATACACCACATAAGTGTATCATAATGGATGCCTTTCTGTAATTGGTGAGTACATGGGTAGATTCAGAGTGTTTGATGTCATCAAGCAATGATATTGATGAGTCATTACTATATTTATGTACTAATACATACTTTACTATATTTATGTACTAATACATACTATGGCACCTTCTATATGTGGCTACATAGGTTTTTCTTTCCTTTAAACTATTTCCTGAAGACAAATTCTCAGAAGTATGAGTGTGCCAGTGCAAAGGGTATGACATTTTGATGATTGTTGATAAGAGCTGATACATTACTTTCCCAAGGATTAGCTCATTGAGTTTCTAATCAGACTCCATATTTGTTCTCACCATTCAAGAAAGAGGTACACTAGTAGATATATTGGAGTTGTATTACATGTATCAACTCCTTCTCCAGAGAAGCAATAAAGATTTCGTACACCTATTATTGGACTGCACATGTATTTTTAAAATTAAAAGGCTGTAACATGGATTGGGGTAATTTAGTTGATCCACAAGGACTCGTTCTCTGGAACAACCTTCTTCATCTCATAAGCTTCCTTACGCTCAGTCCATTGAGAGCTACTTGCTCATGTACAAGGAGCATTTCTCTCTTTCATCCTCAATCGAATACTGGAGATTTTATCTAGTTATTCGGTGCAATGAAGTCATTTTTACCGTAGTGTAGCCTGACTGAAGATAAGAAATAATTTACTTGCAATCCCGCAGTTGCATTTTGGCCTCATAATAACATATTTTTATAGACGGTGAGTGGTCTCAACTGGGATCATAAAGCATGGCTGGACTGGTTTGCCACCTACATGCTGCAGGGCATGCAGGCTCTCCTGGAGGTACCAGCCTCGCCACCCAGGGCTCAGGGCATGAGCACTGATCAGCACACAGGCCTTGTACTCAGGGGTTCTGTCCAACACACACACAGATGTGGAACTCGTTTATAATGTACAGTTGCTAATTATTTTTATTGCAGAAACCACCACTTCCACCCTCCCTTTTTTAAAGTCAACCATTACTGATATTACAACTAATATTTCTGAAATTCACAGATGTAAACAATATAATTCAGCTATTTAATATGTGCATAAGAATAATATGCCGAAAAACAAGTCATAACTTTCTTTTTTTGCATTTTATATTGCATTTTGGGATCCAATTTTCCAATATTTCATCCGAACTCAGAATAGTAAGGCAAAATAATAAGCCACTTAACATCTATATTTGTGATTGTATAGCACGTTTCACAATTTTGTTGATTAGGAACTTTTTGCATTCTCCTGCAAATAATGGATCCTGAATGTGTGTTACCAAGCCAAGCCTGGAGAGTGTTGCTGGTTCGGTGGGTTGGCAAACCTAGCTCCCCGGGGTGTCTCAGTTTTGGATTCTCGCATAAATGAGCTAAAAGAGAGATCAAGTAGCATTCTTGCATGATATTATTCTGTTTAATGTGGTAGAGTCTTCTTAAATTACATCAAGTTCAAATTTCGAAGCCATCTTTTAATGACAAATATTTTCTGCAAATGCCATTTTATTTTATTTTATTTTATCTTATTTAAGTGAGAAAGCAGGATTTATTGAGGGCAGAAAAGCTCCTACAGTGGGAGGGGACCCGAAGGGGTTGCCGTCTGGGGCTAGCACTAGCTGTGAGCTGTAGCTGTTCTGATTGGTTAATATTAAGAACCAATCAGCAGGAGGTAGGGCCCTAAAGTTGAGCTGATTGATTGCTTTTCAATCCCAGCAGTAACTCCCTAAACTCTAGGTTGAGAGGCTCGCAGGAAACTTGTTTACCAGTGCTGAGCCTTGGGAGCCTGCTGGGGAATTTGCTACATTGTTACCTCCTGTCTGTCTGCCTAAGCTTTTTCTAGCTAGCTCCTGTCTCATTCCCGCCTCTGGAGTGGTAACCCTAACTGCTGTTAGGGAGTAAGGATGATGACCGGTCTGGCTACCTCCTGCTGATCCTGGGCGACCTAAGGGGACGGCAGCTAGGGATCCTCTTGGAGGGCGATCTAAGAGGTCCTCGGTAGAAAGAAGCTTCCATCCAATGTTCCATCTGCATCACCATCTGGAGTTTGAGGGCCTGCTTCAGGTCAGCCTGGGCTTCGAGAGTGTCAGCTCGATGGGTCTGCCAGCCAAGTCCCAGAGAGGGTCGTGGGGGGACTGGTAAGCTTAGCCGCGGATGTGTCGGCTCCGATGGGCCGGCAAGCCAAGCGCGGAGAGTGTTGCCGGTTCGGTGGGCTCGCAAGCCTAGCCCCCGGGGTGTCTCAGCTTCAAGTCTTGCCTTCTTCCGGCAACTCTCCGGGTTCATGTGACCCTGTCGGCTGGCAAGCCAGCCTCTGGGGTGCACGGCTTCGGGGCTCCAACAATCTTCTCATGATCTTCTGTAGCTCTGCTGGTCACAGCTCTGCAGGTCTTCTCCTCTCATGCCCAGGAAGACTGAGGGACACGGCAGCCGGAAAGTGACAAAGCGGGATTTGCTGAGGACAGAAAAGCTCCCACAGCGGGAGGGGACCCGAAGGGGTTGCCCTGGGAATGCCATTCGGAAAGTCACTTTTTCTCTTTAAGAAATCTCAAGTGTGGCTCCCCTGGTTTTCCATTTCACGCCTTAATTTAAGAAGAAGCCACAAAACAGCTGCTGGATTTTCATTAGCCTGGCATCTTTCATACACTCAGCCTTTTGACCTCACCCCACAGACAGAAGAACGTTTCTGCAGTGTTTTGTTATTGATTCTCAGAAATTCCTAGTTTGCCTCACATGGGAATTACGTTCAAGTGTTTATTAAAATTGATTTAAACTGACATTTTTCCTGTTACTTGTGTTAGGTTCTGTTTTTTATCCATAGCTCATGTTTGCTTTAATGAAAGAGTATTTTCGTCAAGGAGAAAATTCTGTTCTTTTTAATTATTTTGAATGTTATTTTAAATATTCTGCCAGTTAAAAAGCAGGATAGTTTTGCTAAATGATACATGATTAAATGCTAGACATTGATCTATCAACTATATACATGCCAAGTAAAGCTTTATAACGGAAACCTCATTTCTTTAGAATTTGTGATAATCCAAACACTGGTTAAAGTTTGCTTTTTATTCAAGTTTTGGTGCAAATTAATATGTGTCCATTCTGCTCAATGTACTTAATCATGTAACATGGCATTCTACCAAGACCAGTAGAAATGCTTTTTAATTGGTTTGATAATTATTTTGCAAAACGCAGTATTTTAAAACATGCAATTTGGCAATGAATGTTTCTTGAATCATAATTGCCTTGCAAATATCAACTTTTTTTTCAAATTGATCCCTCGTAATAGACTTATTTGTACAAAGCTGGCTATGTAAGAAACTTAGCATTAATTGAATTTTGTTTAAAGATTTTAAACAGCTGGCCACATGCCCATTTGGTTGGCTTGGAAAAATATATTAAAAAGCATCCAAATATTCATCTGCCTCACAAAAAGTCCAGATTCATGTTGAAAGCAGTAAAACTTTTACTAGTGATGAAAGTAGCTAATTTTTGGTAGTGATAAACAAAATTACTTAACATAAAACTTCCTTAAGTGATTTGCAAAAGTTTTCCTTTACTAAATTGCAAAGTATTAGATGATTTGTATTCTTCTTGCATTTTAGGTAATCCTAAGCAGACATAAGAGAGGAAATGAAAAAAAAAATCAATAACATTTTTAGCATAACCAGATGTGAATTTCCTATGTCAGTCTGGCATGGTGAAATGATTAAGAAGTGATATGATACTTTGAATTTATGTAAATATGGTATCTGTGCAGAAAGGGCTTGATGTGGCAAACTTTGCTCATCCTTAGAAAGTCCTACTTGAAAGCTTGGTCTTTCGCTGGTGTCTGGGAACTTGAAGTTTGGGAACGTTGCCACCCGTCGAACTAATAAGAGTGGTTCTCTGTACCTGTCCTGTTTATGCAAGACATTTGGTTTATGCTGAACACTTCATTTCCTTCTTGGAGTCTGGAATTTTAGTACATTCCAGGCAGAGACGGCCTTACGTGGCCAGTTCCCAACAAAAACCTTGAACACCAAGCCTCTAACAAGCTTCCCTGATTGGCGGCATTTCACATATGTTGTTTTCTCAGTTGTTTCTGATTGCCATAGCAAATGCCAAAGACTGGGGTAGCTTAAACAACCAAGTGTATCTCTCACAGTTCCAGAGGCTGGGAAGTTGGAAGTCAGAGGCTGGTCCATTGGCTTCCTGGTACAGCCTTTCTTTCTGGTCCACACATGCGTTTTTGCTGTGTCCGCACTTGGTGTCATCATAAAGAGAGATCATCGCAGCCAGGCTCGGTGGCTCAGCCTGTAATCCCACGTTTGGGAGGCTGAGGTGCATGAATTGCCTGAGCCCGCGGGTTCGAAACTCGCCCGGGCAACTTGGCGAGACCTCATCTCTACAATAAATCAAAGAAATGAGCTGGGTGTGGTAGTGTGCACCTGTAGTTCCAGCTACTTGGAAGGCTGAGGCGGAAGGATCGCCGGAGCCCAGCAGGTCGAGGATGCAGTGGCCCAGAGCGTCCATTGCACTTCAGTCTGGGCGACAGAGTGAGACTTCAACTCAAAAAAAAAGAGAGAGAGATCATCGCTACAGTATCTCTTCTTGTACAGGCACTAATCCCATCCATGTGGGCTTCTCTCTTATGATCTAGTCACCTCCCAAAAGCCTCACCTCCAGTACCATCACGTTGAGGATTAGGGTCTCAACATGTGAATGTGGGTGGGAGCGGCACATTCAGTCCCTAGCAGTTGTTACTTCATTGCTGGAGAAATTAAGTTTCTGTGCAACTCCCCTGGGGGAGGACTCTCAAAGTTGGCACACGCTTTCCCCTGGGCTTTTCCCATGCGCGTTCCCCGTGCTGGCTTTGTTTTGTGTCCTTTAGCCATAATAAACTGTAGTCATAAATACAACTCTATGCTGGATTCTGGAAGGTCTTCCTGTAGAATCATTGAACCTAGGGCTACGTTGGAACCTTCTGACATGCTACCGTATTGGTGATTATTCAGAGAATATATGTGAGCCCTGTGCTGTTGGCATTTATGTCATTTGTGGATGACAAGTGCAGAAGAGATCTGATGGCAATATACAAATATTATTCTCAATATAACATGTAGGAGACTTTCTTCAAGTCATTCTAGAAATGGTCATGGGCTTGCTGTCTTTTTTTTTTTTTTTTTGAGTTGCTGTCTCACTCCATCACCCAGACTAGAGTGCAGTGGTACGCTCACAGCCACCTCAGCATCAACCTGCTGGGCTCTGGCAATGCTTCCGCCTCAGCCTTCCAAGTAACCAGAACTATAGGTGCACGCTACCACACCTGGCTAATTTTTGATTTATTATACAGACGAGGTCTCTCCAAGTTCCCTGGGCTGGTCTCGAACCCACGGGCTTGGGCAGTCCACTTGCCTTGATGTCTCAAAATGCCGGGATGACAGGCTGAGCCACCCAGCCTGGCCTTGCTGTCTATTTATAAATGGAAAGGTGAAGGTGAATTCTTGCATTTGTTTTTTTTTTCTTTTTTCTTTTTTCTTTTTTTTTTTTTTTTTTTTAGTTGGAGTCTCACTTCGTCGCCCAGACTGGAGTGCAGTGGCCACTCCTGGCCCCCGCAGCCTCGACCTGCTGGGCTGCGGCGATCCTTCCGCCTCAGCCTTCCAAGTAGCTGGAATTACAGGCATGCGCTACCACGCCCGGCTGATTTTTTGATTTGTTGCAGAGATGAGGTCTCGCCAAGTTGCCCAGGCGGGTCTCGAACCCGCGCGGGCTCAGGTAATCCATTCACCTCAGCCTCCCAAAGGTGCGGGATTACAGGCTGAGCCACTGAGCCCAGCTTGCATTTGGTTTAATGTGGGGTTTTTTGCTTGTTTGTTTTAAGAAAGTCTCAGTCCCTAATGATTACAGCACTGTGGCCATCTTGGTAAATGTTGAATTTAACTAGAGGCTTCCAACAGCACTTAAAGGCTCTCTTCTTTCCCCGTCGTGTCCCAACCCTGCTAGCCTACGGTGTCTACTCTCCACATACCCTGTTCCCTAAAACAGCAGTCCCCGACCTTTTTGCCATCAGGGATGAGGATTTTTTGTTGGTTTGTTTCGTATTGCTTTGTGTTTTTTGAGTCAGAGTCTCACTCTGTCATCCGGGCTAAAGGGCAGTGGCACGCTCACGGCCACCGCAGCCTCAGCCTGCCAGGCTCAGGCGGTCCTTCCACCTCAGCCTTCCAAGTAGCTGGAACTACATGGGCCACCGTGCTTGGCTAATTTTTCTTGATTTATTGTAGAGATGAGGTCTCACCGAGTTACCCAGGCTGGGTCTTGAACCCATGGGCTCGAGCACTCTTCGCTCCTCAGTCTCTCAAAGTCCTGGGAGTATAGGCATGAGCCACCGTGCCCCGTGACTAGTTTTGTTGAAGACAATTTTTCCATGGCCAGGGGAAGGAGATGATTTGGGGATGATTCAAGTGCCTTACATTTATTGTGCACTTTATTTCTAGATCCTTTGCATGCACCGTTCCCAATAGGGTTTGCACTCCTATGAGACTCTAATGCTGCTGCTGATCTAACAGGAGGCAGAGTTCAGGCGGCAATGCAAGCCATGGGGAGCAGCTGTAAATACAGATGAAGCTTTGGTCACTCACCTCCTGCTGTGTGGCCCAGTTCCCAACAGGCCATGGACCAGTACCGGTCCGTGGCCTAGGAGTTGGAAACCCCTGCCCTAACACACATACTCTGGTCTGCATAAGAGCTACTGTGTGCCACCAAACACTGACATCTACAAAGTGTCTTTTTGTAAAATAAGAGGAAATCTGTTCTTTGGGTTTTTGTGCATTGCTAAGCGCTGTTGACAATTCTCAGGAAAACTGACAGGTAGACTTGACCATATTAAATAATTATGATTTTCAGTATTTGGTGACAGAATCTGAGTCTAAACTCACACTTATGTATACCAGCCTTAAGAAAATTAAAATGCAAGCCAGGCTCAGTGGCTCAGTCTATAATCCTGTGCTTTGGGAGGCTGAGGTGAGTGGATTGCCTGAGCCCGTGAACCCAGTGAATTGTAAATTAATTTTTTTTAATTTTTTTTCCTCCCTTGAAGGTGCTTTCATACCAATTCCGATGTCAGGACTCTAGCTGGTTGCCACTGAAACATTTAGGGCAGATTCTACTGTTACGTACATTTTATTTTTTATTTTATTTTATATTTGTGAGTTGGAGTCTCACTCTGTCTCCCAGGCTGGAGTGCAGTGGCACACTCACGGCTACCCCAACGTTGACCTGCTGGGGTCTGGCAATCCTTCCTCCTCAGCCTTTCAAGTAGCTGGAACTACAGGCGCGTGCTATCACACCCAGCTATGTTACGCACTGCCAGGGACCAGCTCCAGCCGGGTTCAGGGAACCCCAAAGGTGGAGATGGCTTCGGCAATTGGGGGAAGAAAGAGAAAGAGAGAGAGAGAGAAAGAAAGAGACTGGACTCCGGTCTACTGCAGAAGCGATGTGTGTTATTGGGAATTACAACGGGTCTTTTATACACAAAGTCAGATGTGGGATGGGCGTCCCCCACCCACCAGAAACCTTAATCCATGAAAACTTAATCAATGATTGCCTTTAAACCCTTTTCATATGATAATCTTAAAATCCCATTATAAAGGATAACCTAATCCGTGACTGACATATTCTATAAACCTCTTTCATCCTAAGCTGATTGATTTATGCCAAGTTAAACAATTCTGTAGAAGCTTAAGTATTTACTTTACAAACAAAAGTGGCCCATCCCAGAATGTTTGGAATGTGGCCCAGTCCAAAGTTCACAGTGGGCTACCTGCAAGTAACTCAGCCGCATTCTTTCAACAAAATGACTGTCTTCTAAAACTATATTCTACAATTTACACCTTCAATAAATCCTAAGATCATGACCCAGAAGCCTGTGACCAATACTCAGGCTCTTAGATGTGACACGAGTTTGAGTTATAAGTTGTGTGAAAGCCAAAACTGCAGTTTGCGGAAGAATGGGAGCAATGAGCTTCTAAAGTTAGCTTGTGTTCATCCCGATCTCAGTTTCTATGTTTTGAGCTCACAGGAGCTTAATCTGGTTAGTGCTGAGTAGAAAGGGGGAGGAAATGGGGTCAATAGCTCCCAAACGCATCCTAGTGGTCTCAGGGTCAACGGCCCTTCCTGATCCCTAACGCTCGGTGGGCCTCCGTGGCCGGCTCCCAACAACGCACATTTTAGAATGCTCTAGGCCATGGTTCACACACAGTTACAGGAAGCTATGAGTTCATGCAAGATTGCAAAAGGACATGGGGGAACCATGGTTACTAAATCTCTACCTGATGGTCAAAAATCAGGAGGAGCTGTGCAGGTAATGTGGGATGAACACCCAGTCTTTCTTAGCATCTATTGGTTTTCACTGTGGACTATCATGAACTAACTGACCAATTCTATTTCTGAAGCTCTAGACATTATTTTAAAAGACTTATATAATAAAATACTAAAATCATACCTATTTACATATATTGAAAGCAAAGCTTTTTGCCTAGCCATGTGACAAAAATCTGTATTGTATATTTAGCAGATATGTGATTTAAGATATAAAAGTTAACTAGCAGAAAGGGTAGCATCTTTGGAAAACTTTCTCGAAAAAAATGATCAGATTCAAGCATCTGTAGCTCTTTGCGACTGAGAAGATAGCAAGAATGTGTAGTGAAACTACCCAAGACTTTTCTTACTTGGGTCTGGGTAGCAGTTCAATGCTAGAATAGTTGTCAACATGAGGTAGGGTCCCTTTTGAAAATGCAGGAGTAAGAAAAGTAAAAATAAGTTGCTTCCTGCTTCTTTGTGCTTCTCTTTTTGCAGGCTTTTCACTTGGGCAGGGCCACATGTCCAAACTTTTGGCAGAATCCAATCAGAATAATGATCTTGGAAGACAATCAGTAAACAGGACATGCACATGGAATAATTATGTAAAACCAATCCGTGTGTGACATGTAATGCTAACAGCAGCCTTGAGCTACAAAATATCCAGTCAAATGAATAATGCCAAACTGTAACCTTATGAGGGAGACAAAGAGATTACAATGTAAAGAAATAGTATATAAGGCAACACCTCCCTGTGTTTGGGGCTCAGCCTTTGGATGTGAAAACACTGAGCCAGTGATGGCATGAATAAACGCTGCTTCCTGGCAAGATGCCTCGGTATCCTCTCTTTCCGGCTGCCAACGTGCAGAATATCGCTTCCACCAAGACACCTTGGAGATCCTTCACAGCAGTTTCCAAAGAACATGTGTGTCAGCCTAGCTAGGAAGGTTTGTTATTGGTCTACAACAAGTATAGACATTGAAAATATTCAGACACTTTTCTAGAAATTTCACATGCCCATGGCATCCAAATAGGTGATCTTTTTTCTAGAAACTCTTCATTACTGTATTTTACAAAAGTATTGATCTATGAAAGATTGGAATTTTTATCAAAATGGCCTTTCACTACTGATAGTTTAAGAATGCTTGTTAAAAATCCAGAGGCCTGGACCTGTCACAGACCAATGGAACCTAGATCTCTTTTTTTAAAAATATATATTTTTTTATTTTAAAATTGTGGGGTACAGTTAAGGGTTAGGTATACAAATATTCATTGTGCAGGTACCCTTGTTGATGAGGTGTGCCCCCCTTTCCCCGGACAGATATTGACTACTGTTAATCCCACCTCCCTTCCTCTCCCTACCCACCTCCCATAGTTTCCCACCACGGTCAATCCTTTTCTTATAGTATTACAGTAGTTGTTCAAGGTCCACTTATGAGTGAGAACATGTAATACTCAGATCTTTGTTTCTGTGAGAGATCACTCAGTATTATAAACTCTAATTCCATCTAGGTTGCTGCGAAACTCATGATTTTGTTGTTTTTTATGGCTGTGTAATATTCCATTGTGTATATGTGCCACATTTTTTTAATCCAGTCCTCTTTTGATGAACAGCATGGTTGGTTCCAGGTTCTCGCTATTGTGAACAATGCTGCGATAAACATACGTGTGCAGGTATCTTTTTTATAGAGTGATTTGAATTCTTCAGGGTATATTCCCAGTAGGGGGATTGCGGGGTCATATGGAAGGTCGATTTTTAGAGCTTTTAGGAATCTCCACACTGGTTTCCACAGAGGCTGCACTAGTTTACACCCCCACCAACAGTGTAGAAGTCTTCCCTTTTCACCACATCCTCTCCAGCATCTGTTATTTTCTGAGTTATTGATGATGGCCATTCTGACTGGAGTTAGGTGCTATCTCAGTGTGGTTTTAATCTGCATCTCCTTGATGACTAGTGAGGTTGAACATTTCTTCATGTGTCTGTTGGCCGCTCGGATGTCTTCTTTTGAGAAGTGTCTGGAACCTAAATTTCTAGCAACGAAGACAATCCCAGGAATCTGCATTTGAACAAGTTGCTTGGGACAATCCCTCCCCCCACGCTATATTTTGAGAACTGCTGCTTTAGGAGAGGGCCAACTGCATGACTGACAATTCCCTGGGCATAAGATTGGGTTTTGCAAGCCCTCCAGGGTAAGAACCAGAGTTGTAAAGGTTGGGGCTCATACACAATTGACTCCAGTCCCTACAGATGCCGTGGTGTTATTGGCTTTTAGAAATGCTCTGGTGGTGGAGATCTATGATTTCTAGGTGTAGTTCCTGGAATAGGTCATAAGATGCCTTTGTGCAAAAGACCACTTCCCTAGGGGCCACATGCAGAAAAAATGTTGTAATACCTAGATTGGTCAGTGATGTCCACGAAGTGAAGGGTGCGCCCTTCCAGATAGTCCCCCGCGCACAGCCAGCACTGTGTATGCCACGCCCGGGTGTGGCAGAGCCCCCCAGTGCTGGGCAGTATGCAGGAACTCGGTCCACAGCCCCTGGTTCCAAAGCATGAGCCTCCACAGACACAGGCCCCGGGAAAGCTTCACCTCCAGAGAACATTCACTCCGGAGACTTTGTTTGTTTAGGCTTAAAGTGACTAAGTAAAAGAATTTAATTCTCTGGACAGATGGCTTTCTCACTCACCCTGTTCATTCTTTGTAGACGATTCTATCCAGGAGAGAAAAAAATGTTCATAGAGCGGCCGCTGCTAATCAAAAGGGAGATTTCTGTATGGCCTGCATTGCGCGTGTCCACGCTGGTACCCATAGCTGGCGCTTCCAAGGAGGTGCAGCTTCCTTGTTCTAAATCGGCGACACCTGAATCACAGGCCAGCCCAAGGGAGGGGCAGGCGCTGGGCAGTCAGTCAGCCAAGCAAGAGGGGGGGAACGGAGAGACCTGGGAGGAAAACAAGAAGGACTGACTGGCGACTTGAAGTTTTGATCATCACTCGTGAAAACAACTTTGCGTCACAGAGCTTGAACCGCATGGTCTTCTCTTTGTTTGGAGCATGTCTCATTCTCAGCCACAACACCGCCTGAGGGCTCTGACATTCTAAACAGGATACCATTGCTGTCTCTGGGTCTTTCCTGTTTCCTTCTACCCCTTGTCCTCCAGGTAGCCCCTTGAGTGTCAGGCTCCACCTCCTCTGGCCAAGCCTTCTGAATCTCCCAGGCACACACACACACACACACACACAAAGCCTTCTTTCTCCTCTACCTGTGTTTCTTACACAGGACTTCTCTGGTTTGGGACTTTTGTGATGCAAACGAGATTGATTCTTTAGGGAATAGTAGCAGTTCCATGGTGCGGTTTTCATTTTACGACTTTTCAAGCAACTGTTTCACAGTCCACTTGCCACCATGCACCTATCTTACAATCCAGTTTTTACAACATTTGCTGATTTGGAACATAACCGTTCGACCATCACACACCAGATGGGACGTGTGCAGAGTGGATCCATGATCGTCTCATTTGTAGGTTGCAGATCATTCACTAGACTCTGATCTCCTTAAGTTCAGTGACTTTGTTGTTTAGTTTTGTTTTGTTTTCTTTTCTTTTCTTTTTTTTTTTTTTTTTTTTACCACAGCCTCGACCTGCTGGGCTCCGGCGATCCTTCCGCCTCAGCCTTCCAAGGAGCTGGAACTACAGGTGCACACTACCACGCCGGCTCATTCTTTTTCTTTTTGATTTATTGTAGAGAGAAGGTTTCCCCAAGTTGCCCAGGCGGGTCTCGAACCTGCGGGCTCAGGCAATCCACTCACCTCGGCCTCCCAAAGCGCTGGGGTTACAGGCCTGAGCCACCGAGCCTGGCCTGTTTTGTTTTCATCTCTTATCCCCGGGCCTGTGACAATCAACTGAAAGAGTGAATAGATGCAGTGTCACGCCTTCACGGTCCCCACACCCCACGGACCCACAGACCGACGGCGAGCACTTCATGGCCGTGACAACGGTCCTGATGTAAAGAGAACAAGAAAGCGAGTGCAAATAAGTCCTCCTCACCAAGCCTTTCCCGATGCCACCTCTCTGAACAAAGGACCCCCCTCATCTGGAATTATTCATGGGGTTCTAATTTTCTTTTTTTTTCCATGTCAGGAATCCTCATCATGATGTCTATGTGCAGAGAGGTGCACGTGTACGAATACATCCCGTCGGTGCGGCAGACGGAGCTCTGCCACTACCACGAGCTGTACTATGACGCAGCCTGCACCCTGGGCGCGTACCACCCGCTGCTCTACGAGAAGCTACTGGTGCAGCGTCTGAACACGGGCACGCAGGCAGATCTGCACCGCAAGGGCAAGGTGGTCCTGCCGGGCTTCCGGGCCGTGCACTGCCCTGCGCCCAACCCAGCCCTTCCACCCTCTTAAAGAAAAGCCTCTTAGGAGTCCATGTGCAATAAGGTACTACTGTCGTCCTCGGAGTCACAAAAAGATACTTGAAGATAGATTTTAGGCAATGTAGTTTTGAGTCTTTAAACTGTAATTTAGTGGTGGTCACGAGAATTCTTCTCTTTCTAAGCCATTGAGTATTTATGCTTTGAATACAGAAGTGGAATTTTAAAAGATAAATAATGCTCAAGAAAGATGAAAAAAAAAAGAATAGCTAGAAAGAAAATAAAGGTAGAACCATGGGTGTGATACCTCCAAAAATGTTGGCCTTTTCCTATGCCATAAGGTACCCACCATCAGGCTTGGTTTCAATCACAGGTTTTGGTGATTTCTCCTGATCATATGAAATGGTTTCCATCTAGAAACACCCAAATCGAGGGACAGTACCTACAGCAGTTAGTATTTCGCTTATATAGGCACCCATCATTAATTGTCCTAGATGTTATGGCTAGCGTTTGAATGATCACTCACTCAGATGTGTTCCTTTTAACAGCAAACATCGCAGAGCATCCTCCAAGGCTCATTGCACTCCACATCTCTGCCTCCCATTGCCCACTGAATACTCTGTTCTCTGTGCAGCAAGACATATATCTAAAACCATAAAACACCCATCTTGAGGGGTCCAAGGAAAAGCCAAAGTCTTACAGCACCGCAGAGGAGGCACTTTGTTTCACTGCAGTATCTCGTGGCTTGACCAGGAACGCTAGGTTCACACAGGGCAGAGTATCACTGGCAAGGAATCCAGAGCCACGGGCTAGAGGGTGGCCCTGGACGCTCCCCAGCTCTGGCTCTTCTGTCTTGTGCCTCCTCTCCTGCAGGACCACCCCACGGCTCTTCATAGCTAGTGACATATGTGGCCATGGGTACAGCTCTGCAGGGGGGAAAGTGGAAGATACCTTACTTCTGCCAACCAAGAAGGAAGGACCTAAGAGCCATCACCCTGTGTGCTCCTGGAGGTACACACCTGTCCCTTTTCTATGGATTTTTTTGTAGGTTTTTATCAGCTGTTGGGAACAGAACAGTGATGTGCTCTGAATTTTTGCTAACTCTTCCTTCACATAAACACTTGGGAATTTGATCCTTGTTTTGACAGATCTGTTTTATGTCAGCAGCATGACAAAGCCATATAATTAAAAGACATTGTGTGAACGTGTGGCTCTTTAACAACAAGGACATGAAATGAGTGCTTCAGAGGGCAAGACAACCGTGGGGGAATTTTCATGCCAGCATGTTAGTTACATTCAGAGTTTTCTGTTTTGTTTTAGGGGTATTTTTTGAGTCGAGTCTCACTCCATTGCCCAGGCTGGAGTGCAGTGGCACGCTCACAGCCTCCGTAGCCTCGACCTGCTGGGCTTCAATGATCCTTCTGCCTCAGCCTTCCAAGTAGCTGGAACTACAGGTGCATTCTACCACACCTGGCTAAGTTTTTATTTATTGTAGAGCTGAGGTCTCGCCAAGTTGCCCAGGCTGGTCTCGAACTCGCGAGCTCAGGCAGTCCACTCACCTCGGCCTTCCAAAGTGCTGGGATGACAGGCTGAGCCACCAAGCCGGGCCCTGAGTTTCTTGTTTTTAATCTCAACTTCTGTCACTCATAAATTTAATTTTTTCCCTGGGAACATAGTGAAACAGAGCATTTTGGAATACCTTAATTAAATACGATTTCAATATATAACCAAAACGTATCTCAGTGGTACAGTTAAAACTTTCTGACAATGACAGTAGCAGCTTAATTAAATACATTCTCCTTTGCAAAGTGTGTGAATGTCAGCAGAGTTTTGTGGAAAAGTTTTGTTTTAGGGTTGGTTTTCTCCAGAGTGCTCTCAGGACTACTTTCTTGAGTAAGAATGGTGAACAGAGACTGACAACTTCTGTTTGGTGATGCCACTCGGCAGACATCAGATTGGATGACAGACATCTCTCCTGTGGCTTAGTACAATAGTAAAGTAAAAGTAATTGGGACGTTTTAATCCTGTCCGTCTCCAATGAAAGCCCATTTCAGGCATTTTGTTACTAAGTCTATAAGAAGGTATGGATCAGCTGGGCTCAGTGGCTCAGCCTGTCATCCCGCGCCTTTGGGAGGCTGAGGTGAGTGGATTGCCTGAGCCCGCGGGTTCGAGACCCGCCTGGGCAGCGAGACCTCATCTCTACAATAAATTTAAAAAAAAAATCAGCCAGGCGTGGTAGCGCATGCCTGTCATTCCGGCTACTCAGAAGGCGGAGGCGGAAGGATCACAGAGCCCAGCAGGTCGAGGCTTCGGTGGCCGGGAGCGGCCACTGCACTCCAGTCTGGGTGACAGAGTGAGACTCTGGCTCAAAACAAAACAAAAAAAAGAAGGGATGGATCATTTTGGTCCATACATTAATTTATGCCTGAGTAGACCTGTTTAAGCCATGTTTCCTGCTGATTTCTTAGAAGAGTTGGCTCTTAACCACACGTTTACATTTGCATTTACATAAGTTTAGTAGCTCTAGGTCGTGGGTGAGGAACTCTGATGTGGAATGCATATTCCTCCTGCAATCATTGGTTCTCTCTGGATCTTCCAGGCTTCACCTTTAAATGCTCCTGACGATTGACGTTCATTTCATAGTCTTGCAAGTAGATTTACTTACGGACATACTTAGTATCCTGGACAGTCCCCCTTGGTGGCATGAGAACTTGATTAGAGAAGAATTTATTGGGGTCAGTATACATATTCAAATTCAAAAGCCCCAGAAAACACTTCAAAGATTTTTAGGCAGGGTTCTGTGGCTCAGCCTGTAATCCCAGAACTTTGGGAGGCAGAGGTGAGTGGATTGCCTGAGCCCACAGGTTCGAGACCCGCCTGGGCAACTTGGCGAGACCTTGTCTCTACAATAAATTAGCCGGGCGTGGTAGCACATGCCTGTAGTTCCAGCTACTTGGAAGGCTGAGGCGGAAGGATCGCCGGAGCCCAGCAGGTCAAGGCTGCAGTGGCCAGGAATGGCCACTGCACTCTAGTCTGGGTGACAGAGTGAGACTCCAACTCAAAAAAAAAAAAAAAAGATTTTTAAATAACATTTTGTTATAATCATGGTATGTTTAAAGTAGTACTAGCCGGGCCCAGTGGCTCAGCCTGTAATCCCGCGCCTTTGGGAGGCTGAGGTGAGTGGATTGCCTGAGCCCGCGGGTTCGAGACCCGCCTGGGCAGCGAGACCTCATCTCTACAATAAATTTAAAAAAAAAATCAGCCAGGCATGGTAGCGCATGCCTGTCATTCCGGCTACTCAGAAGGCTGAGGCGGAAGGATCACCGGAGCCCAGCAGGTCGAGGCTGCGGTGGCCGGGAGCGGCCACTGCACTCCAGTCTGGGCGACAGAGTGAGACTCCAACTCAAAAAAAAATAAAATAAATAAAATAAAGTAGTACTTTCAGTTTCATTGAGGTTACAAGAAAAACTCCAGAGCATAAAGGAAATTTAATTAAAATTTTTTAATTTACTATGGCCTTAAAGACTCTTGGGAATCAGGGTCTGTTAAGCATTCAGAAAGTGTGGTACACATTTTAATATAGTGTTGGCTGGGCATTCTTCTATTTAAAAGTATAAATTGTTTAGCCTTCAAAAAATGTTAGGCAGTTCTAGTCAACATGCTGACTGCTTCTAGTATTAGCCAAATGGGACCTTAGTGGCAGTGTTCGCCTTACGTGCCACATTTACTGAGCTCTGATAAACACACGGCCCTTACATGGAGCAGTTAACAATAAATAACACCCCACCGAACTTCTCCTAGGTTCCATCTCTTCCAAATTCCTCCATCCTGTTTTGTGAAGGCAAGCCCATCAAGTCCTCATGGTGCATCCTGAAGCCATTAGGGGTCCCTTTTTTCCCCTCTCAGGACTAACAAGCATTATGTGGCTTTGCATTTCAAGGTAATTTCACTCTGTCTTGTTGCTGCTGTGGTTTTTATCACAAAGAAACAAACGTTGACCAAGAATAACAATTCGGTCACATCTAGATTCTCTCTGATGTGCTTCTTCAGCTGATCATAGCAGGCAGAAGGATAACCTTTAACGGGCCTGGCATTCTTATGGAGTATCAGTGCTGGTCCTGGGGAGCTGGCCTTCCCCACTCTATTCTTACAGGGCTGCTTTCGTGGAGAACCTGGTGTTCAGGGCCTAGAAGTCGTCAATAAGAAGCTGCAAGTAAGCATCAGGGGTGTGCATTAAAAGGGACGAGGGAGGGTCTTCAAGGACCTGGTTTTTCCTTGCCTGCCTGGACGAAGAGCTTTCAGAAACTGCCATCCTGCATGTCTAGTCCCTTGGATTCTCAGCCAGACACTTAATCACCTTTGGACTCTCCAGCAGTCCTTGGTCATTGCACTCATAGCATCTGGACAGAAGCAATGCTAAAATCATCGTTAGCATTTTCGCAATTGGAAAATCAGCCTAACTGGGTCACCGTCTTACATGTTTATGAGCCAGTTCACTCTGCTGGAAAACATTGTGCCGTATGGCGCTGAGTGACCCTTCTGAGCAGGGGTACTTGCAGCTACTGAATGAATCAGGTCCTGTTTGGGTATGTCAGGTGGGATCAGGCTTAGATGAGCAATGGCATGTGATGGAAGAATTTTGCACACACAGATATCATGACTCAAGTTTTCTCTCCAATTTTTCTTATAGATTGATGCACAGTGCATGTTCCCAAAGTTACCTGGTCCCTGTTTGCTTAGCTATTTGAAGAGACCGAGAAAGGGAGGGGTTGGGGCCAGGGGAATTATCAGATGGATATGAGTGAATCTACAAGGGGGGACCCCCCCAAAAAAACAGCATTTTTTTAAAGTCTGTATTTATTCTTACATGTTTAAGCTTCAATCACCTTCAAAGTACTCTGTTGGTTGCAATACGTGTATCAAGACACCTTTTCCACTGTTCAAAAAAGTTTCTGACCTTGTCAATTATTGATGCCTTTTAGTACTTCTGCCATTTTTTGTTTCACCTCCTCCACATCGGCAAAATGTTTCCCTTTGAAGACTTTTTTCATCCAGAGGGGGAAAAAAAGTCACTTGAAGCGAGATTGGATGCATAGGGAGAGTGGGCCGTGGGGGTCAAGCTGTTTTTGGTCAAAAACTGCTGAATGCTCAGCTTGGTGTGGGCAGGTTGTTCGTGTAAATCATCTATCACGAAAAGGGCAAATACATTGGAAAAAGCTCCAAAACACTCACTGAAGCTGAACGCAGCCTCTCACAACAACATGAACTTGTACATGGATGCCGATTGTTTCTTGGAATACTTACCAAGTGACAGAATCCTGTACCACAAGGGGCTCGTCCTCTAAAAGATAACTCCAGGTTTTGCGGGATCCCCCCTTGGATAGGCCAAATAGCCTCTAAATATGCTCTATTTTATTGTCTGTTTCTATTTCTGACTTTCTGGTAATCTAGAACTCTTACCCAGTGGTACACGACTGTTCAAGGCAGCTCCATTTAGAAATGAATTGCTTAGGAAAACTGTGCCTGAGTTTAAACGTGTCTTTTATACTCTGGATATTTTCATCGTGAGATTATGGTGCATGTTTTTGTCACTCGGGCATTATTTACACTCTTGGCAAATGAAAGATATTTCTGTCCGTTCAAGAAAATAAAATATAAGTTCCTGTTTTATTCAATGAATGAAGCTGTTTAGTAAGAAAAAAAGATAATCCAACATATTTCTGTTTCAAGCTTAAACTCATGAAATTTAAAGAATTAAAGACATTGATCTAGTTCTTACTTTTAGTATGAAAAGCGTACATGTAGATATAGTTATATAATTGTGCATATACATATCTACACACATGGTTGGTTTTACATGGTGTTTTTTCCTCAATCCTTTTGGCTGGAACCTTTGCAAAAATTTTTATTTTAATTATACAAAATAATTTTTTAAGAGAAGGAAACCGGTGTTATATGTCCTTCTATTAAAAAAAGAGGGGGAGGGGAATTCGGTCCTCCGCCCTTTCTTCTTCCCGCACGCTCAAACACTGCACACCTTGGCTATGTATAAAAGGTCTGAGAGAAGATTTTAAAGGGCACCAGGAAGGAAGAACACTACCTTAACTTTGCATGCTAGTCAGAAGCCTGATCAACCGTGAACTGTGAAGAGACGTGTATCTGTAGCTCCTGGCCTCAGAGGATTAGGAGAAGAAATGTTGATTGGTTCTCTGGAAAATCGTCTTCTTACTAGGTGTATTTCCAACAAAGAAACTGCATTGATAGTGTCAAAATCTAACATTTATAATACATCCTGTTTTACTCTAGGTGAAATAGTTAGGAATTTCCTCCATTGGAAACCAGTGAACTTTTTTAACAGCTTTGGAAATTTTTTTGTATGATAATTTTTAAAAAGAAACATGTACTCTTCAGACTAATTAAGGCTTGAGGTTTTCCAGGAGTTACATTTTAAAAGTGTTTGTACACATTTTAACACTTTGGTATTTTCTATTTTGGTTTTGTATATTTTTATGTATACACAGTGTACAGACTTTTTTCTTGTAAATAAAACACGTTTTCATTTGTCTAGAATTTCCTTTGTTTTAATTTGTCAAAGTTATGCATACAAATGAGCAAGTGACAAAATAATGAACTATCCCTAAGAAAAATCATGGCACAAAGCCGAAATCTAATTAGTGGCAACAGAATTAACAACAGCAGGCCTTCAGCCGTGAACATGGACGCAGCCTGGACCTGAAACCACAGGCGGTGGGTGTTCTTTCCTTCCAGGGCTTGATTGCCACATTCAAGAGAATCAAAGTGGCGAGATCAAGCAGAAAAGGCATTTTTAGGCTAAGAAATCTTGCCGTTGACTTAGTAACCCAGCATGTTGACTAATGTATGGCCTTGGGAGACTCTTTGCCAGCTTGACGTGGCTTTCAGCCTCAGAAAATATAAATAAGTTATGAGAGGAAAGCCTAGAGACAGCTGAGTCACCCACAACCCACCACAATGTCAGATTAGACTTGGTGTTTACATTCTTGCCACATAAAGAGAAAATCAGTTCATTAGGCTCCTGGAAAGAAATTCCCAGCCACTTGTGCTTTTTTGGTTATAATGTGAAGGAATGCTCAAGTTGGGGAAACTTCAGGGCTTTTGATGTGAGGAGAATGGAAGCAGGTAGGAAGTTCAGGAGATATCCATCACCTCAGACAGTTGTGCTGAGTCAGAGAAGACTCCCACCACCTCTGCACTGCTGTCATTTTTCTTTCCCCCAGAATGGCCACTTTCTTCCAGGTAATTAAAATGCAAGTGTGGCTCCATCAGCCCTAATCGGAAAGGGCTGAGATGGAACCCTCAAATGCTGCTGCTGCATTTTCCCAGAGCAGCCGGGGATGACAAGTCCTGGGGTGTTTGAGGAGCGCACACAGGAGCCTCGGTGTCCTTGGAGATCTGGATGCTGCTGGGAGGATGAGGAAGGTAAGAGAGGAACTACATGAGATAGGTGGCACTCAAAGAGAGAAGGCAGGAAGTAGGGTCACAGGTGGGAGTGGACAGGAGGGTGAGGAAAGAAAGCTAAAGTGAGAGAGTGTGAAAATAAGTACCAGAGTCTCTGACGCCATTTACACATCATCACGGTCTTAACTCAGAAACAAAACTGCCTTTCAGCTTAAGGCATACTCAGTCCACCCCGCTGAATGCATGAAGTACTGTGTTCAGGAAATCTTTGTGTACAGAATGTGGCAGAAGGAGGACTTCCTAGATCTCTACCAGCCCCTCACTACCTGTAGCTAGGGTTGGCAAACTATAGCCCATGGCCTACTTTTATAAATAAAGTTTTATTGGAACACAGTCATACTCACTCATGTGCAGGTCAAAGGCAGAATTGAATAGTTACGGTGGAGACCTTGTAGCCCATCATACCTAAAATGTTTATTCTCTGGCCCTTGACAGAAAAAGTTTGCTGACCTCTGATCATAAGTACAATCTGTAGAGAATTATTTAGGCCAGCCTTGTGGTAGATGGTGTGATGTAATCCTCACAAGACCACCTTCTATAATTGATATTGTATTAGCACCAGGAGTTGGAGTCAGAGAAGTTAAGTCATCAGCCTGTGATCTCACAGCCAAGAAATTATAGAGCAGTGCTTGCAATCCTTGTTTGACTTCAAAGCCCTTGGTCAGAGCCAGTAAAAGGCAGCCCCATCCTCAGATACTGCTTTAACACTATAAAAAACCTATTACCCCAGCATACTACAAGGGTCCAACCTTGGAGGAAAATTGTACTTTGAATATTATGAGAAATTGTGCTTTGAAAACTGTATAGAAATTAAAAATGGGCTATTCCAGAGGCTTTTCTAGTCATCTAAATCTCCAGAACACTGAAATGTATCTTCACTACATGTGTCTGTCAAGCAAATTTTCATTTTGTTATAGGGAGTCAGCCTCTCTGATTGTCACAGCCTAAGGTGAAAGAGTGTCTCTGACATGGCATAGAGGAGCCGTGGAAGACAAACATTCCACATTTCTATTCCTGGTCACTGTCCTAACCAAATTGTGTCATGCTGGAGAAACAAGCAGTACTTAACTTGAAGAATGAGACTCCTGCTGAAACTGATCCAAAAACGCAAGGTAGAAGAAAAATTCATGACTTTGGAAAACATGTCTTGTTTTGGCTGACTTCCTATTTTCCCAAGGGGGGCAGGTAGCATAAAAAGAACTGAAACAGCAACTTGCCCTTTGGTTATTTTTTTTTTTGAGTTGGAGTCTCACTCTGTCGCCCAGACTGGAGTGCAGTGACTGTTCCTGGCCACCGCAGCCTCGACCTGCTGTGCTCCAGTGATCCTTCCACCTCAGCCTTCCAAGTAGCTGGAACTACAGGTGCGCGCTACCACGCCCAGATGATTTTTTATTTATTTATTTATTGTAGAGATGAGGTCTCGCCAAGTTGCCCAGGCAGGTCTCATACCCATGGGCTCAGGCAATCCACTCACCTCAGTCTCCCAAGGCATGGGATTACAGGCTGAGCCAACAAGCCCAGCTGGTTATTTTTTAAGTGATGCTGATGTGAAGAGATTAGAGAGGATTTTGGAGAGCCAAGGAGGGCACTGGAAAGCCTAAAGCAAGACATCCAGAGACCTCAGCCACCCGCCCTGGGCCTTAGTAGGCAAAGAGTCAGTGTCAGTAGTGATTCCCAGAACTCACTGAGGAATACTGTGCAAGATCATGTTCTCAAATAATTCGCTTCTAAACTACACAAGAGGTACAACTACTTTCCTTAATTAAACATTTTTTGCCTTGGATCCCCTTCTCAACACAAAATAAAAACTACCCTATTTCATGCTCGGTCACCCAGTCTGTAGTGCAGTGGCACAATCATGGCTGACTGCCACTGCAACCTCTTGGGCTCAGTCAGTCCTTCCACCTCAGCCTCCCAGAGTGCTGGGATTACAGACATGAACCACTGTGCCCAGAGCAAACCAGCCTATTTAATCTAATCTAACATATCAATGGGTATATCTTTTTGTGTCCCATTACAAAGAAAAATGTAACAACAAGCAGGCAGAGACCCAAATAAAAAGCACAATCCCATTCACAATAGCCACCAATAAAATGAAATACCTCGGCATTTGCCTAACCAAAATAGAAGAGAAAGATCTTTACAATGAGAGTTACAAAACACTGCTCAAAGAAATCCAAGAAGACACAAACAAATGGAAAAACATACCATGCTCATGGATAGGAAGAATCAACATTGTTAAGATGTCCATCCTACCAAAGACAATCTACATGTTCAACGCAATACCCATTAAGTTACCAACATCATTCTTGTCAGACCTGGAAATGATAATACAGAAATTCATATGGAAACATAAACAACCATGAATAGACAAAAAAATCCTTAGCAAAAAAAAAAAAAAAAATAAGAGGTATCACACTTTCAGACTTCAAATTTTCCTATAAGTCTACAGTAATCAAAACAGCCTGGTATTGGTATCAGAACAGGCACATAGACCAATGAAACAGGATAGAGATTCCGGAAGCAAAGCCTCAATACCTCAACCAACTCATCTTTGACAAAGCCTCCAACAACAACCACTGGGGAGAGGAGAAACCTATTCAGTAAATGGTGCTGGGAAAACTGACTGACCACATGCAGAAGACTGAAACAGGACCCTGACCTGTCACCAAATACAAAAATTAACTCTAAATGGATCCAAGACCTAAACGTAAAACCTCAAAATATAAGAATCTTAGAAAGTGCAGGAGACACCCTTATGGAAATTGGAACTGAGAACCAATTCCTATTCTGAACCCTAAAGGCAAATACCTTAAGAAATAAGATAGACAAGTGGGACCTCATCAAATTAATGAGATTCTGCAAAGCAAAAGAAACCATCAAGAGAGCAGGGAGAGAGCCCACAGAATGGGAAAAAATATTTGCCAACTGTATAACTGACAAAGGCCTGACAACTAGGATCTACAAGGAACTCAAATGCGTCAAAAGGAAAAAAAACAGCCCCTTTAAAAAGTGGACAAAAGACATGAACGGACACTTCTCAAAAGAAGATATACAGGCAGCCAACAGACACATGAAAAAGTGCTCAGCCTCATTCATCATCAGAGAAATGCAAATCAAAACCACATTGAAATACTACCTAACCCCTGTAAGAATGGCCATCATGAATAAAACAAACAACAAGCCAGGCTCGGTGGCTCAGTCTGTAATCCCGTGCCTTTGGGAGGCTGAGGTGAGTGGATTGCCTGAGCCCATGGGTTTGAGACCTGCCTGGGCAATTTGGTGAGACCTCATCTCTACAATAAATCAAAAACTAGCCGGGCGTGGTAGCGCATGCCTGTAGTTCCAGCTACTTGGAAGGCTGAGGCAGAAGGATCGCCAGAGCCTAGCAGGTCGAGGCTGAGGTGGCCGGGAGCAGCCACTGCACTCCAGTCTGGGCGACCGAGTGAGACTCCAACTCAAAAAAAAAAAAAAAAAAACAAAAAACAGATGCTGGTGAGGATGCAGAGAAAAAGGAACGCTTCTACACTGCTGGTGGGAATGCAAACTAGTGCAACCTCTTTGGAAGACAATGTGACGATTCCTGAAAGAACTGGAAATTGACCTTCCATATGACCCAACAATTCCCCTATTGGGAATATACCCGGAGGAACTCAAATATTTCTATAAAAAAGATACCTGCACATGTATGTTTGTTGCAGCTCTATTCACAATAGCAAAAATGTGGAACCAACCCTGTTGCCCATTGAAACTGGCCTGGATAAAAAAAATATGGTACACATACACAATGGAATATTATGCAGCCATAAAGAAGGACAAATACATGGACTTTGCAGCAACTTGGATGGATTTGGGGTTGGTCATACTCAAGTGATTTATCGCAGAAACAAAGAACAGAGTTTCATATGTTCTCACTCATAAACAGGCCTTGAACAATTATAATGCTATAAGAAAACGATTGGCAGTAGTGGGAAACTGTCGGTGGAGGGGGGTGGGACCGGCAGTTGAGGGAAATTGCTAGGGGATGGAGGGATATAACTCATCAACAAGGGTCCCTGCATGGTCAGTGTTTATATTCCTAACCCTTAATTGTACCCCACATCTTTATAATAAACTTTTTTTAAAAAGAAAGAAAAATGTAATCAACCTAGAACACGAGTCTTCTGTCTCACTTAGGTGTGCACTATGGAGCACAGTAGCCAGAGCCACATGTGGATAGGTAAGTGGACCAGTGGCAAATTCTGAGTTGAGATGTGAAGTGGAAGATATACACTGGGCTTCCAAGACTTAGCGTGAATAGTTGAATGTAAAACAGTTCAATAATTTTCTTATATCGATTACATGTTGAGCTGATATTTTAAACGTATCTGTTCAAATAAAAGCATATTATTAAGATTGTTTGCAAGGTGAGTGGATTGCCTGAGCCCGCGGGTTCGAGACCTCATCTCTACAATAAATCAAAAAATCAGCCAGGCGTGGTAGCATGCTCCTGTAATTCCGGCTACTTGGAAGGCTGAGGCGGAAGGATCGCCGGAGCCCAGCAGGTCAAGGCTGCAGTGGCTGGGAGCGGCCACTGCACTCCAGTCTGGTGACAGAATGAGACTCCAACTCAAAAAAAAAAAGGTTGTTTGACATTCCTTTTTATATTTTACAAGATTTAAAATTAAGTGTGCAGGTTCGAGACCAGCCTGGTCAACTTAGCGAGACCTCACCTCTACAATCAAATTAAAAATTTAGCCAGGCGTGGTGGCACACACCTGTAGTTCCAGCTACTTGGAAGGCTGAGGCGGAAGGATTGTCGGAACCCAGCAGGTTGATGTTGGGGTAGCCGTGAGCATGCCACTGCACTCCAGCCTGAACAACAGAGTGAGATGCCAACTCAATAAATAAATAAATAAAATTAAGTCTATGCTCACATTATAGTTCCTGTATACAGTAATAACTTAGAACTTTAATATCTGTTGAAAAAGCATTTTAGTTATTTCGATATTTAGGTACAGATTTTGCATTGCATATCACCCAGGGATATATAGAAGAACATAATATAAGTGAAACCGATCATTAAACTTATTTTTAAAGCATTTATATTGTTTTCCCCTTCTGAATCACTTTTTGAATGAGGCATTAACCTCTATCATCTTTCCACTGAAAACTGTCTCCTTCACCCTCAGAAGTAATGGATATACACTACTTTGATAGAGTACTCTACCATCTTCAGAAATCTCTTCTGAGCTAGTGATACATTCTGCAATTTTGATGTCCACAGGTAGGCAATGACAAATGTATCAGTACTACTGACTGGCAAATAAGGACTGAAAGATGCATTTTAATTTCAGAGATGTTAAAATGTGAAGAAAAAAAATCATGGTATTGATGAAAAGCATTATTTCAAATTTAGTATGGGTTTAGTGCCATTTTTTCCCCAGAACTGTGTTTATATTTATTCTGGGCTGTGTGTGGAAAAGCACTGTCATGGCAAACGAAGGATTTCCAAAACTTCCCTCCATGAAAGTAAGAAGAACACTGAAAGGAAAAAAAAAAAAAAGCCTGAAGAATTAGATGTCCACAGAGGCTTTGAAAAGCCCTGATGTGAATCTTGAAGGCTATGAACATGTGAAATACCTGGGAAGAACCTCATCGCACATCTGGCTGACCTGGGGTTCAAATGTTGAAGATATGCTCCAACGTATACACAATCCCTTGGCAAAGGTAATTTTGTTCAAGGAATTTAAGGAAATCCTTGTCCAGACACTAACTGAACACTAAGCTCTGAGCAGAAACTTCAGTGGCTGCAAATGACAAGGAATACAGAATTTACATAACTGCTTGTTGAAAGTCACTAAACACACAAGTAGCAACAAGAAAAAACAATGGAGAAGGGAATAATCTGATTTCCAGAATTACCACATTATATTATTTAAAGTATCCAGTTTTCTACTTCTGGAGTTCCAGAAGGAGAGGCAAGAGACAAGACAAAAAAAAATTGAACAGATAATGGCAAGACTTTCCAAATATCAATCTGCCTATCCAAGAAGCTGAACAAACTCCACATATGGTAACCTTAAAGAAATTCACTGTTAGACACATCACAGTCAAACTGCAAAGAGTCAAAGACCAAGAGAGAATTCTGAAAGTAAGATAAAAGTTACTCATCAGACACAGGGAATTCATAATCGGATTAACAACTGTCTTCTCATCAAACTATGGAGGCCAGAAGTAAAGGGATAGCATATTTAAAGAGCAGAAAGAAAAATACTGTCAACCAAGGATTCTACATCCAGCAAACGTTCTAGGTGACATGATATTCTATATAGGAAATCCTAGGGAATACACACACGCAGAGACACATGCACATGCAAACTCAGAACTAATAAATGAGTTTAACAAGGCTGTAGTATGCCAGACAAATATAAAATTTCAATTGTATTCGTATCCACCAGTAATAAAAAAATCTAAAAATGTATTTAAAAAGCAATCCACTTTCTAACAGCACCAAAAAAAAAAATTAAATATTTGGGAGTACAGTTAACAAAAGTATAAGACTTTCATGCTGAAAATCACAAATTATCATTGAAAGATTTTAAGGAACTAATAAATGAAAAGATGTTCTCTATTCATGAATCAAAAGACGTGATATTGTTAGAATGTCAGTAGTCCTAAATTGATCTATAGATGCAACATAATCCCTATCAAATCTCAGTTGCCTTTTTTTTTTTTTGGCAGAAATCAATGAAAGATCTAAAATTTATATAAAAATATGAAAGACCCAGAATATTCAAAACAATTATGAAAAAGAAGAATATAGCTGGAGATTCACATTTTCCAATTCCAAAACTTGCTGCATTGTTACAGTAATTAAACAATACTGGCATATGTAGAAACATGGATCAGTGGAGTGGAAATGAGAGTACAGCAATAAACCCTCAAATTTTTGGTCAGTTGACTTTCAGCAAAAATGCCAGGACAATTCATGGACAAAGAACATTTTTTTTCAATAAATAATGCTTGAACAACTGGATATCCACATGCAAATGAGTGAGTGTGGGCCCCTACAGACACCACACACAAAAATTAAACAGTCAAATTAGATTAAAACAAATTATAGACCTAAACATGACAGTGAAAACACTACAATTATTGAAAGGAAGCATAGAAGTAAATCTTCATGATTTTGGATTAGGCAACTGTGTTTGGATAAAACACCTAATAGGAACAAGTGACGAAAGAAAAAATAAAGCTGGACATCATCAAAATTAGAAACTTATGTGCTTTAAAGGGCGTCATCGGCCAGGCACAGAGGCTCACGCCTATAATCCCAGCACTTTGGAAGGACAAAGCGGGCAGTTTGCTTGAGCTCATGAGCTTGAGACAGCCTTGAGGCAGCACAATGAGACCACGTCTCTCCAAAAAAAAACAAAAACAAAAACAAAAAAAGCATGGTGGTGCTTTCCATAGTGCCACCTACAACTACATGGGAGGCTGAGGCAGGACATCCTGAGCCCAAGAGGTCAAGGCTGTGGTGAACCCTGATTGTGCCACTGCACTCAAGCCTGGGCAACAGAGTGAGACCCTGACTCAAGAAAGAAAAAAAGGGACATCATCAAAGAAGTGATAAGATAAGCCATCGAATGGGAGGGAATATTTGAAAACCATGAATCGGATAAGGGTCTAGCCTGCAGAACTATAAAGAACTTTTACAACTCAACAATAAACAGCCAAGAAGCCCAATTTAAACGGGAAAGGACTTGAATGGATACTTATACAAAGAAAATATACAAATGAACGTTGCATGCACGAAAGGATGCTCGACGTCACTAGTCATCACGCAAATGTAAATCAAAACCACAGTGTGATACCACTTCACACCCTCTAAGTTTGCAAAATCAAAAAACAGACATTACAGGCGTTGGTGAGGACACAGAGACATTGGAACCCTCATCTGTGGCTAGCGGGGATGTAAAACAGTGTCGCTGCTTAGGAAAACAGTTTGACAGTTCCTCAAAAAAGTTTCAGCTACAGTTACCCTATGACTCCCTCAGCCATTCTCTCCAAGGTGCACACTGCCGACAGGCAGAATAACGGCCCTCCAAAGATATCTGCATATGATCTTAATGCCCAGAACCTGTGCATATGTTACGTTATGGTTCAAAGGAGAGTTAAGGCTGCAGGTGGAATTAACATTGCGAATCAGCTGCCCTTAAAAAGTGAGGCTGAGGTGAGTGGATTGCCTGAGCCTGCGGGTTCGAGACCCGCCCGGGCAGCGAGACCTCATCTCTACAATAAATCAAAAAATCAGCCGGGCGTGGTAGCGCATGCCTGTAGTTCCAGCTACTCGGAAGGCTGAGGCGGAAGGATCGCCGGAGCCCAGCAGGTCGAGGCTGCGGTGGCCGGGAGTGGCCACTGCGCTCCAGTCTGGGCGACAGAGTGAGACTCCAACTCAAAAAAAAAAAAAGTGAGGCTGTACTGTATTCTGTGGGTGGGCCCAAGGGAAACACAACGGTCCTTGAAAGACTGAGGGAAAATGTGAATAAGGAAAAGCAGAGAGATGCCAGCGGGCACAAATTTCCGCCCAGCGTTGTGGGCTTGGTGGTGGAAGCAGAGATCCCGGAGGCAAAGAATGTGACAGCTTCTGAACGCCGAAAAGGGCAAGGGCTGGAGCCTTCCCTAAGAGCCTCCAGGAAGGAATGAAGCTTTGCCGACACCTTGATTTTAGCCCAGTGAAATTCATTTCCTCAGCTTTACAATTCATCTTCACTCGCAACTTGTTTATTAGTTTTGTCCTTCGCTGGTGTCATTGGCAGACAACACTAGGGCCAAAGGTTAAGAGAAAAATACAGCAGAACACTTTCCATTGAGGAAATGTATCAATGATCATGATTTTTTCCCCCCTGCAAATTAGGAAATGACCGCTGTATTAGTAAAGCAGGTTGTTATCATAACGATTCCCAAATATTGGTTTGGGTTTTGCCTACATGGTGGTTCAGCTGGGTGTTTCATCCTTCCCCTTCCCCGTGGGGAATATGGATGCGGGCTCCTCTACCTTGAGGTTCTTCCCTCGCTGAGGGCTCCAGAGCCCTCTGCGGCAGCCTCTGACTGTACCCAGGATGTCCTCATGAGATGCTGCAGGCCCAGAGGCTGTGTGAGGACTTCTGCCCACTGTCCCTTGGCACAAAATCAGTCACATGCCCCTGCCCAACTGTGAAGATGGAGCTGACAGACAGTAAGAGCTGACATTTGTTAAGCACTCCATTCTGCTCAGTGACCTGTTCAAACTACACGCAAGAATGTATTTAAGCTTGCAGAGAAGGTGCCATTGTTTTTGTTCTTGGCAGATAGGGAAACTGAGGCAAGGAGAGAACTAAGGTTAGAGAGCTAGCAAGCGGCATTGCCAGGATCCTTCCAGACAGCCGTCTCCACAGCCCTTTTTTACTTTGCTGCATTGCTATGGTGTAACCAACTGTCAAAAGGGCCCACTGCTAAGCTATATTCGCTGCCAGACATATGAGACAGCCATACTTAGTGGCCATTATGAGACAAATAATTTGGGCTTAAAAACTAACCTCTCTCTCCATTCCCCTGGGAAAAATTTAACATAGAGGGTGAGACGGAATTCCCACTATGCTGCATCCCAGCATCCATGGGGGCAGAAAGCATGAGCCCATTAGATCCACAAGGAAGTGCAGGCTCCAGGAGATTCTTACCTGACCAGGGTCACTGCAACAGGGCAGGGCATGAGCCCAGGTCTTCTTATTCAAAATCTGTAACTTTTTCACCCCACCTTTCTGTCTGAGAAACAAAGAAAATGCAAATACAAATAGAGTGACTGCAACAAAACCCTGGGGAATTTCAAGCAGCATGAGTATCGTGTCAACCAACAGAAGCAAATGATGTAGGAACCAGCATGACATGTTGTAAGGAAAGCAAGTAGGATAAAAAACTGTGTTTGCTGGTGGGCTCCGTGGTGGCTCCGCCTGTCATCCCAGCAGTTTGGGAGGCTGAGGGGAGTGGATTGCCTGAGCCTGCGGGTTCAAGACGCGCCCAGGCAACTTGACAAGACCTCGTCTCTACAATAAGTCAAAAAATTTGCCAGGCGTGTAGCAGGCGCCTGTAGTTCCGGCTACTAGAAAGACTGAGGCAGAAGGCTTGCCTGAGCCCAGAAGGTCGACACTGGGGTGACCGCGAGCGTGCCACTGCACTCCAACCTGAGCAATGGAGTGAGACTCCAACTCAAAAACAGAACTGTTGTTGCTATAATCTCTTTCTCATAGACACACATACATATATTACTTATAAATGTATACGCAGATATGTAAGGGTGACCCCAAAAAAAAAAACAAGTATTTTTTGGAGGGCAGACCCCTTGTGGTACAGACTTCCTCCACTAGGTAAGTGTTCTAGAAACCCATCAGCAGCCGGGCTCGGTGGCTCAGCCTGTAATCCTGCATCTTGGGAGGCTGAGGTGAGTAAATGACCTGAGCCCGAGGGTTCGAGACCTGCCTGGGAAACCTGGCGAGACCTCATCTCTATAATAAATCAAAAACTAGCCGGGCGTGGTAGCGCGCACCTGTAGTTCCAGCTACTTGGAAGGCTGAGGCGAAAGGATTGCCGGAGCCCAGCAGGTCGAGGCTGCGGTGGCAGGGAGCGGCCACTGTCCTCCAGTCTGGGTGACTGAGTGAGACTCCAAAAAAAAAAAAAAAAATCAGCATCAGTGTACCAGCCAGTGTTGTTGTGAGAGTCTGCACTCAACTACAGTGAATTTTTTTTTTACTTCTTTCTACACATTTGCTCACTTTATGATGGGTGATTTATGAGTGCACCTGTGCCCATACCATGCTGACTTTTTAGCAGTTTTGTTTTTATTTTTTTTTTTATTGTGAAGTTGTGGGGTACAGTTAAGGGTTAGGTATACAATTGCGTTTCATTCAGGCACCCTGTTGATATGGGATATTTCCCCGTACCCAGACAGATATTTGCTACTGTTAATCCCATCTCCCTCCCCCCACCATAGTTTCCCAGTGCAGTCAGTCATTTTCGTATAGTATTGCATTGGATGTTTAAGGTCCATTATATGAGTGAGAACATGGGATACTCGGATCTTTGTTTCTGTGAGAGGTCACTCAGTATTTTAGACTCTACTTCCATCCAGGTTGCTGTGAAATTCATGATTTTGTTCTTTTTTATGGCTGCGTAGTATTCCATCATATATATGTACGACATTTTTTTAATCCAGTCCTCTTTTGACGGGCAGCATGGCTGTTTCCAGGTTCTTGCTATTGTGAACAATGCTGCGATAAACATGCGTGTGCAGGTATCTTTTTTATAGAGTGATTTGTGTTATTCAGGATATATTCCCAGTAGGGGGATTGTGGGGTCATATGGGAGGTTGGTATTTAGAGCTTTTAAGAATCGCCACACTGCTTTCCACAGAGGTTGCACTAGTTTACACTCCCACCAACAGTGTAGAAATGTTCCCTTTTCGCCACACCCTCTCCAGCAACTGTTATTTTTTGAGTTATTGATAATGGCCATTCTGACTGGGGTTAGGTGGTATCTCAGTGTGGTTTTGATTTGCATCTCCCTGATGATTAGTGAGGTTGAACATTTCTTCATGTGTTTGCTGGCTGCTCGGATGTTTTCCTTTGTGAAGTGTTTTTTTTTTTTTAACCAAAAATAGCATGACTCCAAGTCCCACCCTATTCACCTGATCTCATCCCGAGCAACATTTTTTTTGTTGTTTCCCTGGATGAAAAGAGTCCTCAAAGGGAAATGTTTTGCCAAAGTGGAGATAGATATATTGCATAAAGCTGAAAGTACTTTGAAGGTGACTGAAGTTTAAACATGTAAGGATAAATACTCAGTTTTTTATAAATAAATTCCAGGTTTTTTTGTTTGTTTGTTTTTGTTTTTGTCTCCCTCATATATACATATGTCATACTTCAGTGATTTAAATTTTTTAAATATGCCAAAATAATTACAGAAATAACAATTTTCTCTGGATGTTGAGAAAATGAGCAGTTTGTATCTTGCTCTAATACTTTACATCACACACCTCTTTTAAAGAATAATAAATATAATCACAAATCAAAAAACAAATTTAAACATCATTCAGGAGGACTCGCGGTCTTGTGGAACGAGCCTGGACTTTGGTGGACGGTGTGGGTGATCCAAGAATGAAATCCACATCCTGTTTTTGTTTATTCATAGTTTTGATCCAAGTATGATAGGGACCGGGGCCCCACATGTCCACAACAATCCCGGCTGTGGAGCACGCAAGAACCAGCAATGTCCCTGCAACAATAACCAAGCCCTATGACAAGCGTCTGGGGTCACATTATTGTGTAGAAACCGAGGTTCAGTCCCTGCCTCCCAAACTAGCTGGGACCTTGTGTGCAGCACCTGCTCTCTACAAAGTTCGGTTTCTTCATGTGTAAAATAGAGATAATAACCATACCTACTCACTGAATTATTGCAATGATTTATTTAGACAGTGTGTGTAAATTATTTAACACAGTCTGACACCTCGTGAATATGAATTGTTGTGGTATTGGTGTTATTGTTATGTTTTGATCCCCCCAGCCAATATATCTAAATAATTAACAGAAGAGAACATTGATAGATGCTAGACACTGCAGAGAGCTGCTTTTTCAGGGAAAATTCCTCTGCTTGAATTCTAAAAGTAAAACCAAGTCTTCGTAGTGATGATTTGTTTTCAAGGTTCTCTAAACACAACTCTGCAAGAATCCTCTTTCAGGAAATGAGAAATGTAAGGAAATGTGTTTTTGAACATTTTTTTTCCTCGTTCCCATCTCCTTTTTTTTAACGTACAGGATCTTACTTGCTGTCAAGAGGTCTCCGACTCAGTGCCCTGAGAAAAGGGTTAAAAATGTCTGAACGATTCTTGTCTGAATCTGCCCAAACACTCACTACATACAATCAAGGAGCAAATAGAGGGAGTGTTGTCAACAGCACAGCTACCAGCTGTTTCTCTTCCTCCCAGCTTTCCCCTGCATTTGAGTTTTCCCACCCTGGGTCTATCGGTTATGTGTTGATGCACAACAAACCTGCATGGCTTGAAACAAGAGCGATATATTATTCTTCACCTTCAGAGGGCTCGTTGGGCAGTTCTTCCGCTGGTCTCTCCCTGGACTGCATTGGGCTGGAAAGGCAGGCTGAATGGCTCGAGAAGGTTGCACTCACATCCGGCAGGATTCCCTGGCTGTTATCAGGATCCCCTCATTTCTCCTCCACAGGGCTGCCCGTGCTCCTGTGAGCCAGAATCCCCCTTGCAGGGGACCTCGAGGCCGAACTCTAAGAAAGCGAAGAGGTAAGGCGCCAAGCCCTGAGACCCATGCTTCAGAGCTCACCTGACAGCTGCCACATTCTGTTTGTCAAACAAGGAGGTGGAAAGATGGCCACCACACGAACGAGGGAGAGAGGCCAAGTGACCCTAGCCAGAAGGCACGCATCAGGATGGGAGGAATTCATGGCTTGTTCTCCTACAAGACTATTGCTTCTTTCCCAGATCACTGTATGTTCATCTTCCCACAACTTTTTCCAAACTGGAAGCCAAAGTTGCCTTCAACAGGAAAAGAGAAGAGATACGTCTGCACAGGACAGCCCATGGGTGACCCACCATGGCAATATGGCAGGCTAAGTTCTGCTCTACACCATGGAGGAGAAGCCAGGCACCCCATGTCCCTGGAGTCCTCATCCTGCATAGCTCTGGATAGCACTGATTATCAGAGGCATCCAGGGGAGATTCTGAAGGTGAGAGAGAATGAAGGGTCGGTTTCTGGAGACAGCTGGACAGAGCTGTGAGCAGATGTGTGATTTGCAGCAGTCTCCAGCAAGCTCTGGGATGCATCGACTTCATTTCTTCAATGACGAGAGTGGCAGAAGCTTGCGGAAGTCCTGGGGAATGACAGTGGCTTCCTGGGAAGTACTTTGGAACCACCCACTGGGATGCCAACTCGAGGTCGCTGGTGGCTCATTCCCTGACACCCCACGCATGCAGTTCTCCTGACAGTTTGTGTAAGCCGTTATTTCTTTACACGAAAGCCTCTAAACTTGGTACATGGAGTGGCCTCTGTGTCTGATGCATACAGTTTGGGTACCAGATTATTCCTCAGATCTGACCAGAGTTGAAGATAGTAATGAACTCATTGCCAGTGGACAGTGGGATGTTCACCACCCATAGCATGTTGTAGCAAAGCCATTGGTGTTGTCAAATGCACTTGCCTGGAACCAAGTGCCCACGGAAGGCCAAGTCTGGGGAGACAGAGCAGCTGCTACGCAGAATGCAGAGCTCAAGGTTTAATGTGAGGCTCAATGGCTATTTCTCACTGCCCTGGAGATTTAGGGGAAAGGAAGCGACAGGCTCAGTGCTTTAAATTCTCATCTCAAGGCATACATAAAGAGAAGGGAGCTTCTACTGCTCTCCTCAAGAAATCCCTTTCTCACAGCAAACAGCCAAAAAAGAAAGAAAAGAAAAGAAAAAAGAACCAAACCAAAGTTGAATCCTGAAGGTGGCTTAATTATAACACAAATTTAAATCACGACCTTGCTAGGTCTCTTATGGTCAGGAAATGAAGCGTTCCTGGGATTATCGTGGGATCATCAGGGACGATTCCTGGGATTCTGAGGACCTTGAATCCTACATCCCAGCAAGCCTCGTTCCCAAAGTAGCCCATTCTCCCAGGCTGCATGGTTGAGCCTCCTCTTACTTGAAGACCATATAATAACCTCACCTGAGGTAGTTACCTTGCAAGGGGCTGCTATCCTCTCCCAGACTCATCCCCCCAACTCTCCATGCCTCCACACCTGTGATTAGAGTCTTTCAACAGCTATAGAGTCCCCGAAGACCTTAGGGTGATAGTCAGAAAGTCTGATCTCCAAGGAGATTCTAGGCACAAAATAATCACAAATTAGCTCTGGTTATATTGAGTGTAGCCTGAAGAATATGTATAAAATAGATTCTGACGGCAAGATATGTGGCGAGGCTGTTTCAACCAGTTCCCCAAGCTCTCCGTCAGGCTGCCAGATTAGAGAAGGTGCTGCACCAGATCCAGCCTGCTGGGTGAGATTCCGCAGAGGGACCTTTATGTTCCAGAAGATCCAGGGTGGTTGTTAGCAGGCCCTGATGGGAGATCATGTGTGGATGGTACCTTAGGATTTTGGAACAAGATTATCCTCTCCTTCTGATAATTCCTCTCCTTTAAAAAAAAAATAGCTCCTGGCTTGCTACTGGGCCTTGGTAGCGTCCATGTAACCCAAGATGCACACTAAGAGCTGAGTGCTCTCTAAGTCACTGACCAGCAAAGCTGGGCATGGACAGCTGCTCTCCATCCTCAAGTGGAACTGGGATACAGGAAGTTGGACTTGCAGGCAAAAGAAAGTTGCTTGGACTGGGCTCGGCGGCTCAGCCTGTGATCCCAGCACTTTGGGAGGCTGAGGTGAGTGGATTGCCTGAGCCCGTGGGTTTGAAGCCCACCCGTGCAACTTGGCGAGACTTCATCTCTACAATAAATCAAAAATTAACCGGGCATGGTAGCATGTGCCTGTAGTTCCAGCTCCTTGGAAGGCTGAGGGGGAAGAATCGCCGGAGCCCAGCAGGTCGAGGCTGCGGTGGCCGGGAGCGGCCACTGCACTCCAGTCTGGGTCACAGAGTGAGACTCCAACTCAAAAAAAAAAAAAAGAAAGTTGCTCGAACAAGTGACTCAATGTCTGTTCACTTCCTTTCCTACACCGCCGCTTTTCCCTCAACCCATACTTGTGGCCCAACAGGGAGTTCCCAGTGACCAGTTGACTGAGGACAAAAAAACAAGCGGGCCACTGGCATATTCAAAAGTGAACAGCTGCAGCTCACCGGAGTCTGTCCTCAGGGGCAGTAGAGAGGAAGGTCCTTCTGTGCTTGTTCATTGTGCCTGTAGGGAGAGATGTCAGTGGCATGGAACTACACTGAATGAGAGACCCGGGCTAGTGGTTTCACAGGATGTTCAGAGACATGGAAGGAACAAGTGAAAACTCAATGACAAGATGCTTTGGGGAAAAAAGTACTCGAATGAACCTTTCTGAGGTCACAGAATGTGGGGAAATTGGTCCCTTGAAAATTATCCCCAGGCAGCAACTATAGTAGAGGTGGCTCTCATCAATAGCAGGGTAAGATAGCCTGGTTTGTGGATTTCAGTCACGCTTTCTGCCACCTCTCCCAAAATGTGCTCAACAGACTTGTGCATGAAGTGATGAAACCAGCAGGTTTCATGGTCTGGCCTGGGATCAGCGACCGAGACTTCCCCTCAATCAGACTTACCCAGCCACAATCTCTGCTGACCACAGGAGATGCCAAGCATGACCACAAGGGAGGGCAGCAGACAACCCTCTAATTTAGTGACATCCCTTATGGCAGCCAACTGGCCACTTGGTGGGCTCATTGGACCCCTCCTGTCATGGCAGTTGGGAGCAGGGGAAGGGGTGCATCTTCACTGGAATTATCACTCTCCCTGAATACTGACTTGAATCCCCTGCCTGTAATACTCCTGCCAGTGTCTCTATCCATGGACTTTTAGAAGGCCTCAATCATCCTCATGCCACTCCACAGGGCAAGGCTTCTGATCCGAGAACTCGTTTTACAATGTAGGAAGTGTGGTGATGAGCTTACACTCATAGAATCCACTGGTTTTACCAGCAACTTATCCCTACCAATTACAGCATCAGCATGCTAACAGTGATAGAACACGCTCGGACCAGTGACCGATATATGTTGTCATTTTTGCCGAAAGCTAGAATGCACGGATCAAGGAACTTTTATAAATCACTGGCAAAATACTGGCTTCCCTTTTCCACTCACTGACCTTGGGTTTTGGTCCTGTGACTCACCGATTCCAGCGGAGCATGAATAGATGTGCACATGTCCTAGTTATGCATTTTTCTACCTTCGTTTCTTTGGTGACTAAGGGCATTCTGCATTTAAGAGACAGACCAGAGTTTAAATCTGTGTTACTGAAACTTTATTCCTGTATCCAAGAGAAGCCTAGGCGATTTACCCGAGTCCACCTTTGGATTTGACATTCCCTCTGTAGGTTAAGTCCTGGCAGGGAATTGCAGCACATTGCTGAGAGGTGACTGCAGACCCGTCAGGCTGGTACCCACAGCCCAGGCCTTGCCCATGCTTCTTTCCTCCCCAGATACCTCACAGGAGACCCCAAGTGTACCATCTGCCATGATTCGGTGCTAAAACATTGATTGTGCTCAATTAAACGCTTATCAAGAATGATGCAGGTGCTAATGGAATGTGCATGCAAGAGCAAGCCTTCACATTTTGCTTTATCTCTTGCTGGTTTGGGGCAGTGGAAGAGAATGCTGGAAAGCTAAACTGAATATGCTGCCACTGCTCCCAGGGGACTCAGCAGAACAGGGGCACGGCCAATTGACCTGGAGTTTCTAAGAGGCAGCTTTCAGGATTAAAAACTTCATGAACCCAAATGTCAAGGTTGTAATTTCTTTCTCCAGGAAGTGGACTGAAAGTTTATGAAGTCTCCCGAGATTTGGTTGTAGGCAGTACTGCGTGGTGTAGAGGAATATGGGGTATATGAAAAGAACCTTTGTCATGTGGCAACCCCAAATCTGAGGGGGCTGGTGCGTAATGCCCTTTACCTATTCCAAAGAAGTCACCCAGAGATCTAGTAGGGAAAGATATTCGTTTCTTAAAACTTAAGGGAGGCACTCATGGTGGCAAGTCAGTGGAGAATCCACACCTCGGGGCGGCACAGGAAGAAGTTTTATTTTATTTTTTTTATTTTTGAGTTGGAGTCTCACTCTGTCACCCAGACTGAGTGCAGTGGCCGCTCCTGGCCACCGCAGCCTCGACCTGCTGGGCTCCGGCGATCCTTCTGCCTCAGCCTTCTGAGTAGCTGGAACTACAGGTGCGTGCTACCACGCCTGGCTAATTTTTTGATTATTGTAGAGATGAGGTCTCGCCAGGTTGCCCAGGCAGGTCTCGAACCTGCAGCCTCGGGCAATTCACTCACCTCAGCCTCCCAAAGCACGGGATGACAGACTGAGCCACTGAGCCCAGCTGGAAGGAGTTTTATAATCAAAGCAAGCAAGTTAATCATTCAAGTTCCTGTACGGTGTTTACAAATACATTGTTTTCAGCTTTGCTTGGTCACCTGCACCCCATGACTTGCTACTGGGAATATGTATCCCCTTCAGAGACCAGCCTGGGCCAGAGGCTGCTCCCGGAAGAAACCAGGAATAGGGGGAAACAATCTATGTCTGGCCAATACCTCACAGCCTTTGATGGAGAAAAACTTCCCAGTCCTCCCCACAAATAATAAAACAAAAGCAAAACACCAAGTCTCCAAGGAGATCAAAAATCTTTCCTCCGATATCCTGATTCCTATCCAAGGGTGCTGAAAACAAAATTCTCCTTTCTAATTGTGGTAGACATCATTAGATGTTCTCCAAACTCCAAGCTCTTTCCTCCAGGAGTAAAAAATAATTTTAATTTGAGGCAAACAGAGATGTTTCTCTTTTTACTTGCAAGGTGTTACATCCCATGGCAAGAGACTGCCTTACCCCATGCCAGGTGGAGGGGATATCACAAGAGCGTTGGGATATCAGCATGCATCAGCATTGTGAGGGCTCAGAGCCATCATGCAGTTTCACAGGTCTGAGGCAGCAAGCTGGTCAGCGCATATATCCAGATTGGGGAATGGGCAGGGATGGAAGGAATTCTACAATAGGAGTCGAATGTCTTCCTAGCGCTAAAAGGCGGTCGGACTCCGGATTCAGTTGAGTGGGTGGAACGTTCCTGGGTGTGTGTACTTTTCCAGGGCCTTGACTTGGAGCACATGGCCAGACTTTACTTCCTAGCCTTCCTTGCAGCTATGTGTGGTCATGTGACCCCATGACTGGGAAAAGAGGGGAACCCGCTGTAATGTTGCTCGCTGTTGCAAGAAAGAAATGAATGCAGGAACGTTTGACCAGTGTAAATCAAAAATAAAATTGTGAGTCCCCCCGCAACCAATTGAATGGACTCCCTCTGGGCTGAGGGAAACCTGCAAAACAAAATCGTAGGCCGTGAGGGAAGAGGAGGTAGGAGACCCTGCCTTGTGACAGCCCCTTCCTTGTGGAGTTTAGGCACACCTGACTAGCATTCACGTTAAAACAGAGAAACTAGCCGGGCTTGGTGGCTCAGCCTGTAATCCCAGCACTTTGGGAGGCCGAGGTGAGTGGATTGCCTGAGCCTGCGGGTTGGCAACCCGCCTGGGCAACTTGGCAAGACCTCATCTCCACAATAAAATCAAAAAATTAGCCGGGTGTGGTAGCACGCGCCTGTAGTTCCAGCTACTCGGAAGGCTGAGGCAGAAGGATCACCGGAGCCCAGCAGGTCGAGGCTGCGGTGGCTGGAGCGGCCACTGCACTCCAGTCTGGGCGACAGAGTGAGACTCCAACTCAAATAAATAAATAGATAGATAGATAGATAGATATAAAACAGAGAAACTAAAGCTGACAAAACAGAGTCTTTGACAGTAAGACACCAAGTTCCAACCTGACTCTGTTACGGCATCACAGGACAGCAGGCTGCAAAAGAAATAAAAGCATTTTACCCCAAAATATATTTCCTTAACTTATTTTGAAATAGTCCCGCAGAGCTGTCTTTTGCGGTGAAATAGTCACATCTAATGGAGAGCTTTCATCCACAGAGCTAGATCTTTCCCCACTAGGCCTTCCCAAATCCAAGAAAGATTACCTGAAAGGCAAACACCTTTAAAGTCTGCCTAAGAGACATTTGTCATCACTTTCCTCTAAGGGCTACTACTAGCAAGGTCACCCTCCCAGTGGGGCCTCCAGAAAGTTAGATGAGACCTGCTGGGAGTGTGGGTGTCTGGTATGCGATCCGAAGCTGCATGAAAGATGCAAAGAACTGCACAGAAGTTAGATTAGAAAATATAGTTTATTTAAAAACTAAATTAGAGACAGAGAGAATTTAAAAAAGGAGATTCACCTCCCCAAGGTAGGGGAGGGGACCAAAGCTTAAGAAAACATGGCCTGGCTATAGCTCAAAGAGCACATGGCCACCCATAGCTTAGCAAAGCAGTGGTGAAGGGTTGCTCATGGTTGAGTCCTTTAAACCCTTCTCTTTGATGGGTGATGGTCATTAAGGTGATGGGGTGGTGGTCTGCTCCATGTCATCACAAAGGGGCAGGTAAGTGTAGGTACTGATGTCAGGAGATGGACAGCAGGCAGATGGGTGGGTTAGTCACATGACTGCTGCCCTGGTGGTGGGCCAGATGGGAGGAAGCAAGGGGAGGGGTATTTCCTGTAAGAGACCTGTCACATGTTTCCAATCCACAAGCTCTTTAGCAAAAAGTTTGTCTTGTTATCATTTCTATGGCTTCGACCAGCTAAGGGGTGATCTTTGACCTTCTGTCTTTGGCAAGGAACCAAAAGTTTCTTAGAGATTATTATGCTCAACCGTGAATTGAAAGGTTGAGCTGTCCTTGTCTTGCATTTGATGGAGATTTGCTGAGGGGGTAGGGTCGGCTGCCAGCTTGGCCTGCCGTAAGACGTTCGCTTCCCAAAACCTGCCTGTTGGAAATTTATCTATCTACGTCTGACATGTGCTAGAGTCAAAGCATGTCAGTCTAAGCAAAAACAGTTATGCTGAGGCAAGATGTGAACTGAGTTTATTCTAAGTTTCTCTGTTTCCCTCCTTTCACCACCTATGAGGCTTCATCTTCATATCAACAACCATGGCTTTCCCAACTCAGCATTTCCTTTACTGATTTTAAAATTATTTATCCAGAACTTAGCTCTTTCTACCAACTGCCAATCAGAAGTCACTGAATCCACCTATGACCTGCAAGCCCCCACTTGAAGATGTCCTGCTTTCCAGGACTGAACCCATGCAATCCTCACATTTATTGGTTTATATGTTCTGCCTGTAACCTCTGTCTTCCTAAAAAAATGTATAAAGCCAAGCTGCAATCCATCCATTTTGGGCGCATGTTCTCAGGACCTCTTTTGACTGTGCAACTGGCCTAAGGTACTCACATTTGACTTGGACTATTTTACACAGAGCGTGGCATCTTTTGTCAAGGCCAGTTTGCAAGCGGAAATAAAAGGAAGTAGAGAAGATGCCTAAGTTTAGGGCCTGGCAGGGTTAAAAAGAGCTAACACCATCTAGAGCACGCATTGTTAGGAAAAAGACTGAAAAAGGCTTCTAGCCATAAAAACCCGATGAGTCTTTCTCAGTTAAATAAAGTGACTCATGCTGTGGCCGGTATCAGATTAACAGAGGGGCTTTCCCTCCCACACCCCAGCGGTTCAGATGGCCTGAGGTCAGCTGCCATTCCACTGAGGCTGGCTTGGATTCCAGGAAGCAAATAAATTCAGGCTTGATCATTAGATCTCAGAAAAGTCTTGTGTTCCTGACACAGAACATAGTGGAATCACATAGATCAGAAGGAAGCCTTCAGCTGTTTGAGAGGTTTGAGAGAATGACGCTTTCAAGAAGCCAGACAAAACAAAACAAAAGCAAACGCCTTTGATGGTTTGATCCTTAACCCGCACAAGCGGAAAGTGACCATGAAAGTTCACAGTCTCCAAAGAGGGTATTCTGTTTAATATTCTGAAGTTTCCTTTGGCAGTGAACATGTGAAATTATAAACTTGAAAGCCCCTCCCATAGGACAGATTCATAGAAATCAATGGGCAGGGCGGTATCTTCTTCTTGGCTAGAGAGGGGAAACGGTTGGATTGAGCTAAGGAACTTTGCTCCATGTCAGGACAGAGGACTGGCAATGTCTGCCTATAAGGATATCATCACGGTCAAGGACCAGTGACTGCTGTATGTGTAAAACTGTTTCTTTTGGACGTGGGACATTTTTGTTGTGATTATCTTATCCCTGCTTCAGCATAAACACCGAGTATCGTGATGGGGGCGCATGTCCAGCAGGATGGGAAGAGGATAGCTTGCCTTTTAGTTTGTCAAACCATGCCAAACTACATTCAGACCTGATGGAGAGTGTGCTGCCAATAACCTAGAGAACTTGGACTTAAGCTTGATGTAGCTTCTGGGTGTTAGAGTCCAGATAAGGTGAGGGTGGGACAGATAGAGTGGAGAGGCACAGGGAGGTGCAGCACCGCTAGAGCCGGCGTGCTGCGCCGGCAACCCAGAGATCAGAGTAAATGCAAAGAATTGCAACACACAGAGGTGAGAAAAGTAAAGATTTATTTAAGATAAGTTCACTCCCCGCAGATAGGGAGTGGACCTACACTCCAGATGAGTGTGGTCCCATAGACCCCCGAGTTCTGGCTTAAATTCTTTTCTTGGAGATGTTACATGTGACTGCCATGACTTCTTTATCAACTACCCGTGGATGTCTTGGAGATCCTGTGCCACAGAGACCCACTGATGTCTGTCCATATTATCGTAGCCCCTAGAGAAGGGCGTGACAAGGATTCTAATTCTCCTGAACCTTCCCAAATGACATTCCTTAGCACTAATGGAGGGTGCACCTCCCCTTATCTCCTAGGCATTCCCAGTGGGTAGCTTTGGGGGATCCTTGGCTTCCTGTAGATAGGGCCCAATTTACTGGAAGATCGAATCCCTACCTGCTCTCCTTCTGAGCGGTCATAACTTTTGTAATCACAAGTTTCATGACTTTTACAATCCTTGCCCAATGCATGATGTCTCAGGCCTTGTAAATTCCCTCTACTCTAGGCAAGCTGGGTTGCCGCTATGAGATACGTCTGATACCTGGCACCAGGAAGTCTGTTTCTTTTTATTTTTTTGAGTTGGAGTCTCACTCTGTCTCCCAGACTGGAGTGCAGTGGCCGCTCCCGGCCACCGCAGCCTCGACCTGCTGGACTCCGGTGATCCTTCCGCCTCAGCCTTCCGAGTAGCGGAATTACAGGCATGCGCTACCATGCCCGGCTGATTTTTTTTTTTTAATTGTAGAGATGAGGTCTCGCTGCCCAGGTGGGTCTCGAACCCGTGGGCTCAGGAAATCCACTCACCTCAGCCTCCCAAAGGCGTGGGATTACAGGTTGAGCCACCGAGCCCAGCTTTTTTTTTTTTTTTGAGTTGGAGTCTCACTCTGTCGCCCAGACTGGAGTGCAGTGGCCACTCCGGCCACCGCAGCCTCGATCCGTTGGGCTCCGGCGATCCTTCCGCCTCAGCCTTCCTAGTAGCCGAAATTACAGGCATGCACTACCACGCCCAGCTGATTTTTTTAATTTATTGTAGAGATGAGGTCTTGCTGCCCAGGCGGGTCTCGAACCCGCTGGCTCAGGCAATCCACTCACCTCAGCCTCCCAAAGGCGCGGGATTACAGGCTGAGCCACCGAGCCCGGCTGGAAGTCTGTTTCTGAAAAGACAAAGCCAGCAAAGTTAATTTTACCTAAAGTGTCCATTTCTCCAAAAGCATAGCTTCTACTTTCTCATCATTGTATTACGGTTTAGATACAAGATAAAAAGATGAATTTGCCACTCACAGTCTGTCCTTTCACTAGGTAGGTCTTAAATTGTCTCCATTGAGAAGGAAAGAAGTTGTGTTCTCTATAGGAGAGAGGGTATGGATGGATATTTGGAGAGCAGTAAGGTAGACTAGGACAGAGGCTGCTGGCTTCACACCAAACTCCATGTTCCATCCGGCCTTTTGGACATTCAGCTGGATAATATTTCCCAGTTTTCTTTATAATTAAGTGGGTCAACATGACTGGATTCTAGTCAGGGGAATGTGGCGGAAAGGTGGGTATCAATTCCTAGGCTAGTTTATGATCATTTCTCATGTGTGAGAGTTGAGGTTGTTTTCTCTTCCCTTCACTGGATAGACATGACCAGGGCGTGGACCCTCACTCAGCTTGGGCTTCTGAATGGTTTTGGATCTGAGCTGCCCAAAGACCCGAGCTACCAAGAACTGCAATATGAGCCAGAAATAAGCTTAGATTTGTTTTAAGCCAGTATGTATTTTGGAGGTTGCTGTGCTATCCCAACTAACATTACTCTAAATAATATGACTGCCCCCTTCTATATTTCCTAATCCCTGGACCGCTTGTCAAGGTCGAACATATGAATATGCAGTCAATTACAATTTTACCAATTCTCCAAGCTCCTCTGCCTCCAGGTAGCTCTCTTGTACTTCAGTGGCTAAAACTGCTCTTTAGAGATATTTGTGAGGACTACATTCGACCTTTTCTTTTATCTAAATTTTATCCCCAAGAGGCTTGGGGAGTCACGCCTGACAACTCACTAGACAAGGTTTTATTACCCTGTTGTTTTCCAACCTGACTCTGGCATATATCTTAACTTCATCTACAAATCAACAGACCTGGAGTTTTCCATCCTCTTATCTTAACAAAGCACAACCCCTACTGATTTCCCAAATCCTTAGTTAGGAACTGCAAATTACCAGTCAAGCAATCTTTAAATCCACCTAAAACTTGCAAGCACCCACTTGGAAATATCCCTCCTTCCTGGGCCCAACCAATGAAAATCTCATATGAATTGATTTATGGTTTTTGTAACTCCCCCCCCAAAAAAAAACTGTGTATAACCAAGCTGCTATTTGACCACAGTGGGCACACATTCTCAGGACCTCGTGAGGGTGGGTGTACTGGGGCCCAAGTCCTCAAGTCTGGCTCAAGAATAAGCCATCTTAGACATTTTACAGAGTTTAGCACCTTTGTGTCAACAGTTTCTTCAGTTTACATTCTCATTGACCTCAGGCATATATAGCACAGTTCTGGATACACAATACATTAAAAGGTGTGTGGGGGTGTATTTTCTCTGCCCTCTTAGGCTCAGTAGCTGCAGACTGTGAAATGAATTGATGAAGGATAGATTTCCCAGGAGAAAAGGCATGCAATATGTTTCTAGTGGCTTCTTAGTAAATAAGTGAACATCAAAAAACATTAGACTTGGGGTCTAATATACCATTTTAACAAAGGATGATAAACTGCTGTAGGTGACTAGACAAAGAAAGGTGGTTTGGGTTTCTAGGGTCAATAAATTATAAGAAAGTAACTGGACAGTATATGGGAGAAACTAACGGAAGATAAGGGTCATGCTAGTAAGACTTTTGTTTTGTTTCTCTTTTTTTTTTTGAGTTGGAGTCTCACTCTGTAGCCCAGACTGGAGGGCAGTGGCCGTTTCCGGCCACCGCAGCCTCAACCTTCCACCTCAGCCTTCCAAGTAGCTGGAACTACAGGCACGCGCTACCACGCCGGGCTAATTTTTTGATTTATTGTAGAGATGAGGTCTTGCCAAGTTGCCCAGGCGGGTCTCGAACCCACAGGCTCAGCCTCCCAAAGCATGAGATTACAGGCTGAGCCACTGAGCCTGGCTTGTTTTGTTTCTAATTCAAGTTTCTCTCAGTGCCAGCTGTTCTCTGGTGATAAAAGTTGCTGTCCTCCCCATGTTACAAGGAAGGAGGAGGTAATATATCCCACCTTCACAAAGGGAAATTTATGCCCTGTGTTTAAGCAGAAAAGTGGAGAGCAGAGAACCTTTCTGCATGTGTTGATTCTCAGTTGTCATTAGCTCAAAATAATCCTCCTGCCAAAGCGGTATGTTTTAGGGTGGCGTATTTGAACCTCTCCATATGCGTTCGGCAAATGTTCACATCAATGTGGTTGTTGTTGCTATCTCACCCGTATTCCTTTGAAAACCCCCTTGACTTGAGTTCTGAGAGACTACCACCTTCTAAGGGTGAAATGAGGGGTATGATTCCATCAGACCTGAGTAGAGTGACTAAAGACTGGGTGAGGTCCTGGGTGGAGAGAGGGCTGGATAATGGAGCCGGTATGGAATTGAACCTGTGACTCTCCAGTGGGTCTTGGGATGCCACAGTAAATGTACCTGAGGCAGGGCCTGATGGCAGACCTAGCCAGGAGGGAGGCTGTGCTCATTCCTGACAGTTGATCTTCTTGTAAAGCAGATGTGTGAAAGCTGAGGGGAGGAGGAAATAAATGAAGGTTTTGAAATGCGTGAAGTCATGAGGAGTAGCAGGAATGTGGGAGAAGCTGGTTTAAAAAAGGAAATTACTAAACCGAGAGAACCTAGGGAATCAGTCTTCAGTCGCTTGGGCAAAGCTACGGCAGCACATGTTAGTCCCTTGAAACCAGAAGAAGACCAAAGCAGGCTCCATGATGGGATGAGGGGAACAGTCAAAGGTGAGCTCCGAGATGGCACCAAGTCAGGCACAAAGGTTCGAGTCTCTTGCACATGAGAGGAAGAATGGCTTGGGAGCAGAGATCAGGTTAGAAGCACTGCTCTGACACATGACTGAGGAGACTTCTCTACCGTATAAAAGACTAGCGAGTGGGAGTTAGTTATATTTCACTGAGCATTTCCCATATTGCCAGAAACAGAAGTCTGAGACCAAAAATCTGTCTGGTTGTTTCATGAGAAAACACATTTTATTGTTGTCAGCCAAGCTTTGCAGAGCCCAGAAATAGAAGGTCTTCACTTTATCTTTCTTATCCCCACTGGGATCTAAACCAAGATATTTAGAAATGTCTACCAAACTGTTTTTCAAAATGTAGCCCTCAGGCCACGCATATTATAATACAGGTTCCTGGGCTACCTTCCAAGACCTTCCGAATCAGACACTCTGGCAGTGGAGCCCAGGAATCTGTATTGTTTACAAGACTTTTTATGATCCTTATCACAGCATCTGTGAGCTACTTGCCTATCCAAAACTGAATGTTCAATAATTGTTGCGTTTTTTTCTCCATTTTTTTTTTTTTGAGTCAGAGTCTCACTCCGTCGCCCAGGCTGGAGTGCAGTGGCCACTCCCGGCCACCGCAGCCTCCACCTGCTGGACTCTGGCAATCCTTCCGCCTCAGCCTTCCGAGTAGCTGGAACTACAGGCGCGTGCTACCACGCCTGGCTAATTTTTTTGATTTGTTGTAGATATGAGGTCTCGCCAAGTTGCCCAGGCGGATCTCGAACTCCTGGGTTCAGGCACTCCTCTCACCTCCAGCCTCCCAACATGCTGGAATTACACGCTTGAGCCACCGTGCCCGGTCGTGTACTGAGTTTTAAAGTAAGACTCAAACCAGAATCTCAGATTAGCTTACTGGTAAAACGCAGTCCAAATCATTATCATTCTTCAGAAGTCCTATAGAGAAAGTCCAGCAGCATTGTCCTCTATTATGAAATAGCATTGTTCTCAGTGTTCTTGCCACTTACTTCATAATCGCTAGGACTCAGTAATATGTAATTATCAGAACAAGCGTTGCATCTAAATGAGCACTACCTACACCCATGCACGTCTATTAAGAAGTGCCACAACTTATGAGATAGGATAAATAATATGAAGATTGCCACGGAGATTTTATTTGCTGTTGATGACACGTGTCTCAAATGAGACTATCAGTCTTGAATTCCTTTGTGATCAGTTTACTCTAACTATCCTTTTAAAATAATTCTTTAACAGGATACTAGTTTTCATCATGCACAATGGAAACAGAAAATATCAGGAAAGAAAAGGAAACTAATCCTCAACACTGGACAAATAAAAAAAATTAAGTAGATTTTTGTGTGATGCAGTCATACAAGGAAAAAAAAAGAAGAAGCATGTACTAATCGTAAGATACTTTTATAGCTGATATGACCTTCAAAGAAGAAAAACACAAAGTCTCTGCCCTTTGGACACTTTACAGGAGGGATACAAGTATGTGCAAACAAACAGTTGTTAAATGGACACCCCCACGTGTTCTTTCACTCCTGTTTAACCCATGCCAGATAATGATGTGAATCCAGGGAAAATGAGACGATGCAGTGAACACAGCACTCCGGAGAGTGGCAGGCTGTGGTAGCTCCCTGGTGGCCAATTAGGAGAAAAGGCAGCCTAGGTAGATAGAAAGGAATGGCTCCTGCTCTTGGGAAGCATTCTCTCTGTACTTGAAAGGGGATTTCCAGTCCCATCAGGGTTTCCTTAAGAAAGACCAGTACACGTATGTTCCCTTGTGAGCGGGGCAGAGAGTGGGATGCCTGGTCAATGCCTGGTGCACAGGAAGGACTCGCACTCAGCTGTCTGGTTTGGCCTTAGCACAGGGGGCTTCCCCCAGCCCTGGGATGAGCGCCATGAAAACATCCCTGACCTCTAGAAGCTTATAGATCAACTGAAATAACACCACAAATGAACTGTCCAATTAGAGAGCAAGTCAGAACCAAACTGTGATGATGGTAGTTTATTGTCCAGTCCCACGCCAACTAGCGACGTGAGCTGGTGAACTGCTGAAGCTATCTTGATCTCTTTTTTATTGGAGTGAGAATATAGTAAGAGCACCAATCTTTGGGGTGGTTGTGTTCAATGAGCAGACCTGGGTAAAGTGCCCAGAAGGCAACCCAGCACATGGTGCGTGCTCCACAAACATGAACAGTCTGTAGACCTCTCTGCTGACCAACGCCGGCAGGCTCTGCCCTGTGCAACTGTGCTCGAGCACTCGCTAAGAGAAAGGAGTCTCTGAATCAGCACTCACTTCCTGCTGCAGAAGAAGGATGGTGGTTTTCAAGAGGAACAGCGCCTAGAATGACCATGTGGGGAAGAGAGCCTGACCTTCTCACCGGGAGCTGGGCTGTAAGGGGGTGGGTTATTCCACAGGTGCAGGCTCTCAACACCAAGCTGTCCTCTCTGAGATAAGTGGCAAAGTGACAGCAGCCAAGATGATATTTTTTCCCCCAAAAGAAAGACTCCTAATTCCCTCCCATGAAAACTGCACTTTAGTAGCAGCCCAGTTGAATTAAAAGCATCTCAGGGCTTAATTTAAAGGAAAATAAAGTTTGCCACAGTAATTAACCAAAAAGAGACAAGATGCCTTAGAAGAGAGTTTCAAATTATCCCAATGCTCAAGTTAATAGGAATGCTTTTTTGCTTTCCTCCCTAGAGGTTAGGTCGATCTGGCAAATGAGTAGCGTGCCTCAGCTCATTGGTGTGCCAAGCAACACTTCTGCCGCAAGATAAAAGGATGTGACTGTTGCCATGGAACCTATATGCTGCCTTCCCCTGAGATTTGTAAGGGTGTCTGCTTTAGTCACCCTTCCCTTTCTCAGGCCAAGGATTCCCAAGCTCTCACCTTGTGACTCCCTGTCACAAGAGAAAAGGTAAATGGTAGGACTTATTCTCTTAACACAAGAAAAAAAGTCGAGAGGTCATAGCCTAAGAATGGTCATAAATAACCAAGAAAACAACCAGGAACACCCAATCACTATAGTCACAGTACCCCCAAGAGGTCTAGCACTTTCCCTAGGAAGCCTGACTGTCTTTCCACCAAGTTTGCCTGCCTTCCTTCTTTTTTTCCTTCTTGTCTTCCTTCCTTCATCCTTTGCCAGATATTAAATGGGCATCAGCTACGGCATAGGCATTCTGCCATGCATCGATAGTACAGGTATAAATAAGACATTCACTGTATGGCCTTTGGGGTTAAGTGTGTTCCCAGATACAGTTTTCTAAAAATATGTCCACCTCTTTCGGGAGCCCACTTATACATTCTGTCTTTATTATTCCTTGAGTAATAATTTTTAAACATTATGTCCTTTAATTTTTCGGATCTATTTAACAGACATTCAAATACTAAGATGAGTACATTTTTAGGAGATCAGATCCAGTCTCACAGCTTGAAAGTCTATCTAAATGCCAACAACTACTAAACTGATTCTCGAGTCTTTAGATTCTAGACTTGTATGTCCAAATGCTTTCGTGACATCTCTGCTTGGACATCTAGTGGAGATCTCAAAGTTGGCATGTCCACAACTGAGCTCCAATCTTTTCCGCCCAAACCTGTCAGAGATCCCTCATCTTGATAAATGCTATCTCCCGTCTTCCATTTGCCCGGCACAAAAAGACTCCAGTCATCTTTGACTCTTGTCTCTCACTCCCCATAACCAATTCACTCACAAATGTTGCTGGTCTTCTACCTTTATTAGAACCTGAACGGTACCTCTAATCTAGGCCACCATCCTCTCTTCTGAAAAATATTGAAGAAGACTTCTAACTCATATTTCTGTCTTCTTCTCTGCTTTCCTTCACAGATGATTTCTTCACAAATATAAATAACGTGGGGAAAAATCATTCTAAACCTGTGATAGGATAGACATGTAAACAATGTTTGCTGATTGAATAAAGAACGTTGGAAATCTTTCATAACTTAGAAGCTTTTGTACACCGGTGCTACATCAACTGGGTATTTTGGGGTTTTTTTTGTTGTTGTTGCTGTTGTTTGTTTATTTTTTGTTGGTGTTTTTTCCCTGAACTTCAACATATGATAACAACAACAAAAAAATCACACCTTGCTTTGTACTTAACTAGGGAGTCTCATCACCTCACTGACTGTCTACTGTGCTCCCTTCTGAAATGTTGAGCGAGTCCACTCCCTTAAAAGGAACTGGTGCCCAGCCATGACCAGCACCCGCTTCCCAGAGTGGAGGCTGCTGCATCCTCCCTTAGTCTGGAACTCATGTGGTCTGGCAGACAGTCACCCAGCTCAGTCCCCTGCTCTGTAAATTCTCACTCCGGCTGCTGCCAGAAGTTGCAGATGGACAAGCAGCCTTCTTTGTTGTTTCTTGGTTCATTGCTTTTTCCCCCCATTTAATTGTAAATGCTAACCAAACACCTTTTCCTACTTCTTCCCTGGGATTCCTTTGTCCCCGGACTCAGTGCTGTCATTGTCACCTAACTCAGGGGAGGTATTTCAGGGCAGACTTCAGACAAAACACAAACATCATAATGAAACTGCAGTGTTTGTCTTTGTGGTTCAAGAAGGAATGTTTTTTAAGAGATTAACAAGTGATATTGAGAATTTATGCAAGTTAACAAAAATGTGTGAATTTGCATTTTGCTAGAATTTGCAGCATACAGGAGCAAAGCTTGGCTACTTTATAAAGAAACACAAAAGAGCAAGAAAGAAAGATATCATTTACAAACTTCCTGGGAGCCAATTCACAAGAAAAATAAATTATCTCTTCAAGAAGAGAGTTGAAGTTAATAAAAACTTTGACAATGCTTTTTGTAAAATGCATATTTTAAAAATCAACTTCATTCCATTGTTTTTGATGGAACTATAGAACGGAAAACAATAGATTTCCAAACTAGGCAATTTGCGTTGTTACTCATCTATATTTATTCACATTCAGATTAGAGCCTTAGTGACGTGGAAAATAGCATTATTTTTTTGCAAATATAACAACATTCAAAGTCACGTAATCAATGGACACCTAATATGTGCCAGGCATCATATGAATAATTAGGAGTCAAGGAACACCAAATAAGAAGTGGCAAAAAACCGTGACAGCCACAAACTCAGCAGACCACTTTATGCTACATGGTTGCGTGTGACCAGTGTGTGTGCCCCAGGGTGGAGGCCTGGCAGCCATCTATCATGAGACTGAGAAATAAACTTCATACCTGCTTGATGTCTTTTCTCAGGGAGGACTAAGTTAGATGCCCATGTTTTATATTTTCACAGTATCTGAACTTATATATCACTTTGCCCTCTTAACTACTCTTAACTAGTTAAGATTAATTTAGGCAGAGACCATATTTGTCTTATTAACCACTTTCATAGCACATTACTCATAGAAAGTCCATGGTAAATATCTACTAACTGGTTGCCATATTGCCAAAAGACATACTAAAACTATAGAAAATCAACTGGGCTTGGTGGCTCAGCCTGTAATTCCAGCACTTTGGGAGGTTGAGGTGAGTGGATTGCCTTAGCCCGCAGCTTTGAGACCCACCTGGGCAACTTGGCGAGACCTCATCTCTACAATAAATCAGAAATTAGCCGGGCATGGTGGTGCGCACCTGTAGTTCTGGCTACTTGGAAGGCTGAGGCGGAAGGATCGCCGGAGCCCAGCAGGTCGAGGCTGCGGTGGCTGGGAGCGTACCACTGCACTCCAGTCTGGGTGACCGAGTGAGACTCCAACTCAAAAAAAAAAAAAAAACTATAGAAAATCAAAAAAGGAGCAACCAAAATGACCCAGCTAATAGAGGACTAAAAACTTTCCATTGTGAAAGGTGAAAGTTGGGGTAGGATAATGGTCTATAGTATAGGTATAGTCAGAGGAGTTTGGGCAAAGTATACTACCAATTCTTGACTATTAGACAAACGGGGGAGCCTCCAATAAGGTTCTACTCACCTTAGTGGATAGCAAACTTCTGAAAAAGGGTATCTCAAGGTATAACAAGATGAAACATGTCAGGAGAGGATTCTGGGACGATAATGGAATAAGAAACTCCAGGATTCTGTCTCTCTACCTAGACAACAAGTGCAATGGCAGAGTCTGTCCGATGTAACTATTTGGGAATTCTTAAATTTACTGAAAGCTTCCAGCTTCCAGGGTACATCTTGGAGGTAAATTTTAGTTAATTTTTGTTGACTTCAGCTCTTCAGACAGAAGCGGCTACCCACCCCAACCTCCAGCCCTGTGGCAGGCAGCTGTACATCTATTCCAGAAACAACCTCCAACAGCATGTGGGAGCCAGAGTGGATGACAAGGAATCTATCCTCCAAATACTTGTGCTATGGCTACAGATTGCTGCTTCTAATCACAGAGATACAGAGAAAGAGGCAGGTAGCCATTGTTGTTGGCCCCCTATTATTTCTAGCCCCTCTCCCCCCTGGCTGAAGTGATTTCCAAAGGATTCAAAGGGCCTGCATCCTTTTTTCTTCTTTATTTTTCTCTTTTCCCTTTTTGGGAGCCATACAAACTAGGCAATTGCATATATGGGAGAAATTGGAAAGTGACCATTCATGCCCAGAGCTCAGAAAAGACCTGAGAAGACACTAGGGTTATACCTCAGTCTAACCTTCAGCACAGAGGCAGTCTACAACAATTAAATAAATGAGACAAAATAAAATCAACAACAACCGAAAAAAAAAAACCCAGAAAATGACAGGGAAGGGAAAGAATCTGATTTCTAGAGTTACCACAATATTAGATTCAAATGTTCAAGTTTCAACAGACAAACAAAAAAATCAAGAGGTATACAAAGGAACAGAAAAGTATAAAGGAAAAAATAAAAATAAATCAGCAGTAAATGACCTGTTTCTGAAGAATATCTGATGTCAGGTCTACTGGGGGGAAAGTCTTAAAGATATACAAGGAACTAAAAAAATATGAAGAAAATCAAGAGCATGATGTATGAACAAAATAAAGACATTAGTAAACAGATAGAAAATCTAAACAAAATAAGTTCTGGAGCTGAAAAGCACTATGAATGAAATCAAAAATTGATTAGAGGGATTCAAAAGCAAACTTGAGTAGGAAGAAGAAATAATTGGTAAACTCAAAAGCAGGACAATGGGAATTTTGAATCTGGAGAACAGAAAGAATAAAGACTAAAAAGTAAACAAAGCCTAAGGGACTTCTGAGACATCGTTGAGCAGAGCAACATATGCTTTGTGCTACGCTCAGGAGAAGAGAAAGAGAAGGACGTAGATTATTCAAAGACTTTCCAAATTTGATCATAGACATAAATATAAATATTCAAGAAGCTCAGTAAACTCCAAGTAGGATGAACTCAAGAAGACCCACACCAATACACAATATAATTCAACTGTCAAAAGCCAAAGAGAAAGAGAGAATCTTGAAAGCAGCAAGGAAGAAGTGGTTCATCACATACAATGATTCTTAACAAGATGATGATTACAAACAAACATGCAGGTAGATAGAAAAGTTCCAGTGTTTGATAGCACAATAGGGTAACTAGTTAACAATGATACATTGTGCCTTTCATAATAGCTAGAATAGAAGATTTGAAATATTCTTTTTTTTATTAATCAATATTTTTTATTATGGTTTTGTGGGGTACAGTTATGGGTTAGGTGTACAATTACGTTTCATTCAGGCACCCTGTTGATAAGAGGTGTTTCTCCATCCCCAGACAGATATTTGCGACTGTTAATCCCATCCCCCTTCCCCCCCATAGTTTCCCAGTACCGTCAGTTGTTTTCTTATAGTATTACATTGGATGTTCAAGGTCCATTATATGAGTGAGAACATGTGTTATTCGGATCTTTGTTTCTGTGAGAGGTCACTCAGTATTATAGACTCTAGTTCCATCCAGGTTGCTGCGAAATTCATGATTTTGTTCTTTTTTATGGCTGTGTAGTATTCCATCGTGTATATGTACCACATTTTTTTAATCCAGTCCTCTTTTGATGGGCAGCATGGTTGTTTCCAGGTTCTTGCTATTGTGAACAATGCTGCGATAAACTTACATGTGCAGTTATCTTTTTTATAGAGTGATTTGAGTTCTTCAGGGTATATTCCCAGTAGGGGGATTGTGGGGTCATATGGGAGGTTGATATTTAGAACTTTTATGAATCGCCACACTGCTTTCCACAGAGGTTGCACTAGTTTACACTCCCACCAACAGTGTAGAAGTGTTCCCTTTTCGCCACACCCTCTCCAGCAGCTGTTATTTTTTGAGTTGATAATTGCCATTCTGACTGGAGTTAGGTGATATATCAGTATGGTTTTGATTTGCGTCTCCCTGATGATTAGTGAGGTTGAGCATTTCTTCATGTGTTTGTTGGCTGCTCGGATGTCTTCTTTTGTGAAGTGTCTGTTCATATCTTTTGCCCATTTTGCAATGGGATTGTTTGTTTTCTTCTTTTCAGTATGTTTCAGTTCCTTGTAGATCCAGGATGTTAAGCCTTTGTCAGACCTAGAGTTGGCAAATACTTTTTCCCAGTCTGTAGGCTGTCTCCCTGCTCTCTTGATGGTTTCTTTGGCTTTGCAGAAGCTTGTCAGTTTAATAAGGTCCCATTTGTCTATCTTCTCTCTTAAGTCCTGTGGGTTTCGGGTTTTGTACAGGAATTGGATGCCAGTTCCGATTTCCATGAGAGTATTTCCTTCCTTTTCTAGAAACGGTACATGTTTGAGTTGATAAATATTTTTAAAACCTTGATTTGATTATTATACATTACTCATTATATACATGTATCATCATAACATGTAATCATAAATATGTAAAATTACGATGCATCAATAAAAATGTAAAAGTAACAAGTTGAAAAAGGACAAAAATATTCTTATTAGAAACATTGGAGGTCAAAAGATAATATCAGTGGGCTGATACATTCAAAGTGCTAAAATAAATGAAAACATCAACCAAGAATTCTATATCTGGCAAAATTGTCCTTCGAAAGTGAAAGAGAATTAAAGTATTTCCAGATAAACAAAAGCTAAGGGAGTTTGTTATCACTAGACCTATCCTATAAGGAATGCTCAAGGGAATCCAATAGAATCCAATAGACTGAGATGAGAGGATATTAGTAAGTAACTCAAAGCCATATATATATATATATATATATATATATATCTCAGTAAAGGTAAAAGCATTATAAAAATGAGTACAATTATAACAATGGTTTGTAACACCATTTTTTGTTTTCTACATGACTTAAGAATCTAGTAAGTTTTGTACAAACAAGAAATTATTTATGTTATGTACAAACAAGAAAGTATAAAACAAGAAATGATTTATGTTATGTACAAACAAGAAAGTATAAAAGCTAGTATTATTGCAACTTCGGTTTGTAACTACTTGTTGTTTTCCACAAAATTTGAGAGACTATTCATTTCTTAAAACTCCCAGTTTATGTTTTTGGACATACAAAGTAAACACAGATGTAATTTTGTGAATTAAAAGCTGAAAGAGAGGTGATATTATGGGGGTTACAGATATTACTTGGTACTATTATCAATGTCACAATGATAATATTAGATAAGAAAGACTATGGTGGTGGTCTATATCTTTATGTTAAATTTTATAACGAATGTCTGGTTCAGCTTGTTTTAGTTACCATTATAATGCTATTTTGCAACAACATGGATGAATCTCCAAATAGCACGCTGAATAAAAGAAACCTTATTAAAAGAGTACACACTGTATGAGTTCATTTACATAAAGTTTTAGAAGGGGCAAAACTAATCCATGGTAGGAAAAAAATCAGAAGAGTTGCTCCTGGAAGGTAGAGGTGAGAACTGATAGGGACATGCACAAGGGACATTTGGGGGAAATAATTGTTTACATATTAAGATGGGGGCCTGTAATCTGACAAAAGACAGAGCAAAAAGAAAAAAGAAACACAAATTTTATTAATTTATTGTTGTTAGATTAAAAGTCCCACTAGGGCTACTAAAGTGTTCGATCAGGACCAGTGGAGGTGTGTGTGCGATCTGGTGCTGTGTGGAAGATGCACAAAACTGTACAGAAGTTAGATTGAAAAATATAGTTTATTTAGAAAATAAATGGGGAGGGGAAAGAGAGAAAAGAGAGAGGAGATTTACCTCCCCAAGGTAGAGGAGGGGGCCAAAGCTAGGAAACATGGTGCCCATAGCTCAAAGAGCCACGGGGACACATGACAGTTTAAGAAAGCTATGGCAAATGGCTGCTTCCGGTTGAATCCTTTTAAACTTTCTCTTTGATGGGGGCAGGTCGTTAAGGTGATTGGGTGGTGGTCTCCTCCACATCATCACTCATGGTGAAGGACAGACAAGCACAGGTACTGACATCAGGTGATGGATGGCAGGCAGATGGGTGCATTAGTTACATGACTACGGCCACGGTGTTGGGATCTTTCTGTGTCATGAGGTCCTGAAGGGCTGATGAGGTTAACTTGGATCTTACGGGTAGAGGCAAATTCTTGAAATAGAAAAGCTAACTAGTACAAAACAATCTGGAGAGAGGGTTACAGAACAAATATCGATAGCTACCTCTGAGAAACCAGTTCTGTCCTTGGCTAGTGATAAGAGGATAAATTAAAGTGAACTGCTAGAAAATATGACAGATCTAGGCCATGTTAAATGGCTGGCCATTGGGTTTATTGACTCCATGTTATATCCTTTCAATTATACAAATGAAAACTCACAGAAAGGAAGGAAAACTCAAAGAAGTGGTTAGACTCAGGGACTCATATACCATTTAATAAAGGAAAGTAGGTTTGGGCTTCCAGGGCTGATAAATCAAGGGCAAGTGACTAGAAAATAAGTGAGGAAAACTCATGGAAGGTAATGCTTATTTGAATTAGGTTTCTTTATGGAGACTCATTTTGGTGCCAGCTCTGTCTCTGACGATGAGTTGCTCTCTTCTTCCTGGTAGAGGAGACAGGTACACCTTCACAAAGGGAAATTGATGCCCTGTTTTTAGGCAGAAGAAAGAACTCTTCCTATATGTGTTGATTCTCAATTGCTAGGCTCAAAATAATCTTTGTGCCGAAGTGACATATTTTGAGGTGGCATATCTTGATTCCCTACGACATGCGCACTAAAGTGTTTAGAGGGAAGTAAACTGATGGGTAGATTTTTTTTTTTTTGAGTTGGAGTCTCACTCTGTCACCCACACTGGAGTGCAGTGGCCGCTCCTGGCCACTCCAGCTTCGACCTGCTGGGCTCCAGCGATCCTTCCGCCTCAGTCTTCCAAGTAGCTGGAAATACAGGCACGCGCTACCACGCCCAGCTGATTTTTTATTTATCGTAGAGATGATGTCTCACCAAGTTGCCCAGATGGGTCTCGAACCCAAGGGCTTAGGCAATCCACTCACCTCAGCCTCCCAAGGCGTGAGAATACAGGCTGAGCCACTGAGCCCGGCTGATGGGTAGAATTTAAAATGCATCAAAATAAGTTGGATTGATGAATAAATGGAGGATTTGGTAGATAAGTAGGTTTTTTTTTAAATATAGTAAAACCTCAGTGGAAGAATTTAGGTAGCAGGCACATGCGTGTTCCAAATAAAATTATTTTAGCTTTGCTGAATGTTTGCAAATGCCCATAACAAAGTGTGGGAAACCATGCTGTGCCCACTGATGAAGTCTTCACTGTACAGAAAATGACATCTAAGTCATTTTCTGCAAGGCTGTCCCATCTGCAAGACCCACAGTCCATATAACATAGAGCTGGAACCAGCCCATTGCCCTTGATTTCTCTTGGAAACCTCCGAGCAGACTTTCCTGAAACTCAAGAAAGATACAGAAGGTTTGTGTAATCAACTTGAAGACAATGTCATTGAATGTTGCAAACTCCTGTTCTCCACAAACGTCCTCTGCTGTGTCTGTCAATTCAGGCTTCTACTTCTGGCCATGAGGTTTCCCTCCTGTCTTTTCCGAGCTTACTCTGTGGACGATTGTCTCACTTTCCAAGGGTCTACCCAAACACTTTGCTTAATAAATAACTGTTTTCTCCCTGGAGCAGTTCTGGCCAACGAAAGAGAAGGTGAGCCACATATGGAATTTTAAGTTTTCTTTCTTTTTTTTTTTTTGAGAAAGCAGGATTTATTGAGAGGACAGAGTAGCTCCCACCGTGGGAGGGGACCTGTGGGAGTTATATTTTTTAACTATAAGCCTCATTAAAAAAATAAAGAGAAACAGGTGAAATCAATTTTCACAATAAATTTTATTTAACCGGATGCAGTCCAACTCTTCCCATTTCGATGAAGAGACTTAGGGTGTTCCGCCCCAAAATGTGCTACTTTGGCAGCCTGATTATTCTCAGCAGAACGAAGAGAAACAGTGGACACAAAACGAGCTCCCTGTTCTCTCCCTTTCTGCCTAAACAAGTCAGAGCATAGACTTCCCCCTATCTTGTGCCAGAATGAAGAGAGTAACCTCTGTCACTGGAGACAGAGAGCCAGCACCAAGATGATTCCGTATGAACTTTACTAAAATAACTCTTACCTTTTTTCAGTTTCCCCCATTTATTTGTTCATCTGTATCAGCCCTGGAAACCATGGCTCCTTTTCCTTTGTTCACCCACTTCTCCTTTTGGCAAAATGGTATCTAAGTCCCCATGTTAAACCCAAGATTTTAAATCCGAGAGACCACGAAGAGCCAGCTCCGATGCAAACACACGAGGGTCTTTATTCAGGCTCGAGTCAGGGATGAGAGCCTCGACCCAGGCTAACACGCAGCTTTTATACATAATTCTGAAGGGATGGGGTGGCTTTACAAACTTGTGCACACAGGATTGGATAAAAACTATATGATGCAGTTACAAAGACTTCGATTGGTTGATTTGAGTTTGATTTGTGCGGGCTCAGGCTTAGTTACCTGTGATGGACAAGTAACTGCCAAATGGGAGGAATGGAATGCCAGATAAGCTAGGTTTAGCAAGCAGGCAGGAGGTTTGAAACAATGCAGAACCTACGGGGGGGGGGTGGCTGGTGCCACCAGTCTACTGTTATCTAAGCAAAGGAATGTCCAGGAGGGGCTTCTTGCTTAACATTCACACACTGCTAGCAGCAGTTGTGGAAGCAATCGGTTATTTTATGAGACAAACAAAAATTAAACTTAAAGTTCTAAGTACAAACACTAAAAACAAATACAGTGAAGGTGGGGTAGGAATTCATATAGTAATAGTTCTCTTAGAGTTTTTTTTTTTAATCTCTTGGGTCTCTCACCCACGTCTAACCACTTCTTTGGGTTTTTAACTTCTTTGCCAGGTGGTGCACATAAAATAGTAACATCAATACAATTTGTATGCCTTTTTCTCTGGTAGCCTTTCTTTCTGTTCGTATTTCTCCTGTCAGCCTCTGGTCTGGTGGCAGGATGTGGCAAATGCTCAAATATATTTCTTGTGTAATTGAGATTTCTTGTATAAACACAGAAACATGTAGCTGCTTCAGGATCAGCAGTTGGCCTCATGGCAATGGCAATCACTAGCCCAGGGCAGGAAAGGAGTTGATAGCAGTTAAAGGTATTTCCTTTTGAAAGGCAAGTTGCAACTTTAAAGACCCGCCCAGGTGCCAGGCAGGTTTTGTTTGGGAAAGGCCAAATGGCCCACAGACTAGCCATTTAATGGATGTGCAAAAAGAGTGGCTAATTCACAGACTTATCCAAAAACCCCCCTTCTGAAGTTGACGGTTTACAATCCTGCAGTTCCTGGAAACCATTTCTTCTTTGAAACATCTGATTTTGCTGAGTACAACCTTGTAAGATTCCAAAGGAAGTATGTAATCACTCAACACGACCCCCCTCCCTTACCTAAATGAGGGTATAAGACCCCACGTCTCCTGTTCTGGGGTGCTCGAGCTTGATTTGAATACATGAAATTCTTGGCCCGCTGTGCTAGCCAGTGTAATAACATGCCACTTCCTATAATAGTCTTGGTGTCACCATCGCTCTATTTTTCCTGCTACAGTCTCTCTTCTGTCAGTTGAATTTGCACATTCCAGGCATTGAATCTGAGAAGAGAGAAGAAAAGACTACCCCCATATATATGTAATGAATATAAAAAATCGTAAGATATAATTATATTAAAATTATATAAATTATTAATCATCTATATATTTAAAATGTGTTTTATTGTTTTACTAAATCTTTTAAATCCTGCATTTATTTTACAGCTACAGCCCATCTTGTTTCAGACTAGTCACGTTGGCACGTGAACACAGCTACCAAATAATACGGAGCAGCTCTAGAAGAATTTTATCTGGGGCTTTTACTGTGTGTGTGTGTGTGTGTGTGTGTGTGTGTGTGTGTGTATAATTCTTGTTACATGTATATAGAGAGTAAACTGATACCTGCTGTTCTGGGAAAAAAACATAACCAGGCTTCCTTCCATGCTTATAAGGGCTTCCTGCTTCACACTCAGTTCCAAGATTCCTGGGGCAGGGTGAACAGGTATACAAAGAAACCATGGAAGTTCCTTGAGAGGAGAGGGACTACTCAAACCCTGGCATCTACAGTTCAATATTATCCTCACACCTCTGAAAAACTGAGGTGACTGTGTAAGAAATCTGGTATACAAGAACACCAGGAAAGTCATCTACTGCACAAGATCAATAAAAGTATAGAACGGTCCTAGGCTCTACTTCAGGGCCTAGATTCATTCTGTTTACAGCATGTGATATGTTGGAAATTCTGATACTCTGAGCTTCCCTGAGGGGAATTTGTGTGTGTGTGTGTCTGTGAGAGAGAGAGAGAGAGAGAGAGAGAGAGAGAGAGAGAGAATGCCCTGTAACTACAAATCTGTACTGGTGGAGGTAAGCCCTTGGAGTTAGAGTGGCTATGGCATGTAACCAAGAGGTTTTCTTTAGCCAGAGCTTTGAACAGCCACTGGCATACCAGCAACAGCAGTGTAGGCCCCAGCCACCTGAACAAATGCTTCCACGGGCAGGGAAGGCCCTGGGGTACCAGGAGGCAGAGGAAACCAGCACCGGACAAGCATGCGACTGCCAGGAGTTCGCCTTACTCCTGGGAGTGAGGTGTGCAAAGTGGGGCTGTGGGCGTCTCCTGGGAGCTCGGCAGACACGTGGAGTCTTGGGCCTCCTTCCCACCAAATCAACCTGCACTTTGACAAGTCACTGGGGGCTTCGCGTGCACATAGATGTGTAAGCGTTTCTGCTTTAGTGGATCTCCCAGCTTCCCTCTCTAGAAGACACTAACCGCCACAACTGGCCTCCTGGATTAATTTGGCACCCAGGGAATCAAGGGGGTAAAAGTAATCTTGGGTTTGGCATAGTGGGGGACTCTTAGGAGTTAAATGTGATTAATAAAAGTAATGTGACCTCATGTGTACCCTCTGCCTGTAAAGGGGACGATCTGTTATAGTACTAACAATAATATGACTCTACACTTGAAACCAAAATGTTAAAAGTAAAAATATTGAAAGTAAAGCCGGGCTCGGTGGCTCAGCCTGTAATCCCGCGCCTTTGGGAGGCTGAGGTGAGTGGCCCGCGGGTTCGAGACCCACCTGGGCAGCGAGACCTCATCTCTACAATAAACCAAATAATCAGCCGGGCGTGGTAGCGCATGCCTGTAATTCCGGCTACTCGGAAGGCTGAGGCGGAAGGATCGCCGGAGCCCAGCAGGTCGAGGCTGCGGTGGCCGGGAGCGGCCACTGCACTCCAGTCTGGGCGACGGAGTGAGACTCCAACTCAAAACAAAACAAAACAAAACAAAAAAATATTGAAAGTAAAAAAGCGTATGTGTCTGTACACAAACACACACACACAGTGTTTATCAGCTATATTACCAGAAATGGACTGGTCTTTCTCTGTCACTGCTGTGGGTGGGGTCTTTAAGGAACGTGTTAAGAGTCCTGAGTGTCCAGCTGGACCTTGAAGAGTGGGAGACTTCAGATGGGCAGAGTGGTGGAGAGAGTGGGTAGAAGCCATCAGTTAGAGATGCATGCTCCAACTGACTTCAGTTGCCAGCCTGGCAGACTCAGAAGGACCGTTTGGCCTTCACATGTGTCTTCTGCAGAGCCCCCAGAGCTGTGACTTCTGACAGAGAGACAGTTTGGAGCATTGGCTATTGGTTCCCAAAAAAGATAAATAGAGATGCTTCCATTGGGTTCTTTATTCAAAACATGTGTAGCAAGGACCTATCGCAAGAAGAGCCCTGGGAGGGATCTTGGGTGGGTGAGCCAGGAGGAAGTAGTGAGTATTAGACTCCATCTGCCTTCTGAGAGCTTGCAATCAAGAAGTCTGGTCGAATTAAAAGTGGAGTGAAACTGAACAGACTGGAAGGGTCAACATCAGTGATATGGTATCTTAATCTGTTTCTCTTGCTATAAAGGAATACCTGAGCTTGGATAATTAAATTGGAGATTTGTTTGGCTCACAGTTCTACAAGAAACACGGCTCCAGCACCTGCTTCTGATGAGGACCTCAGAAAGCTTCCACTCATGATAGAAAGCAAAGGGAAGAAATCCAGCCTCACACGGTGAAAGGAAGGAAGCAAGGGAGAAGGGGAGGTGCCAGGCTCCTTTTATCAGTTCTTATGGGGACTAATAGAGCAAGAACTCACTCACAAAAAGGACCAAGTTGTTTATGAAGGATCCACCTTCATGACCCAGACGTCTCCCACCAGGCTACAACATTGAGCTCAAACTTCAACGTGAGATTTGAAGGGGACACATATCCAAACTATATTGTATGGATAATGGGTACCGCAGGAATTTTTAAGGAGAGATCAACAAGGCATACCATTAGACTTTAGACCCTCTCTGTCCAAGAAGAAAAGAAATAACTCCTTGCTTTCATTAACATATTTACTATTCCTTCCTCAGGCATACAATTATCTATGCAGCAGAAATGTATGATTATCATCGCCATCAATAATAAGCACGTATTAAATGTCAAGTGCAGACTGACGAAGAAAAAAGATCACAAGGATGTCAAGTTGAGTCTCTTTAAAAGACAGAAATGAAAGGACCGTCTCCCTCCAGTAGGGCCATAGGGTCCTGCCCCAGTGATTCAGTGTAGCTGTTGAACAGAGCAGGTCTCTAAAATTCACATGGTAATCTCATCCCAGGTTCTGGGAGCCCATCTGCCCATGTTTAGGAAGGAATATTTTTCAGCAACGTACCGCTTCTCTCTAAAGTCCCAGTGAGGCACCACTTTGAATAGAAACCAGGTTAGTCTGAAATCTTCAGAAACCAGGTCAGTCTGAAATCTTAATAATTCAAAGGGTGAGCGGGAACTGGTTCTCAGTTCAGAACTGTCTTTTCTAGCTCACATACCTCTAGGCTGATGTACCTTTAAATCAGGTAGGAACATAGGTGACAGAGCGATGGACGGAAGTGTAGGTACATAATAAAGCAAGGATGACAACATATTCATGGTAGAATCTGAGTGATGAGTGCATAATTTTGATTAGTTTTCTAGGGCTCATAACAAAGTGCCATAGACTTTGATGACTGCGGCGCAGGATTGCCTGAGCCCAGCAGGTCGAGGCTGCGGTGGCCATGAACATGCCATTGCACTTCAGGCTGGGCAACAGAGCGAGACTCTGACTCAAAAAAAAAAAAAGTGCCACAGACTGTGGAGATTAAACAACTGAGATTTACTGTCTCACAATTCTGGAGGTTAACAGTCTAAGACCAACATGTTGGCAGGGTTGGTTTCTTCTGAGACCTTTTTCCCTGCCTTGTAGAGGCTGACTCACATGATATGCCCTCTGTGTATGTGTCCTCATCTCCTCTTCTTTTAATGACACCTGTCAGACTGGATGAGGGCCAATGCTAACTCCTCATTTTACCTCAGCTGCCGATTTAAAGACCTCATCTCCAAATACAGTCACATTCTGTGATACTGGGGATTAGGACTCTAACCTAAATTTTAGGGGGACACAGTTCAGCCCATGACATGGGTGCTCACTGCAAAATTCTGCCAACTTTACTATGTGGTTAAACTTCTTCATAACAAAATGTTGGGAAAAATTTAAATCAAGCAGATATATTTTTTGTTTACGATTCTTGTGAACAATTTGTCCAGGAAGGAGACTGCAACCCTTCTGCCAAGTGAAGTTTAAGAGCCTTATAGATTTCACACCCTCTGCGTCAGCCCTTGTCTTTCCTCCCAGCCTCCGTCAGCAGAAATAAAAGGCTGGGCTGCAGTATGCTGTATTTTATTCACCGTGGCTGCTAAAAATCTCATAATACTTGGTTAAACATCTTAATATCGCTAGATGGTAGAAAGAGACAACAGTAGTTGCTATCATAGTCTGCGACTATCATGCCTTCATTTATAGTTAAAATTCTTCAGTAAGATCCAGCTCACTCTCGGTAGAAACAGACAACAGTAGTTGCTATCATAGTCTGAGACTATCATGCCTTCATTTATAGTTAAAATTCTTCAGTAAGATCCAGTTCACTCTCCAGTGTCCTACAACATCTGATAGCGGTCCAGGACAGGAAGAAGGCTGCAGAGGGAGGACGTGCAAATATGTAGTGGAAATTCACCTCTAACCCCACTAAAACAGAGGGGGTCTGGGGAGCATGAATTGCTTAAGGATCAGAGTAGGGTAGGGCTTCTTCCTCGTATCACTTCTGAAAAAAATATCAACAAACCCCCAGGAATCCCAAGAAATCAAGCCCAAACGGCCCTAGCTTGATTCTCTCCCTGAGATGAGTTCTCAGAAGAGCAGAGGAGTCTGCCGTGCGTTCTCTTCTCATTGTTTTTAGACTCCCAAGACACACTTGCACAGAATCGCCCAAGTGGTCCTTTGTGAACTAACTTATTTCCTAAAGCGCAAACTTCACCTCTTTCTAGTCAAAATTAATCAAATGGGTGCAGTTAGGATCTGATTACTATCCAGAACAATTTACAAGGACACAGAAAATTTGGCACTTGGGATTTGGTGTATTGCAGCGCCCATGCTGGTATTTCAGGGCCACAAACATTTTTAAATTATGGTGGGAACAGAGAAGCTGGGGAGAGTGAAGGAGAGGAGCTGCTTGGTGTGACTGCCAATTTCCAACAACATCTGCACACACAACCAGCTCAGAGAAAGGGCTGCCTAGTCTGTTTTCCATTCTTCAAAAAGAGTGATGGAAATTGAATTTTAGTTATTATTTTTGCTTTTCATATAGCTCATCCCATAGGCTAATCATGCCAGGCAGAAAATGGATACACTGCACAATTTCTGCAGAAGCCTAAAAAATTGATTAGAAAGGCAGGAAGTCAGAGCTTGAATGTTGTCCTTGTCATCAACTTACAGTGACCTTGACAAAGTCGGGAGTTCTGCTGTAGTTCACTTCTCTGTTAATTGAAGATGACAGTTTTGATCTACGTCCCAGGAGAACTCGGAGGAAAAAGGGCTCAGGATGTCTTGAATGTCACTGTCTGTGACATCCCAGGCACTAAGATCTATATGCTATATAGGGCACAGGTAATTTATTTTGTTGAAAATAAAGGTAGAGGACTTTGAGATGATATGACATCTCCTTAGTATCATGCTCAGCTGTTCGACTTGATTTGTATGAATTTGTGTAAAGTTCATTGAATCACATATGAACGAGCACTTGGGAGCCACAGGTGTGTGAGGGTCTGATGAGGGATCTTGGCAGAAAACAGACGGCAAATTCAAATCGCACCATTCAAGGAAGTTTAATAAAATGATCGTTTGTAAAGGCTTGGGCATGGGGTTAGAGCCTAGAAAGGATAGCATGGAACCTAGAGCACCCCTGGGACCGAAGGGAAAAGAGAAGCAGGGGTTTCTCAAACCCAGGCAGGGCAGCTCATGGAGGGGACTGCCTGAGAGCGGTTGTCCAGGATCAGAAGTAACCCTGGAGGGAGGGAGGGATAAAGCAATGCTCCAGCCTCATTCTTCCCCTCTCTCTCATCTCTGCCATCCCCCGGTCCAAGACAACAAGAGGCTGGAGGTTGAGAAAACCCATGGATGCCCATGGACCAGACTCATTAACCCAGAAAGGAGTGGGCAGGAAGAAGGGTCTGCCATTAGCGCAGGCTTTGAAGGGGTCCATTACGTGCTTAAAAACATAAGCTCTGGAGGCATCTGCTTAGAACTAATCCCAGTTGCTCAGCACACGTTGGGTACGTTTTGCAAGCTTTCTGCAACCAACCCATAATACTATAACAGAGTGAGCTAGAAACCACTGCACACTTATGAAAATTGTGCTTCAGGAACTAGGCAGGAGGAGGCAGTAGAGGCCGCTGGCCTGATACCCTGTCACTCGTTTTACATAGGATGCTGCTGGTCTGAGCTTCCTGTCAACTAAACACATTGAGGACGAGACTAATGATGTCTGCTAGGAGGAGTGGACTTTGTTTGTTGAATGCCATTAGCAGAATATCCTTACCTAATCCATAACTTTTAGTAAATAAACCCTGAATCTATTGAAGCAAGACTTCCGGAGAGATCACCCTATAAGCCGTACACCTCAGTGTGATACAATATAGAGTGATCTCAGCATTTAGGCTGCCCACACTATGCAGAAACTCACAGAACCTCACCTGGAACCCATCCATTTATGTGGACTGAGACAGTGTGTCTCACAGGAAGAAGCACTATCCGACTGCCCCAGACCTTTCTCTTTGTGACTCTGAGCCACCTGAGCTCCGAATGATCAGGAAAGCTTAGAACAAAGTAAGATCTCTTAGGTGAGCGAGGCTGATTTGGCAAGCAAATCAGAGCAGGGAAGGGGGGAGGGCAAGAGAAGTGTCTGGGACACAGAACTCAAGGTGATGCTTGCTCTCAGAGGCAGCAAATATAAACGTAGATCCAAGTCTGAGAGCGAAGACCTCCTTGGATTTTGTGCCCTGCTACTTGTCATGCCTTACCATAGTTCTGCTCTAAGCTGTCCACTGGGCCAGCTCAGCATAGTCATTGGTAAGCCTTATTTGGTTATCCTTGTCATCTCACAGATGCTTCAAAAGCCCTTGTGCTGCGTGGCTCCATCAAATCTGTTGTCTGGTTCTTTGACATCCACATGTGCTCCGGGGAGCAGGGTCAGCTTCACCTGCAAGTTCTCAGACCCCATCTCAGATCCACAGAAGGATTATCTGCATTCTAACAAATCACCAGGGGAAGCGGGTGGGTCTGAATATTTGAGATGCTCCATTCTGATTTCCTGTTGCCTTTGGTGGCATATCAAAGGTTAGACTAAGCCGGGCTCGGTGGCTCAGCCTGTAATCCCGCGCCTTGGGAGGCTGAGGTGAGTGGATTGCCTGAGCCCGCGGGTTCGAGACCCGCCTGGGCAACTTGGTGAGACCTCATCTCTACAATAAATCAAAAATTAGCCGAGCGTGGTAGCACGTGCCTGTCACGCGCTACTTGGAAGGCTGAGGTGGAAGGATCACCAGCTACTTGGAAGGCTGAGGCAGAAGAATCACCAGAGCCCAACAGTCGAGGCTACAGTGGCCGGAAGTGTGCCACTGCACTCCAGTCTGGGCGACAGAGTGAGACTCCAACTCACAAAAAAAAAAAAAAAAACCCAAAAAACAAAAGGTTAGACTGGCAGCTGTGATACGGTTCCTTGTTGTCCCAAAGCTAGGCCAGGAGGTAGTACGCAGTGCAAGGCAGATACATAGTTGTTCCTGACGACTTTCAGTTAAGAACTACTTTCCCAGAAACCCATTTGCTATGGTTTGGATAGGTCTCCCAAAAACCATATATTGGAAACTTAATCCTCAAAGCAACCATGTTGGGAGGTGAGGCCTAATGCAAGGGGATTAGGCCATGAGGGCTAAGTGAATGGATTAATGCTACTGTTGCAGGAGTGGGCTCCTTATGAAATGGAGAGTTTGGCCCCTTTTATACTCTCTCTCTCTCTCTCTTACTCTCTTGCCTTTCTGCCTTCCACCATGAGATGATCAGGCTAAAGGCCATCATCAGACACAGCCTCTGGATCTTGGACTTTGCAGCCTCTAGAATCATGAGCCAATAGATTTTGTTCATTATAAATTACTCTGTCTTGCCGGGCTCGGTGGCTCAGCCTGTAATCCTGTGCCTTGGGAGGCTGAGGTGAGTGAATTGCCTGAGCCCCCGGGTTTGAGACCCGCCTGGGCAACTTGGTGAGACCTCATCTCTACAATAAATCAAAAAGTTAGCCGGGCATGGTAGCATGTGCCTGTAGTTCTGGCTACTTGAAAGTCTGAGGCGGAAGGATCGCCGGAGCCCAGCAGGTCGAGGCTGCGGTGGCCGGGAGCGGCCACTGCACTCCAGTCTAGGTGACAGAGTGAGACTCCGACTCAAAATAAATACATAAATAAATAAATTAGTCTTGAGTATTCTGTTACAATAGCACAGAACAGACTAAGAAACCATTTTTTAAAGTGCTGTAGTCCTTTGATATCAGGTGCTATGGTACCTGGTACTTGCAAAGTGTTTGGAAAGCATTACCTCTTACTACTTTAGATAGATTCTACATTGGAAGGAAAAACACTATGTTCCATTGATTTGAAGGAGTACATTGAAAAGATATAACCACTAAATGTTCTTGACGTTATAGGTCAAAATTAAAAGCTTCTCAACCTGTTCCTAAATTGATATGCAGATCAGTATACTTAAAGAACCATGAGACAACAAAATTATCCAAATAAACACAGCTAAGGATGATGTACCACAAATGGGCATGCTGCATATTTTTTTACAATTGTATTTGAAAATCATTTATACATAAAAGGGATTTGTTGAATTCCAGGGCTCATTTTCCTGTTACTCTGTACCAGAACTGGAGGTCTGTAAAGGAAGATTTTATGCCAATCTTTCTGGTTTTCTCTAGAGAAAAGCTATCTATGACCTCATGAAAGGATAGAATACTTCAAATTTGGTAGGAGCCAGACAAAATAGAGTGGTGGATTTTTTTAATTTAAAAATTAAAGTCCCTGTGTCTATTCTGTTGTGAATTAATTGTATACAGTCTTTCGTGACCTTGGAGTTAACAGAGGGTTTAGGGTGCCACATCTAATTCATTTAGAATTGTGTCCAGCTAGGTATGTTCAGGATAGGGCTAATGTTGGTGGACACAACATTTTACAGCTCTTCACAATTAGACTTTTAACCCAAATCCCTGGGTGTATAATTAGAAGTTCAGATAAATTCTGCTGTTGACTTTTAGTTTTCCCTCAGACAATTCTGAGACTTAGTCAGGGCAATGTGTGTTTACCATCTCTTCATGATTTTGAGGCAGACACCCACTGGGTCACTCGCAGGATGTCAACAGCTGATAAACATTCTTGAAACTGTGAAACGCTGGGAGAATGATAAATGTTTCAAATACTGGGTTTGTGAACTTTGGCATTCATATTAATGGTATATGAAGACAAAACGCTTGATTTTCAGGAAACCGGCATGAAAAATCACACTATATTACCATTTAATTATTTACTCTGCCCTGAAGGATCAGTATTAACACTGTTAACTGTTCAATTCTGAAGAAGAAAACTGATAATGCACATACAGAAAGGGCGTTTTAGATAGGAAGCCATTTCCAAGGAACTAGAGATATATTAAATTTATTATGTTACTATCGTACAAACAAAAGGGTTTTATAAGAAAGATGCAGGATATCTGAAAAGATAAAATCAATAACAAACATTAGGAGAGTAGAGTGAGGTTGAGGGAAGGGGAGAGACCCTTGAGTTCCTGAGAGAGTTGCAGCAAACTTAAAGAAAAAATAAAATAAAATATACAGACTGCTGCTTAGGTTTGGAGTTCAGTTTTCAACAAATTGAGTTACATTGCTGTGGGATTTCAAGTTAGGCTATACGATAGGGCGTTCAGATTTTATTTTTTTAGAAAATGTACAGAGGACACTGAGAGAAGACAGAAAAAGAGTTTTGTTTGTTTGTTTGCTTTTTAAGCAGAAGCCCCGAAGGCTGGGATGGAATGAAGAAACTGGTCCAGGACTCACTCCTTTGCCCAAGCCTGTGGACAGACACCTCCCAGTACCTCAGGCATTTCAGCATAAGTTCTACCTGCCCCAACCTATGCCACCCTTGATGTCAGTCTTTGCTTAGAAAGGGAAGCAGCATTTCATGGTGCCCCATGGGCTGCCATCTGCTCACTTGATGCTCATGCCAACGTCAAGAGTCAGCTGTTAGCTCCATAGTTTCCGGAAAAGGAAGCAAGCTGAGAGTTGCTAAATACCCTAGCAAAGCATGCAGTTGCTCACTGGCAGACTTGAGGGGTACCCTGTATTTCTTTGATTTCAGGGCCCACCCTTGTCCCACTATGATATCTTAGTTGGGAGCGAGGTCCAGGGGATGGACCATGGGAGTTTAGCAGTTATGGAAAATTAAATAAATCACCTGAGGTCAAAGAAAGATTTCATTATTACACACAAATTATGTCAGTTTACTGGAAAACGTCTTCCTTTGTGCAATGAGGTTGATGTGAGCACTACAGTATTATTACTTTCCCTATTTGTAAGTTAGATGGAAGTCAAAAGTCACCTACAAAACTGTTCATAACCTTAGGAGAACATGCCAATCTTCTAAGAACATTTCTCCACCCACATCCCTTACCCCTTGTTTGATAATGACGTATGTGAGCACATGTATGCATTGGCCTTTTTCCTACTGCCCAGTCACACACAGGCTACCTTCTTCTCTCACTTCTAAAACTACCCCCACCTCCATCTTCACAAACAAACGATAGAAAAAAGTCATGAAGAAATCCAAGATGATGAGCTATGCTAAATCTTCCAAAGCATTCTGATTGAGTCCTTGGCAACGTCTGAAGACAAAATCACAACTAATTTAGTTGGAAGCTCTTAATTGGCCTATATTTGCAATGCCAGAATCAGGCAACACCTCGTTCTATAAATAGGATGAACATTTCAATGAGCTGAGCAGAGGAGGTTGGCTTTATATGCAGAAAAGACTGAAGAAAGTAGAAACAGAGAACAAAAAACAGGTTGGTCATTTCAGTTGCTTTTCTTATCAGTTTCAAAGCAGAGGGGCTTCCTACATGATGCTGACTCCGGTTGAACGGAATCTCCTGCTTTTTAGGGAAACTGGTTCATTCCAAAGTTCGGTTCGATTTCCTAGCACTTAGCTCCACTGACTCCATTCTGGTTTGGTCTGGTCTGCTGCAGTTCGGCGCAGGAGGCTGGAGGGAAATAGTGGGTCTCACAGGCTTCACTTCCCACCACAGATGTTTCAAGGGGAGAAAGCTTCCCCTCTAATCCAACAGAAGGTTTTATTTGGAAGTGGGTTGTAGAGGTAGCTCTCTTTCTCATTGGTAGTGTCTGCAATGTAGAGCGTTATTTTCCTGTCTTAGGGTTTCAATTCCAAAGAAGTAAGAGCTTGGGATTCTTTGAAAACTGCTCCTGTCCTCCACTGAGATTCCACTGACCTTGGGTCTGACGTTCCCAATGCCAGGGCTAAGGCCATTCAGGATTTAATGCAGAGTAGATGTTCATTTTCTTCAATTAAAATGACAGTCCTCCAACATTTTTTTCCCCATCAGTGAGTGTGTAAGTTCAGCATTTACTGATTTCCCCAGTTCAGCTAAAAGATGTGCATGCTGTTTTATACTAAAGACTTAGGGGGAAAAAGTGTCTTTGAGGGAAATTACTCATTTGAATTTCACCAATAAAAGTAGAGACAATTTCAAGAATATTATTTTTATATCCTAAAGTTACTATACATTACTTTTCAAGGTTAATGAGAATGGAATCATTCCAAGATGAATAGACACTTTATTTTTAGTTTTAAAATTCTTTGTGTCATTCAAAATGTTTCCACTACTTTTCTCATTAGCCCTTTTTTGTGGTAACTATACTTTTTCCTCAGTTGACAGGCCTGGTCTTGGAATTATATTAAATATACTCTCAGAGTAGATTTTATCTCTGTGATGCCAGTTTAATTTTTCTTTCCATTAGCATCAATTCATTTATACTCACTTTGTTTCAATAACAAATATGTGTCAAATATCAGGGTATACATTTATTTATCCTAACTTTTTCCCTCTTTTCTTGCATTTTTCCCACTGCTTGATTTCCTCCAAATTTTAGTTCATAATCAGTCCTATTTTACAATCTGTGATCATGTTTCTTTTATCTAAAAAACCATATTTGTCTCTATTCTATAATGCTTTAATCACCAGTCTTCCAATGTTGGCTGCAGATGGAATCCTAACCTGCATAAAGGCTGTCACCAAAGACTCCTGCCAGGAGCCACCCAGTGACACCCACAAACCTTTTTCCCTGGAAGAAGTTTGTGCCTGCACCTATTTTCTCTCAGGGTCTTTGGTGGCCACCTAGGCAAATCCTAGTGTTTTTTACTTTCTAAACTGCCACATGCTCTCAACACATATAGTTATTGTGTTGAAGAATTTGGGATCCTCTGTTTAATGTCCATGCATGTGACCTTTGTTAATCCAAGATGATAATGAGTTGCCAAAATGGGTAAAAGAACTTTAACCTGTTCTCTTGCTCCAAAAGGACACCGAAAATTCCCTCACACATTGTGACAACCAGTCGGAGAATATATATTAGGGTTGGGGTTGTCTTTACTCTTGGGACTCTGATTCGCAAATCTACTGTGCACCAACTCTTGCTTCTAAATAGCACCAGTTTCATCTCACAGAGGGAAAATCCAACTTTATTTGCTTCTTGTCCATCTGGGATTTTTTTTTCCAAATTCCCAAAACTTTTATCTTGTTTTTATTGATCTACTTTCGACCTTTCCAACTAACCATACAAGATGCTGCTTTGTTTCTGGATCCTTCATCATTTATGCACCCATAGACTGTGACAGGGGCTCCAGGCTTTGTGGGAAAGCCCGGCCAGCATGCCCTGTAAGGTTATTTCTAACTACTGGAGACCAGAAACCTCAGATGTGTTTGTTGTCTGTGATAGGCAGACTGATGGTCCCTCAAAGATGTCCACGTCCAAATCCCTGGAACCTGGAAATATGTCACGCAATGTGGCAAAAGGGACTTTGTAGATGTGATTAATTTAAGGATCTTGAGATTATCCTGAGTTATCTGGGTGGACCCAGTATAATCACAGGGGTCTTGATAAGAAGAGGGGGCAAGAAGTCAGATTCAGAAGAGGCATGAGGAGAGAAGCAGATGAGCTAGGAGTGATGGTAGCTTCTGGAAGCTGGAAAGGGCAAGGAGCTGATTCTTCCTGAGCCTTTAGAAGAAATGCATTTCCAACTGACACCTTGATTTCAACCCAGTGAAACACATTCTGGGCTTCTGACCTTCAGAGCTGTGAGATACTAAACGTGCTCTATTTTAAGTGACCGTGTTTTGGGGAATTCATTGCAGTCCCCATGGGACACTAACGCTGTCTTTCATTTCTTCTTTTACCACCTTATTTCTTTTCATGCTGCCATTTTTGCTCTTTCACACCTCCTACTTGTCAATGTCCTTTTCCTATTATTTCTGCCTGCATTTCACTGAAGACGTCTAAGTTCTGAGCTCTGACACCAACCCCTGCATGACTATGCAATGCTTCTGTTCCTCACAGCCCTCTGTGTCGTGGTCGCCTTCTAATTTTGTCTTCTGCTCTGGAGGAAAGAGCTTTGCAGCTCTCAGTGGGGGCTCAGCACCACCTTCGCCTCCTTGTTTTAAACACATTGTGCACTCTCTGCTCTCTATGTTTCAATTTCCAAAGTTGTTCTGTCCTTTGGAAGTTAACTGATCCTTTTTTCCCCATGACTTCTGAGAAAAGGACATCCCTCATCTTCTGTCCCATTGTTCATGCTTGCACTATTGAATAATAGAACTCATCTCTCTTGCTTTCTTAACAGTGACCACTTTGATATTTATGTTCCTTCTGGGTTTTAGAGTGTCTGTGTGCATATGTGTCAAATAAACGCTTTATCCTTTCTTTTAAGGTTAGATCTTTAGCTAATTAACTTCAAGTATGAAATTCTTTATCTTCTAAGTCTAAGTGTCTTCTCTGCTTAGACCCAAATCTATTCTTCCTGAAGGATCTGTACCTCAGCCAATCCACTTTTCACCTCTCAGAGATAGTAACTGACTTCTCTTTTCTGTTTTTAATCTAACTGGTTATGTCTTTCATTTAAATTGCCAAGGTATGCACATATTCTCAGACCATGCTTCGAAAAGCTCTCTTTTCTCCAAGATCCAAAGTCCTCTGAGTCTACTTCTCTCAGATAATAAAGTTTATAAAGTTTGATGTCTCACAAGAGGAATAGGAGGTGTCCTTGCTCAAATAGCCTGTGTAATGAGAGTATAAATTGGTAAATATTTCGGGAAAAAAACTGCATCACAAATTTGTTTGTTTGTTTGTTTTGGTTTTTGGGGGGTTTTTTTTGAGTTGGAGTCTCACTCTGTCGCCCAGACTGGAGTGCAGTGGCCGCTCCCAGCCACCACAGCCTCGACCTGCTGGGCTCCGGCGATCCTTCTGCCTCAGCCTTCCGAGTAGCTGGAATTACAGGCATGCGCTACCACACTCGGCTGATTTTTTTTTTTTTGATTTATTGTAGAGATGAGGTCTCGCTGCCCAGGCGGGTCTCAAACCTGCAGGCTCAGGCAATCCACTCACCTCAGCCTCTCAAAGGCGCAGGATTACAGGCTGAGCCACCGAGCCCGGCTGCACCACAAATTTTAAGGCCTTTTAAATTCAGAGTTTTGTCACAGAAATCTATGCAGTAAATTTCATAATTTTAGAAATCATTACATAATTTGTTTCATAAGTAACATATTTATGAAATAATCAGAGACATGCTCAAATATTTATATAAACACATTTATGATGGGGTCATTTGTAAAAAAATGTAAAGACAAATAACTACCCAATGATAAATGGATGATGCCATAAAATCAAACAATAAGCAGTAAGATTGGAAAAATTAGATTTCCAAAGAATGAGATTTTAAAAAACTATTTAATGACATGAGAAAGTGCCCTTAATACAAATCTTAAAAAATAAAAACTGACTGGTCGTGGCAGCTCACATCAGTAATCCCAGGGCTTCAGAAGACTGAAGTCAGAGAATCGCTTTAGGCCCAGAATTTGAGACCAGCTTGGGCAACATAGCAAGATCCTGTCTCTGTAAAAAAAATAAAAGTCAAGAAAAAAAAATCCCATGGTACAAGATGAGGATATAATATGAACTTAATAGGAAACATCACACACATACTCACACACACACACACACACACACACAGAGAGCGAGAGAGAAAAAAACCTATTCACATGCAACATGGAAAATACTATAAAGAAATGCATCAATATATCAGTAGTAATTATCTCTACATGATGGACATTAAGGATAGCATTGTCTTTTTAATGTCTTCTGCATTTTCCAATTTCTCCACAATAAACATCTATAATTTTATCATCAGAAAACAAAACAAAACCAATAAAACGGTTCTTTAAAGGATGGCAGCATAGCTAGTGGCAAAACTGTGACGTGAAGCCCACCCACCTGCTTAGGGTCATAATCCTGGTCCCCAATGCCTCAAGCTGGGTCTGCCCTGTGGGAGAGCCTGTATGTGTCATTCCTCCAGGTGATCTTGAACACTCTCAGATGGGACAGGTGGGTGTGACCAGGCCAGGCAGCAGGAAACATCTGGTCAAGCTGGCCAGTTAATGATTTTTCTCTAGGAATGAAGGAAGTGACCCTGAGAAAGAAGTCAGTCTATGTTGAGTGTGTGTTCTATGGTCTATAATATGCAAATTTGGCAACTATTTGGTTATTCTTCTACCCCTTCCTCACTTACCTGTACATTCATATATATCCCGTCTGTATACATGGGATGGCGATAAAGTCTGGAAACATAACATTGTTTTATGGGATATTGTAGTGTCGTATCAAGAAATCACGAATTCTATGTTAATAAATCATCACGTTTCATAGAAGCAAGCGTGTAACAAAACAACGCCTAAGCCATGTTTCTGGACCTGGTGAACTATCTGTCAAATGAGACAGAGAAAAGCACAGAAAAGGACCTGAGGGTTGTTTGGGTGACTGGGCCATTGTGACCCAGAGGCTCGGGTCTCTCTCTTGTCCTCGGATCTCCCCACTCTTCTTGTAAACTAATCTAGGACTTTGCAACCATGGGAATCCCAACCAGTCAAATATTTTTGGAGTCACCTGGGCACTACCCACAGCTGCAAACTTTCATTGAGGCCTCTCCCTGTGGCTTATGGAGAAGAAAGAGCTGCAGAGGAAGCTCTCAGTGACAAGTGACCCCCCCCCAGAGGGCCCGGGGGTGGGGGCGTCAGGATGACATGGAAGACAAGGATCCTGAAGTCCAGGGAATTGGGAATGGACCAGAACATACTAGCCAGCTGCTTCCTATTAGTGAGAGACTAGGAAATTGCCTGAAAACGCCCAAGTCAAGACCCCAGTATAGAGACCTATTCAGTTAGATGTCACAGATTTCAAGAATTTGAACTTCGATAATACCCACTTGAGTTCACTTACTTAAGATTTCAGAAACAAAGTGATAAGACTTTTAAAAAATTAAAATTGAATCATGTGTGAACACTATGGCTTGCTAAAAGAGTTTTTGTAAATATTAATAGTTACAGCATGCTTAATTTGTCCATGTCTTCTCCAGTGTTTAATATATTCTGAATAATATATTTTCCCTTTATACGTAATAAATATTTGAAGGGACACACTTCAAGACTGCATAAACTGGTTCTCCTTAACCTGTTACCCATTAATGTAGCATCCAATTGTGGATTGCACCTGCAGTAACTGTTACTTTGGAGTTCTAATAGTCATTTACTATTTCTCTCATTTCTCCTATACCTATTAATTGGGTATTCCTCTGTAATGAAGTGTTCTCACTTTTCCTCATTTATTTATCTATTCAGTCATTTATGTAATATGGACTCAAATATTTATCTTATATATTGGGGTACAATTTAATTTTATTTTGTTGTTCAAATTATTCCAGTTTTCTTTATTTGAAAGTCTTAGATTGGTTCCTGTGTTCATTTAACATACATTTCTCTCTTTTTTGGTGTTTTTTTTTTGAGTTGGAGTCTCACTCCGTCGCCCAACCTGGAGTGCACTGGCCGCTCCCGGCCACCTCAGCCTCGACCTGCTGGGCTCCAGCGATCCTTCCGCCTCAGCCTTCCGAGTAGCCAGAATTACAGGCACGCGCTACCACCCCCGGCGAATTTTTTGATTTTAATCAAAATCAAAGATGAGGTCTCGCCTGCCCAGGTGGGTCTCGAACCCGCCGGCTCAAGCAATCCACTCACCTCAGCCTCCCAAAGGCGCGGGATTACAGGCTGAGCCACTGAGCCCGGCTTTTTTGGTGTTTGTTTAGTATTTACTTACTTTTTGATGACACCAGATGCTCCTGGCTCATTTTGTATTGTTGTTGTTGCAGCTTTGTGAATTAGGCAGTTGTGCTGCCCTAACAAAGCATCACAGAACAGATTGGGTGGCTTACACAGGATACTTTTATTTCTTATAGTTCTGGAGGCTGAAAGTCCAAGATTTAGGCACCTGCGAGGGAAGTTTCCTTCTAAAGCCTCCTTCTCTTGTCTTGCAGGGTTTTTCCAGTCCTTTAGGGTATTTGCTACTTTCTGCTTGCAGGTCCAAAACATGATTTCATCATTATAACAGGTTCATGAGCTTCAAAGTATTCCTTCTGAAACGATGAAGATGGAGTTGATATACCCAAAGACAGTCATTTTAACATTGCTTAGCTCTGTCATGTTTGTCTTGCAGTTCACTTAATCTGTCCTCTAATCAGTAGGCAAGGACAGAACCAGTCTCCCAGAGGTAGCTATTGATAATTGTCTCACAACCCCTTCCCTAATTTGTTTTGTATTAATTCGCTTTTCTTTCTAGCATTTGCCTCCAGCAATAAGAAATAAGTTAACCTAACCAGCCCTTCGTGACCTTTGGGACACAGACAGACCTCACCATCTTGGCAATAGTCACGTGACTAGCCCACCCATCTGCCTGCAGTCCATCAACTGGCGTCAGTGCCTGTGCTTACCTGCCCCTTCATGATGATGATGTGAAGAAGACCACCATCCAACCACCTTAACGACCTGCCTCCCAACAAAGGGAACGTTTAAAAGCATTCACCCTCAAGCATCCATTCATCATTGTTTTGTTAAGCACTGGCCACGCCGTGTCTTCCTAAGCACTGGCCTTCTTCCCTACCTTGGAGAGGTAAATCTTCTCTCTCTCTCTCTCATTTATTTTCTAAATAAATTATATTTTCCAATCTAACTTCTGTGCAATTCTTTGCATCTTTTGTGCAGCACCAGATCATAGACCAGACCCCCCGCTGGACTGAATAACACCGTCTCACTCAGTCAGTCTGGGAACCACTGATGGGAGTCATCGCAGGTACTGGAAATAACTTTTCTATGTATACATATTCTCTTAGAACTAGAAGAATATCCCAGGAGGAGCTATGATTGACGTTTCAACAGCTGCCAAGGGAATGCAGGTCTACACTGCATGTATTACTAACTTCCATGAAACCCCCCCTGTAATCAGTGGCTGACAGTGATAGTCAAGGTCCCTAGAAACTTGCAGTTCTTTTTACAACTTTATCGAGACATATATCACACATCTTTTAATTTACCCACTTCAAATGCACAATTCACTGATTAGTAAATTTACCAAGTTTTGCAACCATCACCACTAATCAATTTTATAACATTTTCATCAATTTAACAAGGTCTTCATCAATTTAACAAGGTCTCTCCAGCACACGGGTAAAAGAGCTTTTATTAGACTGGTAAAAATATCATTAAATAGATTTTTTAAATAACTGCATTATATTCCATCATATTAATGAATTATTATAATTCACTTAACCATGATTATCACTTACATTGCTCAGCATTTTGGGATGATATACATAATGATGTAATGAACATCACAGGTCGTTACTATCTGTGTATGTTTCTCCACATACACTTAAGATAAATTCTTGAAAGTGGAACCAGAGGATGTTAATATTTTTAAGGAAAGCATATTCATAAATTATAAAAGACTGAATGAATAATTAAACAGTGTAAAGACCTTTTCTAACTTTGTAATGAGCAAAAATATTAGGAAAATAATTATTTCCAACGACAGCTGACACATACTGTGATTAAAAAAAAGCAGGTGCAGCCTTGTCCCCTGTAGGCCCTAATGTGTACTGAGGCAGTTCTGAGAACTTCCCTCTGTGCCTGCACCTCTGCTGCCAAAAAAATCAATTCCTTGGAAACTGCCTGTCAAAATTTAAAATGTAAAAACTGACTATTTCTAAAATCTTGAAGCTAAAATCTTAGCCACACAAATGATCTAAGATCTGGACTGAAATGGACAGCTCTGATTTCTTTTTCTTGATTTTAACTTTTTGTTCAGTATATTTTTAGATGTCTAGACTACAGCAGCTCTAACCAGAGCTGCTTTGAGATGGAGGTGGCCACACCTGGGACACACGGCAGCACTCCAGCGTAAAAAGAGTACATTCATCACCTGTCAGGGCCCTCACATTGGACAATCTGAGAAAACATGCTTCAGTCTCTCACTGTGAGTCAAGGAAGCGCTGGGTTGGAATTCAGACTCCGCAATTCTCGAGTTCCCTCTTACCTTCTAGTTGATCACCCTCACTTCATTAAATCTTGCCACCCCTACATTCAAAAGGATAGCTTCGGTAAGTCCCTCAAGACTTCAAGTCTAAAGAACAAAACCCATAGCAAAAAAATTGTCGCAAAATTTACGATTTCAATAGGTACTTTTCTTGTGCCTTACTCTCGTTTTCAGAAAATTCTGATCTGGATTATAAAATGGTTTTGCACTCAAGACAATAAATTCGGTGTTGAATGATTCCATTCAAGTTTCACTGATCAAGTACAAGTGCCTTGGTTTACCCTTTCATGTAAGAGAGGGAAGATCAACTTTTCCTTTCTGGGGGTTTTGAAAGAGTCACAGAAGTTCTTGCAGTCTGAAGAAGGCTGATGTGTCCTAGAAAGGTTACTCTGGAGGACCTGGAGAAATCCAGTCTCCAGCACCACAGTGGGCGCCACCATGCTCTGTGGGCCAACCTTGGGTTCCACTGAGGCTCTGTGTCTCATCCTCATTCCGCCTCCTATTGCTGATTGACAGAGGGTCAATACAAATGAACAAAGGGCAAGGCTGGAAGGCGCCTGTGGTATCTGGCAGCTTCAGGATGAAGGCATGTGCTTTTTAACATATTCACAAAGATGTAAAAATAAACAAGGCAACGTATTTTATGTTATTTATTACCCTAAATTGTTTTTAAAAACAAATCTGTCTCGAGAGAAAGAGAAGACAAGTCACCAACAGTGAGAAAATATTTGCAAACGACACATCTGAGAAAGCACTGTGACCTAAAGCACAAAAAAGAACTCTTAACATTCAATGATAGGCCGGGCGCAGTGGCTCAAGCCTGTAACCCCAGCACTTTGGGAGGCAGAGGTGAGGGAATTGCCTGAGTGCATGGTTTGAGAACAGCCTGGGCATCTTAGCGAAATCTCATCTCTACAATAAATCAGTGTGTGCCTGGAGTTCCAGCTACTTGGAAGGCTGAGGCGGAAGGATCGCCTGAACCCAGCAGGTCAAGTCTGCGGTAGCTGGCCAACAGAGTAGACTCCAACTCAAAAAACAAACAACAAACCAAAAATAAGCTCAAAGTAAGAAAACAAACCACTTGACTAAACAATAGGCAGAAGACCTGAATAGACACCCAATCAAAGAATATATACGGAAGGCAAAATAAGCATGTGAAAAGATACCCAACATCCTATATCATTAGTGTATTACACATTAAAGCAACCAGGAGATAACGCTACCTACTTATTAGAGTGGCCAAAATCCAGAACACTGACACCACAAAATGAGAAGGCACATGGAGCAACAAGAACTCTTATTCATTGTTGGATGAAGTCCTTAGGACAAGCCCTAATCTTGTCCTTATGAGGAGAGGATCTATGAGGACACAGACAGGCACATGGAAGAAGGACCGTGGAATAGATAATGGAGAAGGCAATCTCTGTTGATGTTTTCTTCCCTGCTGGGTCATGCATATGCTCATATTTTTTAACAATCTTTTTTTCTTTCCTACTTTTCTTTTCCACTATGTAATCAGGTGTTCTGATGATATTCATGCCGAATCCCATCAGGTTGCAAAATATTGAAAGAGCATCATATTTTTGGTCTGGAAGACTGTATTATCCAAGATACTTGCAGATCGTTGAGGAAAATGATGACAACTTGGATCACATTCCATTGGGGAGTGTTGTGTTTTTTCGTCATGCAAGGGTTGGATACTATTTTAGATGAGAACACTAACAGTATCAGGGCAGAAGAAAGGTATATATAGGTGTTGAGTAGTCGAAAGGGTATACTGTAGAAATATTTCACATGTTTTTGGAGGGAGGCTTCTACACTGACCCAAACGCTCTTTCCAATGCCTCACTACAAGTCCTTACGAGAGGCACAGCCTTCCTTCCCAGTGCAGAAGCAGGAGAGATCAGATGCCTTCTCTCAGCACCCCTGCCAGCAACCTAGAACAACAGAATGGGCTTCCCCAGGACTCCAAATCCTGCTTCTCCAGCAAGTCTCTGAGACAGCTGAGATAGGAAGCCTGATGAAATCCTAGCCAGACTGCACTTGGTCGTGAGCTCAGCTCTGTCTGATTGCCCATCTTCCTGTTTCCCTCAGGCTGGTTCTGCACCCTTTGCATGTCACTGTGAACTGCTCAACATCCTTCCTTTTCTGATTATCTGACCAAAGTCCATTTCAATCCCTTGTAACCAAGAATCCTGACTAATAAGCCACGCAATTTGTCTTTGTTCCAAGCATTTCTCAGGACTTGTGTTTCTAACCACAACTATTTGATGCAGTTTGATAATCTCATTTGGCCTCATGATTACATGACTATTTGGTATTTTCTGCTCACACATAACCAAATCAGACCCAATCTGAGAATGTTAGACAATTGGCAAAAACCATGAAAATGTCTTTGTAATCTATGTGTGGTCTGTGTAATATTGCAAACATTTATTATTCAGCTCATAGCTCCCAAGAATGGAAGTTACTGCCTATTGAGAGAGAGTTCAGACTACAGAATAATTGAAGTACTGAGTGCATGGGAAAGGTTTAAGAATCATTAAGAAGAAAGAGGGGAGGAGAAGAAAGACAGCGGTGGAGCCAATTGGTCTATGCAAGTCCCAGTGTGAATGAGTGAGTGTACGGACAATTTTGTGTACATGTCAGTGAGTAAGCAGGCATATGGGTAGCTGACTGAGTGGGGACTCGGGAGCAAGTGGTCACGGCTCTTCTGAAGAACCAGCAGGTGTTGCAACTGCTCTGCTTGGACCCTAGTGCTTTCTTCCCCAGAGTACAGAAGCCAAGCAGCATTTTTTTTTTCAGATCAGCAAAGCCCTTTCCAGGAATATGCTGCCAGGAGTGACTGCTGGCTCCAGGATCTACCTCACTACTGCAGCACCTGGCTGGACACAGGCAACAAGGACTGTGGAAAGAGCACAGCGAGGGAGCCAGAGGCAGAGCCCCACTGGAGAAGACAAAACAGGCACGCTGCCACCATCTTCAAAACTGGGCAGGGAAATGCTCTGGCTTGCCTGCTGCACCACAGAGCAACAGACGCCATCTCTGTGGCTGGTGGGTTAACTACTCAGGCGTTGATTGTGACCCAGAGGGAATATCCGGAAAGCACAAACTTTGGAGGGACAGGACAAATGCTGAGTCTCAGGCGCCTCACATCTTACCTTGATTCAGCCGTGGGACAATGGGTACAACCAGAAAAGGACAAGGGAGACCTCCTGAAGAGATCAATGATGAGTCCAGGGCTGACCCAAGTCCCTCTTCCTCAGCAACGCTCCGAACATCAGACCCACACAGCTGGGGCACAGCTGAGAGAGACAAGCCCAGGCAGAACCTGGATGTCAGTGGCAATAGGAGGACTCTACTCCAGGATAAGCCTGGTTGGGGCACCCCCTGCCAGGACCTAGGGAAGAGACAATCCTGCAATTTCCCATCGGAGAGGATCCTGACCATAAAGGAGTGGGAGGGGAGGACTGAAGATCCATCCACCTCCACCGCTCTTCCTTGTCTGGGCCACACACTGGGGATATTGTGAATGTGGCCACAACTCCGCAGGAGACAGCAGAGGGGCTCACCTGTGAGCAACTGAGAGGACAGTTACAGAACCTGCCACAAGAAACAGGTTTTTTACTTTTTTCTTTGTGTGTGAATGTGTGTCTGAGGGTCTGATTTGCATTCCTCCACCTTTTTTTTTCTTTTTTTCTTTCTTCTTGCATTTTGTGTTTCACTGTGTACGTGAGTGATTGAGTGGTCGTCTTTCAGTTTTTGTGGTTTTTTTGAGTTGAAGTCTCACTCTATCACCCAGACCGGAGTGCAGTGGCCGCTCCCGGCCACCGCAGCCTCGACCCGCTGGGCTCCGGTGATCCTTCCGCCTCAGCCTTCCAAGTAGCCGGAATTACAGGCATGCGCTACCGTGCCCAGCTGATTTTTTGGTTTATTGTAGAAATGAGGTCTCGCTGCCCAAGTGGGTCTCGAACCCGCGGGTTCAGGCAATCCACTCACCTCAGCCTCCCAAAGGCGTGGGATTACAGGCTGAGCCACCGAGCCCAGCTGTCTTTCAGTTTTTTTATGTTTCTTTTTTGTTCTCTATTTTTAGTTTAATGTGTGTGTGAATGTATGTGTGAGAGTTCAAGTTGCATTTCCCCCTTTTTCTCTCTTTTCTCTTTTTCTTCTCCTTTCATTTTGTGGTGTGTGTGTGTGTGTGTGTGTGTGTGTGTGTGTGTGTGTGTGTGTGTATTCAGTTCTTTCTGGTTTTTGTTTGCTTACTTTGCTTTTCCAGTTTGTTGTGTTTTGTGTGTGTGTTTGTGTGTGTGTGTTCAGTTCTTTCTGGCTTTTGTTTGCTTACTTTGCTTTTCCAGTTTGTTTTGTTTCGTGTGTGTGAGTTTAATTCTTTTTTGCTTTGGTTTCTGCTTTTGTTTTTGTGTGTGTATGTGCTTACTTATTTATTTATATTTTTGTCTATTCTATTTAATTCTACTTTTCTCTGTTCTCTTCACTGCTCTTACTGTATCTTGGACTCAGAGGGTACACACACATACTCATTGCAACATCATATAGAATGATGGTGGGGAATGGGTCTCAGAGAACCCATGCCCCAGTCAGTGAACATTGTGATTTTCAGCTAGTTTCTGAATCCAAGTTCCCCATTCTCCACCTTATTCAAATCTCTAAACTGCAAGAGAAAGAAAATTTTCCCACCCACAGACCTGTTTCAAAATAGAACAAACTCAGAGCCCTGATAAAGAAAGAATAGAGGACTGACCATACATCAGAAGTGAAAGCTTCTTACACTGCCACTGAATAGCAGATCTAAAGAGAAATGAAAGAGATCTGTCACAAATGAGAAAAAAAATCAATGGAAGAACACAGGTAATTCTCAGTGTACCAAGGAGAAAACACCTGAAAAATCAGCTCTCAGACCCCAAACAATGGAAGTCACTAATGACTGGCCCCAGAATGCAACAGGTATTAAAGAATGGATGGAAAGAGTGAATAAGACTAAAGAAAGACAAGATGCAGCACTGAAAGAACTTGTAACAGAGATTTTGGCCATAAAAAACGTCATCCAGGAAATAAACAACAAGATGACAAGCATGGAAAACAGAATAAATTAAGCAGAAGAAAGAATCTCAGAATTTGAAGACCAAAACATGGAATTAACCCAATCTGCAAAAAACATAGAAAGAAAATTCAGAAAGGAACAACAAAGCCACCAAAAGATGTGTGATTATGTCAAGAGGTCAAACCTATGCCTGGTTGGTAACCCAGAAGAAGAAAGGGAAATGGAGAACACCATGGATCAAGTATTCCAGGGGGTTATCCAATAAAACTTTCCCCATCTCACCACCAATGTGACCATCCAAACACAAGAAATACAATGAACCCCACAAGACATCAAATGAAAAGACCAGTCCCTAGACACATAGTAATTTGCCAACACAAAGTAGGTACCAAAAAAAAACTCTTAAAGGCAATAAGAGAGAAAGGTCATATTACCTACCAGAGGCAACCAAACAGAATAACAGCAGACCTATTGGCAGAAACACTGCAAGCTAGAAAGGACTGGAGTTCAATATTCATAACCCTCAAAATAAAAAATTTTAACCAAGAATTTCCTATCCAGCCAAACTCAGCTTCATCATCGATTGAGAATTAAAATCCTTCCCAGAAATTTAATCCCTAAGATATTATGCAGCATCCATACCAGCTCTACAGGAGATGTTTAAAAAGGTATTAAGCACAGAAGAAAGAAAAAAAAGAAAGACCACACACTTCTCAAGAGAACAGGAGAACACAATCAACAGAGAATGCATTGTGACTGCAAACTTGAAAACACACACATATATCAACTCAAAGGTTAAAAGAAAACAAAGAAAAAACCTTATAAGTACATCATGATGGGGATAAAAACTCATATTTCAAAAATCACCCTGACCATGAATGGACTAAATGTACCACTGAAAAGACATGGAATAGCAAACTGGATTTTTTAAAATGACCCAATAATTTACTGCATCTAGGAAATTCATCTCACCACAAGGGACACACCGACTAAAATTAGAGGATGGAAAGTGACTTTCCAGGCAAATGGATCACAAAAGAAGGCAGGAGTTGTGATGTCAATATCAGACAAAACAACCTTTAAGCCATCAAACCCTTAAAAAGATATAGAAGGTCACTACATAATGATAAAATGTTCAATCTGTCAACAAGAAATATCCATTCTAAACATATATGCACCTAACATAGGAGCACCAGTGTTTATAAAGCAACTACTAAATAAACTAAAAAAAGATAATAACTCAAACACTATTATAGTTGGGGACTTAAATATTCCATTGACAACCCTAGATAGGCCACTGAAAAAAAAATCAACGAAGAGATACAGAACCTCAACTTGACACTTGATCAAATGGACTTAACAGATAACTACAGCCGGGCTCAGCGGCTCAGCCTGTAAACCCACGCCTTTGGGAGGCTGAGGTGAGTGGATTTCCGGAGCCCACAGGTTCGAGATCCACCTGGGCAACTTGGCAAGACCTCATCTCTACAGTAAATCAAAAAATTAGCCGGGTGTGGTAGCACGAGCCTGCAGTTCCAGCTACTTGGAAGGCTGAGGCGGAAGGATCTCCAGAGCCCAGCAGGTCGAGGCTGTAGTGGCCAGAAGTGGCTGGTCACTCTGGGTGACAGAGTGAGACTCCAACTCAAAAAAAAAAGATAACTACAGAGCACTCCACCCAACAACCACAGAATAGTCATTCTACTCATCACCACATGGAACATACTCCAAGATGAATACCTACACCTTCGACCATAAATCAAGCATAAACAAATTTCATAAGATCAAAACACTGCCATGTACCTTTTATGACCACAGTGTAATAAAAAATAAATATCACCACCAACAAAATTCCCCCAAAACCCACAAAGACATGGACACAACATAGCATAATACTAAACAACTCTGTGTCAATACAGAAATAAAACAAATACTAAAAGATTTCTGGAAACAAATGAAAATGAAGAAACATCTTACCAAAACCTCTGTGATGCCATGAAATCAGTTCCTAGAAGGAAATTTATATCTCTAGGAACACACATCAAGCAAATGGAAAGATTACAAGCCAATAGCCTAACAAATCACCTAAGGGAGATGGAAAGGCAACACAACCAAAACCCTGGCTTCATAAGAAGAACCCAGAACATCAAAGTAAAAGCCCAAATACAGAACATAGAAGACAAAAATATTATAGAAAAAAATCAACAAAACAAAGAGCTGGTTCTTTGAAAGGATGGACAAGATTGACGGAACCCTAGCCAGAATGACCAAGAAAAAGAGGAAAAAAAGACCAAATAAACATCATCAGAAACACAAAATACCAAATCACCACTGACCCTGAAGAAAAACAAAAGATTACTAGAGATTACTATACACACCTGTATGGAAACCAACTTGATAATCTAAACAAAATAGAGAACTTCCTGACATCACATACTTCTCAAGGTTGCAAGAAGACATTCATTGAGACACTCAGTAGACTAATAACAATCCAGGAAACTGACTATGCCATAAGAAAACTACCTACAAAATAAAAAGCCCTGGAACAGATGGATTTCCAGGGAAATTCTACAGCACATGCAAGGAGGAGCAGATACCAATCCTACCGAGAGTATTCCAGGTAATTGAGAAAGACAGATTTCTCCTCAAATCATTTTACTCATCTAAAATCACTGTGATACCCAAAACAGGTAAAGAACCAAGAAAAAAAGAGACCTACACGCCAATATCTCTGGTGAATATAGGCATAAAAGTTCCCAAAAAGATTCTAGCAAATCGGATGGAACAACACATCTCAAAAATCATCCACCATAACCAAGTAGACTTCTTCATCCCTGGGATGCAGAGCTGGTTTAACATCTGCAAGACCATAAATGTAACTCAATACATTAACAGATGTAGAAACAAGAACTGCATGATTATGTCATGAGATGCAGAAAAACCTTTAACCTTTAGTTAAAATGCAGCACCCCTTCTTGATAAAAACCCTCGAACACCTAGGCACAGAAGAAACATACCTCAAAATAGTAAGAGTCATCTGTGAAAAACCCACAGCCAGCATATTGCTAAATGGACAGAAATTGGAAGCCTTTCCTCTGAAAACTGGAACAAGGCAAGGTTGCTCACTCTCACCCCTCCTGTTCTACGTTGTGTTGGAAGTCCTAGCTAGAGCAATTAGACAAGAGAAGGAAATCAGGGGTATCCAAATAGGAAAAGAGGAAGTTAGGTTATCCCTGTTTGCTGACGATATGATCCTATACCTCAAAAATCCAAGAGAATCTGCCAGAAACCTCCTTGCACTGATAAATAACTTTGACAAAGTCTCAGGATGCCAACTAAATGTGCAAAAACCAGTTTCGTTCTTATACACCAACAACAAGCAGACAGAGAACCAAATAAAAAGCACAATCTCATTCACAATAGCCACAAAAAAGTGAAATACCTTGGCATCTTTCTAACTAGAGAAGTGAAAGACCTTTACAATGAAAACTCCAAAAAGAGTGCTCAAAGAAATCTAAGAAGACACAAAGAAATGGAAAAATATTCTATGCTCTGGATAGGACAAATCAACATTGTTAAGATGTCCATCCTATCCAAAGCAATCTACAGATTCAACACTATACTATACCCATTAAATTAGCAACATCATTCTTTTCAGACCCTGAAATGTCAATGCAGAAATTCACATGGAAATTAAATGACTAAACTGCTTGTGGGAATGCAAACTAATTCAACCTCTTGGAAAACTGTGTGGTAATTTCTAAAAAAAACTAGAAGTTGGCCTTCCCTATGACCCAGCAATCTCCCTACTGTGAATATACTCAGAGGAACTAAAATCATTCTATAAAAAAGATACTGTTAGGTATGGAGACTGCAGCGGGGGCACAGCACTGCCAGAGCCAGCGATTCGCGTAACACAAAGATTTGTAACATGAAGAGATGAAGAGAGAAAAGATTTCTTTAAAAAGAAATCACTTCCCACGTGTGGCCGTCTGGGGTGTGATCCGATGCTGCAAGGAAGATGTAAAGAATTGCACAGAAGTTAGACTAAAATACATAGTTTATTTTAAAGTAAATCAGAGAGAGAAAGAGAAGGGAGAGAGAAGATTCACCTCCCAAGGCAGGGGAGGGGGCCAAAGCCAGGAAGCAGGGCGACAGCCAGGGCTCAAAGAGCACATGGCCACACCAGAATCTAGCAAGGCAGTGCCCGCTGGCTGCTTGTGGCTGAGTCCTGTTAATCATTCCCCGTGATCATGAAGGCTCAGATTAGCCAGAAAATGGTCAAGCACTTGGGGTTTCTCATCTCAAAAGGGTATCGGGCCTTGGGGTCTGAATGGAAAAAGGCAATTTGGGCCCTTCCAACCCCGAAGACCCGAAGGCAAATCCGAGAGTTTCTGGGGACCACCAGTTTCTGCTGCATTTGGATCCCTAACTGCTCATTAATAGTCAAACCCCTCTATGAAGCCACAAAGGGGGGGGGAAAGCCATTCCAATGGGGGAAACAGCAACAGGAAGCCTTTCTTTCCCTTAAGAAGGCTTGACTAAAAGCCCCTGCATTGGGACTCCCTGATGTGACTCGAGAATTTAATCTCTTTAGTTTATGAGAAGAAGGGAATGGGTCCTAGGAGTTCTAACCCAAAACACAAGATCTTGGCAACAACCTGCGGCTTAGCTGTCCGAACAAATAGACACAGTGGTGGCTGGATGGCCACTCTGCCTGGGGGCCCTGGCTGCCACTGCTTTCTTGGCCCAAGAGGCAGACAAACTTACTATGGGACAAATCCTAAACATCAAAGTCCCTCATGCAGTTACGGCCCTAATGGGCCACAGAGGACTCCATTGGCTCACCAATCCACGCCTGAGCCATTATCAAGGTTTTCTGTGCGAAACCCCCTGGGTGTCTAGAGGCTGTCAAAACTTTAAATTCAGTCACTTTCTTGCCTGCCAAACCAGGACCTCCGGACCATGACTGTACTGAAACAACAGACGAGATCTACTCGAGCCACCCAGATCTCACAGATCAGCCTTTGCCTTCTCCGGACTGTGTCCTCTATACTGAAGGAAGCAGCTTCCTGTCAAATGGGAAGCATTTGGTGGGATAAGCAGGTCATAAGAGAAACAGAAGTAATAGAATCAAGGGCTCTCCCAACGGTCAGCTCAATGGGCAGGCTTTAATCAGGGCCCTAGAATTAAGCAAAGGACAGAAGGTAAATCTCTACACAGACTCAAGATATGCCTTTGCCACCCTCCATATACACGGGGCCCTCTATAAAGAAAGAGGACTCTTACCTCAGAAGGAAAAGCTACCAAAAATCAAGCTGGAATCCTTCGCCTCCTAGAAGCAGTCTGGGATCCCATGGCTGCTGCAGTCATCCACTGCCAAGGACGCCAAAAGGGAAAGAGTTCCCTAATCAAAGGAAACCAAAGGACAGACGTGACATCAGCCCCTCCGGCCCCTTCTGGCAAAATTTTGATGCTCTCAGCCCTGCCCAAACGCCCAAGCTGTGCCCAGGAAGAAGAAAGCTAGATAAAAAGGGAAAAGGGTACCCAAGGACTCAGACAGATGGTAGATTCTCCTGATTGACTGCCCTTTGTCCCAAACCACTTGGCCCATCCCCTGGTTTACCAACTTCATGAAGATACCCATATGGGGATAACGGCGTTAGAAACCTTAGTAAACCAGTATTACTATATGGCCAGACTCCCCACACTTTGTGGAAATGCAACCCAGAGATGTCAGACATGTGCTCGCCACAATGCCAAGCAAAGGCCTTCGGGAGTACAAAGAACCGGACAAAGCCCATTTGAAGACTTAGAAATAGACTTTACTGCACTGCCACCCAGCAAAGGATATAAATACGTATTAGTCATTGTATGCACGTATCAGGCTGAGTTCAAGCATAACAGAGAAAGCCAAAAAAGTAACAAGAGTCCCTAGAAATAGAAAAGAAATGGAAATTTAGATATCCATGTTCAGCTACAGCTCTTAGCTACCACCATATCCCAGATACACCACTGGGTGCTGGAAAAACTTCCTCTACTCCTGAGCAACCCAGTGTACCCCTACAAACCAGGAGATTTTGTCTGGGTAAAAGAGAAAAACTAGCACAAGTCACCCCTAAAACCCACATGGAAGGGTCCCTACTCTGTACTTCTTTTTGTTGTTGTTTTTGAGTTGGAGTCTCACTCTGTCGCCCAGACTGGAGTGCAGTGGCCGCTCCCGGCCACCGCAGCCTCGACCTGCTGGGCTCCGGCGATCCTTCCGCCTCAGCCTTCCAAGTAGCTGGAACTACAGGCGTGCGCTACCACGCCCAGCTGATTTTTGATTTATTGTAGATGAGGTCTCGCCAAGTTGCCCAGGTGGGTCTTGAACTCGTGGGCTCAGGCAATAAGCTTCCTTCTTAATAGTGCTTTTGCTGTATCCCATGGGTTTTGGTATGTTGTGTTTCTTTTCATTTCTTCCAAAAAAATGTTTAAATTTATTCTCTATTTCTTAAGTGGTCAGTTGGTCATTCAGAAGTATGTCATTTAACTTCCATGCATTTGTATAATTGAGAAAATTCTTGTTATCGACTTTTAGGTTTTCTTTTTTCCATTGTGCTCAGAAAATACTTTATACAATTTTAATTCTTTTTTTTTTGAGCTGGAGTCTCACTCTGTCGCCCAGACTGGAGTGCAGTGGCCGCTCCCGGCCACCGCAGCCTCGACCTGCTGGGCTCCGGCGATCCTTCCGCCTCAGCCTTCCGAGTAGCCGGAATTACAGGCATGTGCTACCACGCCCGGCTGATTTTTCGATTTATTGTAGAGATGAGGTCTCGCCAAGTTGCCCAGGTGGGTCTCTAACCTGCGAGCTCAGGCAATCCACTCACCTTGGCCTCCCAAAGCGCGGGATTACAGGCTGAGCCACCGAGCCTGGCTTACTCTGTACTTCTAACAACTCCACAGCTTTAAAACTTGCAGATATAGACATCTGGATCCATCACTCCCTAGTAAAAGCTGCCACACCACCGAGAGCTCAGACAACTGGACAGTAACCAGAGACCCTAAGAACCCCCTCAGAATCACCTGCTGAGCCCACCGTCCTGCCTCCAGAGAATTTACAGAGCATCAGCCTGGCTTTATTTACTCCAGAAGCTGACTAATCTATTCACTGCAGAAGCCTGAGGAGCCAGCCATCAACGCTGTAAATAAACTGTTTCACTGGTTGTTGATTCACTGAATGCATTGCTATCACCCCTTAACCTTCACCCTTTTCATCCCGATTGCCTTAGCTGTAGGCGTAGGCCTAATTTATGTAGCCTCCATAGACCGACAAACTAAAAAGGGGGCAAAAAGTCTCTGCTAATGCTATCTTGTCTCTCATGCGTGGAATGCATTACTGCCCTACTATGTGTGCAGTAAAAGCATGTGTTCTACTTAACCGCAAGACCCATTCAAATTATACCCCTGCTAATTGAACTAGAAATAACAGTTGAAATAGGAACTGGAAGAGGAGGCATCGCGGCCTCAACCACATACCACCGTCAACTGTCTAGAGATCTAACAGATGACAAAAAATGGGTTGCTACATCATTGGTAGCTTTACAGGACCAATTAGATTCCCTAGCTGAAGGGTATTACAAAAGAGAAGAGGTTTAAACCTGCTAACTGCTGAGAAAGGAGGAGTTTGCCTCTTCCTAAATGAGGAATACTGTTTTTATGCAAATAAGTTGGGGGTAGTTAGGGGCGTGGCCCAACAATTAAGGGAAGGAATCACAAACAGAAGACAAGAATTGGCTGATTCTTGGCTGAATTGGAACAATTTTTGGAGTTGAACATCCTGGCTTCCCCCATTAGCGGGACCCCTCCTCGTGGTCCTATTGGCACTCCTGTTTGGGCCCTGCATTCTCACCTAATAGTTCGATTTGCTTCCTCTCGCCTAGAATCCTTCAAATTCCAAATTTTTATCTACAGATATGAACAATTTGCTCTGCAAGATATGGAAAGCAGCCGGGCCCGGTGTCTCAGCCTGTAATCCTGTGCCTTCAGAAGGCTGAGGTGAGTGGATTCCCTGAGCCCGTGTTCGAGGCCCGCCTGGGCAGCGAGACCTCATCTCTACAATAAATCAAAAAATCAGCCGGGCACGGTAGCGCATGCCTGTAATTCCGGCTACTCGGAAGGCTGAGGCGGAAGGATCACCGGAGCCCAGCGGGTCGAGGCTGCGGTGGCCAGGAGCGGCCACTGCACTCCGGTCTGGGCGATAGAGTGAGACTTCAACTCAAAAAAACCACAAAAACTGAAAGACGACCACTCAATCACTCACATACACAGTGAAACACAAAATGCAAGAAGAAAGAAAAAAAGAAGAGGAAAGAAAAAAAGAAAAAAAAAGGTGGAGGAATGCAAATCAGACCCTCAGACACACATTCACACACAAAGAAAAAAGTAAAAAACCTGTTTCTTGTGGCAGGTTCTGTAACTGTCCTCTCAGTTGCTCACAGGTGAGCCCCTCTGCTGTCTCCTGTGGAGTTGTGGCCACATTCACAATATCCCCAGTGTGTGGCCCAGACAAGGAAGAGCGGTGGAGGTGGATGGATCTTCAGTCCTCCCCTCCCACTCCTTTATGGTCAGGATCCTCTCCGATGGGGAACTGCAGGATTGTCTCTTCCCTAGGTCCTGGCAGGGGGTGCCCCAACCAGGCTTATCCTGGAGTAGAGTCCTCCTATTGCCACTGACATCCAGGTTCTGCCTGGGCTCGTCTCTCTCAGCTGTGCCCCAGCTGTGTGGGTCTGATGTTTGGAGCGTTGCTGAGGAAGAGGGACTTGGGTCGAGGCTGCGGTGGCCGGGAGCGGCCACTGCACTCCAGTCTGGGCGACAGAGTGAGACTCCAACTCAAAAAAAAAAAAAAAAAAAAAAAGATATGGAAAGCAGGTGATGCCCCTTAGAAAAACTTTAAAGGGCATCAAAGTGGGAGAATGAGATAGAAAAACAGGAATTAAGCAGGAAAACTGACCTGCAGGGTCTTATCTTAAGCAAGCAGCTGCATGCCATTTCCCTTAACTGCAATTTCTGCTTCTGTAAACACCTTTACTGCACCTCATATGGAACTGTCCGTAAAGATGTTTGCTTCAATGCTTGTTGTGGAAGTAGCTGTTCCCAGGCCTAAATTTAAAATGGTAAACTCACCAACAGCAAACCCACGTATGTTGTAACCACAAAAAGCTCTATAAAAGCAACCTGAAACTGACGGTCAGGGCTCAGGTTTTGGGAAGCGGCTCCACCTGAGACTTCTCCTTCGACTTTCCTCTCGGTCTCCAGTGCCTGTTCTGAGTGCATTCATTCCTGTTCCCGATGAGTTGCTGCGGTTGCTATAACATTTTCACTTTTAAGGCTTTGACCAGCCAAAGGATGATGTTTGACCATCAGCCCTGACAAGGAACCTAAAAGTTTACTAGAGATTATTATGCTATACCATGAATTGAAAAGTTGAACTATCCTTATCTTGCATCAGAGTGAGATTTGCCAAGGAAGGATGGGATAAACTCCTGCTTGGCCAGCAGTAAAATGTCTGAATGCTTTCTTGTTTTAACTGTTATTCTCTAGATTTTATTCATTTATTCATTTATTTATTTATTACAAAGAGGTGGGGTACAATTTAGGGTTGTACAAACAATTCAGGGTTGTACAATTCAGGGTATGCAAACATTGATTTTGCAGGTACCTGAAAGGGTTTAGTCTTTTTGCCTCAGCATAACCATTAAGAAACATTCAGACATTCTACTGCAACATACAAACAGAAGCCTCTATCCCATCCCCCTCTACAAATCTCCATCGGATGCAAGACCAGGACAGCCCAACCATTCATGGCTTAGCATGATAATCTCTAGTAAATTTTTAGGGTCCTTGTTAAGACTGAAGATCAAAGATCACCCCTTGGCCGGCCAAAGTCATAAGAGTTTGTGAGCTGCAAATGTCTGAGTTGGTGAATTGCAAATGTCTAACAAGTCTCTTGCAGGAATCCTTCCCCCCTATCCCCCAGGGTTAACCTAATCAGCCCTTGTGAACTACTGATACATATAAGCCCCACCATGGCAGCAATCATGTGACTAACCCACCCATCTGCCTGCTGTCTATCACCTGACGTCAGTACCTGCGCTCGCCTGCCCCTTTGTGATGACGTGGAGCAGACCACCACCCAATCACCTTAATGATCTCCCCCCATCAAGGGGAATGGTTAAAAGGACTCAGCCACAAGCAACCGGGGGCCATTGCCTTGCTAGAGTCTGGTATGGCCATGTGCTCTTTGAGCCATGGTTGTCACCATGCTTCCAGGCTTTGGTCCTCCTGCCCCGACTTGGAGAGGTGAATCTTCTTTCTTCTCTTTCTCTCTCTAACTTACTTTTAAATAAACTTTTCTTTCTTAAGCTCTTTGTGTGTTGCAACTCTTTGCATTTACTCGGATCTCTGGGTTCCAGGCACACACCTCCGGCTGGCTGGCCCCAGCCGGGCTGCGCGCCTCCCTGTGCCTCTCCACCCTCACCCTGTCTGGACCCTAACAGTACCCTTGTTGATGAGGGATGCCCCCCTTCCCTAGCAGTTCCCCTCAACAGCCAATCCCACCCCTGTTCCCCTGTCAGTTTCCTACTACTGCCAATCTCTTTCTTATAGTATTATAACTGTTCAAGGTCCACTTATGAGTGAGAATATATGGTACTCTGCTCTTTGTTTCTGTGATGGATCACTGAGTACGATTGACTCTAAATTCATCCAAGCTGCTGTGTAGTCCATATGTTTGCCCTTCTTTATGGCTGCATAACATCCCGTCGTGTATATGTACCACATTTTTTAATCCAGTCCAGCTTCAATGGGCACCATGAATGCTTTCTAATGGTTATGCTGAGGCAAAAAGACTAAACTAGGAATAAGTTAATTTTCTCTTAGGTTTCTATAGGCACCACCTTTCAGATACCTACACACACGTTTCTTATAGCACGATTCACAACTGCCAAAACATGGAACCAACCACGCTGCCCAACAAAACTGAACTGGATAAAAAAATGTGGTACATATACATGATGGAATATTATGCAACCATAAAGAAGGTCAACCGTGAACTTTGCAGCAACTTGGATGGATTTAGAGTCTATAATACTCAGGGATCTATCACAGAAACAAAAAACCAAGTACCACATGTTCTCACTCATAAGTAGACACTGAACCTTGACCATAATACTATAAGAAAGAGATTAGCAGTTGCAGGAAACTGCCAGGGAATGGGGGAGACACAACATGTATAAGGATACCTGATCTCAAACCAGACTAAGTGAGAACAAAGGGAGGTCCAAACTTTACCTGTACAACGGCCACTTGTATATCTAATCCTGAATTGTACCCCACATCTTTAAAATTAAAAAGTATTTTTTAAAAAGAAATTCTGCTTTCCAGATCAGGCACATATGAGCATTTGCATAGACCTCCAGACTGGGAAGAAAGCAGATGACTACTTGAAGTCTTGGGATTCATATCTGAGTAGACAAGATTTGTCCTTTTTTTATTTTTTATTTTTGAGTTGGAGTCTCACTCCGTTGCCCATATTGGAATGCAGTGGTCACTCCCGGCCACCGCAGCCTCTACCTGCTGGGCTCCGGCGATCCTTCCGCCTCAGCCTTCCGAGTAGCTGGAACTACAGGCACGCACTACCATGCCTGGCTAATTTTTTGATTTATTGTAGAGATGAGGTCTCGCCAAGTTGCCCAGGCGGGTCTCGAACCCGCGGACTCAGGCAATTCACTCACCTCGGCCTCCCAGAGCGCAGGATTACAGGCTGAGCCACCGAGCCCAGCAAGATTTGTCCTTAACACTCATCTTTTCAGCCTGTCATCATGGCGTGGGGTACAAATCCGAGAGAATCATGAGCCTTCCAACACCTGACAACCTGCTCCTACCTAGGAAGCGTTATCTCATTCTTGCTTTCCCCGAAAGCATGCTGAGGGAGAGGGATATGGAGCTTCACAGATGGGATCCCATAAGAAGCCTGGCCTGGATGTGATTGCCCAGGGGAATTTCCGTGTTACTTGTGAGTGTCCCTCCCAAATGCCCAGAGACATCAGGGGTGAGGGCTGAGGCCCTGTGGCCTCATTAGAAAAGGCTCTCACTTCAGGCCTGAGGAAAAAGCCCCTAAAAATCAAGCCACAGCAGGAGGATATCTTGTTCTTAGCATCTCCCACCAAGTGAACTGAATACAGGGCTGTCTCTAAAATATGGCGCCTGGTTACCAGATCAGTAATTACTGTTGAGACCTGTCTCTGAGAAAATGCAGTCACTTTTCCATAACCTAGGTCCCTTCTTCCAGAAGATCTACCCAAAGCCCCTGTTACGCTGTTGGTTGCTCACGCTCCTTCCATGTCGATTTCTTACCTGTGCACAACCGTGAAAACACAGCCCCCTTCAACTCCCTTGGATGATGTGTTTACCGGCATTGCCAGAGGTCTGAAGACACAGATATGGGTCTGAACCTCCTTCTTCCTCACCATTTCTGTGACCCTAGACATGTCAGTGTTGCAGTTTCTCCCCCTGAATGTCAAACCACACCTTTGTTTTTCCTTGGTAATCAAAACGTTTTGAATTACAAAGAACATTGCTAAATTACAGCTTGATAAAGCAGTGGGAGAACTTTTTTCTTTCTTGAAGGCGCATTTTAAAACACACATTCATCTAGAGCAGTTTTTTGCATGCTAACTACTAATTTATTGTATGCTAACTAACTCATTTGTGTTAGTTCAGGAAATGAACCATTTTTTGATACACCCACTTTAGAAAATACTTTTAAAATTTCAATTACTGAGCTATGTTGAACTGTGCTTCTCAGTGCCACAAGCTTCCTGAAGCCTATATGAATGAGATATACTTCAATGCCAACTTCTTGACTCTTTTCAAATTATGTTAGTGTACTACAAAGCAAGGAGAAATTTATTTCACAAATAGCGCATGGAACCGATTTCTTTCTCTACTTCAGGCCCACAGGAAAGACTACATGAATTTTTTTTTTTTGCATGCATATTTTTATGAACTTTTCCACTTTTATGATAATAAGAATGTCCTCTTTCAACCTATTTTAATAACATGCTCACAACATGTCTGTAAGTCAAAAACATTCTTTTCTAGCAACAAAACAAACTGCAGCTTGCTGTTCCATGGAAAATATCCAGATAGCAAGTATTTTAGGGAGTGAACCGGTCAAGGACTGGTGGGCTGATTTGGAAAAAAAAAAGTTCCTTTCTCTGGCAAACACTAACAAAGAGGGAACAGAAGGAGATAACTTGAAAACATTTAGAAAGTCAGTTTAAGAATACATTTAATGCAGATATAGGCCTCTAGGCCTCTAGATTCCAAATACACAATGAAACGTGTCTGTAACAGTCTTCAAAAGAAGACTGCTGAATGTGTTCTGCTTGAAACTGTTCCAGTCACTAAAATAAAAATAATAGTTATAGAACAGTTTGTCACTTCAAGCACAAGCCTTTTTTGCATGCATTATGTTTATTTTCTCACTGAGTTCTATGGAAAAAAGTGAGTCCACTACTTGTCTGTGTGACAAAACATGACTTTTTAAGAAACAAAACAAACTGCAGTGAGCCATTCCATATGCTAAACTGCCAGTGCTTTTCTGGGGTGAAGCAATCAAGCGACTCTGGGCCACGATTAGAAAAACAACTCATCATGTAAGCCTCAAAAACCCTACCAGTGTTGGTCATTCTTTTTTCTTTCTTTTTTTTCTATGATTATTTGTTTTATTTTATTGAATATAACACGTTGACACACAACAAATTCAGAAATCATGTTGCATTGTGTAATTAAGATTTACAGGCTTACAGTAAATTACACTTACCTAAATTAAACGTACTTCTAAGCCAAATCACTGAATGTTTTAACCAATCTGTTTCAGTTCACACTATGTAAGTGTTTGGCAAAGAAACAAGTTATCAAGATATCACTGAGAAAATGTTAATAGAACATGTGTTTTATTTCCAGTTGCAGCCTGCAGGTGGAAGATTATTCCACTCATGAAAAGCTAGTTTAACCTATCAGATGTCCAATGCATCATGTTTTGTTTCAGTAAAAGTAACACTTTGACAAAGTTGCAATGGCATACAAGTAAGGTTACAAAAATAAAACCAATACACATATAGTTACTTGATTTTCTTTTTTTTTGTTTTGAGTTGGAGTCTCACTGTCACCCAGACTGGAGTGCAAGCACAGTGGCACGTGTTAAACCCAAAATTTTAAATCCAAAAGACCACCAAAGAGCCAGCTCCGATGCAAACACATGAGGGTCTTTATTCAGGCTCGAGTCTCTGCTCACAAACCGAAACTGATGCAGCGGCTCGAGCTTGAGAGCCCTGATCCAGTATAGCAAGCAGTTTTTATGCACAATTACAGAGGGAGGGGCTGGGCGTGACTGGTTTTTCCTAGGCTTACAACATTAACCAATCAAAAGAGGTCATGACATAAAAACTGAAGTCCGCGGACCTTGCATAATTAGTCTCCAATCAGGTCCGCGGTGATGTCAAGGGACAGAGGCACTTGAGATTGGTTGGTTTGTTTTTGGTTTTGCGCGGGCTCAAGCTCAGTTGCCTGTGATTGACGGGAAACAGCTAAACAGGCAGAGTGGAATGCCAGATAAGCTAAGTTTACACAGTCACCACGTGTAAATTAACTTTGGCATGTGAGCAGGAGGTTGGAAACATCACAGAGCCCACCAGGAGAGTGGCTAGTGCCACAGAGTCTACCACAATCTAAGTAAAGGAATGTCCGGGAGGGGCTTATTGCTTAACATTCACACACTGCTGGCAGCAGCTGTAGAAGCAATCGGTTATTTCATGGGACAAACAAAAATTAAACTTAACAAAGTTCTAAGTACAAACACTGCAAACAAATACAGTGAATGTGGGGTAGGAATTCATATAGTAATAGTTCTTTTGGAGTTTTTTTTTTTTTTTAGTCTCTCAGCACGCTCCCAGCCACGCAGCCTCTGCCTGCTGGGCTCTGGCAATCTTTCCTCCTTGGCCTTCCAAGTAGCTGGAACTACAGGCGCACATTACCATGCCCAGCTAATTTTTTATTTATTGTAGAGATGAGGTCTTGACAAGTTGCCTGAGTGGGTCTCGAAGCCCGCGGGTTCAGCAATCCCCTAGGCCTCCCAAAGTGCTGGGATTGTAGACTGAGCTACCAAGCCCAGCCAGCTAATTGATTTTCAAGAAGAGTGCCAAAGTCATTTAATGGGGGAAGAATGTGTCTGCAACAAATAAAACTGTACAATTGGATGTCCACATATAAAACAATGAAGTTAGACTCCTACCTCACGTTGTACAGAAAAGTTAATTCACAATGTATTAATGACCTAAATGTAAGAGCAAAAACTAAAAAACTCTTTGAAGAAACTATAGGACTAAATTTTCAAAACTGCCGGGCTCGGTGTCAGCCATCCCCCATCTTTGGGAGGCTGAGGTGAGTGGATTGCCTGAGCCGGCGGGTTCGAGACCCGCCTGGGCAGCGAGACCTCATCTCCACAATAAATCAAAAAATCAGCCGGGTGTGGTAGCGCACACCTGTAGTTCCGGCTACTTGGAAGGCTGAGGCGGAAGGATCGCCGGAGCCCAGCAGGTCGAGGCTACGGTGGCCGGGAGCGGCCACTGCACTCCAGTCTGGGTGACAGAGTGAGACTCCAACTCAAAAAAAAAAAAAAAATTTCAAAACTTTGGATTTGACAAAGGATCCTTAACCGTAACACCAAAAGCAAGAGCAACAAAAGACAAAAATAGATAAATTGGACTTCATCAAAATTAAAAATTTTTGTGCACCAGAAAAATATTACCAAGAAAGTGAGAAGACATCTACAGAATGGGAGAAAAACATTTGCAAATATCTGATAAAGGTCTAGTATACAAAACACGAAGTCTTACGATTTAGCAAAAGAAATATCTCAATTAGAAAATGGACAGAGTTTAAATCGATATCTTTCTAAAACTATACAAGTGCCCCTCAAGCACATGAAGAAACACACAGCATCATTAGTTATTAGAGAAAGGCAAACCAAACCCTGATGAGGTATGACTTCACAAGTACTAGGATGGATGGCTATAGTAATCAAAAGAAAAAGAAAAGGAAGGGAAAAATGGAAAACAAAATGGAAAAATGAAAAAAACAAATGGTGAGGACATGGAGAAATTGGAATCACTATTCACTGCTAGTAGGAAGGTAAAATAGTGCAGTCCTTGTGGAAAACAGATTGGCAGAGTCCCAAAAAGCTAGTCATAGAATTACCATATAGTTCAGAAATTTCATCCAACATATATACATCCTCAAGAGAAATGGGAACAAATACTGAAACAAATACTTGTACACAGATATTCATAGTAGCACTAGTCACAATAGCCAAAAAGTGGAAACAACCCCAATCTACTAACCATGAATGGATAAACAGAAAATGATATTCATATAAACAGAGTATTCATCAGCCATAGAAAGAAATGAAATATGGATACATGCTATAACATAGAGGAACTTTAAGAACAGTAAACTTAGTAAACGTAGCCAGGCACAAAAGGTCACATGTTGGATAATTTCATTTTTATGAAATATTCAGAATAAGTAACTCTATGGAGACTGAAAGTAGATTGATGGCTGCCAAGGCTTGGAAAGAAGTATAGGAAGAGAATAGGAAGTAGCTGCTTAATAGGATTCTCTTTTGGGGTGATAAAACTGTTCTGGAACTTATAATAAATGACAGCTGCGTAATATTTTGACAGGACTAAATGCCACTGAATCATGCACTTTAAATGATTATTTTTATTTTATGTGATTAAAATAAATTAAAAAAAACACTAAAAACCAGTGTGTTAGAACCAATCTATGGGTATTCTACAATTGTAGTCCTCTCAATCACTTGAATTTGGGTAGAAGTTTTTGCGTTGCAGAGCAAATTGAAAGCTAGAAGCTTTTAGTCACTCAGTCTGTCATCTGTCTTATATGTGGTTAAAAAGGACACCACTTTTGGCCAGGACTGTAAGATCAGCTCCAAGGCATTGTTGATAGGTGATGATGGTCTTTTCTCTGGGATGAGGGTAAATTATCATCTTTACTTACATAATCAAGAAATTCCTCAATACATAGGCTTATAGGAACATGGAGGCATATATTACGATCTTTATGTCTCCATATGCTCCATAGGAAAACACCAATGTATCACTATATATTTCTAAAATTCCTTCTTTAATCTTCAAGTTTTAGGGTTTTGCCACTTAAATATATTTCCTTTCAAAACTATTTACTATCACTGCACACAAAATTGAATGACCCTAAGTCAATAAATCTATAACATCAATCCAGCATTTAGACCTAAATAAATATTATGTCCTCCATTGTTTAGATGCATCTTAAATTCCCTCTGTCGAGTGCATGGAAATGAAGGGGTAACAAAATCAGAGTGTGCATAAAAGTGTTTGATCATACCCCGTGAGCTATTGCTGGGGCTTAGTTGGCGGGGGAGGGTGTTTCCAAGTGGACCACATAATATTGTGACATCTTTTTGGATAAACACTGCAAATATCTAAAGTGTAATATATTTAGGATGATGGCACATTACTGGGAAACTGTAATGGGTGTGAAGAATTCATAGGCGTCTGCCATGCACAATTTAACCAAACAATTTGCCAGTCCTGTCTTTTACAGTGTCATTTTTAACACCTTCATAAAGCAGCAACATAAAAGAAAGAACAATCTACATTTATTTAAAAAGACAGCCAGCTCTTCTAATAAAAACATAGCAAGAAACATAGATTCCATGAGTTAATATGATGCCAACCACACAAGAATCCCTGGAGTAATTAAGACAATTAAGTCACTAAATGACATAGAGAGTCAGTGGCATTTCTTAGTCAAGAAAGAAAAAGTATTGACTTGGTAAGGTTTGCCTATTTATAGTACCACCACAGGAGTCATTCTTTTTCTTTTTCTCCTGCTATTTTTTCCCCAAATTTGAGAGCCTCATGCTTACATACATTTTCAAAATAACAGATGATTCAGGTCAAGCCTTTAATGCTCAGTCAGCAGGAAAAAGAACAGAAGAAAGATCTTTACTAATAAAGTTACCAAGGCTCCTACAAGCTGCTCCCCATGGATTTAAATTCCCACAGACAACTGGCTCCGAATCCCAGAGAAATTTTACAAACTGAGCATTAAAAAGGAAAGGTCAATTAAATAACAATGCCTTTTCTAAAATGAAGAAAAAAGTATTTTATTTTTATGTGAAGAATAGTAGTTTTAAAAGAGAATTTATAGGTTAGGGTAATGTGTTCTCAAAAGCTGAGACAAGCAGAATTGCTTATTGTTGCCTAAAATGAAACTTAGCTGACATCATCATCTTTATCCTTTCAGATATAATGAGAATATTTTTAGAAGTCACATTTCTATATATTACAGAGTACAATTTGAAGTCCCTCAGAACCCAGAAAGTTGTCATTCCTTAATTATAATCCTAAAGAGACCCAAAAGGAAAAATGATCAGAGAGGAAGGTTATCATTCTTTCTGTGGACTTCTCTAGAAGGAGAATCCCTAGGTGGATGCCAGGAATGTCAAGGCCATCCCTCCTTGTTACCTGTTTTCCTGAACCTTTTTAGCTGTGATGGAGTAAGTGGTTCAAGGTGGAGGGAGAGAGATAAGTAAGACCACTTTCAATTCTGAGGGGTACCATGGCCTCCACTATTCTGTCATTTCTCCAAAAGTTGTGAAAGAAGGGTCAGTTTTCAGAGTCAGAAGTTCTTTCCTCAGTACATTCTAGATTTTCATTAGCTCACTGTTAATTTAGAGCATTCTTTAGAACTCAGACTGCCTGGGTAAGGGGCAGAAGTGTTGTAGTGTTATCTCTTCAGAAGGAAACCTTTCAAGTAGGAGACACCAAGACACTATTTGGGGGCACTGGGCAGAGTTACCACCGGGGATGTCAAAACAGAGCTGGAAATGTCTCATTTTCTGAAGGCCAGCCTCTACCATCATCTCATCTCTAACCCATCTCTTTTCTCCAAAGTCTATAACTTCCTAGGCTGTATAATCTCAGGAATGAAGTGTGATGGGATGCCATCTGCTACTGAGTAGGGAAAGAGAAGAGAATCCAGACTGTGTAGAAATGGCAGAGGTCGATCAGTGAGGAGCTAATCAGTAAAACAAAAGTCCCTCTGGGTACTTTAAACAGGGAAATTGAATTCCAAGAATCAGTGACACAGATGGTGAAAAAGCTGAAAGCCTAAACAAACAGAGGAGAGTAAGGTGAACCAGGAGTTCATCCCACCTACAGCTGAAGGAACAGAGATGAGGTGGTGTCAGTGGACCCCAGCATTTGGGCAGCTGCTGCAGGATATGAAACTGCAGCAGGCCAGTCTGGTGGGAGTGGATTCCACAGAAGGACAGTGTGTCCAGGGTAGCCTGGGTCCAATGAAGGGACTCAACCACTGTCAAAATGCTACAAAGCGGAGTGAGGGGGTGAAAACACTCTGCCAGAGACTTCCTGAAAGATGGTGGCAGAGCCAGTTGGACTATGTGAGTCCCAGAGTGAGTGAGTGTATGGATAAGTTTGCGTACATATCTGTGAGTAAGTGGGCATGTGAGTGACTGACTGAGGGGGACTTAGGAGCAAGTGGCCAGGGCTCTCCTGGTGAAATGGTTGGTGCTGCAGGTGCACGGCTTGGGCCCTAGCACTTCCCAGCTCTGCCTCACCACACAGTATTGCCTGGCTGGTCACTGGCAGCAACGGCTGTGGAGAGAGCACAGCAAGGAAGCCTAGAGGCAGAGCCCCACTGGAAAAGATGAAAGAGGCACCCTGCCACGATCTTGAAAACTTGGCAGGAAAATGCTCTGGTCTACTCATCACAGAAAGACCCCAACTCTGTGACCAGTGGATTAACTATTCAAGGGTTGACTGTGACCCAGAGGGACGATCCCAAAATCACAGGCTCTGGAGGGACAGGACAAGTGCTGAGTCCCAGGCATCCCTCTACCCTGATTCAGCTGTAGAACAAGGGGTGTGACCAGAAAAGGACAAGGAAGACCCCTGAAGACATCAGCGATGAGTCCGGAGCTTTCCCAACCCCCTCCTCCCCAAGAATCCTCTGAACGTCAGACCCACAAGGCTGGGGCACAACTGTGAGGGATGAACCCAGACAGAGCCAAGATGTCAGCCACAGTAGGAAGACTCTACTCTAGGATAAGCCTGGCTGGGTCACCCCTCATCAGCACCTGGGGAAGAGACAATCCCGTACCTCCCCATCAGAGGGTATATCCCCCAAAATATGGAAGTGGTAGGGGAGGACTGAAGCCCCACCCACTCCACCTCTTCCTCCTCCTCCCTCTGGTGGGACACTGGGGAGATTGTGAATGAGGCAGCTGCTCTACAGGAGACAGCAGAGGGGTTTGCCTTGAATAAGCTGAGAGGAACTACACAGAACCTGCCACAAGAGGACAGGGAGTTTTTTTATTTGGGGCTTGTTTGCTTATTTTTTTTTTTATTTTGCCTGTGTGCATGAATGTGTATGTGAGGGTTCAATATGGATTCCTGCCCACGATTTTTTCTTTTCCTATTTTTTCTTTTCTTTCTTCTTTCATTTTTTGTTTTCTGTTTTTGTGTGTACCTGAGAATGTTCTTCTTTCAGTATTTTGTTCTTTCTTTTTTTTAGTATAATGTGTATGAATATATGTGTGAGGGTTCAATTTGAATTTCTTTTTTTTTCTTTCCTTTTGTTTTTTTCATTTTTCATTGGAAATGTGTGTGTGTATGTGTGTGTTTGGTTTTCCTGTTGGTTTGGCTTTTTTTGCTTTGCTTATTTCCCAGTTTGTTTTGATTTTAGTTTGTGTGTGTGTGTGTGTGTGTGCACATGAATGCACTGTTGTTTGTTTTGGTATGTTTTTGTTTTTCAGTTTTTTATTTTTGTCTGTCTTATTTCATTCTACCTTTCTATGTTCTCCTTATTGCTGTTACTGTATCTTGGACTCAGGGAGTATACACATGTGCCCACTATATTGTCATATACAGTGGTTGTGGGGAATGGGTCTCAGGTAAACCATACCGCAATCAGTGAACAATGTGATTTCCAAGTAGTTTCTGAATTCTAGCATCCCATGCTCCACCTTGTTTGATTCTCAAAACTACAAAAGATAGCAAAGCTTCCCACTCACAGCCCTATTTCAAAGTAAAACAAATCTGGAGTCCTGATCAGGGAAAAATAGAGGGTTGAGCAAACATCAGCAGTAAAATCCTCTCCCACTGCCACAGAATAATGGAACTAAAGGGAAAAGGAAGAGATCTGTCACCAATGAGGAAAAAATCAGTGGAAGAACACAGGTCATTCCCAGTGCACCAAAGAGAAAATTCCTCAAAAATCAGACCTCAGAACCCAAACAATGGAAGCCACCAAAGATTGACCCCAGAATACAACAGACATTAGGGAATAGATAAAAAGAGTGAAGATGACTCAAGAAAGATAAGATGCTAAACTGAAAGAACTTATAACAGAGATTTTGGCCATAAAAAACTTCATCCAGGAAATAAAACACAAGATGATAAGCATGGAAGGCAGAATTAATCAAGCAAAAGAAAGAATCTCTGAACTTGAAGACAAAAACATGGAATTAACCTGATATGTAAAAACATAGAAAAGCCAGGTTCAGTGGCTCAGCCTGTAATCCTGCACCTTTGGGAGGCTGAGGTAAGTGGACTGCCTAAGCCAGCGGGTTCAACACCCGCCTGGGCAGCTTGGCGAGACCTCATCTCTACAATAAATCAAAAATTAGCCAGGCATGGTAGCACATGCCTGTAGTTCCAGCTACTTGGAAGGCTGAGGCAGAAAGATTGCCGGAGCCCAGCAGGTCGAGGCTGTGGTGGCCGGGAGCAGCCACTGCACTCCAGTCTGGGCAACAGAATGAGACTCCAACTCAAAAAGAAAAAAACACATAGAATAAAAACTTGAAAAGAAAGAACAAAGCCTCCAAGAGATGTGTGTTATATCAAGAGGTCAAACCTATCCCAGAAGAAGAAAGGGAAAGTAAGAATGTCTTGGAGCAAGTATTCCAGGATGTTATCCAAGAAAACTTTCCCCATCTCACCAGAGATGTGACCATCCAAACAAGAGATACAGAGAACCCCTGCAAGACATCAAATGAGTAGACAAACTTCTAGACATATAGTAATTTGCCTACACAAAGTAGGTACAAAAGACAAAATCCTACAGGCAGAAAGAGAGAAACCTCGTACTACCTACCAGAGGAGACCAATCAGAATAGCAGCAGATCTACAGGCAGAGACACTACAAACTAGGAGAGACTGGAGTCCGATATTCAAAGTCCTCAAAGATAAATATTTTTAGCCAAGAATTTCCTATCCAGCAAAGCTCAGCTTCATAAGTGATGGAGAATTAAAATCCTCCACAGACATCTGCTCCCTAGAAGATTATGCAGCTTCCAGACCAGGTCTACAGAAGACACTTAAAAAGATATTAAAAAGCATAGAGAAAACATAGAAAAAGGAAGACCATGCACTTCTCAAGAAAACGGGAAAACACAGAATCAACAGAAATTATATTGCAACTGCAAACTTGAAAACACACACAAACATCAACTCAAAAGTTAACAGAAAACAAACAAACAATTCTTTAAAGGACCCACATGATGGGGAAAAACACTCACATTTCAATAATCAGCCTGAACATGAATGGACTAAATACACCACTGAAAAGACACAGAATGGCAAACTGGATAAAAAACCATGATCCAGTTGTTTGCTGCATCCAGGAAACACATCTCACCACAAAGGACACACAGAGACTCCAAATTAGAAGATGGAAAATGAATTTCCAGGCAAATGGGTCACAAAAGATGACAGGAGTTGTGATATTAATATCAGACAAAGCAACATTTAAGGTCTCAAAAATTAAAGAAGATACAAAAGGACACTACATAATGAGAAAAGGTTCAACCCATCAACAAGAAATATCAATCATAAATATATATGTACCCAACATAGAAGCACCAGCATTTATAAAGCAACTACTAAGTAAACAAAAAAAAGATGCTGACTGTAACATTATTATAGCTGGGGACTTAAATACTCCACTAATAAACCTAGACACAACATCGAGGCAAAAAAATAAACAAAGAGATCTAGAACCTCAATTTGACACTTGACCAAAATGAACTTAACAGATACCTACAGAACACTCTACCCAACAAACACAGAATATACATTCTACTTATCATTACATCATTGTATGTCAAGATAGATCACATCCTCAGCCATAAATCAGGCATAAACAAATTTCATAAGCTTGAAATACTGTCATGCACCTTCTCCACACCATAGTGGAATAAAAATAAATATCAACACCAATAAAATTCCCCAAAACCTGCAGAGACATGGACACTAAACAGCATGACACTGAATGATTACTGGGTCAACACAGAAATCAAAACAGAAATTAAAAGATTCTTGGAAACAAATGAAAATGAAGAAGCATCTTAGCAAAACCTCTGGGATGCCATGAAATCAGTACTGAGAGGGGAATTTATATCTCTCCAAATACACATCAAGAAATTAGAAAGAAAACAGTTGACAACCTAGCAAATCACCTAAAGGAGATGGAAAGACAAATCACCAAGACCCTAACTTTAACAGAAGAATCCAGATCACCAAAGTAAAAGACCAAATATGGGACATAGAAGACAAAAATATCATAGAAAAAAATCAACAAAACAAAAAACTGGTTTTTTGAAAGAATATATAAGATTGATGGACCCCCTAGCCAGAATGACCAAGAAAAGAGAAAAAGACCACATAAACACAATCAGAAATGCAAAAGATCAAATCACAACTGACCCTCCCAAAATACAAAAGATTATCAGATACTATTACACACCTGTATGGAAACAAACTTGATAACCTAAATGAAATGGAGAACTTTCTGATATCACACAACCTCCCAAGGATGAAACAAGAAGACATTGAGACACCAAATAGTCCAACAGCAATCCAGGAAATTGACTCCATCATAAGAAAACTAACTACAAAAAATAAAAAATAAAAAAAAGCCCTGGACCAGGTGGCTTTCCAGCGGAATTCTACAAAGCATACAAAAAGGAGCTGATGCCAATCCTATTGAAAGCATTCCAGACAATTGAGAAAGATGGACTTCTCCTCAAATCATTTTATAAAGTTAGCATCTCATTGATATCAAATCAAGTAAAGATCCAACGACAAAAGAGAACTACAGGCCAATATCCCTGATGACGATAGATGCAAACATTTTCAATAAGATTCTAGCAAATTGGATCCAACAACACATCTCAAAAATCATCCACTATGACCAAGCAGGCTTTATCCCCGGGATGTAGGGCTTGTTCAACATCTGCTAGACCATAAATGTAATTAAATACATCAACAGATATAAAAACAAGATCCACATGATTATATCATTAGATGTGAAAAAATTCAGTATCCCTTCTTGATAAAACCCTTGAAAACCTAGGTATTAAAAGAATATACCTCAAAACAGTTAGTGCCATCTATGATAAACCCACAGCCAGCATATTGCTAAATGGATAGAAACTAGAAGCAATTCCGCTGAAAAACTTGAGTAAGACAACACTGTCTACTCTTACCCCTCCTGTTCAACATTGTGCTGGAAGTTCTAGCTGGAGCAAATAGATAACAGAAGGAAATCAGGATTATCCCAATAGGAAAAGAAGTTAAGTTATCCCTCTTTGTTGATTATATGATCCTATATCTCGAAAATCCAAGAGAATCTGTCAAAATCCTCCTTTCACTGATAAAGGACTTTGGCAAAGTCTCAGGGTACAAAATAAATGTACAAAAGATAGTTGCATTCTTATACAACAACTAACAGGCAGGGAATCAAATAAAAAGCACAATCCCTTTCACAATAGCCACACACACACACAAAACTAAAATACCTTGGCATCTTCCTAACCAGAGAAGTGAAAGACTTTACAATGAAAACTATAAAACACTGTTCAAGAAGTCCAAGAAGACACAAACAAATGAAAACATATTCCATGCTAATGGATAGGAAGGAGCAACCTTGTTATGATGTCCATCTTACTAAAGGCACTCTACAGATTCAATGCAATACCCATTAAATTAGCAACATCATTCTTCTCAGACATGGAAATGACAATATAGGAACCCAGGAAACATAAATGACCACAAATAGCCAAAATAATCCTTAGCAAAAGAAACAAGTGAGAGGTAGCACACTTCCAGACCTTAAACTTTATTATAAAGCTACAGTAATCAAAACAGGCATGTGGACCAATGTAACAGTATAGAGATTCCAGAAGAAAAACTCAATTTCTCAACCAAGTCATCTTCGACAAAGCCTCCAATAACAACCACTGGGGAGAGGAAAACATATTTAGTAAATGGTGCTGGGAAAACTGGCTGACCACATGCAGAAGAATTAAACTGGATCCCTACCTATCACCATACACAAAAATGAACTCTAAATGAATCAAAGACCTAAACATAAAACCTCAACCTATAAGAATCTTAGAAAATACAGAAGACTCCCTTTCAAAAATCGGAGTAAGCAACCAATTTCTGATCAAAACCTCAAGATGTCCATGCCATAAAAGATAAGATAGACAAGTGGGATCTCATCAAGTTGAAAAGCTTCTCCAAAGCAAAAGAAACCATCAAGAGAGCAGAGATACAGTCTACAGAATGGGAAAAAAATATTTGCCAACCGTGTATCTGACAAAGGTCTAATATCCAGGATGCACAAGGAACTCAAACATGCCTAAAGATAAAAAACAAACAGCCCCATTACAAAGTGGGCAAAAGACATGAATAGACACTTCTCAAAAGAAGATACACAGGCAGCCAACAGACATATGAAAAAGTGCTCAGCCTCACTAATCATCATAGAAATGCAAATCAAAACCACATTGAGATACCACCAAACACCAGTAAGAATGACCATTATGGCTAGTCTTGGTGGCTCAGTCTGTAATCCCAGCACTTTGGGAGGCCAAGGCCAGTGGATTGCCTGAGCCATAGGTTTGAGACCAGCCCGGGCAATTCAGCAAGACCTTGTCTCTACAATAAATCAAATATCAGCCAGATGTGGTAGCCGCACCTATAGTTCTGGCTACTTGGAAGGCTGAGGTGGAAGGATTGCCTGAGCGCTGCAGGTCGACTCTGGTGTGGTCACGAGCATGCCACTGCACTCCAGCCTGGGCAGTAGAGTCAGACTCCAACTCAGAAAAAAAGGCCATCCTTAATAAAACAAGCAACATCAGATGCTGGGGAGGATGCAGAGAACAGGGAATGCTTCCTTACTGCTGGAAGGAATGCACACTAGTTCATCCTCTATGAAAGATAGTGTGGTAATTTCTAAAAGAACTAGAAATTCGCCTACCTGTGACCCAGCATTCCCCCTTCAGGGAATATGCCTGGAGGAACTCAAATCATTCTATAAAAAAGATATCTGCACATGCATGTTTATTGCAGCACTATTCACAGTACCAAAACATGGAACCAACCGTGTTACCCATCAAAACTAAACTGGATTTTAAAAATACATATGCATGATGGAATATTATGCAGCCATAAGGAAGGGCAAACATATGAACTTCGCAGCATCTTGGATGGATTTAGAGTCGAGCATACTCAGTGATCTATCACAAAAACAAAGAACTGAGTACCGCATGTTTTCACTCATAAGTGGACCCTAAACATTTACCATAATGTAATCAGAAATGGTTTGGCAGTAGCGGAAACTGTGGGGGGTGAGGGCGTATAACATCAATAAGCATACCTGATCTCAAACCAGGCAAACTGGGGACCAAAGGGAGGCACAAACTTTTCCTGTATGATGTCCACTTGTATACCTAATCCTGAATTATGCCCCCACGTCTTTAAATTAAAACACATATTTTTTAAAAAAGAAAGAAAGCACTCTGCCTTCTCCCATCTGCCTGACCTCCAAGCTTTGGCACGTGCCTTTCACTGGTCAAACATACCCGAAAGCCAGAGGGCAAGGAGACAAGGTCAATACTGTTCCCTGTGATACAGAGTGGAGCAGAGGGAAGACGAGGATAGACCAACATTCAGCACACCCGACATCTGATGGGGAATTGAGATTTAATGAGTTTGGAGTCACTGTAGGAAAGAGAAATATGTGCTCTAGTCATGTTTCATCTTCAATAGCTCCTTTTGCTTACAGTAACCATGAATCAGTTTCATTACATACGCCAGTTCTGACCAATTAGCAGTGGCTGCCTGGAGCTGTATGCTTCAAAGGATTTGGAGCCTAAGATTGGACTCAGCAGGAAAGAATACTGTGATCGCTTAATGTTTTTTTGTCCCAGACGGGGAAGGGAAGTGGTGTCACGTATCCACTGCATTCATCATCGGAGTCTATGAGTTAACACACGGGTTTCCTGCCTCCTTAGCCACCATGCGGTTTCTGGAGGTTGTACTTTCAGCCAGTACATCCCTGCGTCCATTGTGATGTCTCACCTCCTTGCCTGTTGACCCCTTTACGAGACTGTCTTCCCTTCCTCCTTGTTATTCAGAAACTCCTCAGCCAGCTTTTTAAAAATCTGGCCAGCGTGTTCTCCAGACACCTACTCTCCTCAGCACCATTATTCCATCCCCATGTTTTGCTATCTGTCCGTCTCTCTCACCGGACTTCCCATATCCCCTCATGTGCCAGTCTCTCTCACTAAACTTCCCACGTTGCGTTTTCATTATCTCCTTAGGTGACAGTCTCTCCTTCACCATAAAATGAATTCTTTGGGACAGAGAAATTGCCTCATCCAGCTCAGAATCCCCGGCATTTGGTGCAGTGAGTGTCCAACACTTAGGAGGCGATCAATAAATGTTCGTTGAAAATAATGAATAAGTAAATAAGGTAGGGAAGGGATTCAGGTGTCTATGATTGTACTGGGAACACAGGCACCCCAGCAAGCTGGTGGCTGGGAAAGATGATCAGAGCTGGAGTCTAGTCTTACAGAAAGGTCAAGTTTGACTTGAAGACAAAGTTCCATATCCAGAGGCAACTAAGATGCTCACTAAGAACTAGGATGAGTTTATCTTTATTACTAGGAGACTATGGTAACTTGACAGTGCTTGGAAAGGGGGAAGGGGGGCTGAGAAAACTCTTGCCAGCATGCCGAAATCTCTTGTCCAAAGAAGACACGGGTAATTCAGTGTGTTAGAAGGTTTTGATAGTTCTAACCAAACACCTGCGCTCTCTCTCTTTTTAAGATTAGAAAATATACTTCGTTCAAAAGTAAATCAGAGAGAGAGAGAAAAGAGAACATTCACCTCCCCTCCCCAAGAGAGGGGAGGGGGCCAAAGCCTGGGAAAACACAGCCTGGTCGTAACTCAAAGAGCACATGTCCACACCATAGCTCTGCAAAGCAATGGCCGACACCTGCTCTCTTGCCAGGAAATCCTGCCATGTCTCAGTGCACAGGTGAAGTGACAGGTGCCGAGGCACCTGCTACTCTGACTGTTCAGCTCAAAAGTCTCTTAAACTCGCTCGTCTGCATTTTTTCTGGACACCTGCGGCCCTACTCTTTGAAGTTACTGTTATTTCTGATAGCTTGCTACTTCTTTTCACCCTCAAGCCCAATATTGATTTGTTCCTTCTTAGCTTGTGTTATTCTCTGGAAAATCACCATTCTATTCTGAGTTCTTAAGTCCACCTTCTTGGCTTCCAGATAGAGGGTTCTCTCATAATCAGCTAAACCTTGAACACAAGGCATCCATCTGAACCCCTGAAACAGAAGACACCCGGCCAGCACTGTCAATGCTGTGAGCATAAAACACGCCACTCGGTCCCGATCATAATCAGCCCTTAGTGTTAGGGTCGGACAGGATGAGGGTGAATGGCTAGAGGGGTCCAGGGAGGTGCAGCTCCACTGGGACTGGCAAGCCGGAGGTGCACGCTGACAACCCAGAGTTCCGAGTAAATGCAAAGAATTGCAGCACACAGAGGTGAGAAAAGAAAAGGTGTATTTAAGAAAAGCTCACCCCCCATAGACAGGGAGTGGGCCTACACTCTAGGTGAGTGTGGCCTCGTAGCCCCCAAAAGCCCTGGCTTAAATCCTTTTCCTTGGAGATGTTGCATGTGACTGCTGTGACTTCTTTATCGACCACCTGTGGATGTCTTGGAGATCCTGTGACACAGAGACCCACTAATGTCCGCCCACATTATCATTGCCCCTAGAGGAGGTGTGACAAGGATTCTAATTCTCCTACACTTTCCCATATGGCATTCCTTAGAGCTACTGGAGGGTGCACCTCCCCTTATCTCCTAGGCCTTCCCAGTGGGTAGTTTCGGGGGATCCTTGGCTTCCCTGTAGATAGGGCCCAATTTATTGGAAGATCAAACCCCCACCTGTTCCCCCCGAGTGGTCATAACTTTAGTAATTACAAGTTTTGTGACTTCTACTATCCTTGCCCAATGTATGATGTCTTAGGCCTTGTAAATTCCCTTTACTCTAGGCAAGCTTGACTGACGATATGAGATACCTCTGATACCTGGCACCAGGAAGTCTGTTTCTGAAAAGACAAAGTTGGCAAAGTTAATTTTACCTGAAGTGTGCATTTCTCCAAAAGCACAGCTTCTACTTTCTTATCATTGTGTCAGGTTTAAGAACAAGATGAAAAATGGCTTCCCACTCTCAGTCTGTCCTTTCACTTAGGACTCTTCCCCCCCCTCCTATCTTTCTTCCATCTCCTTTTGTCTCTATTTCTCTTTCATTTAATTTTTTAATTTTTCAAAACCAAAGTTCTAAAAAAAATGGCTTTTTCTCAACTCCACCCATAGACATAATGCCCGAGTGGGATCTCCAAAACCTCCCACCAGGGCTCACCAGCAACCATGAAGCCTCCACCCTTTCCTGCCCTTCCTTCTCTTCCTGACCCCAGCTCCTAGCTCCACACACAGCAAGTCTTTAAGGAACACTAACAGATACACCTAGAACAGGAGTCCACATCCCCCCCTTCTTATCTTCCATCTACTTTAAATTCTATATATGCATGTTCTTGCACATGCCTCTTTTTTTCACTTTTTATTATAAAGATGTGGGGTACAATTCAGAGTCAGGTATACAAACACTGATCATGCAGGGACCCCTGTTCATGAGGTATGCCCATATGCCTCTTTTAATAAACAGACTTTGAAGTGTAGTTCCTTGAGTGTCGCAGAGATTCCTAGCCTTCTTGTCTGAGTATATAAAGGTAGCGGCTCCACAAATTTAGCTAATCCAAAGTTGGAGTACCTGTTAAACATCTCAGAAGAAGTAGGGAATTTTCACTTGGTTTCCCTTTAAATGATTGCCAGAAGTGTCTGAAGATTTACCTGGATTTATTTTGCTGTTTTAAACTTCAAGCTGCATAATTTTTGGTTTCCCATGATTAGACAACAGAGAATTGATCTTAGTTGTGCACTTTCTCGAGTATGTGCCTGAGATACCACGTGCATGGTGTCCACTCACACACTTTTCCCATCTGCAAATGCCCATTCTGTTGTCACCACTGTGTAGAGGTGTTAAACCATATCCTCAGGCTATAGTCATGCAAGTAGGAAGCCTGGTGCCAGCTTATGTCTCATAAGCAACTTTTTGATCCTAGATCTTAGTTTTGTAAGATTTTCTTTTTTTTTCTTTTTTCTTGAATTCAAGTTTTCTCAAAGAGATGTATTCTACCTGGAACTTGACAGCCCTTTTCATCTTCAGGTTCAAATCTTTCTTTTTTCTCCTCTGAAACATAGTTCTCTTCACATGGCAAGTTCCAGCCAGGCTTTTCAAGGAACTTACCTTCTTGCTTTTAATTTATATGCCTTTTTGTCTTTGCTCTATGTTTTGATATCTTTCCTCTACTTGGTCACTTAGGCAATTAATTTGGTTCTCAAGAATGAGTACTCTTTCATTTTATCAAATAAATTTTGTAAATTAGAAAATAATGCTTCTAGAAAGCACTGAATCTAACTGAACTAACTGAATCACCTTAATTATTCCCATTACTTTTTTGTTGTTATTGTTAAAGTTGTTGCTGACTCTTTAATTTCAGCAGCAGTCCCTGTTGGAAGTGTTTTCTGCTTTGTTTTTCTCCCTCTGGTCTGCATAGGTAAGGTCTGGCTTTGTTTATCTTTTGCTGGCTTTTGGCTCTGTGAATTCTTTGTGTCAGAGAGTTTTCCTTGCCTTCCTGGTCCTTCTCCACTGCTTTCTTACCAACAGAACATTCATTCTGTTGCACCAACTTTCCCAGCCTGCCTGCAGGTCGGAGGGACTCAGTCCTGGCCAATGGCATATAAGCAGAAGTCCCCAGGTGGGCAGAGTCAGCAGTCATGTGCTGTCTGCCCCTCTCTTCTTGCAGTCAGGATTGGGGACTTGATGCTAGAGGCTTGTTACTTTGAAATCACAAGGTAACAAGCACGTCATGCACTAAGCACATTTGAGCTGAAGAACAGAAAGTGCCTGAGTCTCTGATGACATCATGGACCTGCTATCCTGACCTTGTAATGCCCAACTCTGGACTTCACATTACAGAGAAAAATAAAACCCTTAACGTGCTTGAGCCACTCTAGCTCAGCTGTATGTTCTTCCTAGCTGGAGGCAATTGCTAAGTCGTATAGTCTTTGCTGTTACCACCTCTTGGAAAACCAGCCAGGGTGGGGAGGCAGGGTGGTTTCCATTCCTGTGGATCAGTGGTGGACAAACCATACCACAGTCAACCTGTGGCTCCATGTCCTGGCTGAGCAGAGTGTCTAGGTGCTCAGTTCTTCTGGGTCGTAAGTGCTACAGACCTAAGAGGCTCAGCACATATTAGTCAGCTAAGACTGCCATAGCAAAATGCCACAGATGGGGGTTTACACAACAGACATTTATTTCTTCACAGCTCTGGAAGCTGGGAGCCTGAGCTCAGTGTAGCAACATGGCTAGATTCTGGTGAGGCCTCTCCTCCGGGCTCCCAGATGGCCACCTTCTCACTGTGTCCTCACCAGGTGAAGAGAGAGCTCTGGTGTTCCTTCCTTGTAGAGACAACCTCTGGCCATGTTGCCCAGGCTGGTCTAGAGCTCCTGGGCTCAGGGTACTCCACCTCGGCCTCCCAAAGTGCTGGGATTGCAGGCATGAGCCACCATGCCCAATCTCTTTCTTTCCTTCTAAAGGCATCAGTTCTATGGGAGGAAAGCTTCACCCTTATGACCTCACTTAACCATAATCACCTCCTTCCAATACACTCACATGGGGAGTTAGGGCTTCAACATATAACTTTTGGGGAGACCCAATTCTGTCCATAGCAGACACCATCTCAGCCCTCCAATGCTGCTTCCTACCAGTGCCCTTGGGTCAGCAAGACCAGACACACACTTCCAGGGCCACACAGTTGGTGGTGGGTGGTGGGCGACACCACGTTCCCCCATTATTCCCTGCTTCTGTGGAGAGGCCCTCTCCTGGCCGCAATCATCACCCCAGACCTCTGGGCTCAGCAAAGACAGAGTAGATCCCACCTACCCGCTCTTGTCCAGGAGTCCCCGGATGAGGCCTTGGTGCTCAAGGCTCACTCTCTGTTAAAAAGAACACCGTGCACCAGCCAGTTATCAATCCCAGGGGAGGACTCCAAACATGTCTGTTCATTGCGCCTTGGTATTGAGTCACCCAGCACCGTCCAGAGTGATGCTTTCATTTATATACAGAAGAGACAGAATAAGATCAACTTCCATAGTGGGTATGGAATCTTCACAGCTAGTGGGACTTTCCGGGAAACCCACACAGAGAGGTGGTTATGAGAGGTGGTACCCTACTCGTGCCTCAGTAGCAGGACCCTACTTCCTGCTTCCTGGAGACAGAGATGGCTGTGAAGTTGACCAGGTTCCATGTGATGTACAGATCTGTGCAGAATGAAGGGGCTTGCTAAAAATCACAAGGTAATAAGCACGTCATGCACTAAGCACATTTGAGCTGAATAAGCTTGCAACAGGGAAAGATATTCCCATACAGCAAGTGCCACATGGTTCAATCTATCTGGCTAAGATGCCGTTCCAGACTCAAGGATCATTCTTATTTGGCCAAGGGAGGTGGAGACACTGTGTGTCTGAGATTGCCCTTCTGACATTCCTGCCATGTCGAGGAATTTGGAGAGGAACTGGGTGTGGGAGATGAACGTTCAGACCACCGTCACATCTAGAAAAGGGCTTCAGATCCAGCAGTGCCCAATCATTTTGCCATTTTTGCCATTTAGGATCACTTATGACAAAACTGCTAACTAGATTTCATTTGGAAAAATTCTGTCTATTGGAAAATCTTGAACTACTTAAGATTCCTCTGCCTCTCATGGACAGCACAGGACCATCCTTCTTAAATGAACTGGTTCCTTCAGAGAAGGAATGAAACGGAGCTAGTTGTGGCCTTTTTGATGTTCTTCCAGACATATGCTATCCGCTCAACCTATCCCCAACATCTGAGTCAAACACATTCAGGGAAAATGAAATGATGACAGGCAGAACCTCACGTCCCAATCCACCCACCAAACATTTGAGAAGTGGAGACATAAGAAGCCTTTGTTTATAGGGGCTGAGGCTTGAGAAATTGTTTTTTTAAGTTGGAATCTCGCTCTTGTTGCCTAGGCTGGCGTGCAGTGGCACGCTCACGGCCACCGCAGCCTCAATCTGCTGGGCTTCGGCGATCCTTCCACCTCAACCTTCCAAGTAGCTGGAACTGCAGATGCACACCACCACATCCGGCTAGTTTTTGTGATTTATTGTAGAGACGAGGTCTCCCCAAGTTGCCCAGGCTGGTCTCGAACCCCCAGGTTCAGGCAATCCTCTTGCCTCAGCCTCCCAAAGTGCTGGGATTACAGGCTGAGCCACCAGCCCGGCCGGCTTGAGGAGTTTTTTGCCATTTCCTCCTCTTCTCCTGTTTCCCGAAGTCTTTCAGATCCTTCCTGGTTCAATAAAGAAAGGCTGAATAGCAGCTGTTTTATGTCGAGCTCTTATAAATTGGAAATGGATTTTTAGGAAGACAGCAAAAACCCATGCCACAAAATCAATAAACCCCACAGACCGCGCTATGAGGGAGTTGACCCATTTAAGGAAAGCACTAAAGGATTCATAAAATATGGTTCGCAAGTCCTGGAATGCTGCGTGTTCCTCTGGCTTGCCTTTCCTCTAGCTGTTTTCATTTTCGGGAGGGGCCTGGGACCAGTCAGACTTGCACACTGAGCTGAGCTGCTTGTCCATGCTCACTAGACCCTGCTCCGTTGGCCCCGTGCTGGCCTCCCTAAGCAGCCCCCCCACCCCAGTGTTCTTCCCATCCGTGCCATCTTGCACTCCCAGAAGAAACCCTCATCCTCAAGACTTCCCAGGCGCTGGGTACAAATCTTTCTCACTAAATGTAGCTGTGCACATTTCTCTCCTGTTTGTTCTCCTCTGCCTCTGCCACCATGCGCTCTTTGTGGGTGGAGACCACACCACAACCCCAGCACTCAGCACTGGAAACAGCGCTGCGTGAATCATCTTCATTCAGTGTGATTAGCTGAGACCGGCACACAGACCTTCTCCGGCTCCAAGTTCTGGATCACTGTTTTAAAATCTACAACGCCTTTCCTTTTTTCCTCCTTTCTGGCTGCTCAAATAATAACCATCCTCTCACCTCCTCCGTGAAGCTTCTGGACTACCCTTTCTTGATTCTTTCCCCTCTACAATCCTAAAGCCCTCTCCTCACCAACCCCATTTTGGCTTCAGTGCAAAAGCCTTTGCTTTGCCTATTTGTGTGTTTTTATGTGTTTGATGTTTCTCTCCAACTACCGAATAAGGTCCTTGAGCAGAATCCGTGTTACTGGGTGACTGATTGTGTTTCTCATGGGTAAGAAGTCCTTTACTGCCCAAGTGATCATGCTAGCATCGCTCGGCCAGGCCAGGGTCCAAACCCTGGCACACAGCGGCTCTCCCTGGCCACCACCCGCACCCTATGGTCATTCAGCTATTGCGTTCCAAGGCTTAGCTGTGAGCCTTTCTGACCTGTCTTACCTCCTGACTGGTAATGTTCTCTAGTTAGAGGTGGAAGGGGATTGAGTGTGAGGTATTTGTCTCAGTATTCCTACTTCTAGTACTAGGTGCCAAGCTTCCCCAGACTGGATTGACCAAGGCCCTGAATGACGGTGAAATCATGTGACTCAAAGAACAAGAAAGACTGTATACACCATTAAGAGAAACCATCATTATTCTGTAGACAAAGGCACCGAGATCCTTCCTAAGGAGTTAGCTTCTCTGAAGGGGGTCTCCGCCTGGGGTCTGTGATCCCACAAGGGCAGTGGATAGAATTCAGGGATCTATGAACTTGGAGAGTGTTTTAGTTTTCTACTGCTATTGTTACAAATTGCCACAAGCTTTGCGGCTTGAAACATTGCAGATTTGTGATCTCACAATTGTGGCAACCAGAAGTCTGAAATCAAGGTGCCAGCAGGCAGTATCCTTGGGAGGCTCTGCAGAAGAAGCCATTTCTTTGCCTTTTTTTTTGAGTTGGAGTCTCACTCTGTCACCCAGACTGGAGTGCAGTGACCGCTCCCGGCCACAGCAGCTTCCACCTGCTGGGCTCCGGCGATCCTTCCGCCTCAGTCTTCCAAGTAGCTGGAACAACAGGCGCACACTACCACGCCCGGCTAATTTTTTTGATTTATTGTAGAGAGGAGGTCTCGCCGAGTTGCCCAGGCAGGTCTCGAACACGCAGGCTCAGGCCATCCACTCACCTCAGCCTCCCAAAGCACGGGATTACAGGCTGAGCCACCAAGCCCGGCTTCTTTGCCTTTTTCTAGCTTCTGGAGACCGCTGGCATTCCCAGCCTCGTGGCTATAGCACTCCAGCCTCTGCTTCCGTCACCACGTCTCTTTCTCTGCCTGTGATGCTCTTGTGTCCCTCTTATAAGGACCCTCACAGCTGCATTGGGTCCAGACTGATCCTCCACCTTAAAATCTTTAACTCAACCATATTCACCAACTTCCTTGTGCCGCGTGTAGCATGGGGCCCCCAGAGACCCCAAAAGGGAAGGCACTGTGTCCAAGAAGCCAAAGAAATGACCCAGAGACAATGAAAAAGACGTGGGCTTTATTAAGAAACTTAATAGGAGGTGACTTCCTGCAGGATGCCTGAGAACATTCATCGGGAACAGTGTAGGATATGGGAAGCAGGCTCAGAGACTACTTGTCCTGGAACAATGGGCTGTGTCCTCAGGGTAACTGGCATGTCTAGGCATGGGGCCTGAGGTAAAGGGGACACCCTGAGTTGGGAACCTCAAGACCCCTGCCCAGGCTCCAACCTTCTGCTTGGCACCATATCCAGAGTGTGCTCATGTTGGCATTGTGTTTGGCCCTACACGTTAGGTGACATTTCTTTTTTTGAGTTGGAGTCTCACTCTGTCGCCTAGACTGGAGTTCAGTGGCTGCTCCCGGCCACCGCAGCCTCGACCTGCTGGGCTCCGGCGATCCTTCCACCTCAGCCTTCCGAGTAGCCGGAACTACAGACATGCGCTATACCACGCCCAGCTGCTTTTCTAATTTTATTGTAGAGATGAGGTCTCGCCTGCCCTGGTGGGTCTCAAACCCACGGGCTCAGTCAATCCACTCACCTCAGCCTCCCAAAGGCGCAGGATTATAGGCTAAGCCACCGAGCCTGGCTAGGTAACATATTAATAGACTTCAGATATTAGGAGTGGTTGTCTTTAGTGGACATCGTTATTCCGCCTAACACAGGTGTGGAAAAAATTACATCTGTTTTCAGCAATGCTAACTGAAATTTGGTATTTTTCTTTTGTTATGTGACCAATCATTTGAGTATGCCAATACCCTTGTACAGTTGTTGAAGGTATATAATATACCTTATAATATAGATTATGGAAGTTACTAGACTTGACACTGAATCTTTGTATTTGCTGTGTTGATGAAGAAACACATATGATGTCATAATTTAAAAAATTATTTTGACTACTGGATTTCCAGTTTTCTTTGTATCTTAGGTTAGATTTTTTCAAACAAAAGCTCCTGTGATGAGAATTCATGAAGTGGTCTATGAAGGAAGGGGTTCCAAGAGAAGTTGGCCTGGAATAGGGAAGTCAGAGAGGGACGGAAAGAAGATGAACAGGGATAAAACTTCAGGTGAGGTCTTGGCTTCAGCCTGATTCTGCAGAGAGCTCTGGAGTGAACATTAGAACTCAGGGAGTGTCCTTGCTAGAGGAAATCAAACTAGGGTTTCAGATTCTGGGGGCTGCCAGCCATGAGCTGAGGGAGTTCTCAAGCTGTAAACTTCCAGGCACTGCCAGCTTTCTGTCTGTGGTCAAGGGGTTCCCACTGACCCAAGGCTGTCCTCTGAAAACTCCCACAGGTCTGGGTCAGGTCACAGCACACATAAAATCTGGGAGACGTGCACCCAGAAATGGCACAAGGACTCCAAGTGAACCTGGACAGAGCACCAACAGTGCCTGCTGGGATTTGGAATTCTACATGTCTCGTTCTATGCTCTTAAAAATATTTTGAGTGGGAGTTTGTCGTCTTCACCAGGCTGTCAAAAAAAAAATCCAGTATAAAAAAGTTAAGATCTTCTGTCTTATGACCTAATATTCGAAGTGGCTTCCTAAACGGCTTGGAGTTTTCAGTTCCCAAATAGAGACACAGAGGATATATTCAAGCAGCGCGATTCCAGTTATCAGCATCCTTCTCCACATTACATTTCACATATGTTGATCTCAACATAATAACACTAGGCTTGTATTTGCCACATTCATTTAAGGGACAGGTATGAACTTAACTTGTGAGTATTAAAATGTTTCTCGTAAAAGAAAAATATATATCAGTGACTCTGGATCATTCATTTTAAAAGTGCCTTTAACAGTCAGAATTTCACAAGATTAATTTAAAATCAAATATGCTGCCAGGCTCGGTGGTTCAGTCTGTCACCCCAGCACTTTGGGAGGCCAAGGAGAGTGGATTGCCTGAAACTGAGACCAGCCGGGACAACTTGACAAGATCTCATCTCTACAATAAGTAAAAAATTAGCCAGGTGCAATAGTGCTCACTGGCTACTTGGAAGGCTGAGGCAGAAGGATGCCCAGAGCCCAGCAGGTCAACACTGGGGTGGCCATGAGAATGCCACTGCACTCTAGCCTGGAAGATGGAGTGACAGTCCAACTAAAAAAAAAGTCAGAAATTCACAAGATTAATTTAAGCCGAATGTGCCACTGAGATTACAATGGAAAAAGACAAAAGCTGCCCAGTGTATTGTACTAGATGTGCACACATCTTTCCTATAACACGCTCAATTAGAACAAGCTATGTTGCTGCAGAAAAAGCCTTTAAAAGAGTAGGACAGAAACATTAGCCGAGGGACTAGAAGAGAAATAATGGCTTTCATTTAAAGCCATTCATGTAATTATTTTATCTATGTATATCAACAATTATCTTAAAGCACATTTATCTTTAAAATATATTTTTAAGTTAAAATATTCTTAAATATTCAAATTTAAATTCATTTAAATTTCAAATTGAAAGTGAAAATACAAGAACCAAAATTATTAATTGAAGTTTATTTCTCAAAATGACAGTATCAGATCTGGCACAGTGGCTCATGCCTATAATCCCAGCACTTTGGGAGGCTGAGGTGAGAGGATTGCCTGAGCCCACAGGTTCGAGACCCACCTGGGCTATTTGGTGAGACCTTGTCTCTACAATAAATCAAAAGATTAGCCAGGTGTGGTGGCTTTTGCCTGTAGTCCCAGCTACTTGGAAGGCTGGGGTGGAGGGATCGGCTGAGCCCAACAGGTTGAGCCTGCAGTAGACATGATGGCACAACTGCACTCCAGCCCGTGTGATAGAGTGAGACTCTGACTCAAAAAAAAAGAAAGACATATTTCAGTTCAAATGAAATCATAAATTTTATAAGAACAAAATAAATGTGCAAGATCAGGATTAAAAGGTTATTCTGATTTGGGAGTTTTATAAGAAAAAAGAATGCATACAGGTCCTCACAATCCCACAGAGTTAAGAGCGGAAATTGTCACTGTGCCCTAAGATTGGCTTTGTGTTTTGTCGTGTTCATATAACTCTCAATGAAGGATTAGGTTAGGAGCTAAGTGTGTAACGTGTGAAAGAAAGTCTCATTCACTAAAATCTAACTGATGGAAAAAGGAAAGCAGCACACACAAGGCACACACATACACACTAAACACACACACGCACTCACATACCCACACACAGACACACACAGACGCATACACTTGCATACACTCAGACACTACATTCACACTAGACATTGAGGTAAAATAATTTATATGAAATATCAGTCAAGAGAAAACTCTACTATAATCAGAGTTACAAATAGTGTACTACAAATATAAGCCATGAATAGAGTACAACTTACAAAATTTTTATTTTCTTTTGCACTGGCTTTGAAACTTACTGAAATTGTCTGCATCATATCCAGTAAAAGCAGAATGTTATAAAGACAGGCAGGTATGTCAAAGAACTGGGATCTAGGTGGCTGAATCATGGGATACCGTCTAGTTTTTGGAGATTGTTTTTGAAAACTCCAACCCTACACTAGATCTCATGTCCTCACTAATTTCAGAGAATGTGATAATCTCTTCTCTCCCTGTCTACAGATTTGTTGCCATCAATGAAGAACTCTGAAGAACTGAGAATGCTTGGAATTTTACTCTGTTTGCAAGCAAACCAGTAGCTTGCCAAAATTTTATGGAGGACGGGTCAGATTCAAAGAATTTTATTACTCACAGCACAGTAAGCAGCACAAGCACCGGCCTATTTACACTAGAGCCCCAGTCCCCCACAGAACAGCATGAAGAAGGTTAAGTAATACCTGACTCATTACGGGGAGTATGACACAAACACTGTGCAGAGAGAACCCAGATCTTTTGCAATGGACACGAAACCTGCCTGAGTTTTGCCCCAGAGGGACACATTGTCTAGTTTACTGGGCAATAAATTTGCCCTTTTCTCAGAGAAAAACACATCTATCTTTCAATGTTATTTACCATACAAACATTCTTGAAAAGTTAGTTTTGAACAAAGGCAGCCAACGTCTTTGCTTGCAAGACACAGAAACCCGAGAGAACCATGAAGTGTCTCCCAACACTTCCTGAAATCCTTCTCACCCTGTAAAAGAAAACTCTCCCCCTCCTCACCCCCTTCAGTCACGATCCTGTCACTGTCCTCCACCCTCTAGACTGCTCAATACCTCAGAGATCCCATTTGCTTATCCATGTCACATTTGCGTTTCCCCTCTCTTGAGTCCAAGGGATGCTTTGCTTTCTCATCCAACCTGTTCTCTAATCGACTTTCACACTGAAGACCCCTCCTTCCCTCCCAAGTCTCTCTCTTCCCCAGTTCTTGAAGTCATGTGACTGCATCTTTCTTGCTTATTCCCTGTTGACCTCCGTCTGTTTGCTGATTCCTCTCTACTCCATAGTAAAGTTTGGATTTGCTTCAATGCTAGAACTTCTCTTGCCACTTGGTGATATTGGCCATCACCACGCTGCCACCATTGTGTAGGTCTTCCTTCCTATATGGATATCTCTGGCCTAAATTTCTCTTTTGAGTTGGGTGCATTCACTGGCCCCCAGGCTTCCCTGCTGCTCGACTTTCTTTCTTTCTTTCTTTCTTCCTTCCTTCCTTCCTTCCTTCCTTCCTTCCTTCCTTCCTTCCTTCCTTCCTTCCTTCCTTCCTTCCTTCCTTCCTTCCTTCCTTTCTTTCTTTTTTGAGTTGGAGTCTCACTCTGTCGCCCAGACTGGAGTGCAGTGGCCGCTCCCGGCCACCGCAGCCTCGACCTGCTGGGCTCCGGCGATCCTTCCGCCTCCGCCTTCCAAGTAGCTGGAACTACAGGCACATGCTACCACGCCGGGCTAATTTTTTGATGTATTGTAGAGATGAGGTCTCACCAAGTTGCCCAGGTGGGTCTCGAAACTGCGGGCTCAGGCAATCCACTCACTTTGACTTTAACAGATTGAAAACTGAGCATAAGAATTTTCTTCTCCAAATCTAAGCAGAATCATCCCCATAGCTATTGCAAATTAGAAAAAAGGTGGCCCTTCTCAAGACAATCCTGCTATCGATCGATTGCAAAATTTTCACAGCACAGTTGACCTTTGAACAGCACAGGTTTGAACTGAACAGGTTTTTTAGCCACCCCGAGACACCAAGACCAACCCCTCCACCTCTTCCTTTTCCTCTTCCTCATCCTACTCAGTGTGAAGATGACCAGAACGAAGATCTTTGCGATGATCCACTTAATGAATAATAAATACATATTCTCTTCCCTGTGATTTTCTTAATACTATTTTTTTCTTCTAGTTCTTAAAGAATACAGTATTGGTTGGGCGCAGTGGCTCAAGCCTGCAACCCTAAAACTTTGGGAGACCAAAGAGAGAGGATCACCTGAGACCAGGGGTTAGAGACCAGTCTGGGCAACTTGGCAACACCTCATCTCTATGATAAATAAAAAATTAGCGAGGTATGGTGGCATGTGCCTGTAGTTCCAGCTACTTGGAAGGCTGAGGCGGAAGGATGGCCGGAGCCCAGCAGGTCGAGGCTGGGTGGCAGAGTGAGACTTGGAAGCTACTTGGAAGACTGAAGCAGAAGGATCACCTGAGACCAGCAGGTCGAGGCTGCAGTGGCCGGGAGCATGCCACTGCAATCCAGCCTGGGTGACAGAGTGAGATTCTAACTCAAAAAAAAAAAAAAGAATACAGTATATAATATATATTACTTTACTTAAAGAATACAGTATATAACACATAATATATAAGATATGTGTTAATTGACTATGTTATTAATGAGACTTCCAGTCAACAGGGGTTATTAGTAGTTAAATTTTGGGAGAGTCAAAAGTTATACCTGGATTTTCAACTGGGCAAGGTGTGGGCACCCCAAATTCCAATGCTGTCCAGGGTTCAACAATATATTAATTCTGTTAGGACAAGACACTATCTCCACCAGCTGAAATGCTGCTGTTATAAAAATAGAAATCCATACTGTCAGAGGTATAAACGGCATCCCTCAGAAGCGACTCCCTTGTTCACTGCACAACTGCTGCAGCACACCTGGTCATCCTGACCCACGAATGCAGAGGATTTCTCTGTTAGGAAGCACTGTGACATTTGTGCAGGCATTGGCTTGAATGTTTACACGACAGAATGGAATAATTAACCCCCCTATTGGATACCTTCATGTTTAAAAAACAAAAAGGAAAGAAAAAGAAAAAAGAAAAAAAATGGGACATTGTTAAAATCCTGCCCTTAAAACTTCCTGGACCAAAAGGGAACAACACAGTAATGTTGTTTCCTCTGTGAAATTCACAGCCGGGAAGAAAAGTCTCAGAGAAGCAGGTTTTTGCTGTCTCTCTTCTCCCTGCCTGTCTCCTTAAAATATAAATCTTGACAGGCAAACAAGAAGCTGACTCTTAAAAGTAAAATAAAAGAAAGAGGGCTTTTAATTTTCCAGCTTGGAAAAAACAATAAGCACATTGCTACAACGATGAAGCTGTACAGATACTGATTCAAAAGGCAACTTCAGAGAAAACAGCGATATTCAAAACAATTATTAACACCAGAAACCAAGAGATCGTTTGCTAAATCATAGTTCAACTACAAGTATTTTTTTTTCCCACCTCTGTCTGTGTGTACTTGAGACTTTGAGAAACATTAAAATGCAGATTTTAGTTAGGTTTTCTAGCATCTGCATCCGTGTCTCCAATGCACGAGACTTATTTTTCCTAATATGGAATATATCAGTAAAGTGACGCCATCTTTGACATCTTTATTGATTCCATTTTGTCATTGCTTCAGAAATTATATCTCATTCCTTTGTACGTTGAAGCATTGTTGATTTTTGTCTATATTCACATGAGGTATATAATAATATTTGTTAACATGAATATCATCTAAACAATATTGATATTTTATTCTAAAACACAGCTACCAAATAAAGGAGAGTACATACTGTGGCACATTTACAATTGGCTATGCTAGACTGTGACATTCAAGCTGGCCCTTTGCAAAGACGGGACATTACTCAAGGCAGTCCAAAATTATCCTCTATAGCCACATGCTAACATGTCTACTCTGACAATGTCTTGGCCTGCCTAACTCAAGATAAAGTAACAGCTAAGGAAAAATGGGAGTTCCCAAAATTAAAATTTGATAATATACCTGCAAAAATGTATTTATGGAATAAAAGAGAGAAAATAAGCTAAGAAAGAAACTGCAATGAGCATCTTGTGATGAACTTAGATTTGTAAGAGAATGAAATATGAAGTACACACAAAGTAAAACCTATCAAAAACTTCTAATGAGGACTAATACTACCCAACTTCAAGACTTACCATAGTAGGCAAGACAGCTTGGTATTGGCAAAAGAGCAAACAATAGACCAATGAAACAGAATAAAGAGCCCAGAAATAGCCCCACACAACAATACAGTCAACTGATATTTGACAAAAGAGCAAAAAATAATACAATGGAGAAAAGATTGTCTTTTCAAAAAATAGTGCTGGAGCAACTAGACACCTGAATGCAAAAAAAAAAGTGAATCTAACTCATACATTGCACCCTTCAAGAGAACTAGTTCCAAATGGATCATAACCCTAGATGTAAAACACAAAATTATATAACTCCTACAAGAAAATCCAGTGACCTTGAGTTTGGCGGTGACTTTTGAGCTACACTACAATCCATAAACACACACACACACAAGAAAAATCCATGAAAGGAAAAAACTAAGGCGCTATCTTTTATTAAAATGAAAAACCTCTGCTCTGCAAAAGACATTCAGGGAATGAAAAGACAAACCACAGAGAAAATATTTGCAAAACACATGACTGGTAAAGGACCTGTATCCAAAATGTAGAAAGAATTATTTACCCAAATGAGTGCAGAAATCTGCACGCAGATATGAAAGCAAACAATACAATTTTTAAATGGACAGAAGATCTGAACCATCACCAGAGAAGATACGCAAATGGCAAGTAAGCACATGAAAAGATGCTCAAATGCATATGTTATTAGGGTAGTGCAAATTAAAATAACAGTGGCATGCCGTGATACATCCATTAGAATGACTAAAATCTAAAATACGGACGACACCAGATGCTGGTCAGGATGTGGGGGCAACAGGAACTCTTACCGATTTCTGGTGAAAATATAAAGTGGTACAGGCAGTTTAGAAGACAGCTTGTGCTTCCTCAAAAAAAAAACTAAACAAATTCTCATCATACAATTCACAATGGTGCTCCTTTTTATTTTCCCAAATGAATGCCAAAATGTGCACACACATGTGTATGGGAGCTTTGGTCGTCATTACCAAAACCAAGAAATAACCAAGATGTCTTTTAGTAGACAACAGATGAATTGTGTCACATTCATACCGTGAATGTATTATTCAGTGATAAAAAGAAATCGGCTGTCAAGTCATGAAAAGGCATGGTGGAAACGCAAGTGCATACTGCTAAGTGAAAGAGGCCAATCTGAAAAGGTATATACTACATAATTCCAACAATATGACCTTCTGGAAAGGGGAAAACTGTGGAGACAACAAAAATGTCAGTGGTTGCCAGGACTTGGCAGGGGTGGCAGGAAAGTGGGGCTGAGCAAAAGGATGAATCGCTGTAGAACAGAAGATTCTTGGGGCAGCAAAAATATTTTGCATGATACCGTATTGGCAGATAAAACAGGCATTTGTCGAAATCCACAGAGTGTACAGCACAAGGAGTGAGTCCTAATGGAAACTACTGTGACAGTTAACTTTAGGTGTCAACTTGATAGGGCTAGGGGATGCCCACGTAGCCGGCAAAACATTACTTCTGAGTTTGTCTGTGAGGGTGTTTCCAGAAGTCATTATTCGCATTTGAATCAGTAGACTGGATGAAGATCTGTCCTCACCAACATGGGTGGGGTCATCCCATCTGTTGTGGGCCTGAGTGAAACGAAAAGGTGAAGTAGGAGACCATTCTCTCTCTCTCTCTCTCCCTCTCTCTCTTTCTCATTCTCTTTTTTCTCATGCTTTCTCCCTCCCTCCATCTATCCCTTCTCCCCCCTTTCTTCTTCAGCTGGGATTTTCTTCTTTTCCTGCCCTCAAACATCCGAGATGTGAGTTCTCAAGACTTTGATCTCAGGATTTATATCAGCAGCCACCAGGTTCACAAGACTTGACTGTTTTGTATCTCTGGCTTTTACGGGTCTCCAGGTAGTGGTAGTGCGTGGGGCTTACTAGCCTTCGTGATTCCATGAGCCAATTCCCATAATAAATCCCACATATGAGCAGATATCTATATGTTACCTGTTGGTTCTCTTTCTCGGGAGAACTAACACAACTATGACTTGAATTCCCAATAATATGTCAATATTAATTCATCAGTTGTAGCAAATGGTTCACACTAATGCAAGATGTCAGTAATAGGGGAAATTGCATGTGTGATACAGAGGGGATGTATGAAAAATTTATTTTGCACTCATTTTTTTCTATAACTATTAAGCCACTCTTAAATAAAAGGCTATGCCTAGACCAATGTAATGGAGTTTTTCCTCTATATTTTCTTTAAGTCGTTTCATAGTTTTGAGTCTTATATGGCGAGAGAAAAAAATTAATTTTACTCTTCTGCATGTGGGTATCCAGTTTTTCCATCACCGTTTATGGAAGAGGCTAATCTTTTTCCATTGTGTGTACTTAGCACCTTTGTCAAAAATCAGTTGATTATAAATGCATAGATTTATTTCTGTACTCTTTATTCTTTTCTATTGGTCTATGTTACTGTTTTCATACCAGTGCCATGCCGTTTTGGTTACCACAGCTTCGTAGTATGCTTTGAAGTCAAGTAGTGGGATGCCTCCAACTTTGTTCTTTTTGGTCAACATTGCTTCATCTATTCATCTTTTTGCTGTTTCCTTATACATTTTAGGATTCTTTTTTCTATTTATATGAAGAATGCCATTGGCATTTTTATAGGGATTATGTTTAACCTGTAAATTACTTTGGGAAGTACAGGTGGTATGCATATATCAAGACATCATGTTGAACCCCAAAATATGTACAATTTTTGTGTCAATAATAAATGAATACAAGAAAGACCATGATTTACTGCGGGTTGAGGGGTTGAGTGAGGACAAGACTGAAAATGTGTGATGGGGGGAAAAAGGAAAGGGATTCACATGTGTTAGGCCCTCGCTATGGGTCAGGCCTGTTCCAGGCACTTCCTGCAGATTTTCTCCCGAGACCGGTTTCTGACAACACTCTTAAGGATGGTGATACTGTCGCTGCTGTGCAGTGAAATTGCCTGTCCAAGGGAGAGGAAAGTGAGACCAGTCTGGCTGTACAGCTCAGGTGCTTTTCACCTCACCAGTTGTTACAAACCGGGTGGTGCCCAAGGCAACCAAATTCACAAGTTGAAGGTGTAACTGCTCATTTGACTGGATCCGCAGACAGGGCCCTTCGGGAGTAATTAGGCCCAACAGTCATAATAGTGGAGCTCTAGCCGGGCTCGGTGGCTCAGGCTGTAATCCCGCGCCTTTGGGAGGCCGAGGTGAGTGGATTGCCTGAGCCCGCAGGTTCGAGACCCGCCTGGGCAACTTGATGAGACCTCATCTCTACAATAAATCAAAAATTAGCCGGGCATGGTAGCGCACGCCTGTAGTTCCAGCTACTTGGAAGGCTGAGGCGGAAGGATGGCCAGAGCCCAGCAGGTCGAGGCTGCGGTGGCCAGGAGCAGCCACTGCACTCCAGTCTGGGCGACCGAGTGAGACTCCAACTCAAAAAATAAAAAATAGTAGAGCTCTATTCCAATAGGACTGCTGTCTTATGAGAAGAGAAAGAGACACCAGGGATGCACTGAACAGAAAAGGCTATGTGAGAACACAGAGGGAGGTGGTCGCCTGCAATTTAGGTGAGGACAACCTCGCTGACACCTGGATCTTGGACTTGCAGTTTCCAGAACCTTAAGAAAATGAATGTCTGTTGTTTAAGCACCCCAGTCTATAGCATCCTGTGACGGCCGCCCGGACAGACTGAGACACTGGTGGATCCCACACCATGCCTTGGAGAGTCTCGTGGGCTTGGTGAGAGTCTCTTCAGGGCTTCTCACCTCCTCTCCAGGAACATTGATCCTGCTTCTTGCCTCTTTTGTTTTTTTATTCAGTTCTCTAATATTTCTCTTGATCGAGCTTGAAGGTTCGTGGCCAAAACCACCCTTCCACAAAATGAGCGGAGCCCTGGGGTCAGAATGCCATAGGACATATAGGAATTTAGACGGACATACAAATCTAGGAAGAATGCTTGCTTCATCCTTGCTGGTCACGTAGACCCTAAAAAAGACCCTCCCTGGTGGGCTATGCCCGTGCTACACCTGCTGCTTGCCCCTGCTAACTGAATGTGACTAGCCTTCTACTCTGTGGGTGTGGTCAAGGGCTTCGTTCTATGGTGGGCATGGTCTCAGGGACCGATGGTCAGTCCAGGATATCCCTACGTGAGTAATCCGACTTTCATCCTTTTCCAACATTCTTCTTGAAAAGTCTCAAACTGTCCTCTGGGTCTCTGAAGCCAGAACTAAAGGTAAGATTTCTCCAGCCCCTTCAGCATGTGCCTGTAGTGTAAACCAAAAATAAAATTCTTAGCCCCCCAACCATCTGACCGGATGCCCTCTAGGCCAAGGGAAGCCTCAAAAATTAAATTCTAAGCAATGACAGAAGAGGAAATCGGGCACATCTTGTTATAGCGCTTACTTTTTGGAATGTAAGCTTTAAAACAGAGGTCACAAGATTCAGTGGCAATAAGATGTCGAGCTCCAATCTGACTCTTCTGTAGTATTGCCATAGCATGGCAGGCTCTAAGAGAAATAAACATAAGTTTCTGACATATTTTGAAATAGCCCTGCAAAGATATCTTTTGCGGAGAAATCTTTATAGAGAATCTCCTTCCCTGGGAAGAGTCTGACCACTGCTGAAGACGTTTACCACATATTCTCTCTGAAGTCTGCTGCTTAGAGGTTTCATCTATACCCCAAGAACCCTGATCTCCACAGCAGCCTTAACTTAGACATTCCTTCCTACTGATTTCAGGTTTTTAGACAGTAACTTAACTCTCTCAACCAATTGTCAACTAAAGGATCTCTAATATCCACCTATCACTGTACCCCCCACCCACCTCAAGATGTCCCACCTTTCTGGTTAGGGTTATAAACCTCACAAGTACTGATTTATTCTCTTGCTTGTAAAGGTTTGTCTCCCACATGTAAAACCAAGCTGTAATCCCTTGCTATGGGTCAGGGCCTGTTCTACGTACTTTCTGTGGATTTTCTCCCGAGACTGGTTTCTGACAACACTCTTAAAGATGGTGATACTGTCGTTGCTGTGAGGTGAAACTGCCCGTCCAAGGGAGAGAAAGGTGAGACTAGTCTGGTTGTACAGCTCAGGTACTTGTCACCTCACCAGTTGTTACAAACCGGGTTGTGGCCAAAGCAACCAAATTCATATGTTGAAGCTGTAACTGCTAATTTGACTGGATCTGCAGATAGGGCCCTTCTTAGGCAAATGTTCTCAAGGACCTCTTGGGACTATGCCTTGGTCACTTGTATCTACAAGGCACAGTCAAACCTCTTTAAGTATTTTATAAAATGTGGCATTTCATCAACCACGGGACTTGAGCTGGTGTCTTCCTCTCCCCCTGCCCCAGACCCCTCACTCTACCTCTCCACTGTGATGTGTACCCCAGGCAGTAGACCTGAATGGATGGCACCAGTGGGGCCCCTGGCCTTCCAGCTCTAGGATGGTTCTGCCACAGAGGTGCTGGCTGACAGCAGGGGGAGGAAGATGGGGGAGCCAGACATCTTTGTTTTCCACACGTCTCCCTCTCCGGCATCTTCCACTGAAGGCCATGGTTCTCTCCAGGCAGTTCTCTCCATAGAACCTACCCCAACCCCAAAGCTGAAACCTTCTTCTTGCTCCTCCAAGGCTGCTGATACCCTTGGGGAATCACATTATTGCTTAATGCGTTCTTTTTTTTCCCAAAAATTGTAGCAAAATTCACAGAATATAAAATGTACTGTTTTCAGCACTTTCACGTGTACAGCTTGGTAGCGTTGCATATATTCAGCTTGCTGTGTGGCCAATCTCCAGAACTCTTGCATCTTGCAAAACGAATGTTCTGTCCCTGGTCAATCATTCCCACTCTCTTCTTCCCACAGTCTCCTGGCAAGCAACATTCGATGTTTTGTCTCTATGAAGTGGCCTGCTCAAGGGACATCAAATAAGTGAATTATACAATATTTATTCCTTTTGTGTATGTGTGCGTGTTGAAGTCGCACTCCATCACCCAGGCTAGAGAGTAGTGGCATGCTCACAGCTCTCTCAGTGCAGACCTGCTGAGCTCCAGTGATCCTTCAGCCTCAGCCTTCCAAGTAGCTGGAATTACAGGTGCGCGCTACCACACCTGGCTAATTTTTTTGATTTATTGTAGAGATGAGGTCTCACCAAGTTGCCCAAGCAGGTCTTGAACCCCCGGGCTCAGGCAATCCACTCACCTCAGCCCCCCAAAGCACGGGATTACAGGCTGAGCCACCGAGCCCGGCTTATGTACCACATTTTTAAAATCCAGTCCAGGTTCATTGGGCAGCATGGTTGGTTCCATGTTTTTGCTATTGTGAATAGAGTAGCAACAAACATACGTGTGCAGATATCTTTTTTGTAGAATGATTTGAGTTCCTCCGGGTATATTCCCAATAGGGAATAGTAGTGTTTGATAGTTCTCATAGTAAAGGTCTTTTACTTCTCTGATTAGGAAGATACCGAGGTATTTCATATTTTTGATGGTTATTATGAATGGGATTGTGCTATTTATTTGGGTCTCTGCCTGCTTGGTGTTGGTCACTGTCTTTTGCAAATGTACTCTGTACCCTGATACTTTGCCGGAGTCCTTTATCAGTGCAAGTAGGTTTTTGACAGATTCTCTTGGATTTTCAAGGTATAGGATCATAGCATCAGCAAAGAGGGATAACTTGACTTCCGCTTTTCCTATTTGGATACACCTGATTTCCTTCTCTTGTCTAACTGCCCTAATTAGGACTTCCAACACAATGTTGAACAAGAGGGGTGAGAGTGGGCAGCCTTGTCTTGATCCAGTTTTCAGGGGATATGTTTCCAGTTTCTGTCCATTTAGCAATATGCTAGTTATGGGTTTATCATAAATGGCACTTACTATTTTGAGGTATGTTACTTCTATACCTAGATGTTTGAGGGTTTTTATCAAAAAAGGAATGCTGGATTTTATCAAAAGCTTTTTCTGCATCTGATGATATAATCATGTGGTTCTTGTTTTTGCATCTGTTATATATTTAATGACATTTATGGTCTTGTGGACGCTGAACCAGCCCTGAATCTTGGGGATGAAGCTTACTTGGTCATGGTGGATGATTTTTGAGATGTTTTTTGATCCGATTTGCTAGAATCTTATTGACGATTTTTGCATCTATGTTCATAAGGGATATTGGCCTGTAGTTCTCTTTTTTTGTTGGATCTTTACCTGATTTGGGTATCAGTGCGATGTTAGCTTTGTAAAATGATTTGGGGAGAATTCCATCTTTCTCAATTGCCTGGAATACTTTCGATAGGATTGATATCAGGTCCTCCTTGTATGTTTTGTAGAATTCTGTTGGAAAGCCATCTGGTCCAGGGCTTTTTTTAAAAGGTAGTTTTCATATGACACAGTCAATTTCCTGAGTTGCTATTGGTCTATTTAGTGTCTCAATGTATTCTTGTTTGAACCTGGGGAGGTTGTGTGATGTCAGAAACTCCTCCATTTCATTTAGGTTATCAAGTTTGTTTCCATATAGATGTACATAGTACTCTCTTATAATCTTTTGTATTTCTTCAGGGTCAGTTGTGTTGATCTTTTGTATTTCTAATTGTGTTTATTTGTGCTTTTTCGCTCTTTTTCTTGGTCATTCCGGCTGGGTCCCATGTTAATTGTTTCAAAGAACAAGTTTTTTGTTTTGCTGATGATTTCTATGATATTTTTGTCTTCTATTTCCTGTATGTGGGCTCTTATTTTGGTGATTTGGATCCTTGTGCTAAAGTTGTGGTTGTGAAGGTCTTCTCTTTCCAGCTCCCTTAGGTGATTTGTTGAGCTCTCATCTTGAGATCTTTCTGTTTTCTTGATGTGTGCTTGTGGAGGTATAAATTTCCCTCTTAGCACGGTTTTCATGGCATCCCAGAGGTTTTAGTAAGATGTTTCTTCATTTTCGTTTGTTTCCAGGAATCTTTTAGCTTCTGCTTTGATTTCAGTGTTGACCTAGCAGTTGTTCATCATCATACTGTTTAGTGTCCACGTCTTTGTGGGCTGTGAGGAAATTTTGCTGATGTTGATATTTATTGTTATTCCACTTGGTCTGAGTATGTGCATGGCAAGATTTCAACCTTATGGGATTGGTTTATGCTTGATTTATGGTCAAGGATGTGATCGATCGTGGAGTACAGTCCATGTGGTAATGAGTAGAATGCATATTCTGTGGTTGTTGGCTGGAATCTGTAGGTATCTATTAAGTCCATTTGGTCGAGTGTCAAGTTTGGGTTCTGGATCTTCTTGTTGATTCTTTGCCTCATTTATCTAACTAGGGCTGTTAGTGGGGTATTCAAGCCCCCTGCTATAATAGTGTTACAGTCAATATCTTATTTCAGTTTACTTAGTAGTTTCTCTATAAGTGCTGGTGCTCCGGTGTTGGGTGCAAATATGTTTAGGATGGATATTTCTTGTTGATGGATTGAGCCTTTTATCATTATGTAGTGTCCTTTTGCATCTTTTAAAGTTTTTGATAGCTTAAAGATTGCTTTGTTTGATATTAAGATATCAACTCCTGCCTCCTTTTGTGATCCATTTGCCTGGTAACTTGTTTTCCATTCTTTAAATTTGAGTCTGTGTGCATCCTTTGTGTTGGGATGAGTTTCCTGGAGGAAGTAAACAATTGGGTCATTGTTTCTTATCCAATTTGCTATTCTGTATCTTTTCAATGGTGCATTTAGTCCATTCACATTCAGGCTGATTATTGAAATGTTATTATTTATCCCTGTCATGAGGTTCTTATAAAGTTTTTTCTTTGCTTGTTATCTTTTGGCTTTGGGGTTGATGTATGTGTGTGTTTTCAAGTTTCTTGTTGCGCTGTATTCTCTGTTGATTCTGTGCTCTGCTGTTCTCTTGGGCCGTGTTTGGTCATTCTTTTTATCTTTCTTCTGTGCTTAATACTTTTTAAGTGTCTCCTGTAGAGCTGGTCTGGAAGTTGCATAATCTCTTAGGGATTGAGTGTTTGGGAAGGATTTTAATTCTCCATCACTAATGAAGCTGAGTTTGACTGGATAGAAAGTTATTGGTTGAAATTGTTTATCTCTGAGGACTTTGAATATAGGATTCCAGTCCCTTCTTGCTTGTAGTGTCTCTGTCGATAGGTCTGCTGCTATTCTGATTGGTTTTTCCCTGTAGGTAGTCTGACTTTTCTCTCTTGCTGCCTTTAGGATTTTTTTTCTTCTGTGCCAACTTTGTGTAGGTGAATTTCTATGTGTCTAGGGGTTGATATTCATATTTGATGTCTTGTGGGGGTTCTCCGTATCTCTTGCGCTCGGCTGGTCACATCCCTGGTGAGATTGGGAAGGTTTTCTTAGATTACCTCCTGAAATAATTGCTCCAAGTCGTTTTCTATTTCTCTTTCTGGGGTACCAATCAGGCATAGGTTTGGCCTCTTAATATAATTGCACATCTCTAGTAGGCTTTGTTTTTTCTTTCTGAGTATTCTTTCTATGTTTTTTTACTGATCAGGTTAATTCCATGTTCTGGCTTTCAAGTTCTGAGATTCTTTCTTTGGCTAGATTAATTCTGCTTTCCATGTTTGTCATCTTGTTATTTATATTCTGGATGACACTTTTTATTGCCAAAATCTCTGTGACAAGTTTTTCAGTGTTGCATTTTGTCTTTCTTGAGTCTTATTCACTCTTTTCATCCACTCCCTAATCTCTGTCATAGTCTCGGGTCAGTTGTTGGTGACTTCCATTGTTTGGGCACCAAGGTCTGATTTTTCAGGAGTTTTCTCATTGGTACACTTGAAATTGCCTGTGATCTTCTTTTGGTTTTTCCTCATTTGTACAGACCTCTTGTTTTTCTCTTTAGTTCTGTGATTCAGTGTCAGTGGGAGAGGCTTTCCCTTCTGATGTTTGTTCAGTTCTCTATTTTTCCCCTGATCTGTGCTCTTGATTTGTTGTTATTTTTTTAATAGAATGGTGGGTGGGAAGCTTTGCTGTCACTTGTAGTTTTTGAAATTCATATAAAGTAGGGATGAGGCACTAGGATTCAGAAATTACTTGCAAATTACAATGTTCATTTATTGTGGTATGTGTTCCCTGAGGCCTACTCTCCACCACCACTCTATATGATGATGCAAAGCAGAAACCAGTGCAAAAAGCAATTGAGGACACACACACATAAACATACACACACACACCCTAAAAAAACTGGAATAGCATCAAAACAAACAACAACAATAAAAAGTTAACTGAACACACACACACACACACACACACACACACACACACACCTAGCACAAATTGAATGGAGAAGAAAAACAGAAAGACTGGAAAAAGAAAAGGGATTCAGATCAAACCCTCACAAATGTATTGGCACACACCTTAAACTACAAATACTGAACATAAAAAAAAAACCCTAGAAGAACAAAAAAGCAAAAAACAAACCAACAACAAAACTGAAAGATGAACATTCAATAATTCACAGACATACATAAGCAGAAAACAACAAATAAAAGAAGAAAGAAACAGAAAAAGAAAAAAAATGGGGGAGATGCAGCTCAAACCCTCACATACACATTCATGCACAAAGAAAAAATATTTTTAAAATGGATGAACTAACAAACAGGCAAAAAAATTTAAAAAATTTTTAAAAATTTGAAATTTTAAAAACAAACCTGCCTTCTTGTGGCAGTCTTTGTAATTGTTCCTCTAATCAGGTCTCTCCTGCAGAGCCATCTCTTTCACTCCTCAGTGTCCAGCACAGAGAAGGAGGAGGGGCAGTGCAGGTGGGAGGGGCTGCAGTCCTTTCCTTCCACTCTCATATGGTCAGGGAGAGCTCTTCCAGTGGGAGGTGTGGGATTGTCACTTCGCAGGTATGTCCTCACAGGGGGTGCCCCCGTCAGGTCTATCATGGAATGGAGTTCTCCTGTGCAACTGACGTCCAGGATCCACCTGGGTTTGATCTTCCCAGTCGTGGCCCAGCTGTGCGCGTCTGACGTTCAGAGGATTGCTGGGGAGGAGGGAGCTTGGGTCAGTCCCGGACTCACCACTGATCTCTTTGGAGTTCTTCGTTTTTTTTCTGGCCACTCCCTTTGTCCTGCGGCTGGATCAGGGATAAGGGGAGCGCCTGGGACTCAGCACTTGTCAGGTCCCGCTGGAGTTTGTGCTTTCAGGATATTCCCTCTGGGTCATGATCAATCCCTGAGTAGCTGATTCACCAGCCACAGAGTCTGGGTCTGCCGCTCCGGGGTGAGCAAGCTGGAGCAACTTCCTGCCCCACCTTCCAAATGATGAGGGGGTGTCTCTCCTATCCTCCTCTGTGGGACTCCACCTCTGGACTTCCTCCCCAGTCCCTGCCGCCAGTGCCCTGCCAGGCACTGAAGTGGTGAGGCAAAGCCTGGAGCCAGCGGTCTCTCCTGCTACAGTGGTGAGATAGAGCCTGGGGCGTAGTTTCTCCCCACCACTTCTTCACAGGAAAACTTTTGTCCATTTTTTTTTAAATGGCACTTGGCTTCCCTGACCTGGGAGGAGACAGGGACCAAGCAGAGAAGCTGCAGCACCAGCTGCTGCACCAGGGGCCTGGCCACTAGCTCACGAGCCCCCACTTAATCAGTCTCTCCCAGCATTTTCCTCCCAGGAAGGGTTTTGCTGAACTTTTTAAAATGGCACTCGACTTCTGCATCCTAGGAATCGCTAGGGTTCAAGCCCAGCAGCTGCGGCACAAGCCACTGCACCAGGAGAGTCCTGGCTGCTAGCTCCCTAGCCCTCACTTGGCCAGCCACTCTCATGTCCACTCACTCACCAGCACATACTCAAAATTCTCATGCACTCACGCACTCACACCAGGACTCGCATAGTCCGACTCGCTCAGCCACCATCTTCCCCCAATATGTGTTTTTTATTTATTATAGTGATGAGGTCTCGCCAAGTTGCTGGGGCTGGTCTCGAACCCAACGGGCTCAGGCAATCCACTCACCTCAGCCTCCCAAAGTGCTGGGATTACAGGCCGAGACACCAAGCCCGGCCCAGTATTTATTCCTTAGAGACTCACTTTTTCACTTAGTGTTATATCCTCAAGGTCCATATACATTATAACATGTGCCATAATTTCCTTCCCTTTTAAAGCTGAATAAAATTCCACCGTATGGCTATACCACATTTTGTTTGCCCATCCATCTGTTAATGGCACTTGGGTTGCATTCACCTTTTTGGCTATTGTGAATGACACCTTGTTGCTTTTTGAAATCCAGCCCTTACCTTTGAGAGTAACTCCTGTATTAAACGCTCTTCAGTTACCTAGTGTGAGGCATTGGTTTTCTGTTGGGAAACTGACTCACACAGAAGCCAGGATAACTAAGCCTACCAAGGAAGATGAGTCAGGAAGAGAGGGCTTAGAGGATACAAAGAACTGGCAATTTAGAACGACTTTCCCGGTCTGAATGACATCTCCAACTCAATAGGATGAAATTTAATACAAATAAAAGCAAATCTTTACCATTATGTTAGAAAACTACATACAACTACCCTACAGCATTTCACTAAAAAAAAAAAAAAAAAGAAAGAAGAAAAATCTGGGAATATCTCTAGAGCCATGGGATTTAGCAGGGAATAATTAATTTTCCAGGTGATATTTGGCACATTTTTAATTGCCACAGCTAGGGGATACTGCTAGCATCTCACTAAGGATGCCACCAAACAATGCACAGGGCTGTCCCCCACATCAAATAATTGTTTAGACCCAATTGTTTAGACGCTATTATGCCAAAGTTGAGGGGCCCTGTCTTCACATAGGAAATAAATTCAGAACTAGAAGGAGGAAGTTGTCAACTGGATAGTGAGAAACAACTTTCGGCTTCCATAGATGACCAGCAAGGAGGCAATCTCAGTCATAAAGTCATACTAAGGCATAACGCAGAAGAAGAGGCCTACGATCACGGATCGTCAGGGGACTGGACAGGACAACTGCTAACTCTCTTCCAACTTTGGAATATTGAACATTCAAGTCCAAAGAGAATTTGGTCAGCGGCTCGTATCATTAATAGATTTCAAAGCCTTAAGAACTGACAGATTTTTTTCCCCAACATCTTATTATAAAAAGTTTCAACCCTACAGCAAAGTTGAGAGAATTTTACTTTAAGCACTTTTATACACCTACAGCACAGATTCTACCATTTTTTTAAGGAAGAGTTTTTCTTATCCTTTTCACGTTTTCTGCTGAAAAAAAAAAATGAAATGTCAATGTCCAGGTGGACATTCAAATAATGCAGTTGCTTATTTTTTTTTTTTTTTTAATGAAATGGACTATAATGATTATTCCTGACATGAAAATCTTACTCAGGTATTACACGTCACATAATTAGGCTTATAAAACTCAACTCTTTGATTTTTTTTAAATGGCATTTTCTGAGGACATGGATTGACTCCTCATTAATTTGTGAATTCGTCAGAGGTAGGCATATCAAACACAGAGCTAGCCCTATTCATGTACATCCGAAGTACAGCTCTTTATCTAAATGGAAACCCAGGAATCAGCAGATTCCAGTTCCATGCTTAACTGCTCACCAACTCTGATCATCAGTTAAATCAAGTTTGATAATAACCAAGACAACAGTCAGAGTCAGTAACATTTTATCTTTGTTCGTTAGTATGTCTGTAACATTTTGTGTTTTCAAAGGCCAATACAATCAGCCTTTCTCCTAGTCAGTCAAAAGAATAATCTACCTGCATCTTTTTTCTCAAATATAGGAACCACAATAACTGCTCCTTTCAAACTTCAACACATATTCAGAAACAGTTTTTAGTCCTTTCTAGAAAAGGAGACGACCTTAAGAAAACTTACTTTGCAGTGAAATTTATTCTGAAAGGAAGCACAATGTATACACCCTGAGCTATTTGGAGGTTTTGTAGGGATTAGTTTAAATGTAGCCCCATCCTGTGGGATCCATTTGGTTTTCGTTTCACACACATATATTTGATTTATTATTATTATTATTATTATTAACTTTTAATTTTTTTATTTTAAAGATGTGGGTTACAATTCAGGGTTAGGTATACAAACGTTCGTTATGCTGGTCCGCTTATTGATGAGGTGTGCTCCCCCCTTCCCCAGGTAGACTCCCACCACTGTCAATCTTTTTCTTTCAGTATTATGATAAAGGCCCACTTACGAGTGAGACCATGTGATATTCAGTTCTTTGTTTCTGTGAAAGATCACTTAGTATTACAGACTCTAAGTCCATCCGGGTTGCTGTGAAGTTCGTGATTTTGGTCTTCTTTATGGCTGCGCAATATTCCATCATGTATATGTACCACTTCTTTTTATTCATTACTCTTTTGATGGGCAGCATGGTTGGTTCCACATTTTTGCTGTTGTGAATAGTGCTACAAATATACATGCGTGTGCAGGTATCTTTTTTATAGAGTGATTTGAGTTCTTCTGGGTATATCCCAGTAGGGGGATGGTGGGGTCATAGGGAAAGTCAATTTTTAGATCTTTTAGGAATCACTACACTGTTTTCCACAGAGGCTGTACTAGTTTACACTCCCACCAACAGTGTAGGAGTACACATATATATTTTAGAACACATTTTTTTTTTGGCTTTCCTCCTCTTTTATTTTGCTTTTATTTTTTGGAGTCAGCATTTCACTCTGCTACCCAGGTGGGAATGCAGTGGCGTGGTCCCAGGTCACTACTCAAACTCCTCTCCATTTCTTTTTAGACTCAAATCCCAACCATTACTAATATTGAGCATTCAAATCCAAAGGCAATTTTGTTTTGACCTAACTTCTCCTCCCCCTTCCACATCTCTCTCCCTTCCCCCTCCCGTTGTATCAGGTGGGCACCTACCTCACTGGTTTTGAAAACCCAGACAAACAAGACAAACAACAAATAGAATGGTAAACTAGAAGGTCAGATTCCAGAGGATGGCTCCAGGGAATTAATGGATCGAGGTCAAGGTCATCTGTCTGAACTATGCAGAGGTTAAGGCTGTCAAGACCTGGTCTATAACAGGGAACTGTCACATGAAAAAACTGTTAAGGAGCCTCTCTTGAAGAAACAGAGGCCGACTGCAAGCATAATCAGAGCTGATGGGAGCAGCTGATAGAAAGAACAGAGCAATTTCCTTACTTTTGTGAGCGCTAACTCCACAGAGCAAATCGGGTTTCCTGAGTAGACTAAAGTCTATCATTTTATGTGTGCCAACGACTACAATCTGAAAGCAATTTGATAAAAATGCATGAAGACTTATTGACAGGTTAATCGTATCCTAAAGTCAAAAAAGATCTATTTTGGAATGCACAAAAACAGTAACTAAAAGCAAATGATCCATTTTGTCTATGGTTAGAAGAAAGAGCGAGGCTAGGGGCATGTAGCTCCTGGGGTACACTCACAGAAGGGTGAGCCTGGAGGGAACAGCCAATAATTGCATCATGCCTCTGTATGGATCTGCTGCTTCTCGGGGAGCCGCTTATTGTAGCTAATGGATGGCTGGAGTTAACATGAGCCAGAAACACATCGGCCCGTCATCCAGCCTTTGTACACTTGAAATAATTGGCATTAAAGAACACTTCACTCCTGGTTGGCTATTATATCTTGACTGGCATTTTAAAGATCTGGATGCCATTTAGACATTTCAAAAGCCATTTTTATCCTCCTCCTTTGATAATTCACAGTTTTTCCACTTTAAATGTGGCTATTTATCGCTAGGATTAAAGATGGGGTGGGTTTTAATATGTATCAAACGCTTTGTCGTGCACACAAGTCTGTGCACAGCAAGTATGAAACTGCAAGTATTTTCCATAAGTGGACTGCATTTGAATACAGTGGACTGCTTTGGGGCGCATTGCTTCTGATTCTTACATTAACATTGATTGTCTGTTTCTGGGATTTTTATTTTTAACTTTTTTTTGAGAAAAAGTCAACATGAGTGATATTTAACTGGGATGTTTGTACATTGACATTTAAAATTTAATGTTAGATAAGAGAAAATACTATGCGGAAATTAGGCAGTGAAACTTTGTAGTACAGTAAAGAACTATATGTGTCAAATTTAACCTTGTCCCATAAATTGTATTTCCAGTTGTAACTCCAGAGTCTACTTGATCTTGCTCCCTCAGTGATCTGGAGATAAAATACACGTAGACAATAATTTAGACTCAACCAGTAACACAAAGTTGGGAGGGAGGGCTGCTGTCTAAGGTGGTGGTGGGTGGAAAGACAGAAGGAAGCACCCAGCTGTACTGGGCGCTTATGCCCTGCCACACAAAGTGTCTCTCAAATGCAGCCCCAGCTTCATATAGGCCGAAGGACAATGGCTGGGAAGATGCTGCTATGCCTCACGTCATAAGTACAAGGACATCCCAAAGGACAGACAATTCCCCCAAAAAGGAGAAGGCAGAAAGGCAGGAACAGGAGGGCTGGTGATCCACAGCCAGAAAGTGCCTCCATTTCTGTGACACGATGCCTGGTGTGGTATGCAGCTGCTGGGCAGCTCCTCAAGGACTCTCCCCAAAGGATAGCAGGAAGATTTAGCATTCCATCCATCAGGAGGGGAGGCTTCTTGTCACAGTGAACCTTGCAGAGTGTCCTAAACGGCTGTCCATTAGTGTGACTGTAGTATGAAAGTCGTCAGCGTCAAAATGGAGTCAATCATGTTAAGACAACCCTGACAACTAGAGCAGGGGAAGACCATGAAGAAAGGGCTCTCATGCTTGCATGCCTGATAACAAAAAAGGCTGTAAAAAATCACAACCTTGCACAAAGGCCAATACAAACTTACACAAAAAATATATCTGCAAGAATGTCAGCCAAGCAAATGCCTATCCAACCTCGGACTTGACATCACCCTTGTTATTGATCCTTGTAGACAAGGGTACTTATTTCAAAACAATTATGTAATCCTCCTCATTTTTGTCTTTAAAAACCTTTGTTCTCTTTGTCCTTCCTGACTTTGCATATAGTTTATTATGACGTGTGTATTCTGCTGCAGTGCTCTGTTCCCAAATAAATATCTTTTTGTATTGGAGAGCCTCTCTCCACTTTTTAAGCAGGATGACATCAGCACACTGGAAGCATTGGCTCTGTGAATCACACCAGCCACCCTCCGCACCGGTGCATGGCCGCCTTTCCAGATGTCCTTGACCTTCTCAGGAGACACATCCATTGACTCTTTCTTGCTGGATCCCAGAGAAGGCCTTTTTTCCCAACATGTGAACTGCGGTCCTGACAACCAGACGAATAACTCAGAAGTTTCCCAAAGCTGTTGGAATAGCATATAGAAGCCAGTGAAGACCAAATAAAGAACAGGAGGTAGCCGGGCTTGATGGCTCAGCCTGTAATCCCACGCCTTTGGGAGGCTGAGGTGAGTGGATTGCCTGAGCCCATGGGTTCGAGACCCGCCTGGGCAGCGAGACCTCATCTCTACAATAAATCAAAAAAAACAGCTGGGCATGGTAGCGCATGTCTGTAATTCTGGCTACTGGGAAGGTTGAGGCGGAAGGATCGCTGGAGCCCAGCAGGTCGAGGCTGCAGTGGCCGGGAGCGGCCACTGCACTCCAGTCTGGGTGACAGAGTGAGACTCCAACTCAAAAACAAAACAAAACAAAACAAAAAAGAACAGGAGGTAAGAGCTGGATTAAAGTTGAGTCAACTGTTAGCCACTGGATTCTTGCCTCACTCTTCCTAAATTAGAAACCTTAGAGATCCAGCTGCACTGGGTGCTCATGCCTGCCACACAAAGTGTCACTCAAATGCAGCCCCAGCTTCATATAGGATCCAATTCACATGGGGAACAAGGAGACCCTCTGGGCTGCATGACGTCCAAATGGCTCTTACTAATGCTAGGTAGAGTTGATCCCCTATCCCAGTGAGACATCTTTTGCCCATCCATGAATGGCGTCCTTCTCCGCCACTGGAAAGTTAAAATCCAGCAGCCCACTTGGTAAATTGCATTCTGAAATGGTCACACACACAGATCACCACTGGCAGGAGAAGCATCATGAAGGACAGCACCGGAAGGGAGCTACATGCAGGCAAAGCCACGTCCCCAAGGCCCAGACACAATGACACTCCCAGCCTATCCCTGGATTCACAATCTCTTGACTCCCACGCCCAGCCCTGTGCCTGGCTCACAAAACAGGCCTAGCAGATATAGACTGAAGAAAAAAAGTCTTTCCAATGAGTTGTTTAATCTTATGTATCCCTTGATACATCATTTCTTCTATATATAAAATGGGAGGACATCTCTCTGAAATTTCAAAGACAAAGAGGATGTATTTATAATGTCTCCAAACCTTTACATGAGAAGACGATGTGACACATTACAGGGCAGTTTGGACTTCAGGTCTCGACTTGTGTTTCCTAATGAGCTCCAAGTAACACCATGTGTTCCTCCTGGTGAGAAATATTGCAAATGCCCAGTTTGGGAAGGATTGTACATCTCTATGCTAAATTTTCCTTTGTTGCGAAGACCCTATGGAAACTTTTTCTTATCCTTTTCTCAGCAACAAAAGTCTACGAATTAAAAAGTGAGCTCAAATTTTGTTTCAAGCTGCTGTCAGTGAATTCTGAATCAACTTGACAAATTAGGAAGAGAAATAAAATTTCCATCAGTGGTACTGTCTGGCATTTTACAGATACCCTCCTAGAGGGATAATCTCTTATATCCATTCAACATTGAAGCCTGCAGTACAAGGGGTCTTTAAAATGTTTATGGTTAAACATTTTTAACCACTGAATGCTTATGGTTAAACATTAAAATGTTATGAGTCTTGAAAATGTTTTTAAAATTTTAAAATGTGTACTATGAAAAAATACTCATGGATTTTAATTTTTGCACCAAAATATGTTCATCGTAACTTGTTATGACATGTTTGAACAGAATCTAGCGTGAGGCACTAAGAATAAGATATCAATTTGAAAAGAACCCCTATTGTGAATTTTTTCCAACATGAATTCTACTACAATTGAAGCAAAAACAAATGTAGAATTTATGGCAAAGCTTGGGTGGAGGAAAGGCAAAATTATTGGTGCTTTATGAAAAGTGTTTGGGGACAATGACCCAAAGAAATCCACAATTTACAAATGGATAATTCGTTTTAAGTGACGAGACAGTGTTGAAGATGCAGTCCCCAGCAGCAGACTCTCCACATCAATTTGCCAGGAAAAAAAAATCCATCTTGTTCATGCCCTAACCGAAGAGGACCGACAATTAACAGCAGAAACAATGGCCAGCACCATAGACATCTCAACTGGTTCTGCTTACACAATTCTAACTGAAAAAAAATTAAAGTTGAGCGAACTTTCTACTTCATGAATATCAAAAGCATTGCACCCAGATTGGTTGCAAACAAGAGCAGAGCTTTCAATGGAAATTTTAAGCAAGTGGGATCAAAATTCGGAAGCATTTCTTTGAAGAATTATAATAGGAGATGGAACATGGCTTTACCAGTGCAATCCTGAAGATAAGGCACCAAAGTAATGGCTACCAAAAGTAAAGTGGTCTATTCAAAGCAAAAGTGGACTGGCAAGAGAAAAATCATGGCAACAGTTTTTGGGATGCTTTACTTGTTGACTTTCAGGAGAGCCAAAGAACAAGAGTTCTGAAAAAAATTATCCAAAACTTTAGCAGGAACACACCGGGGACAGTTTCACTAGAGAGACCTTCTTCACCATGACAATGATTCTGCTCATTCCTCTAATCAAACAAGGGCAAGTCTGTAAGAGTTTCTATGGGAAATTGTTATGTACTCACAGTCCTGATTTGACTTTGGCTGACTTTATTTTGTTTTCTATTCTTAAAACGTCTTTAGAGGGCACCCATTTTTCTTCTGTTAATAATGTTTAAAACTTTGTATTGAGGAACAGAATAGAGAGGCTGGAATGAAAGCCACTCACAACCGATTTTTGACAATAGTCAGCGAAACTAACCATTGGGGAAAGGACATCCTATTCAATAATTGGTGCTGGGAAAACTGGCCAACCGTATGCAAAGAATAAAGCTAGATATCCTCCTTTCACCAGATACAAAAACTGACTCAAGATGTATTAAAGACTTCAACGTAACATCTCAAACTATACAATTCCTAGATATAAACCTAGGAAACATTCTTCTAGATAGCAGCCTAGGCAAGGAACCTATGACCTCAAAAGCAAATGCAGCAAAAAGGAAAAATTGACAAGTGGGACATAATTAAACAAAAGAAAAGAAATTATCAACAGAGTGGATAGACAACCTACAGAATGGATGAAAATATTTGCAAACTATGTATCCAAAAAAGGACTAATATCCAGAATATATAAGGAACTTAGAGGACTCTACAAGAAAAAAAAAAACTCATTAAAAAGTGGATAAAGGATGTGAGCAAACACTTCTCAAAAGAAGACATACAAGTGGCCAAAAAACATAGGAAAAAATGCTTCACCTCACTACTCATCAGAGAAGTGCAAATTAGAATCACAATGAGAGCACACCAGTCAGAATGGCTATTATTAAAAAGGTTCCGGAGACAAGGAAACACTCATACATGGTTGGTGGGAATATAAACTAGTTCAGCCCCTGTGGAAAGCAGTTTGGAGATTTCTCAAAGAACTAAAGGTAGATTTACCATTTGACCAGGCAATTCCCAGACTGGGAACATCCTCAAATGAGAATAGATCATATTATCAAAAAGACATCTGCATTTGCATGTTTATCACAGCGTCATTCACAACAGCAAGAACATAATAGTGGAACCAGCCAAAGTGCCCATCCATGGTGGACTGGATAAAGAAAATGTGACACATATACACCATGGAATACTACGCAGCTACAAAAAAGAATGAAATCATGTCCTGCAGCAGAGGTCGTTAGCCAAAGGAATTAATGTGGAAACTGAAAGCTGTTATGTTCTCATACATAAGAGCTAAATACTGCATGCACATGAGTATTAAGATGGGAACAGCAGACACTGAAGACTCCTAAAAGAGGAAGGGAGAGGAGGAAGGGATTTAAAAATACCCATTGGATACCATGTGCACTATTTGGGTGATGGGTTCAAAAGAAGCCCAAGCTTCACCATCACACAATATATCCAAGTAACAATCCTGCACATGTACTCTTTGAATCTAAAAATAAGAAGACTGCATTGATATGATTAAGTTCCTAGGAACTTCAGTCCTTTAGAGATAGCCTAACTGGCTGATATCATTGCTTTAAAAAGTGTTTTCAACTTGATGGAACTTCGACTGAGAAATAAAGTTTATATTTTTTATTTGTATCTTTTAATTCCATTTCTCCACGCACTTTTTGAAGCCAGCTCATATCTGAAAACCATTGTTAAACACATCAGAAAATAAATTAAGCATAAAGATGCAATGACTACATTAAAAGAAGCAGCCTTGAGAGTCTAGAATTAGTTATTGGTAGGGAAAAAATATATATTACATATAAAAGTAAGTACCATATTCTTGGGAAGAGCATGCACTATTCAGCATGAAAATAAAATTTTGTTGAAGAAATGAGAATAAAGAAAGAGGCATGGCACTAAAATATCTACACCATAGAAATAAATTCCTCCTTAGAATAACATTGTGATTTAACATTTAATTTAATAAGAATAAATTGATGCAAGAGTTGAGTTACTTCGAAATTCGATGTGCATTACTTTGGAAGATCTCGTGTCAGAAAAGGAAAGCCCAACAACTGGAATACATCTCAAAGGACTGAAGCACCTCAACCTTTCAGAAAGAGGGTGAGGAAGGGTTTGCGCAGGTTTTATCGACTTAAGAAGGTGTCTGCAAAGAGTAGGAAATAAAAAGAATGAAACAGGACTCCCTGTGAGAAATATCTCAAGTGTTAACTGACACAGGCAACTCATTCCTTAAAGTGTAGAGGGTCTGAGTATATAAAGCAAAATATTCGTTACTACCTGAAATTTGTTTAGTGCTCGATTTATTTGATATATCTGATATGACAAAGTGTAGATAACCAACGTTTCTTGAGAATTTAAACATTGATTACAAATTTGATAAATTATACGTCCAAAAACTTTTTAACTGATAACAACAAATTTAGAAAGGTGCACTCATTTCAATAGTTCAAACAACTGAGGCATCAGAAAAATGAACATAAATATAACGACGACAAAATGTATCTTTTTATTTGTATTCAAAACTATTCTACATTATCAGCACCATCCATGTATTTCATGTCTTTATCACTTTTGCTTCAATCCCTGGTAGAAGGATTGTGTCTACAGAATTAATTCTTCTACTCAGGACATTTGCGTGACTCTTCTATTTGGAACATGGTGCCTGTCTCTATTCAGAGGTTAGCTAATCCTTCCTGTTTGAGGTTTCAGTGTCTACTTTTTCTTAGAGTCCTTGACTTGTTTACACTTTGAAAGGGTAAACTGAGGCAAGGTGGGCCAGTGCCAGTACTGTGGGAATCATGCAAGATTGTAACCAAGCAAGAAGTAGAAGGAAGTAAAGTTTATTATTCATCTTTCACAGGTTAGAAAGGGGCCCGACACTCAGAGGCAAGTGCGGCAGCCAAGGGCCAAGAACTGTATTACAGGGCCTTTGGGGTAAGTGGGGGTTGGGTCCCAGGATGGGTCTGGGCCAAAAGGAATGTCCAGGGTTGGGGGTCTTTGACATTGATTGCAGCCACATAAGTCTTAGATTTTGATGTTGACAGACATTAGCATCTCGTGCCCTCGGGTGGTGGGCTAGGTGGGAGAAGACAAGGTGAGGGAATCAGGGGTCAGAGTCAGAGACCTGTCAGACTTTTGCAATCCACTAACTCCTTAGCAAAAATGTGGTCTCTAATCGTTTCTGTGGCTTCCGCCAGCTAAGGGGTGATCTTTGACTTTCCACCCCCAGAGATTATTATGCAAAACCATGAATTGAAAGGTGGAGCTGTCCTTGTCTTGCATCTGATGAAGATTTGCCTGGGTGGTGGAGTAGGCTGCCAGCTTGGCCTGTAGTAAAATGTCTGAACGCTTCCTAAAATCTGCCTATTAGAAGTTTATCTATCTGTGTTCATCTGTTTATGTTTCTTTAACCTGTGCTAGATTCAAAGCATGCTAGTCTATGTGCAAATGGCTATGCTGAGGCAACATGTGAGCTAAGTTTATTCTAAGTTTCTCGGGGTCTTTCCTTTCACACTTCTTTGTGTTTATTCTCACATACATGGAGAGAAGCAAGTACATATTCTGTCTTTATAAATAGAATTTGTAGAAGAAACGAACAAACACACATTTTAACATCACCTACTTATAAAACTCCTTAAAATAATTAAAACCATTTCATTAGATTCCTCCTTCATGTGTTACAACTACCTATCTGTGTTATTCTTATTGATTTTTCTCTTCTGAATAACTTCATAAACTCATGGTTTTTAAGGACTCCCTTTATCCCTGTTCACCATAACCATAATTATATTTGAGTCTTAAATGACCACAGCCTGACCTGTGAGTGTTCCTTAAGCTGTTCCCTTTGTCCTTCCAGCACAGCCACCTTGCTTTTGGGCCACTGAATTTTCCAGACCCATCCTGATTTTGCCCTGCTACAGGCACAGAATCAGCCACCATACAAGGATTTCTGGTTCCTTTTGTGAAGAACAGACCAGAAACTAAAGTCTGAGCATTAGAGAAGCAGTTGCTGAAGGGCCCTCCTGTTCCCTCGGGACTATGCTTAGTAAAGACAGAGCTGGGAAACACACGTCTTGTTAAAGTCCTCTGTGTGCACTGAGGTGACTGACAGTTCTGGTCATCTCCATCTGCTCCCCGCATCCTTTCCCAACTGTCCTCAGCCGTCCTGGGTGCCCCAGAAAGCTGAGTGCTGGAGTGGACATCACCAGGAAGTCCTTACCCTAGGGCTTCCAACTGGACTTGGCAAATGGGAAGAATCATCCTCCCGGGAGGTCAGCAGGTGAGAGGGAGGAGGTCAGGGTCCACCCCCATGGGGCAAAGGTTGTCCCCTCAATTTTACTGCTCCCCTTAGATGGCCCCTTTTTCATAAATCAAGTGAGTTTCTCTTTGCTTGCTCTTCAGGCCTTGGGGTGAGAACAGCTTCCTGCTGGGAGAGTCTCTCCACACCCTTTGTTGATTGCTATGACCCAGCCCATACCCCTCTCTCTTTAGTTAATTCTTTCCAATGTTTTCTATCTTTTTTTCCTGTTGAGACAGAAAATAAGACTAACAACACCTTATATTCTAATACATCCCAATTATTTTATAGTAGATGGTTTCGGCAACTGTTAAAATTTACTCCCACATGGACAGAAGCCATGTTTACATTCTTTGTTTTATGGTGAGGCTTAAAGTTTCTTCAAAGAAAATGCTACTTTTGAATTAACCCATACAAACAAAGAGAAGAGATTGGGCAAATTAGTGATCAACTAAATTGGCACCGTGTCAAACAGGCTTTCTAAGACGAGCTGCACCCCAAGGGTCTTTTTCAAATCCTGAAAAGCATCCCTGAAGTTTTATTATGTATAATAAAACAGTTTTATTATACACAGTAAAGCAAAAGGGTTTCCTGTCCATCCTGTTCTGGCTGCCTTCCAAGTGATCAAACGGAACAATGACCCAGAGACAGGAGAGATACCTAAAATGTGAAGAGGTTGAGAATCAGACAATTGTTCTTCACACTGAATGGGGAGCTGGGTTTTTAAAACAAACTCCTTTTTTTGTTTGTTCTCAGAAATGAAGCAATTTCATCAGAAACATCATTTTTTTATTTATGAATTTACAGAAAAATTGTAAAGACAGTGCATAGATTTCCATATGCCCCATGCCCCCTTTCCCCTATTATTAACATCTTATGTTAATATGGGACATTTGTCCCAATTAATCAACAAGACATGTTATCATCAAAGTCCAAATAATTTTTTCAGATAAACTTAGTTTTTCTCTAATATCCTTTCTCTCTTCCAGGATCTCGTTCAGAAGGATAAATGACACTTAGTAGTCATGTTCATTAGGCTCCTGTAGACTGTGACAGTTTCTCAGTTTCCTTGTTCTAACGACCTTCACAAGTTTCAGAGTCCTGGCCTGGCATTTTGTAGATGGAGACTTGTCTGATTTTTGTGTGTGTGATTAGAGTGGGATTATGGGATTTTGGAAGAAAAACTACAGAACTAAAGTATCCTTTTCGCCACATTCTATTGTAACAACAACTCACCGGGAACAGGACTGAATGCACTCAGAACAGGCACCGGAGACTGAGAGGAAAATCGAAGGTGTTTATTCTGGAAGTCTCGGGTGGAGTAGCCTCCCAAAACCTGAGTCCCAGCTCTCAGATTCAAGCTGCTTTTATAGAGCTTTTTGTGGTTATCACATACATGGGTTTGCCATTGGTGGGTTTACGATTTTAAATTTAGGACCAGGAACGGTTACTTCTACTTCTACGACAAGCATGGAAGCAGACATTTGTATGGACATTTCCACATGAGGTGCAGTAAAGCATGTTTATAGAAGCAGAGATTGCAGTTAAGGAAAATGGCACGTAGCTGCTTACTTAAAGTGTATTTACAGAAGCAGAGATGGCAAGATGTTGTTTACTTAAGATAAGACCCGTGAGGTCAGCTTCCTGCTTAATTCCTGTTTTTCTATCTCAATATGAAGGTACAAACTAGCAGCATAGCCTAACACGGTTAATGTTGGCCTTGATGATCTGACTGAAGTAGTTTGTTACAAGGAAGTCACCATATGCAGCCCACACTGCAGGGTGGGAGTCGTGCTCCGTCTGCCTCCTTGAAAGTAGAGTGTATTGGAATTCCTCTGCCTGGGAGATTTGTTTTTCTCTCCCATTTACTTATTTATTTTATTTATTATTTATCCACAAACTCATGAATGTTTATGCTTTGGGCTACAATCTGGTGCTACTTGATTTATTTTGAAGTTCAAATTCCAACCTTGGCCATTTGAATTTCTTACAGTTGACTCCTGAGTCCCTTTGACATACACTTACGAGTTTTTTTTAAACTTTTTTTTAAGTACTTCCTTTCTTTCTAACACTAAAAGATGCTCCAGGATCATTTTATACAGATCCTGCTCTAAAATTAGTGATTTCTCCCAGGTAGGAGACTGGATTTTATAAGGTAACAACTAACATAGAAACTTGAGTTCCTCTATTTCTATTTTTAAAAATTAGATGCGAATTAGGGTGTGGAAGAGAGAAACTGCAGATGCAAAAAAATAGTGATGAAATGGGCGCTGAAGCCACTGCTTGAGAATTAGGAACTGCCTGTAATCCCAGCATTATGGGAGGCCGAGGGGAGTGGATTGCTTGAGCCCGAGGATTCGAGACCAACCCAGGCAACTTGGCAAGACCTCATCTCTACAATAAAATAAAATTTAAAAATAGAAAAAAAGAAACTAGGAACTAGAGGCCTGCGTTTCTTAAGACAGATTTCAAGTCTTGCTGGTAATTCCAATGTCTGTGCTTTCTCAGTGACAATTTTTATTTTTTCTGTGAATGTGTCTTATTTCTTTACATGCCTCATTTTTTGTTATTGTTGAAAACTGAACATTTTGAATATTATAATTGCTGTGGACTGAATTGTCACCCTTCCCACCACCCAATTCATTTGTTAAAGTCCTAACCTCCAATGTGACTGTGTTTAAAAATAGAGAATATTAGGAGGTAGTTAAGATTAAATGAGGTTATAACCTGGGTCCTAATACAATAGGATTAGTGTCCCTATAGGAAAAGACACCAGAGGGCTCCCTCTCCTTTCTGACTGTCATGTGAAGAAACAACAAGAAGGTGCCCATCTGAAAGCCAGGAAGAGAGTGCCCCTGGGAAGCAATCCAACCAGCTCCTTAGTCTTGAGCTTTCCAGATTCCAGAACCGTGAAATAGTACATTTCTGTTGCAGTGTGTGACATTTTGTTATGACAGCCTGAGCTACTACTATGCTAATGAGGTAACTCTGGATATTAGGTTCTCCTCCTCACCAGAGTTTGTTGTTGCTGCTTGCTGTGGGTTGTAGTGGTATATTTGTTTAATGATTTTTCTTAACTATTTGTAGAAGACTGTATGTCTCTGTCACGTGTTGTCTCTGAAATCTCTGTTCCTTTAGGTTAGCAGTCAGTGGTTTGACAAAGATTTTTTTTCAATGCATGACATAAAAAAAGAAGGAAAGGAAAAGAAATAAACAAAGAAAGTAAATAAAGCAATGAGTCTCCCATTTATTGCAGATTGGCTATGCTAAGAGCATGCTTTCAACGCTCAGCTGGGCCCTTGAGAGCTCTGCTTTCTCCTTTACCTCCAACCTGTGCTAAGCCTAGAGATCAGCCAAAAAGGAACTCTTAGGCTCCGCTGGGTCTTTTCGAAGCATACATTCTGTCTGCTCCAGGCATGAGCATAGCCTTGAGATTGCTGGTATCTGTGGGAGTGCTTCAAAGTCCTTTTCCCCAAAGGATCTCACTCCCCAGTTTCTCCTCCCAGGCATTTTTGTTACCCCAATGTTATCTTTTGCCCAGGCAACCGCAACTTTTCTTTTGTCTTTCGGTGTGCTTGAGGAATGTCTTCCTGTGGCCACTTCTCTTCCCTGAAAGAATTCCCATAGAGGTGGGAAAACAAAAGCAAGCCCCTTGAATCAGTCCTTCGGGGACCTTCGGCCCCAGACAAGTCAATAAAAGACAAACATCATTTCTTGGGGACACGGTCACAGCTCTTATACCCAGAGCCAGGCACCCACAGAGGGAATGTAGACCTGCATCTCAAGACTGCAGTCAAGGTGGGGAGGAGGACCTGGCAACAAGAGGTTAAGAAGCCACGAGGCTCCCAAAGGTGTTCTGTTTGCCTTTTTCCTAATCAAGCTTTTTCTTGGGGTGGATCTTGGGGCATTAGGGACTGCAGGGTCTCCAACACAGCTGTGACTAGAGCTCAGTGTTCCTACATGCCTTCTGCCAACCATCACACGCAGCCTCTGAGCTTCTCATGTCTGTCTTCATCAAGCTACTTCATGAGAAAAAGGTGTTTCATTCTTAGGGCCTTATGAATTCCTAAGAATCGTTATGGAATCAGAATACTATAACTTTACAACATCATTACAACACTGCTATAAACCTCTGACCCTCTTCCAGATTCCTGATGAAGTTTATTCTGATGGTTTTTGCCAGTTGCCAGCTTTCTTCGCGCTTATGAGAAGGATTGAGCCACGGCGTTCCCTCCTCCACCTTGCTCACTGTGTTCATTTATGTATTCAAGGCCTGCCTTGCGCAGGGAATAATTCAGGGGAGCAAACCCCTGTTACCATATCTTTGATCCTTACCACAGATGTGAAGTAAATCACACAGAGAGGAAGAAGCTTCTGTTAAAATCCATGTGTGCCCCGATATGAGGATGGGCCAAATAGGAAAACATTACTCAAAAGACTTGTCTGTGTACTTGTTTGAGGAACTGTGTTCCCAGACATAATAAATTAAAGCTAAGTTGATGCTAGTCATCAAAACTTGAGAATGTTTTGTATATTAGTGTTCATCAATGACTGGCATTAATTAAGAACTTCCTACGCACCAAGATCTTCAACAAACAGTTCATGTTGCTTGTTTCACTTCTCCTTTTGAGTTGGGTATTTGCTGTTGTACAGTGAGCAAGCTGAGACTTGGTTAGGTTCCAAATCTAGTCTCACAGTGAGTCAGGATGCAACTCAAGCATTCTGATTCCATAATGATTCTTAGGAATTCATAAGGCCCTAAAAACGAAACACCTTTTTCACATAGAAGTAGCTTGATGAAGACAGACATGAGAAGCTCAGAGGCTGCGTGTGATGGTTGGCAGAAGGCATGTGAGAACACTGAGCTCTAGTCACAGCTGTGTTGGAGACCCTGCAGTCCCTAATGCCCCAAGATCCACCCCAACTCTAACAACGTTCCCCAAACTGCCGTCACGACAGAGACCGAAGGAAGCAACGTCCTTCAACACCCTCCCCTACCATCGTAATCTCCATCCCAGAACTGGAGAAGCTTCTTCACAGAGGAAAGCATCCGAAGAATCAGGGCATTCCCCGCCCCCAATTACAGGCCCCCAAATATACTATTTCCTCAGTCATTCGCCCCCAAGAGTTGTTTAACGTTCTTCAGTTAAAATGTGTTAAAATTTATGTTTTCTTCTTCTGCAGCTTATCCGGAGTGACGGGCACAACAGTGTTGCTAGATAAACTGAGTGTGTGTGTATAACGGGGTGAGCACCACAAGGCAGGGACTCCTTGCTTCGTTTACCGCTGTTTTTCCAGCACCTGCCACAATGCCTGCCATATAGAAACAGTTCCATGAAAACGTGCCAAGCACTGTAGCTGGAAACTGCCAAGGGAGAGAGCGTGGGAATAACATTCATAAGAGGACCTGATCTCAAGCCAGGCAAAGTGGCGACCAAAGGGAGGCCCAAACTTTACCTATACAAGAACCACTTGTATACCTAATTCTGAATTGTACTCCACATCTTTAAAATAAAATAATTTAGAAATAAATACATACATACATACATAAGAGAACATGCCAAACAAATGAGTAAAAATCACGAAATATTTTGCATTCTTTAAAAACAACTTTGAAAAGGCATGGATGCTTTCCCAGTATATATTGTTAAACACAACAAAGGACACATACAAACTTTAAATATAATTACAGTTTTAATTTTAAAAATGAATTGGATAGAAAAGAAGACTGTAAGAAAATGAACTAAATATTAACACTGTTACTTCCAGGGACTGAGCTTATAGATGTGCTTTATTGTCTTCTTTATTGGTTTTAATTTCCAGATTTTAAAAAGAGAATAATGACTTTTCAAAAGGAAAAAAAAGCATCCAAACCATTGGTTTTTGGTGACCGCTCGTCAGTTTCCAGATGATGTGGCTCTCATGCATGCAAAGGAGTCACATAGCAAAACTAGTAGCTAGGCTTGGCCTGAAGAGTTGGTTCTCAATCATTGCTTTTTGATGTTGCAAAGTTTCCCACCCCCCATGGTTACCTATGGAAAGACAAAGTAGAGGAAACATACAGTAACTGGATTTCTTTGAATACATACTGCTTGATAAATGCTGGAATCATGAATTATTTCATATCATTTATTTTATAAGTTATTTATTTTTACCAAATTTTACCTTTAAAGGAAATTCCTACAAACCAAAGCAAAATATAGCAAATAAATCTGGTTATCTCATGGGTACCAGAGCCACTCAGAAAGGAACTATCACATGTGACTAAAACACAGAAAATGAACTACATGTATATCTGTAATAGGATGTACCTGAAGGACATTCCCACAGTGGTGGTGGCAGTGGCAGTGTTGTCCTGTTACACACTTCATAGGACAAATCAAATATGTTGAGGCTGCTTCTGTAAACTGAGGTTTTCAGCGTGGTTGAGAGGAGAAAATCAACAGCAGTAGTTAAAAACTCTGCACCCACAGTTTGAATGGGAAATATCCAGTCTGAACTCCTGGCTTATCTTTTACGTAGCATCTCAGTTCTGGACACTGAAAAGACCCAGAAATAAAGACAAGTCCTGTAGTAATGACATTTCAGAATGTAGCCTTCAAGTAAATTTTCTTGCTATGGAAAGTAGGGTTCCTTCAGAAATATCTGGTTCCAATGTACAAGAAAAGCCTGGAACATCTTGTCATACCAGAAAGTAAGAAACCTGTCAAGACTACTAATGTCTGTCAAAAGGATTGAGGAACTAAATTGAACAGGCTGACTAAATTGAACTGGCCAAAACTGGAGCAATTTGAACACCAACAAAGATAGCAATTGCAATAGATTAAAACATTGAATATGATTTAATTCAAGTGCTTTTAATAATACTAAGAAAATCTAAACTCACTAATCAACCTTAAATATATGAGGGGAACCCCCCCTAAAAAATGGAATAAACTTTTAAGAGGGCAGACCCCTTGTAGTAGACTTGGAATTTGTTCCTCCAGATCAAGTGGTCAATCAAAGTTTATATCTGGAAGTTTTGAGAAGGTTGGGTCATGATTTGCTGAAGAAACATCCGCAGTTGTGGCAAACAGGTGACTAGTTCTTCCATTATGACAACACACCTGCCCAGACCTCACTGACCCCAAACACCATGACCACACCCTCCCTAGTCACCTGATCTCTCACTGAGAGACCTTTCTTTTTGTTTCCCCAGATTAAAAAAAAAAGTCCTCAAAGGGAAATGTTTTGCCCATAAGAAAGAGGTGAAACAAAAAATGGCAGTAGCACTAAAAAGCATCCAACTGTTTTGAGCAGAGGAAAAAGCATCTCAATAGGGGTATTGCATCAAACGGAGAGTACTTGAAGGCAACTGAAGTTTAAACGTATGAGAATAAATATATATATTTTTTGAGTTGGAGTCTCACTCTGTCGCCCAGACTGGAGTGCAGTGGCCGCTCCCGGCCACCGCAGCCTCAACCTGCTGGGCTCCGGCGATCCTTCCGCCTCAGCCTTCCAAGTAGCTGGAATTACAGGCATGCACTACCACGCCCGGCTGATTTTTTGATTTATTGTAGAGATGAGGTCTCGCTGCCCAGGCGGGTCTCGAACCCGCGGGCTCAGGCAATCTACTCACCTCAGCCTCCCAAAGGCGCGGGATTACAGGCTGAGCCACGGAGCCCGGCTAAATGCATTTTTTTTTAAATAAATAATTCTGGGTTTTGAGGGAGGCCCACCTGGGTATGCTAGCGAGAGCCGATTCACTATTTTATAACTGGCTTTTTAAAAGTGGGGAGGAATCAAGCAACTACAAGCCTTTTCTCGGTCCCCATTGCCATGAAAGTATTCCATCCGTGTTCCTAACTTTCCTTGATATCAGGGAATGGAAGTTGAAAGGAATATGTGTCAATCTTGTATTCAAGCACTTTCATCTCAGACAGCACACCTGTCGGGTCACTTCCTGAGCATTTTTGAACTGAGATGTCTGGCACACTGGCCAGGAATTAATTTTTTTTCTTGACTTTTTTTTTAACTAGCCTGAATTGACCAGAAAGTCCTTTGAGTGTGTTGGGGATAAGTCAATACAATAACACCTTTCAATGGCATTCATTGTACTTGAAAACCTGACAACTAGGAAAAAAATTCTGGATCAGCAAGAAAGTCCTCCAGTCCCCCAGTGACTTTGATTCAGAAGCTGGACTCTCTCTTTCACCATATACAAAAATGAACACAAGGTGGATGAATGATTTGAATGTAAACTTTCTAACTATAAAAATCCTAGAAGAAAGCCTAAGAAGCACTCTTCTGGACATCAGCCTAGGCAATGAATTTATGACCAAGACCTCAAAAGTAAAAGCAACACAAAGCAAAATTGACAAGTGGGACCCAACCAAACCAAAGAGCAAAAGAAACCATCAACCGAATTAGCAGACAATTCACAGAATAGGTGAAAATATTTGCAAACTATGCGTCTGACAAAAGACTAATATCCAGAATCTAGAAAGAACTCAAATTAATTGACAGGAAAAAAACTTATATCCCACTAAATAGTGGACAAAGGACATGAGTAGGTACTTCTCAAATGAAGACAACCAAATGGACAACAAGCATATGAAAAAATGTTCAATATCACTAATAATTGCAGAGTTGCAAATCAAAACCACAGTGAGATACCATCCCACACCAGTCAGCATGGCTATTGTTAATAAGTCAAAAAACAACAGATGCTGGTGAGGTTGCAGAGGAAAGGGAATGTGCCCACACCCACACCCTACACTATTAATGGGAGTGTGAGCTAGTTCAAGCCCTGAGGAAAGTAGTTTGGAGATTTCTCAAATAGCTAAAAATAGATTTGCCCTTAGACTCAGCAATTCCTCTACTGAGTATATACCCAGAGGAGCACAAATGACTCTACTCAAAAGACACCAGCATTCGTATCTTTATTGCAGTGCTAACCACAATAGCAAAGACATAAAACCAACCCAGGTGCCCATTCACAATGGACTGGAAAAAGAAAATGTGGTACATATACACCATGGAATACAATGCAGTCATTAAAAAAAGAACAAAATCAAGTCTTTTGCAGTAACGTGGATGTAGCTAGAGTCCATCATCCCGACTGAATTATCACAGAAATAGAAAACTGATTATCACATGGAACAACAGATTCTGGGGCACTCCTAAAGGGAGAGGAAGGGAGCTAAGGGTTTAAAAACTACCCACTAGGTGCCATGTGCACCACGTAGGTGATGGGCTCAGTAGAAACTCAAACCTCACCATCATGCAATATACCTATGAAACAAACCTGTACTTGTACCCACTGAATCTAAAGGGAAAAAAATTTCAAAGACACAGCAAGTATAGTAGCCCCAAAACTGATACATTACTTTATCACTACACAGTTTTCCCCCAATATTACTTAAATCAATCATTCTCCTTTATTGTCACAAAATCTTTCAAATTATTGATGGATAGTTTCAAAGCGTATAGAAAACTGCCTAACTTAGCCAGGAAACAAATTAGAAATAATTGTATGAGCTAATTCAGTGTCCTAAATATATAACTTGGAGCTAGATTTTCCCAGTTACTTCTTAAACCTATCAGGACATTTGTAAAATTGCAATTATTATAGCACCATTTTACTAGCATTTTTGATGATTAAATTTAATAAGAATGATCACAATGATGATAGTACTAATAACTAACATTACTTAGGAGTATCGTGTTTCAAATATTGCTCTCAGCGTTTGATAAGTTTTATCTCATTTAATTTTTATAACACCCCTCGTTCTATGAGAAAGGTTATATTAGGCCTATTATATTGTTTTGTGAATGAACAAAATGATTCAGAAGTTGAGCTGAGTTTATGAAATGGCAGTACTAGCAAAAATTGCAGAGCTGGTGTGGGAAAACCAACATCTTTCATAGTTCCTCTGAAAATGATCCATACAAGTGAAGTTCACATACATGTGTATGTATCATTTGTGTGTGTGTGTGTGTGTTTGTGTGTGTATACAAAAATTTTGTCATGACACGAATATGAGCCCTACATAAAGATGTGGTCATCCCAATACTGAGTAGTCTGTGACAGACAAAAGAAACCATATTGTACAATAATAAAAGTCTGCACCAAATGGGGGATAAATTATTTGCTAGCAGTATCTCTAGGTATTTATTATGAAAGACCTGGAAATTACTATCCGAACCTCACTGTCTATCATTTATGTTTACTGGGTATAATTATAGATAGATTATATAGTTCACTACATTTGGTTCTTACACTCCAGCAGTGTCAGTTAATTGTTTTTGCTGTTCTCATAAAATGTTTCAATTTGTGTCATGGGTGAGTATTTAGAACAAATATGATACCCTTAAAACAGCCTTCCAAATCCTTTGGGTGTATAGGGCATATAAAAGGAAACACGACCGTGAATATCTCCCCTTGACACCTTAGGAAATCTCTGCAGTTCGCCTCTCTATGAACAGCAACAGGAAAATCTTGAAATTTAAAAAAAGGAAGTTCCTTCTATTTTTTGTCATCTGATGTCCTGCTGAGAAATCTTATGCCAATACGGCTCTCAGATGAAATTTTTTTCTCCAAAAGCCTTTATCCTAATATTTTGAAATTCCACAATGATGTGTCTAAGTCTGTGGGTTTTTTCCTTCATTCTATTTGGCAATCGGTTAAGTTTCCTCAATTTCAGGAACTGAATTACCTTCAACCATATACAAGTTTTTGCATACTTCTTTGGGGAAACAAACCTGTTTTCCTCCTTTTTTCTATTATCTTTTAGAGTGTCCTGTGTGATTTCCTTCCTTGAGCTTCTGTGGCTTATCTGTCTTCTCAAATTTTGTTCCTCCTTATCTTTTGACCTGGGAGATTACTTTAAATTTTCCTTCCAGTCTTCTCTGCATTTGGTTGCTTGGACTATCATATTTTTGATCCAAAATCTCTGTCTTGTTTCTTCTTTCCATAGCACCAGTTCTTAATAAATGGAAATAATGTCTTTTACATTACTCACTAGTAATTTATTTAATTCTTGTTGGTTCCCTGCTTTTCTTTTTCATTTCACAGACCCTCCTAATATATCTGGTAATTCCCTGCTAAGATGGAAGAATGCCAAATATGGTTGTGCTTTTAGGATTTTCTTTATATAATACCATTGTTTTCAACAAACTGAGACAAGTTGATTTCATCCTTTCCTATTTGAATGGCTTTTATTTCTTTCTTGCCTAATTGCTTTGGCTGGGACATCCAGTACTATGCAGAACAGAAGCAGGGAGAGTGGGCTTCCTTGTCTTGATCCTGAACTTAAAAAGAAGGTCTTTAACTTTTCACTGCTATGGGTGTTAGCTGTAGACTTCTCATATATGGCCTTTGGTGTGTTAAAGAGCATTCCCTCTATACTTAATTTTTTATTATGCTGAAAAGATGTTAAATTCTGTCATGTGCTTTTTCTGCATCTGTAGGAAGATCATGTGGTTTTTGTCCTTCTTTCTGTTAATATGATGCATCACATTTATTTAAACTGATAGACAAATTCAGTAAAGTCGCCGAATACAAAATCAACTTACAAAAATCAGTAATGATTCTATGCATTAACAAACTGTCTGAAAAGAAATTAAGAAAACAATCACACTACAAATTAAGGTACTTAAAAGTAAATTTAAGCAAAGATGTAAAATATCTGTATACTGAAAGTTATAAAACATGGATAAAACTGAGACGACAAATAAATAAAAAGATATCTAGTGTTCATGAGCTGATAGAATTAATATTGTCAAAATGTTCATACTACTCAAAGTGATCTGCACAGTCAATGCAATTCCTATGAAATTCCAATGTCATTCTTCACAGAAACAGAAAAAATATCTTAAAATCTGTATGGAAACACAAAAGACCCAAAATACCCAAAACAATCTCAATCTGAAAAGAATAAAACTGAAGGCATCACACTATTGATTTCAAAATATATTACAAAGTTGTCATAATCGCAACAGCATGGTACTGAGATAAAAAGAGACATAAGATAGAGAGTCCGGAAATAAACCCACACATCAGCAGTCAATTGATTTTCAATAAATATGTCAAGAAGACACATTGGGGAAAGGATAATCTCTTCAATAAGTGGTGTTGGGGAATCCGCATACAGAAGATTGAAAATAGAGCCTTATATCATAAGATTCAACTCAAAATGGGTTAAAGACAAATATAAGACATGAAAAGATAAAACAACTAGACACTGGTCTGGACAGAGATTTCTTAGATATAACCCCAAAAGCACAAGCAAAATACACAAAGAGGATTGGGAAAACGGAAGGAAGAAAGAAAGAAAGAAAGAGAGAGAGAGAGAGAGAGAGAGAGAGAGAGAGAGAAGAGAGAGAGAGAGAGAGACAGACAGAAAGAAAGAAAGAAAAGAAGAAAGAAAGAAAGAAAGAAAGAAAGAAAGACTCCTGCACAGCAAAGAAAGCAATTACTACAGTGAAGAGACAATTTATAAATTGGAAGAAAATATTTACAAAACATACATCAGATAAGAATCTAATATCCAAAATAGGCAAGGGACTCAAACCACTCAATACAATGAAATCAAATAACCCTATTTTAAAATGGTCAAAGGACTTTAATAGACATTTCTCAAAAGAAGGCATCCAAATGGCCATCAGATACATAATAAGTGCTCAACCTCTCTATTCGCCAGAGAAATTAAAATTAAAATCACAATGAGATATTACCTCATACCTGCTAGACTTAGTATAATGAAAAGATGAAAGTTGACAAATGTAGGCAAGGATGTAAAGAAAAAGAAACACTCATCCACTGTTGGTGGTATCATAAATTAGTACAGTCATTTTGGAAAACAACATGGAGATTCCTCAAAAAACTAAAAATAGAATTACCCTATGATCCATCGATTGCACTGCTGGGTATATATTCAAAGGAAATGAAATCAGCTTGCTGAAGGGGTATCTACACTCCCACGTTCATTGCAGCACTATTCACAATCACCAAGATACAGAATCAACTTAAGTGTCCATCAACGGATTTTAAAATGTGGTATATGCACACAATGGAATGTTTTTCAGACTTAAATAAACAGAAAACTGACATCGGGGACAACATGGTTGAACATGTTAAGTGAAGTAAGCCAGGCACAGAGGGACAAATACTGCATGATTTCACTTACATGTGTGATCTTAAAATAGTCAAACTCATAGAAACAGAAGAGAATGGTGGTTACCAGATACTGGGGTGGAAGGTTGAGGAGGGGGAGAGAGAAACATTCGTAGTGGCACTTGACTGTAGTTCCAACTACTTAGGAGACTGAGGTGAAAGAATTACCTGAGTCCAGAAGGTTAAGGTTGCCATAAGCCACAACTGTCATGACCATGTCATTGCACACTAGCCTGGGTGACAGAGTAAGACCCCAACTCAAAAAAAGGGGGGTGAAGTGAGAGACATTGGTCAGTGGGTATAAAGTTACAGTTAGATAGAAGGACCCATTATATGTAAGAAACCTTGGAAGTAAAAGAATAAAAAATGGAACATCATGAAAACTTTAATCCAAAGAAACCATGAATAGCCATAATGATGTCAAGTAGACTAAAAAAAAGAAAGAATAAAGAGGAACATTACAAAATGAAAAAAAGTACCAGCCAGGCTCGGTGGCTCAGCCTTTAATCCCGCACCTTTGGGAGGCTGAGGAGAGTGGATTGCCTGAGCCCGCGGGTTCGAGACCCACCTGGACAACTTGGCGAGACCTCATCTCTACAATAAATCAAAAAAAATAGCCGGGCGTGGTAGCGTGCACCTGTAGTTCCAGCTACTTGGAAGGCTGAGGCGGAAGGATCGCCGGAGCCCAGCAGGTCGAGGCTGGGGTGGCCGGGAGCAGCCCCTGCACTCCAGTCTGGGTGACAGAGTGAGACTCCAACTCAAAAAAAAAAAAAAAAAAAAAAAAAAGAAAAAACTGCCAATCCATCAAGAAGACATAGCAAATCTAAATGGGCATATAAAAATAAAGACTTTTTAAATGTGAAGCAAAAATTAAAATAACTAAAAAGAGAAATAGAAAAAAACACAATAACAGAAGACTTCAAGACCTCTCTCTCAACAAATGGTAGAACAGCTAGATAAAAAAGGAACAAAATCATCAAGCAACAGGGTCTAATTGACATTTATAGAACATACTACCTAACAACATCAGACTATGCATTCTCTTTAAGTGTCTATGAAATGGAATACATACACCAAGATAGAGCATATCCTGGGCCATAAAAGTAAATTTCAGTAAATTAAAAGAATCGAAATCATACAGAGTGTGTTCTTTGATCACAGTGAAATTAAAAATCAATAGCATAAAGACAGTAAGAACGTCTCCAAACACTGGAAAACTAAATAGTACTTTTCTAAATAACCCAAGACTTAAAGAGGAAAAAATCTCAAGGGGCATAAACCCTGCACTGAACTAAGTGAAAATGAAACTAAAATAGGGCAACGTTTGTGGTCTGCTTCCATAGCAGTTTTGAGAGGGAACTCTCGAGCACTAATTGCAAGCATCAGAAAAGAGAAAAAAATTCACAAATCTGTAATCTAAGTTTTCCATTTTTAGAACCTATAAAGAGATGAGCAAAATAAATCCAAAGCAAGCAGATGGAAGGAAATAATAAAGATGAGAGCAGAAATCAACCGTATTTAGAACATAAAAACAATTGAAAAAATCTATTAAATGGATAGTCGATCCTTTGAAAAGATTTTAAAAATTAGCGCATTTCTAGATAGATTGCTGAACGAAAAAAGAGAAGACACAAACTACAAATATAAAAAATGAAGCAGGAGTTATCATTATAAACACTGCAAACAACAAAAGGATAGTAAAAAAGTACTAGGAACCATTCTACAAACATAAGCTCCATCTTAGAAGAAATGGGCCAATTCTTTGAGAAGCACAAACTATCATAGCATCCCCCAAATGAAATCGTTTTGGCGAGTGATTGCCACCCCCAGCATCACAGTGCTGGGCTGAGTGCTGCCAGTGAGGGCCATAGAGGGAGTGCAGTGAGGGAGCCTGAGGCAGAATCCCGAGGAAACAGCGGGGAGAAGCCACCCCCAGCCCGGACTGGGCTCCAGAGCCTTGCCACAGGTCCCGCGATCCAGACACTATGGTAACTCCTGAAAAGGGAGCTATCAACACCAGCCAACAGAGAAACTGAGCAGACTCTCTAACACCTGGGCAGAGAAGTGCCCCAGGGCAGCCTCTGTGAAATAGCAGAACCACATCTTGAGACCAGGCACTGTCTCTGTGTTGTGTTGGGACTGCTCTTTGTGACCTCAGAGAACATTGCCTTAGTGCACAAGCCCTGGCAGGTAACAGCAGAGGTAGAACCCCAGACGATCCACCCTCCACCCGGAGCCAGCTGCTGGGCGATAAACAATGACAGCAGAACTGCCCAAGAAGGAGGCTGGTGAGTGCCTAACTGCCCCTGCCCCTGCCCATAGCAACAAGTGAAAGAGATGGGGAGGGCAGAGCAGAGACAGGAGACCCCATTCCCCTGCTGTAAATTGGATGTCCTGGGAGCCATGACAAAGCTGGGAGAGGAATGACGGGGGTAAGATGCTGAGAGACTCTGTGTCAAGCTATTTCAACGTGCAATGGCTACCAATTGCAGGGAGCAGGAGGGTCAATATTCTCACATCTTAAGTTCCAAGGATGAATAGGTAGCCTGCAGTAACAGCCCTGCAGTCACACAAACCATCACAAGAGGGAGACCCCTTCTCAAAGAGACATACTAAAGCTGAAAACTCGATGTTATCATTTTTTTGTTTTGTTTTGTGTTTTTGTTTTTTGGGGTTTTGGGGTTTTTGCAAGGGGGAGGTATTGGTTGGTTGGTTTGATTTTCTCATTTGGTTGCTTTGCTTGTTAGTTGATTTTCCCTTTTCTTTCCTTTTTCTGTTTCTCTTTATTTGTTCTTTCTGTTTTTTTTTTTAATGTTTTTCTCTTTTTTTCTTCTTTTATTTTTCTTTTTTCTCTTTCTCCTCCTTTCTCCCTTTTCTATCTTTTCCCTCTTATACCCTGTCTTGGACTCAGGGACTGTGCAAGCATACCCACTACAAGGTCACATTGTACAGAGATGAAGACTGAATCCCAGCTGGCTCATTCACCAGATAGCAAACGTTATGACCTGCCAACAGAATCTGAATCCTTGTAGCCCTAGTAAGTGCTCAAAATTGGTAAGAGACAGAACAAAGTCCTACCTCCAGCCCTACTTCATCAATGAACAAACCCAGAGCCCCAGCTCAAGGAAAGACAAAAAGTATAGCAAATATCAGAAGTGACTGCTTCTCCACTTCCCACTTAGCAACAAAATTAAAGAGTACTGCTACAGATGAAGAAAAATCAATGAAAAGCTGTGAGTAACCATCAGAATCCCAGCAAAGGGTCAGTACTAGAAAGAACGGTTGCTGGGGCACAAACAATGGCTATCTCCCAGAGCAACAGTACCCAGAAGGTAACTATGAAGATCAAAGAATTGTTGGATAGAATAAAATTTTAAAAATCAAGAAAAAGCCGGGCTCAGTGGCTCAGCCTGTAATCCCGCTCCTTTGGGAGGCTGAGGAGAGTGGATTGCCTGAGCCCGCAGTTTCAAGACCCGCCTGGGCAGGCCAGACCTCATCTCTACAATAAATCAAAAAATTAACCGGGCATGGTAGCATGCACCTGTAATTCCAGCTACTTGGAAGGCTGAGGCGGAAGGATCGCCAGAGCCCAGCAGGTCGAGGCTGTGGTGGCCGGGAGCGGCCACTGCACTGCAGTCTGGGTGACAGAGTGAGACTCCAACTCAAAAAAAAAAAAAATCAAGAAAAACAAGGATTTAATGACAATGGAGCTAGACAGACTCAAGAAAGTGTACTTAGAAATAACAGAATAAAAAACTCCATCCAAGAAATAAATAACAAACTGATAAGTGTTGGGAAGCAAATTTGAACAAGCAGAAGAAAGAATCTCAGAGCTGGAAGAACAAAATATAGAATTAACCTAACCTATTAAAAATATAGAAAAAAAGAAGAAAGAGGAAACTCTCCAAGAGATGTGCAATTTTATTAAGAAAACAAACCTATATCTGACTGGAACACCTAAAATAGAAAGAGAAATGGAAAACACCTTGGAACAAACATTCCATGAGGTCATTCAAGAAAACTTCTCTTATCTAGCCGGAAAGATCACTATACAAGCACAAGAGATTCAGAGAATCCCTGCAAGACATCTTATGAGAAGACTAGCCCCTAGACACATAGTAATTCACATACATAAATTAGGAATCAAAGAAAAAATTCTAAAGGCAGCAACAGAAAAAGGTCAGACTATCTAACAGGGGAGACCAATCATCATTGCTGTAGACTTATCTGCAGAAACACTACATGCTAGAAGGAATTGGACCCCAAAAGCTAATGTTCTTAAAGATAAACAACTTCAACCAAGAATTTCCTAATCAGCCAAGCTAAGATTCATTAGTGATGGAAAACTAAAATCTTTCCCAGACATCCAATCCCTAAGAGAATATGCTGCTTCAAGACCAACTCTAATGGAGACACTTAAAAAGGTGCTGTGCACAGAAGAAAAAAAAACAAAAAACAAAAGCAAGACCATACACTCACAAGATCACAAACAAACACAGAAGCAGCAGAACACACAGTATACCTGCAAAAAAGAAAACACACAGAGATATGAACATAGAAGGTAAACAAAAACAAACCAGCCTAACAAGATAATTATGCCAGGGACAAATTCTCACATTTCAATAATTAGCATAAACATGAATGGACTAAATGCACCTCTCAAAAGATATAGAATGGCAAACTGGATAAGAACACATGATTCAGGGGCAACCCCTTTGGCTTCCCTCCTGCTATGGGAGCTTTTCTGTCCTCAATAAATCCTGCTTTCTTAAAAAAAAAAAATACATGACTCAGCTATTTGCTGCCTCCAGGATACTCATCTCAACACAAAAGATGCCCACAGACTCAAAGTTAGAGGATGAAAAACAAACTTTCAGGTAAATAGATTACAAAAGAAGTCAAGAGTAACAATATTAATACCAGACAAAACAACCTTTAAGCTATTAAAAACTACAAAAGATACAAAAGTATACTACATAATGATAAAGGTTTGATCCATCAACAAAAAATACCCATTCTAAACATATATGCACCCAACACAGGAGCACCAGCTTTCAAAAATTAGCTACTAACTAAAACTAAAAAAAGATATTGACTCCAACACTATCATAGCTGGGAACTTAAATACCCCCACTAATGACCATAGATGGATCATCGAGGCAAAAAATCAACAAAGAGATCTGGAACCTCAACCTGATGCTTGACCAAATGGACTTATAAGATACCTGTAGAACACTCCACCCAACAACCACAAAATATACATTCTATATATCATCACATGGAATGAACTCCAAAATCAACCACATCCTTGGCCATGAATCAAGCATAAACAAATTTCACAAGGTTGAAATACTGCCATGCACCTTCTCAGGCCACAGTGAAATAAAAATAAATATCAACACCAACGAAGTTCCCCCAAAACCCACAAAAAACATGGGTACTAAACAGCATGATGCTGAACAACTCCTGGGTCAACACAGAAATCAAAACAGAAGTTAAAAGATTCCTGGAAACAAATGAAAACAAAGAAACATCTTACTAAAACCTTTGGGATGCCATGAAACAGTACTAAGAGGGGAAGTTATATCTCTATCTAAACACACACCAAAAAAATAGAAAGAGAACAGGTTGACAGTCTAACAGATCACCTAAGGGAGCTAGAAAGACTAGACTACCAAAATCCTAACTTCAGTAAAAGAAGTAAAAGTTCAAATATGGCACATAAAAGACAAAATATACAGTAGAAAAAAATCAAAGAAACAAAATCTGGTTCTTTGAAAGGATAAACAAGATTGATAGATGTCCAGCCAAAATGACCAAGAAAAAGAGAGAAAAAAACAAAATAAACACAATCAGAAATGCAAAAGATCAAATCACAGCTCACCCTGAAGAAATACAAAAGATTATCAGAGATTACCATGAACATCTGTATGGAAATAAACTTGTTTCACCACACAACCTGCCAAAGATGAAACAAGAAGAAATTATATCCTAAATGGATCAATAACAACCCAAGGAATTGACTCTGTCATAAAAAATTTGCCTACAAAAAAAAAAAGTCCTGGACCAGACAGATTTCCAGCAGATTCTATAAAATATACAAGGAGGAGCTGATATCAATCATATTGAAAGGATTGCAAGCAACTGAGAAAGACGTCTCCACATATCATTTTATGAAGCCGACATCACACTGACACCCAAACCAGGCAAAGATACAACAACAGTCCAATAACCCTGATGAACATAGATGCAAAAAAATTTCAACAAGATTCTAGCAAATCAGATTCAACAACGCATCTCAAAAATCATCCACCATGACTATGCAGATTTCTTCCTAGGATGCAGGGCTGGTTCAACATTCACAAGACCAAAAATGCAATTAAATACATCAACAGATGTGAAAACAAGAACCACATGATTATATAGGATTATATAATATCATGATAATATCCAGCATCCCTTCTTGATAAAAACTCTCAACCTACTAACCATATAGGGAACATACCTCAAAATGGTATGAATATTGCTAACTGACAGAAATTGGAAGCATTTCCCCTGAAAACTAGAACAAGACAAGGTTACCCATTCTCATCCCTTCTGTTCAACATAGCATTGGAAGTCCTAGCTATAGCCATCAGACAAGAGAAGGAAATAAGGGGTATCCAGAGAGGAAACAAGGAAGTTAAATTATCCCTCTTTGCTGACTATATGATCTTACACCTCAAAAATCCAAGAGAATGTGTGAAAAACCTCCTTGCACTGTTAAAGGACTTTGGCAAAGTCTCAGGGTGCAAAATAAATGTGCAAAAGACAATCACATTCTTATACACCAACAATAAACAGGCAGAGAACCAAATAAAAAGTACAATTCCATTCATTATAGCCACACATACACACACACACAAAAATGAAATACCTCAGCATCTTCCTAACCAGAGAAGTAAAAGATCATTACAATGAAACTACAAAACACTGTTCAAAGAAGTTAAAGATAACACAAATGGAAAAATATTCCATGCTTATGGTTTGTAAGAATCAACATTGTTAAGATGTCCATCCTACCAAAGGCAATCTACAGATTCAACACTATACCCATTAAATTATCAAAATCATTCTTCTCAGACCTGGAAAGAACAATATAGAAATTCATATAAAAACATAAAGGACCATGAATAGCCAAAACAATCCCTAGCAATAGAAACAAAGTGGGAGGTGTCACACTTCCAAACTTTAAACTTTTTTATAAGGCTACGATAATCAAAACAACCTGGTATTGGTACAAGATCAGGCATATAGACCAATAGAACAGGGTAGAGATTCCAGAAGCAAAACCTCTATTTTTCAACCAACTCATCTTTGACAAAGCCTCCACCATCAACAACCTATTCTGTAAATGGTGCTGGGAAAACTGGCTGACCACGTGAAAAAGAATGAAACAGGACCCTTACCTATCACCATACACAAAAATCCACTCCAAATGGATCAAAGACCTACATATAAAATTCCAAACTTTAAGAATCTTAGAAAACACAGGAGACAACCTTACGGAAGTAAGAATAGTGCAACCAACTCCTGATCAAAACTCCAAAACCCATGTCATAAGAGATAAGATAGACAAGTGGGATCTCATCAAATTGAAAAGTTTCTGCAAAGCGAAAGAAACCATCAAGAGAGTGGAGAGACAGGCCACAGAATGGGGAAAGATAGTTGTCAACTGCATATCTGACAAAGGCCTAACATCTAGGAACTACAAGGAACTCAAACGTGTCAAAAAGGAAAAAAACAAACATTTCCTTTAAAAAGTGGGCAAAAGGCATGAATAGACACTTCTCAGAACAAGACATGTGGGGAACCACAGCTACATGCAGAAATGCTCAGTCTTACTAATCATCAAGGAAATGCAAATCAAAACCACCTTGAGATACCACCCAACTCCAGTAAAAAATAACCATCATTAATAAAAAAAAAAACAAAAAAAACAGATGCTGGTGAAGATGTGGAGAAAAGAGAACACTTCCACACTGTTGGTAGGAATGCAAACCAGCTCGACCTCTATGGGAAACAGTGTGATGATTCCTAAAAGAACTAGAAATTAACCTTTCATATGATCCAGTAATCCCCCTTCTGAGGGATTTAAATATATATATCCTGAGGAATTAAAATCACTCTACAAAAAAGATACTTGCATACGCATGTGTACTGCAACACTATTTACAATAGCAAAAACACATGGAACCAACCATGGTGCCCATGGAGACTGAACTGGATTTTTTTTTTAAATGTGGTACTTATATACAATGGAATATTATGCAGCCATAAAGAAGAATAAAATTAGTATGGACTTCACAGAAACTTGGACAGATTTAGCATCTATAATATTCAGTGATCTATCACAAAAACAAAGAACCATATGTTCTCACTCATATGTGGACCCTGAACATCTACCATAATACTGTACGAAAGGGTTTGGCAGTAGTTGGCAACTGCTAGAGGAAGCCAGGGCATATAACATTAATAAGGGTACCAGGTCTCAAACCAGGCAAAGTCGTGTCCAAAGAGAGGCCCAAACTTTAACTATGTGATGACCACTTGTATACCTAATCCTGAATTGTACCCCACATCTTTAAAGTAAAATTAATTTTAAAAAAGAAATAGTTTTAAATAGCCCTATAATAATTAAGAAAATTGAATCTGTAATTTTAAAATTCTTAAAGGAAATTTCCAGACCCAGGTGGCTTCACTAGGGAATTCTTCCAAGTGTTTAAGAATTAACTTTCATTATACACAATGTCTTCCAAGAAACAGAAGGGGTGGGGGAACACTTTCCAGCTCATGCTGAGAATATAACATTATTCTGACACGAAAACGAGACAATGCAAGGGTGTCCTCTCTCACCACTCCTATTCACCATAATACTGAAAATAAGACAAAATAGTAAAGGTGAAAGTAAACTACCCCTTTGCCCCCATTTGCAGGTGACATAATGGTCCATATCAAAAATCCCAAGAAATCTATAAAATTTTTAGAATAATTGAGTTCAAGAAGGTCTTAGGCTACAAGACCGACATATGCAAACCAATTGTACAAGATATTTCTATATACAATACACGTTGAAACATAAACTTAAAATACAAAATCATGTATTATTGCTAAAACAAATACTTAGGTCCATATCTAGCCAAATCTATACAGAACTTGCATATTGAAAACTAAAAAATACTAATGGAATAAATCAAAGAGGATCTAAATAAATGAAGATACTGGCCACATTCATGCATTGGAAAATTTAATGTTATAAGGATATCAATTCTCTGTACATTTATATACATGTTTGATACAATTCTTATGAGAATCTCAGCAAGATTTTTCTGTAGGGATCGATAAAATTATTCTAAAATGTATATGGAAAGGCAAAGAAAATAGAATAGCTAAATCAATTTTGATAAATGAAGAAGGTGGGAGGAATTATTCTTCTCAACTCCAAGACTTACTGTGAGCTATAGTGATCACGATCATGTGATATTGGCAGAGGGAACAGACACAGAGATTAATGATACAGAGTAGAGAACCCAGTAATAACCTTTCATAAATACGACCGGTTGACTTTTGACAAATGTGCAAATGCAAATCAGCAGAGGAAGTACAGTCTTTTCAACAAATGACACCAGAGTAATTATATATTTATAGGCACTAAAATGAACCTTAATCTAAATCCTACACCTCATATAAAAGTAATTCAAAGTGAGTCATAGATTTGAATGTAAAACATTAAATTATAAAACTTCTATAAGATAACACAGGAAAAAATTTCAAGATCTAGGGTTTACTGAAGGAAGAGTTCTTAAACCTGGTACAAAAAGCATGCTCCGTTTACAAAATTGCGACTTAATTTTTATCAAAGTTAGTCTTTTGCTTTGCAAAAAGCCTATTAAGAAAATGAAAAGATAAGGTGTAATATCTGCAAACCACAAATCTGACAAAGGGCTTGTCTCTAGACTACATAAAGATATCTAGAAACTCATCAGTTTTTAAAAATTAGAAAACGTGCCGGGCTCGGTGGCTCAGCCTGTCACCCCACGCCTTTGGGAGGCTGAGGTGAGTGGATTGCCTGAGCCCACGGGTTCGAGACCCGCCTGGGCAGCGAGACCTCATCTCTACAATAAATCCAAAAATCAGCCAGGCGTGGTAGCGCACGCCTGTAATTCCGGCTACTCGGAAGCCTGAGGCGGAAGGATCGCCGGAGCCCAGCGGGTCGAGGCTGCGGTGGCCGGGAGCGGCCACTGCACTCCAGTCTGGTGACCGAGTGAGACTCCAACTCAAAAAAAAAAAATTAGAAAACGTGCAAGAGACCTAAAGAGACATTCCATCCAAAAGATGTTACGGTAAACGAGCACACAGAAAGATGTTCAACATCTAGCCATTAGAAAAAATGAAAATGAAGGCCATCTTAGTCCATGTGTGCTGCTATAACAAAATACCACAAAGTGAATAACTGGTAAATAATACAAATGTATTTCTCACAGTCTGGAGGCTGGAGAGTCCAAAATCAAGGTACCAACAGGTTAAGAGAGCTTCTTTCTCCTTCCAAAATGGTACCATGTGTGATGAATTTTCTCATGGTGGAAGGGGAGAGGGCAAAAGGGTCTCGCTAGTTCCCTCCAAATCTTTTATAAGACACTAATCTATTCATGAGGGCTCTAGCCCTAGTGATGCAATCACTTCTCAAAAAAGCCCTACCTCTTAAGACTACCATAACGGGGACTCTCAGGTCAGTGGGCCAGGATTGCAGGTAAGATGAGAAGATTTGCGCAGAAATTAGGTTAGGAAAGATATTTCACTTAGAAAGTAGATTAGAGGGAGAGGGTGAATCCAGCTCTCCAAGGTGGAGAGGGGGCCAAAGCTTAAGGAAAACGTGGCGGCTCCTTGAGGATGAATGCTTTTTAAAGCTTCCCTTTGGTAGGGCAGGTCGCCATGGTGATGGGGTGGTGGTCTGTTTTACACCATCACGAAGGAGTCAGGTAAGAACAGGAACTGTTGCCATAGTGAGGGGGTGGTGGTCTGGGTTGTGCCAGTCACTAAGGGTCCCTCACAAGAGATTAGGTCGTCTTGGCCCTTTATGACAGGAAGACAAATACTTTGGATAAAGAGGGTAATTAGTACAAGGCATGCTTGGGAGTTTGCAAGACAGTTCTTAGTAACTACCTACGGGCCCTTGTTTATGATTAGAAAGTGGGTTAAAATAAGCTGCTGACTAAAGTTACTGTTTTGGCTTTTCATCCTCTTAGAGAATAAGTTTTATAATGAATTTTGGAGGGAATGCATTCAAACCATAGGGAAGACCATGATAAACTGTCCTACACAATTATTAGAACTACTAAAATAATAAAAATAAAAATAAATAAATAATTTTTAAAATAGTGAAAATATCAAACGCTGGTTGGCAAAGATGTGATGAAATTGAATATCATACTTTGCTGGTGGGAATATTTAAAGTGGTACAGTGACACTGAAAAATAGTTTTGCAGCTTCTTAAAAAAACTAAATGGACACTTGCCATACAAGCCCACAATCACACTCCTTGGCATTTATCCTAGAAAATTGAAAACTTATGTCCCCACAAAATCCTTATGTTCATAGGAGCTTTACTGTAATAGCCAAAAACTGGATGCAATTAAAATGCCCAATAAATCAATGACTTATTAAACAAGCTGTGACACAATCACATCATGCACCTCAGCAACAAAAAGAAACAATTAAAGCACGCAACAACTTCCTCTGCTGAATCTCAAGGACACTATGTTGAATGAGAAAAAATGATCAGAGATTGAACGCTCTGAGCTCATTTCTGTAACATCCTTGAAACGACAAGATTGTAGAGTTGGAAAATCGGTTGGCAGTTGCCAGGGTTAGAGATGATGAAGATGAGAGGAAAGTGAGGAGGGGTACAGAGGATTTGGGGCTAAGAATGTGGAACACAGCAGTTTTGTGCTGATGGGACATTCTGTGTCTTGACCATGCTAATTACATGAATCTACATGTGATAAGATGACACAGAACTGAACACAGATTGCACCGATGTCGATGTCCTGGCTGGGTACCGGACCATCAGTATTTGATCGTGTTGCACAAGACGTATCCACCGGGGGAATCTGGGTGAAGGGTGTGTCAGGGCACGGACAGACCAGGTGAGGGTGGAGAGGCCCAGGACGGGGAGGCACACAGCACTGCCAGGGCTGGCAAGCCGGAGGTGCGCGCCGGCCACCCAGAGATCCGAGTAGATTGCAAAGAATTGCGACACACAGAGGTGAGAGAAGAAAAGGTTTATTTAAGAAAAGTTCACCCCCCAGAGACAGGGAGTGGGCCTACACTCTAGGTGAGTGTGGCCTCGTAGCCGCCCGGAGTCCTGGCTTAAATCCTTCTCTTGGAGATGTTGCGCGTGACTGCCGTGACTGCTGTGACTGCCTTATCGACCACCTGTGGAAGTCTTGGAGATCCTGTGACACAGAGACCATTAATGTTCACCCACATTACCGTAACCCCTGGAGAAGGGCGTGACAAATATTCTAATTCCCCTGTGTCTTCCCAAATGACATTCCTTGGAGCGAATGGAGTGTGCACTTCCTCCCTATCTCCTAGGCATTCCCAGTCGGTAGCTATAGGGGGGTCCTTGACCTCGCTGTAGATAGGGTCTGTTCTACTGGAAGATTAAGTCCCCACCCACTCCCCCTCTGAGCGGTCATGACTTTCGTAATCACAAGTTTCATGACTTTCACAGTCCTTGCCCAATGCCTGCTGTCTTAGGCCTTGTAAATTCCCTGTGCTCTAGGCACACTTGATGGCCACTGTGAGATACCTCAGATACCTGGAAGTCTGTTTCTGAAAAGAAAAGGTGGTAAAGTTAATTATACCTAAAGTGTGCATTTCCCCAAAAGTATAGCTTCTGTTTTCTCATCATTGTGTCATCTTAAGAACAAGATGAAAAATGGCTTCCCACTCTCGGTCTGTCCTTTCAGGGTGCACAAAGCATTTTTTGTACTATTTTTAAAACTTTCCCCCACAGGTTCGAGACCCGCCTGGGCGACTTGGCGAGACCTCATCTCTACAATAAATCTAAATGAGCCGGGCATGGTAGTGTGCGCCTGTAGTTCCAGCTACTCGGAAGGCTGAGGCGGAAAGATCGCTGGAGCCCAGCCGGTCGAGGCTGCGGTGGCCGGGAGCAGCCGCTGCACTCCAGTCTGGGGGACAGAGTGAGACTCCAACTAAAAAAAAAAAAAAAACTTTCCTGTGAATCCTTAATGACTTAAGGCTAAATAATGTGTTTAAAGTAAAGCATTCAAGTAAATGACAGAAATAAAAAAATTTCCTATGCTGTATCCTTTAATATAGGATAGGGAGGGATAGCACGGTGTGTTCAGAACACTGCATGTATGTGAACTTGCTGGAGTCTAAAATACGTGTGTGGAACTGAGCTTATTGTTGCACTAAAACTGAGTTTTACTTTCTTTTTTCAAACTTACACATTTATAGGGATAACTATTGGCAATATGATTAATGGGTTGAATTTATTCACGCTAATGGAACCCATTAAATGGCCTGAGTAATTAACTGTTTCAATATATATTTACAGTAATCCTGTTCTTGCAAGGAGAGTCATCATTATTTGTTTGACAATTTAATTTTGTCCTTCAACCTTTCAAGAACATAGCCTTCTAAAAATTTTGTCTATAAATTGCAAAGTAGAAAAGAGATATAAAATGTGTCATATGATTGATTTTATGATTACTTTTAAAAAGAAATTTGCTAAAATAAAATTCTCTGCAACCAAGTAGAGAAAAGAGTGGCAGACATAGATGTAGCAAGTCTATTTAATACAAGACCATCCCACAGGGCCTGGACCAGCCTCCAAAATGTTTTTCTACATAGGCTCTAAAGTGATTATTTATTAACGCTTTCTGCAAGGAAGGAAATGATTTTTTTATCTGTGATATGCATTATGGTAGCCACAGGTAGCTATCGAATGCCTGAAATGTAACTATTGTAACTAAGACTCTGAATTTTTATTTTATTTTAATTAATCTAAACTTAATTTTTGCAAGCTGTAGGTAGCTAATGGCTACCATATTGGACAGCACAGCTCAAGATATCACAAAGATTTCAGATATTCATTCTTATTTTAAGGAAGCTTTTCCCCACAAGTCCACAGAGAAGAAATGTATAGGAATGCTGGTGGTCACAAGCAGACACAGGGAGGCCTGTCTCTCCTCTCTGTCAGCAGAGGAAATCTCCTTCAGCAGCTGTTGGATGTGCCAGGTACAAAACGTTGGGAGAACTCTAGCCCACGGCAGTCTCCCAGCTGATTTCTAATAAGGACATAAGAGAATATAAGGAAAGGGAAGATCTCGGTCCTCTCTCTGATGTTTGGAGCTGCTGCAGCCATCTTGTGATGGTGAGGCAGAGTGGGAAGAAAGAAGCTTATTCCCATGTCATGGAGTCACCGAATTAACTCTAGATTGGCCAAAATGGATTTCTTATTCTGTGGGAAAAATAAATCCCAGTTGTTTAAGCTACTTTTTGTCAGTATTTTGTTGGTGACTATCCTTGGCTTTCAAACTGACAGAGATCCTTAAAACTCCTGTAGGTAAGGCTGGACCACTTCATGGTAGTGTGAGAAACATGTTAGTGTAGCAACAGAAAGGAGCAGAAGGGCGGATGAAGAAGAATGGGGGAGTCTCAAGAAAGACCAGCAGTCTTGCAGCTACCCAAAAGGGAACTTTGAGATGCCAGATAAGCCACAGCTCTAAGCTGGGGCGAGAAAGGGTGACACAAATGCAGTTCTCAAGGTGTGTCTAGGCATAGAGGGTGAAGGCGATAGAAGACCTGAGAAATAGTTTAGATCACGGAGGTCCTGGACAGAGACATGCTGAGGAGTTTGGACTGAGTTCTAAGGTCCACAGAGCACCACTGTACGTTTTCGACCAAGGATATGGCCATATTTGCCTCTTCAAACGCTCATTCTGGCTGTAGGTGGAGAACAATTTGGAACAAGGCAATGCTAGAGGCTGACACACTAGAGAAAGCACGTCACATAGGGAGACCATGATGCTGACATGGCTGAGTATCTCAGTGTTAGCTCTGGTCACTTGGTTAAGGCGGCGTTTAAATCACTGATTGGCCATTTAAAAGTCCATACACACTGCACAGTTTAACAAGAAAACAGAGTAGAATAATGTCAGGTATGTCCATAACAAAATATATGACGCACAGAGTTCTTCATGGGACTTGAAAAGTTAATTCTAGCCGGGTTCGGTGGCTCAGCCTGTCATCCCGCGCCTCTGGGAGGCTGAGGTGAGTGGATTGCTCTAGCCCGCGGGTTCGAGACCCGTCTGGGCAGTGAGACCTCATCTCTACAATCAATCAAAAAATCAGCCAGGCGTGGTAGCGCGCGCCTGTAGTTCCAGCTACTCGGAAGGCTGAGGTGGAAGGATCGCCCGAGCCCAGCAGGTCGAGGCTGCGGTGGCCGGGAGCGGCCACTGCACTCCAGTCTGGGCGACAGAGTGAGACTCCAACTCAAAAAAAAAATAAAAAAGAAAAGTTAATTCCAAAAGCTAAGCAGAGTAGTAAAGTAATGCATATGCTCCTTCAGACAAAGAGATTCCTCGGAAGAGCAAGGCAAAAGAACTGGCCAAAGACCAAGATTCATTAAAGCAATAATGGACCACGTCAGCTTCAAGTACAAACATGAATCAGTGATATAAAATAGACACCAGAAACAAACCCACTTATATCTAGAAACTCGATACATAACAGGGGCATTGTGGATCATTGAAGAAGAAAAGTATCCTTCTGCAGAGTTCTGGCTCCACTGGTAAGACCCATGGAAAGAACGAAATTGGATCCAAATCTAACAACAGTTACAAAAATCAGTTAGTTCCACGTAGATCAAAGATGAAATGTGTAAAGCAAAAACGCTGAACTTTTAGGAGAGGATATACCATAACGCTTTTATAATCATTTGAAAATTCCTTAAGCAAAACCCAAAGAGATTGATAAATCTGACCACATTAAAATGAGAAATTCTGTTATTGAAAAGATGTTGTAAAAAAAAAAGGGAGAAAAAAAGATATCTTTGACACAAATAACTAGAGAAGAATTCATATTAGGTCTTTAAAGATCTCCTAAAAATCAATAAAAGAAATCCCATAGGAAAATGACCAAATACTTCAACAGACACTTGACAGAAGAGCATCCATCAATAGCTGAAGAAGTGATTAACCTTGCTGATGACCAAGTAAAAAAAGTTAAGATCACCGGGCTCGGTGGCTCAGCCTGTCATCCCGTGCCTTGGGAGGCTGAGGTGAGTGGATTGCCTGAGCCTGCGGGTTCGAGACACGCCCAGGCAACTGGGTGAGACCTCATCTCTACAATAAATCAAAAATCAGCCGGGCGTGGTAGTGCATGCCTGTAATTCCGGCTACTCGGAAGGCTGAGGCGGAAGGATGGCTGGAGCCCAGCAGGTCGAGGCTGCGGTGGCCGGGAGCGGCCACTGCACTCCAGTCTGGGCCACAGAGTGAGACTCCAACTCAAAAAAGAAAAAAGAAGTTAAGATCAAATGGTGCACAATTTTTCTCCTCCTAGTCCTGGCAAGGATGCCGAGCAATGGGGTTCTCACACTGTGCTGCTGATAAAGGGAGAGCATCCTACGGTGAAGCCATGTTCCTCCTAGTCAGGCACCCCAGGGGACCCTTGCATGGGGACCGCAGCTTTCATTCACAGGAGGGTTCACAGCAAAACTCCTTGAATTAGCAAAGTCTGCGAAGAATCCAAAGGTCCCCGGACACAGCAGAATGACATCATGTTGTAGTCATAAAGTGGCGCGCTGCACAGCAGGAAAAAGAAACCAATTGCAGCCGTACACCTTGTAGATGAAGACTCAGAAGGTGAACGAGGAAGGAGAGGTGTTGATGATGAGAAATGACTTAATGGGTATGGTGTGTGCTATTTGGGTAGCCAAGATCCTAAAAACCCTGATGTCACCACTATGCGAGCTATGCATGCAGCAAGAATATACTTGTCAGTCATAAATGTATACAAATAAAAAAACTGAGTGGAAAAAATCAAGATACAAAAATAAACACACAAGATGACATCATTTACATAGAGTGGAAATATATCCCACACAGACTGGAAATTTTGAGTACGTAATATTTAAAGACACATGCATCTAAGGTAAGACTCTTAAAAAAATCAGAGACGTGATAAGCACAACATTCCCAACCGTGTTTGCCGTTGGTGAAAAGAGAGGGACTGTGCCGAGGAGGGTGTGTGAGGCAGAAAATTCTGTTTCTTGCACTGGAGGTGAGCAAGTATATGGTTATTTGTGTTCAGTTTTTAAACTATATGCATGCCGCCTATAGATCTTCAATGAACTATTTCACAGCGATAACAATAATAATAACCACCTTAAAAATAAAAGACTGCTAGGTTTTTGTTTTGAGAAATGGGTATGTGTGGACACTGTGGGTACCGGCATCCTAAGCGCCAAGTCATACTGATTTCCCAACAGACAAACGTGTGTGGTGCCCTAAGGACTGCCTCTTTCCTCGTGGGACTAGACACCCATAAAATGGATACAAACCAAACTCCTTATTTTATTTAGGCCAGACACTCACTCCAATTCCATGTTTATCACAGTCACTGAGCTTTCTAGGGAAATGATGGTTTAGGGGCAAGTGCTTGGAGGAGCATTCATTCTCTTTTCCATTGTAGGATGAATGATAAAACTCGTGTACACGGGTTTTGTTGGTTTGAATGTAACAATACGGATGGGAAAACGGTTGAGAGAGCAACGTCCATAGATGGAAAATAGAAAATGTTGTGCTTTGTCAGGTGGAAACTTCAGAAGCAAATATATGTGAGAGCAATTTGTATTAAAAATATGAATAATATTAATTGTTACATGGGCAAGAAGTTCTGCTTGCCCAGATACTGTTTCTGGACTCTTTTATTTATACCCATAACCGATTTATCAAATGAGTTGGATTTCGTAGGGGGCAGGCAGAACACAGTTCACTTTTTTTTTTTGAGTTGGAGTCTCACTCGGTCGCCCAGGCTGGAGGGCAGTGGCACACTCCTGGCCACCACAGCCTCAACCTGCTGGGCTCCAAGGATCCTTCCGCCTCCACCTTCCAAGTCACTGGAACTACAGGCGCGTGCTACCACGCCCGGCTAATTTTTGATTTATTGTAGAGATGAGGTCTCGCCAAGTTCACTTTTTGACTAGTACTGTCTTTTCTCCGTACCATGTCAGGTCTCCTATCTCCAGCCCTGGAGACAGCATTGAGTAGATCTCACAGCTGTTCTGGCCATTCCTAGTCATTACAATTAGTCTGATTTCAGGAGTGAGGAGGGACAGACAGATGTGACCCCAGCAGACTGGGACAATTTCGGCATGGCATGGGTGCCATCTGGTGTGGCAGATGACCTTATTTTGATGGAGTAACTTGAATGGGTTCTTCAGAGACCCTCCTTGGCCCAACTTTCTTGAGTCAATTGGATGTTAGCAGACATACCACAAAGGCAGCACCAGTATAACTAGGCTTCTCATTCTTGGGACTGTGCCGTTGCCCAAAGACAGAGTACAAAAAGCACACGAAAGCCTAGTGAAGTGGCATGCATCTGCAGACCCAGCTTCCTAGGAGGCTTAGGCAGGAGGATCACTTGAGCCCTGGAGTTCAAGCCTGCAGTGAATATGAGCATGCCTATGAATAGCCACTGCACTCCAGCCTGGGCAGAATAGTCAGACCCTATCTCCCAAAAAGTAATTCGTTTATCATTTTTCTCGAAGCACATGAAGCCAAGCCAAACCACCTGATGACCCTGACTGATGCTCAGGCTTGGCAGGGACCTCAGCTGACAGGAACAACGCTCACTAGTTGACTCCCAGCTGACCACAGACAGGTGAGCAATAATGCCCCTTGCTGTTTGTCCCCAAGGTTTTGTGGTTGTCGATTACGCAACATCATTGCCACAACAGGTAGCTGACATGACCTGTGAGTGGGAGATAACCTATTTCCGCTTTGCAGACAGGGAAATAAGCATTCGGGGAGGTTGAGACTCGACTACCAGTGAATGTAAGAGCCAGACCGGGTCCCAGATGTCACGTTCTGCGTCCAGAGAGCCTCTTCAGGCCTGCGGCCAAGTTCGGCTTGCACCGTCAGTTCCCAGTGCTAGTGAAGGGTTCACATATACACTGAGGTTTCATCAACGTTCGCTAACATTCTAACAGCACGTTTTCCTCTCCTATTAAAAGCCTGGAATCAAGAATGATTCACTTACAAAGAGCACAAAACGACAAGCTGACCCACAAATTCACATTAAGTGACCCGAAATAACCAAACAATCTTGAAAACGAAGAACAAATTTGGAGGACTCAACCTTACTGCAAAGCTACAATAATCAAGACAGTGTGGCACTAGTTTGAGAAAAAAACTTATAGATCAATAGAATAGAATGGAGAGTTCAGAAAGAAAAGCTTTACATTATGGTTAATGAATTTTTAGCATGGTTGCAACAAAAATCCAAGGGGAAATAATCTTTTCAACAAATGGTACTAAGACAAGTAACTATATGCATGCAAAAATAATGAGTTTGAATCCCCAGCCTCACACTGTATGTAAAAAATTACTCAAACTATTTCACAGACCTAAAAGTTAAGAGTTAGTTGTAGCTGGGGTCAGTGGCTCAGCCTGTAATCCCGCGCTTTGGGAGGCTGAGGTGAGTGGATTGCCTGAGCCCGCGGGTTCGAGACCTGCCTGGCAACTTGGCGAGACCTCATCTCTACAATAAATCAAAAAATTAGCCAGGTGCGGTAGCACGCGCCTGTAGTTCCAGCTACTTGGAAGGCTGAGGCGGAAGTATCTCCGGAGCCCAGCAGGTTGAGGTTGTGGTGGCCGGGAGCGGCCACTGCACTCCAGTTTGGGTGACTGAGTGAGACTCCAACTCAAAAAAAACAAGAACTAGTTGTAAAACTCATGGAAGTAATCATAAGAGTCCATTTTTATGATGCTGGTTAAGGCAATGGCTTCTTAAAGATGACACCATGCCGGGCTCGGTGGCTCAGCCTGTAATCCCGCGCCTTTGGGAGGCTGAGGTGAGTGGATTGCCTGAGCCCGCGGGTTCGAGACCCGCCTGGGCAGCGAGACCTCATCTCTACAATAAATCAAAAAATCAGCTGGGCATGGTAGCGCATGCCTGTAATTCCGGCTACTTGGAAGGCTGAGGCGGAAGGATCGCCGGAGCCCAGTAGGTCGAGGCTGCAGTGGCCGGGAGCGGCCACTGCACTCCAGTCTGGGTGATCGAGTGAGACTCCGACTCAAAAAAAAAAAAAAAAGATGACACCAAAAGAAGGGAGAAAAAAATAAATTGCATGTCATTAAAATTAAAAACATTTTGCTTCAAAAGACATTATCAAGAAGGCAAAAAGGCAACACAGAATAAGAGAATATATTTTTCCCAAAGTCAGCTAAAAATAGAAAAGCATGTTGCTCTTTCAGTCACTTATTTTCATTTTTATCAGATTCTCAGGCTGTTGTGGCAATCACCATACTATGCTGCACTTTTGTTTACCTTTGGGAAAAATGAGATATAAGATACATAGTCACAATACTTATTACCTGAGCTGATCGGCAGAGTTATTCAAACGACAGCCTCTTGTTTGGAGAAGAATGAAGTTAATATAAATTCAATATTTCAGTCTCATAACAAAGCATTTCCTCTCTCCATTTTCTTAATCTATATTCACACAGAAACACATGTACATATGGCTTTTCTTCATTATTAAGCCAATATAGTCACCATAAAATGTAGCTAATCATCCAGAAGTTAATTCATTTCATTACTTTGCTGGAGGGTCAAATTAGCCATATGTTTGGTCCTATAAGACCAAACATAAAAGAAGCAGAATCTCTGAGCACCTTGGTAGTGGTAATTATTTGTGTGGGCTCTGGGAGGAAGTGCCTCAAATACAATTACGGAAGCCTATAGTTTGATAAGACTTTACACAGTGCATAAAAACTGACAATTACAACTCCCAATAGTCTTAGACTGATTTAATAAGATTTAATGACCCTACCAGTTGTGCATTCTAAAATAGAAATGGTAATGCAACTCAGATGTTCTATTCAATAGACTAGAGACTAGTAGACTCTGGGTTTAAATACCTTATTCTGCAAGTGTTACTGCAGCTTTTCTACTGGTGATTTCTATCACCTCATAAATTAGTGAATGTTTGCTTCCAGAAATTCTTTCAGTACTTTACATTCCTCTTAGTCCGTGTTTTAAACCACATTTCATTGCTTCTCAATTCATTTGGTGTTCTTTGTCTTGTGAGTCTCACAATAGCTTTGCCCCACTTGATTACGCCCCTAACAGAAATTACCATAGGGACGTAGAGAGCTACTTTTTTCTTAGTCCAGGGGCCAGAGTCTCAGCCCTATTCCACATTGAAAGTGTGCAATTATTTCTTTTCAAAGCAAGAAGATCACCACCAAAGGGATCCATGATGAGTTTCACCAGGAACCAAACAAGAAGAGGAAGGATGTGTCAGAAGAGCTATATTTCTAGTGCCCTCAGGAATTTAAGACAGGGTGGGAAAGGTAATTGGATTCGTGAGTATTCTCAATTCCATAGTCCATCCTAATTTATGGCTTAACTAGTCCTTCTTCAAGTCCTCAAAACTTGACCATTTAGTTAGCTTCTTTGAGTTAGCTTGGGAACCCAACAAACTCTTACAGTCTTTTTGTAATGGAAAAATACAATCTTCTTTCTAAACAGGAAACGTGCAAACCATATTTGAAATGTGGCGGTCTGTGTATAAGTTGGAGGCGTCTTGTATTTCATTGTTACTATAGCTCTAAATTCTTTGTGCATGCCGTGAAGATATATTCCTCCCAATTTGTAGAATAGGCCCTTAAGAAATTGGAAATACTATACAGGTTCACAATAAATGAATGAGTTAGCATCAAGCCACACAAGGAATGGAGGTAAGACATCAGATCATGGTCTAAAGAATATCCATTTCCTTTGAACAGTAACTTGGATAAAACCAACAGATTAACCTGATAGAATGCATAAAGAGAAAGCAGCAATAACATGCAAGTTAGGGTCACGGTTCACCTTGCGGACACCAATACAGCTTCAGAAATCCCAAATGCATTTATTTTATTAACCTCCACTTGCGGTAACCCTCTCTCCCTCAAAATCTAAGTTATGTGATCTGGAAATAATTAGGGGTTTGCCCTGAAGGAGGCAATTTGAAGTCCCAGCTTGCCTTTTTGTCTCCTCTCCCTGTTTTCTTTGAGCTCTTCTACAGTAATAGAGCCTAAGAGTTTCTTTAGTCTAGCTCAAACACTAGGAAGTCATTTTGTTTTTGTTTCGTTTTCTGTTGTTTCTTTCTTCTGATGAGAGTAGGAAAAAAAAAATGAACCTCATATAAAGTATAAGTGAAAGATAGTCATCCTAGAAATACTAACCCACTACCAATTGAAGATCTAAGCTCTACACACCTAAATATTTTCTTTCTCTTATTTATTCATTTATGTAATAAACATCTTTTAAGTGTTTCATGTTTTCATGTAACATTTATTTATAAGTCTGCCATAATTTAAAGGACAAAAAGAAACACGCAATTTGAATTGGACACTTACAAACTCAAGAAGATATTTTTAAAACCACACAGCTACTAAAGGTTATTGCGGTAAAACAAGCAGTAAACAGAGTCAACCAAGGAAGAGACAAATCTTATTGAGGCATCTTGGGAAGGAGGACACGCCAGGCGAGAAGGACAGCATGACGGCGGAGGAGCCATGCTGAGAGAGTCCCGGGAGCAGTAATGGCGAGAGATGGGACCTGCCTACAGTTGCATTTCACATGGATTGGTTCTGAGGAAGATCTAGTAATGGGATATTATCATATCAGTGATATTATCGTTATCACCATTCAACAGAGGGAAGGAAGATTTCCCAGGAGGTCATCTTAGGCATAGACCTTATCCAACTCCACCACCATATTTTTTTTCTAAAAGAGAAACAGACTATATATTCAAATGCTACCTGGGTTTCTGAACATAAAGCAACTCAAGAGATACACAGACACTGTCCCATTTCAGCAACCACAAAAATACCTCCTGAACATTTTTCTGTGTCACATACTATTCTAGGAGCTGGAAATACCAAGCAATAAACAAGAAAATAAATAAATAAGCAGAACCATTTAAGATAGAGATTGGTATTGTAAATAAAATTCAACAGCTTGACATGTTCGATGTGAATGGTGGGTGCAAGGGCAGGGTTGGCACTTTATATCGGATGGTCAGGGAAGAGCTCAGGGAAAATGTGACACTTGGGGTAAGAGTTGATTGACAAAAAGAAGCTAGCCCTGTAAAGATTTAGGACGGCATGTTTCTAAGAAAAATAAGAAGTTTCCACAGCAGTTGGAAGCGCCACCTATCAGGTAAGCAAAAATAATGCCAGTGAACGGAGCAGGACCATGAGAGATGGGGATAGGGTGGAAGGACTTGTTATTCATGGATTTTATTACCAGAAGAATGACCTTCCTCTATATTTAAAGAACGACATTTAAACAGGGGAGGACTATAACACAATTTACATTTTTGGAGATCATTCTTTCTGAGGTTTAAAGATGGAAGTGGTGTGCTGAGCAAGAAAAAAGTAAAGATTTAATCTAATTTAGGTGGTGACTGGGTTAGTCTAAGAAAGACATGATGGTAGCTCAGAACTAGAGTGATGGTAGTGGATTCGGAGAATAGAGAAAAATGGGTGGATTCTGAGGTTATGTTGAGAAGACCTGACAAGAGAGTTAATGGGAAGGAGACAGCAAGGAAAAAAATAGAATTAATGATGAGCCTTAGATGTTTTATTGGGCAATGAGATCATGCACTAGGGAAGGAGAATGGAAACTACCAGAAGGTGGTTGTGTGTGTATAAGTGTGTCTGTGTGTACGTGCTTGTATGTAGGTGAGGGAGAAGAGTGAATAAAACACCTTGTTTTGGAAGGTTAGATTTGAAATATCAACAAAACACCCAAGAATGTCAAATAGGCACTTGCTATCTAGAGAGAAAACAAAGGAGTGGGGGAGTTTGTGCCATGGAAACTTGTAAATTCTAAGACAAACCAACTGCAGAATTAGGAATATAGTTTAAAAAGAAATGTGAGATTAAAAATCACAGGTATTGATTTCTAGGAAAATGTGAAAATCTAGAAAGGCAAACTCAACTCTCAAAGAGCTTTGCTAACAACTCTCTTCCCAACTACCACTACCAAAGAGTTATGCATTTGGGTGATATTGTCAGCTGTCTCACAGGGCAAAGGGAAGAGAAGTTAAAGACCAGACTTCACCAAAGTGGAGATTCTGTTTAACACTCAGCCACATATTAACTAAGACCATGAAGTCTAACTCTCAGGATCTGAAAACATCCCGGGAAGCTCTTGAACCCAGAGCTCTTGTCACCTGGATAATCCAGATACCCTCAAACTGTAAGCTTGGATTAAGGTCATCCACAAACTGGTAATGCCACCAAATGCCTGACAGAAATGTGAATCCTCTTTAGAAACACATGCCTTCACCTTAGACTTCACATTGTTCCTCCAAATAATATTTAAAACAAAGTGACCAACGTCAAAGATACCTAGGACACACACACACAAACTTATACACACTATATAGAAGAAAGAGCAGGCAAGTGAAACAAACCTAGAGAGGCCTGATATTGAAGTTTGCATATGACTAAAACCACAACTATACTTATTACTTAAAATAACACAATTCAAGTTTGCAGTTATCCGCAGAGAAGAGGAAACTATGAAAAATTAATATAAGTGATGTGAAAACAAACAAAACCAGCTCACCTGTAACTAAAAAACATAAAGATCAAAAATAAGTTTGTAAAATATGTTTTTGACAGCAAAGCTGAAGAAAGAACGAATGAATTTCAGAGTTAAAAAAACTCATGACTTTGCTTTGGTGATTTTTTTCCCTTTCCTAAATTGACTGCCTAGTTAACTAGTATTAAAAAATGTTTTTTTTTCTAATCTGCTGAAAGCTGTAAATTTCATTCTGATAACTGATTTAGTTGTAGTTCATATTTTTTTAAATGTAGCACTTTTCTTAGTGTTCCTTATTAATTTTCTTATAACTTGTGAATTGTTTTGTAATGTGTTTTTTCTAAACATTTTTGCAAATATTTGAGGAGTTCTTGAGGTCTTGCTAATTCTTTATTTCCAATTTTTTTTTTTTTTTGAGTTGGAGTCTCACTCTGTCGCCCCGACTGGAGGGCAGTGGCCACTCCCGGCCGCCGCAGCCTCCACCCATCGCTGGGCTCCAGCGATCCTTCTGCCTCAGCCTTCCAAGTAGGTGGAACTACAGATGTGTGCTACCATGCCCGGCTAATTTTTGATTTATTGTAGAGATGAGGTCTCGCCAAGTTGCCCAGGCGAGTCTCGAATCTGCTGGCTCAGGCAATCCACTCACCTCAGCCTCCCAAGGCGCGGGATGACAGGCTGAGCCACCGAGCCTGGCTCCGATTTTTTTCATTGTAACCAGAGAAGGCTGTATAGTATGAGTTCTTTGGAATTTGTTGAAACTTTTTTTGGTAAATATATAGCATAATTTTTGAAAAATTTCATATATACCTCAAGAAGTGGTATTCTTTGCCAACTGAAAAATTTTATATGAAAGTATTAGATAAAAATTGCCAATTGTGTTTTTCCTAAGCTACTATTTTTTTGATGCTAGAGTTGTCATTTTCTAAAAGAATATGTTAAACTTTCTACCGTTATTGTGGCTTCGTCAATGTCATCATTATTCTATCAGTTCTTGCTTTAAGTTTGCAAATTGTATTTCTTATGCATACGACCATTGTTAAGATGACTTCTTGGGGAGTTATTTTTTAATTTCTTTAGAAACATCTTCTTTTTCTTTTTCTATTTTTATATTATATTTTGGGCACCATTATTAATCTTATCATTTTATTTTAATATTTACCTGGCATATTTATTATAGTCCCTTGTCTTTCAATGTTTTTATATCCTTCTATTTCAAATGTTTTCTTGAAAATATCAAGTCGGTAGAATCTGTATATCTGTCATTTAATTTCTGTTTTACTTATTCATATACTTTGTGTTTAATATACTTGACCTTATTTCTGATACCTTGTTCTCTGTCTTTATGTATATTTTATCTACTTCTTTTTTCTTCTTTGCTAACTTCTACTAGGCTGATTAAACAGTATATATTTTCTATTTTTTTACTGCTAGACTATAAATTGTGCATTATGTTTTTATTGTGTATTTACTCTTAAACTTTTTACATACACACTTTCTATTGTTAAAAAACATAAAATTAATCAATACATCTATTCTCTTCCTAGAAAAGACAAAAAAAAAAATTTCCCTCCAAACTTTCTACATTCTTACACCTCAGCTCATATGATTAATATTGTGTTATTTATTTCTGTATGGTCTTTAAACTCATTTATACATAGAAGTTTTTTCCCCCTTTTGTCTTCATTACTCTTATCTTACTTTCCAGTGTGTATGCATTTAAATACACCAGCATGTTCTACACATTTTTTTCTCTGTTATTTCTTGGATCTCTCCTTCCTTCTGAATTCACTGTTATTTCTTAAATATGTTATTTTATATATCTCATATATACCACTGCAACAATCTTTAAATAATAACATTTATAAGTGGTTGTACACCTGAAATGTTTTTTATTTTGCCCTCACTCTTAAAAATTTATGCATCAGGCAAGAATTTAAGTTCACAATCTTTTTTTTTTCAGGACTTTAAGGATTTGATACCATTGTCTTTATTTTTCTTCCATTTCTCACCACACTCTCTCAGATTATTGTTTCTTTTTTTGTCCTCTGATTGATCTCTGTGTGTTTTAGAATTTTCTCTTGAGGTTTTCGTAGCGTCATTAAAACATTTCTCCAGTATTCATAAAGCTCTTTACAATTGTACTCTATCTTTTCAATCTGAGGATTTCTTCACTTCTGAAAAATTCTTAACTCTGAAGTTTTGAACATTGACTCTGCTATTCCCTCCATATTCTCCTGGAACTTCCACTGGAGGTATGTGGGATCTTCTCATTGTGCTTTCCTCATCTCTTAATTTTATTATCTATTTTTTATCTCACTGTGTCTCAGTGCTGATTCCTAAAAAGAATTATTTAGTCTACCTTTTATTTATGTGATTCTTCAGCTTTACCTACACTACTATTTAACCAAACTTGTGAAATTTTCAACTTTCGCTATTTTAGGCTTTTGTTTTTTTAACATTTGCTTGTTCCATTTTATAACCTCTCACTCTTATATCATGTTCACTATTTTCTCCTTTATCTTTTTGGGCTGCTTTTAAACAAATTTCAGTTGCATTCATAGTCTTCTCTTTTCTCTTCTTTCTTACTTATGCATTCACCAATGGAGAGTCATAGATGGATCTTCATGGAAACAGCTATCTCAAGTATTATGCTCTTCTTCCCTGTGACTTCATTTCACATCATAGGTCCTCTATGAATTTTCCTTCTCTGGGTCACAGAGACCTCCCTGCTGTGCTCAGTCTCTAGGAAAACATAAATCTGAATCCAACAGCCAAGTGTCTCACAGCCTGAAGTTCTAGTCACAGAAGACTCTGGCTGCAGCCCTGACCAAGAGTGATCAATCTGCTGTGACTGAGGCTGAAGACAGATATCTCAGTCCTTATTCAAGAACAGGCAGCAATTTTCCATCTTCTGGGTTCATGCAGGAGTTCAGTTTCTGCTTCTTTCTTGGTGTGAATCTTGCAGATTTCTTTTTCCCCATCCCATATAGGTGATAAAATTTCACCATTCCACTACAGCTAGCTCAGCTCATCTTCTATGCACTAGAGTTTCCCTCCTTGATGGTTGCACCTTTGAAATCATTATAAAATATTTTATCCAGAATTCACTGGTGTGTGTAACATATGAGGGGAGAACCCCCCAAATTAAATTTATTTATAACAAATTATGTATTTATTCTTACATGTTTACATTTCAGTCACCTTCAAAGCACTCTCTGTTGGATGCACTACACCTGTTGGGACACTTTTTCCACTGCTCAAGATAGCTTTTGAAATTGTCAGTTTTGATGCCATTTAGTTCTGCCATTTTTTGGTTTCGCCTCTCCTACATTGGCAAAACGCTTTTTCTTTCAGGCCTTTTTAAACCAGGGAAACAAAAAAAAGTTGCTTGGGGCAAGATCGGATGAATGGTGAGAGTGGGTCCTCTGGGTCATAACATTTTTGGTCAACAACTGCTGAACTCTCAATGTAGTGTGGGCAGTGTGTTGTCATGGTGGAAGAGCCAGCCACCTGCTTGCCAGACTTGGGATGTCTCTTACACAAATTGTGATGCAGCCTTCTCAAAACTTCCAGATAAAACTTTGGATGACCGTTTGAGCTAGAGAAACAAATTCTGAGTGTACTATGAGGGGTCCACCCTCCAAAAGATAATTCTGGGTTTTGGGGAGTCTCCTCTCACAGAAGGCGATTTTTTACACCCTATCCACCAACTTGACTGAAAGTCAAAAGCTTCTGGTTGGGTGTAGTGGCTCACACCCATAATCCCAGAACTTTAAGAGTGAAGTTGAGAGGATTGCCTGAGCCCAGGGATTCAAGACCAGCCTGAGCAACTTGGCGATAACTTATCTCTATAATAAATAAAAAAAATAGTTGGCATGGTGGCACATGGCTGTAGTTCCAGCTACTTGGAAGGCTGAGATGGAAGGATTGTTTGAGCTCAGCAGATTAATGTTGTGGTTGCCATGAATGTACCACTGCACTCCAACCTGGGCAACAGAGAAAGATCCTGACTCAAAATTAAAATTAAAATTAAAAAATCTTCTTTAACAGTAATATTCCATTTTGTTCCAGATCTTGAAGCGTTAATCGCTACTGAAATTTAAAAACATCTGTGAGTGAACTTAAGCAATACTTTATGCTCCAATGTTGGTGTGTTCCTACCTATTTATACGGGAATCAAGGAACCTCCAGGGGAAAGAGTTCCAGTTTGTTCCATTGCATCATTCATATCTTTAAAGGGAAAACTAAAACACAAGAATAGGTATATTAAAACTAAAGGTGGAACGGATCTTAGAAACTCGGTCTGGACCAGCAACTCTGGCAAGTATAGCACTGGGAAGCAAATAATATACACATTAAAAATGATATTAGTCCCTTGGGTCAAGCAACACTGAAGCAAAGCACCTCTATAAGGATGGACTTCAGAGGAGGAGACACCATTTCCCCATGAGCAAATGCAAGGTAAGGCAAAGTGGAGGTTTTCCAGGCCATAGAGAGAACAAGGAATCTAGACTGTCAAGTTGCATGTCAAGGCCACAGCTCCTACAAGCAGAAAGTGTGTTGACTGGCACCTGGCAAGCACTGGGCTCTCGCTAAACAGTTCCTAGCCCACTGGGAAGAGGCAAGGGTATCAGGCTGAGTGGGGCAATGGGCATGCAACTTGTAGCAGGGGCAGAAAGAAATTGCAAAAAAATGGCCTGAGGAGTAGAGGGAGTTTGATAGCAGATCAAGTAGAGCCAAGCGACAGAGGATGCAGACCATGCATTCGACAGCCCTGAGAACTCATGAAGACAACCTTGACTGCATGGAGTTCCACCGTTGTATTAATGGGGACTTTTTAACGAAGCAAATTTAATTCTAGATAGCAAGGTGCCTCACTTACGTCAGAGACCAGGGAGGCCTGGGCCACTTTGTGATGGGGAGGGTTTTGATAAAATAAAAAGCAAAACATTCCCAGCTTCTTAGGAGAAACAGTGACCAGCAAACACTGAAACAATGACAACTCTGGGTGTGTCAGAAAGTTAGAAATTTCCACAGTATTTTATTTCATTGTCACAGAACTATGTGAGGAAGGCACCGTCAGCCTTCGTTTTTACAAACAGAGGAATAAAACCTAGAAGGTAAGTTACTAAACTAAGGTAACAGGTTTAGAAGGAGTGAGAATCTGAAGTCTCAGCTACCTTCTTCTAAAGACAATGCTTTTTGACTGCACTCTCCTAAATCATTTCCCCTAGAGAGTGTCTGTATTATGCTCACACATTTTCTTGTTTACTGTGATTTGGTTTTAGCTTCTGAAGTACCAGGGAGTTAGAAGCATGCACAGACACACCCTGATTAGTTGCACGTTGCTTTATTGTACTTTGCAGACATTGTGTTTTTTACACATGACAGGTTTGTGGCAATCCAGAATCAAGTGAGTCTGTCGGCACCATTTTTTCAACAGCATGTGCTCACTTTGTGTCTCTGGGTCGTGTTTTGGTAATTTTCACAGTATTTCCAAGTTTTTCATTATAATTTTATCTGTTGTGGTGATCTGTGGTCAGTGATCTTTGGAATTATTTTGTTATTGCTTTGGGGCACCATGAACCATGCTCATAGAAGAAAGCAAACTGAACTAACAGATGCTGTCTGTGTTCTGATGGCTCCACTGATCAGCCACTTCCCCAACTCTCCCCCAGGCCTCCCTTTTCTGCGAGACACAGCAGTATTGAAATGAGGTCAGTTAATACCTTACAGCGGCCCCTAAGTGTTCAAGTGAAAGGAAGAGTCTCGCATCTCTCACTTTAAGTCAAAAGCTGGAAATGATAAAGTTTACTGAGGAAGTCAGTTAAAGGCCAAGGTGGGCCACAAGTTAGGTCTCTTGGGCCAAACCGCCGAATTGTAAATGCAAAGGAAAAGTTACTGAGGAAGGCTGAAGGTGTGACTCAGTGAACACACAAATGACAAGAAAGCAAACAGCTGTACTGCTGATGGAGAGAAAGAGAGTGATCTGGGGAGATGATCAAACCAGCTGCAACATTCCCTTAAGCCAAAGCCTGATTCAGGCAAGACCCTAACTCTTTAATTCTATGGAGGCTGAGCAAGGTGAAGAAGCTGAAGAAGAAAAGTTAAAAACTGGCAGAGGCTGGGTCGAGAGGTTTCGAGAAAGAAGCCAGGCTGGGCTTGGTGGCTCAGCCTGTCATTCCAGAACTTTGGGAGGCCAAGGCCAGCGCATTGCCTGAGCATGTGGGTTCGAGACCAGCCTGGGCAATTTGGCGAGACCTTGTCTCTACAATATATCAAAAATTACCCAGGCAAGGTAGCGTGGGCCTGTAATTCTGGCTACTCGGAAGGCTGAGGCGGAAGGATTGCTGGAGTCCAGCAGGTCGACGCAGGGGTGGACATGAGCGTGCCATCGCACTCCAGAGCCTGGGCTATGGAATGAGACTCTGACAAAAAAGAGAAAAAGAGAGAGAGGAAGGAAGGAGGGTAGGAAGGAAGGAGCCGGGCCAGATGTGGTGACTCAAGCGTGTAATCCCAGCACTTGGGGATGCCAAGGTGAGAGAACTGCCTGAGTATAGGGGTTCGAGGTGAGCCTGGGCAACTTGGTGAGACTTCATCTCTACAATAATCAAAAACTAAGCTGGGCGTGGTAGCACGCACGTGTAGTTCCAGCTACTGGAAGGCTGAGGCGGAAGGCTCGCCGGAGCCCAGCAGGTCGAGGTTGGCGTGGCCATGAGTGTGCCACTGCACTCCAGCCTGGGTGAGGGAGTAAGACTCCAATTCAAAAAAAATTTTTAAAAAGCAGCCATCTGCATAACATAAAGTGCCAGGTGAAGCAGCAGGTGCTGATGGAGAAGCTGCAGCAAGTTATCCAGAAGATCATCTAGATGAGATCATTAATGAGCGTGGCTACACTAAACAAGAGATTTTCGATATAGATAAAGCAGTCTTTTATTGGAAGAAGATCTCATCTAAGACTTTCATAGCTAGAGAGGGGAAGTCGATGCCAGATCTCAAAACTTCAAGTCCGATTCTCTTGTTAGGGGGTAATGCAGCTGGAGACTTAAGTGAAAGTCGCAAAGAAAATCCTTGAGCCCGTAAGAATTATGCTAAATCTCTTCTGCCTGTGCTTTCCAACAAAGCCCAGATGACAGCATGTTTACAGCTTGGTTTACTGAATATTTTAAGCCCATGTTGAGACCTACAGCTCAGAAAACAATTCCTTTCAAAATATCGCCACTTATTGACAATGCACCTGGTCACCCAAGCACTCTGATGGAAATGTACAAGGAGATGAATGTGGTCTTCAAGCCTGCTAACACAACATCCATTCTGCAACCCATGAATCAGGGAGTTATTTCAAGTTTTATTAGTTAAGAAACACATTTCATAAGGCTATAGCAGCCACAGAGAGCAACTCCTCCAATGGATCCAATAAAAGTTATTTGAAAGCCTTCATGAAAGGATTTGCCACTCTAGATGCCATTAAAAACATTTTTGATTCTTGGGAAAAGGTCAAAATATCAACCTTAACAGGAGTTTGGAAGAAGCTGATTCCAGTCCTCACGAATGACTCTGAGGCGTTAAAAACTTCAGTGGAGGAAGTAACGGCAGATGTGGTGGAAACAGCAAGACAACTAGAGTTAGAAGCGGAACCTGAAAATGTGACTGAATTGTTGCAATCTCATGACAAAACTTGAACAGATGAGACGTTGCTTCTTATGGGTGAGCAAAGAAAGTGGTTTCTTGACAGAGAAACTACTCCCAGTGAGGACGCTGTAAACATTGTCGAAATGACAACAAAAGATTTGGAATATTATATAAACTCAGATGACAAAACTGCAGCAGGGTTTGAGAGGACCGATTCCAGTTTGGAAAGAAGTTCTCCTGTGAGTAAAATGCTATCAAACAGCATCACATGCTACAGAGAAAGCCCTCGTGAAAGGAAGAGTCAATCAATGTGACAGAGTTCATCACTGTCTTTTTAGAGAGAGAGAGAGACCCAGGATCTTGCTATGCTGCCCAGGCTCGTCTCGAACTCCCAGGCTCTAGTGATCCTCCTGTCGCAGCCTCCCAGAGTGCCGGGGTTCAGGCATGAGCCACTGGGTCTGGCCCAGTTGTCTTATTTTAAGGAACAGCCACGGCCTCCTCAGCCTTCAGCAGCCATCACCCTGATCAGTCAACAGCCATCAACACTGAAGCAAGCCCACCTGCCAACAAAAAGACGGCTATTGGCATCTTTTAGCAATAAAGTATTTTTAATTAAGGTTTGTACATTTTAAAAGATATAATGCTACTGAACACTTAACAGACTGCAGGATGGTGTAACATAATTTTTACGTGCGCTGAGAAGCCAAACAATAGGTATGACTCACTTTATTGCCATATTCACTGCATGGCTGTAGTCTGGAACTGAGTTCCCAGCATCCCCATGGCGTGCCTGTGTTCGCATTCTGCAGTCACTGCCCTCTCACACTGTATGATGTGAATAGAAATAGGCAGCAAAGTCGCCATTTCCTACGCAGCAAGCTGTCGTTGAGGGGATACGGCTAGGTTGCAGCCCTCATTATACTGTATGATAATTAGTTGCTTTGCCTTTTATTTTTCATCCTTTCTCCAAGGCCTACCTCCTGTGAGTTCATTAAGAATGAGGATGGTGTCTCTTTCCCTTTATGTCTCAAGCACCTTACCACTGCCTCCCACGGAGTGTGAAAGCGAAAATCGTCTATGAATAATAAATGATCAGGGCAATGATTTGTGGTGTGATGCAATAGTTACTAAAGGGGATTTTTTTTAAGTGTCCAATGTATTCCCTTGGTTATTACTTAAATGCTAGGAGTTACCGGATTCCTTTGCTTATGACACGATTTTTCAAATGCTTTCATCGTCAGCGCGTTGTGTCATTTGCATCTGATGATTAAGGTAGCAGCTCTTCTATCATTTCACCCTTGAATGACAATTCTTAATCTGAAAGAGCTTTTTTTTTGTAAGCTGGAAACTCTAGTCCTTGTACCAGAGATAAAATTTTGACTTAAAAATTTCCAGAGGGTTTGTTTAAACGACCTGCTTAGGCTTGCAGGGATAGGAGAAGAGAGTTCGGGTGACAGGCTCACAGTTCCCAGAGTAGAACTTATTTCACACCGACAAGCTGTCTCCTGATCCGTCCTCCTTCCGCCACCAAAATTCTCCACCCTGCACAGAAAATTCACCTGTCCCTTCTACAAAGTGCAATACACATGTGTTAGACTCAGTTAAATGTCCCAGCACCCACACAGCAGGAAGACCAAGTTTTCTCAGTAGGGTTTTAACCTATACTTAAATTGCTAAAATAAGGTCAGAATCATGTGCACATGCGAACACACGCGTACACACACACACACACACACACACACACACACACATACACACACGCAGCAGGCCAGTGTTTAGCCTGTGACTGTGGGAAACGCTCTATCAGTGGAAGCCTCACTTTTAAACAACAAAGGATTTTTTTTCTCTGCACACTTCTGGAAGTAGTTGTAGGAAGGCCAAGCATGGTCGTCAGCCTCCCTGCCAATCCACCCTGGAGAGCTCCGATTCTGATGACAGAGTCATCAGCACACAGACCTGCTCGCCACACAGTGTGTCACCGGACGTAGGCCGCCACTATAGCCTCCTTTCCCACCCCGTACCTGCCCTTCTGGCCCGTGGTTTCAGAGTCCCTGCACAATAGGACAGGGATTTGGCATGCAAGCTGCTCCAACGTGCCTCATCCTAGTCTAAGGTGCGGAGCCAGACCAGGGTGTGCCCAAGCTTGTGACCAAACTGAAGGTCACAGCGCCCTGCGGGATACAGAAATGAGCCCGAGTCAGCTTGTGCCAGATAGCAGGTGGAGAAAGAACCACCATTAGCAGCTTATTGCGAGCTAATCTACTTCCTGATCATTCCACCCCTTCTCCCTCTGCATAATTTCATTATCACTTCACTTTTCACGCAATATTTTAAATAAAATGTCAACAATCTTCTATTAAACTTGAATAATAGCATGATATATGCCCATGAATTCTTATTGGATCCATATTCACGGTTGCAACTCACTAACTCAATGTATGTTATTGGGAATGTACAACTAACAATATCTGGTTTGCCCTTTGGGAATTAAGATTTCATAACATTAAAACCAGAGACCATTTAGCTTCCCTGGAGACAAGAGCTAGACTAAGAATAGTTTCAATGGTGGAAAGCATGCTAATCAGAAAAATAGGCCAATTTTCCTTTCTGCTACCCAAGCATCCCTGAATAGAATGGGGTTTCACTTAAGAATTGGAATATGATTTCAATAGAGATGACTTTGCTTATCAGGCAGATTCCGTGGAGCACCACACATCCTCTGAGTCGAGGTGAGTCAATGGGTGTGGAAGAGAAAAGCAGTCGTGGGGAAGCTGCCTGCGTGGGCTCTGCAGGAAGAAAGGCCATCGCAACTGGAGTCACGCCTTTGAGTGTGAATCTAGTCTTTCCTGGCAGGAGAAAAGAACAAAGTCTCTGCCTTTTGGAAGCAACCACAAAGACAAAAGGGTCAGGGGAGCACTTTGTGGATTTCCAAACCAAGGTCAGGGGCAATTCCAATAGTGAACCAGATCGCTGAATAACTAACAACAGTGATGTGTATCAACACCCTCTGATGCACTGACATTTAGATGAAATTAACGTGCAGAGAGGGAGCCAGCGCTGTGAAAAGTTTACGGAGGTGTATGCTAATGGAGCATCTAATCACATCATCTCTGCAGACAAGTGCCCCTTAGCTCAACGAAGAGGTGGGAGGAGGAAGAGCCAGGAGAGGTGGCCGGTGCTGCTGCCAGAATTCCATGAGAGCAGACACAGCGTCTCAGCAGACACAGAAACTGAGTTCCAGGAACAGAGCAGACACACGCTCACAAGAATAGAGGAGATTAAGAAAGTAAGATGAAGAAAAGTGTGAGCATATACAGACACGTTTGGTTAATATCACAATTTTATAAAACAGGCCATTTTAAAATTGCACCTGCAGTTGGGTGCTCATATAGGGATGTCTTGGTAAATAGACACAGGTCCCTGGAGAAATGAGAGGAGGACGCAAACCAGGAAGCCAGCACAGGTTCCCAGGGGAGGTGGAGGAGAGAGGCAGGGGGTGGCTTGCATACACACACATGCACACCCACACACACACACTGCTGTAAATCACATCGCTTGCCTGGTGTGAATTCTAGACGTGTGTGTGTATGCACAAAGCAAGACATGAAGAAATAATCATTTAAAGCTGTTAACGACAGTTATCTCAGGCGACGGAATATCAGATAATTTCACTTTTTTTCCACATGTGTGCCCCACAATGTTTGAATATTTAATAGTGTACATATGATATATAAATAATTGCATATTACTTGTATAATTAGGAGGAGACAAGAATGTTCACTGTGGGGAAGTCTTCTGCTGATCCACCATGATTGCAAGACACTAAGGAGGTAGCTGCCCTGTGAAGTCCCAGGGGACCGAGTCACACACGATCCTGAGCACTTTCTCCCGCATCACTCCACTCAGCCACGCCGGCCATTTCCCTCAGCCAAAACCCCAAGGTATCCCTGCCTCTGGACCACGGCTGCCCGCGCTCTCTGCCGGAGCCATCGTCCCGTCTATCTGGAGTCCGTGGCCCCTCCTGCCCCGTGGATGCATCCTTCCTCTCCACGGAGTCTCAGGGAGACGTCCCCAGCCACACATCTGCAGGCCTGCCTGATCTACCCATCACTTCCAACGCCATCACCTTCTTTTATTTTCTCCCAGGACCCATTTCCGTCTACGGAGTGTTATCTGTTGTTCTTTGTATTTGCTTATTTTCTGCCTCTTGCCAGTGGAGCACAAGCTCCATGAGCTCCTGCCATGGTGGTTATCTGAGGGCCCAGCTTCCACGGCGGCAGCCCTTCCTGAATCTCCTTTAACAGATGCATTCCTGTTCCTGCAGAGCACCCATTCCTGGTAGCACTCGGTGACTGCTGATAGAGTCACTGGATGAATAAAGCTCTGCCATGAATATGTCTTGCGTGGAGATGAAGAGGAATACACTAACTGAATTTTTTTTAAGAGATCATTTATATTTGAATTTCATTCTTGTTTAATCTAATTCTAAACCACTGATCAGATGCAATCAGTTTAGATTACTCTCATGTGCATGACTACAATAAGGTTTTGTTTGTTGGTTGGTTTGTTTTTGTAAGACATTCTCAAAAATATTTCTAGGCCTCCTCTTTTAATGAAAAGAGATTTAGGTCTTATCCAGAAAGCTTTTCAAAATATAATGCAAAAAATTATGTTCACAAAATTCTTATATTTGTTAGGAAATAACACAAAATGTTTTTATATTAATTGAAAAAATAAAAAAATGTAAAAACACCATGAGCACTACTAAGAAACCCTTGCAACTGTAACAGGCACCAAGAGAATCCAGGTCATGAGGCGCCAAGATTCAAATAAACGTATTTCCAGCTCCCATGCTGCAAAAAGTAACATAGTTTGTTCAATGGGTTATTAGTGAAGCTCCTGGAAAAGCTATTATTTTTCCAACGAAAAGATGAAGGTTCATCTGGTTCATCGTAAAGATTCACTGTGTGCTTGAAGGTGGTACAACCACTTTCCAATGGTGAGTTCAAAAACTATATGCAAAGATCAGAGCAGGGAAATAAAATAAATGTAGCTGTGGACTGCTACCCCATCCTGTGTTCCCTGCTTCTGGATGCATGTGAGAAAAAAACAGTGCCCTATTTGGTTCAGCTTCTGTAAAAGCGATTTTGTTACACGCAACTGAAGCCACCCTAACGGATTGTTAAAGCCGTGTCCACAGAAATGAAAACGCCCCCTTATTTATTTATCCCACACGTCTTTTCTCAGTGCCTGCTTGAGTTGGACTCGATGCCAGGAACGAGGCAAACACAGAGTGAGACACACAGCCGCCGACTTCCCCAAGCCCACGTGAGAATAGAACAAAGCAGTTCTCTGGTGAATTCAAAAGACTGACTTTGGGTATATTTATTTTTGTATTTTTATTTCTTTTTCATCGTTCCCGACTATTTGCTTCGTCAGTCAGAAAAGCTGCGTTATAGCAGGAATGCCAAGGACAAGAAACAGTTAAGATTCTGCTTTTAAGCTTCCAAATATGGATCTGCATAGTAAACAAGATGATGATCGGAATGATCAAAACTGAGAGAAGCGGACTGTGAGCCACTAAAAAAAAACCAACGACAACAACAAAAACAAACAGCAACAACAAAACACCAGTGGAACTGAGCGATGAGAGAGGCGAGAGCTCCCCTTTCCCAGGAAGGCCCGATGAGGGGATTTGAGGGTGGCCGGTAGGAGAGAGGGTGTGGAAGCAATGTGGGCAGATGTTAGGGGCGGAAACAAGTCGGCAGAGCCTGGGAGAGGCAGGTAGAGCGGAGGAAGCCAGCATTGAGAAGCTGCGTGACCTCGACCACCGAGAGGGGAGTAGGAATTCAAGCCAGGGCAGGCTGATCAGCCCTCCATTTGGGTCAGCCTGTCACTCAAAGGCAGACTGGCCCATTTGCCCCAACCCCGCAGGAGGAAGGCATGCCAGCCACAGCTGCCTGCACATCCCCTGCGAACCATCCAGCAGGACACACGACGCGTCTCCTGATTGCCTTAAAGCATCATCAGAAGGACCCCAGGAGCAGGGTTGCTGTGTGTGGCTGCAGGGTTTCTGCACTGGACCAGTTCAGGGCCATCATTCGCACAGACTACATTGTGCATGGTACCTTCTGTAGGTGTGCAGCCTAGTGCCGCCTGTTCAGGAGGGCAGCCTCTATTGATAGACAAGGACACAAAGTGCTTCTCCCTCAAAAAACAAAGCAGTGGGTACGTCCTGCCTCAAAAGAAAGGCAGAATAGTGTCAAAGGAGAAGTCTTAAATATTGGAATGAAGCCAGGCTCAGTGGCTCAGCCTGTAATCCTGCGCCTTTGGGAGGCTGAGGTGAGTGGATTGCCTGAGCCCGCGGGTTTGAGACCCGCCTGGGCAGCAAGACCTCATCTCTACAATAAATCAAAAAATCAGCTGGGCGTGGTAGTGCATGCCTGTAATTCCGGCTACTCGGAAGGCCGAGGCGGAAGGATCGCCGGAGCCCAGCAGGTCGAGGCTGCGGTGGCCGGGAGCGGCCACTGCACTCCAGTCTGGGCGACAGAGTGAGACTCCGACTCAAAAAAAAAAATATTGGAATGAGTTGAGACTGACTTACAGTAGTGGGGAAATCCACTCTGTGGCATACACTTTTAAATCAAGGGTGTCCAAACTTTTGGCTTCCCTGGGCCTCACTGAGTACAGAGGAATTATCTTGGACCACACATATACATAATATAGTGAATATGTATACATAATATGACTTCTTTTTAAATATTTTTGTTATAAGGTTTAGAAAAATAAGAACAATATAAAACCAGTGGGAAATTTGACCTTGTTTTTGTAAAATTTATCAGTGTCTGGTTCAATGGAAGTGGTAGGACTTCTTAATTCTCAAGGTGCTTGTCAGAAATGGGTGTTCAAATTTTGCTCTTTGAGTGCTTCATAATTGAAAATAGCTGCTCACAAATGTACAGGCTGTCAAACAGCAATGTCATGAATAGATATACTTGTGAACTTCAAAAATGGAACTAGGTCACAAAGAAAATATACACTAAGAAAACACATGAGCCAGGCTTGGTGGCTCAGCCTGTCATCCCGCGCCTTTGGGAGGCTGAGGTGAGTGGATTGCCTGAGCCCGCGGGTTCGAGACCCACCTGGGCAGCGAGACCTCATCTCTACAATAAATCAAAAACATCAGCCGGGCGTGGTAGCGCGCCCCTGTAATTCCAGCTACTCGGAAGGCTGAGGCGGAAGGATCGCCAGAGCCCAGCAGGTCGAGGCTGCAGTGGCCGGGAGCGGCCACTGCACTCCAGTCTGGGTGACAGAGTGAGACTCCAACTCAAAACAAAAAAAGAAAAAAAGAAAGAAAACACATGATGTTAAAAGATTTTGTGGGGCTGTATTACCAGCTGTCCTGGGCCGCTTGTGGCCTGCAAGCCACGGGCTGGACATGTCTGTCTTAAATCAACACCTATGGGGTGACCGAGGTCATTGGTCATCTGGCCACTATACTCCACTGTCCCTTCCATGGACTCGCAACTTATCTTTTTCAACTTCCCGCTTCTCTCAACTTGCTGACACTCCATCTTCTACCATGCCCTCTAGCAACCTGCCCTAGCAAGAAATCTAGGGAACCTTAAGCAAAAAGTACCATAATCCCGATGAGGCCGTGGCCAGGCCCAGCACTGGTACATCAGGGAAGGTGCAGAGCGGAATGGTGGTCTGAGAAATTCACATCCCATGTTAAAACTTTTCAGGACCTTGTTAAGAGCATGCATTGGCCAAACCACGGGAGACTCTCTGTCCCTACTCCCTAAGCGAGAGGCCATCTTGGAAAAGGGTGCCTGCTCTGCTTTGTCTACAGAGGAGCTACAGGCAGTGAGCCTGCATGGGCTAGGCGTCCTGCAGGCTCCGCCTCCTCCCCATAGTGAGTGTTTTTCCAACGTGGAGCTTCTTGCCTCGGTGGCCCTCTTGTCTTATGTTCGTTTCTCAACCCATGAGTTCTGGTTTTGAAGGACACCACCGTTGGAATTCCCACACTGTTCCCACATCAGCTCGGTTAAGGAGCCCACCTCGTACCCCAGGATGCTGTGGGGACGGGCCCTCCTTCATCTGAACAAACCCCCCTTGGGGAGGGACATTGGTATCATTCACATAAAAGAGATAGGAACCATACAGGAACTTCCCCAGCCCGTTCCTCCCAAACTGATTTACGCTGATTTAGGCTATCATTTGGTGCATCGCTGGCTTCGTTCCAAGACAACCGGTTCCATGAAGGCGGCGCGCACACCCTTTTGCTCCCCCCAAAAGCCCCAGGGCCTGCTCTGTGGTACTTCTCCATCGAATATTGGTCCTAAATGTCAACTCTGTCTTGTTTTGCATGCCAATAAAGCACTGATCACTTCGAACAGGCTCATTTGAAATGACAGTTCATATTATGTTCAAGTCATCATATAACATTAATAGTATCCAATGTTTCGTTGGTAAGATTTTCTTAAAAAGGTGATCAAAGTCTTCTAAAATAGCCCTCACTAGCCGGGTTCGGTGATTACGGGCTCAGCCTGTAATCCTGCGCCTTTGGGAGGCTGAGGTGAGTGAATTGCCTGAGCTCGCGGGTCCGAGACCCGCCTAGGCAACTGGGCAAGACCCCATCTCTACAATAAATCAAAAATGAGCCGGGCGTGGTAGCACGCACCTGTAATTCCAGCTACTCGGAAGGCTGAGGCGGAAGGATCGCCGGAGCCCAGCAGGTTGAGGCTGCAGTGGCCGGGAGCAGCCACTGCACTCCAGTCTGGGCGACCGAGTGAGACTCCCACTCAAAAAATAAATAAATAAATAAATAAAATAAAATAGCCCTCACCTAAGTTTATTGCCGTAAACATAATGACAAAAAGAGCAAAGTGTAAACACTAGATCTTTTCTTTTCCTTAAAGCCATCCTCGGTGCTTGAATCCAAGGCTCAGATATGCCATCGTCACCTCACAACCCTAGCTTAAAAAAAGAACTCTGCAGTTACAGACTTCAGAGCTCCAACCCATGCAAGAGGGCTCTGGAGTCTGTAACTGCAGAGCTCCTTTTTAAGCCAGGGTGTCTCACTCATAGCCCTACTGACGTTTCATTTATTTACTTATTCTTATTTTAAAGACGTGGGATACAACTCAGGGTTAGGCACACAGTAGTTCATTTTGTGGGTACCCTGGCCTGCTGACGTTTTAGACTGCGGGAGGCTGACCTCTGCATGGACCTCGCCAGCCTCTACTCACTAGACGGCAACAGTAGTCTTCCCCCCAGTTGTTTCCAAACATTGCTCAGCAACACCTGGGTGGGTGGAGAGGAAAACCATTCCAAATTGAGAACCACTGCTTTGCCCCAGGAACACCGGCGGGATCTTCATGTCTGGCCATGCAAGGTGATCAATAAGCCCTTTATTCGGAACGTCTTCCAAGAGGGCAGTTGGCGTCCATGTTCACCAACATCGTTCAGATTAGTGACATTGTCCCTAGCGAGGGATCTCATCTTCCCATCCACTTGCTTGGGATGATGGTGCTCCGTGGGGTTTTTGTCACACTGACAAGAAAGCACCTTCTGAACGCAACCTTTCGTTATTTCAAATCGTATAGCTTGGGGGGAGGGGAAGAAAGGCATTAATCTATCTGAGAGATTCTCTTTGCAAAAAGGTAAGTCATCCAGAGCACTGCTTTCTTGAGTGAAAATGAGCACTTGAAAGATAGAGAAGTGATGAGACCAAGGATTTAGAGAGAGAGAAGAGAGGTTTTCTTCTGTCCAACAGTGAAGGGTATGGATTCCTCTCTTCCACAGCTACGGGTTCAAGGAACAACCAATTTAGAAGACTATATACAAAATAATATAATATGTGTATTATAAATATAATGGTGAAACTTCATTATGTCAACTATTTTGGAGAGTAGTGTTTATCACAGCACATTCTGGTATCACTTCAATTATTACCTGTTGAATTAAACAAAGTAAAGGAAAACTGCTTGTGCTACAAATTTAAAATTATAAAAATTAAGTACATTGAGAAAAAATGAAAATTGTATTTTCATACTCTCTCTTTCACTACCCTTAAGAATTTCTGATTCATATGGAAACATAAACGACCACTAATAGCCAAAACAATCCTTAGCAAAAGAAACAAAGCAGGAGGTATCACATTTCCAGACTTCAAACTATAAGGCTATAATAATTAAAATAGCCTGGTATTGGTACAAGAACAAACAGACCAATGGAACAGGATGTATATTCTGGAAGCAAAATCTCAATTTCTCAACCAGCGCATCTTTGACAAAACCTCCAACAACAACCACTGGGGAGAGGAGAATGTAATCAGTAAATGGTGCTGGGAAAACTGGTGGACCACATGCAGAAGATTGAAACAGGACCCTTACCTATCACCATACACAAAAATTAACTCTAAGTGGATCAAAGACCTAAATGCAAAACCTCAAGCTATAAGAATCTTAGAAAATGCAGGAGACATGCTTATAGAAAATGAAACTGGCAACCAATTTCTGATCAAAACCCCAAATACCCATACAATAAGAGATAAGACAGACAAGTGGGACCTCATCGAACTGAAAAGTTTTTGCAACGCAAAAGAAAACATGAAGAGAGCAGGGAGACAGCCCACAGAATAGGAAAAAATATTTGCCAACTGCATTTATGACAAAGGTCTAACATCTAAGATCTACAAGGAACTCAAATGTGCCCCAAGGAAAAAAAAACATACAGACCCATTAGAAAGTGGGCAAAAAACATGAATAGACAGTTCTCAAAAGAAGATATACAGGCAGCCAACAGACACATGAAAAAGTGCTCAGCCTCACTCATCATCAGAGAAATGCAAATCAAATCCACACTGAGATAGCACCTAACCCCAGTAAGAATGGCCATCATTCATAAAACAAACAGCAACAGATGCCAACAAGGAAGTGGAGAAAAAGGAACGTTTCCACACTGCTGGTGGGAATGCAAACTAGTGCAACCTCTTTGAAAGACAGTGTGGCAATTTCTGAAAGAACTAGAAATTGACCTTCCATATGACCCTACAATCTCCCTATTGGGAATATACCCAAAGGAACTCAAATCATTCTACAAAAAAAGATGCCTGCACAAGCATGTTAGTTGCAGCTCTATTCACAATAGCAAAAACATGGAACCAACCAATCGAAGCTGGACTGGATTTTTAAAAATGTGGTACATGTGCACAGTGGAATATTATGCAGACATAAAGAAGGACAAACGTAGACTTTGCAGCAACTTGGATGGATTTAGAGTCTATCATACTCAGTGATCTATCACAGAAACAAAGAACAGAGTACCATATGTTCTCATTCATAAGCAGACCTTAAACAATTATAATACTACACAGCAGATTGGATGGACTTGGAGTCTATCATACTCAGTGATGTATCACAGAAACAAAGAGCCAAGTTCCGTATGTTCTCACTCATAAAGTGACCTTGAACAATTATCATAATAATATAAGAGAGGGATTGGCAGTTGAGGGAAACTGCCAGGGGAGGGAGATATATACCTCATCAACAAGGGTACCTGCATAATGAATATTTGTACACCTAACCCTGATTGTATCCCACACCTTTAAAATCAAAATTAAAAAAAAAATTTCTGAACATCTAAACAAGGAGAGTTTTAAAACTGCGTCACAGGATTAAGTTACCTGGGAAGGCAGTTGCTTTACATATGGGGATTTTTTTGTTTGTTTGCTTTTGCTTTTTATTTGTGGGTGAGCAGTTCATGTGGTTTTAAAAAGGACACTGACATTTTCTGAGTGTGGAACAACTTATGAATTTGCTGTGTAAATAACCGCAAGTCTAGGAAGATATATGCATTCATTAAATTAAAATTAAATCGTTGTAAACATTTTAAATATGTGAATTGGCTTTTGATGCCTAAGCCTTACTTAGTTTGGCCAGTAATTCAGGCTGGTTTCTGTGGAGCCATTTTGTTCAACCTTTAGTTCAAAGGGAGAACAATGAAAGAAGCTACTATGTTTCAAGCACTGTGCTTGATTTTTTAAAAAAACGCTTATTGAGTCCTCACAATAGTAAGAGACAGAAGGCACAACTTTAAGATTGCTCCCATTTTACAGAAGGGGAAGTCAAGTCCCTGAAAGCTTTGGAGTTAGGATAGGCCAGGCAGTTCAGTTCCAGAGCTCACTGCCGGATGTGACATCAAGTTGCCTCCCAAGGCTCTCTGAGATGCTGGCGGGGTGTGACTATCCGTAAGTGAGGATTTGCGACATTAATGACACAGAGCAAATAAGACTAGCACCATGTTATTCATCCTCCCTCCTGCCGCCTCTCGCCCATTGCCAATATAACAGTATTTGGAGAAAACCAATCTCAGATAATTGAACACACAAATAACCTTTCCTCTAAATTGATAGTTTCTGGAACGAGTAGCTGTGAAGGAGATGAATCTACACTCCTCACTGTCACAAAAGAGAAAACACTGTCTCAATGCTTGGTCTCATATACCTACTTCTTTTTTTTTTTTGAGTTGGAATCTCTCGCTCCATCGCCCAGGTTGGGGTGCAGTGGCACACTCACGGTCACCCCAGCATTGACTTGTTGGGCTCTGGCCATCCTTCCGTCTCAGCCATCCAAGTAGTCAGAACTACAGGCACACACTACCATGCCAGGCTAATTTTTTTTTTAATTGTAGAGATGAGGTCTCGCCAAGTTGTCCAGACTGGTCTCTAACCTGCGGGCTCAAGCAATCCACTCACCCCGGCCTCCCAAAGTGCTGCAATGACAGGCTGAGCCACCGAGCCCGGCTTACCTACTTCTCTTTCTTTTCTCACTCAAGAAAGCAGTGCTCTGGATGACTTTCCCTTTTGCAAAGAATGTCTCTCGGGTAGGTACATTTTATTCTTTCCCCAAAATATATGATTATTATGACCCAAAATGGCATTTGCTGTTTAGAATCACCATTTTATTTTTTTTCTCTGAAAACAGATATACTAAAAAAAGGTTAATGCTGGGTTCAGCATAGTCTTCTGTAGAAAATAAAAGATCTCTCGTCAATTCTCTAAATATTTTCAAGGTGGATTCTAAAGTCTCTTTAAAGGGGAAATTCAATTTCCTTTTGAATCACAGGACAGATTCTATTTGATATTATTCAGCTACTGGGATTGTTGCTTTGAAAAACCACCACAGTAATCTTTCCTCTGAATTTAGGAATTAAGGTTTCTTGTCACATTTTAAACAATGAGAAAATTCTAGGAGATATACTTTCAAAATGAGCTAAAATTTAAGATGTAATTATTATTTTTAAGCAGTATCTCGCCCATCATTTATCTCTCCTAAAAAGAAAACTGCTTTTCCTTTCCAAACCATGGATGAGATGCTACTTTAAAAATACAACATTGCCACCTAGTGCTCTGCATAGAAATTATGAATTCATCATGAGAAAGATGCGAGTGGAGGAGTTTCCACCTTAAATCCTACCATACCTACCCAGAGTATAGTGAATACACATGTGCATGCATAAATAGGTGGAATTTTATCACAGAGCAACCTCGACCCACAGTCCCCCTAGCATAAAAGTGTCGGTAGGATTTAGCAAGCCAATAAGTTCAAGTTATTCTATACTATGTATGGGATGTTCGCAGCTACATTTGCAAAATTTAAAATATATTTGCTGTCTCCCAGTTGGAATTCTTGCCTATTTTTCCCCCATAAACAGACCTTCCTGCCTATGGCCACAGGGCAGAATGTAAAATGATGCCATTTGGGAATTGCAAGAGTCTTCACGGAACATCTCAGCCCGTTCACCCCTTGCAGAGATGAGCTACTGAGCCCAGAGACTGAAGCAGCCACCAAGTCCACACTCCCAGAAAATGACAGAATCGGAACACGATTCCCATCTCAGGAGTGCCCACTTAACAAACTTTCACATGCTCCCTGCATTCCACTCTGTCGTGGCTTGCCAGTGTCTATTAGGGAGTCGAATCCAAATTCCCTCACCTGGTTTCTGTTTCCCACATCTTCCTATTTTATACTAGTGATGACAGACTAGGGATGTCAGGACATAATGAGTAGATGTGGCCTAAGCCACAGGGTATAAGGCATCAGGAAGTGCCGGGTACTCCGTTTAACTGACACGGCCTCCTTAAAGCATTTGCCATGGTGTTTGTCACTTACTTGTAAATACTTCAGAACAGACAGTATGACATTATGTGTGTTAGTTTAACTGACCTAGTTGCTCAAGTTAAAAATGTGCAGGCCAGGCTCGGTGACTCAGCCTGTAATCCCAGAGCTCTGGGAGGCCGAGGCAAGTGGACTGCCTGAGCCCACGGGTTTGAGACCTGCCCGGGCAACTTGGCGAGACCTCATCTCTACAATAAATCAAAAGAATTAGCCGGGCATGGTAACGCACGCCTATCGTTTCAGCTACTTGGAAGGCTGAGGCGGCAGGATCGCCGGAGTCCCACAGGTCGAGGTTGCGGTGGCCGAGAGCATGCCACTGCACTCTAACCTGGACAACGGAGTGAGACTCCAACCCCCTAAAAAAAGTGCAGACGTGGAGTGACCCTCTGGTTTCCTGCTCCCCAGCCCATGCTCTGAAGGTAGCTGCTACAGGCACTCCGGTGATTCCTATCACAACCAACACTTAGTCCACTGAGTGTCAGGAAGAACTCTTAATTGGAGAAAATAGTTAGAAGTCATACCATGATGGGAGTTAGAATGGGCTGTCATTAATAAAGATATGTGGTGACAATATTGTAGACGATGCCCATCTTTGCACCCATGTGTAATAGCGAGACCTGTACTCTTGACCCTTGGGAAAGCATCACTGGTCCAGCCTTTGCTTGCCTGATGCCAACTATAAGGCTAGAGAATCCCACCTGATGATGTCATCATGCCGACCTTGGACAGGGGGTGGCCTACCACCCAAAAAGATGGAGCCCAGAAGCTTCATTGAGCTTACAGGACAGGTTGTGCCAAGGGCTTTGTGCCTGCTTGTTAAAGAATGGTTGTTCAGTTACTGCAGGTAGGTGAAGCTGACGTTTTCTAAGGCTTGCTCCTGTTAACACTTGCAAGTAAAGCAGGGATGAAGATTCGAGGATAACCCTAACTCTTCTTGTCCACCTCATACTTCTTGATTGCTGCAATGCACCTAGAAGATTTTGAGAATTGTCAATGACCAGGTTAGCTTAAGTTCTTCTCCGGAGGAATTCAAAATTATATGCATTAAAAAACATCATGCCATAGTTGGGTGTGGTAGCTCATGCCTGCAATCCCAGCATTCTGAGAGGCCGAGGTGAGAGGATTGCTGAGTCCGGGAGATCGAGACCAGTCTAGGCAACTTGGTGAGATCTCCTCTCTACAATAAATCAAAAAAATTAGCCAGGTGTCATGGCGTATGCTTGTGGTTTCAACTACTTGGAAGGCTGAGACGGGAAGACCACCTGAGCCCAACAGATCATGGCTGCCAAGGCCATGAATATGCCACTGCCCTCCAGCCTGGGTGACAGAGTGAGACGCCAATTCAAAACAGCAAAGCAAAGCAGCATTGTGCCACTGCAGGAAACCATATCCATAAGGCAAATGCTGAGGTGTTGTCTAAGTATCTGCAGGACCAGCTACATAGCCAGGAGAGCCCAGTACAAAATGAAAATGTGGAGCCCCTTGTCCAAAAGTCTTTGGAAACATCACCACACAACAGCAGTGCTTGAGCCAGGCATGGAGCCCTTCTGAGCATGGATCACACACCCATGAAGCCAATCTGACCACATACAATGCTTCTCCACACTCACTCTAAACCCACCACTTCTCCAAGCCAACCTTATATTTACCTGTCTGTTCATTCAACAAGCTCTTTGTGAGGCCCATGCGCTCTGGTACCCTGGGAGGCATAGATGAAAGACATCGCCTCAGAGAGACTGTCTTCCACCTTCTCCAGGAATCCCAATGGACCACACCCTCTTCTTGACACCTCCAGCTCCACTACCATCACTGAAACACATCTGAGCATTTTATTGTTACCTCTGTCCATCTCCTTTGAAGTCTAATTTCCTCAACTACGTCATACACCCTTTGAGGCCAAGGAGTGTGGAATATTATTTCTTTGAACTCTCTGCAGAATCTATACAGAGCTCAACATATGAGCAATATTTACAAAATAATCCCCCTCCATTGGACAGGCAGAAACTGATAATACATTTCCAGACCTGTGAAAGCCAGATTCCAACATTTCTCTTACTTGAACAATGGCCCCTGTCTTCTGTTATTCTCCCATGATTTCTGTTTTGCTATATGACTAGTTCATTTCCCTAGACAAGCAGTGAATCAATAACAATGTGTGGTGCACCTACTATGTGCCGTGTATGATAGTGTGTCCTCGAAACACAATGTAGAATAATCAGAGTCGCTGCCCTACTAGAGCTCTGTTAGTTTTGAGCTCAGAATCTTGGCCAATAACTTTGGAGATCTAAGCCTTTGAACAGATTTAAACATTAACATTAAACATCACCCTTTCCTACTTCCAAATTAATTTAATTCGTACAAATGCTCAGGGAAAAGATGAGTTTATTGCCAGAACTTTGTCATTACTTCCTTCATCTGCATTATAAAACTCCTGTGCTATTCTCTTTAAAACTTCTCTAGCTCTTTGGTACCAGCAGCTCAAGCCATTTCTGAAATAATAAAATACATTAAATCCATGCATACTTAAAGACACTGATAAAAATATGTATTAGTTTGCTAGAGCTACCATAACAGAATACCACAGAATGTGTAGTATTATACAAGGAAGACGACTGGTCTTAGTTCTGAAGGCTCGAAGTCTGAGATCGTGGCGTCAGCAAGGTTAGTTCCTTCCAAGGGCTGTTAGAAGTAGGCTTTTTTACGCCTCGTTCCTAGCTCTGTGGTTCATGGCAATCTTTGATGTTTCTTGGGGTATAGATTCATTATCTCAACCTCAGCCTTTATGACAGCAAGCCATCTTTCCCACGTGCATGTCTCTGTCCAAATTTCCCTTTTCTGTAAGGACAACAACCATATTAGATTAGGGCCCACCCTGCTCTAGTCTGCCCTCATCTTAAATAATTACATCTACAATGACTCCATTTCTAAGTACATTCCCATTCTGAGACACAAGGGACTCAGACTTCAACATATGAATCTGGGAGGGGCATAATTCAGCCCATACATGGAGTGAATTTGAATACTAAAGAGCAGACCCCAAGACAGGAGGGAGATTTATGTTGATAAGGTAGGAGAATTTTTTACAATTAGAACACTATTCCTGATACAAGAAGTTACTTGTTTTCCACATGAGAACCCAAGACAAAGACGAAGAGGAAGAGGAGGAAGGAGGAGAACTAAAAGGGAGTAGGGAAGAGAGAAAAAGAAGGGGAAGAGGAATTAGAAATGAAATTAGAGGCCGGGCACAGTGGCTCACGCCTGCAATCCCAGTACTTTGGGAGGCCAAGGTGGGAGGACTGCCTGAGCATAGATAGGAATTCAAGACTAGGTCTAAGCAACATAGCAAGACCTCATTTCTACAAAAAATGAAAAAGTTAGCCAGGCGTGGTGGTGAGAGCCTGCAGTCCCAACTACTTGGGAGACTAAGGCGGAAGGATCATCTGAGCCCAGGAGGTCAAGGCTGCAGTGGGCCATGACTGGACCGCTGCACCCCCACCTGGGTGATAGAATGAGATCCGGACCCAGAACGGAAACTGAACAGAAAAGAGACTTTTCTCTCCAGGTACAGGAGAGGTTGAAGACACGATCAGAAACGCACCCCAGTGAAATTCGGGTTTGGTAACAGACATGCGTGTATTCACACACTCAGACAACTCAGAGTTGTGTGTTGTGTGAAATAGGCTCCATAGAGCCCCTCTGGCAGTAGAAAGAAGCTGCTAACTCCAGTAGAATATGTGGTCAAGGTCCTGTCCCATGGGGGACACCATGAGGGCACTCCACGGCCAACCGAGCATCCAGCCTGCCCTGTTCTGCTGGGACACATCTACACACTTTTTAGTTTCATTGTTTTCATTCTCTCGCCAAGAAAATAACTGTATAGCTGCAGTGCTTTACCAAATACCGCATTTATTCATGAAATCCACACATACCTTTCCAGAGATGCTTTGCCACATCCTCTTAGGTGCAAGGAATAACATGCACCCCACCTTCTTTTGACCCCACACCTAAACAGAATGCCCACCAGCTTGGGACACTCACATTTTTACCTTCAAGAATCGGTGTCATGCACACCTTTTAACTAGCTTTTATTGGCTGCTGCTTTTTTTTTTCTTTTGGTGTCAGAGTCTCACTCTGTTGCCCAGGCTGGAGTGCAGTGGCATGCTCTTGGCCACCACAGCCTCCACCCACTAGGCTCAAGTGATCCTTCTGCCTCAGCCTTTCAAGTAACTTGAACTACAGGCACACATCACCTCACCTGGCTAATTTTTGTATTTATTGTATAGACAAGGTCTTGTCAAGTTGTCCAGGTTGGTCTTGAACCCCTGGGCTCAGGTGGTCCTCTCAACTCCACCTCCCAAAGTCCTGGGATTACAGGTGTGAGCCACTGTGCCTGGCTTTTATTGATTTTTAACAAGTCTTTGGGAGAAATGGCTTTCTCTGGACTAGCTAGGCGTATTGAACAAGAAAAAAATATTTTTTCAAAAAGCATAGTATAACTCTGGAAAGAGACAGTATTATGCATTATTTACACTCTATTTTGTAAGGGCTTTTCCCAGAACGCCATCGTAAATGTAAATAAATATTCTGTTCAGCTAAATCTATGATCAAGGCCAGCAGCAGAACCAATCTCAGAACTCACCTCTCTCACATCCTCTTACCCCTGTCTTTATCTTGCAGCACTCGGTCTTTGCAGGAGCTCCTTCTGCCCGTGCCATTCATGTGGAACTTATTTACCACCATGTAGGTCATATGATTTACACCCGCAGCCAGCCCTTGAAGCCTGAGAGAGCGGTCTCAGTCTTCTACAGCAACGTTTTGTCTACTCAGACCATTCCCCCATGCGAGTCCACGCCGCGTTCTTACAAGATCAACCTTCCCAAAATGCCACTTCCATGCACTCCTCCTCTTCTCAGAAATGCCGGCTGTTCATGCTTGAATACGGGGCAAGTAGCAACCTCTCCCTGCATCATCCATGTTCCTCCTAATGATGAAGACAGCACACGTTGGTGCTTCCCAGGGTGGGCACCTTGCCACGCAGCTCACGGGGCATTGCATCTGCACAGCAACCTGTGAGGCAGCCGCTGTCATTCAATTCCCCGCTTTGTGGATTAAAAAAGCTAGGACTCCAGAGATGAAGCGACTTGCCTAAGGTCACACAGGCATGATTCAAACTCTGACAAACTGGCCCCAGACTTTACAGCTTTATAGACTTCACCACCACAATAGATGGATGATGGATGGATGGATGGATGGATGGATGGATGGATGGATGGATGGATGGGTGGTGGGTGGAAGGACAGACGGATGGACGGACGGATGGACAGCTAGGTAGACAGGGTAGCAAGAGGGAGAGTGGAGGTATCTGAGTCTCGAGTTTTTAGAGGTGTATGAACAGGCCTGTGAACAATAAATGGTCCCCCAAATATGATCTCGTATGAAACCGAACACATCTTTTGTCTGACTGCGAAGTCCAAGTGCTATTCCAACGCTGGCCTCCTCACCAACCTTACCAACCCCCTCTGCTCCTAAATCCCTGCACCACAGTCGGCTTGGCCATGGTCCCTTAAGTATCTTTGCTTCTATAGCCAAGTCACTTCCTTCTTAGTGAGCGCTTTCTCCCTTCCTGGCAGCCTGCCTTGCCTCTCCCGCCCTCTGTGACCAGATGGAGTTCCTTTCCGCCACGGCACCTTTCCTGCACATCCGCAGGAAGATCTTTCCTTAACATACTGATGTCTTAAAACCCAACCTATTAATTTACTTATATATGGACTTTTCAATTAATCCGCATGTTTACTGAGGATACAGAAAATAAAGACAACATCTTTGTCATTCCTGACTCCCAATCTAAAAGGAGATACAAAAAAAGCCTACACAAATTGCCATAGTGTCGGATAGCTCCACAACAGAGCCAAGCATAGAGCTGTCATGGGTTGGAAAGTGGCTTCAGTCCACATGGTTCAGCACATCTAAGCCCTTTCCATGTGACATTGCACTTCTTCCAAAGGAGGAGGTCCCCTTGTGTCAGGCCTGCCCTGATAACTTGCTGTGACCACACGAGGCAGAAGTGGCCAGTCCTGAGCTCAGGCATTTGGAGGCCTCTGCACTTTCCCTCCTTCTCCTGGAACCCTGATCACTGTCATATAAATATGTCCAAGCTAGTCTCCTGGAGGGATGTGAGGTCCCAGCTGACATCCTTGCAAGAAAGCCCGCCCTCAACTAGGAGGTTGACCACAGACACAGGATTTAGCCCAGGTGAGACCAAAAGACCTGCCCAGCTGAACACAGGCCAAAGTGTCCAGTCCTGCTGAAACTGCAAGCTGAATATAAACTTTTCACTTTAAGCCACCAAGTTTTGGGGTGGTTTTTCAAGCAACTAATGTTACTATTGTGGAAACACAGAAGCTTCTATCTCAATGTGTTTTGACTTGGCATGGAGCTAGCTCTGGTAGATGTAGAAAAGGAGAAGATGAATTCAATTTAGACAGAATGAGTATAAACATCTAAACTGAAATATTTTGCCCGTGTTGATATATATTCCAATACGTTTGTCAGGGCCCTCTTTAAAAAAGAGTATCAAGCATAATGTAATCATTTCTCAATGCCTCGACAATATCATGATAAAGCTTTAGGTTCTTGCATTGCTGTGCAGCCCCCTTACACATGGATACTTCCAGGATGGTTGAGAACTATAGAAGTATTTGTTCCCACAAGAAATCTCTCCCGTTTGCTGTGCTGTTTTTAATTAATTTAACTTCTGTTTATAAAATACAAAGCTGTTCTCGACTGTTAGTCCCGACTTTCCTCCTTGATCCTCTGAGCAGCCTCTGTGGCACCCTTTCCTCAGCCTCGGTTTACCCTTGTTCCTTCTCCAGTGGACTTCTCCCTTTCTGCCTGAGGATGTGCTAAGCCTTTGGAGCTTCACAACAAGGCTGTGATTGCCGGGGTAAGTGAGTGTGGTAAGGGGCTTGCTTGTGGGCAAGCATGTCGCCAAGCAGCAATCACAAGGGTTGCACAGCCTTCAAAACGCTTTAAAGCAAACTGACCCTTCTTGAGTCACAGTCCCCCTGTGAGGCAGGCATTATAGCCACCACCTTTACAAGTGAGAAAGTTGAGGCTCGCAGCACTGTGCCTCTCCAAGCTCGCAGCTTTCCAAGCTTTCCAACTCGAGCTCAGATCCAAACCCCTGTGCACTCTCCACAATCCTAGAATGTCTCAGCTTCAGAAGATGGGCTTTATTTTGATTATTCATTTATTGATAATTCAGAAGTTTCCTTTCCTTTTTGATTTTGGTTCCTTTATCAAATTTTTAATCTGCCAAATCAAAAACCTCTAAGAAATATGGCTGTTCCTTCTAATCCTGTTGGTACATATTTACCATCGGTAAATAAGAAATATTATTTATAAATGAGCTTACATGGGAAAGTTCTTTGCCTGTTCTCTAGAAAACCACCTCATAAATCATCCCCAATGGAAAGAGAAGGAACCTGATTTTCCCAGCTCTGGGTTCAAATTCTGGCCCCTCCACCTCCCACACCAAGGTATGGGCTACTTACAAACACATGAGATGAGCTTCCATGAACAGCCCTGTTAAAGAAGCCATTACGAACTTCCTAAATTTTTCTGAAGCATTTTAAGTAAATCCAAGGGTGATTAAAAACCAAGAGGCTGTCAAGCCAGCTTAATCATTTATAAACTTTTAAAAAGTCATATGTAAATCATTTCAGACCCCAGATGGCTCACGAGGAGAGAAAATAACGCTTGTCTTTTTTCTCCCTGTAAAGCACTCCTAGAAATGTTTTGGAATATGCTCTGCTCCAGCACAAATATAAACTTCACTCTGGAAAAATTTCAATGCCTTTTTGCCCCAAAGTTGTCACTTAGAAAGTTTTACAGTTATGAGCACTTTGGGAATCTGGGAATTTATACATCCGCCAGAGGTGGAATGACCCCTGAGACTTTTCAATCTTTTCCCTGTTGGGTGGAAATTGAACATTGTTCCCCAGAAAAGACTCACTTCTCCTTTCATTCCTATCTTTGTACCTCTTTGGAGGCCCCACCCCTATTGCCAAGGTCCTTAACATCAGGGGTGGAAGGCATTACAATTGGCCCGGGTGTTGGATTGGAATCTGAACTATCATTATAAACTCACGGTTTTCACACGCACACACAAAGATAGGTAGAAAGATACAGAGGTATGGATGTGTGTGTGTGCATAGTTAATATGCACACATTTGCTCCAACTCTGTCTGCTGAGGGGGCTAGAAGCAATGACATTCAGAACTGATAAATACTGTCAGTGCTCAGATCTTATTTCTAAACACTCTCAGCCAATAAAAGAAACCAGGCTCTTTGAGAAGTGTTGATTCCAGAACTATAGCATGGAAAATTAATATAAGATGAGGCTGCCGCATCTTGTGGTGCCAGAAAGTAGGAAAATATTCACAGAAGACAGAAGCTTGTAGAAAAACCACAGGAGCCCACCTAAAGAAGACCCTAAGGCCAAAGCTGGATTGATTTGAGAAACAAAAGAGATAGAGATAAGACTGGATTAAAACACATAGCATAAAATAAATGTTCATGAGTCTTTACTGACATAAATTTTAAAAACTGATCTAATGAATAGATACACTGAAAGACAAACTCTTCCTTAGGGTAGAGCTCCAATTAACAAGTGTAGAAGGAAAGAGAAAAAGAGAAAACCACTATTAGGCAAATATTACAGGAATGATTACTGCTAGAAGTATCCACTGATGAATGCTAAACTTTGTGGGCAAAGTTTCAGAGGAAACTAGTCAGTAAATAATCCCCAAATATTTACTAACTGCTGGGAATGATAGCAATCTTACAATAGAGAGCCCCTAGCAGAAATCACCTTCACCAAGTGATCAAGGTCACCTGGAACATGTGATATGATACATTGAGAAGAAGGCAACTTTCTTCTGTGATATTCGTGGCAAAGTGTATAACCTCAGGCATCTGGAGAAGATATCAGAAACCCAAACGAAGGACTATTCAGCAAAATAACTCTCCAACACTCTTTGAAAGGGTCAAGATCATGGAAGGCAGCAACAACCGAGGGACCACATATCACAGGAGAATCAGGAGAAACACAAACTAGATGCAGTGTGAGGTTCTGGATGGGATTCTGGAACATTAGCTGAAAATTGATTAAATGTGGGTAAGATTTTTTTTACTTTGACAACAGTTGTACTAATGTTAATTGCCTAGTTTTAATCATTGTGCTATACTTACATAAGATGTTGACATTAGGAGAAGCTGGGTAAGGGATATTACCTCTATATACAGAAATTCTGTATTATTTGGACTTTTCTGCCAGACTAAAATTGGCTCAAAATAAAAATGTTTAAAAAAAAAAAATAAGTCCAAACTCTACTGAATGGATAGCTGGAATGAATTACCTTGTGTTCTTTAGATGGCCATCCTTGCCTTGCTCATGGCAAAATCAAGTTTGAAAACTTGTCTTGGAACCATGTATTCCTAATGAAAACAAGTTTCCAGTGCACAGTCAGGGTCCTGAGTTAAAAGAATGCTGAAACATCTATGTTCTTGCAATTTCCTCTTCAGCTATCACACCATCGCCATCCGCCATTTGCTCAATTTACCAGATGTTCTATTATCTTTTACTTCTCTGAAATGTGTTCGATGCTCTCTGTTTTATTGGTCTTCTAATTTTACAACAGGTTGAAGGGCTAAACCCCACTTTATGGCTTACCTGGCAGGGGAGTGATGTTTTCTTCTCTGCGACCTAATCCCAAACAACCACATAACAGCAATTTCCTTCCTATAAGCTAAAGCCAGTATAGAGGTAATTCCTAGCTAGAAAGCCAGAGAAGAGAGCAGTTAAAGGGCATGTGCTTCCATTAATCAGGCACTCACTCCACAGGACTGAGAGCATTTCATACCTGCAGTCTTTACCCCAGGGAGCTGACTTCAAGTTGCCATCTGGGTGGAAATCACTTTAGCCCAACAGTTTTGATGGCGTTCCATTATGTGCGTGGGGAAGCAGGGTAGACAGAAATGAGGAATCAGAGCGCAAAGGGAAGAGGAATGTAAGTTTTAAGAAAGCACATCTACACAACCAGCTCGCTTATAGCTTTAATTTTAAAAAGCACATCCCCACCTAGTATCACATTTCCAGCACTTTGGGAGGCCAAGGCGAGTGGATTTCCTGAGCCCGCAGGTTTAAGACCCGCCCAGGCAACTTGACAAGACGTTGTCTCCACAATAAAAAATTAGCTGGGCCTGGTGGCGTGTGTCTCTAGTTCCAGCTATTTGGAAGGCTGAGGCGGAAGGATCTCCAGCACCCAGCACGTCGATGCTGGGGTGGCCGTGAGCGTGCCACTGCACTCCAGCCTGGGCGACAGAGTGAGACTCCAACTCAAAAAAAAAAAAAAAAAAAAGATTTCGTACTAACAAGGAGAAAAAATTATAAATGGAACCAACGAGGTATAATATTGCTCCTTTCTTTTGCGGATGTGTAGACTAAATCCCAAGACAGATGCAAAGCAATGAATAATTTTAAGAAAGAGTTTCAAAGCATTTTAAATTCAAGGTCTGATGACACAGTAGAATTGATGTGGGTTTTCATCTGGTCAGCTGGGCACCGAGAGTGTCAGCTCAATGGGTCAGCCAGCCTAGCCCCAAAGAGTGTCAGCTTGATGGGCTGACAGACCAAGCCCCGAGAACGCTGGCTCTGCTGGGCTGGCACGCCAAGCCCCAAGAGTTGCTGGTTTGGTGGGCTGGCATGCCAGCCCTAAGAAGAGTCTCAGCTCCGGAGTCTCACCTTCTGCCAGCAGCTCTCCTGGTTCAGCTGGTTCCACTGGCTGGCACACCAGCCCCCAGGGTACAAAACTCTTCAGCTCCAAGGATCTTCAGCAGCTCTTCAAGTCTGGGTTCTTGTCTCAAGCCCGAGAGGAATGAGGGACACAGACAGCTGGAAGGCAAGAAAACAGAATTTACTGAGAAAGCAAAAAGGCTCCCACAACAAGAAGGGACCTGAAGAGGTTGCTGATCTACGTCACCACCTGGTGCTTATATAGCCCCAAGACCAAGCTGATTGGCTAGCAGTAGCTGTGAGCTGATTGGTTGCACTAGTTATGCTGATTGGTCAATACTAAGAACCAATCAGCTGGAGGTAGGGGACTAGTAGTGAGCTGATTGGTCAGCAAATAGCAGTGAGCTGATTGGTTTGTTTTCTAATCCCAGCAGTGAGTGGTTTTGCCCTAACCTGAGGGGCTTTCAGGGAGCTTGTTTAGCAAGGAGAGTGTTTCAGTCCAAGAGGCCTGCAGGACATTTGTTACTCTATTTTACCAGCCCTGTCTGTCTACTTAGCTGTTCTCTAGCTACCTCCTCTCTCAGAATACCTCACAAATGTATTGTACTCAGGTGATAGAAACCTTGAATACCCTGATTTGATCACTATGCATTATATAACAAATTTTCTCAGATACTCCATAAATTTGCACAAATTTTTAAAAATGGTCAAAGCATACAGAACAGTTTTGATTTTCCTCTGCTCCTACATTAACTAACCTATTGAAATATTATTTTGGACATCATCTTTATTTTATTTATTTATTTTTTTTTTTGAGTTGGAGTCTCACTCTGTTGCCCAGACTGGAGTGCAGTGGCTGCTCTCGGCCACCGCAGCCTCGCCTGCTGGGCTCCGGCGATCCTTCCGCCTCAGCCTTCTGAGTAGCTGGAATTACAGGCATGCGCTACCACACCCGGCTGATTTTTTTTTTATTTATTGTAGAGATGAGGTCTCGCTGCCCAGGCTGGTCTCGAACTCTCCAGGCTCAGGCAATCTTCTCGTCTCGGCTTCCCAAAGTGCTGGGATTATAGACTGAGCCACCACGGCCAGCCAGAATTATTTCTTTAAAAGGAGCCTAATAGGATTGGTTTCATCTGTGGAACAATTCATGCCCAAAGGAATTGCTGAAAACAACAAAGCAATCAGCCAGCAAGTAATGGAGTTTATCAAGTGGATGTAACCAGGAAAAGCCGGCAGACAAGAAGAGCCCTGCCAAATCCGGTGTCTCAGAGAAATATGGGACATTGTTAAATACGTAAACATTCACATAAAGGGAGTCACAGAAAAGGAGAAAGAGTAGGAAAGTTATTCAAAGAAATAATGGCTGAAAACTTGCAAAATGTATTAAAATTCAGTCTTCCTCAGAGCTCAAGCCTAAACTCTCTCTATTTCTCACTTTGTAGTCTCTAGACAACCCAAGGTATGTGTGTGTGCATGTGTATGTGTGTGTGTGTGCGTGCGTGTGTGTGTGTGTGTGCGTGTATACAAAAAGGAATCCACCCCCTCCCAAAACCCGTAATTATCTTTTTTGGAGGATGGGCCATTTGTAGTACACTTGGAAATATGTTCCTCCAGATCAAATGGTCAGTCAACGTTTTATCTGGAAGTTTCGAGATGGTAGCATCACAATTTGCAGAAGAAACATCCCACGCTGTGGCAAACAGGTAACTGTTTCTTATACCATGACAACACACCTGCCCATGCTGCACTGAGTGTTCAGCATTTCTTCATTGTTTTTTTTTTGTTTTTTTTTTCTTGAGTCGGTGTCTCACTTTGTTGCCCAGGCTGGAGGGCTGGAGGGCAGTATGATTAATTTATGTCTGTCTTCAATGGTATTCCAGAGTACCATCATGGCAAAATTTTTCTTTGCTCTGGTCATTATTGGACACCCAATGTCTATCATACTACTTACTCAAGAGAAATTTGTTAGATGGATGCAAATTATCGAGAGCTGCAATTTACCAAATGCTTCTGTACCCCCAAATTTTTATGTTGGAATCCTAATGCCCAAGGTGACCATAATAGGAGGCGAGGTCTTTACAAGGTGATTAGCTCATGAGGGCAGAGCCTTTGTGAATGGGAATAGTGCCTTACAGAAAGGACTTCAGGGAGCTCTTTCACCTTCTCTCCACCACTTGAGGATACAAGAAGAAGGCAGCACACTGCAGCCTTGAAAGGAGACTTCAACCAGCCAGGCTGGCCCCCTGATCTCAGGCTGCCAGCCTTCAGAGTAGTAAGAAATAAATTTCTGCCGCTTGTAAACCAGACAGTCTATTGTATTTTGTTACATCATCCCAAACTGACTAAGACAAGGACCTACTCTGAGCCATTTAGATTGGAAACCAAATCCCTTTATTAATTTTGCCTTCATTGGAACCAAATGGAAGCTATATAATTAGATTATAAGTGGTTTAAAATTATATTTTCCAAGCTTCTTTATAGCAATAATTATTGGTGTGCATATTCGCCCTCAAATCTAAGAGCCTACTTGTGAAAAGCTTATAATATTAAAAGAATTCCAACCACCTGTCTCCCCCACAGAAACCAACGAAAGGAATTCAGTTTAATAAGTACTCCTCAGGAGTCCATATGTGCCTGTTCGGTAGTTGCAGAATAATGGGCTCTATTGCAGTATTAGATACATTTGTACTGAGATTATTAGAAGAGACTTAAGGCTTTAGTCCAACCTAAAAAATAAGTGGACAATTTAAAAACTTTATTTGACTTGCTCTCTGTTTCGTAGATGGGCATTGGCATGTGGGAAGGAAGAACTGAATGTCTCACAGGAGTTACACGGCTTTAAAATTCTGCGCCCTGGCAGCTCCTGTAGAAGTTGAAAATAGAATGAAGTCATGTTTCTCATGGGCACCAAATGCTTTCCGAAACTGCTTTCAGGCTTCCTGACTCCCCAGTCTCAGTGAGTTAAGATTGACATCAAGTTGGGATGAAAACGTACCCATTGGCTTTCACTAAGTTTTTCTGTAGAAACAAACAATTCCACACCTGCAGTGCTTTATGACGACACAGCGTCACAGTCTGTTGCAAATCCGTAAGCCTCTGCTGTTCCTGGGGTCCTCTTCATCCCAGACTGCTGGAGATGGTGCTGTCCACCTGTACTGCCTTGTCTTATGGGAAGAGGGAAGAGGCCAAAGACAGAGCCCCCCATGGATGTAACAGATCAGCATGGATGTTGGAGGCTCTGCTTGTTCCCAAGTTCATGGCAAAGGCCAATGCCAATAGGAGGGAAGCCACATCCCACACGGGGGCTTGGAGGGCACACAACCTGGGTGCCGGGGTGCTGCTTTTTACACAGGGGCTGCAGGAGCTATAGAGTTCCACTGGAAGACAGCCATGCCCACCGTCTCCTTGTTGTCTTGGCTACTTTCCAGACACAATACAGAGGTGGAGGAACAGGGAGGCAGGGCTTGCAAAGCCTAGTGTTTTTTGGCTGGCCATTTGCAGAAAACGTTTGCCAGCTCTGGTCTGGAAGTTAAACGAGAAGCAGACATTTCAGTTAGTGATTTTTAATTCTCTAAATGAAACGTACCACCACCTCCCAAACCCTGCCCTTTACTGACTAATCTAGAAGGGACCTTCCTAGATTAGTCTTTAATATAGACAAGTCTATATTAAAATGGATTTCACTTCCCACACCTACTCTCTCGTTTTAGTCTCTTCTGGTTTCCCTCCACCCTCCTCAGCCCTGCCTTTTACTGAGTAATCTAGGAGGGACATCCTCTTGCATTACCCTTGGTATGCCACTGTTGATTGCCATTACATTTTTAGTTTTTATAAGACACAGATCCTCAGACATATCGCATGCTATTTAAGGGAACTTCTCTCTTCTTCTTTGTGCAAAAAATTGTTAAAAGGTACATAATTACATAATCTGGGCAAAACCATTCTATTCCATTTTTAAGTTTTAACTCTATGCAGTTTGGCTTTTTCTTCAACACACTTACTTTGATACAGCTGTTTTTAAGGGATAGTTTGTGAAAAATGTGTATCCCCCTCGTGGCTATAGAGTGACTGAGATCAGCAAGGAAACCATTTAAGCACAGAACACTTTCCCGATGGATGTCAGGCTGCATTAAATTCAAACCATAAAATGATTAGCAACTGCTGCTTGTCCATAAATAATTTGTGTCTCTGGTTCAAAACTCTCTCATACATGTCCCCGCTGACAATTACAGTAGGCCTTTCATATCTGCACTTCTGCAACCTTGAATTCAACCAACTGAGGGTCAAAAATATTTGGGGGAATGAAACAGCTATCCAACAATAAAAGGTAATATAAACTTTGAAGTACAATATAACAACGATTTACATAACATTTCCATTGTATTATGTATCATAAAGTAATCAGAGATGATTTAAGGTGCATAAGAGAAGAGGATGCATAAGTCAGATGCAAATACCACACCATTTTGTATCAGGGAACTTGAGCATTCACGAATTTTGGTGGTCAAGGGAGGCCTTGGAACCAATCCCCTATGGATACTGGGAGACAACTGTATATTAAAATGGATTTCACTTCACATACTTATTCTCTCATTTTAGTCTGGTTTGCCTCCACTTTCCCTCTGGTACCTTCACATAACTATGGCCTTGCTGTGGATCAAGAGTGCACTGGCGTTCTTGGAAACAGAGGGCAACAAACAACAAAGAATTTCATATCATCGTGGATATGGAAGTAAAGCCATCAACATTTAATTTTTGTAATGAGCCCGATTGCTTAGATCTTCACTACTTGTGGCAATATGACCTTATGACTAAAAATCATCATGCCAAACCATTTTAATTAAAGTTTTTCGTATGTGTCCTTGTAAAATGCAAGCTAAAATAGGATCATCTTATTTAACACAATCGTTTGTTTTTAGGCATTTTGTCAATGAGCCCTGAAAAACTGGTAGTAATATTAGAAACAATATTGGACACAATTTTCTATATATAGACTGATAGCAATTTTTTCCTTTCTCTCACAATAGGTAAAAATAGTTGCAAACAAAAATTGAAAATTCACCTCCTTAAACTAAGTATCTACTTATTCATGGAGTAATTTGGGCCAAATATTTTTCAATTAGTAAATGATAACCTAAGTGATACCCAAGTCATCAGTGGAGAATATTAATAAGTTAGATATCTCAATGCCATTTTTCCAAACTTTATGGAAAGCTCATGTGTACATTACAAGTCCGATTAACATACAACATACTTTATCTTAATTTCTATTTCATGGTTAGCATGAATGCAAGGAATTTTATAAACTCAATTGATTCAAATTGGCAATAATCTACACTTAAGTTTTTTTTATAAAGATTTTCAAACATAAAGCAAAATTGGAAAGAGTCATAAGATGAACTTCCTCACCACTCTGACTTTTTAAACATTTCTGATGGTCGAATTATTATCCCAGTTGTGTCATATGTAACCAAAAGAGTGCCCATTCCAATATATTTTTCAAGTGTGATTGTTTGCCTCATTCCATCTCTTGCTCTTCCTACTCAAAGACTATCCTCTAAGAGTGGTGATGAGAGATTGCATGATGGACTGGAAGTTTTTTACTTTATTGAATGCACGTGAGGGTACGAAGGTCTGTCTACCTTAACTAGCTATTCCTTCTCATGTTATCATTCTTTGATATCAGAGTCTTTCAACTGATCTCATTAAAACCTACACATTTCTTAGTCTACAGCTCCTGCAATATCTTTTCACTTCTAATTATGTATTCATTCATGTAATATGTATGCATCAAGTTATTAAACAGATGACAGGCACAGTTTAAGCCACTGGGCATATTGTGGAAAATTGAATGATAACTGTGTTTTCATGGAGCTTATAGTCTAGAGGAAAGCGTTGAACATGTCAAATATGTGTATATATTCAGTATATATATGCATAAATATATATCAGATGCTAGCTTCTAGTAAAAAAAAACTGAAGCACAGATGAAAGGAATATTTGAGTTAAATGCTACTCAATATTTTAAAAGCATCAACATCAAATGCTGACATATGGCTACTCTTCAAAGTTTTTCTTCACTTAATTGCATCAACTTTAAGTTTGTTAAATTATTTTGTCTGTTATTTACTTGAATTTAGTCATAATATTTCGTGCATTACACATTTGTGACATTCCAATAATAAAGTTCATTTCACCAAGGTTCAATCTCATTTTTACCATCAAGGAATATGCAAGAGGGATGTACATATAACTTTCTCTTAGAAACTTTCTTAAAATAATTTAACTAAACTATATCATTATAAAAAATAGACATTACTGAATTATTTCTTCAAAGTGTATATCATAAATAATTATTGACATCATTGATTGAATATTTATACACTTTATGAAGACGATAACCATATAAATTACTCTCTAAATAAGGACATTTTTATTTATTTTATTTTTTTAAATGAGAAAGCAAGACTTATTGAGAGAACAGAGCAGCTCCCAAAGTGGGAGGAGACCTGAAGGGGTTGCCCTAAATAAGGACATTTTTGATAAAGAACATGCCATTAATAATTACACCAAGAAAAAAAAAATGTCAGATCTAACCTTGGCACATGATTTTTATGAGTATTTTTAAGTAGACTTATTTCTAAACGGTTCTTTCCCAAACTGAAACTTCAACCAAAGGACTCTTGTCTAAGCCTTAGGATTGTAAAATTGTCTGCCTATTTATAACTCCCTTGAATGTCTCATAGGCACCTCTAATACAGCATTTCCAAAATCAAGTTCCTGACATTGTACCCACACCTACTTCTGCTGCTGGCTTTCCAAATTCAGTAAATAGCAATGCTAACCTTCCCATTGTTCAGGGAAATAAAATCATCGGTATCAGATGGAATCTTAGGACTGCAATTTTCAGAGAGATTGAGATGAGTCTTAGTCTCTTATGGTTGTATCCTCTGAAGCTTTTAATAGCGATGATTAAGAAAGTTCCACTTGGTGGCTGGCGGCATAAGGAACTCCATGAACCATGTCCCAGTGATGAAGGCATAATTTGTAAAAACTATTTTTATAAAAACCCAAACATCTAAAATCTCTTGAAATTGCCCTATGGGAGAACTTAGTTTTAAAAAAATAGGATTATTATTCAAGAATTATTTATTCAAAAAGATGCTGGAACTCAATCAAAACAGTTAGAGTCCATAGTCCTTGAGTCACAAGCTGCTCTCTCTCTCCAGCTTCATAGCTTGGCAGGAGTTCCACCCATATGAATGTGGCAAAGCAGCCAGGTCCTTTTCTCCTCCGTTCCCAGACAACTGTTATAGTGTCTCCCTAGGAGGGGCAGCCTGCCAACGTTTCTCATCTCCTCCAACTCAGGCTGTGGACTAAATTATGAGGAGTATGTCCAAGAAGCCAAAACTTGCCCTGTAAAACTACATGAAACATTGCTAAAATGAATTATAGATGATCAAAATAAATGAGAAATAACCTATGTTAGTAAATCAAAAGATTTAACATTTTTAAGATGACAGTACTCCTCAAATTGATCTACACATTTGTTGCAATATCTACCAAAATCCTAGAGAACTTCTTTATAGAAAGTAACAACCTAAGCTACAATTCATATGGAATTTCAAGGGACTCAAAATGTTCTTCTTGGAGAAGAGAAACAAAATAGGAAAAATTTATACTTCCTAATTTCAAAACTTAACACAAAACAGCAGTGATCAAGACAGAGTGGTATTGGCACAAAAATTGACACATAAATCTATGAAATAGGATTGAGAGTCTAGAAATAAACCCATATATCTATGGCAAACTGGTTTTTGATGAGGTTGCCAAGACCATTTAATTGGGAAAGAATAGTCTTTGTAGCAAATGGTGCTAAGTTGATTGGATAGCCACATGCAAAACTATATACAATATGCAAAATCAACTCAAAATGGGCCATAGATCTCAATGAAAGAGCCAAACCTATAAAACTCTTAGGCAAAAGCATAGAGTCAAATCTTTATGACATTGGATTTGGCAATAATTTCTTGGATATGGCACCAAAAGTACAGGCAACAAAAGATAAAATAGATCAATTGGACTTCATCAAAACTGAAAGCTTTTAACCTGAAAGGATGTCATCAAAAAAGGAAAAAGACAATCCACAGAATGAGAAAAAATATTTGCAAACCATATATATGATAAGAGACTTGTATCTGGAGTATATAAGGTACTTAAAAGAACAACTCAATACTAAAACTACTAATTAATAATATAAAATGTAGTCTCACATAATAACTTAATAATTCATACGCAAAAGATAGATAACTCAATTTAAGATGGGCAAAGGACATGTATAGACATTTCTCCAAGAAAGATACAAAAATAGTCAATAAAGGTATAAAGAGATGTTGACGTCATTGAACATTGAGAAATGAAAATGAAAACCACAGTAAGATACTGCTTCATACTCACTAGGATGGTTACAATAAAATGTCAGATGATAACAAATGTTAGCAAGATTATGGAGAAATTGAAAACCTTATACACTACTACTGAGAGTGCAAAATGTCAGAATTGCTTTGGAAAACAGCCTAGTCGTTCCTCAAAAGATTAGACCACAAAGTTACCAGCAATTCAACTGCTAGGTATAGATTCAAAGAACTGATAACGTATGTCTGCACAAAAGTTTGTACATAAATGCTTGTAGCAACATTACTAAAATAGCCAAGATATGAAAATAAGCTGTGCCCATCAACTGATGAGTGGATAAACAAAATGTAGTATATCCATGAAATGGAATATTATTTGGCCATAAAGGAAATAAAATGCTGATATATACTACAACATGTATAAACCTTGAAAACATATGCTAAGTGAAAGAAGCCAGTTGCAGAAGATGATATACTACATGATTCCTTCAAATAAAAGTCTCAAGTAAAGGAGATTCATAGACACAAAATGTAGTTGGCGGTTGCTTAGGGCTGAGATGAGGTGAGAGAATAGGGTAGATAATAGCTAAAAGTCATGGAATTTTCTTTTGAGATAATGAAACTGTTCTAAAATTGGCTGAGGTGATGGTTTTGCATATCTGTGAATATACCAAAAACTATTGATCTGTACATTTGAAGTGGGTAAATTGAGAGAATTAAGCCATTTAAAAAAGAATGAAAACAATATTAGAAAACCTTATGTCAATAAATCTGACAAATTCCTTGAAAGGTAAAAGTTACTGAATCTCACTCAAAAAGGAAATAAATAGCATAAATATCTCTGTGTCATTTTTAAAAAATTGAATTTATAGTTAAAACTTTCCAACAAACAAAATTCTTGTCCCAGATGACTTCATTTGTTACTTTTACCATAATTCTAAGGAAGAAGAAAATACCAATTCCACATAAACTTTCTAGAAATTTTTAGAAAATGAAAGAGTTTCTTACTCATAAGGCCAATGTTATTCTGAAACCAAAGCTACAATAACAATAACAAAAGAAATCTATAGATAAATATACTTCTTGAATATAGGTACAAAAATTCTAACCAGAATTTTAGAAAATCAAGGATTGGCAGCAGTGAGAAACTGCCGGGAGGGGAATGGGAAAGCAGGATTGGCAGTGGTGGGAACCTGTGTGGGGAAATGGGGAGGCACATCTCATCAACAAGGGTTCCTGCATAACGAATATTTGCATACCTAACCCTGAATTGTACCCCACAACTTTAAAATAAAAAAGAATTTTTAAAATTATTTTATTATAAATGTTTTTTTAAAAAAAGAAAATCAAGTCTATCAATAAATAAACTACAATACTTTATCACCAACTGGATTTCTTTCATGGAATGCAAGTTTGATTTAATTCTCAGAAAATGATTTATCACAGAAACCTACTTAAAAAATCATATATTAATCTCATAAATGTGGTAGAATTATTTCACAAAATTCAACATCTACACATAACAAAAACTCATAGAAAACCACCAATAGAAGGGAACTTCCTCAACCTGATGTAAGGTACTTAAAAAGACTTGTAGCTAACATAAATGCAATTATTTAATAAATTGGAACTTTCCCTCTAAAATTAGAAGCAATAATATATATATGCTTTCATTACTTTTTTATTAAACATTGGATCAGAAATACTAACAGATGTAAAAAGAAAAAAGAAAGAAAAGATGGGAGGGAGGGAGGGAGAAGGGGGTAAGGAGAGAGAAGGAATAAATAAAAGAGAAACACAGATTCGAAAGGAAGACGCAAAACTCTCTTTATTGCAGAAGGTATGATAGTTTATGTAGAGCATCCTAAAGAATCTGCAAAAAAGCTATTAGATATAACAACTAAGTTTAACAAGATCACAAAATAAAGATCAATATATAAAAAGCAAAAATATCTCTATGTAATAGTCATAAATTGAAACTTGAGGGGGGAAGGCCATCATAGAGCAGTAGACAGGCACCTCTCTCAGCAAGCTAGGCAGAGGGCAGGGACCCAGTCACCAATTGACACAGGCACCCTGAACAATTTTTGATGGGTGAAGTACCCTGCACCCAAACACAAAAAGACAAAAGAGCAGAGTACTACAACAGCAGACACTGGAATCTGGGTGCCTCGTCCCCTTCTGTATGCCAGATTTGCATAGAAACTGAAGCCCTGCCCTGTGTGCAAGAGGGAATGTGTGATCCTGACACACTCTGGGTCAGTCAGTTCACTTCCCAGCCATGCATGAGTCATTGGCCCCATTCAGGAAGAGTTCTGGTAAGCCCAAGTAGAGTGGGGAACAAACCCACACTAGGAGATCCTCAAGTATATATCTTCTGTCAATGGAGCCCAGCAACCAGCTTCCAAGCTAGAAAAGGTCACTTGCAGATTACATTCGACCAGTGCTCACTGCCAACATCTGACAACCAACCCCCTAGATCAGGAAAGATCTCCTGCCAGCCCTACGCACCCTCAGGGCTAATCCACCCATGATGGCAAGCTCGCTCTTGAAGACTTGAAAGGGGAGGGAATGACAGGAAAGACACCCACAGTCTTTGCCAGTGGAAGGCTTCTCTGGACCTCAAACTGCAAACAACAGATAAGGAGGCCATCTCCCACCCATTCTCCACAGGGTACTTGCAACAGGGACTGAAAACTAGCCAAAGAGGACTAACTGTGGGAAAAACTCTTAGCAGAAAAGCCTTTTTAAGGGTGGAGCATGGAGCAGAAGTGAATACCCATCTCTCTCTCTCACCATGTGGTCTATATTGAACAGCAGAAAAGACTTTGGAACAGAAAGACATTAGCTAGCTTTAAAACAAAACTGAATATGAAAGATAAAGAGGAAAGAATTGCTTTTCACAAATGAAGAAGAATCAATGAACACAGAGAATCCTAAGAATCTTAAAGAGATAGCACCCAAAAGAGCAGCTATCAGTGCACAATCAATGATAGTCCCACAGACAACCTGCCCTGAAAGTCACAGAACACAGAGATGGGATGGCTAAAGTTAATAAAAGGAACCATGAGAAACTAGAAGAGAAATTCACCAAAGTCATACAGGAAGTAGAAGTAGAGTTGGCCAATTTCAGAAAGCCCATTCTGGATTACTGAAAATGAAGCACTTCATTCTGGAATTTTTAAGTATTGCAATAACAAGCATAAGGAGCAGGATCAATCAGGCAGGGGAAAGGATCTCAAAGCTTGAACACCAAAATACAGAACTAACTCAGTCTGTCAAAAAAACATAGAAAAAAAACTAAAAAAGAATGAGCAAAGCCTCCAAGAGATGTGGGACTATGTCAAAAAGCCAAGTCTATGCCCTATTGGTATCCCTGAAGCAGAAGGGAAACTGGGAACACCATGAAACAAGCATTCCATTAGATCATCCAAGTAAAACCCATGTGTCACTAGAGCACTGACCATTCAAGCACAAGAGATTCAGAGAACCCCTGCAAGGTATTACATGAGAAGACCATTCCCAAGACACATAGCTATCCACTTCCACAAAGTAAGTATGAAAGAAAAAATCAATCCTAAAGGCAGCAAGAGAGAAATGTCAGCCCACCAACCAGGGAAAACCCATCATAATTGCTCCAGATCTATCAGCAGAAACACTACAAGCCAGAAGAGACTGGAGTCCCATTTTTAACATTCTCAAAAATAAGCATGTCCAGCCAAGAATTTCCTACCCTGCTAAGCTAAGTTTCATCAGTGATGAAGAATTAAAATCCTTCACAGACATCCAGTCCCTAAGAGAATACACTGCCTCCAAACAAGTCCTTCAGAAAATGCTTAAGAAGGTGGGAAAAACAGATACAAAAGAATGGTCATACCCATAATAAAAGTAGAGGCAAGCACAGAGTTAACAGAGAACATAGATCATTCACAAAAATGAAAATGCACATATATATAAATACAAAAAATAAAAGAAAAAAGAACAACACCCTAAGAGCCCTAGGACAGTGATGTACTCTAACATATCAATAATTAATTTGAATATAAATGGACTGAATATGCCACTGAAGAGGCAAAGAGTGGAAAACTGCAAAAAGAAGTTTTTTTGCAACATTCTGCTGCCTTTAGAAAACTCATCTGACTGCAAAGGACACCCACAGGCTCAAAGTTAAGGGCTGGAAAATGATCATTCAGGAAAATGGAAAGTAGAAAAGAATGGGAGTGATTATTCTGATATCAGATAAAGCAGACTTCAAACTATCAAAAGTTAAGAAGGACATGGAAGGACACTAGATAATGGTAAAAGACTCAATCCACCAGCAAGTAATATCCATTCTAAACATATATACACCCAACATAAGATAACCAAGTTTTATTTAATTACCAAGTAAACTAAGAGAGAATATTGGCACCCAATCACAGTTGGAGACCTCAATACCCCACTAAAAACTCTAGACATATCATCAAGGCAAAAAACCAATAAGTAGATGTAGAATCTTAACTCAACACTTGATCAAATGCATTTACAGAACACCCCACCCAACAACTACAGAGTTTACATTCTATGCATCGCACATGGAATATATGCCCATATTGATGACATTCTTGTACATAAATCAAGTGTGAACTAATTCCCAAAGGTTTAAATAATACCATGCATCTTCTCAGATCACAGTAAAATAAAAATAAATATTGCCACCAAGATATCCTCAAAACACACAAAGACATAGAGCTAAACAGCATGCTGCCGAATGACTTCAGAGTTAACACAGAAATCAATACAGAAATAAAAGACTCACGGAAACAAACAAAAACAAAGACTTATCTCACCAGAATCTCTGGGATGCCCTGTAAGCAATTTGGAGAGAAAAATTCATAGCATTGCACATACACATCAAGAAAATAGAAAAATCACAAGTAAAAAGTTAACATCACATCTAAGGGAGCTAGAATGACAAGATCATCTGAATCCTAATTTCATCCAGATCACTAAGATAAAGTCACAATTGCAGGATGCAGAAGACAAAATAATAGGAAGAATCATCAAGACAAAAAGCTAGTTCTTTGAAATGATAAATAAGATTGACAGACCCCTGGCCAGACTAAAAAAAGAGAGAGGGAGGGAGAGCAAAAGAGAGAATGCCCAAATAAATACAATTAGAAAAAACAACAAAAAATGATGTCACATCTGACCCATAAGAAATTCTAAGATTATCAGAAATTACTATGAACAGCTGTATGGAAATAAACTAAAACATCTAAAGAAATTGAAGGATTTTCTGCCATTACACAATCATCCAAAGTTGAAACAAGAAGAAATTGAAACTGTAAACAGACCAATAACAATCCAGGAGTTGACTGGGTCATTAACACCCCCCCCAAAAAAAGCCCAACAAAACAAAATCCTAACCAGATGGCTTCCTAGATGAATTATACAAGATGTACAAGGAGGAGCTGATACCAATCTTATTAAAAGTATTCCAAGCAATTGAGAACAGTGGAATTCTCCCTATCTCATTTTATGAAACTAACATCATACTGATATCCAAACTTGGCAAAGACCCAACAAGGAAAGATAATTACAGGTTAATCTCCTGATGAACATAGATGCAAAAATTCTCAACAAGATTCTAGCAAATATGATCCATCAACATATTTCAAGGATCACCCACCATGAGCAGTTGGGCTTCATTACCAGAGTGCAAGGTAGGTTCAACATTTGCAAGACCTTAAACATAATTCAGCACATTAACAGATGTAAAAACAAGGACCACATGATTATCTCATTAGACATAGAAAAAGAATTTGACAAAATCTAGTCTCTCTCCTTGATAAAAACCCTTGAACATACAGGCATAGAGGAAACATTACTCAAAACAATAAGAGTCATCTGTGATTAAAAAAAACGCAGCCAGCACTTTGCTCAATGGGCAAGAACTGGAAGCATTGCCCGTAAGAACTGGAACAAGACAAGGATGCTCACTCTTACCCCTCCTATTCAGCACAGAGTGTTGTAAGTCCCAGCCAGAGCAATCAGACAAGAGAAGGAAATCAAGCAAAAAGGAAAAGAGGAAGTTAAGCTATCTGTCTTTGCAGATGATATGATTCTATACCTAGAAAATCCTCGGGAGTCTGTCTAAAACCTTCTTAACGCTGATAAACAAATTTGATAAACTCTAAAGTTGCAAAATTAATGTGCAAAAGACAGTTGCACTAGCAACAAGCAGGTGGAGAATCAAATAAGAAACACAATCCCATTCACAACAGGCAAAATGGAAAAGAAAAAAAGAAATACATTAGCATTCACCTAACAAGAGAAGTGAAAGACCTTTACAATGAGAACTATAAAATGCTGCTCAAAGAAATCAAGGAATAAATTTAACTAACAAATGGGAAAACATCCCGTGCTCAAGGATTAGAAGAATCAATATTGTCAAGATGTCCATCCTACCCAAGGCAATATATAGACAGATTCAATGCAATATCCATCAAATTACCAACATAATTTTTCACAGATGTGAAAATATTACATACATTCTTTGGAAACAAAGAAGAGCACAAATAGCCAAAACAATCTTCAGCAAAAGGAACAAACAGGAGGTATCACACTACCAGACTTTAAACTTTATTGCAAGGCTACAGTGACCAAGATGGCATGGTATCAGTAAAGGAATAGGTACATAGACCAATGGAACAGGACAGTTATTCTGGAAGTAAAAGCATTGTCTTCCAACCAACTCATCTTCCTCAAAGTCACCAATAACAATCACTGGAGAAAGGAGACCATATTTAGCAAATGATGCTGGGAAAACTAGCTAATCACATACAGAAGAATGAAACTGTCCCCCTATCTATAACCATATACAAAAATCAACTCAAAATGGATCAAGGACCTAAATGTAAAACCTCAAACTATAAGAATTCTAGAAGAATAAGGAAACACCTTTCTGAACATTGGAGAAGGCATTGAATTCATGGCCAAGTCCCCAAAAGCAAATGCTACAAAAGCTAAGATAGACAGGTAGAATCTCATCTAACTGAAAAGTTTTTGCACACAAAAGAAACCATTAAAAGTTATTATTGAAAAATTATTACCTGGCAAAGGCCTTGCATTCAGGATTTACAAGGAAATCTAACAAACTGAATGAAAAAAAAAAAGCCCATTAAAAAGTAGGCAAAGGACGGGAACAGATACTTCTCAAAAAATGACATACAAGCAACCAACAGACACATGAAAAAATGTTCTGCCTCATTAATAGTCAGAAAAGTGCAAATCAAAAGTACAATGAGATACCACCTAACTCCGGTAAGGATGGCTATCATTAAGAAGTCAAAAAACAAGTGTGGGTATAGCTGCAGAGAAAAAGAAGTGCTTATACACTGTTGGTAGGAGTGCAAGCTAGTTCAACCTCTGTGAAAAGCAGTGTGGTGATTTCTAAAAGTACTAAAAATTAATCTCCCACACAATCCATCAATCCTTCTCCTGGGAATATATCCAGAGGAACATAAGTCGCTCGACCAAAAAGACACCCGCACACACATGTGTCCTGCTGCACTATTCCCAATAGCAAAAGCTTGGAACCAACCTTGCTGCCCATCAAAAGTGTACTAGATAAAGAAAATGTGTTATACATCCATAATGGAGTATTACACAGTCACAAGGAAGAACAAAATCATGCCTTTGAAGCAACTTGGATGCAGTTGGAGGCCATCATGCTAAATGATCTATCACAGAAACAAAGAACCGAATACCATATTTTCTTACTCATAAGTGGGCCCTGAACATTAGTCACACTAGCAAAAGGGTGAGATCAGCACTCACTAGACACTACTAGGGGAAGGAAGGAGGTAGGAGAATGGGGGCATGTGACAATGCAAAGCGTATCTGGTCCACTACCAGGGAGAGTGAGGGCCACCTAGAAGCCCAAACTCCACTTGCATGCAGCCTACCAACGTAGTCAATCTTCACTTGTACCCTACAACTCTATAAAAATGAATACATTTTTAAAAAGAAATTGAAACTTGAAAGACAATAGACAACAGCATAAAAATATGAAATACTTAGGAATAAATTTAACAAGATACATGTAAGAACAAAACATTGTTGAAAGAAATTAAAGAAGACTTAGATAAATGGAGAGAGATACTATGTTCATGGATCAGGAAACTGAATATTGTTAAGATGTCAATTTTCCCAAAATCGACCTATAGTGTTAATGCAATTCCACTCTATCCAAACAAGCAATTATGTAGAAACTGACAAATTGCATATAAAACTTATGTGGAAATATAAAGGAATTAGAACATCGAAAACAACTTTAAAAATGATAAATAAATTAGACACCCAATTTTGAAAACTATACATGTCACACCCTGCAGAAGGAGAGCTTCAATGGGATCCAACAATAGATGCATCGTGTACATACATACATGCACAATTACATGGATACATACATACACATATCACATACATTTACATTGTATACATGTACTTGCATTATCTACATGAACCCGTAACATTTACATTACATATAAACATTGCATGAATGACTATGTACATACATATACAGATGCATTACATACATACACACTTGTATTACATGCCTATTGCACACCCACTACATGCATGCACATTTAATTACATATACAAATGCACACATACACGCATACCTTTGTGTTACATGCATACATACATGCACACATACACACAAATACACATACACCCACAGCCTCCCCTTTTTCTCATTTCCAAAGGGTCCTTCTCTTTCTGGCTGCCAATAACTCCCTCAAAGGCCATGGATCACATGCTATTATTAAATTATATTCTCCGGGATACTTACTTTTAACTCAAAGGCCAAAAGGCAGATGAAACATCCAAACAATAAGTATGTAATTGTGAAATGACAAGTAAATGCTCTCATTTCACGTTAGAACTCATGGTCTGCCTGTCTCACTTTAAACCAAATCTCTTTCTAAGCCCAGCCAAATTGTAAAACAAGTAAGGAATAAAGTTGGTATATTAGAACCTAAAAAGCTTCCAGCAATTTCAGTGGGCAGACTGTCAGCTTATTAACCGAGCTCTCATTTTATGTCTTGAAGTTTAATTTCCTAGACTTAAAATCTTTAGTTATAAAAATGAGGAAACCTTGCAGGTACTTGCAGCTTTTGAGCATGCACGTGATATGTCTAGGAGGTATCTTTGAAGAGGAAGTTAGATTGTTAAACTAAAAACATTTAACCCTGCAAACCAACAGTCTTCTTTTCTCTGCTCAAAGTGAAGCTATAACACAGCAGAAGGGCCAAGAATATGAGAAATCCACTTCACAGAAAAATTAATCACTCTTCTACTGAGCTGGTGACGGCTTTACTTTGTAGCAAGGATTGAGGGGATGCACGGGAAAATTTGAAATAAGTATACTTATGGCAATTACTGCATGCATCTCATTATTTATAAGCAGGGCATTGTTTTCTTTACACTCTTTGGTTTACGGCCGTACCTTGCATCTGTCATTGTATGATATCTGTCTTTATTTCCGAGAGTTAAAAAATGCAGCCATAAATATTTGAACACATCAGTTATTTCCAAGACTTTGCAATTAAGGTGCTATTGTTACTGGAGCAATATTTTGGCCAAGATTGCAATCATGCTTCCCTTTTACCAGTCAGGAATTTTTACTTGTCACCTACTACTTTAAATAATTTTATTCTTGATCAAAGATAAAACTGCTAAAAGAGTCCTGTAGCTAGAAGTCACTTCTACCTTTTTGTAGCCTAACTAGTGCAGTGCCTTATTCAAGTAAGTATTCCGTAAATATTTATTCGCTTATTCTCAGTACGTTCAGAAATTTTTGATTCTCTTTTGTGGATATGTGATAAGACTGCACTTCTGGCCCTAGAGAAAGTGTGGTCACATTACTTTTGTGGTCAGAATGTGAACAGGATTGGCATTTACTACTTTGACAAGAGAGTGTTGGGGCCAGTGTTCTCTTTTACTGCTCCCATGGTGTCTAAGTGTTCCAGAGAGCGGCTGCTCCAAAATCCTGGGACTCAGAGTGTGGAGAATGACAAGGCAAAGAAGAGCCCCGCTGACCTGTGGGAAATAGACCTTTGTTGTTTTAACTACAAAGATTCAGAAGTTGTTAGTGGCTACAGCATAACCTAATGTATCCTGATTGATACAAGCATTATCAGACACAGCCAGGAGAACCTCATGCATTTATTTTTTTCAATTACATAATCCATTCTATCCTGGAGATATGTATCAAGTGTACTTCCCTCTAGGTTTTACTTCAATTGTGGTAAAATAGCTATGTGCCCGTCTTTTTATGAGCGCCGATTTGATAGTCAACACAACGCTACAAAGTAAATACTTATTAGCATCACCTCAATTTTTCCTTGCTAAGGCCACATTCTCTGTCCCAAACACATAGCATATGGTAAAATATAGAAAGAATTAACCCAAAGAATACAACTGGATTCAAAACCAAGAACACAGCTCTGTAGACCAAATCAGAAGAGAAATGCAAAGTGGCCGGAGGCATGCAAGCTAAAGACCTCCTGGCCTCCAGGGTCAGAAAAGCCAGGTGAATCATGATCTGACTCCACAGGCAAACAAGCATTAGAAGCACTCTTTGTGGCCGAATGTGGTGACTCAAGCCCAGCACTTTGGGAGGCCAAGTTGAGAGGGGATTGCCTGAACCCATGGGTTCGAGAACAGCCTGGGCAACTTGGTGAGACCTCATCTCTACAATAAAAAAAAAGCCGGGTGTGGAAGTGCCTGCCTATAGTTCCGGCTACTTGGAAGGCTGAGGCGGAAGAATCGCCTGAGCCGAGCAGGTTGACGGTGGGGTGTTGCCACTACACTCCAGTGTGGGCGATGGGGTGAGACTCCAATTCAAAAAAAGAAAAAGAAAAAGAAGCTCTCTGAATATGAGTGCATCTTGGAGCCATCTCATGAATGGAGACTGAAGAATCAGGCTGACTACCTGCTCTCTGGGATTGGCAAGGATGCTAACTCTAGATGATGTAAACTAAACCAAGCTACCTCTCTTATTTTAAATAATATTCTCAATGTCATAATGAGACAGAGATCCTAGAAATCCATGATATTTGCTTAAGGTCTGGAGGTTTCACAGGTTGGATAGGAACAACAGCAAAACTAGAAAGTTATCAGATAAGAAAGGAGACAGGAAAAACAAAGAACAGAACAAAACAAAAACAAGAAAATCTCCAACTCAAAGAAACCATCTCCCAAAAGTCCTAAAATACTTTTTAATGGTAAGAAAAGCAGTCAATAGAGTTTAAAAGTTGGACCATGCGTTCACTACAGATGAAATTAATGGTCTTGAGCCTTGTGTTCAGTAAGTGTGAAGATAATGCTTAAAATGATAAAGGATTGACTTTCATCAATAAAATCAACTATAAAATAAAGACATAAAAATAGAATGGATAATATGAAAGAGAAACAATGATAAATCTGGAAAATAAAAAAATCTTTATCACTGAGATAAACAAACTCAGTAGATGGTTAAACTCTAAACTGGACACTGTGAGGAAAAATTATTTAATTGTATATGGTACCAAGAAGTTTACCCAGAATGCATCCCATAGAGACAAAGAGAACTAACAATGGAGCACAGAACAAGAGTCTCCAGTGTGTATGCAACAGACATCCCAGAAGCAGGATTTGCAGAGGTAATAGTGAGGATGTGGTTTGGCCAACCTCAAGTTTCCACTTCTGACCAGGAGCCTGGTTCCTTCCCCACAAATGATGTACTGCCTGAAGGGCACGGACGTCCCTTGGGGCAGTCTGTGGGCTTCCTGGTGAAGAGGAACGAGGGGAAATGGAGGAAATGAGAAACTGCTCCATCCTAACCTTGGAAAGTGTTGATTTCCTGGTCGACTTCACGAGATTCCAAAGGCAATCAACCCTAGCAAGTGAGCCAACTGCTTCCCGAGACAACTTCATCCTGGCATCATAAAAAACAGAAACAGGCAAGCAAAATTCTATAGTAAACCAGAGGGACAGCCTTGGAAGCCGCCCTGAAAGCCCCAGATCGGCAACTAAAGTGACTTACTTTAAAGAATAATGGGCAATGCTACAGAAGCATCATGATAAAGGTATAGAGGGTTCATAACAAGCAGGAATAGAAACACATGTTAGGTTCTTAATGAGCAGAGTAATTTTTAAATCAAGAATCAACATCTTGAGGAAGCAGCAAAATTCTCCTCCATGACGCCATCAAAGATTGGGAAGTTTAGCTGAGAACCCAGCATGCTAATTGAGGATGAGACACAAGATCTAAAAGAAAAAAATCAAGATGATGTGAATGTTTACACTTTTTTTTCTCCAAGGATGCTTGGAATAATGTGAGATTAAGGAAAAGGTTTGTATTCTTGAAATCAGTCTTGAGGTGAAAGATACTTTAGGGTGGGTTCAAACTGGTTCTGTCTTTTAGAGGCTGAGAGGCAGGAAATAGGGAGCCACACTTCGCTAAAAGCTATGCTTCTAACATTAGATCAAAGAAAATCAAATCAAAACCCGAACACAAGTCCCAGCCATGGCAGATGAGGTTGCTTCAGACCAAGCCTCCCAAGAAGACTCATTTAAATATTTATTTTCACTTTAAAATATTTTACATTAACAATTTTGTAAAACACTATGTGACTTTTTAATGATGCTCCTGAAAAAACAAATTTATAAGTGTGGAAAACAAGAAATAAGTGTTCAGTATATCAGTATGGTGACAACGGTTTACAAAAATCTATCGTGCATTTCAAAATAGAATGATATAATGTTTCTAGTATAAAGAAAAGACAGATATTTAAGGTGATGGATATCCCAAGTCCACTGATTTGAGCCTTCCAAATTATATAAAATTATTGCATTACCATATGTACACAAAGTTATATATGCATCTACTATGTATTAATTTGTAAAAAATGTTAATGGAAAACAGATTAGTGGTAGCCAGACATTAGAACGTGCTATGAAAAGGTAGCAAAAGAGATTCTTAAAGGACCTATTCTGTATTCTGACTGTGGTGGTGTCACAGGAATCTCTAGGTTACAAAATTGCACAGAACTAAATATACATAGACACAAATGAGTGCATGTAAAACCAGTAAAATCTGAATAAGTTCTATGGATGTATCAATGTCCATCTCCTGGTTGTGAAATTATAGTACAGTTATGCAAGATGTTACCATTTGGGGAAGCTGGGTGAAGGGTATATGGAATTTCTGTGTATTATTTCCTAAAACTGCATGTCTACAGTTATTTCAATTTTTAAAAAAATTAAGTCAGTCCCATATACTTAGAACAAATATATATGTAAATCCCCACCTAGACACATTGTGGTTAAATTACAGAACATCAGGAATGAGAGGTAAATCTCAAATTCTACCAGAAACAAAAGATACATTCTGTAAGCAAAAAATTACAATTAATCAATCAATAAGAGACCTCCTGTCAGCAATGCTAGTGGCTGGGTGCTTTCAGACATAATGTGTGTTCCTCAATCAAAAAGCAAGGTGGTCTCCGTCTGGTAATCACAAAGCAGCTTGATCAGACTAAGCCTCTTTCAGAAAATAACTATAAAATTTGGCTAAAAAAAAACATAAGGATGACAGAAGGCATCTGGAAACCAGGCGAAAGCAAGTAAAAACTGGAAGGCTGTCCATCCTTGAAATATGGGGAGTGCAAGCGAAAATGTATGAGTTTGTATCATTGACCTGCCAGCACCCCTCGTCTGTGGGCTCAACTTAGGGAGTTCGGAAGTTGTAGCTGCTCTGGTAAGAGGTGTCAGAAGACAGAGTGAAGGTCTGGCAGAACAGCTAGAAAACTATAAGGAAAATCCTGAAAGAAAGAAAGAGAATCTGCATGTAATCATTCCCCAAATCTCTGGCTGACTGCTGCACTTCATATTTGTGGGTAAACCCCCAACAAGCCAAGAGAAAAGGCGGCAGCTAGAAGCAGAGACAATGGAGTCAGTACTTTGCTGCCCATTGTGCAGAGACCGTGGACAGAACCGAAAATATTGGTTAAGTGATGAGTTTTGAGTATCTTATTATCTGTGTTTTCAGCATAATTTACTTCAACTGTTAATTCATGTAATTTAATTTTAGTAATGGTTGTGCTTAACAACTGGCTTGCAAAATTCCTGAAAATTAAACAATTGGCTCCCACGGGTTGGTTCAGGGTGGCTCCAGCTGGTCACGGGAGCCACTCCATTCCTGGATGGGCTAGCTTTGCACTGTCAGCTTACCTAAGGTGGAGCCCTATTTCCCAGATGACTTTGCCGTGTATAGTGTTTCCAGATTGGGGTTGGCTGTGAGAAAAGTTTACACAAGACTTGGAAATGGAAGTGAAGGAGCAGTACGACTGTCGAAAGCTCAGTGCAGCCTGCCAGCACCACAAGGGTTTCTGCAGATCAACCAAGTTTTCAAAGTTAGATTCCCTGGGAGACAGACTGCCAGAGACCAGCTCCAGCCGGGTTCAGGGTACCCCAAAGGTGGAGACGGCGTCGGTGATTGGGGGGGAAGAAGAGAGAAAGAAAGAGACTGGACTCCAGTCTAGTGCAGAAGCGATATGTGTTATTGGGAATTATAACAAGTCTTTTATACACAAAGTAAGATGTGGGAGGGGCGTCCCCCACCCACCAGAAACCTTAATCCATGAAAACTTAATCAATGATTGCCTTTACACCCTTTTCATATGATAATCTTAAAATCCCATAACAAAGGATAACCTAATCTGTGACTGACATATTCTATAAACCTTTTTCATCCTAAGCTGATTGACTTATGCCAAGTTAAACAATTCTATAGAAGCTTAAGTATTTCCTTTACAAACAAAAGTGGCCCATCCCAGAATGTTTGGAATGTGGCCCAGTCCAAAGTTCACAGTGGGCTACCTGCAAGTAACCCAGCCGCATTCTTTCAACAAAACGGCTGTCTTCTAAAACTATATTCTACAATTTACACCTTCAATAAATCCTAAGATCATGACCCAGAAGCCTGTGACCAATACTAAGGCTCTTAGATGTGACACGAGTTTGAATGATAAGTTGTGTGAAAGTCAAAACTGCAGTTTGCGGAAGAATGGGAGCAATGAGCTTCTAAAGTTAGCTTGTGTTCGTCCCGGTCTCAGAGTTTTTATGTTTTGAGCTCACAGGAGCTTAATCTGGTTAGTGCTGAGTAGAAAGGGGGAGGAAATGGGGTCAAATAGCTCCTGAACGCATCCTAGCGGTCTCGGGGTCAACAGCCCTTCCTGATCCCTAATGCTCAGTGGGCCTCCATGGCTGGCTCCCAACAACAGACCAAGTGTCCCCATTCACTTCTGTGAGTTCCAGTCTCCCCCCCCACCCCACCCCTTGATGTCCAGTTTTTCCTCCCGGCTGCCTGACTCGCTGGCCATCAGCCGTCACAGGCCCTCCACCGACTGTAGGGGTGACAGCATTCCAGAGGCCTCTCCGCTTCTTCTCTTTGTGGTCCCTAATTAGCGACCTTTCTCTGAGCTTCCAACTGCCCCTTTCTAGGTATTTATTTCTCCAGCTAAGTAAAGCTTCCCAGAACCACAGTCGCAGGTAATAAGCCCTGTAATCAATGCTGTGTTCGCTAATATCCACAGTGCCTCTGCCTGCAGGACTGACCTGATGGCAGTGGCCTTAATCAGTGTTGTTTAATGCAACGAGAGAAGGGGAGGGGAGAGGACGAGGAGGCATGTCAGTGCATCACAGAGAGTAAAAGTAATTACTATTTAATAAAGTTTTTGCCTTATATTTCATGTATTTTTAATAAAGCTTTTGCACTCTCAGTCAGCAGACCCCAACCTTTTTGGCCTTAGGGACCTGTTTCATGGAAAACAATTTTTCCACAGATGGGGGGAGGGTGGTTTGGGGGTGACTCAAGTGCATAACATTTATTGTGCACTTTATTTCTGTTATTATTACATTGCAATATATAATGCAATAATTATATAGCTCGCCATAAAACAGGAGGCACAGACAGGAGCGGTAAATAAAATAATGGGCAGCCATGTGCCAACTAAAATAAAGGTCGAATTCTGACTTAAAGTCGGCCACCAGATGCAGCTGTACTCACTCGCCTTTCACTGATAAGAGTTTTGATATGCGTCTGCAAGAAATTGGTTTATGATGGTCTCTGGGCAGTCAAACCTCCCTGCTAGCGTTAATCCTTATTTGCAGCTGCTCCCCAGAGCTAGAATCACCGCCTCAGCTCCACCTCAGACCATCAGGCATTAGATTCTCATAAGGAGAGCACAGCCTCGATCCCTCGCACACGTGGTTCACAGCAGGGTTCATGCTCCTGTGAGAATCTAATGCCGCTGCTGCTCTGACCCAAGGCAGAGCTCAGGTGCTCATGCAAGGAATGGGAGAGGCTGCAAATACACATGGAGTTTCCCTTGCTCACCCGCCGCTCACCTCCTGCTGTGCGGCTGGGTTCCTTAACAGGCCACAGGCTGGTGCTGGTCTGTGACCTGGGGGTGGGGACCTCTGCTCTAGACCACCACAGGCTCAACCCCAGGGGGCACAACTCACATCCAGTTTATATGCATCCTGCAGGTGGTGCGGTGTATAGCCCATGTGGTTATTAGCATAACATTGGTTCTAATACAAAAAATACTTCTACGTGTTGGAAGGGACTAGAAACATCTGGTCAGTATGGAACTATAGGGTACCTATCAAATTTTCTAAGTGTTTGAATCAAATTCAGTTTTCGGAGTGTTCTGTTCTGTGTCATCTGGCCCAGACAACCACCCTCTCCCACCATTCACGCAGCCTTGTGCCTTGTTCCACGGAGGACCAGCCCTGCATCGATGTCACAGCTTCCCATGAAACAGTCCGGTCTCAGGACAAAGGGATGAGTATCTGTTCATGTCCTTTGGGTGACTTCTGTTTTGTGTGTGAGTTGGAGTCTCACTCCATCGCCCAGGTGGAGTGCAATGGCACACTCATGACCACCCCACTGTCGACCCGCTGGGCTCCAGCGATCCTTCCGCCTCAACCTTCCAAGTAGCTGGAAGTACAGGCACACAACTACCATGCCTGGCTAATTTTTATTTATTGTAAGGATGAAGTCTCGCCAAGTTGCCCTGGCTGGTCTCAAATTCACAGACTCAGGCAGTCCGCTTGCCTCAGCCTCCCAAAGTGCAGAGATTACAGGCTGACACCGAGCCCAGACTGCCCACTTTTTAATGGAGTTGTTGCTTTTTTTTCCCCTGTCAATTCGTTTGATTTCTTTGCAGATTCTAGATGTTAGGTCTTTGTCGGATGCATAGTTGCAATATATTTTTCTCAGTCTGTGGGGATTGTCTCTTTACTCTCTTGATGGTTTCTTTTGCATGACCATACCACCCTGATCATACCTGATATCATCTTAAGTTTTTGGAACTCAGATATTCACACCATACTGTCAAAGCATTCCTTCCCAGAGGCGATGACTCCTAGACCGGCCTCGTCATTTCATAAACAGTAGGAATATTCAACATTTCATAAACAGTAGGAATATTCTACCCAGTAGGGAGGTAGAAAGGTAATCAGATTTTCTTTTTCTTTAAAAATTTTTTTTTTATCTTGAAGATGTGGGGTACAATTCTGAACTAGGTATACAAGTGGTTATCGCACATGTAAAGTTTGGGTCTCCCTTTGGTACCCACTTTGCCTGGTTTGAGATCAGGTACCTTCATTATGTTATATGCCCTCCCCCCGGCAGAGTTCTGGTACTGCCAATCCCTTTCTTATTGTGTTATGGTAAATGTTCAGGGTCTGCTTATGAGTGAGGACATGTGATTCTCAGGTCTTTGTTTCTGTGATAGAACATGATTGATTCTAAATCCATCCAACTAGCTGTGAAGTCCATAATTCTGTTCTTCTTTATGGCTACATAATATCCCATCATGTATACGTACCACATTTTTTAAAATCCAGTCCAGTTTTGATGGAAAGCACGATGGGTTCCATGGCTTTGCTTTTGTGAATAGTGCTTCAGGTATCTTTTTTGTAGAGTGATTTACGTTCCTTTCAGTATATTCCCAGAGGGCAATTTCTGGGTCTTATGGAAGGTCAATTTCTAGTTCTTTTGGGATTCGCCACACTGTTTGCCACAGAGGTTGAACTAGTTTGCATTCCCACCAACAGTATAGAAGCATTCCCTTTTCTCCACATCCTCACCAGCATCAGTTGCTGTTTGTCTTATTAATGATGGCCATTCTTACTAGGGTTACGTGATATCTCAACGTGGTTTTGATTTGCATTTCTCTGATGAGGAGTGAGGCTGAGCACTTTTTCACGTGTCTGTTGGCTGCTCGTCTGTCTTCTTTTGAGAAGTGTCTAGTCATGTCTTTTGCCCACTTTTTAATGGGGCTGTTTGGTTTTTTCCTTTTGGCATGTTTGAGCTCCTTGTAGATCCTGGATATTAGGGCTTTGTCAGATATGCAGTTGGCAAATATTCTTTTCCATTTTGTGGGCTGTCTCCCCACTCTCCTGATGGCTTCTTATGCTTTGCAGAAGCTTTTCAGTTTGTTGAGGTCCCACTTTTCAATCTTATCTCTTATGGCACGGGCATTTGGAGTTTTGATCAGAAATTGGATTAAATCCTATTTTCAAATAATATTTTAAAAATATTATCCAGCCACAGTAGAGAAAGGGCCTGTACCAGAGCCAATGTACTGATTGGATTACTGATTGTGCTGATCAGTTTTAAATCGAATAATTTTACAAGTTAGAAACGTGGCTTTGAAAGATCCCTGCGTGTTCACCATGGTTTCAAGAGGGGACTGATAATGCCAGGCCAACTGAGTCTCATAAAAAATGCAAAATGACTTTTCTCCTCCTAATACTGGATTTTTATCAGCCACATTTGAAGAGAGAAATAGTGCCAATATTTATCAGGGCACATAAGAGGTTGACCAAAAACTGTGGTTCGACTTCCCTGCTGGTGGCCAAACTCTCCCTGTGTGACTTGTGATATGAGCAGGTGCTATTAGGAACATACCATCATTAGAAAGACACTCGAAACTCCGTGTCCATCTTCAGTCCCTCATTTAGTGCGCACATATAATTTATAAGTCAACAAGTAAACATGCATTGGGGAGGCACAGTCCAAAAAGTCAGAGCAATGTATATTAAACTTCTGGAAGTATGAATGCTTTGCTGAATCTGGTGCAATCTACAAGCACCCTTTTTAGAAACTTGTATATAACCGTATATAAATGTGTAATTCACAAAAAGACACAGACATGGGGGGGATGTATATTCATGCTAATCACGAGGGCTGGCCAATGACACAAAGTCCTTTTAATCATGTAACTTTCAAGGGCCCAAGTACTCCAAGATAAGAACTCTTGCTCTTGTTATAAATGTTTGATTTGGGTAAAGGGCAGAGGATCCTCCCTGCCCATTCTTCTGGAGTGAGCAGAAGCAGTGAATATGTAATCCTTTTTTTTTTTTTTTTGGACAAGACAATGGCAAAAGTTTACCAGGTGGCAAAAGGACTTCCCACTAGCTGCACACACCCTGACCAGGCAGCAGGGGACGGTGGAGTCCCACAGGCCCACAGGCTGCTAAACTGTTCCCCCTCGCAGGGGGACATCATGTGAAGTCAGCCAGGTGCAGAGAGACAAGCCCCACAGGGCCTCGTGGACATGGACTCTAAATGAATCATTTTCATGGAAATAGAGGGAGGGAGAATTAGTGGTGACCAGAGACTGGGGAGGGTGACTGGGGTGGAATCAGAGTGAGTTCTGATGTTCTAAGGCAGTCAGGTCCGATAGCAGATAATCAGGTAGCGTTATTTCAAGGTCGCTAGAGGATTTTGAATGCTGTCGCTCCAAAGAAATGATAAATGTTTAAAGGGATGAACATGGTCATTAACCCGATGTGCTCAATACAGTGTACATGTGCATTGAAATATCATGCTGTACCCTAAAAAATACATACACGTATGATGTGAAAATTATTAATTTTAAAATTATCATCAAAAAAGAAGGGAGGTGAGTCATCCTCAGCCCAACCAAGTATTCGAGGCTTGGTCACATTCATGTGGTCATAAAAAAAGGGGGTGGGGAGACAAAATACCTTTAAGTTAAGCTATCAAGTGTCAGCTGAAAAATCAGCCACACACCCTGAATCTAAATCTAACCAATTACTACTGGAGCAGCAGAAGCAGGAAGATGGCTTGAAGCCAGGAGATTCAGACCAGCCAGGACAGCATAGTGAGATCCTACCTCTAAAAAAATAAATTAGCCAGGTGTGGGAGATGCATGCCTGTAATCCCAGCTACTCCAGAGGCTGAGGTGAGAGAATCACTCGAAGCCAGGAGTTCGACTGCATTGAGCCCACCCCTGCACTCCATCATGGGCGACAGAGTGAGACCCTGTCTTTAAGAACAAAATAAAAGACATAAATACAATTAAAATAAAATTGCTGCTACAGTACAACCCAGCTAGGTTCAAACCATTCCTCTGAACCAAAGGAGGAATGCCCACCCCAGCCCACACAGAACCCCAGCCCCAGACCTTACTCACTCTCTACCCTGCCTCATGACCCACCCTACACCCCATGTAAGTCCACGCATGGTCTATACCCATCCCGAAGCACTGATCAACTCCACACTGCTCAACCCCCCAAACACACACACACACACACACACACACACACACTCACACACCTCCTCATGACCTATCACTCCACATATTATAAATAGAAATGTATTATAAAAAGAATTAACATCATTGTAACCATCTACTTTTTCCCTGAAGAAATATTGAATGCCTTTCCACGTTGTGAAATCCTTTGTGAGCCAGGCTCGGTGGCTCAGCCTGTCATCCCGCGCCTTTGGGAGGCTGAGGTGAGTGGATTGCCTGAGCCCATGGGTTCGAGACCCACCTGAGCAACTTGGCGAGACCTCATCTCTACAATAAATCAAAAATTAACTGGGTGTGGTAGTGCATGCCTGTCATTCCAGCTATTTGGAAGGCTGAGGCAAAAGGATCGCCGGAGCCCAGCCCGTCGAGGCTGCGGTGGCCAGGAGCGGCCACTGTACTCCAGTCTGGGCGACAGAGTGAGACTCCAACTCAAAAAAAAAAAAAAAAAGAAATCCCTTGTTACTCTCAGTTAAATTCGTTTTTTCATTTCGGTTCTTGATGGCTTTTGTTAATTTATATATAAACTATATATATAGCTTATATATATAAACTATATATAAAAATATATATTTGTTCTTGTGAATGAAATATTTTCATTACATATTCAAAACTATCATTGCAGTGTACAGAAAAAAAATTGGCTCTTATATACAGGTTTTCTGGATGGCACCGCTGTTCTGAACTCTTGCTTCTAAGTGGATGATTCTCATAAGCCTTCTCTCAAAATGTTTTCAGAGATGGAAAGTCTTATTGGAGTCACAGTGAGAAGAGGGCGTTTAACAGTGCTGAAAAGAGCCAGGAGTGAAGCTGGACCTTCCTGGGGTCACACCCTGCCCCAGCCCTTGGGTCACCCCTTCCCTCAGGGCTGCCCTCCCAGCCCTGGGGGTGTCTCTGGGTTGAGCTATGTGGTTGAGCACATCCAGGGCCTTTTTCTGCCAAATTGGACCCAGTGCCACCATGTCAGGGGGTCCTTCTCATTTGCAAGACGTCTGCAGCAGAGATGTTCTCGGTCATATGAGTCATCCCTGCCTCTGAAGGGCTGAGGTTCACTCTGTCCTGAGTCTGTGAAGGCCTTCTCTGGCTGGCATCTGGAGCGAGGGGTGGCACCTGATGCCAGTGGACCATGAGAGGCGAGAGGCTGTTTTAGGGAAGCCCTCTTGTTCTTGGGAAGAGAAGGTCTCTGCTCTGTGGACCAGATTGCATGTGACGTGACTCTGGACTGCCATCTGGACACCAGGAGAGGAGGAAGCCTGAGGTCCAGCAGCCACACGAGACTTGCTGGATCCACCAAGAACGTCGCGGCAGAGGGAACTGCAGCCTCACGACCCCCGGGCCTGTCCATCCTTCTACTCTTTGTTGTGGGAGTGGCCACGGGCCTTCCCATCTAGGCAGCTGTGTCTCCCTTTGCTGGTTCTCTGAATGATGAAAAAGCAGGGCTGCCACACATGAGCTTCATTCAAGGACTTCTTCATTCAGCAAATCACTTGCCACTGACTAGGTGCCGGGACTCTGTTTACCCCTTTATCTAGATGAACAAGATGGCCAAGGCCAAGAGACATAAAGGAAAAGAGGGATGAATGTGACCCTGTAATTTCAAACTGCCTTCAGGATCATCTTAAAACTGGCTTAAAAATAAGCCAGTTCGAGACCCGCCTGGGCAACTTGGCGAGACCTCATCGCTACAATAAACCAAAAATTAGCTGGGCGTGGTAGTGCGCGCCCATAGTTCCAGCTACTTGGAAGGTTGAGGCGGAAGGATCGCTGGAGCCCAGGAGGCCGAGGCTGCGGTGGCCGGGTGCACTCCAGTCTGGGCGAGAGAGTGAGACTCCAACTCAAAAAATAAAAATAAAAATAAAAATAAGCCAAGTCAAAAGTCAAGTGAAAACTGGAGAAACAATATTATAAAGAATCCAGTTAAAACCCAATTTCCTTACCATATTAAAAAAAAAAAAACTTTATCGAATCCACAGCAAAAATCAAACAAACTAATAAAAATAAAACAAACAAAAATCAAACAAACTAATGGAAATAAAATAAGCAAAGGACATGATAGGATACTATAAATGACTTTACATAGCTGTTCTTAAATCAAAATTTCAACCTCACAATTTAAAAATTCACAGACTGTTGTAAGAAATCATTTTCACCCGTTCAGGTAGAAATCAAAAAAGTTTGCTCACTCACAACGTTTGAATTGATCAAGGGATATAGGCACCACTGTGGAATCCGACTTGCCAAAATACGTAGGCACTTCACGTGCACGCCACCAATGACCTGCCATTACACGTATCGAAAGTTGTCTCACAGAAACACCCCTTCCTTTTTCATGATTGATCTGAGGCGTTTATTTGCGGCTAAGGACAGAAGTCCTCTCCTCCCTGGAGTTTGTGCCTCCAAGTGCTGCCGATTCACTGCAAGAGGATAAAGCCAGTAGTGAGCGAGAGGGGTGTGTCTACGAGAGAGTATATGTACTTTACACAAGAATATAAAGTGGTGAGAGAGAAGGGCAGGCTTTTCCAGACCCAGAGGAAATTGAAAACTCGGATCTGACGCTTTGGGCTTGGCGGCTTTACCTCCTTCCGGCACTGGATGGCAGCAGCTCCTTGTTTCTTCAGGCTGGAGGCTCCCACCAGGGCCGCTGCATTCAGATTAAAATTGATGAGGGTTTGTGGGTGTTCAAGCCCCACATGCAGTTAGGATTCTCCCCCCTTGAGCAGACTCCCACAGGGCAGATCTGACCCACTCTGGCCCATTTCGCTCCATGCATAGAAACAGAGGTAACAGCATCTCTCCCTCACCCTCTCCCTTTTGCTGGTGGGGAGTGAGGAGGCTGTGATTTCTTCGAATATGAGGTTTGCCCTGGCAAATGGTGCAGAAAAATGCCAGACATTTCCCGAATGTTTCCAAAGCTCAAACGCAGACAGGCACTGCCGTGGCCTAACAAAACTTCAAAAGCACACATGAGCAAAAACACAGACAGGAGATGTCCAAAACGAGGCACGTGGGGACACAGCCCCAGGCAAGAGCAGGAGGCAGCCTGGCTTCCTCCCGCCCGCTACGTGCAGGGATGTCACCAGGGCTCAGGAGGGAGCGAGACCCACTGCCCCAAGTGGGGTGGAGGTGAGGCTGTGGGGTTCCCCTGCCTCTCCCCCTGGATCCTCAGTTTTAAAGTTCACTTGCCTACCAGGAGGAAAAGAAACAGGGGTTAGAATAAGAGCACAAGAAGGCTCAAATCCAGGGGTGAAAATAGAAAAATACAAATGCATCCTCACAGAAGCAATTTAGGCTAGAGGCCTGAAAACCCAGGATTATCTGAAAGTCATGAGGGGACTTACTGTAAGCACAAAAGCTACGGTATGGAAACAAAACGGATTGGGGAAGTGTGTGTGTATCTCTCTGTCTCTGTATCTCTGTCTCTCTCTGCCTCTGTCTTTCTGTTTGTCCCTGTCTCTGCCTCTATCTGTGTGTGTGTGTGTGTGTGTGTGTGTGTGTGTGTGTGTGTGTGTGTGTGTCTGTCTGTCTCTGTGTCTGTAACTATCTGATTCTGCAGCTTTCTATTTATCATCCTGTCTCTGTTTCTACCCTCTCTCTGTCTCTGCCTCTCTCCTTCTGTACCTCTGTCTCTGTATCTCTGTATCACTCTGTCTTTGTCTCTGTAACTCTGCCACTGTTTCTCTGTCTTTCTCTCTGTCTCTCTCTCCCTCTCCCTCTCCTTCTCCTCTTTTTCTCACTCATACACACACAGTCCAAACAAAGTGCAAGGAAGGGGAGCTGGATTGAATTACCACACAAATGCTGAGGGAAAAGGCAGAAGGACAGACAGCAGTAGCTAAAAAAGAAACCCTGCCATCCCTCTTGCCAGCAAATCTGCCACTCAAGTTTCCCGTCTCATCAGGGGGCCAGAAGAAACAGAAGGCTCTGCTGTGTGCTGGCTATGGGCTGACACGTTGCCACTCTCAGGGGACGAGACCCAGTGCTGTTCTGTGGAAGGTAATTGAAGAAATGGTACCAGGAAGCAAGAGACCACACAAGTGAAGGAACGTGACAGATGGGAAGGAATGCATCTGAGCAGCTCTTGTGGAGGGTTGTGAAAATGAAATGTCTGCAGGAAGAAAGGACACACTTAGCAGGCTGGAAGATTTGGGTTGTAGCTGCAATAAGGATGCAAAACAGATAAGGAGCTTCCCCGGCATTTCTTTCCATGTAAATCCATGCAAAGATCTGGACCTTAGAACTGACAGCAACCAAACCACTCACCACTGAGATGGGATGAATTTCCCAAACATTTCCTGCCTGGTGGGAAGTTTCGACAGGGTCCAGAAAACAAGCACTGAGCACCAACTCAGGACATGCGGGAAGGCTCACGTCTGAACTCCATTCCAGCGTGGTCTCCTTCCAGCCCCTCTCACCACCTGCGAGGTGTGAGCCTCACAGCAGGAGAGGATTTTCACCCATTTTCTTCCCATAGCTAGGTGAGGAATGCCCAGCAGGTGTGAAAGTCCACGGCACTGGGGAGGCCCTTGAGATGTCACAGAATAACAGGACATGGGAGCTGCAGCGCAGAGTGGTAGCCCTCAGAAGACCAAGCGCAAGGGCTTCTAGCAAAACTGGTGTTGTTTTGGAGGAATGGGGCACTAAGACGGTGAGAGTTCAGGTTTAACTATAACCTGTATGGGAGTACTTAAGCTTAATATTGCAGAAACCATATTTGAAAGAAAAAATGGACATACGGTCTGACAAAGAATTTTTTTCTGATTTGTGAGTTTATGTGTGAGCAGTTTTAAATAAGTCTTCAAGTGAAGCCATTGCAAGGAAGACAAGAGTATATGTGCTCAAGAGCAGGTCCTCCTGGGAGAAGCTGGGTCTCAATCCCACCAGGTACTCTGGGGAACAGTGGGGACATGCCCTGAGCTGGGTCTCCTAAGGGCAGGGGCACGGGGTTGTGCAGCTCCCAGCTCTTGTTACCTGTTTATGACTTCTCTGGATAATGTCACCCCCCCCACCATGGTGTGCTACAAACATCAAACAGCCAACCGAGAAAGCCCTTAGTGGAGAGTCTCAGGTGCTTCAGAGTGGTCAGGAAGGGCCAACTCTGGGGGCTCCTTAGCACCAACAGCATACATTCTGCACCTGCATAAGAAGCAGGTGGCATGGTCATGGCAGGGAGTGATAATCACCCTGGCTACAAACATATGGGTGAGACAGCCAGAAGTCCCTGCACTGGCTGGTTCACCATGGTGTGGCTGCATTGACAGCAGTCCCCAGTCTCAGGAAAAGAGAATGCCTGCCTGGCCTCTACTCTCCCCTGCAGAGCAGAGTAGCCCCATTTCCCTAACAACTGGTTGGTCTCACCTAAGTAATCCCCATGTTGCCTTTGGTCAGCAGATACCTTTAGCTACACTTTTGTGTCTGGGTTGCCACATTTACCACTTGCTGAGATGAAAAGTGAATGTGCTTTTCCACCAGCCAGCCCTGAGGTCTCCAGCCATACCCAAGAGCAGAGGGCTTTAACCTTGGACAAAGACTTGGACAGCCTGGGCTGCACAAGTGCTGTTCCCTTACTACCTTGTTATTTCTCATGCTGTCTCAGTGTTTTTACAAATTCAAGCTAGCCTGAAATCTCATGCATCATGTTTACATGCAGAATTTTTGAAAAGATACTGTATTGATCATTGAGTCTGTGATTTACAGATGCTTTCACATTTCTTTTTTTTCCCCTCATTTCTTATTTCATTTAAATTCGAGTCTGCCCACACACTTGTATCCTCATCAAGTCTAACATTATTTAAATGTAAATTTACAAACAGCACGTGTACTCTCGGGAATTCTTACCACATGGTGCCATCTAAGTCCATCTCTCAACCCACCTTTAAAAATCTAAGACAAGTTTCTCTGATCGTTTGCCTTCTTAGTGTCCGATAATAGATGATCTCCAAACAGAGTTGGCAACAAAATCATCTGAAATTAAAAATATCAGTCTCATTTTTTGCTTCACAACAGCTGCTGCCTTACAAACTGATCCAGTTTGCTATATTTATTGCCTCATCGTTTGCCATAAACCTAGAGCCGTTTATACCCGTTTTTCATACATTGCCCATAAGAACGTGCTACACTATTTCAGCTTCCTAACTGATGGATACTTTCATAAGAGTACTAGAAAGCTTCAACATTGTGTCTGACAGATTATTGCTGCCTCGTCCTCATTTCCAAGTGACACAAATGTCTCAGAAAGTAACAGGCCTGGACATGGAGTGGGTTTTATGTGAGTGATGTTTCCTAATTTGAGTCTGAAATTTAAGCATCTTACTTTCAAAATACACATATGCTATGACTTGCGATGCACTCTGTTGTGATAAACCCATCATAAATTGAAAATATCATAAGTCAAAAATGCATTTACTGCCCCTAACCTACTGAACACATTAGCTTAGCTCAACCCACCCTAAGTGCACCCAGAACATGTACATGGCCTACAGTTGGGCAGAGTCCTCAGCCACAGTCCTAATGTACAGAGTCCTCATGTACAGTCCACTACATGGTATCCATTGTTTACCCTTGTGATCACATGGTGGACTGGGAGGTGCAGCCTCTACCACTGTCTAGCATGGAGACCATCATACCGCACACATCACCAGCCCCAGAAAAGATCAAAATGCAGAGCTTGAAGCACTGGTTTTACTAAATTTGAATTGCTTTTGCACCATCATGACGTTGAAAACTGGAAGTCAAGCCATTGTAAAGTTGGGCACTGTCCATAGTTGCTAACCAGTGGGTAAGACACAATGACAAAGACATACAGCTAAACAAGACTGATGTTTTTTGAATAGTGCTCATATGTATGTTTGCCAAAATATTTTTAAATATTTAGCAAGCAGCAGATATGCATTAAGCACTTTGTTGGAAGCTTAAGAAATAAACAAGATGTCATGGCTTTTGCCTTCACACCGAGAAGATGTTTCAGAAAGGGGAGAGCACACACAGAGAGTCACATAAGAATGGAATCAGTGAAATTGAGACATTCAGACACTTTCACTCTACTGAGGTGGGAAGACAAGACCAGGAGCAGCAGAGAGAAGGCTGGACCAGTGGGAAAGAGATAGGGATATTCAGTCCCCTGTGCCTTGGTACAAGTCAGGCTGATATGCCTCTGGTACTGGGCACTCATAGAGGGTGTGCAAGGGTGACCATGAAGACTAAACTATGAAATTTCTTTTTTTACTTTGCCAAGCTCCTAACAAGGGGACTGGGGAGATGGGTTCTTTATTCATTCTCCCTATATAATATGGTTTACTTTCCAATACGACTCTGACATAACAGATAAAGTTGGAAAGTCAAAGTATTTTCTGACCAGTAAAGCTGTCTCTTGGGAACTCCTGGACTTCAGGCACCTTTTAAGACACCCATTCTTTCTGAATTCTACTACCCATGAGGCTTCATCTACATATTCAGAAATTTGGAGTTTTTCTGCCTTCTTATCTCATCAGGACATCTCTACTGATTTCAAAATCCTTTATGTAAGAGGGCACGTTCTCTCAGGACCTCCTGGGGATGGTTGTCATGGGCTTAGGTCACTCACATTTTGCTCAGAATAAACTATCTTATATATTTTAAGATATTCCACTAATAACCAGTTTCTGATGTGAGAAAGTTCATTCTGGCTAAAAAGTGAAGGGTATAACCAGAAAACAGATATTCAGTGTAAAGCGGAGGTCCAGAGGACAGGTGGAAAGAAAGAACAAGAGACATGATAATTACTCCAGGGGCAGATACAATACAGGCTGGGGGACCCCAAAATTGGGATCCCAATAGAGTCACCAAGGAAAATGATACAGGTGAACCCCACTATTAGTGTTTGACCTGAAGACCAGGTGGGTTCTTGGCATTGTGTAGGAAAGAATTCAAACATAAGCCATCAGGAGGAGATGAAAAGCAATTTCATTAAATAAATGGAGAAACTAAGAATGACCACTCCATTTGTAGAGCAGTCCACATGCATTACTGAGGTTTCAACTGGAAAATGAAAAGGAGTTTATTGAAAAGACAGAGGACAGGCAACTCCATAGCCAGAACAGCTTGCACTACTCTATAGGAAGAACAGTGACCATATATCACTGAGATTTTATTTAGGTATAGCTATCTCTTAATTTTATGCTAAGCAAGGAATGGAATACTCATGGGCTTTCTGAGAAGGGGAAGGGAGTTACCAGAATTTAAGATTCCTCCCTTTCTTAACCACATAGGGTGATTTCCAGGGGTTATCATGATAATTGCAAACTGTCATGGCACTGATGAGTGTGTCTTTTTTCTCTTTTCTCTTTTTCTTTTTGTTGAGTCAGAGTCTCACTCTTACTTGGGTTGAAATGCAGTGGCGTGCTCATGGCCCCTGCAGCCTTGATTTGCTGGGCTCAAGCAATCCTTCCTCCTCAGTCTTGCAGGTAGCTGGAACTACTAGCATGCACCACCACATCCAGCTGAGAGTGTCTTTTTGCACGCTAATGTATGGTAATTGGCATATAATGAGCAAAAAAGGATTGCCTTTGACGCCATCTTGTCTTAGTTTGTCTCTGCTGGTTTTGGGCAGTCTTCTCAACACATATTATAACTGCATTCCAGCCTTGTAACTTCTGTCTTGGGAAACTTGGACCTGCTGCTGGATTATCATCTCAGATGGAGCAGGGTTGGAAGGATGATTAGGTGTGTGCATTTAGAGTCAAATCCAGGATACTGCCAAAGTTTCTGACTTCAGCAAGAGAGGCTTGGTGAGGCACTTTGTGGAAATGAGGGAGAGAGGAAAGGGGGCCAGATTGAGGAGGTGAAGATGTGTTTAGCCACTGACACCCTGAACTTGACATGCCATGGGGGTTTGTGAATAGTCTGCACAATGGAGCTCATGAGAAATGTCTGGGTGGAAAATGAAGACTTGGTGGTCATGAGTGAAGGAAATCAAAATGTTTTACATATATATATTTCTTTGACATATTTTGAAGAGGCTGCCACAGGGTCTGCAAACAAAAGTGACCTTTTGTATGGAAGCTGTCTTTTGTGGGGAAACGTATATCTGTTGAGATTCTTTATTTGTGTAGCCAGGCCCTTTCTAGGAGAGCCTGAATCTTTTAAAAGTCTGAAAAGAAACACTTACTGTCTATTTTCTGAGGACTCTGCCTATGAGGTTTCACCTACATAACAAGGCCACCTTTTCTAGCCAAGCCTGCCCCTGCCTCCCTCTCATAACCTGTCTTACCACTAGACCCAGTTTACCAGCATAACACAACTTTGGCCATGCTCTAAGCCTGCACTCTTTCTGTGAACTGTACCTTACTGCTGTGTTGGGTCTTCCTTATGAAGGTTTCTGTGTACACTTGTCAAATAAATAGGCAGGCCTTTCTCCTAGTCCTCATTCTGCCTCATGCCAGTGATTTTTTTCAGCAAACCTCCAGGGGACCAAGGGCCATGGTCTTCACAGAAGCAGATAAGTAGAATTTGAAGTCATAAGTATGCATTAAATCACCCTACTGTAAAATGAGGAGGGGAAAGAGGCTGAAGTTGGTACCCATCATTCACAGGCACCCACAACAGAAACTGAGTCAGAGCCACCAGAAGGAGAGGAGAAGGTCGGTCTGAAACGTTGCAAGGAGTTTCGTCTCAGACACAATACACTCATCCCCCATCCCCCCATCAGTGAACCAACCTGTTTCTTGCATACCTCACTCAGCTTTCTCCTCCTAGAATTTTTGAAGTAAATGCCAGACATTGCAACATTCATCCCTAAACACGTAAGCGTGCATCTCCAGAAAATAAGGATCTTTTTTAAAAAAAAACACAGCCTTGTTTCTCATCTGTTTCGTGGGTCTCTGCCATGTTTTTATCATCGGAAGGAAGTACTTTTGGTCCTATTCTGTTTTGCTTGTGATCATGTTGGAGGGTTCAGCTGTGTTTCTTTTTTTTATTTTTATTTTATGCTTAAGACAATTTTGGTAAAAAGAGTTTTCCTGAACACGTTGGCAAGAGCAGGGAGCCAGCATATTTTGTCTAGCATTTGTTGTTTTTACAAAGTGTTAGAAAATGACCTGTCCTCTCTCAGATCTACCCCCTCTGTTTTTGTTTTTCATTGGCAAATAATAATTTGTATACTCATGGGGTACAATGTAATGTTTTCATTTATGTTTACAATGTAGAAAGACTCAATCAAGCCAATTAACATGTCAGTCATCTCACCAACTTATCATTTTGTTGTGGTAAGGAAGTGAAAAATCTATTATTTCCACAACTGAGAAATAGTCAACTTATTTTTTTTTTTTTTTTTGAGTCAGAGTCTCACTCTATTGCCCAGACTGGAATGCAGTGGCACGCTCACAGCCACCTTAGCCGTGCACCTTCTGATCTTTCCACCTCAGCCTTCCAAGTAGCCGGAACTACAGGTGCGCACTACCACGTCCGGCTAATTTTTTTATTTTATTGTGGAGATGAGGTCTTGACAAGTTGCCCGGGCTGGTCTCGAACCCGTGGGCTCAGACAATCCTCTTGCCCTGACCTCCCAAAGTGCTGGGATTGCAGGCTTGAGCCACCACACCCGGCCAGTCAACATATTATGACACACAGCTGTGTGATCCCGTACTTTTATCTGGCTCTTCTTCTCTCTGTTCTTACTAACACTGTTGCACTTTAACTGGGTTCTCCTTGCAGTTTTTCCCTCCCTGAGGGAGTTCAGGAGTTGAATCCTTGGTTGAGGAATGTATAGACTGGGCTTCTCTGGTGCCTTTTGACTCGGCACAGCAGAGTCTCTTGAATAGGAATAATGCCAATACCCTCCCAGCCTCCTTTTGGCCTGCCTCACCCTTCACAGGGTTTGGACGCTGCTGGAGGCCTGGGTGCTGGGTCTCTGGGCAGCCAGCAACTCCCACCTTCACTCTGCTTCCTGCACACAAGTGTTGACATTACATTGGTCCCAAGGCTGCAGGTGGTCCCATCCCAGGTGCTTGCATTTAGGGCATGTAGGGATTCCTTCTCACCCACCCAGTTCTCTGGGAGATGTTGTCTGTGTGTGTTTGGTTGTGCTCTCCTAGGCATTTTGCTTTTGTAGGTAGATCCCAGAAATTCAAAGCCTACGAGTTTGTCCCCACCATCTTTCCAAATCCTTTCTAGCTGAGCATGTAGGAGAGAAGAGAGGGCAGTGTGAGGTGCTAAGAGGATTAAATAAAGCAAGTGTTGTAAAGGGCTCCCTTTTGTTGACATCTAACCTAAAGCCGCCTCCTGACATTTTAAATTCAGTCTAAAGATTTCTCCATCCATAGTGAACTGCAATCCAACTACATGTATAAAAAGACGGTCACCTACCCTTGGAACAAGGAATTAAGTCTCAGCCAATCACAGCCGCCAAGTTTCAACCACTCACAAGCAGCCAGTTGTTCAAACCGTATTCAAACAAGGCAAGCACCCGGCTGTAACCAGTCCAGCTGTTTCTGTGCCTTATCTGCACATCACTTTCCTTTTTCTGTCGATAAATCTTCTCTGAGCACGTGGCAGCTCCAGGGTCGCTCTGAACCTGTTCTTGCTCTGGGGTTGCCCAACTCATGACTTATTCTTTGCTCAACTAACTTCAATTCGTCTCAAATTTTTCTTTCAACACTCTCTTTTTGCTAAGATGTTATAGTTGTTGAGTATCTATGCACCACCACAACCACCACCACCCACTTATAACTATTTTTTGAAGAAAGTCATCAGATTTTATTCATCTTTCCATTCTAGGGCCAGTTATGGTACCCGCTGTGGGAGTGACACAGTCAATCTTGGTTGCACTGAATTAAAGTAATATGTATATTTTTTTGAGTTGGAGTCTCACTCTGTCGCCCAGACTGGAGTACAGTGGCCGCTTCCGGCCACTGTAGCCTCGACCCGCTGGGCTCTGGCGATCCTTCCGCCTCAGTCTTCCGAGTAGCCGGAATTATAGGCAGGTGCTACCACACCCGGCTGATTTTTGATTTATTGTAGAGATGAGGTCTCGCCAAGTTGCCAGGCGGGTCTCAGACCCGTAGGCTCAGGCAATCCACTCACCTCAGCCTCCCAAGGCATGGGATTACAGGCTGAGTCACTGAGCCCGGCTAAGTAATATTTCTTACTGCACATTATGATTCTATCCATTTTTTCTACTGATGTTAAACAACTTCTAGGAAATAAAATTTATGCAAAGCCCATATATTTACATACAATTCCAAGCACATTTTCTTTTCCCGAAGGGCAAGCAAAGGTATAATAGACTAAGAAGACTTGAAGTCAAATAATTAAGGAATTAAAATGTAAGAGCCCCTAGCTGATAACCTTTACTGATGGTTGCTATGTCCTGTTTAAGAAAGTAAATCGGAGTAAATTTTTTTTAATTGCATTTTTAAAAGTCACTGCAAAAACTACAGCAGCCATCACATCCCTTTTTTTCCCCATTTCTACTTTGCAGTCTCCAAACTTGCTTTGCACAGATCATCCTACGAGGGCCTTCCAGCATCTATGAGAAGTAGGTCAGCAGATGAAATGAGCTGCATTATCTCCAGAGTTGAATAACTCTCGAGGGACCATGGCTGGATTTAGACTCAGCCTTCAGGAACAGTGGACTGTCTAAAACCTTGTGGATTGATTGCCTCCTACTTTACTGAGTCAAAGGTGTTCAGAATTGCTGGAGAGGAAGATTGGGCTGAAGACTCAGCTCTGGTTTGTTGCGAGCCTCGACCCAGTTCCCATCAGGGAACAAGCCGTCCAGGAAGAGGGCTTCTTGTGCTGAAGGAGGAAGTAGTTCATTTTTTCTTCTTTCAAGCTGTTTTTCGTTTGCCCACACAGATATCACTCATTTTACCGCGAGAAGGTTCTGCTAGAAAATGGGACTTTTTCGAGAAATTTTTCAATAAAACGAATCCATTTTCTTCTCAAAACTGTGTAAGATACTTCTATATTCCCCATCCATTATGAAATTGGGGCCTTGGCAGGGAGGGGCAGGAATGGCTGTTTGGTAGGCAAAGGACAACCTTTGCCATTGGCATCCTCCAAAAAGGGCTTCTCAAACTCAAAAAAGCTGAGGGTTCTGTTATAACGCAATTCCAACTCCAGAGATCTGGGGAAGGGCTCCAGAGTGCAATTCTCAGAACCTCCCAGGTGCTGTCAATCCTGTGAGCCACCCTTGGAGCAGCAAGGCTCGCACAGCAGCTTGGCTCTCAAACATCAGCAAAGTCAGAGTCGCTGGGAGGCCTTGTGTCTTAGTCCGTTTTGCAATGTTATAAAGAAGTACCCAGCTGGACTCGGTGGCTCAGCCTGTAATCCTGCACCCTTGGGAGACTGAGGTGAGTGGATTGCCTGAGCCCGCTGGTTCAAGACCCGCCTGGGCAACTTGGTGAGACCTCTTCTCTACAATAAATCAAAAATTGAGCCGGGCATGGTAGCCCACACCTGTAGTTCCGGCTACTTGGAAGTTTGAGGTGGAAGGATCGCCAGAGCCCAGCAGGTCGAGGCTGCGGTGGCCAGGAGTGGCCACTGCACTCCAGTCTGGGTGACAGAAGGAGACTCCAACTCAAAAAAAAAGTACCCGACTCTGAGTCATTTATAAGAGAAAGAGACTTCACCTTTGCCCATGGTTCTGCACGGTGCTGGCATCTGCTGGGCTTCTGAGGAGACCTCGGGAAGCTCACAATCATGCTGGAAGGCCGAGCGGGAACCGGCGTGTCACATGGCGAGAGTGGAAGCAAGACGAGGATGAGGCGATGTCAGACTCTTTTAAATAATCAGTTCTTGCGTGAGCTAGTCGAGTGAGAACTCTGTCATTACCCTAAGGATGGCATCAAGACACTCAAGATGGATTCACTCCCACGACCCAAGCACTTCCCACCGGGTCTCACCTCCAATGCTGGGTTCACATTTCAACACGAGACTCGGAGGAGACAACATCCCAAGTATATCACGTGGTTACTGGCCAGATTTCTGGCTCCAGCCCAGAGTAGCTGATCTGGTGGGTCATTTGTCACAAGCTCCCAGGAGATGCTGGTACAGCTGGCAAAGGGACCCACGTTGAAGATCACTGGTCTAATGTATCTGTTAACCATGCATATCACCCTTCAATAATGTGGTTCAGAAAGATGATTAAGCATAGACTTTATTTGAGTGCAAAGCTTGAGGATGGCTCCTCAGAAACACCAAGTCCAGACCAATCAGATCAGTGTTCCAAAGTGGAGAAGTTAAGTTTTCACAAACAAAGAAATTCTAGCAGGATTACAGTATTTTCCTAACAAGACCAGAGTGCACACCACAGCCATTTGATTGGCTACGGATTGTGACACTCTAAGGAAAATTAATTTATGACTCCATAAGCAGGGGTAGTGATCTGAGGGGATCTTTTCTCTGATGCCGTCTGATCTTAATCTTGTACAGAAAAAGAACAGGCAGAGCTTACGGCAGCAGGCCACAAAACTCAGGCTGAATAGTCACACTCCTCTCAAGGCTCAGGGTAATTTTAAGTTCCAGTGGCTTTGAGTTTGAATTCTTTTGAGTTTGAATGATTCAGTTTTACATTCTCAATGGTCATTTGCATGCTCATTTTCAAGATGGAAAATTTTAATGTCCAACTAATTAGTCTCACATTCAAACAACATACAAACTGGAAATGTTTATGCGTTTATCTTTATACCTACATCTGTGGTTGTGTATTGGGTCACTGGTTTGGGAGACAAATATTCATTCTCTTAATGTTGTCAACTAATAAATAATTACCTGTATTTTATCAGTAACACACTACATTTAGTAGTCTTTTTTTTTCACGTCACTGAGTTGTAGCAAGTTAGAAAGACAAAACCAGACAAAGCCTGTATTAGCCTTACCAGCCTATACCAGTTTCTAGTTAGAAATACTAGAAGATGTGGTTGTAGTTTTTCTGCACAGTACCTGAGGGCAGCAATGCTGCCTGTGTTTACAATCGCCTAACCAACAAGAAACTAAATCTAGGCGTCGAATGCCAGCATCCAGCTATTATTCCAGCAAAACAGGGTGGTCTGCATAAGAGTAAAACAATGGCCATTCATGGATCTTTTCCAGACGACAGCGTGTCCAGAGTTGAAATGCCTTGACTCTGAAAGAGAATAACAATGACTGTATAAGAAATAAATGAGTCCTAGAAATTTGTGTGTCTCAGCAAACATTTTGTTTAAAACAATTGTCATAGAAATCCAATTGAGATGATTAATGAATGACGTATTATCACATTGTGCGTATCACCAAGAGCTGCTGTGAGAGATGCCTTTGCTTTCTTGCCTGAATGAGATCTGGTGCTGCCCTGAGAAGCCACTGGTCCCCCAGCCTGCTCGAGGGTGACTTTTTCCTTTCTCACATCCATCCTATTTCTGAGTTTAGGAGTAGGAAATAGCGCCGGTTGCTCCTCACCACCACCTTCAAAACTTTATATTTTTTCGCCCAACCCATCTCCCTCCCAACCCTGGCTCCAAAGATAAAGCTTTGGGGCCCGCGCTGTAGATGGTGTCACCCCACCCTGATGCTTGCAGGTCTCCTACGAGGCCACCCTACCTCTTTTCCTAAAAGTCTTCGCTCCTAGTCCCCTCCAGTCGCCCTGACACTGCTTGTGCCCAGTTCATGCGTCTTCCGCATCCACCTGGAGGACCGGCTCAACACCTGGCCTCTGTGCTTCCTCCTCTCCTCCAGGCTCCTGACACATCACAGACCCTGTCATGCCATCACGGTGCCCCTCGCCATCTCCGTGTCAAGCGTCCCAAGCCCTGGCCCCACCTCCTGTTTCTAACCACGCCCCTCTGCACCAACCACGCTTGATCCCGCTGGGGACCCACAGCGCGCTGGTGCTTGCCGTGGTCCCTCTCTATCTCTTCATTCCCATTCCCCCCACAGCTGGCTTGAATTCCGGAGCCCTTTATCTTAATCACTTCCTTCCATGCACATTCAGTGTTTTTCCCATTCTTCCGCAGTCACATCAGCCGGGCAAACGCCAAACCCAGCTAGGCGTCGCCAGCCCCTTACCTGCTCTCTTGGGCCTGCACGTATGGGAGAAAAACTCCTACCTGGACTAACCGACCTCATGTCAACTGAGGGTTATGAGCCTCCGGAGGGCCCACAGAGCTGCCTGGCAATCTCAGGTTCCTCTAGGTGGCTTGGTCTCCCTCCGTCCTGGAAGACTGTGTCATTCCCCAGCCTCACTCTCATCTGATGACGTAGCTTTTTCACCGACCTCATGTTCTTCTACTCAAACGTCCAACGATTCATCTCACTGCAGGGCTGAAGTCAAAGTGCTCACCAGTCATGCAGTATCACGTGGTCTTCCCGGGCTCCTCTCCTGGGCCTCTCTGGCCTGCTCTTAGACACGCCAAGCATCTTCCCTTTTCATGGTCCTTACCCCATCACGGCTCTCTTGCCACGTCTGAGTCGGCTAGGACCGCTTTTACCCATTACCAAGAGGCCTGAGAGAGAGCTAGTCTCTTTTTCTTCTTGCAAGCACATGAATCGCATCATGGAGCCCCGCCCTCATGACCTCATCTGACCCTAACCAGCTCCCAAAGACCCGCTACCCACTACCATCCCATCGGGGCCAGTGCTTCCACAAATGTGTTTTGGGAGGACACAAGCCTTCAGTCCGTCACGCCCCTGTCTCCTCCCATAGACTCACACACTTCCTTCGGGTCTCTAATGCTGCTTGACTAAGATGCCATCTTTGGCAGCCATGGCGACCCTGCCGCAGGAGGGCAGGCAGACGACAAGCTCCAGCGAGGATGCCCGGCCACTGCCAGCCAAGGACAGAAGGGAATGAGGCCCGAGGGCCCGTGGATTCAGGCCAGCGTGGGCCTCCTTAGCCACAGTGCCCTGTGGGCTGGGTGAGACGCTCCAAGCGATGCTGAGGCCTTTGGTACCCAGCCCCCTCCCCTCCCCCCTCCTTTTCCAGGAGTCACACCTGTGCTGCCCCTCCCATCCCTGCCTTCTGTTCCTTCCGCAGGCTTCTTCTCCCAAATATCTTTTCCTCTCCCATCTCTGTCTTGGAAGCAGACTCCAACTGACATCCTGGCCAGTCACCAAGCAGAATGCAGTCATGGCCCCCACCCTTCTCCCGCCTCCCTGCTTTCCTGCACTCTGTGTTGCCTCTCTCAGGCTGACACACAGCGTCGTCTTCCTTCACCCGGGGATGCCGTGGGCGGCAGCTTGCCCTGTGCCTGTTCACGGCACAGCCCTCCCCACGAAAGCTGAGCCCAGCATTTGGTAAGTGTCTAATAAGTGCTGGATGAATGAATAAGTGTGCCTTAAAAACGGTAATTCATGAAGCCCTAAGTATTTGATGACAACTACAATAACTGCTTCTTATTTATCAGTTTTAGCCTGAGAATTTTTGAAAGCATGACTACTCCTAAAAACTGTGGTCACTAGGAAAGTCTGTGGGTAGAGGGCGGAAAAGTTTACCACCATGGCTTGCTGCAGCAACCCCTGCAGACCCCAGAGAGGCGAAGCTACGGTTACAGCCTCTTCCATTAAGAGCTCTCAGCACCACCTGCGTGTTTATGCCGTGACCCTCCCCTCCACCTTTCCCCTGCTTTGAGCATCTGAGCTGGGCCCTTCTCTCCGGGCTAGGACTCCATCCCATGGAAAGTGTGAGAGGTCCTGCAGCCCTCGGTCACCTTGATGTCAGCTTGAGCCAGCCCGTCCTGTCCACGTTGGGTAGGCTGAAGCCCCACCCTCTCCAGTCACAGGCAGTCAGCAGACCACACGATCAGCACGCAGAGCCATAGAAAAGGAGGCACACACTGGAAATTATTATTACTTTAAAATTTTTTTTAATGTATGTCTGTTTGCCCCCTGAAAGCAGCATGAGATAAGAAAAGGGAAGCTATTTTAGTACCATTTTAATTTGAATGCTTCTTGTATTTAAACTCCCACCTAATCTTCAACTGGAGTAATAATATCAGTGTCTACCATATACATTAACAACCACGATGGGTTTTCATGTGAATTAACCAATTCTTGGTTCAGCAATGTGGCAGAAGTCCAGTTTCGGGAATGCAGAAAATTCAGATGTTCAACACCACGTTCCTCCCACATTTCGAATCAGTTCTGAAGGTCAAGTCGTCCTGTTGGCTGCTGAGGGCTGACATTCTGCTACGTGGCCGTGCTCTCTGCCTCTTCTGTCCTCAGGCTTGTGCTGCTCTCCAGGAAGCTCTCCTGTCTTTAACCTTCACTCTGCCATACGCACCCGCTGTCCAGGCAGTCAGGTCTCCAACCCTCGACATCCCTCTCCCTCAATGCGTGTGTCCCCAAGTCTGAGTTATTCTGCCTGGAGTAATCCCCTTGAGCCATAAAAGGAGCAAGGTGGCCTTTGATAGCCAGGGTCCTTCAGGTAGGAAGAAGCAGGTCAAATCAGTCCCTTCTGAAAGTCCAACTGCAGCCGGGCTGGTGGCTCAGCCTGTCATCCCAGCACTTTGGGAGGCCAAGGCGAGTGGATTGCCTGAGCCCGCGGGTTCAAGACCTACCCAGGCAACTTGGCGAGACCTCATCTCTACAATAAATCAAAAATTAGCCAGGCGTGGGAGTGCGCGCCTGTAGTTCTGGCTACTTGGAAGGCTGAGGTGGAAGGATCGCCGGAGTCCAGCAGGTCGACACTGGGGTGACCATGAGAGTGCCACTGCACAGTTCCAGCCTGGGCAACAGAGTGAGACTCCAACTCAAAACAAAAAAAGAAGAAAAGAAAAGAAAGAAATCTGGTATGTTCATGCAATGGAAGAGTATAGAACAGTGAAGATGGGTAATGACCAGAAGCAACACTGGCTGATGAGCAACGTGGGAAAAGCTCACAAACACAATGTAGAGACCCTAGAAAGTGATCTTGAAACACCTAAAAAGATCCTACAAAAGACTGAGGACTTGTACTTAGAGCTGTAATGAAAGATGGTTGCCTCATAGCTCTGTCTGACCAACAGAAAGCCAAATTTCTTCACCTAAGAGTCAGTGCATTTACTTCTGTAGAGGTCCAGGTAGCAAATATTTTAGGCTTCTCAAGCCACATGGTTTCTGTCGTAATTATTCAACTCTGAGATTACAACACAAAAACAGCCATAAACAATACATAGACAGTGGGCACAATTCTGTCACAGTAAAACTTTCTTTATTACACAAAAGCAGGTGGCAGGGCAGATGTGGCCCACAGGCGGCAGTCACACTTAGGAAGTAGCATTGTAGACCCCAAACAAGTAACTGTTTCAAAATGAAGCCAACGCTTGCACTGACAGCCCATCAGAAATCAAATGCAGGATTCTGTCACTGTCATCACCTAGGCAACATCCCCTCAGTCTAGAGTATGGTTTCTCAGCCCCTGCTGCTAACCTTTGAACTGGATAATCCTTTGTTGCAGGGACTGTCCTGGGCACTGGCAGGATGTTCAGAAGCATCCCTGGCCTCTACCCACTAGAAGCCAGTAGCATCCCCTCCCCTCTGCCAAGTTCTGACAACCAGAAATGTCTCTTGGCATTGCCAAATGGCCCCGGGGAGCAAAACTGCCCCTGCTGAGGCCCGCTGGTTTATAAAGATGGACAGATGCTATCTAATCCAAATAAGAAGGCTCAATGCTTCAAAACAATGACCTTCCAATTGTTTTGTGCTAATAATCCCCAACCTATGTGCGAGTTTGGGTCTAAGAGAATATTCTTAAGTCCATTTGTTGTTAGCACAACAAAATTAGCCTCGGTATCCAACAAACACAATTGGCTGTATGTATTTAACAGGCTAGACTGACACCTGTTTGAGACAAATAATACATAAATATGCATCATTCAAGTTTGTAACTTGAAGGTTTGTATGTAGGGGACTTACTGTACAGCGAATGTTGAGTGTCAGTAGAAACTTCTTACCTTTCTTTTTTTTTTTTTTTGAGTTGGTGTCTCACTCTGTCACCCAGACTGGAGTGCAGTGGCCGCTCCCGGCCACTGCAGCCTCAACCTGCTGGGCTCCGGCGATCCTTCCACCTCAGACTTCCAAGTAGCCGGAATTACAGGCATGCGCTACCACGCCCGGCTGATTTTTTTTAAATTTATTGTAGAGATGAGGTCTCACTGCCCAGGCGGGTCTCGAACCCACAGGCTCAGGCAATCCACTCACCTCGCCTCCCAAAGGCATGGGATTACAGGCTGAGCCACCAAGCCCGGCCAGAAACTTCTTATCTTTCAAGAACCCCTTCAAGGACTTCCTCTTCCATGATGCCCTCTCAATGTGCTGCTGTCCTACTTTCACAAAACAAATACTGCAGGAACCGGGCACCTTAACAGAGCCCTTCTGCAGGCAACCTTAGCCCAGTGGGCAACTCTACGAGAGGGGCGGGCGTCCAGCGAACCCTGCTAACTGTGCCTCATGGGAGAGAATGCAATGAGCCAATGGTGCCAGCACTGGGTACTTAAACATCTCTCCTGGGCTGGCAACCAGGATAGTGAAGACGGGAGGGACCAAGCTTCATAGCTCGTGCCACCCTGATTGATGAACTACTAGAGTGTGCCAATGGTTGGCCAGTGCAGGAGGAAGGCAGGCTGTCCCCACAGACCTCCCACAGCCTGCAGGCTGCCAAAACACGCACACCCTATGTGCCCACATACTGCCCATGGGTGCTCACGCATGTCCATTATAACCGACCACCGCCTTGAGGCTGTGTGCCAAGCTTTCACCCTTCTGTGCCCACAGCCCTGCGTCGGGCTCTGTGTCAGATACTGAGCCTGCTGCCAGCCACCACGGACAAATGTCAAGATCTGAGCCCCTGTCTTATTTCCTCATGCCTCTGTCTCCATCTGTTCGCCAAGCCAAGCCGACCACATTCCTGTGTGATGACTGAGCCTGAGTTAGCACAAGCCACCGGGTGCAGGTTGAGTCTCTGTGCCCTAGGTCTAGACTTCTCACGCTGCCCACCTGCGGAAAGCTGCCTGTCCTTCCCAGCCCCACCCTTCCCACCTGTGCGGGCCCCCTGAAGGCCTGCCTGCCCCTGTGGGCCTGTCAGGAACTGGACTCGTTGGTGGGCTAACTACTCTGATCCTTCTCTAAACTGCCACAGGCAAACCTACCCCTGCTGACACCTGGGAACTTTGCCGTTGTTGGGAAATAACTTTTGGTAGAGCTGATTCCATGCCAAACAGGAGCAAAAATCGGTCTGTAGGACACATCTTCCTAGAAAAAATCAGGAAGAAGAATCTGAACTGGGTTTTCCTTGGAGTGCAGGGAATCTATGTGCACCGCCCTGATCCCACGCCACAGCATATTAAAGAGTCCCAGGACCCAAGAGGCGGGTGGGCTGCAGGTGGAGCCAGAAGGGCAGCATCCCTTTCATCCCTTCCCGCCTCCCGCTCCGGCACTTCTTCCCAGCATCCTTGGTGCCGCTGCAGCAGTAGCAGACACTCTCAAGAAAGCTCGTGGTGCTGCGTCTCCCTCTCATCGTGCTTTCTCCCAGACCCCACTCATCTCCCACCCCGAGATTCTCACAGGAGGGCTCCCCGTCAGCACCTTCAGCCTCCCCTGGGAACCTAGCGCAAGTGAAAATTCTCAAGCCCCGCCTTGACCCCGATCCCAAGCCACAGCACCTTGAATCAGGAACTCTTGTCAAGGGGCCCTGACTGTGTTTTCACAAGTCCTCCAGGGGATTCTGATGTGTGTCAAGTTGGAGACGGCCCCCACTGGTCTACACCCTAGAATCATAAAACCAAAAGGCTTCTTCCAGACCAGCGGTCTCCAAGCTGAGCTGCACACTATAGTCACCTGGGACCTGAGAAAAAGCGGGAGGAGGAGATGGATGAGGAGCAAGAGAGAAGGGGAAGGGAGGAGAAGGAAGAAGAGTTGATGAAGAGAAGGAGGGAGGGGGAGAGGGAGACAGAAGGCCAGACAGAGTCCTAGGATTCCAGCACCAACCCCTTTGGGTTGAATTTGAACTTCCTGTGGTAGGATCCAGGCATTCACCTATTTATTTTTCAAGACCCCAAGTGATCTTCACATGGAACTGAGGTTGAAAATTGTCGATCAAGGTCCATCATTCTCAACCCTGGCTTCACTTTGCAAACACCTGGGAACTTCAAAAAAAAACCAAGTACTCAGGTTGCAGCCGAGACCAGTCCCATAAGAATCTCTGGGGTAGGACACAGGCATCTTGGTCTTTCACATGACCCAGATGATGTCAGTCACAACCGAAAATCACTACTTGAGGCTGGTCCCTTCCCACTCCATGCCATCTTCAGAAAAGCGGGATGACTTGGAGAGAGGTGAAGTCCCAAGAGGAAAACCCCACACACAGAGACCAGGTTAAAGGAAAGGCGGCCACAGGACAGCCAGTCCTCCCCAGGGCGGTGGGAGGAGTTCCAGCAGCAGGAATTCAGCCTCTCTGCAGCCTTCGTTCCCAGCTTTGTCTGTGTAGCACAGAGGGCCTCAGTCCAAAGCATTTTTGATGAGTAGGTTGTCCCACAGCTGGGGGAAAATGTGAACTAAATCAAAAAGTCAAAAGTCAAGTAAATCACAACTTCATAAATACAAAAAATGGGAAACCACTGGTGTAAAAATGATAACAGTGAACACGGATGGAGGGCTTTCTAAGCACTACTCTAGAGCATCCCACAAAATCCTATAATACGGTTACGCAAATTTTTACCTGAAGGGGACCTAAGCACAGGGTGACAAAGTACCTCCTCCAAGGCAACTTAGGGAATCAAACGTGGAGCCGGGATAAAGCCAGGCTGCTTTTGTCAGAGTCGCCATTCTAAATCTGCCAGGAATACGTACGTTCTTCAGCAGGTCACTCTGCACCTTGGTTTCTCACTGTCAAACGAGACACGAGGTGGAAGAAACGGTGCAAACAGTCTCCATCATTTCTTGTCATCTTAAACTTTGATGGAACTCAACTTTCCCAGGATCGACTTTCTGTTCCAAGCCCTGTAGCTGCATAACAAAATCTAGTTGCGTAAGTCAACCGATTCAGTATAGCCACATCTGCTGTGGGTCAGGAATTTGGACAGAATGCAGACCGTAGGGAGACACAAAAGTGGAGGGCAACGGCTGGGAAAAGAGGTCCTGTGGCCACCAGTGGGCAGATGTTGTGAGGTTGCGTTCTCCTGAGAGGCCCACAACAAAATATCCACCCCACGTGCTCTTCTGCAATGAAACTGTGTCCTTCCCAGGTCATGACATCTACAGCCACCGTCCTTTTGAAGCTGGAGTGCCTTGTGATGCAACAAGACACCAATAGCACACTGATGGTTCCTCAGGCAAGGCATTCCGAGGCAATGAACCTTTGGCCTTGTCTTGGACACTTGCCCGGAGTCCTGAGTCACCCTATGAGAAGTTGACATGCCCAGACTGACATGCTGTGAGGAATGCCACAAGCAAAGGCCATCGTGGGTTGTCCAGCTGGCAGCCTTTGCTGAGGTCCCAGCAGATAACCAGCTAAACCAGCAGAAAAGTGACTGAAATCACCACAGTTGATTCTGTCCCTAAGCCACTAAATCACTCCCAGCGCTCAAGTCTTCCTGGTCACTATGGAGCAGAGGCCGATTGTCTCCATGAGTCCTGGTCCAAATCTCTGCCCCACAGAACAGAGAGTCTAAGATGGTGGTTGTCACCACTGAATTCTGGAGTGGTTTGCTTCATAGCCATAGTAACTGAAACAGAGTTGTAACTGCCGTACTCAATACAGTGATACATCCGCAAAACGGAACACCATTCAGCCATAAAGGAGAGAAGTACTGAGCCATGCTACACAGCATGAATGGACCGCAAAACATACTAAGCTAACAAAGCCAGACACCAAGGGTTACATGTCGTGTAAGGCCATTTTTTTTAATGAAATGCCCACTACAGGCAAGTCCACGGCGACAGAAAGTGAATCAGTGGTTGCCAGGGACAGGCAGGAAGGAGAGACGGGAATAACTGATGGGTACAGGGTTTTCTTCTGGAGTGATGGAAATGTTTTGAAAGTAGATATGGGTGGTGGTGACGCAACACCGTGACTATGCTAAATGCCCCTGAATCGTCCACTTTAAAATGATCATGTGATTTTCAAGTTTTTAAGAAAGCTTAATGAGACCAAGCATTAGAGACACTTCTCTGTGGATCTCCCATGTTTCTGCACACCCTAGCGTGAGCCATGAGGACCTCCTCTCCTGACAGACAGCACAGTGCAGACCGAAAACATTGAGGGCCATTTGATTGGGCCAGAAGTTTGTTGCCATATCATATGAAGCCAAAATTAATGTGAAGCTTTGTTTCACGGCTTGGAGCGAGGCTCTCATCCACACATCCTGGTCCCACCCTCCCCATTACCTTCCACTCAACTGCTTAAATAAGATGATTAGCAGCAGGGCTGAGGTCACCCTGTCCCCAAGGGGAGCCAAGACCACATACACCTGTCCAAGTGTGCTGGGTAATTTCAGGAGGAGGAACTCAGACTTTTGTGGCCCTGTTCAACTGGGGCACCCAAGACATTATCCTGTTTAGAGCCATGAATAACGCAGCACTGGATTCAGCTCATGGGGGTTTAGGGTTTACAGTGAAAAAAGGAAAGGAACATGGCATTGACATTGCAAATGGAGTCTTCGGGCCAATTCAGTGCGCTATAGGTTTTGGTCCTATAGCTGGAGGTATAGTGGGGTTTTAACATGCTGTGTTCAGAGGAACATAACAGCATCTCATATATGTCAGAGAGGATTCCACCTATGAGGAATTCCATTGTAGAGAACTCTGCAGAACATGGATGCTGCTTCCCAAACTGCCTTCCCAACTCCCTATCAGTTTTGCCCCTTTTGAAAAGCATCCATAAGTCTGCTGCACTTACAGTCTGCAATCATCAAAACAGAAGCTTTGTCCAGGAGCTTTGGGAGGACCCTACGTAACTTCCAGGGGCACAGCCTGGTGGTGTCTTGGGCTTGTTCACGATACCTGCATGTGTCTGCAACTCTGGAAGTCATGGTAGAGGCCAATACTGCAGCACGGGTTCATCCTGCTTCTTGGAGTGCTAGTGGTGGGTGCCTCACTTAAAGACTCTGTGAGGTATATTGAACACATTGGCCCCAGGCTCTGTTGGTCAGGCAGTCAGAGAGGTCGATGGTGTGTGCTCATAGAGGCATCTTTCACAGCCAAGATGCCACAGTAGCAGGGATGAATGTTCCTGGGGGTCAATTCTCCATTGGTCTCATATGATTCCACACATCTGGTGAGCCGTGCACTGACTGTCATTCTTCCTGCCTGTGTTTTCCAGCACGTTTATACAGCAAACAGCTCTGGAAGAGAGACACAGTGTCGCCTCTGGAGCAAAAGCGGGCTTTCTCACTGACAGCTATTAAAGATTTATAGGCTTCAGGTTCCTCCCCTGCCACACGCCCCACTGCATGGATAGCTGTCATCCTCTCTTGACCCTGTGGGAATCAGGGCTCAGGGATTCAGCTCAGAATACTCTCGTGCCACTCAGTTTTATGAGCAATAAGTCCTCCTTAGCTTCTAAACCAGATTATTTTCTGTCGACATCCCTGAATGTGTGGCAAACTAATTTTGCTTGCAAGTAGGGTAAAATCCCTACTTTATCTGCAACAGACTCTTCATGTTCTTGAAAGTTAAGTCGATGGAATTCTTCCTTCAGCTCTAAAATCATGCCATTCTGGGATTACAGCTTTCACGGGTGAAGGCGAGGGCAAGATCTTCCACTGGAAGTTGAGTCCAGAGGCTTTGTGACGTCTCAGGATAACTCCTGGAGATTCGATGACTCATGGAGGGGAGTTCTGTAGAGCCCATTGCTCTTACTGTGAATACTGCCCACGCTGCTGCCCCTGGACTCATCACTGCAGCATGAAAAGGAGCCGAAGCTGTCCCATCCCACGGTCCACTCCAAACACCCACATGGCCCATCTGAAATGAGATGACTAGACGAGTGGGAACAGCCACCAGCATAAACACAAGCTAGGTGGCTCATGTCTGCAGCTGGGCTCTCATTTTTCACGTAAATGACTTTTTCTTGTGAAAAGCTGAAAAAAAGAATAGGCAGCGAGCCCCTTCTCGACGGCAAATTAACCTTCTCAGAACACCAAGTTTTCATAGAGGGCCCTGGAAAGGGGAGGCAGTGAAGTGCTCTCTTGTTATACTACTCACTGGGAAAGGAAAGGAACAAGGTTTGTTTGAGCTAGAAATGAGATGCAACATGACACATACAAAATAAGCAAAGGTATTTATTTAACTTTAGAGATGGGGTAATTAATAGATGTAATAAAATCTCCTAGATTTCCCCTCATCCCACCCCATTCCCAAAGTCATCTCTGTGGATGCTTTGTTTGTTTGTTTGTCTCACTCCGTTGCCCAGGCTGGAGCGCAGTGGCATGCTCATGGCCACTTCCGTCTCGAACTGCTGGGCTCCGGTGATCCTTCCGCCTCAGTCTTCCAAGCAGCTGGAACCACAGGCATGTGCCCAGCTGACTTTTTGATTTATTGTAGAGATGAGGTCTTGCCATGTGGCTCAGGCTGCTCTCGAAACCCTGAGCTCAGGTAATCATCCCACGTCCTCCTCCCAAAGTGCTGGGATTACAGGCATGAGCCACTGTGCTTGGACTCCACATCAGCTCCTCATCTGTCCTACACTTCCCTTTCTAGTCCTTGGCACTTGGGATACCCCAAAGTGTTTCCCCTTCCCATCGATTGAGCCACCAGGATTCTCTAAAGAATATACCCCAGGCAAGAGTATGAGGACTGGAGCTAGGCTGCTGGACTCAGATCTGGACTTTGTTACTTCTTAACAGTGTGACCTCAGGGGAGTCCCTTAGGCTCCGCGTGGAAAAGAGTATCACCTACTTCACAGAGTTCTTGTCAGGATCAGTGAGTTAAAACACATAAAAACAGTGTCTGGCCCATAGTCGGCATTCAACAAATTTTATTTTTACAATATTGGAAATTAGTACAAGTTTTCTGAAGAAAATATTCACCTCCTTTGATTCAATCATTCAACATCCAAGAATTAACGCTTAAGAAACAAAGATATGAGCTTAAGATATACAAGGAAAGGCATTACTGAGTCTTCAATAATACAGAAGAACTTCCAAGTTCTACACATTGTGCTAAGCATTTTTCACACATCATCTCACTTACTCCTCACAAAAATGTGTGGTGGATATGATTCCATTTAAACAAGAATAAAGAAACAGATATAGGCTGGGCGCGATGGCTCAGCCTGTCATCCCAGCACTTTGGGAGGCCAAGGCAAGTGGTTGCCTGAGCCCGCGGGTTCGAGACCAGCCCGGGCAACTTGGCAAGACCTCGTCTCTACAATAAATAAATACATAAGTAAAAAATACCTGGTCGTGGTAGTGCGCGCCTATAGTCCAGGCGTGCACTACCTGGAAGGTTGAGGCAGAAGGATCGCCGGAGTCCAGCAGGCCAATGCTGGGGTAGCTGTGAGTGTGCCATGGCACTCCAGTCTGGGTGATGGAGTAAGACTCCAACTAAAAAAAAAAGAAAGAAAGAAAAGAAAAAGAAAAATACAATAGAAATTGTATTTCTAATTTTTAAAATTTTCAATATCTTTATTGAGGTAAAATATACATATATAATTTGCCATCTTTATTATTTCTAAGTGTGCAGGTCAGTGAAAGTTGTATTTCTATTGTATATCTAATTGCACAATTAAAAACACAGAAAACAGTACACACTAAAATGAATGTGTTCTTTCGTCTTGAAATTGGCAGCATTTATTCACAATGTTCATCTTAATGTGTGACACAGTACATACTAAAATGAATGTGTTCTGTCTTGTGTAATTTGCGGCATTTATTTGCGATGTGTATCTTAACATGTAGCTCATAAGTTATCATATTATATAAATGGCTGGGAACCAAAGCAAATTCTGCCTCTGTGTTGCCAATTGAAAAAGATGAGTCTTGAAACAATGCCTTTCTGAAAAATTGCCCTAAATCTGTGTTTCCAAATTTGATGTATCTAAGTATCCGAGAGGAAAAAATAGTCCTCCTCCAAACCTCAGAAGATATGGAAGGAGCTGGGCATGGTGGCTTGCATCTATAATAACAGAGCTTTGGGAGGCCAGCATGGGAGGATCACTTGAAGCCAGGAACTCAAGGCTGCAGTGAGCTATAATGATACCTCTACACACGAGCAAGACTCTGTCTCAAAAATCATCATCATCATCATCATAATAAAAGAAATGGAGAGAGATAGAAGAGAAAAAGAAAGTGAAGAGCAGAGTACTGAGTTTTGCAAGCGAGAAGCATGGGAACAGGAGGTGCAGACACCACACCTCTAATCAGTGCGTCCTTAACGGGCACCCAGCTTTCAGGGCATTTGTGTGTCTATTCTCCAAATGAGTTTCTTCATACCTCAGGGAAGACGTGCCACCTCATCATCAACACACACTAGCTGCTCATCATCTGCAGCAGATTGCAGTAGTGATCCCGCTTCTTAAAACGCACTTTCTTGCGCCAAGAGACTCTTCCTAACTAACTGCTGGTCTTCTTGGACTATTTTGCAAGTCAAAGTTGAAGGGAGGAGGGAGGAATGCCAGCAGGAAATGAGAAAAGTGGCCAGAGGTAGGGAGATGGATGGACAAGAAGGCATCCTAAGAGAGAACACCTGAACTGTAGGGGCTTTCTCCTGCGGCACACATGAGCCGGGTCCAAGGACACCTGCCAAGTCAAACCTACCTGTCCAGAGAGTTCTGAAGGGAATTCCTATCTGCTGCACCTGGAAATCCCACCAGAATCTGCTATGGGAGGAGTCTGCCTGGCTAGTGAGAAGAGCCAACTCAGCCCTGCTAGAAGAGTCAGGTTCTAGAAGGGCCTGGTGTCTTCCTGCAGGCAAAGATCCCCAGCGAGCATCACCTGGAAGTCCTGGGCCTCGCCTCACTTGGCCATGGGCTCTAGGCTGGACTCTGGCTCTTGCGGTGGATGGGGTAAATGTTTCAGTTTCCGCTTCTTCATCTGTAAAACAAAGACATTGAATAGAACACCACTTTCTTTCTTTCTTTTTTAAATTTTTTATTTTAAAGATGTAAGGTACAACTCAGGGTTACACATACAAATGTTCATTATGCGGGTACCCTTGTTGATGAGGTGTTTCCCCCATCCCCCGGCAGATTCCTACTACTGCCAATCATTTTCTTATAGTATTGCAATAATTAGAACTCCACTTTCTGTGGGTCTACCAGCCCCACCAAACACATGGGTGCTTCAAAGTCCCCCTCCTCAAATTGGTGGAAAGGGCTCCAAGTGTAACTGCAGCAGTTTCTAGTAATATGACTGCTGCTTAGTATTTCTGGACTTTAAATGCCTCTTTTAAATGTAAAACAGGAACACCAATATCCACACGTGTGAAGTTCTATGATAATAAAATTAACTAGAATTCATGGATCTGGCACAATCCCTGCTCTATGCTAGGCATTCGTCTTTCCCCTATGCTGCAGTCATGTGCCATAACACAAGGTTTTGGTCAGTGGTGAGCTGCACATAGGATGGCTTCCTGTGAGATTATAAGACCATAGTTCCATTTTCTTTGTTTAGGTAAGTCTGGGTACACACATTGTGTCACGATCGCCTACAATGTTCGGTACTGCAACATGCTGTCCAGGTGTATAGCCTAGGAGCAACAGGCTAGACCGTATAGCCTAGGTGTGCAATAGGCAATAGGTTAGGTGTGTGCCAACACACTCTGCAATGTTTACATGATAAAGAAACCACCTAAAAATGCCTTTCTCAGAACACATTTCTGCTGTTAATCGACATGACTGTAAGTTATTTTAATAATGACCATTGGCTGTTACACCAGGATTCCTCAGAGCTATTAACATTTGGGGTGGGGGAGTTCTCTCTTGTGGGGGTTGTCCTGGACATGCTAGGGTGGGCGGCAGCATCCCTGATCTCTACAGACTGGCTGTTAGCAGGACACCCACCCCCATACAGTTGTGACAACCAAAAATATCTCCAGATATTTTCCCTGGGGGAACAAAATTGCCCCCTTTGAGAACCACTGATTTATACAGATCGTGATTATACAAAAGAAGAGAGGGAGGGTGACTTGCTTAAGACCACTCCTCTGGGAAGAGACACAGTTCAGGTGAGAACCCAATGCTTCAGAGCTCCAGGATGTGACCTCCGCTACATCTTGGGATTTCTAGCTTCCAGGGGGCAAGAGAGCAAGAAAGCAAGGGAAGGGAGAAGAGAGAAGAAAGATAATACTTCACACATCTACCTTATTCCAGGAACTATTCTGAATGGGAGCTGACTGTACCAACCCATTGGCAGCCCAAACTCATCTTAGAGGTACACTGACTTGGCCATGGGAACAGCTAGCTTTCAAAGTCCAAGGAGAACAGAAAAGTGCATGAGTCATGAATCTTTTGAGTTGACTATACACAGAAAGGTAAACATAACTCAGCCTTTCACTTGATAAAATATAGTGAGATGTGCTCTTGCCGTGGCTATGGGCTGGCCCAGTGGCATGATTTCTGATTATTTATGTATCCATGCAGCATGCACTCCCTCCTTGGCTTCCCCAGTGTTATTTCTGTGTCAGATTGAATTCATTAGACTAGATTGAACTGAAAATCCACTTTTCTTGTTTGTGTCCCTTCAAAGGTACCGTCACAGATAAATGGTTCCAGCATTAATATTCCTGGAGGAAAGTCACAGCACAAACCAGCCCGTCCTGACGGCAGCCAACCTAGAAAAGGCTTAACCCTTCGATAGAAAAGCCACAGTGGCACAGCAGTCACTCTATCCTGCGGTGATGCCTGTGACATCATGCTTCACCCAGACCACGCAGGTCCCCAAGTTGTGAATGAAAGACACTTCATGAACTTAGGATGCTCAGCCCCAGTGGTCACTAGGGTCACCAAGTGGGAAGGACCAGGAGAGCATGAATGTTTGGAATAAAAGCAAGACAACAGCTGGGAAGGTGGTGGGCCCATCAGGGACGGGGTCAGAGACGGCCTTTCCGGGGAAAGTTTCTGGAGGAGAGACGGGAGAGGACAGAAAAGCAAGATGCACAAATGGACACGTGGGTACGGGATGGAGCTGGGAACACATTTGTAACATATGCCCAAAGCAGCAAGCTGTATTTCTAAACAGCACATGAGATCCCAGAGGCTTTAGGCATGGCCATCTAGCATCTTGATGAGCTTCGAGTGTAGGTATCGGTAATGGCAGAAGAGGTGATAACAGACAAGCACAGGTGAGAACATTTGGATGTGGCTTTGTCAGAGGCCTAGAGCTGGGAGGGAAGGCAGCTCAGCTCAGGCCCCCCCCCCCCCATTCCCATCTGGGGTGTGAAAAAGGCACAGACTCAGTGGCACAGACTAAGTGCAGGACCCTGCACTGACATCCTAGGACACCCTCCAGGAAACACAGCAGCCAGCAGCCACTGTGGGCTCATGGTCCATAAGCAGCTCAGTGGTTTTTTACTTGGGGTTCTCCCTACCCTGGGAGGGATGCTTTCTAGGGATGCATTTCCCAGGGCCTCTTGGTGAAGGAGTCACCAGCAAACCCCCAGGCTATCACTTGTCCAGTGGGCCTCACCTTGCTTGGTCTGGGATTCATGTAAGTTTTTGTTGCCTGACGGGCCTGACAGGCCAAGAAATTGCCAAGCTCAGAGGACACTGGGAAGGATTTGGAAGCTGGTGGAGGTGGAGTGGGACATAGTGTCAGAAGAGCAGTGAGAAATGGGAAACCAGGAGAGAGAGTGTGAGAGAGGTCACGTCTAGAGGGGATCCGGGTCAGAATTTAACCTGAGCAAAGAAACAAAGAAACAAAGGGTTTCCTGTGGCCGTCTGAGTCTGTGCACCTATCGAGGTCCTGGGGCATCTTTCCAAGACTCCTTCCCCCACCCTTGAAGACTGTAACCTAGGTCATGGTCCTACAGGAATGCTGGGTTTTGTTTCTGCTTTTTTATTTTTATTTTTTTATTTTAAAGTGTGGGGTACCATTCAGGGTTAGGCATACAAAGGTTTCTTATGCAGGTACCCTTGCTGATGAGGTGTATCCCCCTTCCCCAGCAGTTTCCTGCTACTGCCAATCCTTTTCTTATAGTATTACAATGGTTGTTCAAGGTCCACTTATGAGAACATGTGATACTCGGTTCTTTGTTTCTGTGATAGATCACTCAGTATTATAGACTCTAAGTCCATCCAGGTTGCTGTGAAGTTCATGATTTTGTTCTTCCTTATGGCTGTGTAATACTCCATTGTGTCTATGTACCACATTTTTTTAGTAAGTCCTCTTTTGATGGGCAGCATGGTGGGGCCCATGTTCTTGCTACTGTGAACAATGCTGCGATAGCCATATGTGTGCAGGTATCTTTCTTTATAGAGTGATTTGAGTTCTTCTGGGTATATTCCCAGTAGCAGGATTGCAAGGTCATATGGAAGGTCAATTTTTAGACCTTGTAGGAATCGCCAAACTGTTTTCCATAGAGGCTGTATTAGTTTACACTCCCACCAACAGTGTAAAAGTGTTCCCTTTTCCCCGCATCCTCCATGGCATCTGTTGTTTTTTGGGTTATTGATGATGGCCATTCTGACTGGAGTTAGGTGGTATCTCAGTGTGGTTTTAATTTGCATTTCTTTGATGACTAGTGAGGCTTAGCATTTTTTTTTCGTGTATCTGTTGGCTGCTCATATGTCTTCTTTTGAGAAGTGTCTGTTTAGATCTTTTGCCCATTTTGTAACGGAGCTGTCTGTTTTCGGCACGTTTGAGTTCCTTGTAGATCCTGGATGCCAGGCCTTTTCAACAACAGGGCCTCCTGGAAAAATGTAGCCCCTTCCTGCTCACACAGGCCCTGTGCACAGCAGGAGGGAAGAGTGGCAGATGCTGCTTCATCACACATACTCAACTCACTCCTGTATCCTGACCCAGGAGTCCACTGAGGAAATCCCCTCTCCCAAGACTGTGAGCCCAGAACTTAGAAGGACCATTATCATCTGGGTCCACCAGGCTGTCTCTGAGAGCAGCCACAAGGAAGAATGAAGAGTTGTCTTCAAAATCACTTCAAGGACTAAGAAAAGTAAACCAAAGCCCTTTTTCTTTCCTTCATTACCTCAACTGGGATTTTACACATGCATTTACATAAAATTATTTTGAATTAACTGTTGGATTGTGCACCATAAAAATATCCGTCATGACCACTGGACAAATATCTTAGATGCTGCTCAGCAAATGAGTTTGTAAAGTTTAATTTTGGGAGAATAAAAATTGCATTCTTCTTTGAAGTTGAAAGAAGCAAATGCACTGTACAGTAAGACATTTCAGCAGCAGTACCACAACCATGATACTAAAAGCTTTATTTTCAGCTCGGATTTACAGATTACATGTTGACGTGAGAACATGATAGGAGAACCAATAAAGATCCAACAGCCAACAGTTGTGATTTTTGTATATGCATAACATGTATATTTATATATGTGTATTAAAATCTCATAGTATATTCCAGAGACAAAATTGAACTCATTCACCACTACAGCGGTGGCTAGAAAGTCTAAAGATTTTCTACTGAGCCCTAATGAGAGAGCACATTTGATTAAATCCAAGTGGTTTAGACCCAAATTCCTATAATCACTCAGGGTGATGATTCAAGTATCAAATTTAGTGCACTTTTTCAGAGCTCTGAGATAGGCATTCTGACAAATATATTTTTTCTCTCTCTCTTCAAGCAGCTTTATTTTGATATAACTAACCTAAAATAAATCGCACATAAAGTATACAGTGTATTAAGCTTTGACATATACATACACCCATGGAAAGGTCACTACTGTGGAAGGCTGAATAAGGCCCCAAAGATGTCCAAGTCCTAATCTCCAGAACCTGCAAACATGTTACCTTAAGTGGTAAAAAGGACTTTGCAGATGTGAGTCAAGGCTCGTGGGATGGGGAGATTATCCTAGATAGGCCCCCTGTCGTACAAGAGTCCTCACAGGAGGGAGACGGCAATGTGGCAATGGAAGCAAGGGTAGGCGTGATGCCACCATGAGCCAAGGAAGACCAACTGCCTCTAGACACTGGAGGATGCAGGAGCAGATGCCCTCTGAGATCAGTCCTGCGACCCCTTGAGCTGAGCTCCATAGACTCGTTTTGGAATTCTGACTTCCAGAACTGCAAGGGATAAATGCTTGTTGTTTTTAACCTACTAAGTTTGTGTTAATTTGGTTTTTTTTTTTTTGAGTTGGAGTCTCACTCCACCGCCCAGACTGGAGTGCAGTGGCCGCTCCCAGTCACCGCAGGCTCGACCTGCTGGGCTCCGGCGATCCTTCCGCCTCAGCCTTCCAAGTAGCCAGAACTACAGGTGAACACTACCACGCCCGGCTAATTTTTGATTTATTGTAGAGATGAGGTCTCACCAAGTTGCCCAGGCGGGCCTCAAACCCACAGGCTCAGGCAATCCACTCACGTCAGCCTCCCAAGGTGCAGGATTATAGGCTGAGCCACTAAGTTTGTGTTAATTCGTTACAGCAACCATGGGAAACTAAAACAATCAACCCAGTCTCATGGCCCCTTGCACTTCCTCCCTGCATCTCTCCTTCCTGGTTTGTCAGTGAAGGTTTTTTCTTTTCTTTTTTTTTTTTTTTTTGCATTTTCTAGAGTTTTATATAAATGGAATTCTATACTATGTACTTTTTTACCTGGCTTCTTTCACTCTGTATAACTATCCTGAAATTTATCTGTGTTGGTGTGCAAATCCATTTCTTTGATTGCTTGTGTGTTTCGTTGTATATATTGTTCATCTATTTCACAGCATGGATGTATCACCATCTATTTACCCACTCACCTACTGACGGGAGCCGTCTGATTTGGGATATTACAAGTAGATGAACATTCAAGTATGAACACTGTGAACATTCAAGTACAAGTCTTGGTATAGGTATACGTTTTCCTTTCTTTGGTTGAATTCCTGGGACCGGGAAGGTGGAATCACATGTAAGTGTATGTTTAAAAGTTTAAGGATCTGCCAAACTTTTCCAAAGTGGCTTTACCAGGTGCGTTCCCACCAGCTGGAATTCAGAATAAACTGATAGGCACCATGTGGGCTGGCAGGCTTTGGATATTCTGTTTCAAAGAGGTCTTGCGGGACTTCTCTTCACCTGCAGGGGGCAATTCTGACGTTGGGGACAAAGCCAGGAACACAGGGGACCTTCCTCATTCTAAGAGGGATCTTTACACCTGGTCTACTGAAGCTATTTCTTCTCAGGAGAGAATTTCCAGCTTTCTTCAGACGGTTAGAGTCCACGAGCGGGTGGCAATCATGATCCCTTGCTTGTTCCTTGGGTTCAGAATCAAGCGACCTGAACTCAACCCCAGGGACCTGAGCGGATGAGGGTGCATCCACCCACCCCCTGCAGTTCTGCACTGAAACACATGGGTTGGCAGAGTGCGGCCCTCCCTTGGGCGCAGTTTCTCACCAAGAGAAGGGCTTTTCTCTCTCAAAAATATGCTTCAGTTTTTAAAATAATTAGCAATATTGTCTTTAAGCGACAATCTCCATTAGCCAAATATCTCTTGAGCACCTCGCACACCTGAATTTTTGAATATTTGAAATATTTAAATTATTTTGTCTTCATTCAAGTCCGAACTTCTTGAAAGCAAGGGCTCACCCAAACAAACCGGCAAAGAGCTGCTACATGAGTGAGGAGATGCTGTCAAGTAACCTCATCATGGGTCCTATGTTTATCAGTTTTGAGATTGACATTAATGTGCCATTGATGGGCTGATCTCCTAGCACTAATTGTCATTTCTTTTAAGTAAGAACTGTTGAATTTATTAGCCAAATATCTCTTGAGCACCTCACACATGCACAAGGCGCTCTTTAAGATTCCAAAGAAAGCAAGAGAAGCCAGACATAGTTACTGCCACTAGTGAATTCACAGATGGGCAGCCATAAGCCCCAGGTGGTGACTGTGGTAACACAGGGATAAGCGGTGGACAGGAAGCCATGCACTCTAGAAAGGAGGAGGTACAAGCAGGCTCCACAGAGGAGGGGAGACTGAGGTATGTCTTCCACGGTTCAGTACGAGTTGACCAGTTGAGGTGGCAAGTGGCTTCTCAGACAGAGAAGAGTCAAACTAACGTTTATGAAGACTTAGAAGAAGGAGAAGTTGGCTGGAGAAAAAATAAAGGGTGAGCCATAGGGTAAGATGGTCAGACTAGAGAGTAAATAGCCTTGAACTCAAGTCTGGACTCCCACCCAGCAAGGGGGAACTGGCAGCGGCTCCAGCTGAAGAAATGCCTGGGTTCTGACTACAGTTGTGTCAAGACAGGGCAGTCCATGGCGGAGGTGGAAGGATAAACGGGCTGGAATGTGTAGCTAGATTTTCTATCCTAGTGACTTCCAAGCTTTTGAAATTGCAACTTGCAGTAAGAAATGCATTGGACAGTACCACTCAGTATACAGAAACATACAGGTGTGTGACGTGTATATGCATGTAGCATAAACACACACAACATGGGGTGTGCTCTGGTCTTGTCTGTCTTCTGTTTTATCAGTAGAGATTGCATGGTCCACTTGCAGGCTGTATGTCACAGTTTGAGAAACGCTATTCCAGAATGACTCCTCAGCCTCACACTACTGATCTTTAGTCCAGATGATTGCTGGTTGTGAGGGTTGTCCAGTTCATTGCAGAATGTTGGCAAAGCACTCACTAAACACTAGTAGCATTCCCTTCCCAAGTTCCAACAACTAGTAATGTGTCCAGACATTGTCAAATGTCCCCTGAAGAGCAAAATTACCCTCCCAGCTGAATAGCACTGTCCTAATTAAAGGGCAATCATCTGGTTTTCCAGGGAGAGGCTGACTGACTTCACACTCAGAAGCCAGTGACCCTGCTTCCACAGAGGTCAATAACTATCCACAAAAGAGAAAGACTGACCAACCTTAAACATGAATGAGAGGAGGGTTCCAGGATCCATGGGAGGTCTTGACAATAAACAGACACAAACAGGTGCACTATGTGGCCTGGCCTCTGCTGGCCTCGACACACAGCTGCAGGGAACACTTTCCCTAGAGTTAAAGGAAAAGTTTATCTGATGAGGCTTGAGGACCCACTCTCAAACCATACTTGACTGCCTGCAACACTCTTCCTCCCTCTCCCCTCCCGCTGGACCCCTGTGGGCCATCAAGACTCCTCTTAAATGCCACTTTTCCCAAAAGGTCATCCTAATCCCCTAACCTAATGAAACTCCCCTGATACACTCTCAAGACACCTTCTAGTTGTGACCTTGATTGCTTATTACAAAGGGTAGTTATATGAGTATTGGGGGGACTATTTGAGTTATTTTGAATTTTTGAATATTTGAAATATTTGAATATTCAAATTATTTTGTCTTCCCCCTTCAAGACCGAACTTCTTAAAAGCAAGGGCCTGCTTGGCTCACCCAGAACGTCCTGAAACCAGCAACGAACTGCTACATGAATGAGTAGATGCTACCAAGTAAGCTCATCATGGGTCCTATCTTTATCAGTCTTGAGATTGACATTAATGTGCCTTTGGTGGGCTGATCTCCTAGGGCTAATTATCATTTCTTTTAAGTAAAAACTGTTGGAAAGCTTTTCAAATAAAATACCGAAAACATGAATTTCTCACAAAAAATGAATTTCTAATAAAAAAATTATTTCAACCCTCACCTTGAGACTACATAATTAAGAAACAGTAGTACTTGAATTTTCTGTTTAATTTGAGATGTCTACATAAACCATTTTCTGCATGATTCTTTCTTTGGTAATTGAAGCTGTCATTTTCCCTTATCATTATCAGGAAAGCATTCCAGATAACAAAATGGAATTTCCTTCGAACTGTACAATTATTGGAATATTACAGTCAACCTAGCTTCATCTATATAACATAAAGTACATGATTTTTACTCAAAATTAGCTCTCAATATAGGCAAGCAAAACAATAAACTAAAATGCACTCGTGTATTCCAAGAAATATATTTGAAATCATCAAGTCCCATGAGAAAAAAGGAGATTCAGGACAGAAACGGTCACGGACCGATGCATGGACCGAGCACTAGGGATACAACGAAAAATACAATGTGGTCCGTCTCAAAAATGTCTTGGGTGTTTGTGGAAAACAACCTGCAGATTGGAATAAAGTAGCCAAGAACAACTGATGCTCAGAACTACAGTCCTATGTGGATCCCTAACAACATGATAAGACCCATTATTTGTCTTCAAAATTAAGGATGACATCGTATTTATCATTATATTCCTAGCACTTGGTGCATGCATCGTACTTGAGAATGTGTGCTTATCTTAATTCCAATTTTGTGGTGGATGCAAGGTTTTGTGCCCATGGATGCCAAGATAGTAACATTGTACTGGCGTGAAAACAGAGAACATCTTTTCTTTATTTCCATACAGAAGATTGACTAAACTTTTGAACTCTGTTTGCCCTTTGGGACCAATTTGTGTTTCCCCTGAACTCATTTCTTTATTGTTTTAGCCAACAAATATGTATAAGGAGGCTGTCCTGTGTCGGGTGCTGCGGTGCCTACCAAGGACACGTGGTTAGCAGGTCCAAGAGGCCCAGCACGGGCTCACTTGCAGTGGGACAGCGTGGCCAGTTCTGTTTGCACACACCTGCCTCGGGAACCCAGCCTCTTGTTTCACCAGTTCACGGGCTTGTGATCACACACACAGTCACACAGACAGTCACACATTGCACAAACTCAGGGAGGGGATGCACTGAGTGTGAGATTGTTTAGGATGGGAGTACCCAACTCGCAGGGGAGCAACCAGACGGATGGGAGAAACGGAGAAGGCCCCCCGGCTAAGCTCTGGGGCTGTGGGGGAAGGTTAGATAGGTGGACGAGTAAAATGAAGAGGGGTAAGGGGTTCAAGTTCAGCAAAGAAGTGGAGAGCTGGGCCTTTGAAAATATGCAGTCAAGACCCCGGAATGCCTGGAAATGGGTTTGCTACTGCCAGAGACCAAGATATGGGGGTGAACATTTGGGGGTGGAAGTGGGGGGTTGCAGGTATGAATTCCTATTATGACACTGTCCACCTCTGGAGAGTGCAAAGGTGATTTTTCCCAAGGTAAAAGTACTTTGCGAAATATCGAACACCACATTGATTCACACAGCATATTGTGATGCATGGAAATTTTAATCACCACAAGTTACAGATGCTCAAGTTCTAGTACCTTGTGAAACAAGCCAGGGAGACTATTTCTAATCAATGTTAAGGAAGAAGGAGAGGAGAAAAGCCGCTCATCTGTATTCTGCCAAAAGCACAAAACAGCAAAATGAATATTCTTTTTTTTTTTTTTTTTTGAGTTGGAGCCTCACTCTGTCACCCAGACTGGAGTGCAGTGATCGCTCCCAGCCACCGCAGCCTCGACCTGCTGGGCTCCGGCGATCCTTCCACCTCGGCCTTCCAAGTAGCTGGAACTACAGGCATGCGCTACCACGCCTGGCTGATTTTTGATTTTTATTGTAGAGATGAGGTCTCGCCAAGTTGCCCAGGCGGGTCTCGAACCCGCAGGCTCAGGCAATCCACTCACCTCAGCCTCCCAAAGGCGCGGGACTACAGGCTGAGTCACCGAGCCCCGCTGAATATTCTTCTTTATGTGTAAATGTTCCACATGGGCTGAAGGCTCCATCTCAGATTCCACTTACAACCCAAACCTTCTCAGCCTCTGAGCCCCGGACTGGCCTTCCTGTCTATGCCATATTTTCCTGTTTCTTTTTTTTTTTATTTTATTTTAAAGATGTGGGGTACGAGTCGGGATTAGGTAAACAAGTGGTCATTATACAGGTAAATTTGGGCATCCCTTGCGTCCCCACTTCACCTGATTTGAGATCAGGTGACCTTATTGATGTGAGTTTCCAGCTACTGCCAATCTCTTTCTTATTGTATTAAGGTAAATGTTCAGGGTCCACTTATGAGTGGGACTCAGTTCTTTGTTTCTGTAATAAATCACTGAGTATTATAGACTCTAAATCCATCCAGATTGTTGCGAAGTCCATAAGTTTTACAAATATTTCCTATGACTACCTAATATTCCATCATGTAATATGTACCACATTTTTTTTTATCCAGTCCAGTTTCGATGGGCAGCACAGTTGTTTCCATGTTTTTTGCTATTGCAAATAGTGCTACAATAAACATGCACATGCAGGTGTCTTTTTTATAGAGTAATTTAAGTTCCTCCAGGTATATTTCCAGAAGGGGGATTGTTGAATGATATGGATGGTCAATTTCTAGTTCTTTTGGGAATTGCCACACTGTTTTTCTTTTTTTGAGTTGGAGTCTCACTCTGTCGCCCAGACTGAAGTGCAGTGGCCGCTCCCGGCCACCGCAGCCTCGACCTGCTGGGCTCCGGCGATCCTTCCGCCTCAGCCTTCCAAGTAGCCGGAATTACAGGCATGTGCTACCACGCCCGGCTGATTTTTTGATTTATTGTAGAGATGAGGTCTCGCTGCCCAGGCGGGTCTCGAACCCGCGGGCTCAGGCAATCCACTCACCTCAGCCTCCCAAAGGCGCGGGATTACAGGCTGAGCCACGAGCCCGGCTTGCCACACTGTTTTTCATAGAGGTCAAGCTAGTTTGCATTCCCACCAGCAGTGTACAAGCATTCCCTTTTCTCCATATCATCACCAGCATCTGTTGTTGTTTGTTTTATGAATGATGGCCATTCTTATTGGAATTAGGCGATATCTCAGTGTGGTTTTAATTTGCATTTCTCTGATGATGAGTGAGGTTGTGCATTTTTTCATGTGTCTGTTGGCTGCCTGTATATCTTCTTTTGAGAAGTGTCTATTCATGTCTTTTGCCCACTTTTTAATGGGGCTGCTTGGTTTTTTTTCCTTTCAACACGTTTGAGTTCCTTACAGATCCTGGATGCTAAGCCTTTGTCAGATATGCAGTTGGCAAATATTTTTTCCCATTCTGTGGGCTGTCTCCTCACGCTCTTGATGGTATCCTTTGCTTTGTAGAAGTTTTTCAGTTTGATGAAGTAAAACTTGTCAATCTTACCTCTTATAATGTAGGCTTTGGGGGTTTTGATCAGGAATTGGTTGCCTATTCTGAATTCTGTAAAGGTGTCTCTTCATTTTCTAAGATTCCTAATGTTTTATTTTTTATGTCTTTGATCTATTTAGAGTTGATTTTTGTGTATGGTGATAGGTAGAGGTCCTGTTTCATTCTTCTGCACGTGGTCAGCCAGTTTTCCCAGCACCATAAACTGAACAGGTTCTCCTCTCGCCATTGGCTATTGGTGGAGGCTTTGTCGAAAATGAGTTGGTTGAGAAATTGAGGTTTTGATTCCAGAATCTCTATCTTGTTCCATTGGTCCATATGCCTGTTCTTGTACCAATACCAGGTTTTTTTGGTTATTGTAGCCTTACAATAAAGTTTAAAGTCTGGAAGTGCGACACCTCTCATTTTGTTTCATTTGCTAAGGATTGTTTTGGCTATTTGTGCTCATTTATGTTTCTATGAATTTCGGTATTGTTGTTTCCAATACAGAGAAGAATGATGCTGGAAATTTAATGAGTATAGCATTGAATCTGTAGATTACCTTTGATAGGATGGACATCTTAATAAAGTTGATTCTTCCAATCCACAAGTATGGAATATTTTTCCATTTGTTTATGTCATCTTTGACTTCTTGGAGCAGTGTTTTGTAGTTTTCATTGTAAAGGTCTTTCACTCTGCTTTAGGAGGATGCTGAGGTATTTCAATTTTTGTGGCTATTGTGAATGGGATTGTGCATTTTATTTGGTTCTCTGCCTGTTTATTGTTGGTGTATTGTTTATTGTTGAGACTGTCTTTTGCACATTTATTTTGTACCCTGAGACTTTGTCAAAGCCCTTTATCAGTGCAAGGAATTTTTTGACAGATTCTCTTGGCTTTTCAAGGTATAGGATCATATCGTCAACAAAGAGGGATAACTTGATTTCTTCTTTTCCTATTTGGATACACTTGATTTCCTTCTCTTGTCTGATTGCTCTAGCTAGGACTTCCAATGCCATGTTGAACAGGAGTGGTGAGAGTGAGCAACCTTGTCTTGTTCTAGTTTTCAGGGGAATTGCTTCCAATTTCTGTTTGTTTATCACTATGTTGACTGTGGGTTTATTATAGATGGCTCTTACCATTTTGAAGCTATGCCTAGATGTTCAACAGTTTTTATAAAGAAGGAATGCTGGATTTTAACAAAAGCTTTTTCTGTGTCTAATGATATAATCATGTGGTTTTTGTCTTTACATCTATTGGTGTATTTAGTTACATTTATAGTCTTGTGAATGTTGAACCAGTCCTGAATCCTGGGGATGAAGCCTACTTGGTCATGGTGGATGATTTTTGAGATGTGTTGCTGGATCTTATTTGTTAGAATCTTGTTGAAAATTTCTGCATCTGTGTTCATCAACGATATTGGCCTGTAGCTCTCTTTCTTAGTTGGATCTTTACCTAGTTTAGGTCACATTAGCTTCATAAAATGATTTGAGGATAGTTCTGTCTTTCTCGATTTCCTGGAATACTTTCCGTAGGATTGGTATTAGCTTCTCCTTGTATGTTTTGTAGAATTCCACTGGAAATCCATCTCATCCAGGGCTTTTTTTTTTGTATGTAGTTTTTTTATGACAGAGTCAATTTCCTGACTTTTTATTGGTCTATTTGGAATCTCATGTTCCTCTTGTTTCAACCTTGGGTGGTTGTGTGAAGTCAGAAAGTCCTCCATTTCATTTAGGTTATCGATTTTGCTTCTATACATAGTATAGTGTGCATAGTAATCTTTGATAAAATTTTATATTCCTTCAGGATCAGTTGTGACTGATTTTTTTGCATTTCTGATTGTGTTTATTTGGGCTTTTTCTCTCTTTCTTGGTCATTCTGGATAGGGATGCATCAATCTTGTATATCCTTTCGAAGAACAACTTTTTTGTTTCACTAATTTTTCACTATGGTAATTTTGCCTTCTATGTCCCATATTTGAGCTTTTACTTTGGTGATCTGGATTCTTCTGCTGAAATTAGGGCTTTGGTGGTCTTACCTTTCTAGCTCCCTTAGGTGACTTGTTAGGCTGTCCACTTGTTTTCTTTCTATGTCCTTGATGTGTGTTCATAGACATATAAATTCCCCTCAATACTGTTTCATGGCATCCCAGAGGTTTTGATAACATGCTTCTTTCTCTTTATTTGTTTCCAGGAATCTTTTGATTTCTGTTTTAATTTCTGTTTGACCCAGAGTTTGCTCTGCATCATGCTGTTTAGTGTCCATGACTTCGTGGGTTTGGGGGGAATTTTGTTGGTGGTGATATTTATTTTTATTCCACTGTGATCTGAGAAGGTGCATGGTAGTAATCCAATAGTGTTAAATTTGTTTATGCTTGATTTATGGCCAAGATGTAGTCGATCTTGGAGTACATTCCATGTGGTAATGAGTAGAATGTTTATTATGTGGTTGTTGGGAAGAGTGTTCTATAAGTATTTACCAAGTTCATTTGGTCAAGCATCAAGTTGAGGTTCTGGATCACAAATTGATTTTTTTTGCCTCGATAATCTACCTTGGGTTGTTAGTAGGGTATTTAAGTCAGTAGATATGACAGTGTTAGAGTCAATATCTTTTTTTACCTTACTTAGAAGCTGCTTTATAAAAGCTGGTACTCCTATTTGGGTGCATATATGTTTAGGATGAATATTTCTTATTGAATCTTTTATCATTATGTGGTGTCCTTCCTAACCTTTTTAATTTTTTGATTGCTTAAAGGCTGTTTTTTCTGATTTTAAGATTGTGGCCGGGCTCGTTGGCTCAGCCTGTAATCTCGCACTTTGGGAGGCTGAGGTGAGTGAATTGCCTGAGTCCATGGGTTCAAGACCCACCTGGGCAACTTGAAACCTCATCTCTACAATAAATCAAAAATGAGCCGGGCATGGTAGCACGCGCCTGTAGTTCCAGCTACTGGGAAGGCTGAGGCAGAAGGATCACTGGAGCCCAGCAGGTCGAGGCTGCGGTGGCTGGGAGCAGCCACTGCACTCCAGTCTGGGTAACAGAGTGAGACTCCAACTCAAAAAAAAAAAATTGTGACTGCTGCCTTCCTTTGTGATCTATTCACCTGAAAATTCATTTTCCATCCTCTAACTTTGAGTCTGTAGGTGTCCTTTGTGGTGAGATAAGCTTCCTGGACACATCAAATTTCTGGGTCATATTTTTTTCCTCTCTTTTAAAATTTTTTTTATTTTAAATATATGGGTACAATTCAGGGTTAGGTATACAGATGTTCATTACGCAAGTACCCTTGATGATGAGGTATGCCCCCTCCCTCCCCTGGCAGTTTCCCACTACTACCAATCCCTTTCTTATAGTGTTAGGATAATTTTTCAAGGCCCACTTATGAGTGAGAAGATGCGATACTCGGTTCTTTGTTTCTGTGATAGATCACCAGTATTATAGCCTCTAAGTCTCCAAGTTGCTGCAAAGTTCATATTTTGCCCTCTTGATGGCTGCATGATATTCCATTGTGTACCACATTTTTTAAATTCAGTCCTCCTTTGATGGGCAACATGGTTGGTTCCATGTTTTTGCTATTGTAAATAATGCTGCCATAAATGTGTGTGCAGGTATCTTTTTCATAGAATGATTTGAGTTCCTCTAGGTATATTCGCAGTAGGGAGATTGTGGGGTCATATGGAAAGTTGATTTTTAGATCCTTTAGGAATTGCTACACTGTTAGGCCCAGAGGGTGTACTAGTTTACACGTCCATCGACAGTGTAGAATTGTTCCCTTTTCCTCACATCCTCTCCAATACCTGTTGTTTTTTGAATTATTAATGATGGCCATCCTGGCTGGAGTTATGTCATATCTCAGTGTGATTTTAATTTGCATTTCTTTGATGACTACTGAGGCTGAGCATTTTTTCATGCTTCTGTTGGCTGTTCATATTTCTTCTTTTGAGAAGTGTCTATTCATATCTTTTGCCCACTTTATAGTGGGGCTGTTTGCTTTTTTCTTTTCGGCACATTTGAGTTCTTTGTAGATCCTGGATGTCAAGCCCTTGCCAGATATACAGTTGGCAAATATTATTTCCCAGTCTGTGGGTTGTCTCCTCACTCTCTCTGTGGTTTCTTGGCTTTGCAGAAGCTTGTCAGTCTGATGAGGTCCCACTTGTCTATCATATCTCTTATGGCATGTGCACTTGGGGTTTTGATCAGGAACTGGTTGCCAGTTCCAATTTCCATAAGAGTGTCTCCTGCATTTTCTAATGTTTTGATAGCTTGAGGTTTTACTTTTAGGTCTTTGATGTATTTAGAGTTGATTTTTTTGGTTTGGTGATTGGCAGAGTTCTTGTTTTAAGCTTCTGCATGTGGTTTCAGCCAGTTTTCCCAGCATCATTTACTGAATAAGTTCTTCTCTCCCCAGTGGTTGATGGTGGAGGCTTTACCGAAGATGAGTTGGGTGAGAAATTGATGTTTTACTTCCGGAAGCTCTATTCTATTCCATTGGTCTATATACCTGTTCTTGTACCAATACCAGGCTGTTTTTATTATTGGAGCTTTATAATAAAGTTTCAAGTCTGGGAGTGTGATGCCTTCTGCACTATTTTTTTCTTTTCCTTTCCCTTTTTTTTTTTTTTTTTTTCTAAAGATTATTTTGACTATTTGAGGTTGTTTATGTTTCTGTTTGAATTCTTGTTTGTCATTTCCAGGTTTGAGAAGAATGCTGCTGGCAACTTAATGGATATTGCTATAATCTGTAGATCACCTTGGGTAGGATGGACATCTTAACTATGTTGATTCTTCCTATCCATGAGAATGGAATGTTTTTCCATTTGTGCGTGTCATCTTTGATTTCTTTGAGCAGTGTTTTGTAGTTTTTGTTGTGAAGATCTTGGTCTTTGACTTCTTTGGTTAGGAAGTTGCCAAGGTATTTTGTTTGTTGTGGCTATTGTGAATTGGGATTGCGCTTTTTAATTGAGTTTCTGTTTAACGTTGGTGTATAGGAATGCGATTGACTTTTGCACATTTACTTTAAACCCTGAGACTTTGCCAGAGTTTTTTATCAGTACGAGGAGATTTTTAACTGATTCTCTTGGATTTTTGAGGTATATAATCACGTTGTCTGAAAAGAGGGATAAGTTAACTTTCTCTTTTCCTACTTGGATACCCCTGATTTCCTTCTCTTGTCTGATTGCTCTGGCTAGGACTTCCAATACTATGTTGAACAGGATGAGTGAGAAAGACCATCCTTGTCTTGGTCTGGTTTTCAGGGGAAATGGTTCCAATTTCTGTCTGTTTAACAGTATGTTGGCTGTGGGTTTCTCATAGAAGGTGCTTATTATTTTGAGGTATGTTCCATCTATGCTTAGATGCTCAAGGGTTTTTATCAAAATGGGTGCTGGATTTTATCAAAAGATTCTTTCACATCTAATGATATAATCATGTGTTTTTTGTCTTTACATCTGTCAATGTATTTAATTACGTTTATGGTCTTGCGGATGTTGAACCAGTCCTGCATCTTGGGGATGAAGCCTACTTGGTCATGGTGGATGATTTTTGAGACATATTGTTGAATCTGGTTTACTAGAACCTTGTTGAGAATTTTAGCATCTATGTTCATCGAGCATATTGGACTGTAGTTCTCTTTCTTTGTCGGATCTTTATCTGGTTTGGGAACGATGTTAGCTTCATAAAATGATTTGGGGAGAGTTCCATCTTTCTCAATTGCCTGGAATACTTTCAATATGATTAGAATTAGCTCCTCGTTGTATATTTTGTGGTATTCTCCTGAAAAACCATCTGGTTTAGGGCTTTTTTTTGTAGGTAGTTTTCTTATGACAAAGTCGCTTTCCTGGGTTGCTACTGATCCATGTAGGGTCTCGATTTCTTCTTGTTTCAACCTGGGGTGCTGCGTGATGTAAGAAAGTCTTCCATTTCATTTAGGTTTTCAAGTTTGTTTCCATACAGTTGTACATAGTAATCTCTGATAATCTTTTGTATTTCTTTGGGGTCAGCTGTGACTTCATCTTTTGCATTTCTGATTGTGTTTATTTGGGCTTTTTCTCTCTCTTTCTTGGTCAGTCTACCAAGAGGGTCCATCAATCTTATTTATCCTTTCAAAAAACCAGCTTTTGGTTTCATTAATTTTTTAAAATTACCTTTTTGTCTTCTATATCCTGATATTTGGGCTTTTATTTTGGTGATCTGGATGCTTCTGCTAGAGTTAGGGTTTTTGTGGTCTTGCTTTTCCAGCTTCCTTAGTTTGTTAGGCTGTAATTTGTGATCTTTCCATTTTCTTCATGTGTGTTCATAGAGATATGAATTCCCCTCTTAGTACTGATTTCATGGAATCCCAGAGGTTTTGGTAAGATGTTTCTTCATTTTTATTTGTTTCCAGGTATCTTTTAATCTCTGTTTTGATTTCTGTGTTGGCCCAGGAGGTGTTTCACATCATGTTGTTTAGTGTCCATGTGTTTGTGAGTTTTGAGGGAACTTTGTTAGTGTTAATATTTATTTTTATTTCACTGTGTTCTGAGACGGTGCCTGGCAGAATTTCAATCTTATGGATTTTGTTTCTGCTTAATTATGACCGAGTACATTCCATGAGATGATAAGTAGAATGTATATTCCCTGGTTGTTGGGTGGTATGTTCTGTAGATATCAATTAAGTCTACTTGGTCAAGTGTCACATTGAGGTTCTGGATCTCCTTGCTGATTTTTTTGTCCTGATGATCTTTCTAGGGTTGTTAGTGGGGTGTTTAAGTCCCCAGCTATGATAGTATTATAGTCAATATCTTTTTTTAAGTTTTCCTGGAAGCTGCTTTATGAAAGTTGGTGCTTCTATGTTGAGTGCATATATATTTAGAATGGATATTTCTTGTAGATGGATTGAACATTTTATCATAATTCAGTGACCTTCTGTACCTTTTTAAAACTTTTGATGGCTTAAAGGATATTTCATCTGATATTAAGATCATGACTCAGCTGGGCTCGGTGGCTCAGCCTGGAATCCCGTGCCTTGGGAGACTGAGGTGAGTGGATTGCCTGAGCCCACGGGTTCAAGACCCAACTGGGCAACTTGGCGAGACCTCATCTCTACAATAAATATTAAATTAGCTGGGCATGGTAGCGCACGCCTGTAATTCCATCTACTCGGAAGGCTGAGGCAGGACGATTGCCAGAGCCCAGCAGGTTGAGGCTGCAGTGACCAGGAGCGGCCACTGCACTCCGGTCTGGGTGACAGAGTGAGACTCCACCTCAAAAAAAAAAAGATCATGACTCCTGCTTTCTTTTGTGTTCCCTTCAGCTGAAATTTTGTTTTCCATCCTCTTATATTGAGTCTGAGTTTTCTTTCTGGTGAGATGAGTCTCTTGGAGACAATATATTATTGCCTTATTATATTTTATCCAATTTGTCATTCTATGTCTTTTTGGTGGAGCATTTAGTCCATTCACATTCAGGTTAATTATAGAGATGTGAGGGTTTACACCTGTTATGAGGTTCTTATAGAGTTTGTTGTTGTTGCTGATGGTGTTTTTTTGTTTTGTTTTGTTTTTTTGAGTTGGAGTCTCACTCTGTCACCCAGACTGGAGTGCAGTGGCCGCTCTGGGCCACCGCAGCCTCAACCTGCTGGGCTCCAGCGATCCTTCCGCCTCAGCCTTCCGAGTAGCCGGAACTACAGGCATGCGCTACCATGCCCGGCTGATTTTTTTATTTATTGTAGAGATGAGGTCTCACTGCCCAGGTGGGTCTCGAACCCACAGGCTCAGGCAGTCCACTCACCTCAGCCTCCCAAAGGTGCAGGATTACAGGCTGAGCCACCGAGCCTGGCTGCTGCTGATGTTTATTGTTGTTTTTCTTTTGATTTTTGGGTTGATTCATGTGTGTTTTCAATAGTTTTCCTGCATTCTTGGGAAGGTAATTGTTGTTCTTTTTTTCCCTTTCTTCTGTGTTTAATACTTTCTTAAGTGTTTCTTGTAAAGCTGGTCTGGAGGCAGTATAAACTCTTAGGGATTCAATGTCTGGGAAGGATTTTAATTCTCCGTTACTGATGAAACTTAGCTTACCTGGGTAGGTAATTCTTGTTAAAATTGCTTATCTTTGAGAACTTTGAAGATTGGGCTCCAAGCTCCCCTTGCCTGAAGTGTTTCTGTAGATAAACCTGCTGCTATTCTAATTGGTCTTCCCTGATAGGTAGTCTGACCCTTCCCTCTTGCTACCTTTAGGATTTTTTCCTTTATAGCTGCTTTATGTAGGCGAATTGCTATGTATCTAGGAGTTGGTCTTCTCATTTGCTGTTTTGCAGGGGTTCTCTGAATCTCTTGTGTTTGAATGGCTGCATCATTGATGAGATGAGGAAAGTTTTCTTGGATATTCATCTGATGTTTGTTCCAGGGTGGTCTCTCTCTCTCTATCTGCCTCAGGGATTCCAATTAATTTTAGATCAGACCTCTTGAAATAATCGCTCATCTCTAGGAGGTTTTGTCATGTCTTTTTAAGCTTCTTTTCTATGTTCTTAACAATTTGGGTTAGTTACATATTTCGGTCCTCAGACTTTGAGATTCTTTCTTCTGTTTGATTAGTTCTGCTTTCCATGCTTATAATTTTTTGTTTATTTCATTCACTGTATTCTTTATTGCTGTTATCTCTGTTATCATCTCCTTCATTCTTTCCCCTTGTCTCTCCTCATTCCTATTTATTCTCTCTATTAATACCTTGATATCTGGGCTTGTGGTTTGATACCAGTCATTCTGGGGACTCTTCATTGTTTGAATGATGAAGTGTGTATTCTCAGTGACTGACCCCCAGGGGTCTATGTAAGACCGATATTCTTCCTTTGGTTTTTCTTCATTTGTGTAGATTTTCCTCCCCTTTTTTATCTCTTCTTTAATTCTGTTATCCAGTGATGGGGGGATAGCTTTTATTTCTGTTTTCTCAATGTCCTATTTCTTCTGTTGATCCTCTGGCTTTGTTCAATTCTGAAGCTAGACTGGGGGAGGCAGCCTCTGTTTTTTTTTGCAGTTTTGAGATTTAATTAAGGGAGGGCTGTGATTCAGAATCTATCTGCAGCTTCCAATATCTGCTGACAGGTGTGTGGGTCCCCTGGAACCCACGTCCCACTGTCATAAAATCTGTCCATTCAGCAGGATGTCTGTTTGCCCCCTGAAAGCAAAGTGAGTTAAGAAAAGAGAAAATAAGGAAAAGGAAGGAGGAAGATGAAAGGAAGGTAGAAAGAGAGAAGAAGAAGAGTTAAAAAAAAGACTGGCATAGCAACTAACAACTAAACAGAGAAACAAACAAAGACAAAAAAAAACAAAAAAGACAAAAACATATCGACAATCATACAAAAAAACAAAAAAGACCCCTGTTGTACTCTCCCTCAAAAACACCTATGCACAAACAGAAAATCTTAAAAATAAAAACATTAAAATAACAGAAATAAAGCAAGTAGAAAAGCATGAGCAAACACACAAAGAAAGAGAGAAGAAAAAAAGCAAAAACTGTCTAGGCTCCTAGACTCAGCCTGTAATCCCAGCACTTTGGGAGGCTGAGGTGAGTGCATTGCCTGAGTGTGGATTCAAGACCAGCATGGGCAACTTGTTGAGACCTTGTCTCTACAATAAATTTTTAAAAATTAGCCAAGCATGGTAGTGTGCACCTATAGTTCTGGCTATTTGGAAGACTAGGTAGAAGGATCACCAGAGCCCCGTAGGCCAATGCTGGGGTGGCCAGGAGTGTGTGCCACTGCAGTCCAGCCTGGTAAACAGGGTGAGACTCCAACTCAAAAAAAAGCAAAAACTAAAACAAAAAACAAACAAGAAGAAAAAATACTTGCTCTGTAACCATTTCTGCAACTCCAGTTGCTCTGTAGTCATTTCTGTAACTCCAATTTCCTGCTGCTGCCTCTGCCTCGGGGAGAGGCTCTGGTCTCCAGGCCCTCCCCCTTTGCTCTTATCACAGGCTGATAGGCTTGCTCTCTGTGTGGGTTAGATCCTCCACAGACTACTGTGGGCTGAAGATGGATCAGATCCAGACTCACCTACTCACAGCTGCTGCTGTCAAGTCTCCCACTGAGCTCTGATGTGTCTGTGCTTGTTCCAGCATAGGGGAAGAACGTCTGTATCTCTGAGTCCAGTGAGGGGATAGCCTCTGGGTCTCAAGGTGGAGGCTGGGTGGAGCTGAGCAGGGCAATGCAGGCCTCTACCCAGTCCCAGTACCGATAAAATGGCACCTATTGGCATTTTGTCCCCAACACTGCCCAGATTTCCACGACCTGCCTCCATCGTTCCTCCTGCTCATGCCCGGTCTGCTGCTGCAGATCAAGGTGTGGGCCAGGTACCAGGTGGTGAAAGGTAGCTGCTCTCTGATGTATCCTCTCAAGAGAGCCCCCAAAATGGCTGACAATCCTGTGCACCCGGGTCTCCAATCTCAGGTCAGCAGGGGGTTGCAGTCACGTCCAGAGGAGAGCCCGGGTGCATCAACCTGAGTCTCCTCTCAGATGGACTTTCACTCACCCACTGGCACACACCCACTCATGCAGAGAGTCTTTATGGACACTTGCTTTTACAGAGACTCTCACAGTCTGACCTGTCCATCGCCATCTGGCTTGGAAGTCCCTTGTTTTTTAATCCAGTTTTCCATTCTGTCTTTTCAGTAGTGCATTTAGTCCATTCACATAAGGTTGATTATTGAAATGTGAGAGTTGTCCCTGTCATAATGATCTTATAAGGCTGTTTTGTTTTTATTTAACTTTTGTGTTCACATATGCATGTGTTTGCACTTTTGTGGGTATGCTGTATGTTCTGCTGGTTCTGTGTTTGCAATTTTGTGAAGTATATGGTCTTTCATTACTTTTTTCTTCTGTGCACTGCACCTTTTTAAGCATCTCTGTAGAGCTGTCTCAAAGCAGCATATTTTCTTAGGGATTGGATGTCTGGGAAGGATTTTGATTCTCCCTCACTGATGAAGCTTAGCCGAGGTAGGTAGGAAATTCTTGGCTGAAATTATTTATCTCTGAGTATATTAAAGATTGAGGTCCAATTCCTTCTGGCCTATAGTGTTTCTGCAGATAAGTCTGCAGCAATTCTGATTGGTCTTCCCCAGTAGGTAGTCTGAACCTTTTCTTTTGCTGCCTTTAGCAATTTTTCTTGTATGCCTACTTTGTGTAGGTGAATTGCTATGTGTCTAGGGCTTGGCCACTCATAAGATGTCTTGCAGGGATTCTCTGACTCTCTTGTGCTTGTATAGCATCTCTCTGGCCAGATAAGGGAAGTTTTCCTGAATGACCTCATGGAATGCTTGTTCCAGGGTATTTTCTGCTTCTCTTTCTATTTCAGGTATTCTGATTAGATGTAAGTTTGGCTTCTTGATAAAATAGCATATCCCTTGGAGAGTTTGCTCTTCCTCCTTAAGCGTTTTTCTATATTTTTAATAGGTTGGGTTAATTCCATAATTTGGTCTTCCAGCTCTGAGATTCTTTCTTCTGCTTGGTCAATTCAGCGTCCCATGCTTGTTAATTTGTTATTTATTTCTTGGATGCAGTTCTTTATATCTGTTATTTCTGCATATGCTTTCTTGAGTTTGTCCAGCTCTGTTGCAATTTCATTGAGTGTCAGCCCTTGCATTTCTTGATTTTTATTCATTCTATCCAACAATTATCTGATCTCCATAAGTACCTTCTGGGTACTGTTATTCTCAGAGATAGCCGTTGTCTGTGCCCCAGTAGCTGTTCTTTCTAGCATTGACTTTTTGCTGGGCTTCTGGTGGTAGCCAGTAGTTCTTCATTGGTTTTCCTTCATTTGTAGCAGTTGTCCTATCTTTCTAGTACATTCCGTTGCTCAGTAGAAAATGAGGAAATAGTCGCTTCTGATATTTGCTCTACCTTTTGTCCTTCCTTTAGCCTGAGCTCCAGGTATGTTCAATTATGAAATAGGGCTGGGGGCAGGGCATTGTGCTGTCTCTTTACAATTTTGAGCACTTGCTAGAGGCTGGGGGTCTGCAAGGATTCAGAACATATTGGCAGCTATCTGGTGAATGAGCCAGCTAGGACTCACTCTCCAACTCTTCACAATATGACCTTACAATGGGTCTGCTTGCATAGCCCCTACGTCTGAGACAGGGTGTAAAAGGGAAAAGAGAGGAGAAGCATAGGAAAATGAGAAAGGCAGGAAAGAGAAAAGAAGAAAGGAAAATAGAAAAAGGAAAGAAAAAGCACACGCACGCACACACACACAAACCCAGAGGGAGAACAAAGAAAGAGAAATAGAAAAAGGAAAGAAAAGAGAAAAACAACCAACCAACAAGCAACCAAATTAGGCAATCAGTCAAACAAGCCGTTCCTGTCACCAGCCACCTTCTTGGTCAGCTCCGCTGCCTGCGTCTATCATCCAGCAGCTGGCTCAGGGTGGTGGATGGCTCATCTGGGGTTCCACATCTGCCATTACCTGCCAGGGCTTGTGCCCTGGGCAGTGTTCTCTGGGGTTGCAAAGAGCAACCCCAAAGCAATGCAGAGATCAGTGCCTTGTCTCAAGATGCAGTTCTGCTGTTCTGCAGAGGCTGGCCTGGAGCACTTCTCTGTCCTGGTGTTAGAGAGTCTGCTTCGTTTCTCTGCCAGAAGCTGTTGCTCCCTGCCCGATAGTTACCAGTCTCAGGCTCTCAGAATCTGGTGGTGAGGCTCAGGGGCCCTGTCGAGGCTCAGGGTTAGCTCCCCCCACTGCTTCCTTGGGAGTCTGCCTCAGGCTCCCTCCACAGCCCTCATTGCCAGCATTCCGCTCACTCGAGCAGATCTTCCCAGGCAAAGCTCCCAAATTGTCTGCCGCTAGGTCTCCCACTCCGGTTGCATTTGTCTGTGTTTGGTCCAGTGTGAGGGTGGGGCATCGCTGTGCTTGGAGTGCCCTCTCTGGCAAATGACGGTCGGTTTCAGAGGGGTGTGGAGATCACCCCCTCGATCTCAGAACACAAGCTGCTTAGGATGCAGGCAGTTCTGAATTGGGTGAGATAAAGCAGCTCTCTGCCAAGTCTCGGGACAGAGGAAACGGTGGCAGTCTGTGTTTTTTACCTCTGACAGGGCTCAGCTCTGGAGTTCCTCCCCGTGCTTTCTCCACGGTCCCTGCCGCCAGTGCCTGGCCTGAGACCACAGGTAGTGGTGTGAGCCAGGTGCCAGCTGATCTCTTCTGCCTTTTCCCAAGAGATGCCCCGGAGATGGTGGATCTTTCTGCGCACAGCGGGTTCTGAACTGAGAGCACTGACAAACTGTAGCCGTTTCTGCAGGGGGCACCAGACACCCGATCCTGTGTCCCCCCTCCATTGGACATTCACTCACCAACTTGCACACACAAACGCATGCAGATTAGTTTTTTGTGCACTCACCCATGCAGAGACCTTTACACTCTGACTGGATCCGATGCCATCTTGCCCCAGTTTCTTCCTGTTTTTTGTTTGTTTTTGTTTCAATCACTCTGGCCAGTATTATTTGGGAATTGTGTTAATTTTGGAAGAAGCTTGCAAGGTCTTTGGCGGTCAAAGTAGTCATTTATACTTCCCTGGGCACACCCAGACAGGTGCCAAACACTTAGCACTGAAAGGTTGCAGACCTCTGCAGTCATTGAGTCTCTGGGACTCCTCTGAGGACACACATCCCTCAGTTCCCAGGGAAGATCAGAGAAGGAGCCTTGCAGAGGTTTCTCGTTTGTTTTGCATTCATTTACCCTGCTAATTTCCAGAGTGAAGTGCCTGAAGGTAGCTCAGCTATAAGCAAGCATGACAGCTGTCACATGGCTGACTCCAAGTGTGCTTTGTCAGTGTGCTTGTTTTTCCTCCATGCTAACTTAATCTTCAGAACCTATAAAGTTTAATCCCGGCAGTACCAATTAGAGGTGGAGACAACAGAAATCCCCTGAAAGGCCTTCGAGAAATCTACACCACTTCAACAAGGACAGCCAGGCTCTTAATGTTTCTTGTCACTTCCTTGGGCGTTCTGTGAAGAGCTACAGTTGGGTATTTAGAGAGCCGAAAGACACCTCTAAAACCAAGTGCTGAATGTAAAAAAGACGTGTTGAGCGTCTTTGGATCCAGATGAGACGTTAAGCCAAGTACACACCTTCTTCTTAACCTCACTTGGGGATTTCTGTGTGTACAGGACTTAAAAACAAAATTCAGTCAGAAGAGCTTATTTTTTAAATGTTGCCTCCTGGTGGTGTGGAATCATCCTTTTCTGCCTCTTCCAGTGGAAGTTCCAGCTGTGGCCACACAAGGAAATGTAAGCGCTGGCATTTCTGAGATTTGCTAGGCAAAGCAAGGAAGTGCAAATTTAGGGAAGCAAAAGCTGTCTCCAGGGAATGGCATTATCTGATGCCTGTGTGATGAGCCCGTGGTTGATTAAATGTGTTTCAAACACACCAGGAGTAGCGAAACACAGACACAGGGTGGGTTAACCAGCAGGGTAGCATTTTGGGGGAAGGCCCGGCCCATGAGGCCTGGCTTGTGCTGTTTCTCGTGTCTTGTCTCTCTCCACGCTGGCCTTCCCTGCTGAAGAGGTGGTGATGAAGACCAGGCTTGGGGTTGGGTCAGAAGCCCCAGAGACAAACGGCACTTACAGCCAACAGCATATTCTCACCCTATGGGAGAAACACAGAGACTTATTCTTTCGAGAGATGCCGGGACTGGCCACAGGGGCCACTGGCCAAGTCGCCCAGCTGAACAGCCCGTTGGAGAGGCACATCCTAGGATGACAGAGGGGAGACAGACCTGTCAGTCCAGCGGGCCATGAACATGACTTTGTCCGATCCTTTTTGTCTCTCGGTAACGCTCTGTTTGCACCATGATGTATTCCATTTAAGCTCTGTCTTCCACTTGTCTTCCCAGTTACAGACTCACCATTGACATGGGACAGATCAGTGAACTCTTCCTTCTGATTGGCCATTGCTCACTCGTTCCCTGAGCCCAGCACGCCCTTGGAGGGTCGCCTGTACCCCAGCTCGCTTTCTGTCTGTGCATGACATTCATTATGACTTCACCCTTTCTCTGTGACTTCTGGTACTCTAGAGCAAAACTGAAGATACCACTACAGCAGAGTATTGTCCCAGAAAGAAGCTAAGGCCCATTTGAAATAAGTTTTGGGATCTCAGACTATTCTTAAGCCATTACCTGGAATCTAGCAAAGTCAAGTCAAACTTTAGAAAGTTAGAGCTGGGATTCAAATAATGATGAATATCAAGTAACAACATTGAAAAACGTCCAGCTGCCGGGCTCGGTGGCTCAGCCTGTAATCCCGCGCCTTGGGAGGCTGAGGTGAGTGGATTGCCTGAGCCCGCGGGTTCGAGACCCGCCTGGGCACCTTGGCGAGACCTCATCTCTACAATAAATCAAAAATCAGCCGGGCGTGGTAGCGCGTGCCTGTCGTTCCAGCTACTCGGAAGGCTGAGACGGAAGGATCGCCAGAGCTCAGCAGTCGAGGCTGCGGTGACCGGGAGCAGCCACTGCACTCCAGTCTGGGCGACAGAATAAGACTCCGACTCAAAAAAAAAAAAATGTCCAGCTTTCCTGTTGTGAGAAGAAACACAGAATAGCTTTGTGCAACTTGGCAGAAAGAGTATACTTATGGTTGGAGCAAAGGAACACATAGGAATTTTAAATCTGTATTATAACTGGGATTATGGCTGATTTTTTTCTCTATTTTAAAACCTTGCCTTAATGTTTCTAATTAAAGTGTATGTACGCTGGTGGGAAGCTCAGCCATCACCTGGGCGAGCATCTTCAATTTCCCAGCCTAAGACTTTCTCTGTAAAGTAAACTATTTTTGTTTAGCCCTAACTCTGTATTTTTATAATATTGATCTTTTCTCTAAGATGCTGCCATCCCTAGCACCCAGTAAACAAACACTGTGATTTATGTGTCTGTGGTCTCTGATGGCATGTGTGTCAGCAGCCTGGACATTTAAATTTTAAGTGTGTTCATGTTACAGCATCTGACACGTCCCCTAAGAGCCTGTCCCTAGAGAAAAGTCTGGGATCTGTGAGTGACAAAGACAAGGGAAAGGAGGAAGCCACGGATCTTTCTAAAAGGTACTTTTGGGACACTATATGAAAGACATTACGACTCAAAAGATTTCTGGATTTTAAAAGCATATAGTCTTTTCAAGTGTTTTGAACTCCAGCTCCCACGCTCCCGGGGAGTTTTATGCTGTTGGAAACTCCAGCCCCCTGTGTCCATCCACCCAGAGGTCCGCAGTGCCACCAGGCAGCCTTCCTAGCTCCTGTTTACTGCGTCACCAAGCGGGCTAGTTCAGGCCCTTGGGAGCCCAGAGTTCCCCAGGCTGGTGTCTCTCTTCTGTCAAATCCACAGCAATCAGATCAAGTCTCTCGCATAAGGCTAGGAGCACCGACAGCAACCTACTGTATTATTATCCCTCTGTTTGCATGTTCTCTTTTTAAAAAAATACATTTTATTTCAATAACTTTAGGGGTACACGTGGTCCTTGGTTACATGGATGCATTGCCTAGGGGTGAAGTCTGGGCTTTAAATGCAGCTGTCACCCAACCTGGAGCAGGACCCAACAGGTGATTTTTCATCGTCCTCTCCTTCCACCCTCCCCATCCTGAGTCTCCAGTGTCTATCATCCCATTCTCCATGCCTTTGTGGGCCCGTAGCGTAACTCCCACTTACAAGGGCAAACATGTGGGATTTGGTTTTCTGTTCCTGCATTGCTTCACTTAGGATGACGGTCTCCAACTGAGGCAAATATTTATTTTGCTTGTTTTTATTGTATCTTTTTATTTCTGTTGGCTAATGTGTTTTAAGGCAGCAAGTGGACTAAAACTCAGTTTTCTGTCAGAACTCTAAGTTGCTCTAGAGACTAATGTGTTCTTTCTCTCTCTCTCTCTCTCCCCACCTTCTCTCTCTTTCTCTATTTCTCTGAGTCTCTCTCTCTCTCTGTGTCTCTCTGTGTATCTCTCTCTTTCTCTCTGTCTCTGTATGTTTCTCTGACTCTGTGTGTCTCTCTGTGTATCTCTCTCTGTCTCTAATTCTCTTTATCTCTCATCTCTCTGTGTGTCGCTCTGTGTCACTCAGTCTGTCTTATTCTTTGTCTCTCTGTCTCTCTATATCTCTCCGTCTCTTTTTCTTTTTCTGTATCTCTGTCTCTGTGTGTTTGTCTCTCTGTCCCCGTCTTTCTCTCTTTATCTCTCTGTCTCTATCTCTCTATGTGTGTCTCTGTCTGTCTCTCACTCCATCTCTCCTTTCCTATCTCTATCTCTGTTCTCTGTCTTACTCTTTTTTTCATAGTAAGTGTTGGATAGCTTTATGTAATTTATTGACTATTTTACTGAAAGTGAAAACTAGAATGATTATACGGGTGCTTGAAGCACACTTCCTCCTGGATATGGACCACTTTTCCACTATCTTGAATTGAAAAAATATAAATCAAACCATCATGAATCCAGACAATCTGTACTATCATCTTGGAGATTAGAATTTCAACATAGGAATTTTAGGGGGGGCACAAACATACAGTTTATAACAATCGTGAATCTGATGTTTAGGGTCTTCTTGTTTCCTTTTTATTTTCAAATGGGTTTTTACGTGTTCTTTTTTTTTTGAGTTCGAGTCCCACTCCACCACCCAGGCTGGAGTGCTGTGGCACACTCACTCACGGCCATCCCCGCATCGACCTGCTGGGCTCCGGTGACACTTCCATCTTCCAAGCAGCCGGAACTACAGGCACACACTACCGCGCCTGGCTTACTTATTTATTTATTTCGTAGAGATGAGGTCTCACCAAGTTGTCCGGGCGGGTCTCGAACCCGCGGGCTCAGGCAATCCACTCGTCTCGGCCTCCCAAAGTGCTGGGGTGACAGGTTGAGGCACCGAGCCCAGCCTTCATTGATGTGTTCTTAAACGAGCATACATATTTTTTCATTGCCTTTAATATTACAAAAAAAGTACTACCCACTTTGGAGTATTATTGAGCTCATGATTTTAGTTCAGTAGTCTGCTGTTACTGTGCTTTCACAGTGCTGTGTTTTCTTATGTCCTTTGTCTCTCTGTGTCTCTCTCTGTCTATAACTCTCTTTCTCTATCTCGGTCTCTGTCTCTGTCTCTCTCTGTATGTCTCTTTCCCTCGGTCTCTCTGTGTCTCTCTCTGTCTCTCACTCTCTCTCTCACTGCCGGTCCCTCCCTGCTCCTCTCTGCGTGTCCATTCGGCTCCCTTCTCACCACGGGCTGTCTTTTCTGTATGCTCCAGGGAAGGTTCTGGGCTGGAGAACGCGATTCCGGTCATCTTAGCTCATGTACGTCTGTGAGGCCGGGGTGCTGTGGAGTCTCTCCAACCCAGAGGTCTCTGTCCTGTAACCTGGGATTCGTAAGCATACTACACCCAGAGTTGTTATGCGGATGGAGTGTGACAATTCAGGTAGGGCACCAAGCAGGGGCCAGGCTCGTGGTAAGTCCTGAGCGAGGACTGGCTCTGTATAGAGATGATCCTTCTGTCCTAACTAGGTCACCGAGTTTGGTGATTCTGTTGCTGATGATAATCCTAGCTTAGAGGGAGAAAACGGAGTAGACATGGCAGGTGGCTTGGTCCAGTACAAGACGGGACAGCCTGCCCCGGGAGCAAGCTCCCTCAGAGCCACTTGCAGACACAATTCCTGGGCTCGTGCTCACCAGGAGATGAAAGCGCAAATCCTGCTTGCAGGCCATCTAGGGCAGAGTTTTCTCTTTATTATATTGAACAGCAATAACAAACAAAAGGACTTTTGTTTAAAAAGAGAGAAAGAGAAAATTCTACATTTCTTTCCAACTTTAGCCCTTCTGGGCACTCTTTTAGCATTTTACTAAAATGCTACTTCACAGAGAGCTCAGCTCCTTGTTCTGGTCATGCAGTCACAAAGGACAGACTTGGTAAACAGCTGTGGCTTCTCTGCCAGGGAGACGCTGCTCCTTGGGGAAGGGACCCTGTATGGCATGGAGTCTCCGAGGCTGAGAATTCGTGGTTCAACTGTTTCCCAATCAGTGCCAACTTTATGCAAGGGGCTGAACACAGCTGCGAATTCACCTGGTCTTAAAACTCAGAATCCATCTCTTTACTTAGTTTTCAATCCTTCTTTGCTCTGTATCCAGGGGTTACAAGAGGGCTCTGAGTTTCATCCTGTTCCTTGAAGGTCACTCACAGTTTGGTTCTCTCTGTGATGCTGGAGCAAGTGACCTCGGCCCCATCCGTCTGGAATCAGAAGCCCTGGCTCCCCTGGGCTTTATCCTCTATGGACTGCTTGTCCTTTGGGACAGCAAATTAACTGTGTTGCCACAACACCCACATGGCTTCACACCTTGGAGGATGATTGGGACTCTCGCTGTCCTTCTTCCCATCTTGGCCTAATAACTAATTCCAAGTACTGTCACTCCTTGTCGCTCTGAGATCTGTGGGCAGTTGTGTATTCTCTGGTGCCAATGTCTATAGTCCCAAGGATTCTAGCTCACTTCAGTAGAAAAGAATGTGTAAGGAGAATGTTTTGCAGTTGACAGAAGTGGACAATTGGGTTTAGAAATATCAAAGGAACCAGAGCTCTTAGAGTCTCTCAAGGTCATGCTAAGGAACACTTCCCTCCAGCATCCTGTCCTTATGGGCTTCTATTTAAGATTCAAAGGAGACACAGAAATTGCTTTATGCATCCAGGATCTGGGGACTACGTGTGAGGTAGATTTGGGGAGGGCTCAACCAAATAGGCTGGAACACAGCTTCAGATTGGGCAATAGGGATATGGCTGCATTTGTCACGTGGTGGCTCCATCCACCGTGTGCACAGCTGGCTGGAGATCCAACCATAAGCTGGGATGGCCATGCGGATCTGTGGCCTATGGCAAATGACACGAAAAGGCGATGCATTCCTTGCTATAATGGAAATGAGGGAAGGCAAAGGCCCAGGAGACAGGAATGCTGAACTGGACTGGACTTGTCCATTCTGCTCACCCATGCCCAACTCTCTGCTCCCAGAGCAGTTTCCTCCAAGAGGCTGTAAAAGGAGAGTGGTGAGGGAAGTGTAGTGTGTTTAAAGGATCAGAGCTGGCTGTTCTCACTGCCCTGGAATGCCTGTGGGGGGGTGGGTGACAAGTGAACAGGCTTCAGAAGACGGGAAGAGGACCCAGGGTGAAGCAGGAATTGTCAGAGGGAGGCAGCTGGGGCCATCTAACAGGGACTCATGCACATCTACTGCCCCATGCCTTGAACAGATCCCAGGGTCTGCACCACCTAGGGGTCCAGCCTGCGAGACCACACCCTGGTTCCCCGCAGGGACAGTACCATGGCTAGAACCCTGAGAGCAGGACATGACAATTGCCAGGATTCCTTGGATAGAGCTCACGTGATAGAGAAAAGACAATAAATACAACAAAAGTAGAGGATCCTTCCCGGCCAGTATCTGATGTTCCAGAATTTAGGGGCCTGTTGGATGATCTCCTCCAAAGAAACAGCAAATGTGCGACATGTTCTCCCCACAGTGAGGAAGAGGACCGCTTTTTTTTCCTCACCCCTATCTGTACTGTGTGATGGCAAAGCTAGATCTCCCTTGGTGATCAGGACCACCCACCTCAGCCAGCATGGCAGTGCTCTTTTTGACCTGTGACACATGGCACCAGGTGACAGTCTCAACTTCCAGTCCAGTGGTGCCATTGCCATGTCCCCTGTGGGCAACAGACATCCTTTGAGGACAGAAACCTATTTTGAACACCAAAGTTGGAGAAATAGGAAGCAAAAACCATTCAAGTGTGTTACTAGGTACATTAGAGAGAGGCTCTACTTCCACGTCTGCCATTGGACAATTGGGTTTAGAAATATCAGGAACCAGAGCCCTTAGAGACCCTCAAGGTCATGGCCATTAAACCCTCCCCTCCAGCATCCTGTCCTTATGGGCTTCTATTTAAGATTCAAAGGAAACACAGAAATTGCCTGATGCATCCAGGATCTGGGGGTTATTTGTGAGGTGGATTTGGGGAGGGTTCAACCAAATAGGCTGGAACACCGCTTCAGATTGGGCAATGTGGACATGTCTGCAATTATCATGTGGTGGCTCCATCCACAGTATGCACAGCTGACTGGAGATCTAACCACCTGCTGGGATGGCCATGCGGAACTGTGGCCTATGGTAAATGACAGGTACATTAGAGAGAGGCTCTGTTTCCATGTCTGCCGTTGACTCCCAGATGCCTGTTTTTTGCTATGGAGAAGCATCATCTATTAATCGTTGATTAAGACTATATGCTGGATCCTACAGGATAACACCCCATCCTCTCAAGGTGTTGGCTATCAACTGGTGCCATAACTGAGTCTCCGCATGGTTATTTCAACATTCTAAAAAGTCGGTATTATATGGGTGATGAGGTTTCCTTTGAAATCAGCGAACCCTGTGTGCTTGGCAGGAGGAAGGAGATTGTAAAATAGTTTCCTTGATCAGAAGCAACGTTCAGTGGCATACCACTGCCATGAATAAGGCATTCAGGAAGTTCTTTCTTAGTGTGGTGGAAACATCATATCTGGCATCAATGCCTATTTCAGTAAGTGTGAATCACTGGTTCCCCATAATGGAAAATTGAAAAGGTAACCTCACTGCCTCTAAGTCCCTGGCTGGTTTCCCTTCCCCCGGGGTCTGGTACCACGTCAGAAGCTTAGAGTGGGTCACTGATGCTGAGAGTTGCTCACTCAGCTTTGGCGGTAGATGTCAGCCTTATTCCAAGGATGTCCATGCTGCTGCCTCCATGCATTCCAATCCTGCCCATGGCCACTCGGTTCACTTTGACCACCACTGCTCCACTGAGAAACCACTGGGATGGCCGAGGAAGGAGGCTGATTGAATGAACAAGACACGTTACCTGCCTTCCTGAGTATGAGGAGCTTCCTCCAAAGTGAAGTCTCCAAAGTGGAGTCTCCTTGGTGAAAAATCACATGGGCCACAGATATTCTCATGTTCCAGACCCATTTTGACACTGTCTTCCTCAGATCTTCTTTCAAATCTTTGTCTATCTGGCCGAACAATAAGCCACAGCCCACAAATGAGTGCAAATTCCCGCCTTAGACCATCTTTTCTTCAGAAAAATATAGTATTTACCATTTGCAACTCTGCTTAGTGGAAAAGATTCTCTTGTCTGCTCTCCTCCAATGCTACACCTGAATAAGGATATAAAGCCACTGTAGTCTACTTCTCACTGGTGCAAGCATATCTACAGCACCTTTGTAAAGCAAGTTCAAAGCTCTCTTCTTTGATAAAACCAGCCATGAGGACTCCTCATGGAGATTTAGTTGTGAGTTGAGAGTAGGATGGCATTTTAGGGGTGTGAGCCACAGGCTGAACTTATTTATTCCTACAAGATCCACTTGAGCCCAGGTCCATACTTATATCACCTCCAGATGATGATGGAGTGTTAATTGTGTACCCAACTTGATAACTTTATAGTTCAGATAATACCCAATCCATGGTGTGAATTTCATGTTCAATGGTCAACTAATGTCCATGATCAGTCTCTGTTAGAGCCCAATAGCAAGCCAAGAAATATACTTAGAAGAGAAGGGTTATGTTCCAATGGTGATTTGGTTTTGTTCAAAACCCTATCATAGACACCAAATAGCCTCATAAAGCATCACAATTATGCTTTCTATGTAGTGGGCCAGGATAATAGTCCGTGGGACAATGAACGAACCAAGTGCTAATGCCTTCCGGATGAAAGAAGACTCCTTTAGTGATCTCTGCTTATTGGAATAGAGGAGACAAAAGACAATTTCCAGGTGAATAACTGCACATCACAACAGGAGCCATACTGACTATTCTAAAATGAGCATTCTGGCTCATCTGTCTGCTGAAGTAGGATTAAGCTTACAGTAATTTCCTCTCGCCTTTCAAGATCCACGTAGCTTCTGCACAGACAAAACTGCCTGGTAAATGGGCTTGTGAAAGGAATCGCCATCCCTGAATTTTCCCAGATTTTATGCCCCTTCCACCAGTTTACTGAGTTTATGATATTAGTGGGGGTAGGAAAGGGCAGTGAATTGTCCTGGACTCTTCTTACTATCCTAGTCTTCTTTCCTTTTCATGATGTGATCATGGAGAGTCTTTGAATAGCTGGGTGTAACTACTCCATCTCTATATGCAAAAAATAAATGAAGGTCCTGAAAATAAATTTTAAAAAATAAAATAAACAAAGGGTAGGTTAAAGATGCATTACCACATGGTGAAATTAAGATTATGTCTCTTATTAACTGCATGATCCTCTTAAAAAAGCCTTGTCTGACCCGTGAACCACAATGGTTTTGAGTCTCCAGACTCTGAGCCAGAATCTAACCATTCTACAAAGTTCTGGGTATTTCTCTTTCGTCTGGTAAATGCTCACAGGTCCCTCTTGAAGAAGATAGAAGAAAAATTCACAATATGCATTTGTCTTCTTACCAGAGGATCTTTCTCAAAGGAACCTAAATTTCCCCATTCATTCAAGGAACTTTGGTCTGTGAACAAAGTAAAACCTGGAAAGTTCATGACTTTCCCTCGTGGTGATCCAAATCAAAGGGGACTTTTTTGTGGCTTGTTTGTTTGGCAGACCTAGATCTTTTAGCTATGCAGACGAAGCATAACTTTCATGGGCTGCCTAAATATTTCACCACCAATCATCCTTGTGCTTCAAAGGATGCTGCTTACCAGCACCCCCAGGCATACCATGCTGTAGGTAATTATGTGTTGCTATTTGACTTCAGCTCCCCTGGAATTCCATCACCCTGCTGTAATCAGGGACCCTTTTCAATGGCAGCAACTCTCACAGTCTCATCTCTATTCCACAGAGGATGGACATTAGAGTTCTTTTGAAGATGTTAATGTTCCCCTCAACAATGTATTTCTCCATGTGTTGGTGTGTTCAGCTTTCAGTTGACAGTCAAGCAAACAAAACCATTCCCAGGTATACATGACAGATCATTAAATGAAGAATTCTTTATAAGATGGTCCATGTGGATAAGTTCAGTAAGATCAACAATCATGCTTGATATCATTGGAATCTATCCTAATATATTGTGTTATAATAAATGTCAAAATCGTACAAATCCTTTAGCAAGTGAGCCTTCTGCTCCCACATGTGATGGTGTAATTAGCCCCTAAAGCATGCTGGAATCTGACTCTCATAAGGGGCCAAATAAGGTGCGAGTGTTAATATCCCTGAGGTCTTTACTTCAGGTCACTACTACACAGGCATCCAGCAAGGGAAGACCAGCCTCCTTAGACTGAAGGTAAGTCTACTTCTGCAGGTAAGGAGGACTCAGAGGGACTGAAGAATTCAGAGTAATGAGACTCATTTGCATCCTATCAAAAATCACCCTTTAAATTCTCTGGATCGCACTCCTTAATAATCAGTGCCCTAACATTCACCTAAAGACATCACAAGGCTATGAATTCATATCAGGAATCCACAAAAGCTGACTCAGTGTCCAGTTTTAAGCTGTATCTGTGCCTGATCTGCAGCTACAACCTATAAAAAAATACAGTTTAAAAAAGATGTTCCCAATTCTATTGGTATAAACATATATGCCCTCAACAATTGCTATTTTGCGCATGCCGACTTGATTTCTAAGAGCCATTCCCTGTAGCTCCAATGTCTGAGGCCTTCTGTGACCAATGCAGCCCAGTCTGCCTATTCTCAGGGAAGGCTGAAAGTACCATTAATTAATGCCACCCCGTGGAACAGCTTGTATCCATGCTTGACAAAAGCTTCCTCACTGCAAAGGCGAGATCCCTCTGTGGCACATTCTGGGTGGACCACTACCATCCAGAGTTCTCCAGTGAGACTGAGCTCGATTCGCCTGGAGGATAGCTTGCTTGAAAATGTGCTCTTTATTGGCTACTGCCCTTTTCCTGTATCCCTTTCTCACTCCTATACCTGGCATTTCCTCTCAAGTAAACTATTTGTATTTGAATGTGCTTCTGGGGAACGTTTCTGTTACAGACAGTAACAGAAACTCCCTGTCTTCAGTCAAGATGTTGAATTATCAAGTAAATTGTCAAAGCTACTTAGTCCAGTTGGAAGAAGACAGTCATTGAAAATTTCTCTTATTTCTCATCCCTCTCCCAGTGGATGCTGAATCTGCCAAAGCCTGGATTTCAATAAGATCTTCATTCCAGGTGACAGCCGGTGGTGATTTACATCTCACAACAGGATGCCAAGGACATCCAACTCTCTATCTTCCAATGTTCACTGGTCTCTCTCTGCTTTCAAACCCACCAAGTCAGAGGAAGTGCCAGATTCTCATTTCCTTGGGAATCTTTCTTGTCACCACTTCTCTTTCTCTTTACTCTATTTATCAGTTAACTACTGACAACAGAATCTCCTCTAGCCAGTTTAAGCAGAAAGACACTTGTAAATGATTCATAGGGTCCTTGGAGAGCTAAAGAAACTGTAAACTCAACTTCCAGGACTCTCAGAATCACATCACAAAACTGGATTATCAAGGATGCTGCCGCCTCTGCCATCAGCTGGAAGCTGCTGAACTCAGAGGCTTCCACACTTCCCAGCTCCCAATCCCTTAACTTTTGCCAGGATCAGAAAGTCACTGTATCAGGATGCTACCTTTAGAAAACAAGAAATTACCTACAGCTGGGGGTATCCAAACTGTACTGTGCTTCTGCCATTTGGTTCATTTCTGAATTTGGTTCATTTCTGAACCAAAGTCTCACACAAATGAATCTGGTTGGTAGAGCCTAAATGACATTGGAAACTATCTCCAAGGGCCTTCCCAAGATGCTGAATGCTTGAAGGGAGTCAGAATGGGTTGAACTAGGAAATCCACAGTATCTGTCACACAATTTATTGACATGAAGTAAATATTCATCAACAGTTAAAGAAAATATAATACAGATAATTTAATTATTCATGTACTATACTCTTTTTATTATGTCATCTGAGTTATTCTGAAGTCTCTACTCAGATTTTCATTGAATAGATTTCAGCTTCTCTCTTCGGAGCTCATCAAATAATCTGTCCTGCTCCTTGCAAAAGGAAATACGCGTTTTTTTAAACAAATGGTGCCAAAGCAACTGGATAACTACATGCAAAAGAATGCCGAAGTAACTGGATAACCACAGGCAACTCTTCCTTATAACATACACAAAAAATTGACTCCCAGTAGATATAGAACTAAATGCAAGAACTAAAACTGAAAAAAACCAAATGAACCACTACAAAACAATAATGACAACAACAAAATATTGATAATACTCTAGGAGGAAAACATAAGGCGTCAATCTTCATTATCCTGGTTTAGATGAAGACTTCTTTAATATGATACTAAAATCACAATAACTCTAAATAACTCTTACAACTCAACAATAAAAGACAACAAAAAGACAACCGAAAGATACATAAACCAATTTTAAAATGGAAAAAGGACCTGCAGAGCTATTTCTTCAAAGACAATATACAAATGGCCAATAAGCATATTAAAATACGTTCAGTATCCTCAGCTATAAGGAAATGCAAATCAAGACCACAAAAAGAAACCACTTCACAGCACAAGGTTGGCTTTAATTAGATTTTTTAAAACATAGAACACAGACAGCAGACACTCTCACTGTCATCCTGCCCATTATGCCCTTTGCAATGTATCTTTCCTTTAATAAATCTCTCTCCCTTAATTCATTTTCTAAAAAAATAACAAGTGTTAGCAAGGATACGCAAAAGTTGAAATCCTCATGCATTGCTTGCTGGTGGGAATGAAAAAAAGTGTGGCCACGTTAGAAAACAGTTTGGTGGTTCTTCAAAATGTTAAACACAGAGTTATCTTTTCACCTAGCAATTCCACTTTTAGATATATATCCAAGAGCAATGAAAATCTATGTTCACATCAAAATTCTCACATGAAAGTTCATAGCAGCATTATTTATAACCGCTCAAAAGTATAAACAACCGAAAGGTCCACCAATTAACGAACAGATAAATAAAGTTTGGTTCATCCACACAATGGCACATTGCTCAACAATCAAAAAGAATGAAGTGCTACATAGAAGGAATGATGCCACGACATGAACGCAATGTGAAAGCATTATCCTAAAAAAAGACAGGCACTAAAATCCACATAGCACATGATTCAAACTTACGAAATTCTAGAACAGGCAGAACTACAGAGACAGAAGGTAAATTGGGAGTTTCCTAGGGTGGGTGGGTGGGTCGCAGGCATCTCAGGGGTAAATGGGATGACTGCTAATTGTGTATGGGCTGGAACTTTGGGGGCTGAGAATGTGTCAACCTTGAAAAGTTGATGTGGAGATGGTTTCCCAGCTCTATGAATATACTAAAGCCACTGAGGGGTATACTTTAAACAGGTGAGTTGCATGGCATGTAAAGTATATCTCAACAAAGTGACCTTTAAAAAGGAAACAGGCTTTAATATTTTTGCCATTGTACAAACAAATCCAGTGAAAAATTCTCTGTCCTTCATGGGTGCACCATTTGCAACCTCATTTGTCTTAACTCTCTGCTGCTTCCAAAGTAAGATGGGGAACGAAATGCTGCTTATTGAACACTTCAAACCCCGGTGAAGAGCACGTTGAAAAGCACAAGAATCTAGATAAATCACTGTGGGGTCTGAGGAACAAAACAACACTTGGAGAAAGGTTTTTGGTAAAATCAATGTGTGCAGGATTTTGCAGCACCTGTGAGGTGAAATACAGTTGGGTTTTGCTATTGGACAGCCTGGGCAGGTGGCTTGAAGCCCTAGATGCTATGATACTTTGTCCTTGAGGTGACTATAGTTTATGGATATATCCACAAAGGAATGGCTGTTGTTTCTAGCTGGGAGAGTCTGCAGCCAGCACAAGTGGACTCCTCAAAGGCCCAGGGCTCTAGACAGTACATAGCCGTGCCTGGTCGGGGATTCCCAAGTTCCACCACAGCCCTGACACATGTTTGCAAACTGAAGGAACAGCTGAACCAAGAATTAAATTAAACAGAAAAATCATCTTTCTGCACTCAAACCTTTAGCGTTAGAAGGTTGGCTTATTGACTTAATGGTTGCATCCTACCGTGTTTCTCAAGCATGTCCAGTTCAGAATTAGCTTCTACAGAAGCTAATTTCTATGTTTGCAGGATGCTAGCTTGACAGGGTAAGTATCAGTCCCAGGGGAACAGAATAGGTGGGCAGCCCAGACTTCCTGCTTCTCTGTATTGCCCTGAATTATATTCAGATGCATGGAAGGGTTTGGGGGGCCCAGACTCCGGTTCACAGGGCTTATCTCTGGCCTATAAGACTTCTTCCCTGACATGGTCTCAATTTGGGATCAGTTCGTTGGGACTTCTTCATCCCATAATTTGCGATCTTGGCATTCAGTTTGCAGAAGTCAAATGACAGCTTCACCCACTGAAATGCTAGCGATTTTATTAACAAAATGACACATAAATAAAAAGGCACAGGGATTCTTATTATGCAGAGAACATCCCATCTCATGTCAATGGAAGTATCACAAACTCAAAAACCAGGTAAGTGGTTTGCAACACCTGTGCTGACTCTAGGCATGACATCTGCCCGGGAGGCGAGGGAGGAACTGGGACCACTTGAAGCATGCATGACTTTCAGAAAGGAGAGGACCTAAAACAACAGAGAAAGGCTGCTTATCAGGCTGGAGGAAACAGGGTTTACTGCCAGGGAAGTCTGAGATACTAAGAACAGGAAAACAGCTGTGGCGTGGAAAACAAGATTTTGACGCAGAGACGACATCCCCCAAAAGGGCGAAAGTGAGTTGTGCGCATCTGCTGTCACCTAAGGAAGAGAGGCGGCCAGAGATCAGAAAAGGGACTAAGAGGCAGCAAGTTCCTGGGAAAAGGCAATTCTGAGGCTCTGGCCCAGCCTCAGGGAGGCAGACTCGGGAACCACCTCAGGAACATTGAGGGAGCTCACAGTCAAAGCCACAGGATACACAGCACCAAGGGATGACAGACAATGCAAACAAATTGAAGAAGGCGACAAGCAAACAATATTCAGAATTCTTGCATGCAGCAAAAGGGAGAACCAGCCCAGATGTTCATTAACGGATGAACTGATTTTAAAAAACTGTGATACAGCCCTGCAAGGGAACGTTATTCTGCCATAAAAAGAATAAAGTGCTGATGCAAGCTATAATGTAGATGAACTTCGAAAATATCAGGCTAAGTAAAAAAGCCAGTGAGGGCCAAACTCTGACCTTTTTGCTTTCATTCCAACTTTTAACTAAGAGGCTTAGGAAGTCACTCCCGATAAGGACCCATCGGATGGGGTTTTATCACCCCATTACCCTACATATTAAAGTTTGTTTTCCAACCTGACTTTGGCATCACATCACACAATAGATAAAGAAGGAAAATCAAAGTATTTTATGATCCTGCAACGTCATCTCTTAGGGATTCCCAGGCTCCAGACACCTTATAAGACACTTCTCTATCCTCTCTGAAGTCTGCACATATAGGACTTCATCTACATGTCAAGAAACTTGAAGTTTTTCCATCAACTTTTCTCAACAAGACACCTCCTCTACTGATTTCTAAAACTCCTTAGATAGAAGTTACAAAACCACCAGTGAATAAATCTTTAAATCCTCCTATAACCTGCACGCCCCCACTTGGAAATGTTCTGACTTTCCAGGCCAAATCAATGAAAATCTCACATATATTGATTTAGTCTTTTGTAACTTCTGCCTCCCTCAAATGTATCTAACCAAACTGTAATCTGACCACCCTGGACATATGCTCTCAAGATTTCTCAGGGATGTGTGCTAGGTCTGGTCCGTCATGTTTGGCCCAGAATAAACCTCTTCAGGCAGGTTGGCTGAACCTGGAATTTTTGCATCATTACCAGTCACAAAAGACCACATACTATATGATTCCATTTATATGAAATACCCAGAATAGGCAAATGTATAGGGACAGGAAGCAAATTTGTGGTTTCCAGAGATTTAGGAAAGGAAGGCATGGGATTGAGCTGCTTCATGAGAGCAGGGTTTTCTTTAGGGTGATGAAAGTGCTCTAACACTAGATGGTGATAGCAGCACAACTTGTCACCGTACTCTATGCCATGAATTATTCACTTTAAAATGGTCAAAATGGATCTCAGATCCAAGATGGCCACTGTGGAGCAGAAGCCCAGTGCCTCTCTCACCAAGCAAGGCAGAGAGTAGGGACCCAGCTGCTGATAGAGACACCCCGAACAGTTTTGGATGGGTGAAGTATCTTGTACCCAGCAAAGGTATCTTTGAACACATCGAGACCAGAAAGTTATGGCAGATGCTGGAATCTTGTTGCCCCATCCATCCCCTACCATGTGCCAGGCTTGCACAGGAACTGAAGTCCTGCCCTGTGAATGCGAGGGGGTGAGTGATCCTGAGACACTCTGGGCTGAATTTCTCCTCCCAGCCGTGTGCCAGTCATTGGAACCATACAGGAGGAGCCCTAGTCAGGGCACAGCAGCAGATGACCAGAAACCAAAGAAAATGTGGAACAAACCCAAGATCAGACAACTGCTGAGAGGGTAGTGCCCAGTGTCCAGGCCCCAGGCCAGGGAAGCTCCCCTGCAGATTGAACTCAGCTGGTGTCTGCTACCAACACCTAGTGGACAATTCCTCACCCCCACCAAATCAGGAAGAATCACCTCATAGCCCTGAGCATCCACAGGGAAGATTCCCACCCGCCACCCGCCCCCGCAGCAGGGAATTCACTCTTTCTCAAGTGCTGCACAGATTTGTACAGACAGAGAGAGACATGAAAGACACCCAAAGGCTTTCCTGGTGGGAAGGCTTCGGGGCTGCAAACCACAGACAGCAGATGGGGGATCTCATTGCCTCACTCACTCTCCACAAAGTGCTTGCAGCAGGGTCTGAAAACCAATCCGACAACATAAGAAAAAATCTGCAGCACAGAGGCCTGTCACAGGATGCAGCATGAAGCAAAAGTGAGTGCCCCCTCCCTTTCACTGAATGACCTATATCGAACGACAGATAGGGCTCTAGAACAGAGGGTCATTAAGTAGCTTCAAAGCAACAAAACCGAAGAGGAAATAGAAAGAGGGAAGAGAGGCTTGTCGCAAATAAGGAAGTATCAATGAAAAAATATGGGCAATTCTCAGAATCTTAAAGGGACAGCACCCCAAAAAGCAGGTATCAGAGCATAAACAATGGAAGACTCCCAAAACGACCTGCCCCAGATGACAGTCACAGAAATTGGAGATTGGATGACTAAAATGAACAGAGAGAACCAAAAGAAACCAGAAGAGAAACTCACTGAAGCCATACAGAAAGTAAAAGCAGAGTTGGCCAATTTCAGAAAAACTCATTCTGAAATATGAAAATGAACTTTATCTTGAGAATCAAAAGCACTATAATAAGCCTAGGGAGCAGGATCAATCAGGCAGAGAAAATAATCTCAGAGCTTGAAGACAAAAATGTGGAACTAACCCAGACTGTCAAAAACACAGAGAAAAAGGGCTCAAAAAGAAGGAGCAAAGCCTCTGAGAGATATGAGACTATGTAAGGAAGCCAAATTTATACCTGACTGGTATCCCTGAAGCAGAAAGTGAAACTGAGAACACTATGAAGCATTCTAAGAGGTCACCCAAGAAAACTTCCTGCATCTCACTAGAAAGATAATCAACTCCCACAAGGTATCACATGAGAAGGCAATCCCCAAGACACAGAATAATCTGCCTTCTCAAAGTAAGCATGAAATAAAAAATCCTAGAGACAGCAAGGGAGAAATGTCAGGCCACCTACCTGGGAAGACCCATTAGAATCACTCCAATTTACCTGCAGAAACACTACAAGCCAGAAGGGACTGGAGCTCAATTTTTAACATTCTTAAAGATAAGATATGCTAGTCAATTTCCTACCTTGCCAAGCTATGCTTCATCAGTAATGGAGAATAAAAATCCTTCCCAGACATCCAATCCCTAACTCCAGACCAGCCCTTCAGAAGATGCTTAAGAAAGCTTTGAACACACACACACACACACACACACACACACAGAATAGCCATCCCTGTCACAAAAGTAGAGGCAAGCACAGAGTTAACAGAGAATACAGAGCATTCACAAAAAGGAAAATACACACATATACAAATACATAAGTGAAAATGAGGCAAAGCAACCTCCTAAGAGTCTTACAACAAGGATAAAGTCTTACATTTCAATAATTATTATCTTTCAGGACAAATAGAAAACAGGAGAAAGCAGGGGTAGCTATTCAGATAACAGATAATGCAGCATTCAAAACATCAAAAGTTAAAAAGGACATGGAAGGACACTACATAGTGATAAAAGGCTCGATCCCCCAGCAAGAAAAATCCATCTTAAACATACATACACCCAACACAGGAGAACTATGTTTTATAAAACAACTACTAAGTAAACTAAAAGAGGACATTGACACTCACATAATTATAGTAGGAGACCTAAATACCTAACTAATAGCACAGACAGATCACTGGGGCAAAAAACTAACAAGGAGATCCAGAACCTTAACATGACACTTGATCAAATAGATTTAATCTACAGAATCAAATAGATTTAATCGAATATATAATATACAAATATAAATCAAATAGATTTAATCTACTGAACATTCCACCCAACATTTACAGAGAATACATTCTATTCATTAGCACATGGAACATACTTCAAGATCTATCACATTCTCAGATATAACTCAAGCATAAACAAATTTCAAAAGACCCAAATACTACCATGCATCCTCTCTGATCACAGTGGAATAAAAATAAATATCACCACCAACAAGATCCCCTCAAAACACACAAGGACAGGGACACCAAAAAACCTGTTGCCAAATGACAGAGAAATCAAGACAGAAATAAAAAGATTCCTGCAAACAAGTGAAAACAAAGACACATCTCATCAGAAACTCTGGTATGCCATTAAAAGCAATGTTAAGAGGGAAACTCATAGCATTGTTTGCACACATCAAGAAAATAGAAAGATTATAAGTAAACAGCCTAAAGTCACATCTAAGGGAGCTGTAAATGCAAGACTACCTAAATACTAACTTCAATAGGAAAATTCAGATCACTAAGATACAAAGTCACAATTGCAGGATATAGAAGACAAAAATATCATAGAAAGGATCAACAAGACACTAGCTGGTTCTTTGAAAGGATAAAAAAGATTGACAGACTTCTAGTCAGAATGACTAAAAGAGAGAGAGAAAGCCCAGATAAACACAGTCAGGAGTGCAAAAAAGCAAAGTCACAGCTGACTCTGAGGAAACCAAAAAGATTATGAGAGATTACTATAAAAGCCTGTAAAACTAAGAAACCTAAAGCACTTTCTGAAGTCACACAACCTCCCAAGGTTGAAACAAGAAGAAATTAAACTCTAAACAGACCAATAGCAATTCAGGAAAACAACTCAGCCATGAGAAACATCCCCACCAAAAAAGTCTTGGGGCAGATGGCTTCCCAGCCGAATTCTACAACACATACAAGGAACAGCTGACACCAATCTTACTGAAAGTTCTCCAGGCAGTTGAGAACTATGGAATTCTTACCAATTCATTTTATGAAGCTAATATCATACTCATTTTCAAGCCCAGCAAATACCCAACAAGGAAAGAGAATTACAAGACAATCTCCTTGATGAACATAGACACAAAAATTCTCAAAAGATTCTAGCATATGGGATCCAATAACACATCTCAAGGATCATCCACCATGACCAGATGGGCTTCATTCCCAGGATGTAGCACTTGTTCAACATTCACGAGACTATAAACATAATTCAGCACATTAACAGATGTAAAACCAGGAGCCACATGATTCTTTCATTAGATGCAGAAAAAGCATTTGGCAAAATCCAGCACTCCTTGATAAAAGCTCTTGAGCACCTAGGCATAGAAGGAACATTTCTCAAAACGGTAAGAGCCACCTATAATCCACAGCCAACATTTTGCTCAATGGGCAAGAGTTGGAAGCATTCCCCCTAATGGAACAAGACAAGGATGCCCACTTTCATCTCTCCTATTCAACATAGTGCTGGAAGTCCTAGCCAGAGCCATCAGGCAAGAGAAGGAATTCAGGAAAAGTGGAAGTTAGGCTACTCTCCTTTGCAGACAATATGATTCTACACCTAGAAAATCCTAGTGAGTCTGCTAAAACCTTACTGATAAATGACTTTGGCAAAGTCTCGGGTTGCAAAATCAACATGCAAAAGACAGTTGCATTTTTATACACTAGCAACAAGCAGGTGGAGAATCAAATAAGAAACAAAATCTCATTCACAATAGCCACAAAAAAGAAATATTTTTGTATCTACCTTACCAGAGAAGTAAAAGACCTTTACAACAAGAGCTACAAAATGCTGCTCAAAGAAATCAAGGATGACACAAACAAGTGGGAAAATATCCCATGCTCATGGACTGGAAGAATCAATATTGTCAAGATGTTCATCCTATCCGGGGCAATCTACAGATTCAATGCAATACCAACAAATTACCAAAATCATTTTTCACAGACCTGGAAACAGGAATACAGAAATTCATATGCAAACAAAAAAGAGCACAAATAGCTTAAACAATCCTCAGCAAAAGGAACAAAACAGGAGGTATCCCACTATTAGACTTTAAACTTTGCTACAAGGCTACAGTAACCGAGATGGCATGGTATTGGTACAAGAACAGGCACATAGACCAATGGAACAAGACAGAGATTCCAGAAGTAAAAACATAGTCTTGCAACCAAATCATCTTTGCCAAAGCCACCAAAACAATCACTGGGGAAGGGAGATTATATTTAGCAAATAGTGCTGGGAAAACTGGCTGATTACTTGCAGAAGAACAAAACAGGACCCCCTACCTCCTTATACAAAAATCAACTCAAAATGGATAAAAAACCTAAATGTAAAATCTCAACTGTAAGAATCCCAGAAAAAAATGTAGGATGCATCCTTATGCACATTGCTGTAGGCAACAGATTCTTGACCAAGTCCCCAAAAACAAATGCCATAAAAGCTAAGATAGACAAGTGGGACCTCATCAAACTGCAAAGCTTTTGAACAGGAAAATAAACCATCAAGAGAGTAAAGAGACAACCCACAGAATGGGGGAAAAAATTGCAAATTATGCATCTGACAAAGGCCTAACATCCAGGATCCACAAGGAACTCAAAGGAAGTGAAAGAGAAAAGTGAGCAAAGGAAACGAACACACACTTCTTAAAAGAGGACACACAAGCTGCCAACAGACACATGAAAAAATGCTCAGCCTCACTAATCATCAGAGAAATGCAAATCAAAACTACAATGAGATGCCACCTAACTCTGGTAAGAATGGCTGCCATTTTTTTTATGGCTGTCATTAATAAGTCAAAAAAACAACACTTGCCAGCATGGGTGCAGAGAAAAGGGGATGCTTCTACAATGTTGGTGGAAATACAAGCTCGTTAAATCTCTAAGGAAAGCAATATGGTGATTCCTAAAAGAAGCAAAAATTGGTCTTCCATACAATCCAGCAATCGCTTTCCTGGGAATAAATCCAGAGGAACAGATGTCACTCAGCCAAAAAGATACCTGCACCTGCATGTTTATTGCTGCACGGCTCACAATCGCAAAAATACGGAACCAAACCTGCTGCCCATCAAAAGCTGCCTGAATAAAGAGATGGAGGTACAAATACACGATGGGGTATCATACAGCCATGATTTTGTTCAGCACAAAGAAGAACAAAATCATGGACTTAGCAGCAACTTGGAGGGAGTTGAAGACCATCATCCTAAGTGAACTTTCACAGAAACAAAGAACTGAATATCACGTGTTCGCAGCCATAGCACAGGTGTGGGTTCAGCATTCACTGGGGGCTGTTAGGGGAGTGAGGAGGGGAGGGGGAGGGGGGATACAAGACAATACAAAGGTATTTGGTTCCTTACCAGGAGTGAGGGCCAGTTAGAAGCCCAAACTTCACCGGCATGCAGCCTAGTTATGTAGTTAATCCTCACTTGTACCCTATATCTCTACAGTAAAAAATTAGTTCTAAAAAAAGCTTAAAATAATTAATTTTATGCTATGCGCATCTTTCCACAGCAAGAAGAAAAATGATAGCCATATGGTGCTTCAGCAGACCCAGTAGTGATAGACGGAGTACAGGTCTTGCCTGTGGCCCAAGTAAACACACCCGAGACCTGCCTGGAATTAGGGCCCTTACGGAAGGCACAACAATGGTGAAGTTTATAAAATGGGGCCCAAGAGGATAATGATTTCCCACCCAGGTTGAGCACTGGATTAAAAAGAAAATTCTCTAACCAGAAGGGAAATACAGGCAAGATGTATTAACCAGTGAATGCTTTGACAAACCAGGACTCGTTGATTTCCTGTCTCCCACTATTGGGAGACTCCACTGAGCAAGCTCTGAAGAGTAGGGCAGAAAACACAAAAAGGCCTGAGCCAGAGGGTATGGAAAAATCACAGAGAGGCAGGCCTCCGTTCAAGCGGGTGTCTCTGGCCCTGCATGACCCATTTATGTAAAAGGAAGGTCATACATTTAAAAAGAAGTTTAACTCTTACTGCCTTCAGGAGGCTGGTTGAGGAGAGTGACTGAAGGGAAATATTGGAGTGGAGATCTAAATGCTGATTGCATACTGGAAAGACGTAATGAGACCACTGCATGGGACAGGGTGCAGGTACTCAACTTCCCAGGGATCCCCACATGCCGCCCGGTGGGGAGCCACCCAGCAGAACTACAGCTCACTCTTGCCAAAATTAAAAATAACGGGACGCAACGGACAGAAATGCTACTGTTGATGAAAGATGCCAAACCCTGTAAAATATTTAAGGTGGTTTATTCTGAGAAAAAATGTGAGTGAACTAGGCCTGTGACACCCATCCCCGAAAGGTCCTGGGAATGTGTGCTCACTGATTGCAACCTGGGTACGTACATATCATGAGGACAGAAGTTACAGAAAACCATAAATCAACACATTTAGGATTGACATGGGTTCAGCCCAGGAAGGTAGGGCCATCAACAAGCGAGGGCTTGCAGGTTATAGGTGGACTCAAAGATCTCAAGTGTTAGGTTCTTATCTAAGGAATTTTGAGATCAGCAGAGGAGATACTCTGTGGAGATAAGGGAGCAGAATCGCTCCAAGTTTTTTAATATGGAAATGAAGTCACACAGGTGGCAGACTTCAGAGAGGACAGGTAAGTGTCTGAAAATGTGCCCAGAGCCCAGGAGTCCCCAAAAGATGGCTTTACAGGGTCATAAAACACTTTGATTTTCCTTTTTGATCTGTTATGTGATGTTATACCAGAGTCAGGTTGGAAAGTAAACCACATTATAGAGAGAGAGGGAGTTAATAAAAAACCTCTCTCCCCAGGTACCTTGTTTAGGAATTTGGCAAGGCCAAGAAAAAGGTTTAGTCCTCACTACTCAGAGTCTGGAATGCAAGGGATCGTGAGCAGCTCTCAAAGACACTGAAAGAAAATGCCCCTGAAGCAGGAGCAGCAACTTAGTTTTAGACCTCCAGTGCGAATCTGGGATCTCGCCACTCCAAGGAAGATCCATGGAGCAGCAGCAACAGATCACCTGGGGCTTGTTAGAAACGCAGTCTCGGGTCCCGCCCACCTCCTGAGACAAGACTCTCAAGTGACGTCTCTTCACCTCTAGGTTTGAAAAGCACAGTGTTTGGCATTGGCTGAGGGCGGTTCTCCAGCTGAACACAATTCAACCTAGACTTCACGGGGTGGGGTTGTGACCGCAGACACCAAGCCCGCAGAAAACCATGTCAGTAAACAAGGCACAGCCTCACTCCACCCTCGGGCCTCAGAAGTGAACACCTGAATATACAAAGGACACAGGCCAGAACATGTATGACAACAGATATCTGGCCTACCACCGGCCCCGCAAACACACCTGTGTCTCTCATAACCAGCCCAGGAGCCAGACTTCTACTAAGACAGGCTGTAGGAAGTCAGGCCATTGTCCCTAGCAACAATCCAGGAAAGCAAACCATAGTCCCTGTAACAATCGGTCCCAAATGGCCAAGGCTTGACACATAACTGACAGTTGCCCTCATTTTCGTCCCCTTTTCCAACTTAGGACCTGTGAGACACAAACTCACCCGTCCAAAATCAAAGGACGGACACAGAGACCACAGAGTACAGCAGAAGTGAGATTGGGTGCCTGGCAGGCAGGCACAACCGGGGCCCCTACAGGAAGCAATTTATTCCCTAGTGTGCAAATTCCTTCCCTGGTTCCTCATTGGCTGAGTACTACAGAGTATACAATCTTCCCGGACATCGCCTAAGTTCCGTTCCCCTCCTCTTATAAGCTGATCCCTGATTCCCTTCCCTTATTAAACTTCTATTTTCTTAAGAGTAGTGTGTTTTCTCACTGGCCCATTTCCATCTCCTGATTGTTTAGGAGCCCACCAAGAGCTGGTAGCTGAAGGTTGCTACCTCTGCCAGTCTGCTTAGACAGGCCTTAAAAATGAACCATCAGAATGTTTCTTACAGACCCACCAGAGAAAGCCAAGCACGCCCCCCAAACCATCAAGCAGGAATTCCCATTTCTAGTTAGCCACATACAATTCCCCCATGCCAAAGTCTCCAGTCGGGGCATATCCGGAGCCTTGTCCTCTTCCATTACAAGCTTTCCCACTCTCCTGCCTGCCTCTGAGTTTCTGCCAAACACAAGTGACAGTGGTCGACTCCCTTGCCAGAGCAAGTTCTGGATAAACAGGCTTTGCTTTTCTCACTTGCCTAAGCTTCGTCTACTTTCACAGAAACTTGGGGTTCAAAGCGGAAATGAATGTGATAGTGAGGACATTGACCACACATAAAACTAGGTGACTGATGCTGATTATAGCAATTTTCTCATCTTTGCAAGATGAATGAGAGCAGTGTCTCAAATTTACTGTTTCTCGAACGCAAGATCTGCCCAGTGGGGTTTGTTTGGTTTCCCAAATAGGGTCAGCAGACTGCCATATTTAAGTTTGGTAGGGGAGCTCCTTCCCAGTTGAGTCAGAGTTCAAAGACCCTGGCAGGACAGACGACATCATTGGTGTGGCTCAGAACAAAATAAAATTCAGGCTCTTTCTTTAAAAAACATTAAGAACTCTAAGATAAAAACAGCAGAGCTTAAAGTCTAGTGGGGGTCTCCGCTTTCTTGTCTGCACTGCACAATTTGCACGTCCATGAAGATGGTCCTGGACCGGGACTCTGAGCCTCTGTGCTGACCTTTTGGAAGCTTCCAAAGGAGTGAAGTCTACACCAGTCATCAGCAGGTGAAGAAGGAGAGATGTGCAAGTGAGAGATGGAACTCAAATTCGTAGAGATGGAGGGCATGTCTGAAGAGCTTCCAATTGTCTCCCTGAGTGAAGACCCAGGATCCAGTGGGGCTGGGAGCAAGATTCCCTCTCACTTAAGTAGGACTCGGTCTCTGCTATGGTCTTTGCAAACCTAGGTACGCAATTCCACCTGAATTAGTTGCATAAGGATGGAAATGGGTTTGTTTTCTAAAAATGTTGAGTAAAACCTATGAGTCCAAGCAACTTTTTGGCAATGGCAAAAGCAAAGACATCAGAGCCTTGGGTCAAATTAATTTAGCATAGGTCCTCGCAGGAAGCCCCCCAAAATAGTCCAACTGCTAAAAGGACCCTGGACCTGACTTTACCAACATCCAAAATCCTTGGCTAAGACTGAATAGAATAAGAAATTAAGAAGGGCGCAATTTCATTTCCGTGCCTTTGGGTTGTTAGCGTGCAAAGAAAAAATAGTTTGATTTTGGACTTTGTAGGTTGAATTTGCAAGGTGATTTAAATTGGTGACTCATTCTCCATGAAAAATTGTTAACTTATACTTAAACTGCGGACATCTCTATGCTTTTAGAATTTTATTATTAGGATATCTTTAAGCATCTATTACTGGAATTTCACTGTCACTATTTAATCTCATTCCAGAAATGGCAATGTCAAAATTTGGGACAGGAAATAAAATCAGGAAGGAATTTTTAGCCCTGTGAACAGGAGAGTTATAAATTTAATTACGTAACTGTGCTGGCCCTTTGAAAGCTTTCTGAGATCTATGCTGGTCATCAGCAGGTCAAGAAGAAACGAGCAAGTGAGAGGCGGAGATGAGAGATCTGCTTTGAGATGAAGGGGGTGGGAGGGCATGTCCAAAGAGCTTCCAAGTGTCTCCCCTGAATGGAAATGGAGTGGGAATAGTGTCTCCTCTTAATATGTCAGAGCAGCGGCCTGAGAGTATCCACTGTGTACCTGGGAACATGATAGAAACGCTGGTGCCCAAGCCCCACCCAGATGCCCACCTGTCAGTGTTTGTGGTTACCAAAGTGCCAGAGGTTTGGTCAGGGTCCTGTTGCTGGCCACACAGAAAGCTAGTCACTGAGACAACGAGTATTGCCAAGGAAAAAGCCTCTTTATGTGGGTGATATCAGCCAAGGAGATTATCTCCCTGCCCGACTGAAGTCAGAGGTTTATATAGTGGGACAGGAGGGTAGATAGTAGGAAGAGGAGCTGGTAGACAGGAATGAGGGGAGTCTGGCCTCCCCTTGCCTGGATGCTGTGTTCTGGTGAATTTCAGTCCCTCGCTAGGCCTGAGAGTCCGTTTCCTGAGAAAGGAATTCAGAAGAGACAAATACAAGTTTCAAGCTTTAAGACTGAGAGGGTCCATTTCTGGGTTCGTTCAAAAAATCGTCACCATCAGTTCTATAGGGAAGTTGGAAGTTTCAGCCCCTTCTTTTCTGTTTACCGAGTCCTCAGTCATGGGAAATCTGATCACCAATATTTCTGACTGCTTTGTGCGGATGAAAGCGGTTGTGGAACCCAAATATTAAAATGCCAAAGGATATGGAGGGGATCCCCTAGGGAATCCAAGAGAACAACCCTGAAAAGTGCATGCATGCTTCCTTGACGAGTTCCATCAAAGCCAAAAAGGGAGGTTAATACGCCTGTCATACAGCGTCTCCGTGCATACGAGGCAAAGCAGCTGCTCCACCTGCAGTGCTCCATGGGTCCTGTCTCCCTTCTCAGGGCAAACAGACCTTACAATGGCTTTTATTCAGTCCCCCAGGCTGGCTGTTCCCTTGGGAATGACCTCCTGTGTGTCTGGATCATGCACACCGCCGTCTGGTGTTGTTCAACACTGAGCTGTGGGGTCCTGCATCAACCCAAACGCGCTCTTCCACATGCAGGATTCAAGACCAAAGTCGTTGCTTCCAAATTAGTTACTCTCTCAGTCCACTTTAGCCAAGATTCTTCAGGAAGCTGATTATTCCAGTCTACAAAACGGAGTCATTCCTTTATGTTATACCCTTTGTGTTCAATAGTTACTTGGTTTTTTCCGTTCCCCACACTATCTTCTCTGAAACCACAGGTCACAGAGGTACTTTCTGGCATTTCAGTAGCAGATTTCGGTTCCTGGACTGGGAAAGCATTGTTCCTGTCTCAGCTGCCATGAGGCAGGAGAGTTTCGGGAAACTTCCTAGCAGCTGCCTGACCCTTTTTAGTTGGAGGTAGAATTCAGTCTCTCTCTCTGGCCCCGCTGTCACCAGCTCCCAACTGCTCTAACTGCCCGGGAAGAACAGTCTTTGAAATCTGACATCTGTGACTGACCGAGTGGGCATCTATTGTAGATACCACACAGTGAGTGGGATTGGCTTCTCCCAATTTGGGGAATTCCAAAGGATTTTCCATTTGAAGGTTAAACAAGCCTAACCAATGGAGAGAGAAAAGCACGCTGCTTCAGTTTGGACACTATGGGGCTTGTTAGTCAATACTATGGTTAGATTGTATTTTGATAATTGTTTATGTGTGCATGTCAATATAATCATAGAAAATCAGAATATGATCCCAGAAGGCAGTCTTCTTGGGTGCTTTCTTCAGAGTTGGTCTGAATATAGTTAAGAGCCAAAGGAGCAAAAGAAATGGTGTGCTGTTTGGTCCCAGCTTTCTTTGGAGTCTAGGGAGGCTGGAGTCTGGACTCTGAATTGTAGCACTGTCTTAAAAAGGACTTATTCTGCTGTTGAATGGGAGAGCACAATGGAGTTCTATATATCCAGGCTCTTATGCTGCTGTTCTAAGCAGAATTGGGTCTGGATTAGGTATGTGATCTCCTGAGGTGCTGTTTGGCCCCAGTGTTCTTTGAAATCTGGGGGTTTTAGCATTTAAAAACCAAACTACCATGGAAACTGCTTTATCCAAAATTTTGGTTCACGGCCATCACTGGATTACTTAGGGGGGCAAACCAAGTTTAACCAGATGAACATGATTGTGAACTAGTGATGTCATATTGTGATCTCATGGCTAGAGTTACCTTTGTGTGTGTGAATCTGTACATGTTTAGGTGTGTTTATGTGTATGTAGATTTATGTTGTAGCTATAGGATACCAAATTGGCTTATAAAAATAAAAGAAGACTCAAATTAAGTAAATAAGTCCAAGCATTTTTCAAGTTCATGTGACTTAAGTAAATCCTTAATAAACAAGCTGACTTCAAGATTATTGATAAAATAAAAGTAGAAATGTCTTCTGAATTGTCAACATTTTTTTTTTTTTTGTCGGGGTTTTGTATTTGTCTCTGCTAGATACAAATTTATGGTGTCAGGGTTTAGCACAAAAGGTTGCAAGACTGTAAACCCAGCAAAGAACAAAATGATCTTTGTTTATGTGATTTTTGATGAGTAAGACTAATGTTTCTAGTGTAATCATAAAAAAAAAAAAAAACAGCTAAATCTACTGAGCTGTTGGTGAAAATTCCCATGTATTTAAGTTTCTCACTTGGGTGAACTACTGACATGCACAGGTTATAAAAAAGGTTAGAAGGGAAATAATGCCTAGCTTTATCTAATACTCAGTTCTCATAAGTAATGCAAATAAGCTGGTAAAAATGAATGAAATATAAATGGGGTCAACGCAGTAGATGAGTCTTTGGGGTAATTTAGAATCTTGAAATCATTTTGGATGCTCATTAGAGATCTGGGTCATTCCTAATTAAGAAAGAATGATGACACCAGGAGACATGTTTTTAAGAATTGTGGAATGTTCTCATCTATAAAATGCTCACCTCTGATAGACAGTTCAGGGTGTCTTGCTCCCTAGGTTTCTCACTAAAATGTAAGGTTACTAAGAATAAGAATTCTAGTTAACATATAAAATGTGCCAAAGAAGATGTGCCCTTATTGAGAAAAATAACAGTTTTGTCGAATTCAAAAGTTATCTAAAGATTGACTCAAATTATGAATTAGGAAAGGCTATTTATGAAGCAAGTAAGAAAAGAACCAGTAAGTAGGAGACAGAAATGTGAAAAAGTTATGGATATGAGGATGTAATTTTGATACGAAAGGTTATAAGGAAAAGAGAATGACTTAGTATAAGAAAGAGTCTTGTACAAAAGGTTTTTATTTGGGTTCTACAATGTTTCTTTCAAAAACAAAGTGCAACTTTGTTGTGCCTTGCTGTTTTCAGCTTTTTGTCTCCTGAAGAGGCCTGAGATGACAACTTCCTCCTTCCGGTTTTTTGTCAGTTCTCTAATTTTTTTCCTCCAGCTCTAGCTGTTGTTGTGGCCTACTGCTGCCTGGGAACAGAACTCTGACCAAGCCCGGGACGTTCAGTAACAGGGGTTTGAAAGAGAGCCAGGCCATGTGCAGCTCAATTCCCCTCTGCCTTCTCCTAAAAACCTCCTGCTCCCAGCCCCTCTGATCCAACTCGCCTTATCGCACGGCCTCAGTGATTCAGAGGAGGCCCACACAGTGAGGCCCAACATGGTCGTAGGACTATGGGCAGAAAGGCCTTTAGAAATCCCTTGGTTTATGCACATCCTCCAGTGCAGGCCTTCACTGTAATGAATGTCATGCTTTGATCTTTATCTGCTGAGTCTTTTGTTTCATTTCTTTAATTGGCTGAGAAAAACAGATTTCATTTATTGGATCCCTCCTAACCCTGTCAAGTTTCAGAGGAAATTAAATAAGCAATACAAAATTAAAACAACAACAATTAGGAGTACAAAATCAAGAAAAAACTACAACTGAAATGAGAAAAACATACGGCGTGGAAGAGGGTGTTTGGAGCTAAAATGTTCTAAGCCCACGCTGAAGTTGGTCTGCATCAACTTGGTATAATTTCATTGTCCAACTGGACTCATGGGATAAACCCTATCCCAGTGGGTGTAGATGGGACTTTCCTAAGGGAATGGAGATCCCCGCTAGATAAGTCAACTGTGAATCAGAACAGAATGATGCAAAAAATAGGCCTTGGATTAAGGCAGGTGAGGTGAGCAATTCTTCCTCTTTGTAGGCCCAGGTGTGGTTGGGTCTTACTTCTGGGGTGTGGAGTTCAGATCACGGCCTTCATCACAGGGTTGAACTCACCTTGACTCCCAGTGAGTCTGGAAAACTCTTGGCTAGGCCACATCTACCAGAAAGTTATTCTCTGCAAGTGCTTTTGCTAAATTACCCCTGAATCCTCATTACAGAGCCTGGTCTCAGTTATCTTATGGGGAATTAACGAAATACTCGATGCATGCTTCCAATACAGAATTCAAAGGGCAGGACATGTTCCATTTCCTGAGACAGCCTTGCTCGTGGCAGCGGTGGCCAACAGGCACAGACAGCCAGGCAGTCACCATACAGGGGCCATCAGCTGCAGCAAGGCTGTCCCACGAGATGGCCAAAATGATGGACCCATCTGAGCACCATACTGGAGGCTATTCAGTAATGCCTGGGACAACCTTTGAGGGGGAATCTTCCAGCAATGGAGTCACCAGGGCTAAAGCCATTTTGCTGTAGGATTACTATTAAAAATATGACCTAACTTGTGATCATCCTGGTTAGGCCTATATGGGATGGATGAATGGACGGACGGATGGATGGATGGATGGTTGAATGGATGATGGAGCAATGAATAGAAGAATGAAGGAAGGGAGAGTTGGAAGGATGGATAGAGTTGGAGACGGTGGAAAATAGCAAAGGAAAATAAAAGGAGCAATGAATGAGGAGATCAGAGGATGATGGATCGGGGGCTGGATGGAGGGGGAGGGAGGGTAGAGAAAGCGTTGCATGGAGGACGGACGGATGGCTGAGTGGAGGGAGAGTGGCAGGAAGAAGGGAGGGAAGGAGGGAAATAACGATGAATTGATCAGTTTTAACTTCTCAATTTTTATAGGAAACAATGTCAAGTCTGAAATTATGATTTATACTTACTGGTATTCCTTTAACCAATCGACACATTGAAACCAAGTGTTTAGACGCTGCGGCTTCTCAAGAAACGTGTGAGTTGATCAATGAAAGGAAGAGAGATGTCCCACGTGTGCTCAGAGCCTATAGCTCTTTCACCAAATGAGAAACCGGACCCCTAAATGGAGATGATTATTGTGGTTATAACTCCTTCTCTCTCAGGACTTTCAGCTAATTCTTCACATTGTAGCCCCATACCTACTGCATAATTCTGACTAATTGATTGCAATTCCTGAGGAGTGTCCTCTTTTCAAAGCAAGCATTATTTATTATCTTTCATTCCTTCTGACAGGGTAAAAAAGATGATTTTTATTTCCTAAAGAAACCCAAGTCCTTATACTATCCAAAAGCTCCTATGTTTACTACGTACCGACAGCATAGAAGACGCCATGCTAGGGTGGGTGTGAAATAACAGGATGAAGAAAATCTCGTTCCTATAGTCCAGGAATTTTAAAACCTCAATATATAATATGCTGTTACAAGAGATATAAACAGAGCATGCTGTTATTTAAAGAAATAAACAAGAGGGGGCATTTCTGAGTGCCTAGTTCTGTGAAAGCCTCCCCTGGAAATCCCCACAGTACTGGGGAGGGAAGACTGCACAGGGATCCCTGTTAATAGGCAGGGACTTAGCTCAGTGTTGTCCAGATTTGGCTTTTTAATGTTGATGTTATTGTCCCATCTGTGCCCACAGACAGGTGAAGCCTGAGGTGGTGATATACCAGAGGCAATGGGGAATAAATGGAGATTTCCTAGTATGGAAGTGCCAGGGTCAGTGTACTTTTAAATCAACATGGCTGTGAGCAGAGCCAAAGCACAAAGAGGTGAGAAATCGAGGCCAGTCAAAGGAAGGAAGGAAATCTGAAGCCTTTGGTCTGTAACTTGAAACAGGGAGAGAGTATCAAAGATTCCTAGGCAGGAGCACGGGCATGAGAAAATGAATGGAATGTGGGAACTTATTTAGTCCTATACTATTCTCCAGAAACAGTAGCTGGGATGACTGGAGCAAGCTGGTAGGTAGGGAGAAAGAAGAAGATGAAACCCCTTACCCTCCAAAAGAAAGATTGAAGGAAGTTAGGAGATGAAATACTCCAAATAATGAAAATTGAAGAGGTCTGGAAGAGAAGCGTCATTCAGAATTGAAATTTTAAGGTTCCAGTAAACCATTTTTTAACCTGTCATGTTGTTTTAAATATGTACACAAGGTATATGTTTAGGCTTACAACCATGGCATAAAAATACTCAATAACAATTATAATAAGTGCCCAAAGGCCCAACCTAAGCCAAGGCTTATAAAAGAACTCTGGATTTCATTAACAAGCACCAGTAAGCAGGATGATACGGTGTCAGAGAAACGTTATTGCCATAAACAGCCCATTCGGAAGGCATTGTTTATACTTCTCATCTTTCTATTTGTGTAGTTAATAGCATCATTCACTCATACAACATGAAGAGCTCCACCAAGACATATACTGTTACAAAACCTGTCAGTGGTATTATCAAGTTGGGACTCAATACTTCACAGGTACACCAGAAAAGAAAGTTTCCGCTGAAGCCCAGGCAGAGCACAGCCTCTGAACCCCAGAGAAACCATGGGTCTTCTTATTCACCCTCCAGAGTGAGTGAAAGGTTCTCTTTTACTTTGGGGTTTGTAGTACCTTTGGTTGGTGGACTCAACAAAGTGATTGGGGATACCCGTCATGGCTGCTTGCCCGTAAAGGCACGAACGGACAGAAATGAGAATGCTGTGAGGAAAAGAGAGGTTCCTTTCACTCACATGGTCAACCCTTCAGAAGAAGAGTCCAAAGTGTGTGGATCTCTAAGCTTCTGGAAAGACATGTGCTCAGAAGTGGCACAGACCTGGATCCCATCAACCTCCCCTCCAGACTTGAGGGAGGAGAAAGATTCCCAACTGAGTATCTCAGTCCATTCAGGCCACTGTAGCAAATATACCATGGACTGGGGACTTAAACCAAAAACATTTATTTATCACAGTTCTGGGGGTTGGAAATTCCAAGATCAAGGCGCCGGCCGATTTGGCGTCTGATGAGAGTCACTTCCTGGTTCAAAGAGGGCGCTTTCTTACTGCATCCTCACATTGTTTAGAGCGTGGAGGGGGCTCTGGTCTCTTCCTCTTCCTATAAGGACACTAATCACACCATGAGAGCTCTACCCTCATGACCACACCCGAACCTAACCACCTCTAAAAGCCATCACATGCAGAGTTAAGGTTTCAACATGAATGTTGGGAGGACACAAACATGCAGCCTGTCACAGAAGAAAAAAGGAGTACAGGAAATGGTCAATATGTGTATTTGTCTAGTGTCGGCTGGGCAGTTATAATCCAGTTACATCAGGACAGCCTCCATCCCAGAGAAGTGACGTTCTCTGTGCCCTGTGGGTTGTGATAGGTCGAGAGCAGCGGTGTCCAGGAAAGAGGAAGGCATTTCAGCTCCTTCTTTCAAACGTCTCAGGAGAACATGACAACCTTTTTCCGTTTTCCCAAAATTAACCTTTCAGTCGGGAGATGACTTATCACATGCAAGAATGTGAAACTAGAAATCGTCAGAGTAAGGAGTTAATGAGCACTGGCTTCCTGAATCATTTATCAAATTGAAAACAATGCTGTGTACTTTTGGCATGTGTTTGAGCCGCACCTTTCGAGGTGATCAAAGCTTTTTGTGAGCATTCGGACTCAAGGAATAAATTGTCATTCATATTTTGCTATAATTGTTGCTGATGAGGGAAGCTGTGTCTTACATTACAGTTATAATCCATAATGGACTGAATGCATTTGACATACACATGGTGTTATAAAACAACCCACAGTCTTTAAAAAGATCTTGTGGGTTTCTTTAATCCTGAGAGTCTTTTACAAGTGATAACCTAGAGGTCTGATTGGGAACAGCTAGAAGAGATACAGTGCTGTTTCTTGCCCCTGCTCCAAGAGAGAGAGATACCAGATCCTGGCACCTTATCACTGCACCAAGACCGGCACAGCCTGCCACTCAGCTAAATATGACATCGGCCCTGCCCCCTGCACCTGGCTCAGAGGGATTTAAGGATCCCAGGTTAGTAGCACAGTGGTTCGGGTTTCTCAAGGCTTCCCCAGCCTGAAGAATAAATTCAAGTTATTAGGATTATGTCTCCACCAGGAGTCTGAGCCTCAAAGCATTCCCTTGAGTCGGAGTAGGGATGAGACTCAGTCCCACACTCCATGCTGTCCACAAGTCCTGCACGGCCCAGCTCGGCCACAGCCATGGCCATGTGGAGAACCTGAGATGGGCAACATTTCACTGCAGATCTTTCCCAAAGCAATCGGTCCCTACCCCACCTGCGCACAAGGCCTGGAGGATGACCCGTCATAACCTCTGCCTCATTCTCATACTAAAATCTCCACCCAGGAAGGAGCGTATCCACCACTTTTTGATCATGAGACGTATGCAGAAGCATGATGGACAATGGTGCCTGGGCCCCAGACCCCACCCCCTTCATAGAGTGACTCAGCAAACCAGACCAATGAAAGGGCCAGCAGTTTTCCTGGGGAGCCAGCCCAGAACCCTTCCTCTCTCCCTGGTACTGGAGCTCAAGTCCCAGGAAAGCCTTGTCTGGGATTCTGTTTGGCCCTGGGTCAGTTTCTGTGGCATGAGAACCTGAGAACTCGCTGCCTGAACACTCTGACCAGGGAAGTTGCCCCACTCCTGTTCCTGGTGCCCCCTGGGTAGCCAGCATCGTCCCAAGGAGTACCCCATCTCTCTCTTCAGGCACTGCAGCCCTCTCTGCCTACTGATGGATCCACCTTCCTCCTCCCTCAGGGGGCATCGGATTGGCTCCTGGCCATACTCGCCCATCACAGGGGACCTGGAAGACTAAGGCGTAGAGGCTCCGAGCCTTTCCATCGGGAGGGGGAAAGAGCCGCCCTCCCAGACCAGCACTACCTCCTCCAGCCCAAGCAAGAGTCTCTGGCTCTAAGCCCTCTCCTTCCTGACACACTGTTTCCCAGATCCCTGGCCCAAATTCTCTTCCTCTGAACTCAACTCAAGTGCCCTGGAAATCTGGCCTGGGAAATAAGAGCTGAGACTGAGCTCTTTCCTCTTCCTCCCCCGGTCCCTCAGCTAAGACCCCTGGGCCTGGAGCTTCCTCCCGACCCTGTGTTGCCCGCTCCCTCTCGACGGCACACCCATGTTCAAAGCCAGATGGGCCAAAATGGCGATAATAATAGCTAGCCCACGTGTAGGGTCTGTCTCAGAAAGTCTGGGCTACCATAGCAGAATACCACAGACTGGGGGACTAACAGAATTATTTCCCACAGTTCCGGTGGGAGGTCCGAGCTCAAGGTGCCAGTGGTCCGGTGTCTGGTGAGGGCTGGCTTCCAGGTTCGTAGGTCCTGTTTTCTTGTTGTATCCTCAGGTGTCAGGAAGAGAACGAGAGCAAGTCCTCGTGAATGTTCCACCCTCATGACCTCACGAACTCCCAAAGGTCCCACATCCAATAACACCGTATTGCAGGTGAGGATTTCAACACATGAATTTTGTGGAGACACAAACATCCAGACCACGGTGGTGCCTGCATGTCTAAACACTTTACACTTAACTCCCTTAATCCTCACAGCGACTCTTCTAAATTCCCACTTCACAGGTAAGAAGACTCAAGTGCAGAGAGGTTAAGCCTAATTTGCAAAAATGTTGGGACTGAGAAAGAATTAGAACACAGGGAGTTCGTCTGCTGAGGCGTGTGCTAGCCATTACACGGCCTCCCCAGGCACAGACGCTGATTTTGACAAAGCCAAGGCTGACACCTGCACCAATCCTAGCCACGTGGTGTTTGTATTTGAGAGGGGCAGTGGGTTCACACCTGCCATGGAGGGGGCTGGAGAGGTAATAAACCCTCCTGTATACACCATGCACCCAGGAGGGCCATACGTTGGCTGTGCGTGTACCAGGTTGGGAATAGAAACACCAGCCTTGGGGAGAAGTGAACTTCCTGTCTTAGGGTGGAAACGAGGACAGTCGACTGAGCTAACTGCCTGTGAGTGTGGTGAGGAAAGATGCCTCCTAGATACATAGGGGTACTTTTTCTGGACCCAAAATTTCACACCAAGGAATAAACAAATGGTCCAGGTTAGACGAGCCCATCCACCCTCAGGGCAGCCCAAATGAGCCTGCTGAAAGGGGCTGCGTCCAGAACCCTGTGTTCTCTGTGCAAGTAAAGCCTGGGTTCAGACTTCCTGAAAGGTATCTGTGTCTGGGTGGCAGCTACTCACACATAATAGAGCTCAGCTCCAGAAAACAGCCCAAGAGCGAGCTGGTGTCATACCGGCTGCACTCTGTCATCGGTGCCATGCCGAGAGAGGAAGAGGGACCCTGGAGCCTCACTGGAAGCCGGACCAGAGCTGCATGGGACACGACTGGCACCATTCTTGGCTTTCTCAGGCCACATGCTCCAAATCGTGAGCTTTGACTTTTCACCCGTCTTTGGTTTTTTGCCTTGCTAATTCTCACAGGTGTGGCCAAGAGTGGGCTGGACAAAATGGGATGAAGCGTAACTCTGCAGCCTGAGTAAGTTGATCGCGCTGTCATTAGCGAGTCCCTAAAGACAGGACACAGGGCCGATGAATTCCATTCCATGGAGCAAGGGAGCGTGTTGGGAGCCGGCCACGGAGGCCCACCGAGCGTTAGGGATCAGGAAGGGCTGTTGACCCCGAGACCACTAGGATGCATTCGGGAGCTACTGACCCCATTTCCTCCCCCTCTCTACTCAGCACTAACCAGATTAAGCTCCTGTGAGCTCAAAACATAGAAACTCTGAGACCGGGACGAACACAAGCTAACTTTAGAAGCTCATTGCTCCCATTCTTCTGCAAACTGCAGTTTTGGCTTTCACACAACTTATAACTCAAACTCGTGTCACATCTAAGAGCCTGAGTATTGGTCACAGGCTTCTGGGTCATGATCTTCGGATTTATTGAAGGTGGAAATTGCAGAATATAGTTTTAGAAGACAGCCGTTTTGTTGAAAGAATGCGGCTGGGTTACTTGCAGGTAGCCCACTGTGAACTTTGGACTGGGCCACATTCCAAACATTCTGGGATGGGCCACTTTCGTTTGTAAAGTAAATACTTAAGCTTCTACAGAATTGTTTAACTTGGCATAAATCAATCAGCTTAGGATGAAAAAGGTTTATAGAATATGTCAGTCACGGATTAGGTTATCCTTTGTTATGGGATTTTAAGATTATCATATGAAAAGGGTGTAAAGGCAATCATTGATTAAGTTTTCATGGATTAAGGTTTCTGGTGGGTGGGGGACGCCCCTCCCACATCTGACTTTGTGTATAAAAGACCCGTTGTAATTCCCAATAACACACACATCGCTTCTGCACTAGACCGGAGTCCAGTCTCTTTCTTTCTCTCTCTCTCTCTTTCTCTCTTCTTCCCCCCAATCGCCAATGCCATCTCCACCTTTGGGGTACCCTGAACCTGGCTGGAGCTGGTCTCCAGCAGGAGTGGGCAATGCCATGGGTGGGAAGGCAGGCCTTCACTAGCAGCCAGGTCCTCGGTGTCAAATCCTCAAGAGACCTAGATTGAAATTCCTAAGAACTTAGGCTCTTACACTTGTGCTCTGGGAAAACTAAGTTTTTCCTAGATCATTTCCACCTGTCGTGTAATTTCTTCCATTGTGTTACTGTGTTAATATTTTCAGCTTACAATCTCCATTCATGCAAAGACCAAATACCTGAATTTTTGCCTTTGAAATTTATGTAATCAGTCTGTTGCTATCAGATTCATTTTCCCTTCTGTTCAGAGCAATTATTCTGAACAGAAGTGAAGTAGATTTGGTGTGTGTGTATATATATGAATAAATCAGAAAATTATATGAGAATATGCATAAATCATAAAAAATACATAATATCAGAAAATGTCTATATATCTGATATATATATCAAAAAATATACACAGTCCTCCCTCAGTATTCATCGGGAGATTGGTTCCTGGAACCCCCATGAATATCAAAAGTCATGGATGCTTAAACCCCCTCATATAAAATGGTGCAATATTTGCATACAACCTGTGCACAGCTTCCTATGTATTTTAATAATCTTTAGATCACTTATAATACCTAATACAATGTAAATGCTATGTAGATAGTTGTATTATATTGGATTTTTTAAAACGTGCGTTGTTTTAATTATCGTAATGCTCTTTTGTACTTTTTTCCCTGAATATTTTCAATTTGCAGTTGGTGAATCCGTGGATGTGGAACCCACAGATACAGAAGGTCAGCTGTGTGTGTGTGTATGTGTGTGTATAAATCAGAAGGTATTACTCTGAATTGAAAAGAAAGTAAATTTGATTGTGTGTGTGTGTGTGTGTGTGTGTGTGTATGTGTGTGTGTATACAGGATCACTGTTTTGATTGCTCTCTGTATAAATACACACACAGAAGTGCATTCACCTATGTTTATGTCTTGACTATTTTATTTCGATTCTGGAAACATATCCTGTACTTTGTCTTGTTTGCCTTTCTTAACCTCTTGAAATAATTTAGTCATTTAGTCTTTGCTTACCAACTTGCATTGCAAAAGTTTGGATACTGAGTTTAGATTCATGAGGTAAGATTTTGAAAGGACAAATGAATCTGAGTCAATCGTCCTCATACAGATGGCCTATAATAATGTTGCCATTTGCTTTCTGCATTTTTTTAAGACAAGAATTAAATGACATTTGAAGACACACAGATTTGGGACTGCAAAGATTATTATGTACTTTAAAGTATATTTTTTATTCTTTTGAAACAATTTCTTGCTTATTGTCACATTGTCATTCAGTCACCTTGTGAAATGGAAAGTTGGCATTTCATTGCTTTGTATGTAAGACAATTGGGGAAAGGAAATTACTCAACTCTAAAATCTTACAACTATACAATGGCAGTACTTTAAAAAGACTTTTAGTTTATGTCTCCCCAGGTAAGGCCTACTTCACCCCAGTCACTGGACACCCAAAAGTCATGGCAAGGGGCCACCGTCTGGGCAATTTCCACCTGCCAGGCAGAGAGAAAGGAAGGGTGGGAAATTGCACACTGGTTTTTCAAGCTCTGCCTGGTATTGGAGCCCATCACTTCCACCCACACCTCAGCATCGGCCAAAGGGAATCACTTGGCCACCATGAACACCACAGGGACAGGAAAGAACCATGTTCCTGAAGGACGAGATCTTTTTTTTTGAGAGCACATTAGTGGCTCACTACAACCATATTGACTCTTGCAAAGTGGCTATAGGACATGGCACACCAGGGCTTTCCAAAGGCATACTGCAGGACACCGGAGGACGAATGCTGTAATTCATACTTCTATGTAACCCAGGAGTTCTTAAACATTTTAGTTTTAACAACTCTCTTTACCCCATAATGTTTTATTCCGCATATTATTTTCCCACCAAAAGGAGAGCGAAAGAGAGAGAGATGGAGACCAGAGTCCTAGCCAACCTGACTTCATCTCAGATCTCAGACAGAGACCAAAAGTGAAAAGTGGAAGCAAGCAACGAAGTGATCAGAGCACACCTTTTTCCATCAGTTTGCTAATCAGCGCTCTGGAATTCTTCATTTCCCTTTGGTATTTACCAACCCCTGAGTTTGAGAACACCGATGTCACATATGGCTCCTTCTGCATTCTGATTTCAGCATCACTGTGATATTTCACTCTATTCTCTAACCACACTGTTTCATGCCCTTTTAAAATCAAGTCTTAAGCCGGGCTCGGTGGCTCAGCCTGTAATCCCATGCTTTGGGAGGCTGAGGTGAGTGAATTGCCTGAGCCTGCGGGTTCGAGACCCGCCTGGGCAACTTGGCGAGACCTCATCTCTGCCATAAATCAAAAAATCAGCCGGGCGTGGTAGCGCGTGCCTGTAATTCCGGCTACTCGGAAGGCGGAGGTGGAAGGATCGCCGGAGACCGGCAGGTCGAGGCTGCGGTGGCCAGGAGCGGCCACTGCACTCCAGTCTGGGCGACAGAGTGAGACTCCAACTCAAAAAAAAATAAATAAATAAAGTAAAATAAAATCAAGTCTTAGAAGATCTCTAGCTTCTTTTATTTGAAAAAGCCTTTTTGCCCCTAGACATTGCCTGTATGTGGCTGCTGGTGCAGACACAACTAGCTAGATCCAAACAGCCGCAAACTAAAACTTCTTAATTGCTCAGAATTACTATTTCACTTTTTCCGTGATTAGATGTCCCCCGTCACACATGACAAACGAAGCAATGCTCGGAAAGTCATTCTCATCCTGTGAATCCGGACTACCTATCCACAAATCGGCTGGAGGGCTTATTGGAAATGCAGATTCTTAGGTCTCATCCCAGTCTTGCATGTGTATGGGGTGGGGCCAGGAGTCTGTAGCTTTCATTGCCACTCCAAGTGCCTCTCAAGAACACTAAAGTTGAAAGACACTACTGGGGTATGATCCAATCAACTGGACTCCAGCTTCTGTTGAAGGAAACATGGTAAGAGTTTACAAGGAACTAGAGGTAGAGATGTGAAGGAAGGCATGTCTAAGCTTCCACACTCATTCTAAGAGGCAACATGCTACTTTGCAGTGTGGCGGTCCACAGAGGACAAGGGGCCCTGTCAGTGATGCTGGTAGGTCACTTTTATCAGGCAACTGAGTGCCCATGCATCTTGGAAAGTGAAGCAGGAATTCAAAGGTTGTGAAGCTCACACAGGAGTATTTATATTGTAAAAGCTATTAAGCCTAAATACAGAATTTTAAATGCTTATACTTTGTATAGTCTCAATTCACAAATACTGTTAATCTGAAGAATATTTGCTCAGCTTATTTTTAATTCAAATTGTTGTGTTTAGTTGTGAAGTGAGATCGCTTGCTTAATTTTAAAGTAATATCAGTTCGAAAAGTTAGATGCACCATCTGTTATTATAGAAGTGGCTGTCAAAATTAAGTCTTTAACCAGGGTTCCTAGGAGAAATGCCCACATGCAGAGCTGGAGCCAAGGAAGCACTAGATGATTCTGGAATATCTCATTGTGTCAGACAAGAAGATAGTGCTCAAAAAATGATGAGGGTGTGGCTTGAGACATGGAGAGCCCCCCTGGCCAGGTCAGGGGAAGAGAATATTAAAATGAATAGGGTAGATAATCCACTGAAAAAAATAAGGAGGGAGGAAGGGGGAGAGAGAGAGAGAGAGAGAGACTGGAGAAGGGAAAAAATCTGGCCTTACCACAGAAAACTAATGAATAAGTATAGAAGGAGTAATGGAGTTAGAAAATCATCCATGGAGGCTAAAATTAGTAGATGAAAGTTTAATGAAGAACAGATATTGACCCTGTCTCATAGCAACTCCCCAGAAATTACTTAGTAATTACAAAGTGAAAAACAGAAACGTTGTAGAGAGAAAAACTGACAAATGCCATGTCCATGACCATCGAGTGCCTTCTGATAAGAAACTCTGGGAAGATCACAACATCACCTCTGAAGTGCTCATGCCAAAAAACACTTAACTTGAATACTTGACTTTAATCGTGTGAATATATTCAACAGACCCAAATGGTGGGACAGTCTGCTGAATAACTGGCCTGAGCTCAAAAAGAGTGTCAAGATCACGAAACACCAAGACTGTTCCGTAAAGACCAAAGAGACAGCACGACAAAACGCAATGCATAACGCCAGCTTGTATCCTGACCTGAGAAAAATAGTAGCTGGTAAATAAAAGAGGGATATTGAGATATTTGACAGAATTTGAATATAGGCTGTGGGTAGCATTGTCCATTATCAAAACTTGGGATTTTGAGAACTATCCCGTGGTTAGTTATCCTCTAGAAATATATGAAAGTCTTTAGAGGTAAAGGAACAACTTACAACTTCAGAGAAACAGCACAAACACAGAGAATGATGACTAAATGTAGCAAAATGTTTTAACTATTGACGAATCTAGGTAAGAGACATGCAAGTATTCTCTGTAGTATTCTTGCAACTTTTCTGTAAGTGTGAAATTATATTAAAATGAATGTTTAAAAACAAGAAACACTTTCAGAGGAAAAAAAATCAACCAAATGCAATATGTAGACCTTGTTTCTATCTTAAATGAAATAAACTCTATACAGATATTTTTTTAGACAATCAAAAGGGGCTGAACATGGACCGGGTGTTATATGATGTCAGGGACTTGTTGTTTTGGGGGTGTGGGAACAGAAATTAAGAAAGAAAATCATATTTATTAGCAATACATTCTGAATTCGTTAAAGATAAAATAATGTCTGGGACTTGCTTATCTCGGGATCTTTCAAACACTTCACAGGAAAAAGTTAGAGAGAGAGAGAAATGAATTAAAATCAGCAGACTGCTGGCAACTTGAAGAAAGAGGTGGTTCCATAGGGCTCCCACACTCTCTCCGCCCCTCTCTTGTGTACGTTTGCACATTTCCATAATAAGTTTTTTTAAGCTTTCCAAAGACAAAAAGAAAAATCTCTCCCCGAACTATTTTCCTGTTCGATGACTCTATGCAAAACGGTAAGTAATCCGATGTCTGCCGTCACCAACTCTGTTTTGCCACTTGGAGAAACGCTGAAACAATGCCTCTCTATAAAAATGTATGCCGTTTGTATGCTCTCTTATTTCTGGAGAAATGTAATGATAGGGGACAAACATTCAAAATCTTTTTGTCTGCACTGTTCCTTCTAGTAATAAGCCACTGTCACGCGGCCTCAGATGACCTAGCTCGCCTCTCAGAGCAACTCCAACACGAAGGGCGCAAGAACAAGATGTAACCCCGCAGTGAGGGAGACGCACTCAAGTCAAGAGGTGTGCCTGAGGTCCTTCAGGGGTGGCTGCCCGGCGGGACGGAGACGGTGTGGTGGCCTCAGCCCCAATCACAGGGCCCCAAAGCTGAAGGGCAGAGTCGTCAGCTCCAACACTTGGAGGACTGAGGGCCAGGACCTGCTTTCTAGGAACAGAAAGCTCGGATTGAGTCTTAAAGTTCTTTGCCAGGCCCAGTCATGTAGGAAAGTCACTGTCAGTAAAAAGGCACAAGGGTGAGCAGGGGCTTTGAATCAAGAAAAAACCCAGTCACCACAAATATGTCTTCCCATCTAGAAAGCAGAATGAGACAAGCAGGGCGGGGTGTGGGGTGGGGGGAGAGCCCGGACCCAAGAGAGAGTGACCGCCACAGAGGCCAGACGAGCAGGCCAGGCCTGGAGTGCCTGCAGGACCCATGGACAGGGTCTGGAAGCAAACCATGCACCGGCACAGAGTAGAGGAGAAAGGATGTCCCCAAGTCGGACTCCTACCACCGACTGCCCAAGAGGCTCCTTACCCAGCTGGGGAGTACAAGGGAAGGGAAGGTTTGGCGAAAAGTAGGACACACTGAGTTCTGGAGAAGCTGAGGCTGTCACAGAAGCCAGCAGGGACTTCCAGGAACATCAGGAAAGGACTGGCCACAAGAATAGACGAGACTGGTTAAGCAGAGTGTAAAAACTGAGAAAAGAAGAAAATATAAGAGAGAAGAAAGGCCGGAGGCAGGAGGAATGAGCAGAGGGACAGGAAAGGGAGGGAAACTAATGGGAAGAAGAAATGCTGCCATTGCTCTGACTGAGATCACCCATCGGCAGCTGCCGAGTGGGTTCCCGGACTGCTAGAAGGAGTTTCTGACCGAAACATGCAATACTCAGGGAGATTCTGGTGAACTGTGGGTCCCCTAATCCAACGTGGGAAGCCTACAATGTGATGCCTGAAGAGCCACGGAGGCTTCCCTGGGTTTTATGGGTAGTTGAGAGAGCGTGGCATGAAGTCTACAAGGCCCACAATGATTTCCAGCAATCTCAGGGCCAATTCTTCAAGATTATTTCCCCAAATAACCTTCATTTCTGAGCTCATAGCCATGAATGTATAAATCATTACTATTAAAATTCATCTCCTTTACAGTCTGTTTTAAACCCCATTCTCCTCCCACCTGCTGACTAAAACACACTTTTCCTAAGTGTCAGCACCAAGCACTTTTAATGGAGGCCATAAGGTGATAAATTTCTTTTTCTTTTTTTTTTTTGTTTGAGTCAGAGTCTCACCCTGTCGCCCAGATTGGAGCGCAGTGGCCGCTCCCAGCCACCGCAGCCTCGACCTGCTGGGCTCCGGCGATCCTTCCGCCTCAGCCTTCCAAGTAGTCAGAATTACAGGCATGCACTACCACGCCCGGCTGATTTTTATTTTTGATTTATTGTAGAGATGAGGTTTCGACAAGTTGCCCAGGCGGGTCTCGAACCCTCAGGCTCAGGCAATTCACTCACCTCGGCTTCCCAAAGCGCAGGATTACAAGCTGAACCACTGAGCCTGGCAAGGTGATAAATTTCAAAAGCGATTTACTGATCTGATTTTTTATCGTTTTTACTTTAAGGGGCTTTCCTCAGTACAGCGAGGAGAAGGGGAGATATGACCTTAGTTTCCTGAAGTCTTAGGGTTTAATCCTCCCACTCCATCCAGTTGTGTGGAGAGAGGCACACAAGAGGTCCGAGCCGCAGGACGCTGCTTGGGTGACTGTGTTTTGGTTAAGTTTCCGAACTTCTCAGAGTCCCAGTTTCTTCCTTTGTGTGTGTCAGTTTCCTTTGGCTGCTGTAACAATTTTTTGCAAATTTGGTGGCTCAGCACAACACACATTTATCATCCGACAGTTCTAGAGGCCAGGAGTCCAAAACGGGTCTCAGTGGGCTAAAATCAGGGCTTCATCAGGCACTGCAGCCCTTCCAGAGGAAGGGAGCTTCCGTGTTTAGTAACACTTCCATTTTAATAATGATATTGGAAGTAGGGAGACTTATTTTTACATTCCTAAATGTTCTCCAGTTTTCTTAAGCGTCTAGAGAGGCACTGACCAATGTGACCCCCATGAAATTTTAAGTTGTCTAGTTACCATCATAAAAAGTAAACAAAGAGAATTCAGTTTTAATAATATTTCGTATTTAATCTAACATCTATACAATATCACTTCAACATATAACTCATTTTTAAAATACTTAATGAACTATTTTGCATTCTTCTTTTATTTTTCACTCAGTCTTTAAAATTCAGGGTGAGATTGACACCCAAGCCCCACCTTAATGCACATTCCCTGTGTTACCAACAGGTTGTCCCTGTTACAGGTGACAGCCATCTACAGAATCGGACAGCACAGTCTTAAAGGGTGCTAGTTTTTTGTTAAATAAATACTTTGCATAATTCACAAAGGCTCAAATTTAAATATCACTAAGATGTTTATATTTAATACACATTTAATTTTGGAATCACCACTGATCATTAGTTTGTTTACAACAATCAAAGAAAAGCTACATCCAGCATCGTCTGCCTCCCTTTAGGCCAGGGTGGGATTTTACACCAGTTAAAGATCATGTTTAAGTCACCGGAGTATAAATTAATTTTATTTTCTCCCCTTTCACTGAAGCTCATTCACTGAAGTGCCCCCAAAGTAATTCAGGCTCCTGGACCTTGACTCAAGGCAGCTATTATTTTACACATAGTTTAAACCACTTTGAATTGAATCTTTGCATCATCCATCATAAATAACTTATCTTAATAAGATTTCAGTCTTTACTAATGACATGGAAGCATCTGGCTTGACATGAACTGAGCCTACTAGCTGAGTGGGGAAAAAGTTATGTTGGGGAACCTAAGATTGCTGGTTCAGGTCAGAGACTCAATGTAAAACACTCGGACCCATTCCAAAGATGCAAGATTTGGGCAGGACTCTTATCAGATGAGAAAATTTAGGGCAAGTGGGTAAAGGGAGCCCCATCAGTACTGCTAAAAATGATCAAAGGTACGTGCTTTCAAGATGCCGTCTGTTGGCCTTATTTTCATATTGAACAGATGCACATCATTACTTGGAAAATAAAGCCACAATACCTATCATCATGTTCCTGTCAACACAAACATAGCAGCCAACTGGTGCACGATTAATTTTTCACAAGAATATTTATAGATTTGTTTTGACTTGTGTGCCAACTGTTCCAGGGCACATTCGGACAAATGAAAGTGAGCACACAAAATAAAGAGCAAACAATGCGTAGGGTGTGCTTGATGTTAACTTGTTATTGCCCATTTAACAGTTCAGCCATCACTGTTTCTTGTGTTAGAAGCCAGGGTGGTCTCCATTTTTTGAAAACACACTCTAACGGATAGTCGTTTTCTCATTGTTTAGCATATGTATTACCCAAAATGAAAATCAAAATTATAGTACCCAAATGTATCTTTTCCCTAAGACTGCTGGTCTGGCACTAATTAGTAGTAAGAGTGCTTATTAGAGAAAAGTCACCTTTCATTCATGCTTTCATTCAAGAGATGATGTGTCAGCTTGGATGGGAAACCTAGGAAAGCGAACCCAGTGTTTGATCTGGCTTGTTCTCTTGGAGACTTTTGCCAATCAGACGGCAGACACTGAGACGCACAGCCAGGACAGAGAGAAGAAGCTGAGAAACTAAGCATAGCTTGGTATAATACCATGGAACTTCAAGGAACAATCAAGACTGTTTTCCTTCAGCAAAAACAAGGGGTTCTAATAAATAGACAAGCATCCACTTGGACCCCAGAAGAGGTGCCCGTTAGAGGCAGGAGTGCCAGAAATACACTCCCCTCCCAAAGAATGTGCCGAGCTTCGAGTCATCTCAGTCTTGAATATATTAAGGGATACATCCTTCTGTGAGAAACAAGAATAAATCCTCTCTGAAGGAAGATATCATCACTCAGAGCCTCAAATTAACTGCAATTATTGTGAAGACAAAAGTGAGTTCATATCAGATGCTAATCCACCACACTGACCTCTGATTAACCCACCCCAGTCTTGTGAATGCCTCCCGATTCCCACTTCATTTACTGACTTCAGTGTGAGAATATGTACTCAATATAAATCTTGCCTTTCAATCAAAGCAACCTTAATGCTATTGTGCAAACTATAAACCATGGTGCATATAGTACTCTTGCCTGTTCTGGAGACTTGCCTGTAATTGTCTCTATAGAGCACGTACACCATCTCCCTCTGGTCTATAAGCCGGGTCGTGAGGTAAAGGTGAGACCTACCTGTCATGCTGCTGCCCAAGACCCCACTTCTGTCGGTAACCTCCCTAATAAATCACCCTCTACCAACAAACTAGATTTAGTTTCTGCCTTGTTCTTTAGTTTCTCAGCTCCTTCTAGGTTTAGGGGTCACTTTGCATATACAATCCTTTCACACATCAATTATACATACAGAATATCTGGAATCTGTATAAAAATGATCAGGGACACAGCAAGACAGATAATGAAATTTGTAATCTAAAGCCTGCTGACAAAGGACTCCTAGGCCTAAATGTCTTCACCTTTGAATTCTTATAAATATTTATGGACAAAATAACAAAACTCTTATACTGATTCCCCAGAAAATACAAAAAGAGAATGCATTCCACTCCACTAAATGAAGGTACAACTTGAATGTAAAAATCTGAGGATATAAAATACAAATTACTGATCAAGTTTTCTCACGAACATTGATGCAAAAACTTTGAAGAAAATATGGCCCAGTAATACATTTAAAAAAAAAAAAGGTTAACAGCCAAGTTGGATTTTGAGGGAAATGTAAAGTTGGTTTGACATTTGAAAATAAATCAATGTATCTCACCACACAAATAGAATAAAGGAGGAAACTATATGCTCATATCAGCAGGGCAGCAAAAACACTTGGTAAAGGTAAACACATATTTGTCATTTAAAAAAAAGAAAGAAAGGTGCCAAGGACATGCACAGGAGAAAGACCATCCTCTTCAATAAACAGTATTGGGAAAATTGAGCATCCGTATGAAGTCGAATGAAACTGGACCCCTGTCTCTCACCATATACAAAGATCAATGAAAGATAGATTAAAGCCTTAAGAGTATGATTCAAAACTATAACATGACTAGAAGAAAACACAGGGGAAGCACTTCAGGCAAATATTTTATGATTAAGACCTCAAAAGCACAGGAAACCAAAACAAAAATAGACAAATGGAACTTAAACTAAATAGCGTCTGCACAGCAAAGGTGCAATCAACAAAGTGAACAGACGGCATGTTGAACAGGAGAAAATATTTGCAAACTATTCACCCAATAAGTGACTAATATCCAGATGATGTAAGGATCTCAAACTCAGCAATTAAAAATAACCTCATTACAAAGTGGGCAAAGGGCATGAATAGACATTTCCCAAAAGAAGACATAAAGGTATAGGAAAAATTGCTCAACATCACTAATCATCAGAGAAATGAAAATTAAAACCACAATGAAATATCATCTTACCCCAGTTAAATTGACTATTATTAAAAAGACAAAAAATAACATTTTAGCAAATAAACAAAGAAAAGGGAACTTGTAAACACTGTTGGCAAGAATGTAAACCAGTACTGTGAAAAACAGGATAGAGATTTCTCAGAAAACTAAAAATAGAATTAAGATATAATCCAGCAACCCCACTAATGGGTATTTATCCAAAGAGAAAAAAATCAATATAGCAAAGGGAGACCTGCACTTCCATGTTTATTATATGCTGTCCACAATAGCAAAGATATGAAATCAACCTAAGGGTCTATCAACAGATGGATAGATACAGAAAGTGTGGTGCACACACACAATACAGTACTATTCTGTCCATAAAAATAGTGAAAACATGTCACTTGCAGCACCATGGGTAAAACTGAGGTTACTGTGTTAAAATGAATTGAGCCAGGCACAGAAAGTTAAATATCACATGTTCTCACTCATGTGGGGGAACTAAGAAATTTGATCACATGGAAGTAGGGAGCAGAATGTTAGATCCCAGAGACTGAAAAGGGTGTGTAGGTGGGACGGCGGTATGAAGAGAGATTGACTAATGGGTCCAAAATACAGTTAGATAGAATAAGTGTGTGTCGATGTTCAAAAGCAGAGTAGGGTGACAACAGTTAATATCAATGTATTGTTTATTTCAAAAGAACTATAAGAGAAGACTTGAAATGTTCTTGACATTTCAAGATGATCATTGCACATATTATGCATGTAAAAAAAAATCACCTGTAATCCACGAGTATGTACAAATATGATGCATCAATAAAAAAGTATTAGCAAGCTAGAAATAAAAACAAATTTTCTTAACCTGATAAAGGATGCTCATAAAAACCTATAGTTAGCAATCAAAAAAATGGAATTAAGAAAACAATTTCATTTATAATAACACAAAAAAGAATAAAATACTCAGGTGAATTTAGCAGCAGAAATACAAAACTTGTACATTGGAAAATACAAGACATTGTTGAAAGAAAGAAGAATGAAAACAGATGGGAAAACGTCCCATATTTATAGAAAGATATCATATTGTTAAGCTGGTAATACTCTCCAAATTGATTTACTGATTCAACACTATCTCTGAAAAATAACAGCCGCTTTGTTTTTAGCAGAAATTGACAACTGATCGTAAGATTTATATGGAAATGCAAGGAACCCCGAAAAGTCAAAACAATTTTGAAAAACAAAAACACATGTGGAGCACTCCCTCTCCCCAATTTATTGCAAACTTGCTGCAAGCCTGTGAGTATCAAGACTATGTGGAATTGGAATAAGTACAGACAAACAGTTCCTGCAATAAACCCTTTCATTTATGGACAATTGATTTTTGACAAACATACCAAGACAATTTAGTGAGAAAATAATAGTGTTTAGCAAATGGCACTGAAACAACTGATTTCCACATGTAAAAGAAGAAAGTTGGATCCTGACCTCACACATATACAAAAATTAACTCAAAATTAATCTAAGGTCTAAATGTAAGCTCAAAAACTATAAAATTTTTAGAAGAAAACATAGGAGAAAACCTTCATGATCTTGGGTTAGGCAAAGCCTTCTTTGTTACAATACCAAAAACAGCTGCAAAAATTTTTAAATGGACTCAATCAAAAATAAAAACTTTTATTTCAAAGGACACCATCAAGAAAGCAAAAAAGATAAACCAAAAGAAATATGTGTGAGTCATATATCTGACAAGGGACTTGTATCCAGATATATAAAGAGCCCTTACAACTCAAAAAGACAACTCAATTCAAAAGTGGGTTAAGGGTTTGAATAGACATTTTCCCAAAGAAGATACACAAATAGTCATTAAGTGCATGCTCAGCATCATTAGTGATTGGAGAAATGCAAATCAAAACCATAATGAGACAGCACTTCACATTCAGTATCATTCCTATTTCAAAAACGACAGATAATAGGAAGCTATAAGTAAGGATATAAAGAAGTTGGAACCTTCAAGCCCTGCTAGTAGGAATGTAAAAATGGTGCAGCAGCTTTGGAGACAATTTGGTATTTCCTCAAAATGTTAAACAGAATTATCATAACACCCAGCAATTCCAGTCCTAGATGTATACCAAAGAGAAAAGAAAACATGTCCAGGGAGTTTAGTTCCTCTGAGTATGGTCCCAGAAGGGGGATTGCTGGATCTAATCCTGAATTGTATCCCACATCTTTAAAATTTAAAAAAAAATTAAAAAAAGAAAACATGTCCACACACAAAAAATTGTGTGGGAATGTTGAGCAGCATTATTTATAATAGCTCTAAGTGGAAATAACCCAAATACCCATCAGATGTTGGGTGGAAAAATAAAGCAGAGTCATGCAATGGCATATTACTTGTTCATAAAAGGAAGGAAGTACTGATACAGGTTACAACATGGTTGTACCTTGAAAATCTTATGCTAAGAGAAAGAATCCCAGACACCCAAGTCTACATATGGTATGATTACCTTTACGTGACTTGTCCAAGACAGGCAGAAAGAGGAGTGAAGAAGGAAATAAGAAGTGACCCCTGAAGGACGCAGTAGGTTCTTTTCTGGGGTGATGAGAATGTTCTAAAACTAGAAGGTGGTGGTGATGGAACAACCTGAAAACTACATAGTTGCACACTTTCAAAGAGTGAATTTATGCTAGGTGTATTTTGTCTTAATAAAATTGTTACTTTAAAACAACTATAGTCAATATACCTAATGGTTAAATACTAACATTTTGCTTTGAAGCAAGAATTCTAGCTGTCACCAAATCTATCTGATATTGCACTGAACAGTGCAATTGACTATGAAACTAAATGAAATACATAAAAATTTAAAAGAAAGAATGGTCATTTTTCACATGTGAAATGATTGTGTACAAAGAAACCTTTTTAAATCTGTAGGGAAAAAACTATTCAAACAAATGAATGAATTGAGCAAAGTTCAAAAATGCAAGACAATGATTAAACCTCACAGCTGTAATCCAAGCACTTCGGGAGTCAGAAGTGAGATTGCCGAGCCCAAGGGTTCAAAAACAATCTGGGAAACTCGGCAAGACCTCATCTCTGTGATAAATCAAAAAATTAGCTGAGAGTGGTAGCACATGTCTATAGTTCTAGCTACTTGGAAGGTTGAGGAGGAAGGAGTCCCACAGGTCAAGGCTGCAATAGCCTTGGGTGTGCCACTGCACTCCAGCCTGGGCAGCAGAGTGAGACACCAACTCCAATAATAATAATAATAGTAATAAGAAGAAGAAGAAGAAGAAGTTGCACTTCTAAACAGATAATTAAAGAATGAAATATTTAAAGTTATAAAATTTATAGCATCAAAAATATCAAATACTTAGGAGTAAACTGCTAGTACTAACAAGAAATAACAGAAGTTACAGAAGTGTCAAAATGTCTGAGAGTTTACCCAAGTTTAAAACTAACAAGTTAACCAGTCATAGTTTCAAGGGTGCTGGCAGAAGACACAAGACTCTTGGGACAGCGATAAAGAATTATTTAATATTCATGGTAATACACTAGCCAGGGTATCAGCATTTGTGCTGGATTTCTAGCTCACAATTCCTACTAGGCAACAGAAGAGTGCCAGGTGATACCTGCACATAGAAGTAGGTTGCATTATAGGAAAGGACCTCTGAATTTAGGAAACCCAAGTCTTTTATAATTAGTAGTAAGCCTCCTTGACCTTTACCTCAGAGGAAAATATTACCTTTACTATTCTGGACAATAAATAAACTGGCCCTTCCTCCAGAGGACACTAATCATTTCTTCCAAGGCTGTTCACTGTATGAACATCTTTAAAGACAACCCAGAGGAAAGTTAGACAGTGCCTTTGTTTATAAGAGGTACCAAAACCTGAGAGACCCATGGAGACTTGTCTCTTAACACACAGAGAAACCATAAAATATTATTGACAGAAATTAAAGAATACCTTAATCAATGGAAAGATATATCATGTCTATGAACAGGAAAACTCATGATAAGATTTCAATGCTTTCCAAATTGATATATAGATTTTATGCAGTCCCACTAAGAATCTGAGGATAGTTTTTGTTTAGTTTTGTTTTAGAAAATTGATTCTAAAGTTTGCATGTGACTTCTGTACAAGATGACAATGGAAAGGTCAGAATGTGAGAGTCTCCACAAACGTGGGTGTCCATAAAGACTCTCTGCATGAGTGAGTATGTACCAGTGGGTGAGTGAAAGTCTGTCTGAGGGGGAGACTTGGATTCATGCACCTGGGGCTCTCCTCTGGAAGTGACTACAACCCACCACCACCCTGAGATTGGAGACATGGACACGCAGGATCATCTGCCATTCTTGGAGCTCTCTTGAGAGGAGGCAGCAGAGACAGCTACCACTCACTACCAGGCACCTGGTCCATGCCATCACCTGCAGCAGCAGACAGACTGGGAATGAGAAGGAGGAACTATGGAGAAGGCAGGTCATGGAAATCTGAAATAAAGCTCCAATGCCAGTGACGAGATGCCACTGGGCTCCATCTTCTCAGTCCTATGACCAGGCAGAGTCCTGCACTGCCCTGCCCAGCTCCACCCAGTCTCCATCTTGGGACCCAGAGGATATCCTCTCATCAGACTCGGAGAGTCAGATGCCACTCCTCCATGCTGGAACAGGCACAGACACATCAGATCTGAGTGGGAGACTTGACAGCAGCAGCAGTGACTAGGAATTAAAGACGAGGTTAAAAAAGGGGGGAGGAGAAAAACCTACACAAAGGAAGAATATGAAACACATACAGACCCCTGGGAGGTCAGCCACTGGTAATACAGACTTCATAACTCAAACAATGAAGAGACCCCAGAAGGACTGGTCTCAAACCACAAACCCAAATATCAAGATCTTAATAGAGAGAATAAATAGAAATGAGGAGAGACAAGAGGAAAAAATGAAGGAGTTGATAATTGAGATAACAGCAATAAAGAATATAATGAATGAGATAAATAACAAACTGATACAAATGGAAAGCAGAATTAACCAAGCAGAAGAAAGAATCTCAGAGTTTGAGGACCAAAATATGGAAAAAACCCAAATTGTTAAAAATATAGAATAGAAGCTTAAAAAGACAGAACAAACTCTCTGAGAAATGAGCGATTACATCAAGAGGCCATGTCTAAAATTAATTGGAATCCCTGAGGCAGATAGAGAGACAGAGACCACCCTGGAACAAACATCCCATGAAATTATCCAAGAAAACTTTCCTCATCTTACCAGTGACATGACCACTCAAACACAAGAGATTCAGAGAACCCCTTCAAGACAAAAAATGGGAAGACCAACTTCTAGACGCATCATAATTCACCTACACAAAGTAGGTATAAAAGAACAAATCCTAAGGCAGCAAGACAGAAAGGTCAGACTACCCACTGGGAAAGATCAATTAGAATAACAATAGACTTATCTGCAGAGATACTTTAGGCTAGGAGAGATTGGAGCCCAATCTTCAAAGTTCTCAAAGACAAACAACTTCAACCAAGAATTATCTACCCAACTAAGCTAAATCTCATCAGTGATGGAGAATCAAAATCCTTCCCAATCAATCCCTAAGAGTTTACGCTGCTCCAGACCAGCTCTAAAGAAACACGTAAGTATTAAACACAGAAGAAAAGAAAAAAAGAACACGCCTTTCCCAAGAATGCAGGAAAAAGATTCAAAACACACATGAATCAACCCCACAATTAAAATACAGACAACAACCAAATAAACAAGCAAACAACAACAACAACAAACTCTATAAGAACCTCATGACAGGGATAAACTCTCACATCTCAATAATTAACCTGAATGTGAATGGACTAATGCACCACTGAAAAGACATAGAATGTAAAACTGAATAAAATATCAAGAGGCAACAATATATTGTCTCTAGGCGACACATCTCAACAGAAAGGACACTCACAGACTCAAAGTAAGAGAATGGGAAACAAAATTTCAGGCGAAAGAAACACACAAAAAAATCAGGAGTTGTGATATTAATATCAGACAAAATATCCTTTAAGCGATCAAAAATTTACAAAGATGTAAAAGGTCACTATTTAGTGATAAAAAGTTCAATCCATCAGCAAAAAATACCCAACCTAAACATAAATGCACCCAAGATAGGAGCACCAACTTTCATAAAGCAGCTTCTAGGCAAACTAAAAAAGATGCTGACACTAACACTATCATAGCTGGGAAATTAAACACCTCACTAACAATCCTAGACAGATTATCAAGACAAAAACTCAACAAGAAGATCCAGATCCTCAATACAATGTTTGACCAAATAAACTTAACTGATACCTGTAGAACACTCCACGAAACAACCACATGATATACATTCTACTCATCACCACAAGGAATGTACTCTAAAATCGACCACATATGCAGCTATAAATCAATTATAAACAAATTTCAATAAGACTGAAATTCTGCCATGCACCTTCTCAGACCACAGTAGAATAAAAATAAATATCAATACCAACAAAGCTCCCCCAAACCCCACAAAGACATTGGCACTAGACAGCATGATGCTAAACAACTCCTGAGTCAACATGGAAATCTAAACAGAGATTAAAAGATACCAGTAAATAAATGAAAATGAAGAAACATCTTACCAAAATCTCTGGAATGCCATGAAAGTAGTACTAAGAGGGGAATTCCTATCTCTATGAACACACATGAAGATAATGGAAAGATCACAGTTAACAGCTTACAAATTACCCAAGGAAGTTGGAAAAGCAAGACCAGAAAAACCCTAAGTTCAGCAGAAAAATGCAGATCACCAAAATAAAAGCCCAAATTCAGGATATAGAAGACAGAAAGATAATACAAAAAATCAATGAAACCAAAAACTGGTTTTTTGAAAGGATAAACAAGATTAATGGACCCCTAGCTAGACTGACCAAGAAAAAGAGAGAAAAAGTCCAAACGAACATAATCAGAAGTGCAAAAGATGAAGTCACAACTGATCCTGTAGAAGTGCAAAAGATTATCAGAGGTTAATGTGTACACCTGTATGGAAATGAACTCTAACACCAAAATGAAATGGAGAACTGGAAACAAGAGAAAATTGAGACACTAAATAGACCAATAACAACCCAGGAAATTGATTATGTCATAGCTACCTACCAAAAAAGCCCTGGACCAGATGGCTTTCCAGCAGACTTCTATAAAACATACTCGATGGAACTGATACCAATTTTATTGAAAGTATTCCAGGTAACCAAGAAAGATGGAACTCTCCCCAAATCATTTTATGAAGCTAACATCACACTGATACCCAAACTGGGTAAAGATCCAACAAACAATGAGAACTACAGGCCAATATCCTTGATGAACATAGATGCTAAAATTCTCAACAAGATTCTAGCAAATCGTATCTAAAAACACATCTAAAAATTTATCCACTATGATCAAGTAGGCTTCATCCCTGGAATGCAGGGCTGGCTCAACATCCACAAGACCATAAATGTAATAAATACAACAGCAGATGCAAAGACAAAAACCACATGATTATGTCATTAGGCACAGAAAAAGTTTTTGCTATAATTCGTCACCCCTTCCTGAAAAAAACCCTTAAACATCTAGGCATAGATGAAACATATCTCAAAATAGTAGACCATCTACCAGAAACCCACAGCCAACATACTGCTAAACAGACAGAATTTGGAACCATTTCCCCTGAAAACCAGGACAAATGCCCACTCTCACCCCTCCTGTTCAACATAGTATTGAAAGTCCTAGCAAGAGCAATCAGACAAGAGAAGGAAATCAGAGGTTATCCCTCTTTGCAGACAACAAGATTGTACATACCTGGAAAACCCAAAACCCAAGAGAATCTGTCAAAAACCTCCTTGCATTGATAAAGGATTTTGGCAAATTCTCAGGGTATAAAACAGAGATGTAAAAATCACTCACATTCCTATGCACCAACAACAAAAAGTACAATCTCATTCACAATAGCCACCAAAAAAAAATCAAATTCCTTGGCATCTTCCTAACCAGAGAAGTCAAAGACCTTTACGATGAAAACTAAAAAACACTGCTCAAAGAAATCAAAGATGATGCAAACAAATGAAAAAATATTCCACGCACATGGATTGCAAGAATCAACATTGTTAAGATGTCCATCCTGCCCAAGGCAATCTAAAGATTTTAACGCAATACCCATTAAATTACCAGCAGCATTATTCTCAGACCTGGAAACAACAATACAGAAATTCGTATGGAAACATAAATAACGACAAATAGCCAAAACAATCTTCAGCAAAAAAAAAAAAAAGAAAGAAAAAGAAAAACAAAGCGGGAGGCATCACACGCCCAGACTTTAAGTTTTTTATAAAGTGACAATAATCAAAACAGCCTAGTATTGGTACAAGAACAGATATAGAGACCACTGGAACAGGATAGACATTTCAGAAGCAAAACCTCAATTTCTCAACTAACTTATCTTCGACAAAGCTTCTACCATAACCACTGGGGTAGGAGAATCTATTCACTAAATGATGCTGGGAAAATTGGCTGACCACATGCAGAAGTTTAAAACAAGACCTCTACCTATTCCCATATACAAAAATCAATTCTAAATGGATCAAAAACCCAAACATAAAACCTCAAACTATCAGAACCTTGGAAAATGCAAGAGACAGTCTTACGGAAATTGGAACTGGCAACCAATTTCTGATCAAAACCTCAAGTGCCCATGTCATAAGAAATAAGTTAAACCAGAGGGGTCTCATCAAACTGACAAGCTTCGGCAAAGCCAAAGAAACCATTGAGAGAGCGGGGAGACAGCCCATAGACTGGGAAAAAATATTTGCCAACTGTATATCTGACAAGGGCCTAACATCTAGGGTCTACAAGGAACTCAAACATGCCAAAAAGAAAAAACTAAACAACCTCATTACAAAGTGGGTAAAAGATATGAGTAGACACTTATCAAAAGAAGACATACATGCAGTCAACAGATACATGAAAAAAGGCTCAGCCTCACTAGTCATCAAAGAAATGCAGATTAAAACCACACAGAGATACCACCTAACTCCAGCCAGAATGGCCATCATCAATAACTCAAAAAACAACAGATACTGGAGAAAACGCAGGGAAAGGGGGACACTTTTGCACTGTTGGTGGGAGTGTAAACTAGTACAACCACGGTGGAAAACAGTGTGGCGATTCCCAAAAGATCTAAAAATTAACCTCCCATATAACCCTGCAATTCCTCCTACTGGGAATATACCCAGCGAAGCTCAAATCACGCTATGAAAAAGATACCTGCACACACATGTTTACTGCAGCATTATTCACAATAGCAAAAACATGGAACCAACCATGCTATCCATCGAAAGAGGCCTGGATAAAAAAAAATATGGTACATATATACAATGGAATATTATGCAGTCAAACAGAAGGACAAAATTATGAACTGCACAGCAACTTAAATGAACTTAGAGGCTATAATACTGAGTGACTTATCACAGGAACAAAGAACCTAGTATCACAGGTTCTCACGCATAAACGGACCTTAAACAGTTATCATAATACTATAAGAAAGAGATTGGCAGTAATGGGAAACTGCCAGGGGAGTGGGGGCACACCTCATCAACAAGGGTACTGCATAATGAACATCTGTATACCTAACCTTTAACCCTGAATTGTACCCCACATATTTAAAATTAAAAATTAAAAAAAATAAAGTTTGCATGTAATACAAAGGGACAAGAATACCCAACACAACACTGGAAAGAAGAATAAAGTTGGAGGACATACACTACCTGATATCAAGACTTACTATAAAGTTTCTACAACGAAAACAGCATGGTACTCGTGCAAGAACAGACTGGTATCTCAATGGGATGGAATAGAGGGTCCATAATAACATATTGATACTTGATTTATGACAAAGGTGTTTCTGCCGAGCCTTTCTATTGTAGAAAGCATGATATTTTACATAGTGCTGGATAAATTGGGTATCCAAATGGAAAAAAAAAATAATAAATTGGACAGTTAACCTCCCATCATACAAAAAATCCACTTCAAATCTATTTTAGATCTAGATGCAATGACTGGAGCACTGAACCTTCTAGAAGATAATATAAGAGAACACCATCATGACTTTGGATAGGCAAAATTCCTTAAAAGGAAAACATTAAAAATGATTGGTAAATTGGCTACATCAAAATGAGAAGTCTTTGTTTATCAAAAGACTATATTAACAGAGTGAGAATTTGCACTATGGTGTGGGAGAAGATACTTGCAATGCTATAACAAAAAAATGGGCTCATGTCCAGAGTTTATCAAGGATTCCTGCACATCCAGTAGAAAAAAACAGACCATCCAACAGAAACAGAACCAAAGATTTGAACAAACGATTCATATAAGAAGATATCTAGAAGTCTAACAAACAGATAACTATGTGGCCCTTTGGTAGCAGGGAAAAGTGCATCCTACAACTATAATTCAAATTAGAATTGCTGAAATTGAAAAGGCTGACATACCAAGAGCTGGAAATCAACAACAGGAAATCTCATGGGAGTGCAAATTAGTACAACCACTGTGGAAAACTGTTTTGTTTGCAATATGGACTAAAGCTGAATAAACGTTTACTGTAAGCTAGCAGTTTCTCTCTCTAATGTGTATGTAGAAATGTATTAAGATGTGCACTAAATGGTACGTGCAAGAGTGTGCACCACATTAATATTGGAAGCAGTAAATATTAGAAACAATCTAATTCTGCCAACAGTAGAATGTATAAATTGTGATGTATTCAAACAACAGAATATTACACAGCACAAAAAAGTAACAAACCCCTGCTGCAAGAAAAAATATGAATAAGCCTACAGATAGAATGCTGAGCAAAGTAAGCCAGGTCCAAAGAATGTAAACTGTATGATTCCATATATATTTCAAAAACAGGCAAAAGTGGGCTCTAATGTTAGAAGTTGGGAGAGTGGTTATCTTTGTGAAAAGAAAGAAAGCGGAGAAGAAGAGGGGGAGAAAGAAGCTTTCTAAGGAGACCGATCTGAGTAGTCGTGATAAAAAGGTGTTTATTTTGGAATAATCTATTAAACTGTGCACTTATAGTTTGTGCAATTTTCTGGGTCTGCTATCTAAAAGATACATATATGTCTTTACATATCTTTATACATATATAAAGATGGATAGATATCTACATATCTAGTAAGGGACTGCCCTCTCCCAGTTAGCTATTCTTAAAGCTTGACAGTGAGTGTGTTTTCCAAATGCAAACCAACTAATACGCAACTCGTATCCTAATCAACCTTTATCAAGTTCTCCTACTCCGGCCACTATTCACTTGTCCTGATCACCCTGGAGCCAAGTACCATAAAATGAGGGACAGTCCTATGAGCCAGAGCACTCTGAAATTCTGTGAACTAACCAATCCTAAGCCTGCTTACCCTGTCTCACCTGCTCCTTCTCACAGAAACTACAAAAGCTTTTTCTCACTGTCCCTCTCTCTCCCTCGGCCTCCTGACGGACCCTGGAGCTTTCCCGTGTGGCCCTCTGGTGGGGTGACATGCCCTCTCTTCTTCGAGACTGCAATAATCTATCTTTTCAATGGCAATTGTCTCCTGACAGGTTGGACTTACCTACCATGCATCAAATTATATCGAGTTCTCTATTACGCTATACATTGTATTTTAAAACAATATCTGCAGATTATATGAATTGTAGTCTACATGGAAGGGGGAATAGAGAATTGGCTGTGAAATGCATCCCTCTTTCAGGCGGGACCACCACTTATGTCTGTGAAAGAGATGCATGGCACATTCTCCTCGCGGTTATCATAGGTTTGCAAAATTATCTCAGCAAATTTTCTGGCAGGTAACTGTGTAGAATCCACAGGAAGGGATGCCTTTGACATTTGTCATGTCACAGTACGGCCACAGCTAGAACCAGCGTCAGGTAACAAAAACTTGAACTGGCTTTTGGCAAAATTTTGCATTGACATTAAATTTCTCCACCTCTTACTCTTCACCAGTCCACTCCCCATATTTATAAGACACAATCTGAACCACTATGGTCTTGAAGGATGCCAATAATTTCAGTCTAAAGCACTAAGTGATTTAAAAAAACATCAAAACCTCCAGTAATAGAAGCTTAAGGTCCAATCCCATCTGGGAGTAACTGTAATTTAAATAGAGAACTGGAATTGTTTTTCGCTACTTAAATGAATAAAATTAAAATCATGTAATCAAGCAGTATTATTTGAAAGTAGGTAATCATATCTTCCCAGGAACCTTTTAAATCAGACTATTTTAGCCCCAGTATTGGTCAGTCCTAAGTAAGTGTCTAAGAGGAAAAATCAGCACAAGCAAATGGGATACAGGTGGGCATCTTACCCCATGATTTCCAAAATGTATTCCACAGAACCCTCACGTTCTGCAATAGCTCCACACCTACCTTTCAGGTAACAATTTGACAGGCATTGGAAAACATTCATCTGGTCCCTCTCATTTCGAAAACGAAGAATCTGGGTTCCAGAGAGTTGACCTTGCCTACATTCCTGAGTCAAGAATTCTGAAACCTTCTAAGAAGAAAAGAAATAAAACTTTACTCAAAAGTCTGCCTCTTTAATTTTAGTCTGCAAAGAATTCTCAGAAATCCTCTTCCAAATACCGTAAAACCTGACCACAAGTATGCTATTATGGAGGACAGATTTCCATTTCCTGTGGAAATATCTGTGGGAGGGATGCACGAGCTTCCAAAGGAGTGATGAGAACACAAGTTGTGCTCTGGCTCTTTGGGTCTGGCCAAAACTTGAAAAGCAACTCCTAGGACTTTATTTGGTGCCAAAACTTTTGATCACCATGCTTCCATAGAACCCAAACTCAATTCTTTGAGCTGGAAAACGTCCTTCTACAGAATAAGCTTCATTCCCAGAACCTGAACACAATAAAACCATACAAACAGGGTTTGAATCTTATACCCCCAAAGGACTTTGCAAATATTTTTAGCCAAGTTGCACTATTTTAAAAAATATATAGCATTGGACTAGCTAAAACAGCCTTTCCGAAGTACATTTAGTTAGTTGCTGTTTAGTCTATGCTGCTGTAACAGACTGCCACAGACTGGGCAACTCATAAGAAACAGAAATCCCAAGTCACTGCACCAAAAAAAAAAGACCAGAAATGTATTTTCTCATAGTTCTAGAGGTTGTCCAAGATCAGCCAGGTGAGACGAGATAGCTAGAGAAAGGCTAGGCAGACAGACAGGCGTGTCCTTTGGTAACAATGCAGTGAACTCCCGGCAGGCCTCTCAAGCTAGAGCTAAGGTACTCACTGCTGGGATTGAAAAGCAACCAATCAGCTCACCAGTAGGTTCCTACCTTAATACTGGCCAATCAGAACAGCTACAGCTCACAGCTAGTGCTAGCCAATTGGCTTGAACTCAGGACTTGGCTTGCCAGCCCATCAGAGCTGACCCTTGTGGGGCTAGGCTTACCAGCCCCTCCACGACCCTCTCTGGGGCTTGGCTGGCTGACCCCTTGAGCTGACACTCTCGAAGCCCAGGCTGACCTGAAAAATCCGCATCACAGGCAAAGTGGCTCACATCTGTAATCCCAATACTTTCAGTAGCTGAGGTTGGAAGATAGCCTGAGCCCAGGAGTTCAAGACCAGCCTGGGCGGCATAGTGAGACTCTGTCTCTACAAAAATAAAAAAATAAGCTGGGCTTGGTAGCATGCGCTTATAGTCCCGGTTGCTTGGGAGGCTGAAGTGGAAGGATCTCCTGAGCCCAGGAAGTCGAGGCTGTGGCGAACCGTGCCACTCACTGCTGCCTGGGTGACAGAGTGAGACTCTGACTCAAAACAAAAATTAATATTAAGGCACCAGCATTTTTGGTTCCCTGGTATGGGGTGCTCTCTGCTTCTAAGAGGGCACCATGTCACTGCATCCTTCAGAGGGAAAGAACGCTGTGTCCTCATGTGGCGAAAAGCAGGATAGCAAGACAACTGTGAACTACATGAAGCCTCTTTTGTAAGAGCTTTAGTCTTGCACATGAAGGAGACGCTCTCATGGCCTGATCACCTCCTAAAGGCTCACCTCTTAATATAATCACACTGGCCGTTAGCTTTTAAAACCTGAATTTTGGAAGGCACGCATTCAAACCACAGCAATTTCACTAGATGTGATCTAATGTTTCCAGTATAATATTTTGTGACATTAATAAACTGCATCAAAATCAGTTTTTGCCGTCCTTCACGAATCTAAGAAATTATCACAAAATATAGAAAGATGACTATGGTCATAAATTCCAAAGTAAAACCCCCAGAATGTAGTTTTGTCAATTGCCCTGAATATTTTGTCATTATTGTTGTTTCTGCTGCCGAATTAATAAATTCCGTTTTTTTAGATTGCCCATATTATAACAATGTTGTCAGACCAGGTTATTCATTGCTTGGTTTGCTAGCTGAATGGTCTCCACTGACCAATTAGCCGGTCAGGAGAAAACAAATGATAAACAGAGACTGCACTGTGTTCTCATCTCACTCAGCAAGCTTGCACTGTAGCATATGTAGCATATGTTGTGGGTTACAAAGAAGTTAGCCAAGAGATGTCGGTGAGCACTTCCCTACGTGACCACACGAGTCAGCATACTTCTCTCCTTCTGGAAACCAAACAAAAGCTCAAGAACAAAAAGGACCGCAAACTCAATTTTTAGAATAACTAGTGACAGAAATAATTGGCAGATGCTAAAATATCTGAAAGTGCCACGAACAGAAGGAAAGACATGGAGAAAGCACAAACAGGTGGAAAAGGACCCAGCGGAGACAGCTCAGCATGCACCCTTGCAAATGTACGCTATGCTGTAGCTAGAAGGGACTCACCCTAGAAGAGAAAGGTGATATCAGTTCTTCTGAGCAATGGGTGAAGAAATTGGGGTAAGTGGAGCCAGTGGCAGAAACATTCCTAGACTCCGCTTCGTTCAAAGAAGTAAAGAAAATAATCACACAGGGAACCCATGTTTGTAGGAAGCAGTCTGTCTCGGTGGTGGCAGAAATGAGAGAGCCTTTGAATTGTGAAGCTCGGGAAACTAGCCTGGTTCTCTCTGTCTCTCTCTTCAGTTCCCAGCACTCCTCTGCACACACACATACAAATCTCCTGCACACAGCTGCTCATAAAAAGCCAGTTTATTCAATAATACATAATAAAATGTTTTCAAAGAACTATACAGCGTTGATATAAAGATACTGACAGAACAAATGCAAAAAACTTACCAAAGCAAGAGACCTCAGTAAAGAAGACCATAAAAAGAAATGCAAGAATTCAGGGAAGATGTTGTGAAACAGATATAGGTGAACTGTGAGTCTGGAAAAATTCAGAAAGAAATAGAAGGAAAGATTTGCCACAAATTTGAACACAAAATTGGAGAACGTATAAAGATCATTCTGAGAAATGCATAGAAATGAGGAAAAAATGAAATAGATGTATAGACAAATTAAAGAATTGGAGAGAAAAATATACTAGTTGGAAAACAAAGAATTAAACAAATTTATAATCATTTGCCAAAGAAGAAAAGCATTAACAATGAAAACAAAAAACTTCAAAAAAACTCCTGAAATTAAAGAAGACTGACATCTATATAAGGTTCACCATGTACTAGAAAATAATTAATCCAGAAATATCAACACTTAGACATATCACAGTAAAGGCAAAAAAAAAAACCCTCTTACAAAGGAATACATGTGTCTGGTCACAGAAAATCTTAATGCTAAGTGATAGTAAGACAATATCTGTAAGATACTCAAAAGAAAGAGCGTGACCCAAGTTGCTCTCAAAATTAAAAGCAAAAGGTAAACAGTTTTAAACATGAAAAGAACTCAAAAAATATTATTCTCTTGAGTCTTCTTGAAGGCACTTCTAGCAGCCTGGCAGTAGTCAAGCCTGAGCTGAAGGGAAAGACGTGGCCTAAAGGACTGAAATCAATGTTGAGTGGACTTAACTTTAGGACTAAGGCTGAAGCCTACTGGGGACTAGAAAGGGGTGACAGAATAATATGTAAATATTCTAGTGGGGCTCGGTGGCTCAGCTTGTAATACCAGCACTTTAAGAGGCCGAGGCGAGTGAATTGGCTGAGCCCGCGGATTCGAGACTCACCCGGGCAACTAGGCGAAACCTTGTCTCTACAATCAATCAAAAATTAGCTGGGCATGGTAATGCCTGCCTGTATCTCTGGCTATCTGGAAGGCTGAAGTGGATCGCCGGACCCCAGCAGGTCGAAGTTGCGGTGGCTGAGAGAGTGCCACTGCACTCCAGTCTGGGCGATTGAGTGAGACTCCAACTCAAAAAAAAAAAAAAAAAAATTCATGTACTGACAAAAACTTGGAAAGGAAAGGGAGGAAAATGGGTGTGCACTGGCCCAGAAGAAAACAGAAATTTATCGTTTAACTCCTAGGTTAACTCTGGCTAGTAGCTGGAAATCAGAGGACTTTATTTAAAGCCAACAGATCATGTAATAACAGTCTAAGCCTATTTAACAGTGCAAAAGTACATACTAAGAAAGACAGTATTATGGAGTAATTTTTATTAATAGGGGAGGGAGGGAAGTAAGAGGAAATGCTAATGATATTTCACTTATCAGGTGGGTATAATATATAGATGAGAGGAGACTGAAGTTATTAAATAATGACATAGAGTGGAAATTACCACAACACAAATACAGACATTCCTAAAAATCAAAACTACCTGCATACATAAAAGAGCAAAGAAAACCAACAATATTGTGAACAACCTAAAGAATAATTATCAAGTAGAAAACCCAAAAAACTAAAGGACAGCTCTAAGACCAAATATCTTCATTTTAAAATTAATTTACCTATGAAACAAAAAAGATCTTTAGATTTTAGCACAATGTCAAAAAAATGTCTACACTACATACAGAAGCACACAGTTGATCAAAAGAAAAATAAGTAAAAACTATAAGAACCTTAGAAAATGCAGGAGATACCCTGACGGAAATTGGAATTGGCAACCAATTCCTGACCAAAACCTCAAATGCCCACGCCATAAGAGATAAGATTGACAGGTAAGACCTCATCAAGCTGAGTAACTTCTGCAAAGCAAAATAAACCATCAAGAGAGCAGGGAGACAGTCCACAAAATGGGAAAAAATATTTGCCAACTGTATATCTGACAAAGGCCTAACATCTATGATCTACAAGGAACTCAAACGTGCTGAAAAGAAAAAAAACAAAGAGCCCTATTAAAAAGTGGGCAAAAGATATGAATAGATATTTCTCAAAAGAATGCATACAAGCAGCCAACAGATGCAAGAAAAAATGCTCAGCCTCGCTAGTCATCAAAGCAATGCAACCACACCAAGATGCCACCTAACTCCAGTCAAGATGGCTATCATCAATAACTCAAAAAACAACAGATGCTGGAGAGGATGTGGGGAAAAGGGAATGCTTCTACACTGTTGGTGGGAGTGTAAACTAGTACAACCTCTGCAGAAAACAGTGTGGCCATCCCTAAAAGATCTAAAAATTGACTTTCCCTATGACCCAGCAATCCCCCTCTGGGAATATACCTGAAGAAACTCAAATCACTCTATGAAAAAGATACCTCCACACTCATGTTTATTCACAATATCAAAAACATGGAACCGACTGTACTGCCCATCAAAAGTGGACTGGATTATAAAAATGTGGTACATATGCATGATGGAATAGTATGCAGCCATCCAGAAGGACAAAAATAGGAAAATCTGCAGCAACTTGGATGAATTTAGAGTCTATAATACTCAGTGATCTGTCACAGAGACAAAGGACTGAGAACCACATGTTCCCACTCATGTGCAGACCCAGAACAATTATCATACTACTACAAGAAAGGAATTGGCGGCCGTCGTGGGAAACCAGGTGAAGTGGGGTCCCAAGTGAGGCCCAAACTTTACCTGTACAATGACCATGTGTATATCTAATCCTGAATTGCACCCTGCAACCTTAAAATTAAAAAAAAATTGAAATTAAATAAAAAATAGTATAGATTACAGTCAAACTGTAGGCTGGGGATCTTGGATCTCCAGTTCCAAGTTCACTCACGCTTATCGACAAGTCTCAGTGGCGCTGAGGGTCTTAGTTCCTCAACCCGTGGTCTCCTCCACACACGGCCACTGGCTTTCCCCAGAGCAAGTGACCCGAGACACACGCAAAGCCTGAGACAAAAGCGGCAGTCTTTTCTAATCTAATCTCAAAAGTCACCAATCATCACATCTTCCATATTCTATTCCCACAGATAACGTCTTCACAAACAACCACACAGATTAGGTCAGATCCAATGTAGGAGGCGCCCACCCGCATAAGGGTGTGAATATCACTTGGGAGGCTCCCTGGAGAGTACTCTGAGCAAAGAGGAGGGAAGGGATGGGTAGAAGTGTCCTGGACTGCTGTGGGCTCCCAAGAAGGGATTGGGACAGACTGTCAGGGACTGGCATCCGCAGAGCACACATCCTAAGCATGGGTCTGCCTCAGTGACCCTGCTGTGCTCAGTCGGGGTGAACAGCTCCTGAGAAGGGTGGCCTCAGTATGCACGTGGTGATGAAATTCGGAGCCATCAGCTCTGCGTTCACTGACCACTCAATTCATTGGCCATTCGCAGCCTGCAGCCACAGGTCTGAGAAACACGTTCCCAGGCTACCGCCACAGCTGTGGCAGGCCTAGCATGTGCCAGCACTGTTGCAGGTGCTTTTATAAGACCTTGAACCCAAGGGCCCAGTGTTCATCTTAGCCTGACCAGTTCACCATTGGACACATTGGTTCAACCTCTTTGAACCCTCTGGACTCTTGTTTCTTGTTTTATAAAATCTAGATGACCTCGATTGCCTCAGAAATGTGACGAGGCATCCCAGGGAGCAGTGGTTTGCGGGTCTCCTGCCAGGTGAGAGCAATACCCTGTCGTGATGGAAAGAATACATTTATGTGCCTCCTTACAGAATAAAATGAGAGGCCAGGCTTTGGGGAGAAACGCCAGGAGCAATGCACGGTCTGGGAGGTGCTGCGAGGAGACGCGCTGTGGGTGGGCTTCCCCCAGCCCTGACTCACCTTCCCAAGAAGGAGAAGCCTGCTGAGGTCTCTGTGAGGCACGACCAGGACACATCGGCAGGTGCGAGATGGAGTCTTCCGTGCTGAGGAAACACAGAGCCCTCGGCAGGCAGGGATGTGAGAGGTGCCAGCCACAGCTGGCCAGGGAATAGTCAGGTGACAGCAAGGAGAGCCTCAGCGCTGACGCTCAGATAAAGTGATGTCTCGAAGGCTCTGGCGCTGATAAGGAGAAGGTGCCTCCTGAGCTCACCTCTGCCTGGTACGTCTAGAGCAGGTGGTATGTGGCCATTAGTAGTGAGCTCCTTAGAACTTTGGCCAGAGGGCTATAGGCAGAGGAAGTTGGCCGTGGGTGCAGTCCACACCCTGGGCCTTGCTGCTGTCTGCACTGGCCAAATTCCCTCACCTGAGGCTTTCTCGGGCAGCAGGAGGCGACAGGCGAGTGACCCCCAGGGGGCTGCCACCCGAAAAACCAGAGCTTCCCCAGCAGAACTAAGCCCCAATGTCCGCGAAGGTAGCAACTTGATGGAGCAGGCTTTCTTGGGCTCTCCAGTCCTCTCCCCTTCCCACCCTCCTGCCAGTGGGTCCTGGATGGCTTCCTAAACAGTTCGCACCTTGTCTCAGGTTCTGCTCCTGGGAAACTCAAGCCAAGACAAGATGCCCTGATTCCCAGGGCATCCTACAGGGTCACAGTTGCCCCCCACCACCACCATGGGCATCTCCGAACTGTCAGGTCAAGTAGGATTCCTCCCCTCCCCCCATCTTCAGCAGTCAGGGGCCTTTCCTCAGAGGTGACAGGCCAAAGCAATCAAGACAGGCAGCCCACTCTCTCCGCGTGCGTCAGAGGAGCATGCATTATCTCTGAACGGGAAGAGCAAGACAAATAACTATTTTTACCTTATGTCATTTAATCCTCAGAAGGGCTCCAGAGGCCTGATTTTACAGATGAAGAAACAGACTCAATCGGGCTCTGTCACTTGGCCTAGTTCACACGCTGGGAGCTGGACTCAGACCCCAGGCTTTCGGATTTCGCTCTCTTGCCATGCAGAGTTCTCCACTCAGGGTCCCGGGCCAGCAGCGTCAGCATCTCCCGGGAACTGGTTAGAAATGCAAATGTTCAGGCCAGCCCAGATCTGCTGCATGAGAAACCCTGGAAGTGGGGCTAGCCATCGGCTGAGCACACGCTCCGCAGGAGGGTCTGACAGCCACTCAAGGGTGAGGTGTGCGAATTACAGTTTTGTCTGTAAAGGCCTAAGAGGAAGGCAATTCTGTTCTCGGCATAAATGGTTGGATCGTCACGTCATAGTCTGAATGTACTTCTATTTGTCCTCACTTTATTGAATGAGAATAGGCACCCACCAAGCAGAGCTGAGTTCTGTTGCAAATGCAGGAGCTGGTCTAGGAGCTCCAGACCTGGCTCAGGTGACATATTTGTTCTTTTTTTTTTATAAGGATGTGGGGTACAATTCAGGGTTAGGTATACAAACGTTGATTATGCAATTACCCTTGTTGATGAGGTGTGGACGTATCTGTTCTTAATGACAATTTATCTAATCTCTGTGTCCCAATTTGTACCAGGAAAAAATTTTTACCAAAATCGTGAGATTTTCATGATGTTGTCACAAAGCATAGAGTGCTCAGTAAGTATATGTTGAATGAATACATAAAGGCAAGGTGAGACTCTTTGAGTTTCTCATTTCTTCTATGTATCACATGAAAAGTGTAAGCTAAGAGATATGAAAACGCTTGGAACATCAAATCCCATCAATAGATTATGACAATGGATTGCTAGCAGCAGCGATGTAAATAAAGCATAGTGATTAAGTGTGGGCCAAGAGCTTGGACTGTCTGGGTTCACATTCAACATGGTCACTCACTAGCTAAGTGATCTTGGGCCAGTTGTTTAACCTCTGGCTCTCAGTTACCCCTTCTGAAAAATGGGATAATAGTAACAACTATTGTGAGATAGACGAGTTAATTTCTACTAATTAACTATCACTGAGAAATGTTCCCTGCCTTGTTCAGACAGAATTAGGCCTTCTCTCCTGAACTCACACAACAATCTCTTCACAGGACAACTATAGTGGGTGCCCCTGTTTATAGAATAAAATACAGACTCAGTCAAATTTGAATTTCAGATAAACTAGGAAAAACTTTTTTAGTATAAGGATGTCCCACATATTGTATGGGCATATTTATACTATAAATAGAGTTTAAAAATTCTTCCTAGTTTATCTGAAATACAAATCTAATTTGGCTTTTTTTTTAATTGTGCAACCCTAGTTTATCACTCCACTTTGTAGGGGTGCTTCCCTGTCTTACTGTGGGGTGAATGCAGGACATATGCCCCGCTCCTCATCACCTGCTGATGACAATTCCCTGACTGAAATGACGGCCCCTGGCCAAGGCCATCTGCGCCCAGCCAAGATGTTCTTGGATATATGTACACCTGCATCCTCAAGGTGCTGACTAAGAAGGTAAGCGGTCTTGTTCCTGCTTCTTTGCTCATGGTGTTACTGTTCGCTTTCTACTTCTTCTGCTCGCTGGGGATATACAACCTCTCCCGACTTCTAGTGGGATGTGAAGAGCTTTGTATCAACTAGTCGCCATTAGTCTCTCGTGTATAAAAAAATCCATGTCTTTGCCAACCTGTCCTGTGGGTGATTTCCTCGGGATAGGTAAACCTTATGTGAATGCCCTGTCTGCTTTGGGGCTCCTGCAATACGCTTACCTAATTTTTTTTTTGAGTTGGAGTCTCACTCTGTCGCCCAGACTGGAGTGCAGTGGCCGCTCCCGGCCACCGCAGCCTCGCCCTGCTGGGCTCCGGCGATCCTTCCGCCTCAGCCTTCCGAGTAGCCGGAATTACAGGCATGCGCTACTACGCCCGGCTGATTGACCTAATTTAATATATGTGGAACTAGCAAAGTTCCTGGCCCACAATAGGTCATTAATACAACCTTGATAAATGGATGAAGAGGAAATGTTTTCATGAAAGACAGTAGATCTCCCATTGAGCAGTCCCAGAGCTTCAAGACTTGATTGTCAGACTCCTTGACTTGAGTAGGTAGGTTTTACTCTTTGGTTAATGCCCAGAAATTACTGGTAAGAGAATAAATATTGCTAAATGTATTTTTTAAATTAGTAAACGTTTTGTAATAAAGTATGATTACTGGTAGGAGAATAAATATGACTAAATTTATTTTTTAAATTAATAAACATTTTAAAATAAAGTATAAAATACAGTGGTCTTGGGTTCATAGCAAAATTCAGTGGAAGGTACAGAGATTTCCCACATACTACCTGCCCCTGCCCATACATGATGTCTTTCACTGTTAATATCCCCCGTCACTAGTTGGGAGACTGAGGTGGGAAGATCACTTGAGCCCAGGAGTTCGAGGCTGCAGTCAGCTCTGGTGGCACTGCTGCACTCCAGCCTGGGCAGCAAAGTGAAATTCTATCTCCAAAATTAATCAAAAACTGGTGATTGATGCACAGTTCTGAATATACTAAAATCCATTGAATTTACCTCGATAAAGTTGTTTAAAAGAAAAAGAAAAAATATCCCCCACCAGAGTGATACATGTATTACAATCAATAAACCTATACTGACTCATCATTAGCATCCAAATTTCATAATGTACATTAGAGTTCATTCTTGATGTTGTACATCTGAAGGGTTTGGGCAAATGTATAATGACATTATCCACCATTATAGTATCATACAGAATGTTTTCACGGCCCTAAAAATTCTCTGTGCTCTGCCTGTTCATCCTCCCTTTCTCCTAATCTCTGATCTTTTTACTGGCTTCATGGTATTGTCTTTTCCAGATTACCAGGTAGTTGGGACAGTACAGTATGTAGCCTTTTCAGACTAGCTTCTCGCACTGAGTAATGTGCATTTAAGGCTCTTCCACAACGTCGTGGCTTGATAGTTCTTTTTTTAAAAATTCACTATTTTTTTACAAATGGTTTTGGGTGATGTGGACGCATTGCATAGTGTATGCTTAAATTCACGCAAAACACACATCTCCTGCCAGTACCACATGGGGCCCCATGTCAGAGAACAGAGCTCAACATCCATTCAGTTTTCTAAGCTTTCTCTGTACCACATTCTGGGTAAGAACAGGGGACACCAAGATAGGTAATACACAGTCCGTGTCCTTCCCCAGTAGTCTTGGCATCTAAATGTCAGCGATAGAAAATAAACACGGAAAAGATGTCGGTATTGAACTAAGGGAACTGGGTTCTCGAGAGTAACACATGCTAACAGAAGAGAGAAAAACGTTTCTCTTTTCAAAGCAGAGAAAATTTCTCTTGACGCGCTCCAAGCTTAGGGGTCTCTAAACGCTAGAGTGATGCAATTCAGGTCTACAGAGCTCTCCCTCCTCTGAGACCTTGAAAGCTCAGCTACGATGGATGACAGACTTGATCTGAATGCTGGACTCACTTTTTTCCTCAGACGTTTCCTTTTCTTTTAAGGTGTCTCCAAACCCACCTTTTGAAACTGGATTATTTCCTGAAATGTGTCGAATCAGAAGCTTTTCGCTGTCTTGTCTTGCTTCGCAAACCCCTCTGCTGTTTCAGAAATAGTTGAGCTTGAATTTTCTCAACCATGGAAGAAAGGTAGAGCGTGGCAAAGTCATGGAAGAAGAAAGGGGAGGAAAGTTTCAGGCCCTTTGGGATAGAATGCTGCCTGGGCTTCACCGGCAGAACAAATGAGCAGCCCCGTACATGGCGTCCCAGCACTGCAGGAACAGTCAAACTTGTAAAAACAGTAACTGCATTTATGAAAAGCCTTCAGGAGTCATGTCACTGCCTGGAACTGAGTCAGGGAATTGCAGGCATGAGAAATTAATCACTCCCTCGAACGAAGCCATATGTGAATACACGGATGAGTTTCAGAGATGGGAGAGGATTTGACATGTTCCTGCTTAAAGGTGACTTCATGCTAAGTGAGAGAGACTCATGCTCAGACACAGAGATCTTCAAATTTCCCAAGACACTTGATCTTCTTCCTCCACGACTGGAGTATCTCATTATTCATCTTTTGAGAAGCTGTGAAGTTTTTACAGGATGTAAATCTCAAAAAATGGTTAAATCCAGTTACCCAGGACTTTAATAGGTACATAGAGGAGAATCCGGGAACTGTTTCCTTGGCTGGTTAAAATCACAGATGTTTCGACCTGGAAAGGTTCTTGAAGAACATCTTTTCTGACTTTTCATTTTGGATACAAGGAAGTTGAGCCCTAGAAAGCCCCCCCATGATTTGACCACCCTGTGATCATTCCAGACCCCACATGTGGGACATGACATGTGTGACCCCTACCTATTTGTTGAGTGATGCACAAATCTCACTGGCTGAGGGCAAGCTGAGACACGTTCTAGTTTCTCGGTCCCTCTACATATTTCGTTTACTTCTTAACAATTACCTGTTATCACTTAGAGAGAAGGCAGGCCCAAAGTAAGCGGTATTTTAAATGTATTCTGACTCTCAACTTTCATAAAAGCTCTTCTCAGGTCAAACGTATAACCCTGGTGCTTGAGCATTTCAGGTAAGCGAGAGGTCAAGGTGTTGGTCCATTTGAGAGGACGTATGCTCTTCTGATTGCCTGCCTGTGGGCAGTGAATGGAGGGACACTCACAGACCTGAAGCACACAGCTAGTTGGAGGCAGAGCTGGAAGAGATGCCAAGCCCTGACTCCCAGGCCAGGGCTTGACCAACAATTCCTCTATACACGTGGGAACAGGATCTGTGCTCCCCAGAGCAGCTGTCCCTAAGAGGGAGAAAATGGCATGCCGTCTGAGATTGAGCACCAGATTTACCAGAGTTTCATCTTTATACCATTACATTTCTTCCTTCCTCCATTCCTTCCTTCCTTCCTTCCTTCCTTCCTTCCTTCCTTTCTTTCTTTCGAGTTGGAGTCGCACTCTGTCGCCCAGACTGGAGTGCAGTGGCATGCATGCTCCCAGCCACCCTAGCATCGACCTGCTAGGCTCTGGCGACCCTTCTGCCTCAGCCTTCCAAGTAGCTGGAACTACAGGTGCCACTACCGTACTCGGCTAATTTTTTGATTTATTGTAGAGACAAGGTCTTGCCAAGTTCCCCAACCATTGCATTTCTATACTTACTCATTCAGCTCTAATGGCTCACCGTGTACCAAACTGGGTGTCCAGGTGGCTCTGCCCGGATCCACTGGGACCGGCATGGTGTCAGCCCTGCAGAATCCCACACTCACACAGAGAGAGAGGACCAAGGGCACCAGAACACTCAGAGTCATCCAAAGAGGGAAGTTTTGAGTAAAACACTTTGCATGTGAAACCCAAAGAAGCAAGGGCATCTAATAATCAGGGAAGGAGGGAGAAAAGACTGTCTTACACTAGAAGGAACTTCTGTCATTTCTACAGTGAGAAACCTACAAACGTGTTTACATTGCTTCAGCAACCTAAAATACATGACTAGGGAAAGCATTCTGGCACGCTTTAAGCTCACAAGCTCAAGTCTTTTAGGGCTAAAGTATAAAACTCTCTGAGGCAGTTTGTTTTTGTCCACAGTGACTATCATTCACATTAGCTTGTCTCCTCTCAATCGCTGTCCCTGGAGAAGGAGACACAGCCACTTCCTGTTCCTGCTCTAACCATATCTCCCACAGCAGTTCTCAAACACCCCTCAGGAACCCTTTCCACTCTTAAGAATTATTGGAGCCGGGCTCGGTGGCTCAGCCTGTAATCCCGCACCTTTGGGAGGCTAAGGTGAGTGGAATACCTGAGCCCACGGGTTCGAGACCCGCCTGGGCAGCGAGACCTCATCTCTACAATAAATTTTTAAAAATCAGCCGGGAGTGGTAGCGCATGCCTGTCGTTCCAGCTACTTGGAAGGCTGAGGCGGAAGGATCGCCGGAGCCCAGCAGGTCGAGGCTGTGGTGGCCAGGAGCGGCCACTGCACTCCAGTCTGGGTGACAGAGAGAGACTTCGACTCAAAAATAAATAAAATAAAATAAACTTAAAAAAAAAGAATTATTGGAGACTCCAAAGAGCTTTTGTTTGTGTGGGGTATGCGTGTCCAGGATCCCATAATAGAAATTAAAGCTGAGAAATTTCAAAGCATTTTATTTTAATTCATTTAAAATAATTCATTTTAAAAAATAACCAACCAACCACATGTTAACCTAAAAGACCTATTTTATGAAAACAACTATATTAGAGCTGGCACGGTGGCTCATGCCTATAATCCCAACACTTTGGGAGGCTGAGGCAAGGAGTCCTCTTGAGGCCAGGAGTTTGGACCCAGCCTGAGCAACAGGGTGAGATCCCACCTCTACCAAAAAATGCTAAATATTATTCAGGTGTGGTGGCTCACCCCAGTAGACCCAGCTACTTGGGAAGCTGAGGCAGGAGGATTGCTTGAACCCAGAAGGACAAACGAGGCTGGAGTGAGCTATGATCACAACACTGTACTCTGGCTTGGACGACAGAGCAAGACCCTGACTCTAAAATCAATAAAAACAAAATAAATAACAGCTACATTTTTCAAAACGAAAATGGGAAGAATGGCATTGTTTATATTTTTGCAAATCTCTCTCTCTCTCTCTCTCTCTTTTTAACGAGGTCACTAAGACTGCTCTCTCTCCTTTTCTCTCCTCCGAAGAAAAAGAACCATCATCAAAGACGAAAGAGGGCCACAGGAAAACAACATCAGGAAGAGCCTGGCACTTCTTCCTTGTGGTTTCCGGTCCTCTCTTCTCATGACATGCTGGAGAACTGATGCCTGAGGGTATAGCCTTCTTTTGCAAATCTCTCTAATGACCAGACTCTTATATCTACTCCTGCATCCAATCTGTTGCAATATATTATTGTGGTTGATGAATAACAGCCCAGTTTTACAAAAACACATCGTTAGAAAAGAGAGGAGCGTTTTATATCCTTCTAAAGTATATATGGGTATTTTTTGATACTATACCAAAACTCAAGTAATAATTTTTAAAATGTTCTTGACAGTGTAGAGTCTGAACATTTATCGATGAGTTTTCCATATTCGGTGACATTAACACTCTCTGGTCTCTCTGGTATTTGGAACAGGTCTTTCACCTGTGCATGATTCTGTAGCATCGTGCATTGGTCATTTGGAAAATATTGGCTCGTTGAACTATGCAGATGTTCCAAATGTTGGTTCATTTCATTTTATATATCAAAAAACCTTGCTTATACCACCACTGATTTTATCAGAATGTCTGTAAGTACTGGAAATCTATGCAAGTTTTCCAAACTTCTCCTTTTCACATAAGATCTTGAATATGATCACCGGCAACAAATGCTGCCACTTGCTTTTCTTGAAATGACAGGCTCACTTTATTTATTTTTGAGAAATGTCTGCTGCCAGTTTGAATAGCCATGGTTTGTCTGTCAGCTGTTCTCTCAAGTAAAAATGGTGTTCTGTGAAGGAAAGCTGCCCCTTCAGCTTGTGAATGTCACCCAAGTGCCTTTCCTGATGACTTCTAGCGCAGTTGAGTGTCACCCTTTTTGTACCATTAGTGCAAACTTCAATGCAGTGAAAATGACAAATAATGAATTATCAGTATTACAGAAATCGTTTCAGTCTAGGCCTGCTAAAAGGGGTCTGTAGATCCCACTTCAAGAAAGCCTGATTCTCCATGCTCTGAGGCTGGAGAATCTGCTCTATGGTTCTCTCTGCTTCATGTCTTAGGAGAGCCCTCTCACACGTTAATTGAGACAAACACATATGACTTCACACAAGGCAGCACTACCTGCCAAATATGTGTAGATCAAAAACTACAGCAGCTCTGTAGGAAATGGCAAGATTAGTAATGCCTAGAGACCATTCACACATTCACTCATCGAGCTTATTGAGTGAGGGCCTGCTGTGTTCCAGGACACTGTTCTAGGTGCATAAGATCCAGGGATGACAGTAAAAATTCCTGACCTCAGCCGGGTGTGGTGGCACAAGCCTGTAATGCTAGCACTTTGGGATGCCGAGGCGAGAGGATTGCCTGAGCCCGCGGGTTCGAGACCAGCTTGGGCATCCTGATGAGACCTCATCTCTACAGTAAATCAAAAAATTAGCCAGACATGGTAGTGCATGTCTGTAGCTCCAGGTACTTGGAAGGCTGAGGCGGAAGGATCGCCGGAGCCCAGCAGGTCGAGGCTGAGGTGGCCGGGAGCGAGCCACTGTACTCCAGTCTGGGCGACAGAGTGAGACTCCAACTCAGAAAAAATAAATCCCTGACCTCATGGAATGTACTTTCTAGGGCAGGAGACAGACAACTATTAATAACAAACAGAGCAGTGCATTATATAATGACAAGGGAATGAGCAGCCAAGAAAGCCAGAGTAGGGGGTAGATTGTGAAGGGAGATCAGCAAGAGTGCTGTTTTAGACAGGGAAGTTAGGGGAGCCCTCTGGAAAAGTGACATGGGAGACAAGACCTAAATAAAGTGAAAGAGTGACTATGGGAAGAGAATGCACAGCGGAGGGAACTAGAAGTGTAAATGTCTGAGACCACATTAAGCCTGGTCTCGTTACAGAGGAACACAGACACACTTGTACAGCTGGAGGAAAGAGCAGCCCACGTCTGACTTAGCTCTGGACGTCCTGCAAAGTGTTGCAGGTGTAGACGGACCCTACACACACACACACAATCTGATCAAGACTGATCAGAAACCAGCCTGGGAGCTGTGGAGAATAAAATACATAAATCTGCATCTGAATAGGGTGTGGCAGAGAGGCAGAGTCAGGGCCAGGGACATACACTTGTCATCAGCAGAATATTAACGGCGTCCACAAGACTGAAGGCTACCAGAAAAGTGCAGAGAAGAGAATCAGGGCACTGCAATCACAGAGAAGTCTGGGCAGAGAAGGCGCTAGCAAGACCCTCAGGAAAGGTAGCCAGAGGGCAGAGAGGCCCGGAGAGACTGGCACCCAAGAAGATAAGGAGGAATGAATGATAAGACGGAAGCCATTGACAAACTTGCTTGCTGAAGGGACAGAGAGACGAGGCCCAAGGGCTACCATGCCCTTGACAAAGGAGGCTTCCATGGAGTGGAGTGTCATCGCCTGTCCACAGCGTGCTGCAGGAGATTCAGAAGGAAACCCGGAAGAGCGACCGGTACTGCCAGGCATTAGCACACCACAGGTGAGCAGAGAAATGGGATGATAGTTGAGGGAGACGTAGGGTCCAGGAAGGGTTTATTTTTCCTACCATTATCAGGAGAAGGAATGCTGCTCCCAGTGTGAGAGGGTTGACAACGGGTTCTTGTGTTCTCATTTGGAATGAATTTGCAAACAGACACACAGAGAAGAGGGATAAGCAAGTCGGTTTATTAAGCAAAGAGTCCATCTCCAAGAGAGATGGGCAGAAACAGCCTTCAGAAAGCTGCGGCTTCTGTCTCCAACTATTATTGGGCTATAACTTTATTCTTAGGGGTGTTGAGGGGTAGGTTTAGGGACAGGTTTTCCTAGAAATGGTGGTTTTATGTCTTCCTTGTGGGGAAGTTTCAGCCACACCGGTACTGTCATGGTGTCAAGTGTATGACAGAAGTGGGAGGCTCCCCGAGGATAATTTCATGCTAACAGTATTACAGTGAAGGCTGATGGTGATCTTAGGTTAACCTTGGCTACTGATGCAATTGATCAGGGGTCTCTAGCTAGTCCCTATCTTGGTGGTCTATAGTGTTGCAGGTGTATCTGATAAGAGCCTAGCAGGTAGGTGTGAAATTTCCTATAGTGAGGCCACTGGTAGGCCTGACTCTGCTTCAGCTGCTGCAGGCATTAATGAACTTGGAACTTTCCTGCAGCAATAACGTTTTTTTCTATTACAACCTGCCTACTCTTATCACTACTAAAAATTTTTGCAGCCAACTTAAATGCTTAGGGTATTCATTCAGCAGAACAGTAAACTGTATCTTCACGAGAGAAGGGGAATAATTGCTGGAGTCGATCCTTATACAGGTGAGAGGGACTGGGATCATTGGACATCAACAGACAGAGGCAGCATTCATCCAAGAGTAGGTACTTTGACAGATCTGGGGCAGAAAAAGTCGATTATTATCTCCTTGCTTCTCTTTTCTCCACAATGTAGGTGATGAAGCTATTGGCTGATAGGCAGGGTTTTAAGAAGAGAGAAGATGTAAATTACCAGAGAAATACAAGATGGAGGTCAAGTTGACCAAAAAAAAATGTGGAGTCATAAGTTTAATGTGAAATGAGCCAGGAACATCTCACAAAGAGATGAAATTTGCGCAGGCCTTAGGATAAAGAATAACACTCAGGTCAGAGACTTGGGACACTGAGTTTAAAAAGAAAAAAGAGTTAGAAATTGAAGTACCTGGAAATCTGGCATGCCATGGTCTTGCTGATAGCAACAATAAGCTCTGGTTAAATACTTGTTGAACTAATGAGTGAGTGAATGCCAAGACCTTCTCTAGCTTAGCTTGGAGTTCTCTGTAGGGCATCGAGGGTGAAGGTTGAATTCAAGAAGCTCTTGGACTCCTGGATATAAAGGCTTGACCTTAAACCTGCAGTCGAACAGAGAACCACTATCAACTGGTGCCAATAATGGAAAGGTAGCACAAGCCTGATTATGGAAATGCTGTACCTCATGGTGCTAAGATTTAACCCAGTTCCAGCCCACCTCAGACCACGTAAATCTGATTATATTCTTCAGAGAAGCAGGCCTAAGAAGGAATGCACTAACTTGGGAGCATGAAAATCTTACCCAATCACATGATGAAAAAAAAAATCAAGAACATCTTTAGAAACCAATGTGTCCATCTGGGTCTTTTTTCTGAGATAATATAGGGATTACCAGAGAACAAGAAATCATTTTCATGCAGTCCTTTAAAGTAGAAGAAGAAATGTGGGTCATAAGGCAACGTGAAGTCACATCAAAATCAAATGTCATCCTTCCTTTCCGAGTCAAAGAGGTTTCAAAGTAGTGATTCATAGACAACGTGTGACCTCAAAGTTTTTGTGTCCCCATGGTCTTAAGGGACATTTAATTGGCTTGCATTTTAACCCAGTAGAGTTCCAGGGAGGATAAGAGAGTGTTACAAAGGGTTAGGAAGCTTTTTCAGAAGGCGTTATGTTCTAGGAAGAGAAGGCCATCGTGGCTACTAGGGAAACTCAGGCCTCCACCTGGAGGAGCTTTCTGTGCCACAGGTTTCATCCAGAGGTGCCTGCAGGTACATCATTATCACGAAAGGTGAGCAGGATGAGAATCATCACAACTTTGACTCAAACCCCCTTCCCAGTCAACACTGATCTAAAGTTGGGCAGAGAAATGGGGTCATCGTTGAGGGAACTATGGGTTCTAGGCTTCCACCACCGAGGGAATTGCAGAGCTTTGGTGTTGGAAGAGACCTCAGAACCCATCTCAACCAGCAGCCCTGCCAGCGCAAGGGTGCCTTCTACACAGCTCTCTTAGAGTTGACTCGACTCACCGAACAGCAGTACTCAGGTACCACGCTTGGGCAAGAAATTTAAGAAACGGAAAAGGCAACCGAAATCACGCAGCAAAGAGTATCTCACCATAAATACATGTCACCAAATAAAACACAGTGTATAGAACTAACAGTCTTTGAAGGAGGGAATAGTTGCCGGAGTCGAGCTCCAGCCAGGTTCAGGATACCCCAAAGGTGGAGATGGTGTCGGCAATTGGGGGGAAGAAGAAAGAGAGAGAGAGAAAGAAAGAGACTGGACTCCAGTCTAGTGCAGAAGCAATGTGTGTTATTGGGAATTACAATGGGTCTTTTATACACAAAGTCAGATGTGGGAGGGGCGTCCCCCACCCACCAGAAACCTTAATCCATGAAAACTTAATCAATGATTACCTTTAAACCCTTTTCATGTGATAACCTTAAAATCCCATAACAAAGGATAACCTAATCCATGACTGATATATTCTATAAACCTTTTTCATCCTAAGCTGATTGTTTTATGCCAAGTTAAACAATTCTATAGAAGTTTAAGTATTTCCTTTACAAACAAAAGTGGCCCATTCCAGAATATTTGGAATGTGGCCCAGTCCAAAGTTCACAGTGGGCTACCTGCAAGTAACCCAGCCGCATTCTTTCAACAAAACGGCTGTCTTCTAAAACTATATTCTACAATTTACACCTTCAATAAATCCTAAGATCATGACCCAGAAGCCTGCGACCAGTACTAAGGCTCTTAGATGTGACACGAGTTTGAATTATAAGTTGTGTGAAAGCCAAAACTGCAGTTTGAGGAAGAATGGGAGCAATGAGCTTCTAAAGTTAGCTTGTGTTTGTCCCGATCTCAGAGTTTCTATGTTTTGAGCTCACAGGAGCTTAATCTGGTCAGTGCTGAGTAGAGAGGGGGAGGAAATGGGGTCAACAGCTCCCGAACGCATCCTAGTGGTCTCAGGGTCAACGGCCCTGCCTGATCCCTAACGCTCAATGGGCCTCCGTGGCCGGCTCCCAACAAATAGTTCCCATAAATGGATGTCCAACCCTTTGCTGAGAGTCCCTGCTGAGTGACATTCGCACTCAGCTCTCCTCTCCCCTGCTCCCCGGTGCCCTGCAGCCTGGGTGTCCCCCGAGGCAAGGTCCGCAGCTGCTCACTGCTCAGCAGGCAGCACGCCTGGCTCTCTGCTGGCTTCATCCTTCTTGTGGATGTCCCTCCTCTCTGTCCCACTCGTCCCATAGGATCCTCTGGGGGGATGCTTTCAGTCACGTCACACCCTTCATACTCTGCTCAACTTCCATGTGCCCCTAGGAGACTACCCCGGGGTCAGAGCGGGAAGGAGCTGTGTTTCTTACCATAGTGTCATGGTCATCGTTATACCTCTCCACTACTGAGAAATTGACAGACCACATAAATCAGAAAACACAAGAAAATCCAAACGTTCCTGCGTCCAGTGACTGAAACGTCATCGTGGTTCACAGTGTGGGGTGTCATTTTCTTTTAGTCTCTATTTATTTGTATATTTACCCTAAAACTTTTTATTATCTACTCTGTATAGATCATATTATACCATGTTTTCTCATATGTTCATAACAGGATTATTTTTCACATTTAACTAAGTTAAAGAATATTGATTCACACTCCTCATGTGTAACAGTGATACAGAGAACTGAAAAAATAAGCCTTGAATCCCAGGAAATAAGTTTTAGGGGCAGAGTATTATTTAGGTGGAGATATACCAGGAAGACCCTCCAAAAACTCAGAATTTATTTATTTTAAAACTGTGTATTTATTTTTATATGTTTAAACTTCAGTCACCTTCCAAGTACTCTTCATTTGATGCGATTGAGATGCTTTTCCCACTGCTTATAACAGTTTTTGAACTCACCAATTTTGATGCCTTTTAGTGCCTCTGCTGTTTTTTTTAAATTATTATTATTTTTGTTTGTTTCACCTCTTCCACATAAACAAAACGTTTCCCTTTGAGAACTTTTTGAACCAGGTGTGGTGGCTCACGCTTATAATCGCAGCACTTTGGGAGGCCAAGGTGAGAGGATTGACTGAGCCCACACGTTCGAGACCAGCCTGGGCAACTTGGCAAGACCTCATCTCTACAATAAATCAAAAAATTAGCTGGACGTGTTGGCATGTGCCAGTAGTTCCAACTACTTGGAAGACTGAGACAGAAGGATGGCCTGAGCCAAGCAGGTCAAGGCTGTGGTGGCTGTGAGAGTGTCACTGCACTCCAGCCTGGGCCATAGAGTGAGATTATTTATGCCGGGCTCGGTGGCTCAGCCTGTAATCCCAGCACTTTGGGAGGCTGAGGTAAGTGAATTGGCTGAGCCCGCAGGTTCGAGACCCGCCTGGGCAACTTGGCGAGACCTCGTCTCTACAATAAATCAAAAAAAATTAGCCCGGCATGGTAGCACGCGCCTGTAATTCCGGCTATTTGGAAGGCTGAGGCTGAAGGATCACTGCACTCCAGTCTGGATGACAGAGTGAGACTCCAACTCAAAAAAAAAAAAACCAAGAACTTTTTATCATCTGGGGAAACAAACAAACAAAATGGCTTGGGGCAAGATCGGGTGATTAGACAGTCTGGGACACAAGGATCATGCCATTTTTGGTTAAAAACAACTAAACACGCAGTGCGGTGCGGGCAGGTGCATTGTCATGGTGGAAAACCCAGTCACCTGTTTGCCACAAAAACATTCACTGAAGCCAAACACAGCCTCTCACAACAACGCTAGCTGGTACACTGATGCTGATAGGTTTCTAGAACACTTATGCAGGAGGGTAAGCCTGTACTACAAAGGGCCGCCCTCCAAAAGATAATCCTGCTTCGTTTTGGGTTCCCCACCTGTGTGCCTTTCTTGAGTCAGGACTCATAAGCCTCTCCCAAAAGGATGCACGCTTCTTCCATTGTTGTTTTTGTAGGACAATGAATGTTGCTTAGGAAATTCCATACAGTAAGTAAACTCTCAGGTTTGCCTAAGAAGACTAACTCTGGTCAAGGAGAGCTACAGCTGGTTGAAAACACTGATAAATGCCGTTATGACTGGGTAACATCAAAGAATCTCAGCAACAAGCTCTCACCAGTGCCAACTGTGTGCCAGGGACTGCTCGGAGCTCTTTATCTGTATTAACTCATTCTGATGGTTAATTTTGCATGGTAACTTGACTGGGCTAAAAGACATCCAGCTAGCTTATAAAACATCATTTATGAGTGTGTCTGTGAGGATGTTTCTAGAAGAGATTAGCATTTAAATAAGTAGACCGGTTAAAAAAAAATCCACCCTCCAAAGTGGGTGGGCCAATGTGGGTGAGCTTCATCCAATTTGTTTCAAAATTATAAGAGATAAAGCAAAGAATACTAGATGCACATTTTTACACAGGTGAAAATATTTTCATAAGATAAACAGAAACAGAATTACTGACTCAAACGGCACGCCCTTTACATTTTTATTTTGACATTGTAAAAATGCCCTTCAGCAAGAGAATATCAACACTTAAACTCCTAACTACTGATTCTACAATTACCCATTTCCTTAAAGCCTTGGATCAATTTTATTCATTTCTCTTCATTCCAGCCAAACTATGGATTAAAAAAAAAAAAAAAACATTGCAATCTATTTTTGCCTTTTTCTGACTAAGAAAAGTTAGCCGTGTTTTCAAATTCATTTTGGTCATCGGTGCTCCTTGGGACGGCCTAGGGACAGCCTTTGCTCGGTTTCCTCCAACAAAGTTTGAAGATGTATGTTTTGCTCATTTTTTCACGGTGTTTTGCTCATTTTCCACGGTGTTTTGCAGTTCTTTTCAAGTTAAACCCATTGCCGACATTTAGAAATTGGAGTGTTTAACAGTTTTTAATCCACATTTCTATCTTTCTTCCCCTGAAATTTTGAAGGCTCTGACTGGGCCCCATGGCAACAAAAGCCTGAACTAGAATAAAGATTCTTCGTCTAGTGGGCAGGGGCTCCCCGGACCCCACATTCCTGTCCTTTTGCAACAAGCCACTGATCTCCTCCAGGCCTGCCTAGTTTTTGCAGGCACTTAGTTTTGCAACTCCGGTTCTATTGAGTTATTTATCCTTTGTTTTAATTGATGTTGTAGGAGCTTCTTTTCACATATAGATTTATTCACATGTTGTACTAGTTTTTCTACACGTTGCACTAGTTTTTCCCATGCTCTTTCTAAACACTTTGTTTCTGCTGTCTTTGATATTCAGAAGTTTGAAAATCTTTCTGTAGTAAGATCTGTCAGCTTATTTAACTTTAGGACTACTGGGTTTTATAGTTGCTTAGGAAGTCTTCCTCAATCAAAGTTTAGAAGAATATTTTCTATGTTTTCGTCTGTATGGTATCAGTATTATTATTACAGGTTGGGTATCCCTTATCCAACATGCTTGGAACCAAATTTGTTTCCTAGCTTGAATTTTTTTCAGGTTTGGTGATATTTGCGGAATACATATCAGTTGAGCATCCTTAATCTGAAAATCAGAAACTTGAAATCCTCCTATAAGTATTTCTTTTGAACATTGTGTCAGCCCTCAAAAAGTTTTGGATTTAAAGCATTTGGATTTGGGGATTAGGAATGCTCAGCCTATATTATTATTAATGTTTTTGCAACATTAGCTCCTGTTTCTGGAGCTAAATTATATTTTGTGCATATCGTAATAGCCAATTGTCCAATTTGATTTTTAGAGTATTTCACTGCTTGCTCATTTATTTGAAATGACACAAATATGAATGCACTGCCCTGTGTATTTTTTTAACTAAACAATATATCTGGAAGATTGTTTCATGTTTGTACACATAAATCTACTTGATTAGTAACAGCAATATTAATAATTTCATTGTCCAATAAAACTAATCATAATTTATTTAACAAGCCTCCTTGTTTGATAAACATTTAGACTTTGCTAGTGTTAGACTCCTACAGATAGTAGCACAATAATTATCTATGTTTCATTGTGCACCTATATATATGAATATCAGTAGAGTGTCAATTTCTAAGAGTAGAACTACCATATTTAAAAGTGTATGCATTTTTTTTTAATAGAGATGAGCTCTTGCTATGTTGCCCAGGCTGGTCTCAACCTCCTGAACTCAAGCAATCCTTCCACTTCAGTTTCCTAAAGTGCTGGGATTACAGGTATGAGCCACTGCACTTGGCCAAAGTGTATGTATTTTTGAAGGTTGTTGCCTAATTACCCCGTAGAGATAGCTAGAGTTACATACCTACCTGCAATGTATGTGAATGCTGGACTCTCTGTGGCCCTACTTCCTGTGTATTATTGCACTTAGAGATCTTGATGGGTCATCTGATCTGATGGATGGGGAATGATATTTTTTATATTTATATTTTGTCATTTTTAGTGAGAGTGAGCATTCTTTTACGTGGTTGAACCCCTTGGATTTCTTTTCAATACAATGCTTATTTATGTCTTTTGCACATTTTCTAAAATCATTCTCTTATTGCTAAACTAATGATCTTATATTGAATGATCAGACCCTTGATAGACTCATTGCAAGTATTTCTTTCTCCAGTTTGTGGTTTGAGTTCTAACTTTTTTAAGCTTTAACTTTCTACACTCTCTGCTTTGTAGAATTTTTTTGAAATATAGTCACGTGGACTAATGTTTACTTTTTATGGCACTTGGTCTTGAGTATTGTTCAAAAGGACCATCCCACCTTTTAATTTTCTCTTTATATTCTTTTAAAAAAAATTTTCTGCTAAGAGTCTTTTTTTTTTTTTTTTTTTGCTTTTAAATCTTTAAGTCATTTGGAATGGATATGATGTCAAGAGGTTTATAGCTTTTCTTTTCAGTTGTCTCAAGCATTTATTAAATAACCCATCTTCTCCCTCACTGCTTTGAAATTATCCTATATTAAATTTCCTGAGAGTCCTGAGACTATTTCAGGACTCTCTATACTATTCCAGTAATTTGTCTATTCTTTTGCCAGCACTGAACCATTTTAACGATTGTGGCTTCATGATATGGTGTCATGATTTAGGGACTGAAAGAGGTAGTGTTGATTTTTTAATCAATATTAACTGAACACATATCGTCTTGGTTTTACAAGAGACACACAGAAAGTTTAGCTCCTTCCTTTCCCTTGTGAAGATAAGAAGGAAGCTGCTGCCCAGTCGACTCGAGTCTCCTCTAATCCATAACCAATACTGCTCCACGCTGTAGACCAGTGGCTCTTGGCGAATACTAGTTGAAGAGATGAAGGTATTCTTGGGAGTGGAAGGCAAGGCAGGGTCTTTGACCTTGGGGGAATCTGAGGTCATTCCCAGATCCCCTCTTCTCCAGTAGGGATTTGTAGGGACCAAGGAAAGCTTTCCCTTTGCCCTCAGAAGGTTTGTTGAAAGTCATTGTCAGGAGACAGATTCAGGAGAAAGGCATACATATTTATGAAACCATAGTTTTACTGGACATAGAAGCCTTTGGGTTTAGGTTCAACCCAATATGGACAGCCGTGTAGAAACATGATTGAACAAAAAGGGTATGACCTTTCTGGTCATAGACTGAGTGGGGAACTCCAGAAGGGCCCATCTGTCTAGATTCTTCTTGGCCCCTCTCAGCATCATTCCTTCAATTGAGGTTTGGGACAAGACCCTCTCTGGAATGGGGGGTCTTATGAACTACAGTCAAACAAAGTAGGTCAGATAATTTCTTTATGGCCAGTTTTTACACAGAAAGGCAAGGAGGAAGTTAGATTAATGCTTTTAGGTTTTACAACTGGCTTTGGAGGAAAGGGGCTAGGGTTTCTACCTTGGGGAAGAAGGATTCTAGTTCTGTGGCTAGCCTCCAGGGAGAATGAAGGACGAGAAACCGGAAGGTAGGCCAGAGAGAGCTGCTTCTGGGACCTCCATTTTGGGGTATCATTTCGTGAGACCCTTCAGATTGCATCTCTGTATAGACTTCTAGTACATATGTTAATCTACACTAGGCAAGAACATTTTGAAAAGTTCCAAAATAAAGCCTACTACTTACAATTTCTTGCTTTGGGTCTGGCCACAGTAATGTCCGAGCATGCTTATTCCATCTCCAAATCTTGAACCCTAAATATGTGCAGTCTGCGCAAAATGTCCCAAGCAGCTGAGTCATTGAATTACCCTGATCACATTATTTGTTCAAACTCACTGAAAAATTATACATTTTGTTCACTCTTCTCAAAATAGAATTGGAAGAACAATGCACTCCTCCTAAATAATTGCCTTTAATAATGTCTCAAAGAGACAGCAAGATAAAACATTTAGCTGATGCTTTCCAGGGAACTCTAGGTCAAAAAAAAAATCACACACTGTACAGGATTAATTTTCTCCTGCTTTTCCTCCAGACCTGACTTCTATCTTGCTCCAAACGTAAGGTGAGAGCTGTAGGAGAAATGAACAGCTTCTCAGACGGTGGAAGGTGGAAGCTGTGAGTGAGGCCTCAGATGAAAACACTGAAGTGGAGTGCTTTCTGGAAAAACCAGCAAGCCACAAAAGATAGTGAGTAACTTACCTCCAGCCACCGAAAAGAAATCACACAGAGCTCAGGCAGCTTCGCCCATCAGAACAGAACTCAAAGGCTTAGCAGAGATGAGGAGCTCCGTGTAACTAGTTCTGAGTCTCTCCAGAAGTCGATTGGGATTATGCCCCCCTACCCTCACTTTTGGGGGGAGCCTCTCGCAAGTTCAAATCATTAGAGAACTGATTCTGTCAAGGAGAAGGACATGAACCAATCCCGGAGTCAGGAGAGACATCAGCCTTTCTCAATATAGATATTCATCTAGATAGATGCATGACAGATTACCGGATGGATAGACAGAGCTAGAAAAAGGGATGAATGGGTGAAACGGATGAAGACATAAAGACATTAGATAGAGGAATAGAAAGATTGATATAGTTAGATGGCAGAATTGACAGATGATAGCTAAATACACACATAATTAGAGACATAGATAAACAGATGAACAGATAAACAGACATAAATTAGGTGGAGAAATAGAAAGATAGTATAGTTAGATAAATGGATGAATTGATAGATGAATAGAGAGAGAGAAGACGGCTAGATAAATGTATAGATAGATAAGATAGACATCTAGTTTTTCGCATGCATCATCGGCTAGAGGGAAGGATGGAAGGACTGTGAAAAGAATCAGAGAAAAGTAGGAAGAAAGCGAGAAAATAACTAGGGGTGGAAAGGAAGTTCTGTGAGCTGTTGAGCCGCTGTATGCTTCAGCAAAACATCACGAGGGAGGCTCCAGTCCCCAGCGATTACGTTCTACTAAACACCATCGTTTTCTTTGGTGCTGTCAATATTTTAACTCTGCAGCCGGGCTCGGTGGCTCAGCCTGTCATCCCGCGCCTTTGGGAGGCTGAGGTGAGTGGATGGCCTGAGCCCGCGGGTTCGAGACCCGCCTGGGCAGCGAGACCTCGTCTCTACCATAAATCAAAAAATCAGCCGGGCGTGGTAGCGCGCGCCTGTCATTCCGGCGACTCGGAAGGCTGAGGCGGAAGGATCGCCGGAGCCCAGCGGGTCGAGGCTGCGGTGGCCGGGAGCTGCACTCCAGTCTGGGTGACAGAGTGAGACTCCAACTCAAAAAAAAAAAAAAAAAAATCTGCAAGAGACATAAAATGAAACAAATATGCTGGAAGACCGCCTTACCTGCCTCTCTCCAACTACATTTTCCTCCTTCCTAGCCCCGCATACTCCCACTCCCAGCTCACTGAAATTTGGTATCTGTCAGTGCATGTCTTTACCCCTCATGTATCCACACGTAATGTGTAGTGTTCCTTTGCAACTTTCTCTTTTAATCATGCAATTGAAATTTATCTCTATTGTTATGTCTAGCTCTGGCTCATTAGTTTCCCTGATTTGATTATTATATTATATGAATAAACCATAGTTAATTATGCATTTTTCTGCTGGGACATTGAGGTTGTTCCATATTTTAAGCTCTTATAAAAATGTTGAAATGAACTTTCTTTGATACAGTTATTTTAGAAAATGTGCGAGCATGTCTCTAGGACGCAAAACTAGAATTGGATTTTTCTGGGTTAAATAACACCATAATTTTTCTATCTTCCCTTAATAATAATTCTCTTAATCTATCTTTATATCAATAACAACAAAAATAATTGCTATGGAGCTGAGATAAACAGCTAGTCACTACATTTTATTTTAACAATTTAAATCATTATAAAGTCTGCATACTCTTGTTTTCATGTACAGAACTGGGAGATTAAAAACATTTTGAATTATAAAGCCTACTAGAACTTGGTTGAAATAGATTGCGTTTTTCTATGATGCAAAGCAAAACATAAAATCCTGGTAGTCTTCCTAATTGCCTGACATATGTAACCTAATCATATTATTCTCAGCTATCATTTAAATATAAAAGCTACTTTGAGGGAGAAAGAATGTATTTTTCTCACCTACTGCTGGGTTCATGGCTGAGAACCGTATAACAAAAGGCAGATTAGCAAGAGACAAACATACAAGTTTATTTAATAAAGATTTGCCGTGACATAGGAGACTTCCTAAGGAAATGAAGACTCAAACAAACAGTTAAACCTGTGTATTTTTGGCTATGTTTGATTAACAGTGGGTCGTTGAGGAGAAATATAAATGAATAAGGGGGTATAATCTAGTGGCAGTAAAATAGGGGGAGCTCAGCCAAGCCTGGTTGTTCAGATTTTTCTTTGTGTCCCTGGGTCTTTATAGATAATTATGTTTCTTTCCTTCATGTATAGGGAGGGTACCTCTCACATGAGAGTCTGAGAGCCTGCTTCAGGGTAAAGTCAGAAAATCTTCCTTAGGGTTTATGGCCTGCTTCAGGGTTGAAAAGGGCAGGGTATGAGGAGGGGAGGTGAGAGCGACTTTCATGCTTCTGTCATTTCACAAATGCCAAGGTGTCATACTTTTAGGATAGCATTTTCCTGAGCCTTATCCCAACAATCAGCATTTTAAATGTGTCACAGACCATAACACTCCTGAGCCCTCTTGGAAGAACCATCTTGGCGACTAAAGCCAGCAACTAAGTGATGACTAGAGTCCGCATGGGAGGACAGATGGTGAGCACAAAAGCCACTTAGATAGATCCAAATTACTAAACAGCAGTACGTATGGCTCAACATGTGCTTATTCTACAGGGACATCGTACGAGTGACATAAATGCAAACATCTAAGTGTGGAGGAAGTCACGGGAGTAGGGGCGGAAAGTAAAATTATTCCCCTATCTTGCATTTAAAGAATTGTGTAGATACTATCGAAAGCCCATAGATAGTTTATGTTTTCACCCCACAAGGATATCTCGAGCCATATGGCAAGCGTGATGCCAATACTGGAAAGACGATGACAAAAGGAGACACTGCCGCCATGTGTGGCTTGTGTGAGGCACACATGGGGTGTGCGTGGAGCACGAATACAGTGGGAGGGAAAATCGACGTTAAACAAGGACTCACATGAATGAGAGCAGAATGATGACGCCGATAAGCAATAGAAAGCGAAGAGTCACGGAACTGTGGGGATATGCACGGGGGCGAGTTACCTAGTCAAGGGCGCTGGAGAAGGCTGCCCTGCAGATGGACGTACTCCTTGAGTGGAGACCAGCGAGGTGAGAGGCGACGAGGGCAAGAGACAGCAGAAACAGAGGGCAGGGCAGGAGGGAGCCACTGTCGCTCAGACACCAGGGGGGAGGGCCAGAAGGAAGCCTTAAGACTTGAGGGGCTTGGCACTCAGGGATAAGAAACACCGTCATTCGATAAGCAGCGTTGAGAAAATGATTCAGAGTCATGTAAGTATCCATTTCATATCATCCACTGTCTAGCTATATCCAACAAATGAGACTATTGGTCCAGTTTCTTCAAGAACAAAGTGACAAGGAAGAATTAAGAAGGAATATATCAGCCGGGCTCGGTGGCTCAGCCTGTAATCCCACGCCTTTAGGAGGTTGAGGTGAGTGGATTGCCTGAGCCCGGGGGTTCGAGACCTGCCTGGGCAGCGAGACCTCATCTCTACAATAAATCAAAAAATCAGCTGGGCGTAGTAGCGCGTGCCTGTAATTCCGGCTACTCGGAAAGCTGAGACGGAAGGATCGCCAGAGCCCAACAGGTCGAGGCACTCCAGTCTGGGTGACAGAGTGAGACTCCAACTCAAAAAAAGAAAAAAAAAGGAAGGAATATATCAACCAAATGTAGGATGTGGACTGTCTTTGGGTCTTGATTCAGAAAAACCTAGCAGCAAATGACATTTGTGAGACAACTGGAGAAATTTGGACTCTGATTAAATAGTAAGAAGGAGTTATTTTTAGCTATGATCACGGCCTTGGGGTTTAATAGTAAATAAATAAATCCTTATCTGTTAGGAGAACATTCTGAAATACCTACCAATGAGAGGGCTGGGGTGACTTAACAGCAACTATCCCCGGTGGGAAAAATAATCAGATGACATGAGATACTTTCTGATACCAACAAAGCTATTTTGTTGTTGTTGTTGCTGTTTTGAGTTGGAGTCTCACTCTGTCGCCCAGACTGGAGTGCAGTGGCACACTCCCGGCCACCAGCGATCCTTCTGCCTCAGCCTTCCAAGTAACTGGAATTACAGGCGTGTGCTATGACACCCAGCTAGTTTTTTATTTTATTGTAGAGACGAGGTCTCGCCAAGTTGCCCTGGCGGGTCTCAAACCCGCGAACTCAGGCAATCCACTCGCCTCGGCCTCCCAAAGTGCTGGGATTACAGGCTGAGCCACCAAGCCCAGCCGGTCCAACAAAGCTATTTATCTGCCAAAGTTATCAATAAGTTGGAGAGTACTCCCGTGTAGAGACCAGTCTCACCACTGCCCTGTGTCCCAGAGGGTATGACCCAATATTCCTTTGACAGTTCCCTTCTCTATAAAGTAAGATCGTGGTGTCTGGTTTAACTAGACGTGCTGAGAGGAGATTAGATAGTACATACGCTCAGAATTAGACCACTGCTCTTGACGCTGCTTCTTACACATAAAATGAACTTGAGATTCTGATGTCTGTGATCTGCAGCATGAATAATGTTTATAATGCTGCCTGTATTTGTTTAAAACCCTGGGGTTCTCTTGGCTACCTTCTCTGAATAAGCATTTGGAATAAATTTGGCAAATGCAGACGTGCCCGTGAGCTTGGTGGTCTGGAGTCTTAAGAACATTTTGTGGCACACATTCTTCCATTTCTTCCCCAAAGCTAAGCCATTTTTGGAACCCTGAATGGGTTAGACACTTCAGAAAGTGCTTGATTCTTTCAAGCTGATAGGTGACCAATCTGTTCCGAATTAATTGGCACTAACATCTTTTAAATTCCCACTATACTCCAGTCATCCCATTAGACATGTTAAAAATCCATGTCCTCTAATCCTAGCAATATTGTAAGGAAGATGAGAAAACTAGTAAGACCTGGGAGCTCAAGGACACACAGCTATCAAGTGGCAGATTCTGACTTGAGGCAAACCTTCCTGCACTAGAACGGAAGCCTGTGCTTTGGCCCTGCAGCTCGCTGCCCAGTGAGTGGCTGTGGCGATCAACCACATTAACTTTCAGGTCACTGTAGATGTGGAAGCAAGCAATGTTTAATTCAGTGACAGAAGACCAGAGACTTGATATGGCAGGTTCCTTGACAGGAAAAAATAAAAGAGGGAGAGGGAGAGGAAGAAGAAGAATTCTATCAAACGATGATATACATCTCTAATATCTAACCTTCCAGTGTTGAAAAGAATTTCCCCTGACCTTAGCTAGGATCACAATCATCTCTGTTGATGCATCTATAAATTTGCCTGTGCCCATTTCTTGAACCGTGTGAGGAATCTTGAACTGTTTCTTGAGAAAGGCAGTGTCTTCCCGGACTTCCTACTTGGCTCACGAGACTAGTGCTAAGCCCTGCTTCCTACTTGGCCCCGCTGACGCACCTCTATGACCTTGGCCCCAGCACGAGCCAGAGCAGACCATCATCTGCTTTGGCCTAACTTCACCCGTGACCCAATCGTCAGCACCCATTTCCTGCCTGTTAGAACATAAGCATTTTACTTTGCTGCTTTGTGGTACAGTTGTTATTTTTCACCAAAGCCTTGGCGTCCTTTGGAAGCAATCTGTACAATTTACTTTCTGTTCATACTGAAATATTTTTATTCAAAGGGGAATTCCACCAATGTAATTGCTGTATTCCAGATGGATGTATCACTTGCTCCATATAAATATTTATCTATTTTCTGTCTCTGATTCGTGTGTACTTTTCTCATCTTTATTAAGTTTATCCTATGTCTCTATATAATAGTGTTTTGATTATTCCATATAAAATAAGATGTTAAATAAATATTCAAAAACGAATGTGTTAAGGACCAAATAATATTAGATGTTAAAAGATTTCATGGAAAATTCTACTATTTTAAGTTTGTAGCTATTTCTGCATGCAAACATTTTTACATACCAGTGACTTCTGTATTAAGGTATTACCAGTTAAGCAAATCCTGAGAATTGAATTATATATATTGAATTGAAAAGTTACAAGGCTTTTATTGAGGGCTCTTGCTACACCTTTTAAAAATGTGTTTGCCTGTCTTTTTGTGAGACCTTCAAAAGGAGGCACCCAGACAAAATCATTAGGCTGGTAAGATGAGCTATGTGACAAGATCTCCATATGGACCTATATGAGCTACTAATAGCTCTTAGCTCAGACAAAGATGAAACCAACACAAAGCACTCCACTCAGCATGTTCCTTTCTGTTTTATGACTGCACTGAGGCTAATGTGAGTGACGATGCAGCTTCCGTCTCCAAGACCCTCCAAGGAGCCCAGAGTGCTATACAAATGTTTTACTATTGATTTTCATCGCTCTGATGTGGTAGGTTAAAGGCATCAGAGGGAAATGCTGCAACCAAGGAGACTCAAAGTCAGTGGAGAGACCTAGCTCACCTCTCACAAATTAACTCAAGCTTGGCTCCACCCTAGGCAAGATGCCGCCCTTCTCATCTTCTTCCTCCTGAACAAAGAGGCTCAGGCCCATCGGAGGCTCGAGTTCACCGTACAGTGCAGAGGTTTTATATGCCTTCCATTTGTTCAGTTTTCGAAAAGTTTTTAAATGGCTGGTGCTGTGGAGGGTTATCATGGATATGGATTTCTCTATTTGGAAAAATTTTCCACTGTTCAGCCTGTTTTCTTTGTATCTGTCTAATATAATGGGCAATGATGAATACTGACGCTCCCTGAGCAATTTTTTTTTAAATAGGGGAGAGGACAATTTGTAGAAATGCCAAAGGAAAGACTTCCTTGCCTTTAGTCAGCTGAAATATATATACCCTCATCTTTCAGAATAGGTTAAAAGAAAAAAAGCCTAAACAATTGAATTTTACTAAAACGGGAATATGGATCAGGAATATGCTCTGAAGAAAGAATTGGAGAGGCCAATAAGATCCAATGTCTCCACGTCAGCTGCTGTTCACTTATAATCCAGTTTCTGCTTCAGGGTTGATCCAAGAGGCCCGTGCAGTCCTCAAGGAAAGCACAGAGCCACTCGTCATTGTCAGTTTCCTATGTGAAAGTTTCCCACCAGCAACACTATTGACATTTTGGACCAGACAGTACTTTGTTGCAGAGGGCTGTCTTGTACATTGTACAGTGTTGAACAGCCTCCCTGGGGTCTGCCCACTAGATGCCAGTGGCCCCCCTTAATGGATTATGGCAATTAAAAGGCATGTCTAAACCTTTCCAAATGTCCCCTGAGGGGCTAAAATCCCTGATTGAGAACCACTGTCCCATATCTACCACTCTGAAGAGTTTTTGAAAAACTAAATTTCTTCCAAGAGTTGGCGACTGTCAAATGTTACCAAGAATGCTATTTTTTCCATATGGAATGAACCAGAATCAAAAGAAACTCAAGAGGCTTCCACATCAAAAAAAGACTCACAGGTGCAGTAGAGGAAATCTAACTGCACACACATTCAAAGAAGCAATGACCTTAAATGCCTTTTCCAGGGAAACCTAAGAAGACCTTTCAATCTAAGGCTCTTGGTTTACTACCTAAAACTTTAGGGAGTAAGAATGTTTCTTCCCCACCCCACCTCCTCACCCTAGTTATAGGTGTCATTAATTAGCAATCAATTTTAAGATGAATTGCTTAAAAATGCATTAGGATTATATGATGGTTTGGTGATTTACCAAACAATTTGACACACATTGTAATCATGCTACCACCTGTTGATGGCTAAATTATAGATTTCCAATGAAAGAAAAAATGTAACTTTCTTTGCATTTTAATGTTTTTGATTTTGGGAAGTTATGTAAGTAAGTAATCCATCATGAAGCGTTCTTTTAAAGAGCTCTTTTAAAGTGATTGATTCGTCTGCTTACAAACAATCCTGGTATCAACTTGGTTATTACAAGTAGTAATTTATTTATCATTTTCCTTTTCTTTGAAATGATCAGCTGTAGAAAAAGTGCAGTTCCAGTGAATTGAATTAGGTAGGTGCAGGCAGACATATCAAAAACAACCAAGAAGGCATTTTCCAAGAGAAGTCACAAAGAAGGACCCTGCTAGTACAAATATTTTGGTGTTGCATTAGTAAGAGTACACAACTATGCACATTAGATCAAACATAACCGTGTAAGAAATGATGAGACTGCAAGAAACATTTTCCAGGATTTTAAAACAGGATAAAAGAAAAACTACAAGAGGCCTGGAGCTGGAATCAAGAACCTTCAAAGGAAGTCTGCAGTGGGCGAAATATCAGGGAGATGCCATTACCTGGGAGAAATCAGAAATTACGTCTTTTATTTCTATTTTCAGACTTTTCACTGGAGGTAATATTCTAATTTTATCCCACCTACAGTAGCATGATGTGGCGTGATTAACATAGCACTGGGTTTGGAGTAAAAAAGAATCAGGGAAGGGAATTAACAGAGCCTGTCGGAGCTTTACGCTTTTCACGAGTTACACGGAGGCCCTACACGGATTGTAAACTGTCATTCAGTAAACAGATAGTAAAGCAACACCAGATCCAGGTGGTGCCCCAGCACCCACATCACTTTGCAATCCTTGTCCTATTCCACCTTCTTAATAACTGCATGGGGGCAGTCCCGGCAGGAAACAGGGGACTTGTTCAAAGGGGTTAACTAAAGGGAGTTTACTGAGGAAGCTATTTACAGAGGTGGGAGCCAGGTGAGAGAGAGCTAGGCAGGGAGAGTGGAGCACCCAGAGGCTGGGAACAACAGGGATTTGTGACCTCTCAGTCCTAAAAGGGGCAAGAGGTTACGGCAATGCAGGGGGAGCATCCTCAGTATGATAAGTCACCTGTTGTGAGCTGGGAAGAGGAGCAGGACCTTGGTGAGCCAAGCAGCTGTCGGCAAGCAAGGGGAATAAACACCCAACGATCTCTGCTACCCTGCCCTGGGCTTCCCATTGGTCACACCCACCCAGAAGTCAGAGGGAAAGGGAGTCCAGGGGCTGCTATCTGCGGAGGCCCCTTTACCAACCCAGTCAGGACCACCTGTTTGTCACTGCACCCAGAAACATCACCAGGGTGCTGTTCAAACTCTCCTGCCTCCCCAAATGCATTAATTACTTCCCCTTTACATGCCATTGACTCCAATCTGTGCCCCAGAACCTAGAGATGACTGAATCATTCTGTTACAGCCTGCCTGGGTTCTTACACCTGCTGCTCAGAAAAGCTAAGACTAAGAAAACGGCTGTCACAGCAGAGGAACCGTTTAATAAATGCAAAGTATCTGAGCAAGGAGGACAGGAGATATTTCTCAAATCTGCCTCCCCTAGAATTCAGAGGCTAGGGCTTTTAAAATTTTACAAGGACTCTAACCTTGTGGCCTTTCATTCGTTTTTATGTAGGAAGTTTCAATTCTGTGTTGGCATGATTTGAACTTGGAATATAGGGCAGAGGAAACCTCAAATCTGCCTCCCCTGGAATTCAGAGGCTAGGGCTTTTGCGAGTAGTTCGGTGGGCTGGAGGTTGAGAAATCGGGACTGCTAATTGGTTAAGGATGAAATCAGAGGTGTCGAGATTGTCTTTGTGCACCTAGTCGGTTTCTGGGTGAGCTTCATGGGTCACTGGTCGGGTTGGTGTCATATTTCAAACATCAGTCTCAGGTTTATATGATCTAAAGAAGCAATTGGGGAAGTTACCAATCTTATGAACAACGGATCCCTGGTGACCAAAGCTACTGACAACCATCAGCAGGTTAAATTTTTGGATACCATCAAAAAGCCAACATGACCTACAGGCCATCGTTTTTCAAGAAAAAAACAAGTTCATTTATCTTACAGGCAGTTCCAAGACCAGGTTATGCATGGGGGAGAAAAGGTCCAAGAGAACCTTTGACTTAGCTATGGTTGCATCCTAACAGAATTTATACCCTGTTATAATTCTAACCCTGCAGACTTTTGTTAATTTTATGTAGGAAGTTTCAACCTACATGATTTGAACTTGGTATGTAGGGTAAGGGAAACCTCCTCACTTCTGGGAGAATTTCCATTCACATCTCGGTCATTGACCATATTACTGAATTAGGATTGCAACTGGAAAAATAGTGCCTTAAAAACCAAACAAAACAAAACCATTTGTCAAAAATTTTGCACGTGCCCCCTTGAAATCATCGCTGAAACTAGCCCAATTTCCCATAGAACTGACATTTGTGGAGTTTTTTGAATAAACATAGAAATGGTCACCAACCCAGTCAGGACCACCTGTTTGTCACTGCACCCAGAAACATCACCAGGGTGCTGTTCAAACTCTCCTGCCTCCCCAAATGCATTAATTACTTCCCCTTTACATGCCGTTGACTCCAAAATATGCCCCAGATCCTAGAGATGACTGAAATTTTTTAAATTTTAAATCATTTGCCTTATCTGAGTCTCCAACTCAGGAGACTGGCCCTCAGGCAAGGGATCGAAACGCACAAGAACACAGCATCTAGACTATGAGACCAGACCCCTCACTCTTCGTGATTGCTTCCTTACCCCTCCCTCATTGCTGTTTTACATTCCTTTCCCCACTATAAACCTCCTGTTTCTACCCTCCAGGAAGATAGATTTGAGACTGATCTTCCATTCTCCTTTGCTGATATCACCCAATCAAAAGCCTTCTTCCCTGGCAACATTCATCTTCGTGATTGACTTTCTGTGCGGCAAGAAACAGGATTTTAACCTAACTCCTGGCATTTCGGTAACAACTCCAGGTTCAGAACACTCTATTACAAAATAGTTCTGTTGGTAGTCTCTTATTGGAGTGAGAAAAAAACTTACCTGTCCAATATCAAATGATGGACATGGAGACATGGAGTACAGCAGAAGCGAGACTTTAGTGGCAGTCTTGCAAGATAGGGGGTCTGGTAGGCAGGCACACCCGGGGCAGCTACAGCAAGCAATTTATTCCCTAGTGTGCAAATTCCTCCCCCGGTTCCTCATTGACTGAGCACTATGGGGTCGCCTAAGTTCCTAGACGTCGCCCAAGTTCCTTTTTTTTTCTCTTATAAGGTTATCCTGGTTTCCTTCCCCCAGTTAAGTCTCTATTTTCTTAAGAATAGCGTGTTGCCTCTGTGGAAAACAGTGTGGCGATTCCTAAAAGTTCTAAAAATCGGCCTTCCATATGACCCCACAATCCTCCTACTGGGAATATACCCAGAAGAACTCAAATCACTCTATAAAAAAGATACCTTCACACATATGTTTATCGCAGCACTGTTCACAATAGCAAGAAGATGGAACCAACCGTGCTACCCATCAAAAGAGGACTGGATTAAAAAAATGTGATACATATACACAATGAAATATGGCGCAGTCATAAAGAACAACAAAATCATGAACTTCGCAGTAACCTGGATGGACTTAGAGTCTATAATACTAAGTGATCTTTCACAGAAACAAAGAACTGAGTAGCATATGTTCTCACTCCTAAGTGGACCTTGAACAACTACCGTAATACTGTAAGAAAAGGATTGACAGTGGTGGGAAACTGCAGGGGTGGGTGGGAGGGCAGGGAGGTGGGATTGACAGTAGGGGGGAATCTGCCTGGGGAAGTGGGGGCACATCTCATCAACAAGGGTACCTGCACATGAATATTTATATACCTAACCCTGAATTGTACCCCACCATTTTAAAATTTAAAAATTTAAAAGCTAAAAAGAAAAAAGAATAGTGTGTTGTTTTCTCATTGGCCCTTTTCCATCTCCTGATTGTTTAGGAGCCTGCCAAGAGTTAGTGGCTGAAAATCGCTGCATCCACCAGCCTGCTTAGACAGGCCTTGAAAATGAGCCATCAGAATGTTTCTTACAAATTCCCTCCTCTATTTCCTTATGAATTTCTGGTTCCATTTTCATCTTAGATTCTTAACATCTGTTGACTTTCCTCTTCATAATCTACTACAGTTTCCATGAGAATTAGATTGTTTTTGCAGGTACATCAATGGGCATCTGTTTGTTAATTGTGGTTTCTATGAGTCTCTGTCTTAAGCTAGACACAGATTCCTGCCACAATTATAAGAGTGGTTAGGACAGAGGCTACCATTCCCTTCCATTTTCCATTATCTTCCTTCTCACCAGTTTGTGAATGGATCATGAATACCTGCATCTTCTGCTAATTGGTTAGCTAGGGTTGTTAGTCCTTGTAAGGCTTTGGTGATGGTTCTATCAGGGTGGTGCTATTTGGCATGAAAGCACAGCATTATCCTCCTAACATGACACAAACTCTTCATTTCTCTGCCAGGACCATGTCTCATGCAGTTCAATTTTCCCATGCCATCTGGCTGGTGGCATCCAGTTAACTAGCTATCCCTTGGAGGGCATCCCTGGTGTAGTTAATAAACCTTTGCTGATTGTAACATATATAGTTGATCCAATCCACATTCTTATTCATGGTGGACCACCAGAAGAGGGATGATTCAAATCTGACAACTCTCTGATTTCTGGCCTTAAATTCATGGGAGACTCCTCTCAGGACTCCTATTGAATTTTTGTACACATTGTAGTCAAAAGATCCTTCTCGAGCCCTCCGGTTTCAGTGATGGGTACTGTTGCCTTCAGCAGTTTGACAGAATGCCAAGGTGAATGGAGATCAATGGGACTAGTGCACAAGGTGAATGGAATGGCCAATGGGACGAGTGCACAAGTCCCAGGCCAGCTGGGACGGCGATGGGCTGCACAGGCTCCTCTTTCCAGAGTACCACCAAACATCCGCTCACGGGATGCACAGGTTAGAGTCATTGTGACTCAACTCACCAGTGACCTTTAGGATTTGGGTACATGTCAACAGGTCTCCTACGGACTTATTGAATTCTTCCCACTACCTTGAGAGGCAAGTGGAGTAACTAATTCATTACCTCTACAGAGAAGGAGGGGATCACCCTCGGTCTGACCTCTACAATGCCAGGAAAGAGCCATGACAACTCTTGCAGGTTTCATCTCCTCAGGCATTCTTTTCTTGGTATAGAACCATCATGCAACTCATCCCTGCAAAGTCTGTATCCCATCCAAGAGGAAATGGAACTACCTGTGCCTGTGGTCACCCTGTAGCACAAGCATAGCAATTGCTTTTGGTGAGTGCATGCCCAGAGAATTTAACCCATGCTACCCAGGCATTGACATCACCGTATCTTGTCTCAATTTCAAGCATCGGTCTTAAATACTTGACTTCAACTAGAGTTACCCTCTTGAGATCCTTATTAGGAGGATTGTCGTGTCCTCTGGGACCAGGGGTTGGCTTAGGTATATCTGATGTGTTATTATTAACTTACCTAAGGACCAGTCATCCTAGGGCTCTTTTTTTTTATTAATCAGTATTTTTTATTATGGTTTTGTGGGGTACAGTTAAGGGTTAGGTGTACAATTACATTTCATTCAGGCACCCTGTTGATAAGAGGTGTTTTCCCATCCCCAGACAGATATTTGCTACTGTTAATCCCATCCCCCTCCCCCCCATAGTTTCCCAGTACCGTCAGTCATTTTCTTGTAGTATTACATTGGATGTTCAAGGTCCATTATGTGAGTGAGAACATGTGATACTCGGATCTTGGTTTCTGTGAAAGGTCACTCAGTACATCCTAGGGCTCTTTTCCTGTGATATCTGCTCCTAATCTATTTGCCCGAGATGCCATCCTTGGCTCTTGATCTAGGGCAATTGGGTTGTTAATAGTTAAAAGTATTGGGTTGCATTAAATTTATTTATTTATTTAATGAGTTGGAGTCTCACTCTGTCGCCCAGGCTGGAGTGCAGTGGCACGCTGCCAACCACCGCAGCCTCGTCCTGCTGGACTCCGACAATCCTTGTGCCTCAGCCTTCCAAGTAGCTGGAACTACAGGCGTGTGTGACCATGTCTGGCTAATATTTGATTTATTGTAGAGATGAGGCCTCACCAAGTTGCCCAGGCGGGTCTCGAACCCACGGGCTCATGCGATCCACTCGCCTCGGCCTCCCAAAGTGCTGGGATGACAGGCTGAGCCACCAAGCCCGGCTGGGTTGCATTTTAAGTTCTGACATACTTCTGGCGACATGCCCTTAGAAAGATGTATTTTACTTCTTAAAGGTCTCCAACTTGGGATGACCCACCCCAGGTTTACTGTTCATCCTTTCCATTGGGTGTTCCGCCAGACATCATCCCAACTGGCGTGGGAACTGGTGTTACTATAGCTAGCCCGTGCCTGGTTCTGGGCAAAGGTATTTTCCCATTTATGACAATTATCTCTGATTTTCTAAATCCCCATAGGGTAGGACTTGACATGCATCAAACAGAATGGTTTGAGGTGTTCGAGTTTTTGTTACATTTATCATCAACTTCATGGGTATCCCTGTGTTCCTTGCCAGTTCCCATTACTGTCCCCCATTCATGATCATATGTCTTATCCATGTTGAATATCAAATTTGAACCCCGTTCATGTTTCTTATGGAGGTTTCCTTAGCGTGACCCTTAAGGTTTCTCCAGGGGACCCAGATACTTCCCATCAATCTTTGGCTTCTTCTTGAGTTACTGGTCACTATACATGGTTATAACTCATGTATAGTGAGTCCGCCTTTTCTCAGCCATTCACACAGCAGTCTCCGTTGTCAGGAGTACTTGATAGGGACCTTCCCAACTCTGTTGGAGTTTGTCTTTCTTCCAGGTCTTTATGAGGATGAGATCATCAGAGTAGAAGGGATAACCAGCAGACTTGAAAGGCAGGGTGTGGGCAAGAAGTCCTTTGAACCTAAGGGATGATGAAGTGGAAGATATGGCCAGTGTATAGGTTTGTAGAAATTGATCCCTCGTCTCCATAATGGGCAGGTCTGTAGTTCTGTCCAGGTATGGGAGACCAAACAGTAATTCATAAGGAGATAAGCTCACATGTTTTCGTGAGGCTGCTCCGATTCTGAGAAATACAATTAGAAGGCACTTCACCCGGGGTAATTTAGTTTCCATTATTAATTTAGTAATACACTTTTGAGGGTCTGACTCATCCTTTCTACTTTTCCTGAAGAAGGAGGGTGCTGGGAGGGTGGCAATCCCATTGAATCTGTCAACTTGCCATGACCCCCTTCAATACCCGTGATGTAAAACAACTTCCATTATCCGAGTCTACATTTTCCACCAGTCCCGATCGAGGAATTATGTGTTCCAGAATTATTTCGATAACAGACCCTGTAGTGGCAGTTGCAAGGGGGAAGACCTCCACCCAACCTGAGAGATGACCCATTATCACTAATAAGTATCTTAATTTCCCCATGTTTGGTGCTTCTGTGAGATCGACCTGAATGCTCTGGAATGGTCTCGGTCCTGAAGGCCTTCCTCCCACAGCTTGCTTTCGAATTACCTTTTTGTTTACTCTCTCATAGGTTATCCAACCTTTACATAATCACTTGACAATGGTATCGATGCCCACGTACCCATCAGTTTTTAATAGGGCATCACACAGGGCCTGAGAACCCCAGTGGCTCCTCTTGTGTAGATAGTCATTAATGACCTCATTATAGGCTTGCTAATCATTTCCCTCCTATCTGGGAGGAACCATTGCCCATCCCCATTCAAATCGTTCCCAACCTGTTTAGTTCCCCTTCTTCCTCTTTAGTGAATTGAGACTTTAGTATTACTTTGGGGATACTAGGAATGAGACTCAAAAGTTTAACCTCTTCTTCTAGGGCAGCTTGTTTTGTGACCTCGCCTGCCAGCCTGTTTCCTGTGGCTTCCAAGGCGCTCCCCTTCTGATGACAACTCACATGCACTACCTCTATTTCAGTCGGAAGCAGGAGGCTTTTCAGGACCTCTTCAATTAGCTCCGCATGTACTAATTCCTTTCCCTTGCTGTTGATGAGACCTCATTCTGTCCAAATCTTCCCAAAGGCATGCACCATCCCAAAGCCATCTTGGAGTCAGTATAAATGGTGTTCTCTGGTTCTGCAAGGAATTTTAAGGCTTGACTGAGGGCATGCAATTCACAGGTTTGTGCAGACCAACTGTTAGGCAGTCCACCCTTCTCACATAGAGACTGTCGATTCCCATCAACAATTACATATCCATGATGACGCTTTCCCTCTATTATTTGGGAGGATCCATCTTTGAATAGTCTTGCCTCCTCATATAATTGGATCTCTCATAGGTCTGATCTAACTTTGATTTGATATTCAATGATATCCAAGCAGTTATGATTTATTGTCTCTGGGTTCTTATCATCATTCCCCAGGAAACTAGTTGGGTTCAAACAAGCATCTGTGGTTAAAATTAAGACGTCCTTTTCTAATAGTATAGCCTCATATTTTAGGAATTGGGAATCAGTTAGTCATCTCCCTGCTTTTTGGATCTGACCTGGTGAGGAATACTGACTATCAAGGCTACCCCAAAGGTCAATTTCCTGCTTTCTTCTAACCAACAGGGCAGTGGTTGCCATTGCCTGGATGCATTTCAGCCATCCTCAACAGACAGGGTCAGGGTCAAGGAGTTTAGAAATAAATGTGACAGGCGGCTTCTTCCCCTCACAGGTTTGGGTTAGTACCCCTAGGGCCACACCTTGATCCACCATGGCAAACAAGTGGAATGGCTTGTGTAGGGGTGGAAAAGCCAAGACAGCCCTCACCCGCTTTAAATATTCTATAGATTATTTTTCCTCCTGAGACCATCGTAAGGGATCGAGTTCTTCTTCTAACAGTTTCAGATACAAAAATCTTGTTCTTTGAGCATAAGATTCCATCCATAGCTGGCAATAGCCAGTGAGTCCTAACAACTTTTTGCGTTCACTCTTCATTTTGAGCAGGGCCAGGCTCACTATGCTGGCTGTTCTCTCTGGGTTTATTTGTCGTTTCTGTTCATGATGCGATGTCCTAAATATTTAGCCTCTTTTTCTGCAAATTGTAGCTAATTCCTTGAAACTCACAGCCCATTTTGTCCTAGAAAGTTGAGCAAACCAAGTAGTCTCGGACACTTCCTTTTCTCTCCAGAGATCAGTAAGTCATCTACATATTGTAACAGTTGGGTCCCTGCCCTGGACTGAAATTCCTCCAGGACAGTTTCTAAACTCTGTCCAGATAAATCTGGGCTTCTGTGAGGCCCTGCAGTTGTAGCTGCTGCTGCTTTCCAGTCATAGGGTTTTCCCATTCAAAAGCAGAGTTCCCTGGGTTGTCAGGGTCTAGGGGACATGCCCAGAAGGCATCTTTTAGGTATACCACACTGAACCAGGTGTGTTCACAGGGGATCTTGCTAAGGAGGGTGCTGGTGACCACAGTATATTGAACCTGAGTGATCTGATTAATGGCTCTCAGGTTTTGCACTAGTCAGTACATCCCATCAGACTTTTTGACTGGGAGGATAGTAGTGTTACCCAGTGACATGCAGGGTTCCAGCAATCCATCTTTAATGAGGTCCTTGATTACGGGTGGTAGGCCCCTCCTACCTTCAAGGGGAATGGGATGTTGTCTTTTACAAGCTATTTCCCCTGACTGTTTTAACTTAATTTTTCACGGGGTTACATTTAGCCCTCCCCTATGTCCTTCTGTGACCCAAATCAGCGGGTTGATTTGGTTCTCTTCCTCCTCTGTGAGGAGGGCCATTACCACCCGTATTTGTCCCTCCTCTACTTCTAGTTCAGACTAAGTCTTGTTATTAGATGTCGGCCTAGGAAATTTATTCCAGTCACTAGGACAACGGAGAAAGACCACTCAGTATTCTCACATTCTAACCTAACTTGCATGTGCTTGCATATCGGGACCTGAAATCCATCCCATTTTGCCCCGACACAAGCAATTTTTCTTTAGAGAGTTTAGTCCCCTGAGGCCGATAAGTTGGTGAAGAGTGAGCTGCTCTGGTATCAACTAAAAATGTCACCTCTCCTCCTTGCGGTTCCACCCTCAGATTTATCAAGGATTTCTGGTGGGACCTCATTAAAGAGATCCCCTGACCCCCTGGTTGTCCATCAAAAGTCATAAGAGAGATCACTTTTTCTTCCTTTTTCCATTCAGGGCATTCTCTCTTAACGTGGCCGGGTTTTCCATATTTGTAGCATCTGCTTGTAACCTGGGCAGTCCCCTCTGGGGGGGCCCTTTTATCTTTTGACTGAGGCCTAAATCTCCCCACCTTTTTGTGGAGAAGATTTCAATCTAGCTTCTTCTCCATTACACTCTCATAGTAGATATCATATTTTTGCCTTTTCATTTTGTTTGTCTTTCTCTTTTGTTCTGCAGGCAAGACCCCTTGTCTGGGAGGTTGTTGCCTTTTCCAGATAGAAACTGTGGCCCTTCTGATAATCCCCCTTTCTTCCCCTGTAAATAGGACGTTCATTATGGACATCATCTCAGCCCAAGTACGAAAGCTGGGTCCGAAGAATTGATCAAGTTGGCTGCCAGACCATGGGGGTCTTCTAGTAACGACTTCATTTCCTTCATGACATTTCTGACCTTGGTGCTCGCCAGAGGAGCGTTTATGAATCCAATCTCTCCCTGTCCTACAGGGATTTCCCTAAGGGGAAACATTTTAGAAACTTCCATAGGGACCATGGAAAGAAGAAGAAAATTTTCTGTCTTTTTTTGCCACGTTCCAATTCCTTCCTTAGGTTTGCGTGGACGCTTGTAGGAGCAGCAGGCTCAGAACGTCCCTGGAGCCTCGAGGCCCCTGGATCCCCTAACTGCCTTGGCTTCCCTGTTCCCCATGAGGTGGAGGGAGACCAGAAAGAGAGCCCCAGGACGTCTCCTTGAAGCTGGTTTCCTTGGTCTTGAGGGAGAACATAGAAACTTTCTGGCAACAAGCAAAGAGCATAATGTCTTTCCTCCTGCGAGGAAGGATCATTAACATGGAGAACTGGAATCTGGCACACCTAGTCCTACTCTGAGCCAAACTGTGGCCAGAAAATCGCAGGTTTGCAAATGGGCTCTCTAGTCCAGACAAAACAACAGTACTTAATCATCTGTTGTGCCGGGCTCAGTGGCTCAGCCTGTCATCCCGCGCTTTGGGAGGCTGAGGTGAGTGGATTGCCTGAGCCTGCGGGTTCGAGACCCGCCTGGGCAGCGAGACCTCATCTCTACAATAAATCAAAAAATGAGCCGGGCGTGGTAGCACGTGCCTGTAGTTCCAGCTACTCGGAAGGTGGAGGCAGAAGGATCGCCAGAGCCCAGCAGATCGAGGCTGTGGTGGCCGGGAGCGGCCATTGCACTCCAGCCTGGGCGACAGAGTGAGACTCCAACTCAAAAAAAAATCATCTGTTGTTTCTCCTTGTCTTTAGCCCAGGGACTGCTTCACCGTCATCTCAACATTTTTCCCAATGGACTGGAGGGAATGGCTCTGGAATGGCAACTTCTTCCCTTCTTCCCCCTCCTCCCAGGCCATTTACTTGGTCCTGCTTTGTTCCCAGAATTTTTTTCCCCCATTTTCAATTAGATTGACAATCCCAGTGCCTGAGTTTCCCTATGTACTCAACCCCTCCCCGCTGGAGGTATCTAGGATATGTCTGAGACACACACACACGCACACACTCAACCTCCGACAATGTCCAACCACCAAGGCAGTACTTGGAGTCCAATTTTCCTACCTTGGCTTGTGCACGAGGTTGCCTGGTTGCCACAGGCAACTGCTAGCTCTTACCCTGTGTGGCATCCGCTGTCTCCGGCACAACTAACTTGGGTGTATCTACGGTCCCACAGGGAGCCGAGACACCTGAGCAGAGTAGGCCACCTGAAAATCAGGTGGGGCGCACCTTCCCTTCTGCTGGGGTCCCTTCCCACCCCACGGACACAGATAATTCCAGAAAAACCCTCAAATTGTGAGAAAAAAACTCACCTGCCCAAAATCAAAGGATGGACACAGAGACATGGAGTACAGCACAAGTGAGATTTTCATGGCGGTCTTGCAATATTGGGTGTCAGGTAGGCAGGCACACCTAGCATGGCTACAGCAAACTATTTATTACCTAGCATGCAAATTCCTCCCACAGTTACTCATTGACGGAGTACTATGGGGTGTACAATCTTTCCAGATGTCGCCAAAGTTCCATTTTTTTTTTCCGTTATAAGGTTATCTCTGGTTCCATTCCCTGGTTAAGTCTCTATTTTCTTAAGAATAGCGTGTTGTGAGCCGGGCTCTGTGGCTCAGCCTGAAATCCCGCGCCTTTGGGAGGCTGAGGTGAGCGGATTGCCTGAGCCCGCGGGTTCGAGACCCGCCTGGGCAGCGAGACCTCATCTCTACAATAAATCAAAAAATCAGCCGGGCGTGGTAGCGCGCGCCTGTAATTCCGGCTGCTTGGGAGGCTGAGGCGGAAGGATCGCCGGAGCCCAGCAGGCGAGGCGGCGGTGGCCGGGAGCAGCAGCTGCACTCCAGTCTGGGCGACAGAGTGAGACTCCAACTCAAAAAAAAGAATAGCGTGTTGTTTTCTCCTTGACCCATTTCCAATCTCCTGATTGCTTAGAAACCTGCCAAGAGCTAGTGGCTGAAGACTACTACACCCACCAGCCTGCTTAGGCAGACCTTGAAATGAACCATCAGAATGTTTTTTGCAGTGGGGATATTTTGAAAAGTAGGTGTCACGATGGGATTCAGTGGGTAAGGATTTTGTGAGGTAATTATCCAGACAGAGAGGCTTTTCCCCTATATATGGCTTCTTTCTGCCCCCTCCCTCAGGGAGCAGCCTCTGGTCAAGGCTGGTCTCTGCAGGATGTGCGCATTCCCGGGACGGAGTCATGGGGTGCAGTGATGGAGTCGAGCTGAGCACAATGTGGACGGCACCCTTGTGGCAGAGAGGGGGCCGGTAGCAGCTAAAAGTATTCCTTGGGAAAATCAGTCGCACTAACTCAGACCTGTAATCCCAGCACTTTGAGAGGCTGAGGAGGGAGGATCACTTGAGGCCAGGAGTTTGGAGATCTGCCACATAGTGGCAACATAGTGAGATCCCATCTTGACAAATATCAAAAAATACGTCAGGCATGGTGACATAAATCTGTAATGGCAGCTACTTGGGAGGCTGAGGTGGGAGCACTGTGTGAGTCCAGGAGGTTGAGACTATGGTGAGCCATTATTGAGCTACTTTAGCCCAGGAGACAGAGTGAGACCCTGACTCAGAAAACCGTCTTTTTAATGGAGTATCTTAGGGGCTAACAATCTTTTTTTTTTTGAGTTGGAATCTCACTCCCTCGCCCAGGCTGGAGTGCAGTGGCACACTCCTGGCCACTGCAGCCTCAACCTGCTGTGCTCTGGCCATCCTTCTGCCTCAACCTTCCAAGTAGCTGGAACTACAGGCATATGCTACCACGCCCAGCTAATTTTGTTTTATTTATTGTAGAGACGAGGTCTCGTCAAGTTGCTCGGGCGGGTCTCGAACTCGCAGGCTCAGGCAATCCATTCACCTCGGCCTCCCATAGTGCTGGGATTACAGGCTGAGCCACCAAGACCGGCCCCTACCACTACTCTTAATCAATGCCATCTTGTTCAAGATTGTAGGAGAATCATGATGATTGTATATCAAGTAACTTATGAACTAATGTCTTAGTAATCTTTTCCCCAAGGGTTATATGTACATATATATATATATATATATATTTGTAGTTACTGGGTCATAACAAAGATTACACAGGAGCATAATCATAATAAAAGGATTTCTGAAAAACAAAGAAAAGAAAAGAAAATCAATCGACAAGCTCCGAAAACTGGCCAGACCAGTTTTGTTTGAGAAAAACATTTTGCATTTCATGGAAATGCAAAAGGGTAATTCACATACTTATCCAAAATTGCTCTTTTGAAGTTGACGGTTTACAACCCTACTCGCCCTGCATTTCCTGGAGACCATTTGTTCTTTGAAAAATCTGATTTTGCTGAGTACAGCCTTGTAAATTCCAAAGAAAATGTGTAATCGCTCAACACGACCCCCTCCCTTACCTAACAAAGGTATAAGAACTCTCTTTTCCCATTCTGGGGGGCTTGACCTGGAAGCGTTAGCCCATCGAGCCTGCCAGTATAATAAAGTTGCCATTTTTTTTTTTGAGTTGGAGTCTCACTCTGTCACCTAGACTGGAGTGCAGTGGCTGCTCCCAGTCACTGCAGCCTCAACCTGCTGGGCTCCAGCGATCCTTCCACCTCAGCCTTCCAAGTAGCTGAAAGTACAGGCGTGCACTACCACACTCAGCTAATTTTTGATTTATTGTAGAGATGAGGTCTTGCAAAGTTGCCCAGGCGGGTCTCGAACCCGCGGGCTCAGGCAATCCACTCACCTCAGCCTCCCAAAGGCACGGGATTACAGGCTGAGCCACCGAGTCCAGCAACCTTCCTATAATAGTCTCGGTGCCAGGGCCTGTCTTCCCACTACACCCTTATTCACTGCAATTGTAAACACTGTATAGTAATTTGAATAATTAACTTGCTTGATTATAAAACTGCTTGGGGTACTATCTCAAGATGTGGATTCTTTCTTCATAGACCAGCTGTCATCAGTGCCTCGTGTAAGTTCTAATAAACCAAGAACTCTCCCTGCTGAACCTCAGAGTGACTTCTTAGGCATAGATAAAGAGCAGTATGCACAAGCCCTCTCGGTTTTGGAGTTACTGCATTACAGGTTTCATCAGGAAAAGTGCCTGTGTGAAGAAGAAATCACGAGGGAGTCAGAAAGTCATTAGACCACAATGCAAGTCTGTCCTCATGTCAAGGAGAAAGGGAGGTAAGTTTGGGTGGAAGCACCTTAGACTGCTGTTCAGGAAGCCTAAGCACATCTTTGGAGGATCCTTGAGCTAGAAAGAAGCCCCAAGTCTTGCAGGAACAGAATCCTCAAGCAGCACAAGGCAGGTGTGGCTTCAGTGGAAACACTGGTTTCAAGTGCATGAGCTGGGTTCTTGGCCAGTCATGCTCCATACGATACACTGTCGGTCAGAAACATGCTCATGGATGCTACACCTCTACTTTAAAATGCTGCAATCTGAGCAATCCTCCATGTGTGTTGGAAGGTGGTGTAGGTGGATTAGTACTCTAATCAGCCCTGTATGCTCCCAAAGAGGATGGATAATTAGCAGATGAAAGGTTCTACTCAAAGCCCTCACCCTGGAAGCTACCAGAAACCTTTAATTATATTCACCTTAAACCAGCAGAGCCTCCCAGGAGAGACTAAAAAAACATAGTAGTATGTTATTATGCCTACTCGGTAATTATTGTTCATGTTGTAGCAATTGTTGTGAGACTTGCTGGCATTGTAGCATAAACAGGAAAGTGAGGTGAGAAAGGAGAAAGCCACAACCTTCATCTGCCTTTTAACCAATAGATACTATGGTGACTTCTACTTATTGAATAGAATAAATATAACAAAATGTCAATTTTCCCCAAATTGGTCTACAAATTCAACACAATCCCAATCTCCCAGCAGGGTGTTATATAAAAATAGGTAAGCTGATTCTAAAATGTATATAGGAAGGCAAAGGCATTAAAATAGAAAAAGATATTTTTGAAAAGGTAAAAAGTAAGATCAAAGGACTCACACCACATGATTTCAAGATTTACTCTGAAAGGTCAATAGTCAAGACAATATGGCATTGGTGAAAGGATGATCAATAAATCAATGAACTAGAAGAGAGATATACACAAAATAACCAAATGATTTGTAACAAAAAATTTAAAAAGCAATTCCACTGAGAAATGACAATCTTTTCGACAGATGGTACTGGAACAATTGACCAACTCTATATGAAAAGTGATCCTCAAGCCATACTGCACACTTTATGTACAAACCAACTCAAAATGAACCACAGACAAAAATGCTAAACCAATATAACTTCTAAAACAAAAATAGTTAAAAAAAATATTCATGGCCTTGACTTACATGTTGGGTTTTTAGATGCAACTTCAAAAGTAAGACTCATAAAAAATTGATAAATTGGACTTTATTAAAATTTAAAACTTTTTTCCTGACTTTTCAATTCAGAGAATGAAAAGACAATCCACAAACTAAAAAAAAAATTCAAATCACATTTCTGAAAAAGGAGTTTCACCAAACTAGACAAGGAGTTTCTTAAATTCAGCAATAAAAAAAAAATTCAATAAGAAAAAGAGCTAAGAATTTAAACAGACTCTCTAACAAAGAAGACATACAGTGGAGCATAAGCATATGAAAAGATTCTCAGCATCATTAGTAACTAAGGAAACTCAAATTTAAACCACAAGGAGATACCAAAACATATCTATTAAATATAAACATATCTATTAAAAAAATACACCAACACTCCCAAGACTCGGCAAACATTAGGAACTGAAACTGAAGCTCACCTATCTTGCTGATAGAATGCAAAATACTTAAAGTACTGTAGAAAATAATTTGTCCTTTTTTGGAGGTTAAACATATGTTTACCATGTGACCCAGCAATCCCATTTTTAATATATTTACCTAAGAGAAATGAAAGTTTGTGTTTACACAAAAATCTGCAATACAAGAATATTCATAGCAGGGTTATTCTTAAATACCAATCACTAAAAGCAATCCAGATGTCCTTCAGTCTGTGAATGAATACACAAGCAATACTACATCTATGCAATGACAGATTGTGATAAAGTTCTGGGAGGGAAAGAAATACACCATTCAGTCTTTCACTGTTTAGTATAGTTGTTAGCTGTGTGTTTTACTTCATAAATATCCCTTATCAGATTAAGAAAGTTTCCTTCTATTTTTTTAAGGCCTGGAGTAAAAAAAAATAGAAGGCATTTTTTTTAACCTGATAAATGTCCCATTTGCATTTATAAAAAGTATATATTCTGTTCTCAAGTGAAATCTTCTATAAATGTCACCTATTCCAAGTTAGCTGAGAGTGTTGTGTAGCTCTTCATTACCCCTGCTGACTTTCTATCTACTTGTCCTCAGGCTCCTAAGAGAAGAGTGCTGACGTCTGCAGCAATAACTGTGGGTTTTTCTATTTTTCTTTTCAGTTCTATCAGTTGTTTTATGCATTTTGAAGCTCTCTTCTTCTGTGCATACACCTGTAGGATTGCTATATATTCTTGGAGAGACGACCCTTTCATCCCTAAATAATGTCCCACTTTATTCCCAATAATATTCTTGTTCTGAAGTCTACGTTTTCTGATCTTAGTATGATTACTCCGGCTTGCATATGGCTAATGCTTGCACCATATATTCTTTCAGTCTTTTACTTTTAACGTATCCTACCTTAATATTTGAAGTGGTTCTCTTATAGACAGCAGAAATTTCAGTCTTGCTTTTTATTATCTAGTCCAATGCTCCCTATCTTGTAGTTGGTGCATTTAGACTATTCACATTTAAAGTGATTATTCGATTGGCAGTCGTGGAAAACTGTCAGGGGAGGGGGTGGGACTGGCAGTTGAGGGAAACTGCTGGGGAGGGAGGGGCACACCTCGTCAACAAGGGTACCTGCACGATCAATGTTTGTATACCTAACCCTGAATTGTATCCCACAGCTTTAAAATAAATAAATAAAATTAAAAAAAATAAACAAAGTGACTATTGACATTGGATTCAAATTATCATATTTCTCATCGTTTTCTACATATTCTTTATTCTTGTCCTCATTTTCTCAATTTCAGACTAATTGAGCATTGTAAATTATCCATTCTGTCTTCACTATTGAGGCATTATTTATCCTTGCTTATTTCTTTGAACAGCATTTGTTAACATGGTAGTGAGCTTCCCTCCATGTGGCTTCAGCTACTTAGACATGGCCCGCCACACTCACAATCTTAATCTTCTCATGAGCAATCCTGTTGAAGAATTTGGCCTTCATGATGACAGGCTGTTCTGGGAGTCTTCTCATTCCTGGAACTCTGTAGAAGCCTGATCGCACCACATCCGTGATGGGAGAAGTCCTTGTTTTTATCAGCATTACCTGTGTCTGGTCATTGCCCCAGGTTCACAATTTATTCAAGTGGACAGCTGGGCAGAGGCTCTGATTCCTCTTTAAGTGATAATGCCCTATACCAACTTTCCCAAAGTAACCTGGGTGACATTTGCTGAAGTTACTCTTGTGGTGATGCATGCACCAGTCTGACCTCCCGGATAGTTTCAGTACTTACTGACGCAGCAAGGCTTATGTGGATTCCGAATATTCCTCAGTCTGGCCGGCATGTCGGTGGCTAAGATAAAAGGACATATCTGTTTTTAAAAGTGTCGGTGGTTGCTTTAGTGTTTACAATGTACATCTTTTTCCTTTCTTTACATTATATTTGTTATTATGAGTAATTTAGAGATGATTTAAAGTATACAGGAGGATGTGCATAGGCTACATGCAAATACTGTGCCATTTCATATAAGGAACTTGAGCATCACTGGATTTTGGTATCCCAGGGAACTTGGAACCAATCCCCTGAAGGTAGTGAGGGACAACTGTATATTCACAATTTCTCCCGCTCATCCTTTATGTCAAATGTTTTGCTTTTGTATAGTCTATGAACACACACACACACACACACACACACACACACACACACACACACATATATATATATACTATTTTTGCTCAAGACTGTCAGTTCTCTCTTAGAGAAATTAAAATTAAGAAAAAGATGATTTTACCTTTATTTATTTCATTTTCAGTTTTTTTTTTTTAATGTTGTAGATCCAAGTTTCTTTCTAGTCTCATATTCCTTCCTGCCAAAGACTTTCTTCAGCATTTCCTGGAGTGTAGGTCTGCTGGCAATGCATTCTCAATCTTGGTTTGTATGTAAAAGAATTTATTCTTCTTCATTTCTGAAAAATATTTTTATTACATGTACAATTCTGGGCTGACAGATTTTTTAAGAGCATATTAAATATGTCTTTCAGCTCACATAATTTCTGACATGAAGCCTACTGTAATTCTTGTATTCGTTTCCTGACATGTAATGTGTCTTTTTTTTTTCTCTGCCAGCCTTCAGAATTTTCTTTTTCTCTTTTCTTGTCATAAATTTAAATATGACATGCCGAAGTGTATAGGTTTTTAGTAGGCTTTCATTGTTGTGGTTTTGGTCAGTTCATTTTCAGTTTGGTTTGGTTTTGTGTTTTATTTATCTTGTTTGATAGCCTTTGAGTTTCTTGGTTATGTGGTTTGGTATCTGCTATTAATTTTGAAGAATTCTCATTATCTCTTTCTTCAGATATTCCTTTGCTCCTTTCTATTTTCTTCTTCTGGGATTCCAATACATATGCATTAGACCAACCGATGTTGTCCCATGGCCCTTGGAGTCCTTGTCCTGTTCTTTTAGTGTTTTCTTCAATTCTCTTCCAACTATATAATGTCTATCCATCTGTAAGTTCTCTGATTTTTTTCTTGGCTGTGTTGAAGCTACCGACAGGTTTAATGAAAGCATTCGGGTAAGTAGGTCAAGGGAATCAAAACGTGACCACTGTGTAACTGCTCACTCCCTTGGAGGAGAGGAACTGGCTTGCTGGCCGTTCACCTCAAGCTGGCTTTACATTCCTCCAGTAGGATGTTCAGATGGGTCGTATTCTGCTAGGCCCACGGCTCACCTCATAAAGCTTGGGGTGAAGGGAATTGGTGCAACTTTGTTGCTCCTGTTGTGAACTGTGCTGGGGCTAATAAACTGATAATAAACTAATAAACCAAAACGTCTGTGTCTACTTTCAGTACCTCTGAGTAGTCGTAAGCTAATTCTGGCCTGCCTCTATGAGGTGTGACTCTTCTTGACAGGCATGTATTATTTTATCTTCCTTTATGTTGTCTATCTGCTACCACAGTATAAACCACAAAAATGCTTTTTGCAAAAGTTATCTATGTGGCTGGGCTCAGTGGCTCAGCCTGTAATCCCAGCACTTTGGGAGGCCGAGGCGAGTGGATTGCCTGAGCCTGTGGATTCAAGACCAGCCCGGGCAACTTGGCGAGACCTTGTCTCTACAATAAAAATAAAAATTAGCCAGGCACGGTAGCGCACATCTGTAGTTCCGGCTACTCGGAAGGCTGAGGCAGGAGGATCACTGGAGCCCAGAAGGTCGACGCTGGGGTGGCCATGAGCATGCCACTGTACCCCAGTCTGGGCAATGGAGTGAGACTCCAACTCAAAAAAAGAAAAAAAAACAGTTATCTATGTGACCTACTACTAGCAATATACTATTTGGTGAGACAAAAGGAGTGATAGAGTGGATGTCTGCTCCAAAGTATTGTATTCTGTGAGAAAGAAAAGAAGAACTCACATTTCAAACTATAAAGACCCAAGGAATTGGTCATTCACTCCCATTGGTGTGAATTTCTTAAGCTTAATAATATCTTTATATTATCCCCAATATTATCTTTGAATCCTACACAGTGCCTGGTACATAGCAGATATACAATAATCCATCAACAAATGTTTACTAAATCAATGTGTATAGTGTTTCCTGTGTATTTTGGTATTGGGATGAACCATATAAAATTGTGGATACTGGGGGTCTTTAACTTTCAAAAACAGTAGTTTGATATGGTTAACCTCATACTAAGCTGCCAATAATTATTTACTAATCCCTTCTTGAAAGAGTTCCAGGATGAGGCCAAGAATGCTGAGTTGAAAGGATAAATTTAGTACTTAAGACTGGAAATTAAGAAACTAGATTTTCATTCTCAATTTACTCCTCAGGAATGTTTTTGTCCCAGGCTCTTTGACCTTTAGATTTTACATTTATCCTGAAAGTTGTAGAGATTAAGTGACATAAAATATGAATCGGAAAATATTATAGAGTTATGCGCCTAAGCAATAAGGGACCTTAAATAAGGAATTCGGATTCCTGATATGGTATTGATGGGATAAAATACGCTGCAGCTTTTGGAGAGCAAGTTGTAGTATGTATGGAGATATTAAATACACATGCCCTCCGTAACAGCAATTGCACCTCTAGGGTATATCCTACAGAAACATTTGCCACAAATATGTAGGCAACCTTACAAAAATGTTCATTGCATCGTCATTAATAGTAGCAAAATATTGGCGACAACCTACCTGTCCATCCATATGTATTATAGCCACAGAACAGAATACTGTGGAACTCTTAAAAATAAGGAAGACAATATCTATGCCATAAAAATATATTTAAGATATATAAAAGGAAAAAAGAATATTGCTGGATGATATGTATAATACTATCCCGTCTGTATTATTTTAAAGATAGTATACATGTGAGAAATTTGCATGTTTATAAATAGAGCGATTCACACCAAACTGTGAATGTGGTCAACTCTGGGGAAAGAAGTTGGACAAGCACAGCATGTATGTTGATGGGTGGATTTGGAAAGAGAAATGCAAAAGGATCTGACTTGCCAGAGTTTGACAAGGAAACCAGCAGCCACTCTCTGCATTCTGGGTACAAACCTTTATGGTGAGACAGAGCGAGACAAAATTAAGGGCTTCATGTCTATTTGAGAGACACCAGGACAGCTGCCACCAAAACACGCTGTAGTTGACAGCAGTGGGCACCAGAGTTCCACCCCATCCTCAAAATGGAAAGTCCTGGAAAGGGCTGCAGAACTGCTTTGTCTGTGGAGTCAGAGTCTCGGAAAGGTCTGAGAACCTGCCGTGTCTAACCCCCAACAGCTTCCCTAGGGTCATGGTCGCTCATGCACTTTACTTTCCAAAACTCCTGAGTTTTTCTCGTTGGCCAGTTCTAACCCAGACAGGGAAACGTTTCCCAACTTCAGATGGGATGGGAATGAAGATGCCAAACTGACCACAGGCAAACCAGCCACAGACTAGTCGTTTTTATCATACAGATACTAATATGGTTTGAGTGGGGGGAAATCACACCTTCAACCGAATCATGTAATCCTCATACATATTTCCCAGAGTTCAGACAGTCCCCCATCTCACACTGAAAATCCACCTGAGGATAGTTGCTTCTAGCACAATTACTGAAAATGTGACCACAGATGCTGTTAATTAACATCTTTTTAATTTTCATTTGAACTGAAATGTATCTCAGCAAATTGATGGGCATCTATTCAAATGAATCACTAAAAGCCCACTATCAGCTAGCTATATGCAGACAGTAGTAAACGCCTATCGTAGAGATTTCTGAAGCAAGGAAAGGCAGTGTACTTCACTTGCTCATTTCATTTCCAGTAAGAAATGCACCAGGGGCTTACCCTCAGGACCGTTCACCGTGTAGGTCATCTTGCAGCACACCTCTCTGGGGCAGCCTAAATTTCACGGCACTGAGGCAGAGGCATTTATTGCCGACAACAGCCACTCGCCCATTCTGTGTTGGCAGAGCCTCACAGTTTTGCTCCGAGTCTGAGGCCAACGAGGATCCCTCCAAGCCAAACTTGGCAATAACCTTGTCAGGAATTGGCTTCGGAGCAGCCAACTGGGCCTCCGGGGGAGACTGCGGCGGGAGCTCCTTGGAAAGATTCGCCTCGCTCACAGAAAGAGCCGCAAAGGAAAACACCTCCTCTTCCCCGCAGGCCCCGTCATGTCTGGGCGTGATGTCTGCTGGCGGTTGTTATCTTGAAGCCTGGCTGGGAATTAGCTCCAGCAGGAGGCTCAACCCAAGGGGCACACAGAGAGAGGACACAGGAGCCCGGGGTTTGGTGAAATGATGGCACCACTGCTGAGTCATGCCCATTCTCTGGACTTGCAGGGACTTTTGACGTGCAATGTCCTTTGCTTTAAGTCAGTTGATTTGGGGTTGTTTGTCTCCAAAATACAATCGTCTTGCTTGATAACAGCTGTTCTCAGTAGAATTTCCGAATTATGGTCTTGAGTCGCTCTTGTCATGAAGTTTAATGGTGGTGGGGAGCATTATGCCGTACTGAACCCTGCATGGGCCGTCACTCCAGCCTCTTTACATCCATATTCTTTTCTTTGTTCCTCTGTTAAGTAATAGCAACAGCCAATACTTCCACTCTGTCATGTTATGATTTGTTGATAACTTGAACTCATCATCGATAGATTTTTAAAGAAAACTGGCGATAAAGCCAGGTTCATCTCCAAGGGAGACGTCGGAGAAGAACCAAGCTGGGTCTACAGGAAATTGCACACTGCATCAAGGTCACTAGTTTCTTAGACTACCAAACTGAAAAAGTCACTATTTGAATATCTGGACATGTTTTATTGGAAAATACTGATTTTTTTTCTTCTTTTTTTATACTTCTGCATTAAGAGCTGGTTCAGTAACAAATGTGTAAGATCTTTTGTTTGGGGAAAAAAAAAACTAGACTGATTTCTTGAGGTAACATTTTTTGGCCAATTCATCTTCTTATTCCCCAGAATGTTTTACATGATAATTTTCATATAGTAGGTGCTTAATAAATGTATGAATACAGGAATAAAGGACACTGCAGGCTGACTGATATAGAACCCGGGCCTAGAAGAGACAAGGGACTTCTGTAGCTTACAACCATTATATGGGGGTTCAATGAGGCTTGTAACCCGGCTTGACACTAGCTAACTGTGAGATCTTGGGGATGTTACTGACCATTTTCAACAGGTCTTAGTTTCCTCACCTATGTATTCACTGTGATGAAACAAACTATTATCTGTTCCCTTCCTCCCCTACCCCGTCCCACACTATGGAAATAATCTTGGGTTCAAAAAGTTCTGTATTCCCAAAGGCAGGCACCCTCAACCATTCTAGGGTGCTGTGTCCATCTCAAATGAGCATCCTTTTTTTTTTTTTACAAACTGCAGGAATGTGCTCCTTGAAAGAATCTAAGTGGAGTCTATATACCCAGTAAGCATCCATTTTAACGTTGCTTAACTTTGTCATGTTTTTCTAGCAGTTCACTTTAATTTACCCTCTAATCACTAGCCAAGGACAAAACCAATTTCTCAGAGGTAGCTATGGATAATAGTATATGGATATAGTATTATAAAGCTCCCCAGCGATCTTTATAAACAAGTTGACCTAATCAGACCTTCATGAGCTTCATGGCAGACCTCATCACCATGGCAGAAGTCATGAGACTGGCCTAGCCATCTGCCTGCCGTCCATCACCTGACATCAGTACCTGTGCTTACCATTCCCCTCCCGATGACATGGAGCAGACCACCAACCAATCACCATAACTACCTGCCTCCATCAAAGGGAAGGTTTAAAAGGTATTCAGCTTCAAAGAGTAGTTGCCATTGTTTTGCTAAACACTGGCCAGGCCATGCGTTCTTTCAGCTATGGCCACCATGTTTCCAAGCTTGGCTCCCTCCCCTACCGCGGGAAAGTGAATCTCCTCTCTCGCTCTTTCTCTAATTTGCCTCTAACTTGATGTCTAACCTTCGCTTTGCTAAGCTATGGCCTGGCCACGTGGTTCCACATGGTCGCCATGTTTCCAAGCTTTGGCCCCATCCCCTAACTTGGGGAGGTGAATTTCCTCTCTCTCTACTTTACTTCCTAAATAAACTATATTTATCCAATCTAACTTCTGTGTAATTCTTTGCATCTTTTGCACGGCACCAGATCACATACCAGACACCCCCGTCGGGTGTGACCTAACATTTTGGAGGCCCTACCAGGAGTTTGATACGTAACATTTCCAGTTTCTCCTGGCTTATGTTCCCTATCCCCCTCCCAGCCTGCCTCTATCACTGACAACTGAAATGGTTCCTTCCTGGTAGAGGAGCCAACAACAGTGACCAAGCCAGGGCCAACTCCAGCAGGGGCTGCCAACATCTTTACAAGGAGGACATATGCGTGGGTTATGCTAGCCTAGTCAACAAAGGCAACATCACAGCATCAAGCTAATGTGGATGGTATCCTGAGAATTCCCAAGTTAGCACTAATGTCTAATGTGGCATTGAAATATTTCCACCTGAGATGCCAATCTGAATAATTTAAAGATGTTTAGACCGCCTGGGCAGCGAGACCTCATCTCTACAGTAAATCAAAAAATCAGCCGGGCGTGGTAGCGCGCGCCTGTAATTCCGGCTACTCGGGAGGCTGAGGCGGAAGGATCGCCGGAGCCCAGCAGGTCGAGGCTGCGGTGGCCGGGAGCGGCCACTGCACTCCAGTCTGAGCGACCGAGTGAGACTCCAACTCAAAAAACAAAACAAAACAAAAGATGTTTAGAAACTGTCAAGTTAATAACCTACAAATTATTAACGTAATCATTCTGTTAAGTCTGGTAATCCAAGGATCATCTGTTTTCTGCTGACTTTCCCTCTATATAAAATTATAAAACATTTTCCCCAGAGTATCCCACCTTAAAGACTGCACGAGAGTTCCTTGGGGGGGGAGCTGAGTCTTGAGAGGGCAGTGGTTCTCAAAACAGGACTCCTGGACCAGCAGTATCAGCCTCACACAAGCACTGGTGAGAAATGCAAATCCTCGAGTGCTACCTACCCCAGAGTTGCTGGATCAGAAACTCCGGGGTGGGAACTGTTGGGAGCCAGCCATGGAGGCCCACCTGAATGTTAGGGATCAAGGTGGGCCATGGACCCCGAGACCACGAGGATACGTTCAGGAACTGTTGACCCCATTCCCTCCTCCCTTTTTCATTTTAGCCAAAAGGATCTCTGCCTACCTAAGCCGAAGGCTCTATGACTGTGACAGGCATGGCTCACTCCAGAAACTCATTGTTCCTGTTTCCCATGAACTGCGGTTTCGGCTTAGGTATTAGATATAATTCAAACTCAGGTCACATTTGGGAGCCTTTAATACGGTACAAGCTTCTTTATAAGATTTAAAAGTATATTTGTAGAATTAGCATATACTTATGGAGAGCTGTTTTCAACTTTAGATGGTATAGCCGATTATCTAGAGTTACCAGAAATGGCCCAGCACGAACTTTGGGCTGGGCCACATTCCTGAGGGCCCAGCATGTACTTTGGACGGGGTTGCATTCTTTTAGACCGGTTTTAACTACAGTTAGTGCAGGGTTTTTCTACTTATTGTAGAAATTGAATTTATTTTATTCATAGAAAGTATTGTAGAATAGGTCATGCTAACGTCAGGGAATCATGTTAGTTCAAGCATGATCAATCATGATATTTTGAGGCTTAGTAAGAATACAGCTAACTTTAGAAATTTCATTGTTCCCATTTTCTGCTATTGTGGTTTTGGCCTTAGTACAATTTACAGTTTATATTTG